>OZ004709.1:7701408-9046408 GCA_963924515.1 Vespertilio murinus
AACAAACTTCAACATACTAGCTAATCATATTCGTTTATATGGCCGCCTTGCTCTCGCCCTAAAGTTCACCCTTTTCCCCACCCCCATCCCCATAAATCGTTCCGTGTCTATATGGTATTGATTTTCCTAGCAATTGACCCGCAGAATTGGCTGGCTTCTGGCTAACATCGCTGACCTCAAAACAAAAACAAAAACAAAAACAAATGAGCAGGCTGAAACCGGTTTGGCTCAGTGGTAGAGCGTCGGTCTGCGGACTGAAAGGTCCCGGGTTCGATTCCGGTCAAGGGCATGTACCTTGGTTGCGGGCACATCCCCGGTAGGGGGTGCGCAAGAGGCAGCTGGTCAATGTTTCTCTCTCATGGATGTTTCTACCTATCTCTCTCCCTTCCTCTCTGTAAAATATCAATAAAATATATATTTTTAAAAACATTTTTTAAAAAATGAGCAGTTTGGGATGACAACCCCTCCCTTTCGGCCTCGACGGGGCTGGGAAACCTCCGACTCCAGACCGTGGGTCCACCTGGGCAACTGGACAGTTGGCCCAGACCGCGCAGGCGCGAGGGCTGCGGCGGCCAGGGGCGGGCCCCCGGTTTCCCTAGAGACCGGGCGGAAGCGGCCGGAAGCTGCGCTGCGGTTGGCCGCCGCGGGAGGGGGCGGAGCTGGGGGCGGGGCCCGAGGAGGAAGGCGCCCTGACCAGGAAGAAGCTTTGGCTCGGCATGGAGCGCGCGGAGGCGGGGACGGCGGCGGGCTCGCAGGGTGCGCCCGGGCGCGGGGAGCGGGCGGGGCGGGGCGGCGGGCGGGCGCCCGGGGCGGCGGCGGCGGCCGTTGGGGTGTGACCGTCCCCGCCCCGCGTGGCTCCTGGCGCGGCCGCGAGGGCGGCTGTCTGCTGCCTGGTTTTGTGGCTGAGACCCGGGAGGGTGGCTTCCCGCCGGCGCTGAGGGTGGCCCTCGGAGAGCCTCCGGGGGGCGGACAGTGGCAGGAGGGGCACCCGGCCCCCCAGTGGTCAGGGCTGGGGTCCCGGCGGGAGGCAGGTGCGCCGTGGTCATCTCCCTGGTGGCCCGCGGCCAGCCTCCCATCTACTCACACCGCTGCACCCCGGGCTCTCCTTCCCTCCTTCCCTCCCCCCTTCCCCCCCTTTTATTGATTTTTTACGGAGAGGAAGAGAGAGGGACAGAGTTAGAAACACCGATGAGAAACATTGATCAGCTGCCTCTTGCACACCCCCCACTGGGGATGTGCCCGCAGCCCAGGTACATGGCGTTGACCGGAATCGAACCGGGACCCTTCAGTCCGCAGGCCGACACTCTATCCACTGAGCCAAACGAGTTTCGACCCCCTTCCCCCTTTTTTTTAAATCTTAAAATTTTTGGAATAATCTTAGATTTGCAGAAGTTGAAGAAATGGTTTGACCTGATGTTACTATCTTACCTCACCATGGTATATTTGTCAAAACTAAGAAATTAATATCAGCATAACACTATTCACTGAAGTACAAGCTTTATTTACATTTTACCAGCCCCCCCCCCCTCTAATTTTCTTTTTTTCCTGTCCCGGGATCCAAACCCCTCTCACGTTGCCTCTAACCTGCCTTATTTTTCAGCTGATGTTAGCAGCTGGAATCCCATCTCTCCTGAGTCTCCATCCCCACCTCCCCGTTCCCCCGACATTGAGCTATTTTTTTTAAATCCAAGAAATATTTACGCATTCTTTTTTTTCTTTTTCTTTTTTAAATATTTTTTTATTGGTTTTTCACACAGGAAGGGAGAGAGATAGAGAGTTAGAAACATCGATCAGTTGGCTCCTGCACACCCCCTACTGGGGATGTGCCCACAACCAAGGCACATGCCCTTGACCGGAATCGAGCCCGGGACCTTTCAATCCCCAGGCCCACGCTCTACCCACTGAGCCAAACCGGTTTAGGCTATTTACGCATTCTTTCAAATGAGCGAGCCCAGCCGTTTATTGATCGTCTATACATGCCGGCCACTGGTGATTTCAGCACTGAGTCACAATCCGGTTAGGGGAGCTACTAACTATAACCCGTTGGAAGCATACACTGCCTTATGCAGTTTTGTATTTCTGATTTTTTTTTTTTAATGGAAGGACATGCCACTCAGGATAATTTTTAAGTTAGTTGGAATCAGTGTTTAAACTTTTCTGCCCCTTCCGATTTACCCTAAATTTTACTCTCAATTCCCAAGTGAGAGAATTGCCTCTTGCATCTTTCATTATTAAATTTTTACACCCCACCCCCCACCCCCTGACCCCCGGCCCTCAAAATTATCACTTCTTGAGAAAAAAGAAGTGCTAAGTAAACAGGGCTGGAGAGGCTACTGTAGATGGAGTTGCTCTCGTGTCTTTGTCATTTGTAGATGTTTTGACAGAAGTACTCAATCCCAGAAAGGACTTTTTAAATCTCTCTGCATTCTTTTTCTCCTCCGTCACCCCGTTGTGAGGACCTGCCCGATGCTCGGAGATGATAGGCAGCCTGGATCTATGTTTGTGTTTCTTTGCGTTTGTTTCATCAGTTATTGATCGCTTGGTGCCGGCCGGAAGTCCTTCATCCAGAGTGATAGCACATGTGGACCTGGATTGCTTTTATGCACAAGTAGAAATGATCTCAAATCCGGAACTGAGGGGCAAACCTTTAGGTAATTATGAATGTCGGGAATGTTTTTCATTGTATAAGGGGATTAGCACTCATTTATTATGTTTATTGTATTCTGATTTACTAACCACGTTAGATTTTAGATAGAAGCAGTTCTTTTTAAAAAAATATTTTAATTGATTTTTTTTTACCGAGAGGAAGGGAGAGAGAGAGAGAGAGTTAGAAACATTAATGAGAGAGAAACATCGATCAGCTGCCTCCTGCACACCTCTTACTAGGGATGTGCCCGCAACCCAGGCACATGCCCCTGACCGGAATCGAACCCGGGACCCTTCACTGTGCAGGCCCAAGCTCTATTCCACTGAGCCAAACCGCTCAGGGCTGGAAGCAGTTCTTAAACGTGCTTTCGGGACAGAATCTTTGCTTCACTACCAGGTGTAAACTTTACAAGCCTCATTTAATAAATGGTGAATTTGACACAACCCTCTTTCTTTTCTATGTATTTGTGTTTATCATATTGTTACAGGTGAACATTATTTTTATGGTGGTAAACACACAGTCAATTTCTGTGAAAGAGAAAGCAGATTGTTGGCAATCATAAGCCACTAAGACTCAGTAAACTAGGATTTCTATAGGAGCTGTAGATCATGGTTTAATCTCACTGTCGAATCTTTTCTGTAGGTGGCTAGGAAGAATAGTTCAATAAGTAGAACATGTACTACTGATATTTGCTGTAGGTTGACACGTGTTAACAGAACTTTGCTTTATATTCATTGGGCAGTTACTCAGAAGATAAGTGAGTTTTTCTAGCAGCACCAGTAATTGTACTGTTATTTTTCATCTGCTTTATTTTTTGGAAAATCATGGGCTAGAGTTGTATGAGTTAATTCAGTATAAATTATTCTGGTTTTGTATTGCCTGGAAAAAAATTCTGTAATGATTTTATTTGTATTTTTTGCTGAAGACTCCATAAGAATATATTGATGTGTGATAAATTTCTGTTAAATTTTACTTATAGAACTTTGGTGAATGGGCACATATTTTTAAACCAAGATATGGCTTTTTATTTTAAATATAGACTGAGTGGCCAGATTAGTATGATCTCTGAATGCATAATAACCTGGCCACTCAGTGTGTGTGTGAGTGTGTGTGTGTGTGTCTATAATTATACATATATTAAAGGCCTAGTGCATGAATTCGTGTATGGGTGGGGTCTGGCCAGCCTGGCCAGGGGGAGGGGACATGGGTGGTTGGCCAGCCTGCCTGCTGGTCGAACTCCTGGTTGAGGAGACAATTTTCATATTAGCCTTTTATTATATTGGATATACACTGAGTGGCCAGATTATTATGCGTTCAGAGATCATAATAATCAGGCCACTCAGTGTATTTTTATTGATTTCAGAGAGGAAGTAAGGAGAGAGAATGAAATATCAATGAGAGAGAAACATCAATTTCTCAGCAGACCCCCATTGGGCCTGTGCCCTAATCGGGAATCGAACTGCGACCTGGTTCATAGGTTACCCTTAACCACTGAGCCCCACCGGCTGGGCGAGAGCTTTTTATTTTTATAAAAACATATTGCCTTACAACTTACAATTATGAGATGGAACTCGTAAATTATATTTTAGGATGTTTCTTTAATTCTGCTTCGTTTTCTCATAAATACTTATTTTTATAGGTGTTCAGCAGAAATTTTTGGTGGTTACCTGCAACTATGAAGCCAGGGAACTTGGAGTAAAGAAACTTATGAGTGTGAGAGACGCAAAAGAGAAGTGTCCGCAGCTGGTGTTGGTTAACGGAGAAGACTTGACGCGCTACAGAGAGATATCGTATAAGGTTACAGGTACAGATTAGGGGCAATGTTATTTTACCATTAATTTTTACGTAGGAGGCCTGCTCATTACATGAATATTTTAGTAAATGTAAATCGCCATAAGTCGGTTCCTTTTTGCTAATAACTTTATTTTAGGTCTTGTCCACTTTTTGAAATATTTATGAGGATGTATTTATATAAATAACTTTGACATTTTTTGACAAATACTTTAATTTTTAATTTAAATTAATTATGAGAGATATGCTATAGGCTAATGCATTAATGTTAGTTGAGAAAGGCTTTTGTAATGTTTAACATAATTAAAAACTAACTTTATATTTATTTGTATTTTTGCTCCTGTTTTTGTTTGTTCATTTAGTATTTGTAGTAGTTTCAGATGAAAGGGTTAAATATAACTAAAAGTGCTAACAAACTAACAAGCAAAAATGCTCAAGAAAAATGACAAAAATATTAATGGGCACCTGACATAAAGGGCAAATACATGTCCAGTAATTACCTGGAAAAAAGGAATGCTCAGATTACTTATTGGCTATGGAAATTTTAATTAGTAAATTAAGATTTTATATCTATCATACTTGCCAAAAAAAAAAAAGAATGAGAAAAAGTAGAAACAGCCTTTATGAAAAAGCAATCTAGAAATTAAAGTTATATATTATATTTTAAAGTTAGAGTTATATTTTATATTCTTTAGTCCAGTGATATAATCAACATTATATATTTTTTAAAAAGAAAAAGGATGCATAGCTGCCTTATGTTTATATACCTTGTTGAGTGAGCACAAGTTAAGATGCAAAAAGTATATCACGTTTATCCATTTGTATAAAACAACTAGAGGCCTCGTGCACAAATTCGTGCACCAGTGGGGTCCCTGGCCTGGCCTGCAGGATTAGGCCAAAACCGGCTCTTCAACATGAGGGCTCCCAGATTGCAAGAGGGTGCAGGCCAGGTTGAGGGACCCCACCAGTTCATGATCAGGGCTGGGGAGGGATGCAGGAGTTGGCCATCCGAGGTGGGACTGCCGGCCCATCTTGCTCAATTCAGATTGGCCAGATCTGAGCAGCAAGCTAACCTACCAGTCGGAGTGTCTGCCCCCTGGTGGTCAATGCATGTCATAGCAAGCAGTTGAGCAGCCCTAGCATATTGACTTAATTTACTAATCATTAGCATATTATGCTTTGATTGGTTGAATGGCCAACGGGTCGACTGGACACTAAGCATATTAGGCTTTATTATATAGGATAGCACAAACCCCTCCCCCACATATATGTATAGAAGTATATATGAATAGGAAGATAAATATGAGAGGGTATATACTAAGTTTTAATTTTTTTAAAAATATACTAGAGGCCCGTTGCACAAAGATTCGTGCAAAAGGCCTTCTTTTCCCTGGCTGCCGACACAGGTTTTCCTCCAGCACCTGGGACCAGGCCTTTGCTCCGGCCTTCCCTCCAGCTGCAGGGAGGCTTAGCTTCTCCGCTCCTGCCACAGCGGAGAAGCCAAGCCTCTTCAGTCTTCAGTTTTCAGTCTTTGCTCAGGCCACAGACTTCAGTCTTCGTTCCACGCCTGCGTATGCAAATTAACCCACCATCTTTCTTGGGTTAATTTGCATACTCCTGCTTCACTGATGGGCGTCATGGATGTACAATTTGCATCTTTCTATTTTATTAGTGTAAATATATTTTTATTAATTTCAGAGAGGAAGAGAGAGAGAGAAACATCAATGATGGGAGAGAATCATTGATCAGCTGCCTCCTTCACACCATCCTACTGGGGATTGAGCCCGCAACCCAGGCATGTGCCCTTGACTGAAATTGAACTTGGGACCCTTCAATCAGCAGGACAACGCTCTTATCCACTGAGCTAAACCAGCGAGGGCTAAGTGTTTAATATTAGTTACCTTCTGGAGTGGGAGAGGCAGTGCTGAAATGGGAGGAAGGGGGAAGGAAGGACAGCCATGCAGAAAAGACAAGACTATATTTCTCAAATAGCATTGGGCATTTATACAAAATTGTGTGTCTCAATATTACGAAGTTGATTTTTAGTATATACAGAAGAAATTGTAACATACAGAAAGTTGTGTATCTTCCTTTTGTTCTTGATGATCTTTCATGCCATTCATGTAGCTCCTCCTCAGTCTTTTTAACGACTGCAGTATTCCATTGAATTTTGTTTCATACTTAACCAGTCCTCTAGTGATATGAAGACAGTATGTCCCACTTTATGCCTAATGTTTCTGCGTAATTATTAATAGCAGTATTAAAAAAATGTCTTGTTCTTGCCGAAACCGGTTTGGCTCAGTGGATGGAGCATCGGCCTGTGAAATGAGGGGTCCCGGGTTCAATTCTGGTCGGGAGCATGTGCCTTGGTTGCGGGCATATCCCCAGTAGGGGTTGTGCAAGAGGTAGCTGATTGATGATTCTCTCTCGTCGATGTTTCTGACTCTCTGTCCCTCTCTCTTCCTCTCTGTAAAAAAATCAATAAAATACTTTTTTTTTTTTAAATGTCTTGTTCTGGCCCTAGCCAGTTTGGCTCAATGGATGGAGTGTGGGCCTGTGGAATGAAGGGTTCAAATCCAGCCAAGGGCACATGCCCAGATTGCAGGCTCGATATCCAGTAGGGGGCGTGCAGGAGGCAGCCCTAAAATCAATAAAAATATGTTTTTTTAAAAGTTTTATTCTAAATGATGAATTTTATGGTTTTCCTAACAGTGATGGATTATTAGGCTGTTACCAACTCTTTGCTCTTACTAATATATGCTTCAGTAGACATTTTCATATGGAAATCTTGGCATACTTGTATGGGGCTATCTATAAGGTAAGAGTTTAATTGCCAGATCATAGGTAATTTGCATTTAAAATTTTGAATACTGCTATATGTTGCACATGAGTTTGTCCCAACATACTGTTAGTAGGTATGAGAGTGTTAGATATTCTCAAATTGCAAAGATTCGCCTCAAAGATGAAAAAAATAGTAAATATTTTCTGCTATCCAGCTGGTATCAGTAGATAATTCAGAGAGAAATGAAGTTTCTTCTCAATTGTTACTAGTCTTAATCCTAAAGATGAGAATAGATCATCCTTTTGAATTTATATTAAATCCTGGTTCAGTTCAGTTTAGTAAACATTTGACTTAAGGACTGGGTTTTTTCTAGATGCTAGACATTCAAATACATGTAAATCATGGTCCATCTCTGCCCTTAAGGAATAAGTTGGGGAATGGCTAATTAAAATATTGAATTGTGGTATATTTGGAAAAGCAAGTGAGTTTTCTTTTGGGCTCAGTAATAATTGTAAATTATAATTTTTTGTTTTATCTTTAGAAACTCCTGTGAAAAATACAGCTAGAATATATTATTGCTTTTGCTTTTCTAGGCAGACCATAATTCATTCTTTGACCCACTGCTTCAAGATCATAATTAACTATAACCATTGATATTTAATGTAAAATATAGTAACTATAGCCGAAACCGGTTTGGCTCAGTGGTAGAGCGTCGGTCTGTGGACTGAAGGGTCCCGGGTTCGATTTCAGTCAAGGGCATGTACCTTGGTTGCAGGCGCATCCCCGGTAGGGGGTGTGCAAGAGGCAGCTGGTCGATGTTTCTCTCTCATCGACATTTCTAGCTCTCTATCTCTCTCCCTTCCTCTCTGTAAAATATCAATAAAATATATTTTAAATATATATATAGTAACTATAAGTATAGGAGATTGCACTAAATCTGCTATGAGTGTCTGCCCAGGGAATATAATTTTTGGACTTATTTTGTTAGAAATATATAGTCTTTATTTAAAAATGTGATACAGAAAGAAAAATCCCAGTTACTGAGGATTTTATTTTATTTTTTTAAAATATATTTTATTGATATTTTACAGAGAGGAAGGGAGAGAGATAGAGAGCTAGAAACGTCGATGAGAGAGAAACATCGACCAGCTGCCTCCTGCACACCCCCTACCGGGGATGTGCCCGCAGCCAATGTACATGCCCTTGACCGGAATCGAACCCGGGACCTTTCAGTCTGCAGACCGACGCTCTACCACTGAGCCAAACCGGTTTTGGCTACTGAGGATTTTATTAAATATATTGTGGAACTGTGAATATATGTAAAACTTTTAAAAACATATTTGAGGTAAGCATAAGATAGTTAAATTTATTATAGTTATAACTTGTTACATCTGTGTTCCAATATCATTTAAATTTAGAGTTGTTGGAAGAATTTAGTCCACTTGTTGAGAGACTTGGATTTGATGAAAATTTTGTGGATCTAACAGAAATGGTTGAGAAGAGACTACAGCAGCTTCCAAGTGATGACTTTTCAGCGCTGACTGTGTCGGGTCATGTATACAATAATCAGTGTAAGTCGTTTCTTATTTATTCTATTCAGTATTTTGTTTTTTATATTTTTATTGTTGATACTCTTATAGATGTCCCCATTGCCCCCCACTTTGCCTACCTGCAGCCACCCTTTTCTCTCCCCTCTTCCCATCCCTCTGGCCATCACCTCATTCTTGTCTCGGGTTATCCCTATATCTTCTTTGGCTTAATGTTCTGTGAGTTAAGTTACTTGACTTTCTGAAAATGTTTTGGCTTTTGTTGGAGGCATAGCCATATTTCAGTAATCTAAGGTGGCTAAAATTAGGTGTTGCTCATGTAGCTCAGTGCTCTGTGCACTTTCCATTTCTCTGACATGGTCCATGCATTACCATTTTTTAAGTTTCATGCCTCTTAAGTTACAGGAGTTGGCTTGATAATATACTTTTTAGAATAACTTTTTATTCTCTTAAAGCGATCTTTAAGCAATATTTTGAGGTAGACCAAATACATTTGATTTTGTTGTCTCTTGCTTCCAGTTCCCCAAGGCACCAAAGCCCTCATGTTGTCCCCTGAGCTGACCCTGTGGAGGTCAGTCCAGGCCTGCCTGCCATCTTTTGAAGCTCCTGCTTCATTAGTTCAGATAACCTTTGCCAGCTGGTAGCATGAAAGCAGGATGGTTCATTTCCTTCTCAGATTTAAGTATCTATGGCTGATGGTATTCCAGGGACATTTGCATTTGAAAATCAGCTGCAATATCTCTAGTGACTATTTAATTAGACTTTAAAACATATGCAATTCTGCTGGTGACTTCCACGTTATACCGCATGGAAGACAGCTGCTCTGCTTTGGGTAAGACTTGTCCTGACCATCTTGCTCAAAGGTTTCAGCATGTGCTTCCTCATCCTTGTTTTTTGAGAACTGGTGATCATCTCCAATCTAGTTCTCCACCTCCCTGATATTAAAGAAAATGGGGAGCTACAGTTCTCTTCTGGAAGAAGACATGAAGCTTTTCCATCTTTCCTACCAGTGGTCTCTTGTCACTTACAAAGACTAACTAAGTAGCAGGAATTATATATTTTATATAATTCTCAAAGCAAACTCAGACTTTATTGCTTGGAACATAATACAGAGACCTAGGTTTTATAACCTAAAAAGAAAATGTCTAATTCTTCATGAATTCTTCCTATTTCCCACAAGTTTTTTATTAAAAAATTTTTAAACCTACAGAAAAATTGACAGAATATAATGCAGTGAGTACACTCATTGTTCTCTTCTTGTCCATACAACTATTGTTACCATTTTTCATATTTGCTTTATTGACTGGTTGACTGATTGACAAGCCATTTGAAAGTAAATTGCAATATAACACTTCATTTGTAAGTACGTACACCTGAGGATAAGGATTGTCTCATATAATTGTAAGACCATTTTCACACCTAAGAAAATTGGTTTCTAGATAATTTCCCTGCACTTTTCATAAGAGATCTCTTAGATATGGACAGATTTAAAATTGTTTTTCATACAGCCAGTACATAAAGTTTAGATTCAGTTCTTTAAAACTGTAATGTTAACTGTCTTATTAACATAATACTTTTATGCTTACTTACAGATAAACAGGAATATAAAAG
Organism: Vespertilio murinus; assembly: GCA_963924515.1. Taxonomy (NCBI): domain Eukaryota; kingdom Metazoa; phylum Chordata; class Mammalia; order Chiroptera; family Vespertilionidae; genus Vespertilio; species Vespertilio murinus. The sequence goes on from OZ004709.1 coordinate 7,711,787, forward strand.
TTTTCTGATGTCAGTAGAAATTTTTCATGAGAGATGAGTTTTTATAATCTGTTCATCAGTAAGCGCGTCTGTGCATTCTCTATCACAGGACCTAGAGTTCACTCCCTGTAGTTATTTTACTTAACAGAATTCCAGTGAAGAACAAAGCAGATCAGTTAAGTGAGTGGCAGTATGGTGGTGGTTTAACATTGAATTTAGGTAAAATAAACCTTCATTTATAAATAAAATTCATTTGTAAAAAAGGAAAAAAAAAGAAATTAAATTGTGTTGTGGTTCTTTTCCTGACACTGGCTGTTTTTATAGCTATAAATCTGCATGACGTCTTGCACCTCAGACTACTTGTTGGCTCTCAGATTGCGGCGGAGATGCGGGAAGCCATGTACACTCAGCTGGGTCTCACAGGCTGTGCTGGAGTGGCTTCCAATAAATTACTGGCAAAACTCGTTTCTGGCATCTTTAAACCAAATCAGCAAACAGTCTTACTACCGGAAAGTTCTCAAGATCTCATCCATAGTCTGAAACACATAAAGGAAATGCCTGGTAAGACAAACATACTTGAAAAGTATATATTTTATTGTATTTTTTAAAATTATATATATATATGGTTAATTATTTTTTAATATATATCTTATTGATATTTTACAGAGAGGAAGGGAGAGAGATAGAGAGCTAGAAACGTCGATGAGAGAGAAATATCGATCAGCTGCCTCTTGCACACCCCCTAAGGGGGAAGTGCTCGCAACCAATGTACATGCCCTTGACGGGAATCGAACCCGGGACCTTTCAGTCCGCAGACCGACGCTCTACCACTGAGCCAAACCGGTTTCGGCTATAGTTAATTCTTAGAGCCTATATACTTGGCTCTTGGAGAAAAACCAAACAAGCTAATGTTCTTTGGAGGGGATCTGTGTTAGGAAATATATAAAAGTACTTTTCTAGTTTCACCTACTTTTGTGTAGTTTGAATATGATCATGAAAGCTATAACTAGAAGTGTATAGTCTTTTATTTCCGATCCCTGGTTCATAATCTTATACTGTACGTTGCATCTAAAGAGGTCTTTTATTAACTCTACTTGAAGATTATCAATATATAAAAGGCTAAGTGTCCATCCATCTGACCGGAAGCTATGACATGCACTGACCAGCAGGGGCAGACACCCAGTGCAGGAGCTGCCATGACATGCACTGGTCATTTAAAAATACATGCACCGCAGACCTGGCGCCAACAAACTAACACTGAGCTTCCCCCATGTGAGACAGAGGCCCCACCACCACTCCAGGGCGATACCCCCCAAATCACAGCCAACACAGCCAAGACCCCTGGCACAAAATGCAGCCCACAGCCCAGCCCGGAAACGGTCTCTGTGGGCGGGGGTGATGATGTCACATAGCAACGCCAGCTTCCTCTCCCTAGCGACTAGCCTCCTTGGAGTTTTTTTAGCCCAGGAACCTGACTTGCTTGATAGCCGGGTACAAACATTTAACCAAATGTCTGTGAAGCCTTTTCACATGCCTCATCTCATTTGATCCTCACAGAAGTCCTGGAGTAGGTAGATAGGAGACTTGGTAGAATCCTATTTTCTTTACATTAGCCAGAAAATGGAGATTTAGAAAGTTTAGAAACTTGACTCAACTGAAAAGAAGCAAGAAATGGTGGAACTTAAAAATGACTTCAGGTTTTCTCACTGCGCAGAATATAGTCAAACACTGCTGCAGGTAAATATTTTACCCTTTGTTCTCCCTGCATGATCTACAATAACCTGCTTTGTGTTGATATTTACTGCTGTGTGGCTGACAGTTACCTGAAAGAGAAGTCGGGGTGCTTCACTGGGCTGGAAAAAGTTTAGCTAAGTCAGAAAGCAGGTCTAATTAAGCAAGTTTATTATATATAAAAGGCAAAGTTGACTCACGCATGTGCGATAAATATAAAGCTCTCACTGGCACCAATCACTCGCGTGTATTTTAATCTGTCATTGTCAATTGGGAATTTGGTTGACACTCCTATTATAGAAAAAAGGAGAATAGCGATATTAAAATATTCTAATTTTTCTTTTAATGTGCACAAATCCATGCATCAGGTCACTAGTATCTATAATAATAAAAAGGTAATATGCTAATTAGACTAGACAGCTGAATGTCCCTCCGGACGTCATTCTGGATGTTCTCTGGAAAAAGCCACCACAGTGGAGGCTGAGGCGGAGGTGATTAGGGGCAATCAGGCAGGCAGGCGAGCAGTTAGGGGCATTAGGCAGGCAGAATGGTTAGGGGTGATCAGGCAGGCAGGCAGGTGAGCAATTAGGAGCCAGCAGTCCTAGATTATGAGAGGGATGTCTGACTGCTGATTTAGGTCCGATCCCACAGGGATCCCGAAACCAGCAGTCAGATATCCCCCAAGGGGTCCTGGATTGCGAGAAGGTGCAGGCCAGGCTGAGGGACAAAACCCCAACCATGAATGATTTCGTGCACCGGGCCTCTAGTATAAACTATTAGGCACAAGGGACCTTCCAAAGATTTAGGCTAAGTTTTTATTTTAAAGATGAGGAAATTGATTTTTTGAAAGGTTTGGTGATCTATTCAGGTTGTGGAGCAAGTTTGTATCCTTGAAGATTAGATATTTAGGTTTTTTAGACCATTAATAATTGGATAATTGTTAAATTTTGTTTCTATGGCATTACTGGGGAAAAAGATGTTATAATAGAATTCTATGAAAGTGAATCTCTAAGACAACTGAAACTTAATCTTTAGATTTCTTCACATTTTTAACCCGTGTTATGTAATTCCAAAATGTGTTGCTCACTGCTTTGCCATAAATTTCACACTTTTACACACCATTGCTTTTGATTTACTTAATTTACTGTTCAAGGAAACCAGGTAACTGAAAAATTAATTTTTTAAATGAGAGGAGTAAAGGGGCACTAAATTAGCTCAACATTTTTCCTGTGATAAAATATGACTGAGTTTTCCTGCAAAAAAACAAACAAAACAAAAACAAAAAACAACTGAATGATAGGAGTTTTGCCAATGAGAATTTTTTGTTTGTTTTCTGGCTCTTAATTATATGCGATGGTAAATATTGCCAGATATGACTTGTAGATAAATATTATGTATATATAAATCAGTTAGATTAACTAATAAGCACATGCTAATTAATTTTAATTGCTCTGATGACAGTTTTTCTTTATATGAAAAATCACCATGATCCTTGAAAACTTCCACAGTGGTATATAACAGGTGGTAAAAGTCTCATTTTATCAAGCCTGAATTTATTGGTTCTCTCTATATTCACTATATTATATTAAACATATTAGGGTTGTTAAGTTTTCAAAGTGGTTTATATAACTCAAAGGCCCTAAGCAGAAGAACAATTTTATTTTTAATGAACTTTGATCTTAGAAAAATATTCATTATGGAATTTAACGACATGGTTGATACAGGAATGACAGTATTTTAATCAGCTTTATTTTAAGGAGAAAGCTGTTGTAACACCCTATGCATTTCGTTTTGTTTAGGTATTGGCTATAAAACTGCCAAGCGCCTTGAAGCACTGGGTATCAGCAGTGTGCGTGATCTTCAAACTGTTTCCTCCAAAATGTTGGAAAAGGAATTCGGAATTCCCTTTGCTCAACGTATCCAGAAGCTCAGTTTTGGAGAAGACAACTCTCCTGTCACACCCTCAGGACCACCGCAGGTGCACAATGACATTTTACTGGAGTACTTACTGGTTATCACATTATTTGAGAAAGATTTCTAGTTAATTGCTGTTTTTACTAATCTAGGTTAGTACATGATCCCTTTCCTGTGAGGAAGCTAATTTATTATACCGTATTTGCTGACGTATAAGACGATTTTTTGGCCCTGAAAAATATGCCTCCAAGTCTTATACGGCAAGTATATAACAAACTCTGTATTTTTAGTGGAAATGTAGGGGGTCGTCTTATATGCCCAGTCGTCTTATACACCGGCAAATACGTATTTTTCAGGGCCAAAAAATCGTCTTATACGCCGGCAAATACGGTAATATATTTTAAAATATTCTTAAATTGAATCTAGGAATTAGTATTTCAATCTCAAGTCAGCCAATAGCCTATCTATACATATAAAACCTAAGCGACCGTCTGTAACTCACCCTGACCACTGTTGTTCCTTGGTTGCGGGCACATCCCCAATAGGGGGTGTGCAGGAGGCAGCTGATTGATGTTTCTCTCTCGTCGATGTTTCTAACTCTCTCTCCCGCTCCCTTCCTCTCTGTAAAAAATCAATTAAAAAAATATATATTTTTTAAAAGTCTTGGCTTTAGAGAAGTCTAATGATTTAGGAGATGGAGAAAAGTTTAATTACCTAGTTCATATTGATTGATTACTTTTTATGTGACAGGCACTTTACTAAGTACTTCATGTACATTAGCCAATTTAATTTTCACAAACCTTTAAGGTAGGTAGTTCTATTGTTTATTTATAACCTTTCCCTCTCTTTCTCTTCCTCCCTAGTTGTTTTGTTTTGTTTTTTTAAGATGAGGATACTGTAGGTTAGAAAAGTTAAATAACTTGCCCAAGGTTAAATTCAAGTTTCATGAGAGTAAGAGCCTCGTTGTAATCATACAAGAAAGCTTGGAGTTGCTACTAGAGCTTTAAAATTTTCTTGACTTTCAGTGCACTTTCTAGTGCAGTATGATAACTTGCAGATAAAAAGAGTTAATATAAAAGTGAACTAGCCCTAACCGGTTTGGCTCAGTGGATAGAGCATTGGCCTGCAGACTCAAGGGTCCTAGGTTCGATTCCGGTCAAGGGCATGTACCTTGGTTGCGGGCACATTCCCAGTAAGGGGTGTGCAAGAGACAGCTGATTGATGTTTCTCTCTCATCGATATTTGTAACTCTCTATCCCTCTCCCTTCCTCTCTTTAAAAAAAAAAAAATCAATAAAATAAACTTTTTTAAAATAAAATAAAAGTGAACTAGGAAGTGGCTCAAACTAAGCACAAGAGGTAAGTTAGTCAAGGCTGTGTTATTTTACCTGACATATACACTGGTAATTGTATATGCTAATTTGGATGTACAGTAATCCTTATTTGTGCTTTTTTGGTAGTCCTTTAGTGAAGAAGATTCCCTTAAAAAATGTTCATCAGAAGTCGAAGCTAAAAGTAAGATCCAAGAATTACTTGCTAGTCTTTTGAACAGGTGATTTTTCCATTTTTCCATATCCTACATATTCTGTACTGGAAAGAATACTTGATGTTCTGTCTTGGAACTTAAAGATTAATGGAGACTAATCTATAATAATAGATTATTTATCACTGAATTTCCCTACGGTATAAGCTATTGCAAAGGTAGTAACAGATGCTCTTAGCTCAATTTAATCCATCTAGTTCCATTGGTTTTTAGTAACATTGTGGTTATATTGTGAATCTTCAGCTGCTGGTAGTTACCTAAGGGGGTTTTATCTGTTCTGCTAGAATTCCTGCACCTCTAAATTTATAATGGTTGAGGATAGGTAGTTATTAAGAACAACAACAGAGAAAGCAGAAGAACCCTTATATCTCCTTAGTATTGCTCTGTGTGAAAGAAAATGGAGTCAGACAAAAGAATAGCCAAGCGGGGCTGTGTGTGAGCAGTGAGAGTGAATGTGGGTGTGTGCAGCTTACTGGTCTGTAAGGACATGAAGCGTGTCCGCTGTAACTATGAGTATACAAGTAGCCTAGCATAAGCAGAACAAGACATGCACCTTTCTGACATGCTCCTTTGCCATCATATATCTATTCCAATACTCCGTAGAAGAGTGTTCTCTCTGTTCTCTCATTTCTTTGATTTCTCAAAATGGGGTGTCACGGGTCTAACAGTTTTGGGTAGGCAGGTGTGCTTCTGTAATGATGCCCAGATGACTGACTGACTAGAGAAAAGGGTTTTTGGATGACTCTAAGCAGCAGAAACTGATGAAGTGAAATTTCCTACAACTTTGCTGTCACATGCAGCATGGTTCTCTATGCAGCTCATCATTTGCTGATGATGACCCAGCTCCAGGGCTATGACTCAGGCTGGGCCCATGAATGTGCCTGTGAAAGTGGGTCAGCTGCTTTGCTTCAACTCAATAGAAGACTATTATGAAAAGCCTGGCCATTAAAAATAGTTCTGCAGTAGGAAAGCCACAAGAATTGCAACTTTTATAGGTTTCCTTATTCGAAGAATCAACCCAGAAATGAGTCTAGGTGCTGTTAACCTGTGCGATACCAAATAGTAACCATGTATCCTTATCTCTGCTTGCCATTCTCTTCTGTACCACGGCCCCTTACTTCAGAGATTGAGGGGTAATACCTTGTAAACGCCTGGCAAAAAATAATCGTGTGTGTGAATGTGTTTTCCTTCTTGAGTATATGTAGATATGTAAGAGGTCTAAAATCATCTAATTTTTAATCCAATTTCTAGGCAATAGTTCAAAATTGCTTAGAATGTCACCTTTTTATATTATATATTAATTAGTTATAGGAATCAAATCATTGTCTTTGAATTGCATATTGACTTATTAGAACAAGTTTAACTGGAAAATATTTATATTAGTAATATGTTTACAGAAACTATTTAAAATATTATTTTAGTAAAGCAGCAATCAAAATATTTTGTGATAAATAAGAGAAATTATTGCAAAAATCGAAATTTCCTAATTCAAAGTACTTAATTTGAGTATATTTAACAGTGTACAATATTTGTATTTTGTCAGTGAATGATTCTCTGTTTCTTTAATTTCCTATTGATTTTAATATTATGCTTTTAATTATAATTTGGACTTGGATTATAAAATTGTTTGTTATAATTGTGTCTTATATCTGTTCTTTTTCTGATAGCACTCAATTCTTTGTGGAGCCTAGAGCCTTACACTTAAAATTTCAGAGCGTTAGTGTATAGACTTTGCATAATTTATTTGGGCTAGCCCAGGATCTTTGTTGCTTATTGCCTACTTATCAACTGTATTTATCATTCTTTTAGTTACTGAACCTGTCATTTTATATAAATTAATTTGACAATTTTTAAAAATCTTTAGGTAATATTTTTCAAATTGCTATTTCCCCTTTCTCTTTATTTTTAGAGTATGCCAAGATGGAAGGAAGCCACATACAGTAAGATTAATAATCCGTCGGTATTCACCTGAGAAGCACTGCAGCCGTGAGAGTCGTCAGTGCTCTATTCCATCCCACATAATTCAGAAGTTAGGGACAGGTATGGGCTAATTTCCTAATAATTTAATTTATTTGGGCTCTTAAAAGAGCAAATTGTGAATTAGAAATATGATCCAAAGATAGAGGATTTTCCCAGGGGGTTAGTGAGCTATTAAAACTCTTTATCAGAAATTTTCACTAGAAAACTTTGTTGTTTAATAGATTATAAAAGTAAAGAGTTAAGAATGCTTCCCAAGTTCAGAAAAAACAAGACAATTGTAAATATATGTCGTGAGATAACTTATTTTTGAGCACTTAGATTGTTTCCAACTTTTTTGGCTATTATAAACAATGATGCTGGCAAGTCACTGGGTGGGCATATATTTTGGCTTAACCTGCCGGGTTTTATGGTAAGTTGAACTCTAAGACACTGCTAAATTTTTTCCAAAGTGGGTATAACAGTTTACATTCTCATCAACAGTGTATGAGCATACCAGTTTTTTCAGATTCTCACTGGCATTTAGTATTATCAGTTTATATTTTATGATAGTCATTCTTGAGGCTGTGTAATAGCATTTCATTGTGTTTGTATTTTCTTTTATGAATAATGCTTTTAGTGTTAATCTAAAAGTTATTTACCTAAATCAAAGGTCACAGATATTTCTGTTTTAGAAATTTTAAAGTTTTAAGCTTTAAACTTAGATCTACCTTGAGTAATTTTTATGTGTGGTATAAGGTAAGGGTCATAGTTCATTCTTTTGCATGTAGGAATCCATTTGTTCCAGCAGAATTTGTTGAAAAGATTATTCTTTCCTTATTGAATTGTCATTACACCTTTGTAAAAAACTAAACATTTTGTAGAAATGTATTTCTTGACGTTCTTATTCCATTGATCTATAAGTTTATCCTTTTACCAGTTCTACCCTGTCTTGATACTTCCTTGAAATTAGATAGTGTAAGTTTTCCAGCTTCAATTTTTTTCTAAATTGTTTTGGGTATTCATGGTCCTAGGCTTTTGTTTACAGAAAGATCTTAAAGTAGGAATTTGATTTATTAACTGTTTATCCAGATTTGTTATTTATTTTGAGTCTGTTTTAGTAATTTGTATCGTTTAGAAATATATGCATTTCATCCTACTTGTCTAATTTGTTGTCATGAAGTTAATATTCCCTTGTAATTCTTCTAATTTTTGTGAAGTCTGTAATGAGGATCCCCTTTCATTCCTGATTTTGGTAATTTATGTATTCTCTTTTTTCCTTTATAATTCTAGCAAAGGTTTGTCAATTTTGATCTTTTTTTAAATCCAACTTTTGTTGTCATTGTTTTTATTCTTTCTATTTTATTTATTTCAATTTCATTGTTTTCTGCTTGCTTTAGATGTTTTGATTTTTTTTTAAGAATAATTTATTGATTTCTGAGGGAGATGAAGGGAGAAGAGAGAAACATTGATGTGAGAGCATAACACAAGGGGATATTTCCTGATGTCATTACTACCTTAACCAGATATTCCATATTTCAACTCTTTTGAAAATTTTTACTCATTTGGCATTTGGTAGTAATGTTGAGATTTTCTAGTTTCCATATATATTGTCAAAATGTCCCAATAATAACTATTTAGTATTTTAATTTAAATTATATTAAACTTTTAATGTTAATCCTATATAATAAAAGGCCAATATGCAAGTAAACCAAATGGTGGAATGACTGGTCACTGTGATGTGCACTGACCACCAGGGGGCAGATGCTCCATGCAGGAGCTGCCCCCTGGTGGTCAGTGTGCTCCCACAGGGGGGCTCAGCCAGAAGCCGGGCTCACGGCTGGCGACAACGGTGGTGGTGGCTGGAGCCCCTCCTGCCTTCGTGGCAGCAGTAAGGATGTCCTACTGATGGCTTGGGAAAGAGGGCTCCCAGACTGCGAGAGGGCGCAGACCAGGCTGAGGGGACTCCCACTCCCCGAGTGCATGAATTTCATGCACTGGGCCTCTAGTTATTTTATAATGTGTTTAGATACTGTTTTCTTAAACATTTTGTTTAGGAAGTTATGATGTGATGACCCCAATGACTGACATACTTATGAAACTTTTTCGAAGCATGGTGAATGTGAAGATGCCATTTCATCTTACCCTTTTAAGTGTGTGCTTCTGCAACCTTAAATCACTAAATACTACTAAGAAAGGGACTATTGATTATTATTTAACACCATCATTATCAACAACTTCATGCTCTGGCAAGCACAGTTTTGTAAGTACACTGTTACTGGATTTGTGTAATTAAATTATAGGTCTCATTTTGTGTTTAATGGATATAATTTAAAGTTTCTTTGGGGTTAAATTTTTTTGAGTGACTTACATGTCTATATAATACCTATCCTATTACAGTTGCTACTCATAAGTATACTGTCCTGTGATCAAGAAGAAACATAATAATCTCTGAGTAAAAAAGAAACCATTATAGAGATTTAAACATTTCATAACTGTATACAGGAATATGATGATTAGCTCATAAAATATGGAAATATTTTGATACTAGAAATCAAATTATTTTGTCTATTAATTTATACATGTTACCAGCACCTTCCTCAGTGTTTTGTTAAAGTATTTAAATTTTCTTGGTTTTGACATTAAATTGAATTCTGATAGCAATATTGATAGAATATGACTGCTAATTTTATAATTTAGAAATAAGAGGTTGACAGTAGAAAGGAAAGGCCAGTCATATTTTCAGATAATTAAAACAAAGCCCTGTGTGTGACCCTTTAGCAAACCTCTATTTACTAAATGTGGGCTTCTTTAAAAAATAATTCTTTTATTAAATTGTCCGTGTCTGCAATTCACTTTTTTTTAATATCTCTTATTGATTTTTTTTTTTTTTTACAGAAAGCAAGGGATAAAGAGTTAGAAACATCGATGAGAGAGAAACATCAATCAGCTGTTTCCTGCACACCTCCTAGTGGGGATGTGCCTGCAGCAAAGGTACATACATGCCCTTGACTGGAATCGAACCTGGGACCTTTCAGTCTGTAGGCTGATGCTCTATCCACTGAGCCAAATCCATTAGGGCATCTGCAATTAACTCTTAATTTAAAGTGTTTTTATTCTTTTCTTTATTTGTTAATCAGTCAGTATAATTTTAGTAATATTTTATTTACATATAAGTTTAAAATGAGAATAGAATAGTGTTACAGAAATAATGAATTAGCGCCCTCTTCAAATTACTATTTTTCCCTGACCAATTTTATTTCCTCTATTAACTGAAATTTTAAAAGGTGTTGACTTTTTGCTTTGTAATCTATAAAATGAGTATTAATGTACAGTGGTATTAGAGAGGCAAATATAAGTGAAAGCACCTTGTGTGTGTCTGGCAATGGCCCGAATCTCTTCTTCTTCTTTTATTTTGAAGTTATTTTGTTGATGTTTCCTGAATTATATTTGATTGCGTATACATTTTTATGATGCTTAAAATTTTAAGTGAAAATTTTTACGTAAAAAACTATGCAAATTAGGATTGAAGGTGTTTTTAAATTTTTATTTCATGAATATATAAAAAGGGCAAGTAAAGGGCTAAGGGGATCAAATATATGGTAAAGGAAGATTAGATTTTGGGTGGTGGGTACACAATACAATATACAAATCATGTATTGTAGAATTGTACACTTGAGACCTATATAATCTTATTAACCGATGTCACCCCAATAAATTTAATTTTTTGAAAAGTGTTATATCTTAATGATGTTGGATTTTCACCATGGAAATATATATTTTTCCTTTCCATTAAATGTTACAGTTTAGAATAGGGATTTTTAGAAAACTAGTCCTTGATGCTCTATGCATACATATAAATATCTATATATACATAGTTAAATATTTAGCTGTCCCTTGGAGAATCACTTACTTTTTTAGGCCATCATTCTTTAATTCACAGAACCGGAAGTTTGAACCCACAATTGTTAAGATCCTTTCCAGGAGCTCAGTGCTATCTGTGAAATAAGCCTCTTCCTGGAAGAGTGAGTAAAGATCACACAACATGTGACTAACTGCGGGGGATTCGTCATCTCTGGTTGTTAGGAGCTGACCCAAAGGATTGGAGTTACTGAGTAGTTTAGGAACGCATTGGCCCGATAATAAGGTACATTCACACTTCAGCAGCATGAACATTTAAAGATATTAGATATCTAAATTATTGTGTTATCCTTGTGTTCTAGAAAATGAAAGATACTCATATGGAAACCTTTTCCAAAGACAAAAAAACAAATTCGGATTTCCTACCAACTGGAAGAACTGAAAGTCCAAGAACTCGGGAGTCTCCACTAAATACTATACGTGTTTCTGTAGATCAAAACAGTGATGATTCCTCACTCCGCTCACTTCCTGAGGGGATTGACCAAGAAGTCTTTAAACAGCTTCCAGTGGATATTCAAGAAGAAATCCTATCTGGAAAATCTAGAGAAAAAGTTCAAGGAAAAGGAAGTTTGAGTTGTCCATTACAGGCCTCTAGAGGAATATTATCTTTCTTCTCTACAAAGCAAATGCAAGATAGTCCCTTAAATCCTAGAGATAATTTATCTAATAGCAAACTGATGTCCTCATCATCTCCCTGTGAGCCAGGAACCTCAGGCTTAAACAACAGTTCCTCTCACCTGCCTAGCCAAAAGAATTATTCACATTCTTTAGACAGCAGCTTAAAAGATGAACGGATGAGCCCAGGATCTAAAAAATCTCAAGGATTCCACTTTTCAAATACAAGCCCCACGGTATCTGTTTTTCATTCACTTCCAAATTTGCCGAGTGAGCAACTTTTCTCCAAAAACTGCCCCTCAGATGTCCATAAACAACCGACCACAGCAGCGTCTCATCACGAAGGCCTTGCAGAAGATAGAGAGCAAGATTCTACTGCTGAGAAAATCACTTTTCCTCCTGATGTTGATCCTAAAGTTTTCTATGAACTTCCAGAAGAGGTACAAAAAGAACTGTTGGCTGATTGGAAGAGAACAGGATCAGATTTCCACAGTGTACATAAATAATCACGTTCAGAAAAAAGGTCTAAAAAACAAGGGAAACACCATTGTTCTCAGATTAGCAGTTTATTAAGCTCATCTACCGTAAATGAAACACTAATCGATATTTAATATCACAGTCCAATGTAAAATGTTCTAAAGCAAGAATAGTTATGGGAAGTAAATTCTGACATAAAATATTAAAAAATTCATAATAGAAGAAGCAATGTAAAACATTACCTTTCTCCTATTTCTAAAACTATTTTATATTGCTTTTCAATAAAAATATATCTTAGCATTAGTTCATTTCCCATAAAATGAGGGGAAAGATATACTGTATATGCCTGCATATAAAAAAAATAGACTGGCCAAATCATTGCTATGCCATAACAAATAGCTTTTTTTTTTTTAATTTTCTGTGAAATATGGAATATGTCACCAAATTTAGCCTGTTAAGAAACAGCCAAGCCCGGCTGGTATTTGAGCATCAGCCTATGAACCAGGAGGTCATGGCTCACTTTCCAGTCAGGGCACAGGCCCAGGTTGCCAGCTCCATTCCCAGTAGGGGGTGTGCAGGAAGCAGCAAATCAATTCTTGCTCATCATTGATGTTTCTATTTCTCCCTCTCCCTTTCTGAAATGAATAAAAATATATATTTTTTAAATTAATTTAAAAAATCTGCCAACTCACCTGTTAAAAATGTAGATATCTTTGAAGTACTATGTACCATTTATTAAGTTATTTTTTTTAAATAGGAAAGTGATGCAAATTCACTTAATACCTCATAATGCACCTGGAACCTTCCACAACGCCTGACACACAGAGGGCATTCAGTGACTATTGAATAAAGGGTGGGGAGTTGGGCGGGCCAGTGTCTGTCCATGTGGAGAACTAGAAGGAACTTTCCAGGCGGAGAGAAGAAAAGGAGGACAAACTGGAAGTACAAGGCAGACTGGATGTAGAAGGATTCAAAGTAGTGAAAGAGGCCCATTTACTCTGACCAGTCTGTAACGCAGTGGTTATGTTTTTGCATCTCTACATTTTGTAGATGAGAATAAGAATGTCATCCACAGTGAATATACAGTTACTAAAGTGATGGATGTCCTCTTTCTCCCATTTTTATTGCCTTCACCTTTTACTGCCAGATTAAAAATTAGATATAAAATTGCGGTCACCTTTACTTTGTAAGACAGGATGTCTCTAGAAAACACCAAAGCACTGTTGGAGGAGTCCTATTTATAACCTTCAAAGATAGAAAGAAAAGGCGATAAAAATAAAGCACAAAAATGGGAGTAAAGGGTAGCTTAAAAACATTTTCTAGGTAAGTTTGAACTAAGTTTCAGATTCCTTGAAATTTGAAAATGTGCTAATCAAGTATTTTTAACAGGGAGTTTGGGATTATCAAAAGCAATAACTTGTAGCAAGAACGTCAGAACTTATTCACCATACAAATATCTATAAGAGTTTCTACATATAGTTTGGTTATTTTGTTGGTTGTTTTTTGTTTTTGTTTTTTTTTTCATTTCGCTTACACTCATTTCTTTTTTTTATTAAGGTAGTATATGTGTACATATCTTACCATTGTCTCCCCTACTCCTATACATGCCCTCACCCCACAGAGTTTTGCATCCATTGGTTATGCTTATATACATGCATACAAGTCCTTCAGTTGATCTCTTATCTCCCCCACATCTCCCTAACCTTCTTCTACATGTAGTTTTCTGATAAAGTAGTTAAACTTAAAAAAAGAGTTTATCACTTTTTTAGATAATCTTTTTTTTTAAAGTTCTAATAATCTGTATAATCATTTCAGACAGAAACCAGCATCTGATTTTTTAAGTTATCTTTTTTTTGTTGGCTTTTAATGAAATAATCTAACTTTAGTGTTAGATTATCTCTCTATATAAAAGCCTAATATGCAAATGATCCCTATGGGAGTTTGAGCGGGAGACATATGGCTCGCTATGAGGTGCGCTGACCACCAGGGGGTAGCATGGGGTGAAGGAAGGCCCTGCTGGCAGCTGGAAGACCTTGATCAGCCCTGATCGTCAGCCAGGCCTAGAGACCCTACCCATGCACAAATTTTGTATACCAGGCCTCTAGTTTATAATATTTTGAAGTGTGAATTTATTTTTATTTATCCTTGATATATGCTGATATCCTGTATCTTTCACATTCTCTAAAACTCATAGCCACTAGCCCTTCAAAGATCGCTTTACTATTCTGGGACTCCTGATTGCGCAGTGATGGACTTTTTATGCTACCTTTCATGTCCCTTAATCTACTTTCCATTATCTGGTTTATCTGCTACATTTTGGCCAATTTCATCAGTTTTCTCTTATGTGCACTGATTTGTTTTTCAGCGGCGTCTGATCTGTTTAAAACAGTAAGAATGGTTTTAATTTTAGTATATTTTTCATTTGACTCTTTTTCTACCTGTTTATTCATTACAGCCTTGAAAAAAAACCCTCAAATATTTTATATTCTATTTCTGATTATTTCAATACTATTTTAAATTTTTATAAGTTTCAACTTTCTGATATCGATATGTAGCATTTTTTGCTTATTTCCTTAAGGGTGTGTGTGAGTTAACCTAAACTGAGAAGACCAAGGAGCTACATTGTGGGTGCTTCCCTTCAGAGATGATCTGCATTTGCTTCCAGCGAGGCAGTGCCCACCACTGTGGCACCTCTTCAATCCCTCTGGGTCCTGACTGAATGCGGTTATCTTCCTTTGAGCCGCCTGGCCTTGCTCTGTCCTGCTGTCTAAGGTTTTGTCTGCAGAGGTCATCTGCCGGCCATTTGCTTTTAGGGTAAACTCTACCTTCCAAGCCTTCTGCCTGATGCTTCCTGCTCCCTTCCTGCTTTTGTTTCAGCTTTTTTTTTTTTTTTTTTTTTTTCTGTGTGAGGGTAGAGAGAGAGGGCTTTTCTCTTATATAATAAAACCAAACAATGAGTTACAGAGTCTGTTTGGTGTGAAGCATGTCTGTTCCACCATAGTGCAGAAGTACAAGTATATTTGGATTTATTTCTCCATCTTACTTTTTACTGCCCACTTTCCCCTTGTTCTGTGCTATGCTTCTTTCCCGTCCTTCTTCCTTTTCTGTCTTTTTGGATTGGCTGGGTTTTCTACTTAATATGTTTTCCATCTACTGATTTGAAATTTAAACATTCTAAGTACTTTGTATTACCTTTATTAATTTAACATGCTTAACATCTAAAAATGGCAGATATGGACATAAAATATGCCAGGGATAGTCCTATCCCTTTCCCTCCCCGTTAATTCTGACTTTCATTTTGTGTTTGGGTTATTTTTTCTAGTTCACCCTTTTGCTGAGAGAATAGTCCAGCAAGGTTCCTGGTCAGTGTTATCTTTACCTTGTGGGAGTGCAAGGTTGTGTCTGCTGTCTGCAAATGTAGATTTATTTTGTTTTCTTATTTATTGGATTCCTCGCTTTTGCATGCTGCTACCATTTGTAAATAAATTATTGAGTTGTGTGGAATTCACTTTCATCCTGACAATATTATCTGCATTATTTTTTTCCTATAATCTCTCTACATAACCTTGTTCTCCTATAAAATTGATCCGTGTAAACAGTGATGTCTCACTTTTAGTTCACAAAGTTCTGCTTTTGATATATACAGGTGAGGCTCTTCTAATTAGGTGATACTTGGGATATCCTTCCTTTCTTTCCTAAGTTGTATTTATTACATAAAAGATACACCAAAGCTTACAATATTAATAAGAAAGTATTTTTCAAGTAGATCCTTTGAAAAAACTATAAACTTTCAAATGTTGTTTTGGAACTTGTATGGATATGTTAAGCAAGGAGAAATTTAATGTAGTGAATTAAATGCTTACAAAATCATGGGGGAGCTGAAGGGGTGGGTTCTAGGCTGGGATCCAGAAACAAATCTGAGGACTAGATAGAACCAGTCTGCCGGCTGAGCTGTCTCTAGAAACCATCCGTGGCACTACGAATGCAAGGAGCTGGAGTCCATATGCTGTCACCGCTGCCACTGCTTCTCAACATCTACGGTAGGAGCTGGAGAGCAGTCACCCACCACCATGGCCCCGTGATCAGGAAGCTGCTGCCCCCTCATTGATGCATTCACCTTTTGGCACAGACTCTGGCATGTGGACACTGGAACGTGGGGGGGTGGGGGAGAGAGCCTCACTTCTTGTCCTCGATAGCCCCAGAAACAACGAGAAATAAGAAAAGTGGCCTTGCTCCACAACTCGCACCAGGCTTTGGCCAATGGGTGAAACCTACTTTGCAACCAGAAGACAGTGCAGTCAACCCGAGGCTGCTGTGTTTCTGTTTTCCATCGTCTCTACTAGAAGCAAGGTAGAAGGGAGGTGAGCAGGATTCTGGATACATAGAACCTTTCAGCTATATGTGTATGTATGTCTGTTTGCATATGCACATATATATAAAATACCTATAACCTGGCCAGCATGGCTCAGTGGTTGAGCATCAGCCTATGATCCAGGAAGTTATGGTTCAGTTCCCAGTCAGGGTACATGCCCAGGTTGCGGGTTTGAATCCCAGTGTGGGGCATGCAGGAGGCAACTAACCAAAGATCCTCTCTCATTGTTAATGTTTCTCTTTTCCCCTGACACCCATCCTCTCTGAAATCAATTTAAAATAATTTTTAAACATATTACTACTGAATTTTTAAAAAGTGGTTACTACAGTATATTTGTGTCATAGTAGCAATTTCTTTTTGTCCCACATTACAAAATTGTACTCTCAAAAAATTCAACCTGCAGTTGATTTAAGTAAACTAATGTGGATACAGATATACCGATAGATAATTTTGATATATTAATAGTAGAATATTCCATCTTTAGATATAGCCAGACTATCATATTTGTAATCAAGTTCTTTGGTGTAACGCCCTAACAGTGAAAAGAATGGGGAGGCGCACACTCCCAATAACTGAGTATTTAAGTAGGGATACCCCAAGGCTTAGCTTTAATCTTGGTATTCAGCCAAATTCCGTTATTTGCCTTTGGGTAGCTGAATAATCAACTAGTTCAGGATCATTTGTGACATCACTGAATTTTGTATGGAATTATCATGTGAATTTGTAGGCTACCATTATATATAGCCAATATTGATTCCAGTCATTAAAATAAGGCATTAATTCAGATTTATTATTAGCATCTGGGTATTTGCTTTCAAATAGAGGTTCAACAAAATAAAATCTCATTAGTTTTCTCTAACAATTCTTTCAAAGTATAAATTTTAGTTATATTTTAAAGTAAAATATTCATTAGTCAATGATTATGAAAGCTATTTTATGTAGAAAACAATTATTAACAATAGTAACTATGGAATAGGGAAAGAGGTTGACATTTGATATCAATATTGAAAGAGTAGCCCTAACCCATTTGGCTCAGTGGATAGAGCATTGGCCTGTGGACCAAAGGGTCCCAGGTTCAATTCCAGTCAAGGGCATGTACCTTGATTACAGACTCCTTCCCAGCCCACGTCCTGGTAGGGTGCATGCAGGAAGCTGTCAGTCAGTGTGTTTCACATTGATGTTTCTGTTTTTTGTGCTTTCACTCTCTAAAGATAAATGGGAAATTGTCCTCAGGTGAGAATTAAATTATATATATATATATATATATATATATATATATATATATATATATATATATATATTTGAGAACTTTATGAGACAATATATTCTTTCTGAGTCGAGAAAAAATGTGTGGTTAATTTTTGGAACTATTAAGAAGCTGTTTTGTGAAACATTTGCTAAAACAGCTGTCTGTGTACCTTGGAAAACAAAATATACCTAATGAACTTTGACTTTAGGCAAGGGTATCTCCAGGTAGAATGTAGAAAGCGCCACCTGGTGGGTTTTAGCTGTATAGGCTGAAGTACTAAAATAGTTGAGCTTTAGGGGTGGAAATACCTACTTAGGTTGCAAGCAGAAGTTAAAGGTGATATACAGAGCCAGAGTTACTGAATTGGAAAGCAAAACTGTTGTCTTATCTCTAGCCACACAGATAGCAAAGTCCCAAAGTAAGACGTGAGCACAAGTCCAACTTCAAGTCAAGATTGTGACTACCGGACGTTTTGATAAGACTTCCAAGAGAGTTAAGTGGATTTTTCAAGTGGACAAAAGTCCAAGGGTTTGGTCCCACAGAAGCCTGGTCCAAAGTGGCAGTAAGAAGATCTAGAAAAGCATATGTTGATACCACTTCTAGGTGTGGCTTTGGGGCATACAATGGATCATAATCAGATATAGAAAACTCGATGTGTGAAAAATCGGGGTGCTGGCAAAAACACCAACTTGCCTAAAAGATGGATGAAGCTATAACAATGCCTCTTGGGCCCTAGCTGGCTTTGCTCTGTGGACAGAACATCAGCCTGCGGACTGAAGGGTCCCAGGTTCGATTCTGGCCAGGGGCATATGCCTGGGTTTCAGGCTCAGTCCCCAGTGGGGGGCGTGCAGGAGGCAGTTGATCAATGATTCTCATCATTGATGTTTCTATCTCTCTCTCTGAAATTAATTAAATATATATATATATAATATGCCTCTGGGGCCCTTGACTGTGTTTGTGTAGGAAGCAGCCTAAAAAGTTATCAGCTACAAACAAGGATTATCTCCTCGGAAAGAACAGGAAGCGGAGGGAAAAGGAGGACGTCTCGGACAGCGACACTCAGGCAGAGCCGGGAAAACCAGTGTTCTCCCTGGAGAGCAGTGAGTCGGGAAGCGGGTCCCAGAGAGCATTACCCATTGCCAGAATGAGCCCCGTGGGATATCATAATGGATATGAACCAGTGACTGCATTCTTCCCCTTCCCAGTGGGTATGCTTACTTGGGTTATCCTGTCCCTTTTTGAGAATTGCACCAGAGGCCCAACGCACGGAATTCATGCAGGGGCCTGGGCCCTCTCGGCCTGGCTTGGTGTGGAAAGGGCAGGGCAGAGAGGCAGGGGCTGCGCTGTGGACCCGGGAGCCACACTCAGGGTGGCGGCGGGAGCAGGGGTGGGGCCCTGAGCTCTTGGAGGCCAGAGGGTCCTACTCGCAGCCCCAGCTGCCTTGGCCCCCACTGCCACCACAGCAGTGGCCCTGCCCCGACCTCGGCATGCCGGCTTTGTCCTGAAGGACGCCCGGAAGGTCATTCAGCTGTCCGGTTAATTACCATATAATCCTCTGTGTGTGTGTGTGTGTGTGTGTGTGTGTGTGTTTGCGTAGGCACAAGGGCAGGTGACTTGTCTTCTCATTTCATAGGTCTCTGGATCCAGAGACATAGATCACAGAATCCTAGGTTGAAGTGGCACCTGGGTGGCAGAGGGAGGAGGCCGGTGTGCTATCCCACCTCCGACTTCCTTGTTTTAACTCCGTGTTTCCCAAAGTGGGGTACTCGTACCCCCAGGGGTACGGGAAGAGTTTGGTGGGGGCACGCGTTGCACCGGAGTTTGGTGGGGATATGCACTGCACCGTGCTTAGCTGCGCCTAATTCTACCTTCTCATGAGTCAAGTCAATTTCATCCTCATTGATCCAAATAAATGTTATTTATAACTTTTATTTATATTTTATTATGAATAATTTTATTTTTCGTTTATTATTTTGTATATGTACCCAAAAAAGAAAAAATATTTTTTGATTGTTATTAAAATACATCCTTTTTTTTTTGACGAGGCGTACTCAGCGTTACGAAATTTATAGAAGGGGTGCACATATGTCAAAAGTTTGGGAAACACGGTTAACTTGTTGATGCCAGGTGGGAGTGGAGGCCCAGATGCCCACTGAGCCCTGATCAGACACTAAGGGGGTGTCTTCGTTTCCTGTAACTCCCACACTAGGTCCTCGGTGTTCCCTGGTTTGTGGCTGTGGAGCTCATCTCTGCCCCTGTCTTCACATGGCCCTCCCTCTCCACACTTGTGACTAGATCTAGGGCCCATCCAGGTAACCAAGAAATTACTTTACTTTGAGATCCTTAACTTACTTCTGCCAAGCTCCTTTTCTTAAAGAAGGTCTCATTCAGGGCTCTAGGGGTTTGACAAAGACGTGGCTTTTGGGGGCCACCATTCAACATACTACAGAGGAGAACACTGGTGCTGGCGGGGTGGAGGCTCAGCGTCCTGCGGGCCTGGGTGGCCGGGGTGGAGGGAGGGCAGTGAGGCCGCTGTGACTGGCCCTGCTTTGCCCTAGCTGGCTGCTTTGCCGCCCCTCGGTGAGGTGAGGCTCACTTCGCCATGGGAGCCCCCTGGCACTGCCAGCAGGGCACAGCGCGCTGCTCCCTCTGCTGTGGTGGGAGGTGGAAAACAGCTCCTGCTTGGCCAGCCTGCACCGTCTGAAGGCGCTCAGTGCTGCCTGCTTCCGGCAGGGCACAGGGAAGACCGGCGCCTTGCTCAGCCTTGCCGATAACCACCTGAGGTTAGGTGGGGGGGGGGGGGGGGGTGTCACTGCTCCGCGTGGCCCCGCTGAAACTGCAGGGTGAGGCGGGTGCAATTCTTAGCTTTGTGTCTGGGTGGTGAGAGGTAGGTATTGCCAAGAAGACTGTTCTGGTTTGGCTCAGTGGATAGAGCATCGGCCTGCGGACTGAAGGGTCCCAGGTTCGATTCCGGTCAGGGGCATGTACCTTGGTTGCGGGCACATCTCCAGTGGGGGGTGTGCAGGAGGCAGCTGGTCGATGATTCTCTTTCATCGATGTTTCTAGCTCTCTATCTCTCTCTCTTCCTCAATGTAAAAAAATCAATAAAATATATTAAAAGGAAAAAAAGAAGACCTTGTTCTGGTAGGCCCCCCTCATTTATAGCCACTCCCATGACGAGGAGGAACAGGCTTTTTCTAGAAACTTGTTCCTTCCTGTTGGTGGCTCCAAGGCTGGAGTATATGGGAGGCGACAAGGAAACCCAGAGAACCCACTGCTCTGCCATTTCTCAAGTCCCACAAGTCCCTAGGAAGTTTGCCTCCTTCCCCCTCTGCTGCCTTCCTGTGCCTGTTGGTCGTTATGTGCAGGGTCTCTTACTTGTAAGAGAAAAAGGACTTGGGAGGATGGGCTACCACATCTTGGCCAGAACCAGAACTTGATTCATGACTCATTCAATTTTGAATGCTAGATATCATTGGTCATAATTCCAGTGTAATTCTTTCCAATGTTATATTCACGTTGTTTACAATTATCAATTTTAAGCAGTAAGTGAAGGAAAACCAATGTAAAATATATATGTAATCTTTAATTAGTGATCTCGTGTGTTTTCTTACTGACTTTTTTGCGAACATTTTTCCATGGGGGGGGGGGAACAAAAGATAAAAGGGCATTAAGAACAATTGTTGGTCTAGTCAGGTTTGGCTCAGAGAATAGAGTGTTGGCCTATGAACTGAAAGGTCCCAGGTTTGATTCAGGTCAGGGGTGCATGCCTGGGTTGCAGACTCAATCCCCAGAAGGGGGGGCGTGCAGGAGACAGCTTGTCGATGATTCTCATCATTAATGTTTCTCTCTCCCTCTTCCTTCCTCTCTAAAATCAATAAAAATATACCGGTATTTAAAAAAGAACACTTGTGCCGAAACCGGTTTGGCTCAGTGGTGGAGCGTCGGTCTGCGGACTGAAGGGTCCCGGGTTCGATTCCGGTCAAGGGCATGTACCTTGGTTGCGGGCACATCCCCCGGTGGGGGGTGTGCGGGAGGCAGCTGGTTGATGTTTCTCTCTCATCGACGTTTCTAGCTCTCTCTCTCTCTCTCCCTTCCTCTCTGTAAAATATCAATAAAATATATTTTTTTAAAATAAATAAATAAATAAATAAAAAAGAACACTTGTTATTGGCCGACCCAGTGTGGCTCAGTGGTTGAGCATCGACCTATGAACCAGGAGGCCATGGTTCGATTCCTGGCCAGGGCACATGCCCGAGTTATGGCCTCACTTCCCAATAGGGTTCATGGAGGAGGCAGCCAATCCATGTTTCTCTCATCATTGATGTTTCTATCTCTCCCTCTTCCTTCCTCTCTGAAATCAATAAAAATGTAATTTAAAAAAATAAAACAAAAAATATTTGTTATTGACCATCAGTCTTATATGCGATTCAAAACTATATTAAGACTGTTCTCGCTGAAACCGGTTTGGCTCCGTGGATAGAGCATCGGCCTGCGGACTGAAAGATCCCGGGTTTGGTTCCAGTCAAGGGCATGTACCTTGGTTGTGGGCATATCCCCGGTGGGGGGTGTGCAAGAGGCAGATAATCGATGATTCTCCCTCATCGATGTTTCTAATTCTCTATTCCTCTCTCTTCCTCTCTGTGAAAAGTCAATAAAATATATATCTATTTTAAAAAGACTCTTCTCTTGTACAACTATGAGTTCTTATTTCCACAAGGTACCTTCAATCATTTGTACAAGAATACTGTCTAGAAAAGTTTAACAGTACTTATGCATATTGACTTAGAAGTAAACTGCAGTAACTGCTACACATGATTTTATATGGCCTCGTTGTAAACAGCCTCATTTCTTCTTATGGAGTGACTGGCTACTATGATTATATCCACGTTCTGGCGGAGCTTTGTATGACTTTATTCCATCTTTTGCATTGAGGAGGAGGGTCACTAAGTTGGAAGGCATAGTTGCTTCAATTATTGAGGGGGACAATTTCCCCCTCATTTCTGTCTGGACAAACATCACTAGTTTGGAATGCGCTGGATTGCTGTAAACAAAGGAAGAATTAAAAACATAAATAATCTTTAGATTTATCTATTGAATTTACAGGCTTGTCTTATTCACAGTGGAGTCTCTCCATAGTGATTATGATAGGAGACATAGCAATAGAAGGGAGGAAAGAGAAAAGAAAATGATTTTATAACTCATAAATTTTTCACACTCATAATCATTTTATATGAAAACAGTAACTAGTCTGACTGTGTCTTACAGTCTTCAGTTTTAGTCAGCCTTTTCCTTTTTGTCACATTGACCTTTTTAAGTTACAAAAGTATGCTTTTGAAAATTTAAATGCAGCCGAAACCAGTTTGGTTCAGTGGATAGAGCATTGGCCTGCAGACTGAAAGGTCCCAGGTTCAATTCCAGTCAAGAGCATGTGCATTGGTTGCAGGCACATCCCTAGTAGGGAGTGTGCAGGAGGCAGCTGGTCGATGTCTCTCTATCATTGATGTTTCTAACTATCTCTTTCCCTTCTTCTCTGTGTAAAAAATCAATTAAAATATGTTTAAAAAAAAAAAGAAAAAAGAACATTTAAATGTAGAATTTTCATAATTGTTCCCTTCATCCTGTTCCTCAGAGAAAATCACTATAGTTTTGACTGTATCTTTGTGGATGGTTGTCTAAAACAAAGACAGCACTCACAGCTGCCTGTGCCTCGGGCATCGGCAGGGCAGCGGACATCCCAGGCTTGTCAGCGCCTTGGCTCGGCCCTGGGTGGTTGGGGGGCTGAGGGTGGGTCTGGCCACATGCATGCCTGTCCCCTCCCCCCCAGCGGGGATGAAAGGACTAGAGGACTCCGGTGGGGCTGAGGGGACTAGATACCACCATCTTGTGGCTCTGGGTGCCATCATATTTTGTGATGGCATGACAGTCAGTTTGCATATTCCCTCTTTATTAGATAGGATCATTTAATCCCACACACATTTACATTTTTTATTTTTACATACTTATAGTTACAGAAAATAAAATTAATAATGAAAATTAAATACTCATTTTTGTAGAGAACTAAGAATGATTAATAAAATAATTCAAAGCATAAAGCATATTTTATTAAAATAAAGTTATGTGAGAGAAAAATAGTAAAAATACGGGTTCAAGGAGAAAAGGAATGATGTAAAAATTTTTACTTAAAGCTTGTATATATATATATATATTTTTTTTTAAATATATATTTTATTGATATTTTACAGAGAGGAAGGGAGAGAGATAGAGAGCTAGAAACGTCAATGAGAGAGAAACATCGACCAGCTGCCTCTTGCACACCCCCTACTGGGGATGTGCCCGCAACCAACGTACATGCCCTTGACCGGAATCGAACCCGGGACCTTTCAGTCCGCAGACCGATGCTCTACCACTGAGCCAAACCGGTTTCGGCAAAGCTTGTATATATTTTTTAATTGATAATGTAATATGTTATGGGATTTATATTCTATAGAATACATTTATAAGAGAATTACAACAATTTTTAAGTAGTCAATATTTATAATATGCTGGAAACTGAATTCGTATTTTAATTCTATAAAAATTTTAATAAGTTTTAAAATACACAAGGCAGAATATGGTTTTACAAAGTTTTATAGGGGTATGAAGACCCCTGGTCCAAACCCATGTGAGGATCCATTTTCTTACACCCTTCTCTATGAGAGTTCACTCTTTTTACGTACAGTGCTTCAGATGCTGGGTTGGTAATAAGCACTAGCAGTTTGTAAGATTTTAAATCTCTACATGAGTTTACTAGGGCTTTATACTCAAGAAAGCCTTCCAATATTTCCAATATTTATTAGAGAGTGCATTTACTATTGATAATTTGTCTTGTGTACTGCACGACTTGTTTACAGATGTCAGCTGTGCAAAATGTGGGACTGCTAGGAGAGCCGTGTGCCTCGGAGAGCCGTGTGCCCTGGGGGAGCCGTGTGCCTCGGAGAGCCGTGTGCCCTGGGGGAGTCATGTGCCCTGGGGGAGTGGGGTGACCCGGAGGAGCGGTGTGAACTAGAGGAGGAGCGGATTCTATTCGTGTGGTCCTGAGACATTTGGACAGTCTGCAGCCATTTGCTATAGAGCACTTTGTTGTATTTCCCTATAGTAGAATCAGGGGCAAAGAAAGAGAGTGGACTGATAATTATCAGGGGGATAAGGAGGTGGGGGAGCAGTGAGAGACTGGATTGAAATCGTATGATCAATGGATGAAGACAATGGGGGGGGAAGGGGGAAGGGCAGAGGGTGGGATGGGAACTGGGTGGTAGGGAGCTTTGGGGGAGAAAAAGGAGAAACAATTGTAATCATCTGAGTTGAGTAATAAATATTTATTTAAAAAAAGATGTGGGGCTGCATGGAAAGAGAAGGTACAAAGGAATCACTTTTTGTCAGTACCTGCCTCTGAGACTGTGAATAAGATTCCATCTTTTCTCCAACAGGATGCTGGGCAGAGTTCCCTCCCTGCGTGGGGTGTCTAGGTCCGAGCTTCTAATAGACTGCCTACTAAGTACAGATGTAAAAACTTTATATTGGTTCAATATAAACTTGGTTTTTTGCAGGGGAAAGGGAGTTGACAAGGTGCAAGAAGGGGACTTTGCCTGT
This sequence comes from Vespertilio murinus, assembly GCA_963924515.1. NCBI lineage: Eukaryota > Metazoa > Chordata > Mammalia > Chiroptera > Vespertilionidae > Vespertilio > Vespertilio murinus. The sequence goes on from OZ004709.1 coordinate 7,737,175, forward strand.
GAAGCACACTTTAGAATATGTAGCTTCCCAACGAGAGTCCTTGCCAGCAGCCGATTTACCATGTTGATTGGGATTAGTAATCCTTCCCTTGTTTTCTCTCCTGCTGGCATAGTTGGAATTATGTTGGAAGTGATTAGTTAAATCACTTCTAGCTAAGTGATTTAAACAGAGAATCAAGTCTTGGCCACAGATTCATATATCAGCATCACCTGCACCAATTATCCTGTTTATTAAAGCAAATACTTGTAATTTCTTTTAGTCCTCTAATTCAACAGAGAAAACATAAGGATATAGGTCTGAAATGTAGTTTTATTTTTACTTCCTTCACATAAATATTTTTTCTTATACTGAAGTTTATATTGGACCAATATAAAGCTTTTTACGTTTATCTTTATGTGCTAATATGTTTTTACTTCATATAAAATCATTCATCAAAAATGAAAACTTGCCGAGACTGGTTTGGCTCAGTGGTAGAGCGTCGGCCTGCGGACTGAAAGGTCCCAGGTTCGATTCTGGTCAAGGGCATGTACATTGGTTGTGGGCACATCCCCAGTAGGGGGTGTGCAAGAGGCAGCTGGTCAGTGTTTCTCTCTCATCGACATTTCTAACTCTCTATCTCTCTCCTTTCCTCTCTGTAAAATATCAATAAAATATATTTTTTTAAATGAAAACTTAAGGATTTTGTGAAATGATATCCTCTGAGTTAATGTACATGAACTGACAGAATGGTATTTTATGTTATCATTTTTATTATCTCTAGGCTGGCCATCTGTAGGCAAAGACTCATCTCTGATTCCCAACTCCTGCCTGAATTGACCTACCAGAAGTCTCATTTTGCAGGAATCTGTACTTAGGCAGTCTATTAGAAAGAAGGTGTTCAAGATAAAGCATTCATTGCTGATAAATGTAACTATTATAATTCCAGAGAATTTATTTTCAATTCACAAAAATTCCTTAGCTATTCACAGAACTGACTCTAATGGAGAAATATAAAACATTAGGCTAAGATTAACCCCAGAGGAGAAAAACTTTGTGTATGTGTGACTTGTCTCAGAAACCTCAAATCATACTTCATAGCAAATTATCTCTTCTGATTATACTTCATATGAAAATACTTATATTTTCTGTTATAAAACAGTGATTTTAAAGATCACATTTGGGGGCCATTTTTCCCCAATGGAATGTGCTGGTACATATCCTACTAATGAGTTAGGAATCCTTTAATTAAATCATAAGTTGAACTAAAAAAGCGCTATAATAAATAAATGCAAATGGTACTTACTCCTTCAGAGGTGAACAGACAAAGCCACTAGCATGGTTACAACCACGGATGTAATGTGAAGATGGAGGAAATCCTGGAAAATCCACACTTCTAGCTAAGTGATTTAAATAGAAATAAAATGAAACCTCTTCCACAAAGGTAAAAAATTCTATTTCAAGTAGTATGTTTTAAATATATATATATATACACACATATATATATCACACAGCTTTTAATTTAACTTAGGTATTATCAGCACTGACATTGGGTTTATACATGGCCTGTATGTTTGTACATATGAATGTGTACACAGGCCAAAACTGAGAAGATACCAGTTTGAGCACAATTGTCCTCTCAAACATTTTCATGCTAGTATTTCTAAAGATGTTACCTTTTACATACAGGAAAAACTGTTCAAAGCATCATTTTATTACTTTCTGAGATTTGAAGCAAAAGAAGTCCAAAGAAAAGAGCTATTAGGAGATAAGAGATCAACCGAAGGACTGGTATGCTTGCATATAAGAACAACCAATGGACACAAAACTCTGGGGAGGGAGGGCACCTATGGGGGGGGGCAATGATAAGCTATGTACACAGATAATACCTTAATAAAAAATATTTTTTAAAAAAAAGAGCTATTAGGAGAATGGGTTTGTAGACTTTTAAATCATTTTTTAAAAAAAATATTGAATGTATTTATTTGGCATGTCAAGGAAGGTAGTTTAAATGTCCTTTTCTGCAAATTCTCTACATTCAATTAAAAATCAGAAAGTTTGCTCGACCGGTGTGGCTCAGTGGCTGAGCACCGAGCTATGAACTCGGCGGTCACAGTTTGATTCAGGCAGGCACATGCCCGGTTGCCGGCTTAACTCCCCAGTGAGGGAGCGCACAGGAGGCAGCCAATCAATGATTCTCTCTCAGAAATGATTCTCTCTTTCTCTCCCTTCCTCTCTGAAGTCAATAAAAATATATGTTTAAAAAATCAGTAGAGCTGTTTTAGGAATTATGCAGTATAGTTGTATATGAATATAGAAGGGAGGTGATCTGATTATGATTGTTTATGATAATTATATATACTCTTTCAAAAACTATTTTTAAAATATATTTATTATGTGCAACTGAATCCCTGCTCTTGTCAGAGAAGATGGATTTTCCCATGTGATTTTAACGTAAGCTATCAATTCTGTAGGAAATAAAATGTTAAGCATTAGCTTTGGTCTAGCTTAAGAAATAAGAGTGGTTGAATGAATTTTCCATTTTTATTACTTTTGTTTCATCACCTAAAGAGAACCTATGTTGGCATAATGGTACTTCCGGAAGTGATATTAACATATTTTCCCTGTTTAAAATATGGAGATTATGCTTGTTTGCAAAAGAAAATTTGTTTTATTCCACCAACAGAGATGGGTCTTTTGTGAGGAATACTGGGTTGGCAGTTAGCCCTGATTTTGGAAAACTAGAAAGACTTGTGTTTTAATTCTGGTTCAGCAGCTTATCCCTAACTAACTTGTTTCCTCTGAACTCCAGTTTCCTCACTGGTGAGATAAAGATGCAAAATATTTAGCTCAAAGCATAGTAAAGTGGACAACAGCAACAACAACAAAAAATGGTGAAGAAGAAAACTGTCAGTCTTCATTGATAATTTATTCAAAGAAATTTCTTAAAGCAAATTCAGTACTGATCCCTGGATGGCTGATTACAACCATCTGTTGATTGTGACTTCATACTTGTTTTTTACCGCTAAAAATGAGATAAAATGGTCTGCTTTCAAAACACACAAGACAGCAGATCTATGACTCAGACACTATTTTGCGTTGTAGACAGTGAGTAGATTTTTATCTGCCCTCGTTTTAAAACTGAGATACCTAAATGACAACTGTAGGAAAGGGGTGAACATCAGCCCTCAGCGGCCTGCTGCACCAGAGCTAAGTTTGGGTGAGTGCTGTTAGCACAGCTATGACTCAGTCTGGACTCTGGAACTTATACCGCGGACACATCAGAAACCTTGTTGGGAAATAATACTTAAAAGCACTTAACTATCCCTATCTCCAGGTAGCTTACAGGGAGAGCTAGGTAGGAGTAGTGGTCAGATTACACTGAGCTGGGGAGACAAACAGAGCTCTCAGCCGCTGTTCTGTCACAGATCCTTCCTCATGCCCCATCTGGAGTTGTCTGGCCCCACTGATCTTCATGGTATGAACTGGTAATGTTTCAAGTGAATAATACATGTTAAGAAATTGTCTCACATTGGGGTTTTACTGGGTGACATATTTTGGGAGGCTAAGGATACATCAAAACCTCTAAAAGAAATGTAAGCACCATTATATGTAAAGACCCATCTAGTGAAAACAGGAGTTTTATCAGTTCCTGGATAGGCTCATTCTTTGCAGTTCAAATATAAAATGATATATCTAAGGATTACGGTAGTTTTGAAATGTTTGCTGTGTAGATTCAGCCCACAGGGATTGGCCTGTACTCAGCGCTGCGGTTATACGCTGCAAAAGGGCCGGAAGATGCCACAACCACTGCCTGTGATGTAGAAGGCGCCTCCAGAGTTGGGTAAACGCAGCAGGCTGGTCTACACTATACATGCATGTATTAGTGTCCCCGGGTAAGTAAAAGATAAAACATTGAAAAGCGATTGCTTCCAAAAGGTGAGCTAAAGGGGAAAATTATTAATAATTCGTAGTAATTCTAAAATGTGGGCAAAAACGTTTCAACTTACAACTGATCACGTTCACATTCCCATCACAGTGCTTGAAGTGCACTATGTCGATAAAGTCTCGGGGGGAAATTGAGCCCATGGCAAAACTCTGTGTGATGGCATGGCATATGAGTGTGTCCTGAAACAAATCACACCATAAAGATTGCAACAGTTAGTTAACATCTATTCCTTGTGCTGCTCCCCAAAGAATTTCACTGTAGAAGATTGGACTCTACTTGGAAAAAGCAGGACTTTGCAATCTTAAGAACTAATCACCCAATCAGCCCGGGTTTTCGGTGTTAAAGGAACGTTAGATATTATTATACCAGTAAGTACAAGACAATAAAAGCAAAAACAAACAAGTGGGACTACATCAAACTAAAAAGCTTCTGGACGGCAAAGGAAACCAACAACAAAATGGTTCAGCAGCTTATCCCTGCCTAACAGTGTGGCTCAGGGGTCCAGTGAGTGTCGACGCATGAACCAGGAGATCACAGTTCGATTCCTGTTCAGGACACATGCCCAGGTTGCAGGCTCAATCCCCCATAAGGAACATGCAGGAGGCAGCCGATCGATGATTCTCTCTCGCCCTCTCCCTGCCTCTGAAATCAATAAAAACCCATTTTAAAAAATAAAAAGGGCCGAAACTGGTTTGGCTCAGTGGATAGAGCATCGGCCTGAGGACTGACGGGTCCCAGGTTTGATTCTGGTCAAGGGCATGTATGTTGGTTGTGGGCACATCCTCAGTGGGGGGTGTGGAGGAGGCAGCTGATTGATGATTCTCTCATCGATGTTTCTATCTATCTATCTCTCTTTCTTCCTCTCTCTATAAAAAAATCAATAAAATATCTATTTTTTTAAATAAAAAGGGAGCCGAGTCCAGTTTGGCTCAGTGGATAGAGCGTCAGCCTGCGGACTGAAAGGCCCGGGTTCGATTCTGGTCCAAGGGCATGTACCTTGGTTGTGGGCACACCCCAGTAGGGGGCGTGCAAGAGGCAGCTGATCCATGATTCTCTCTCATCGATGTTTCTAACTCTCTATCCCTCTCTCTTCCTCTCTGTAAAAAATCAATAAAATATATATATATATTTAAAAATGAAAAGGGAACCTACAGAATTAGAGAAAATATTTAAAAATCATATCTATTTCTATTTATATAATTACTAGAGGCCCAGGGCACAAAATTCATGCATGGGCAGGGGGTACCCTCAGCCCAGCCTACACCCTCTCCAATCTAGGATCCCTCTCACAATCCTGGACTGCTGGTTCCTAATCGCTCACCTGTCTGCCTGCCTACCTGTCTGGTCGCCCCTAATTGTCTTCTCTTCCCCACTCTTCCTCCCTGTGCCGTCCCCCCCCCCCCATTGGTCTGGTCCCTCCATGCAGCCTGCTTTTCAGTCATTTGGTCATCCCTCACTAAGCCCCCTGCCAGCCTGGTCACCCCATGCAGCCTGCTGTTCATTTTATCATCCCTCACTAGCTCCCCTGCCAGACTGGTCATAGGCAGCCATCTTGTGAGGGTGTGAGGGTCTAATACAATCGTGAATGAAACAATCCAATGTTTGGATTTTCATTTGCAATGGATCATGTTTTTCTTTCTTTTTAATATATATATATATATATATATATCAGAAAGGAAGGGTAAGGAGAGAGAAATAAAAACATCAATGATGAGCGAGAGTCATTGATTGGCTGCCTCCTGCATGCCCCTTACTGGGGATCAAGACTGCAACCTGGGCACGTGCCCTTGACCAGAATCGAACCTGGGACCCTTCAGTCCGCAGGCTGACACTCTATTCAATGAGCCAAGCCATCTAGGGCTGAACCATATTTTTCAAACTGAAGGTACAAGAGGGTAATGGACGTGTGTTGTTTGTTACCTGACTTACCTTCCTGAGCTTCTCTATAACCTCCCCCCACTCCCAGACTTTAAAATCAGCTTAATAAAATCAGGCAAAGCTAACCTACAGGGCTGTAAATAAATGGTAAGATGGTGGCAGGTTTGTGGGACATTTGTTTCTTTTGATAAGTGGCAGGTAGTTGGAGACTCAAAGAGCCAAAGACCCAGTGATGCGGAGTTTTATAAATGCAATTGTTGGTGAAAATCATAAAAGTTTGCAAACATTCACATTTGCTACCTCTTTCTAATAAAGTTACTGTTAGCCAAAAATGCACAACTCAATTTTTACAAACATCTCACTGAGCTGTAATTTATATATCATAATCTATAGCAGCCTTAATAAGAGATCTAATGATCTTCTCCCAAGTTCAGAATCCCTTTCCCCACTTCTGTCTTCTTGTTTCTGTCTCTTTGCACATCTCATTATTACTCATTTACATCATTTTTCTTCTTCTCCTGAATTTTCTTTTTTTTTAATGTATTGTTATTGTTGAGATGTTCCCCATTTCTGGTCCTCCCACCTTTGATCTCTACTCGCCGCCTACTCCACCCCCAGAGTTCACCACGCTATTGTCTGTGTCCATGGACGAGGCATAGAGGCGTATATCTACCCGCAGCTCATACTGATCTTTTCTCCTCCCCTCTTCTAAGCCCTACTTGCTTCTATGATCACTTTCTACACCAATTACTTATATTTTCTTTCCTCACTGTTTTTACTCTCTTCATCTTCATCTAACTGAGATAATGTATTTAAACTGTTTCTAAAACCACAACCATGTATGTTACTTCACATTTTATCCTTCTCTTTAAAAAGTTACATGCTGTTCCTTCTTAAGTCCCTATTAGTATGTGTCTGCGTTATTCCTGTTATCTAAGCTATTGCCCTATATAATAAAAGGGTAATATGCAAATTGACCCTCACAGCTGAACGACCAGTTGCTATGATGAGCACTGACCACCAGGAAGAGACGCTCAACACAGGAGCTGCCCCCTGGTGGTCAGTGGACTCTCACAGGGGGAGATCTGCTCAGCCACAAGCAGGGCTGATGGCTGTGAGCGCAGAAGAATCGAGGAAACCTCTTCTGCCTCCGCGGCAGCACTAAGGATGTCTGACGGACGGCTCCCAGGCTGCCAGAGGGATGTCTGACTGCCAGCTTAGGCCCAATCCCCCAGGGAGCGAGCCTAAGTTGGCAGGTGGACAATCCCCCACTGGGTCCCAGACTGCTAGAGGGCATAGGCCAAGCTGAGGGACCCCTCCCCAGCAAGTATACGAATTTTCGTAAACTGGGCCTCTAGTCCTATATAATAAAATCCTAATATGCTAAATGTCTGGTCGTCCATTCAACCAATCAAAGCGTAATATGCTAATGATATGCTAAGGCCACTTGACTACTTGCTATGATGTGCACTGACCACCAGAGGGCAGATACTCGGACTGGTATGTTAGCTTGCTGCTGGGGTCTGGCCAATCAGGACTGAGCAAGAGGGGCCGGACACGCCTTGGAACCCTCCCAAATCTCTCCCCTGCCCTGATTGTGCACCGGTGGGGTCCCCCAGCCTGGCCTGTGCCCTCTCGCCATCTGGGACCCCTCGGGGGATGCCGGACAGCTGGTTTCAGCCTGATCCCACAGGTCAATATAAATATACTGGCTTCCCTTTAACGAGGCATGTTTAATTTTTTCTCCACCTAATGTTGGAGAATCCAGGAGTTTGTCCCCTCATAACCAAAGGCACACATCTTCGAGAGAGCTAACCAGATTCAGAATGTGGTGTGTATTTAAAACAGAAAGAAGCTAATTACAATTAAACTCCTGAGTGATAAAGAAAGAAGTTTTAAAGTTTTTATAAAGATTTCAACTCAATGTGAATCTATAAAATATGAAGTGTCTACCTAATATAGGTTTAATAAACTTAAATCACGGATATAAAAAAATATATTAATACAGGAAAAGTTTAATATTAAACAACAAATTACCGAATCAATCTTGTGTATCAGAGAGTACACTTTCAATGATTTATCCCATGTAATTCTAATTTCAGGCTTGTAGAGGAAATCAGCTAGTTTAGATGTTGATTCTGAAATTATTCCTTCAACACGATATCTATAGTTAACAAAATAAAGAAAATTCAAAATTTAACTAATTCTGTCTAAGTTTAAAATATAATGTTATCGTAGTATAACACAGACTAATTTAGCAATCAACAGTACAGAAAATTTGAGGGTCATGTCAGCAACTCAAAACACTAATATTCAATTAGAAGTAGCAAGGTTTGTTTAAATATATTACAATAATTAATATAAATTATTTCAAAGTTCATTTTTCTAAAAACCTTGTTTATATTGTTTCTGTAGATTAAAAAAAATAGTTTATTGATTTCAGAAAGGAAGGGAGAGGGAGAGAAAGAAAGATCAACAATGAGATAGAATCATTGACCTGCTGCCTCCTGCATCTCCCCATGGGGATGGAGCCCACAACCTGGGCATGTGTCCTGACCAGGAATCAAACCTCAACCTCCTGGTTCATAGGTTAATGCTCAACCACTGAGCCACGCTAGCTGGCTAGTTATTTTTCTAGAGGGCCAAATTTCATTTAGGATTTTTCTAAAATCTCTCTTATAAACATTTACCTGCTATGTTTATAATAAGTCAACAGTAACTGATAAGAAGTTTGTGTGGCTATGCAGCACCTTTCGGCCCTAGATCTCAATTTAAGTACGTAATACGGTATAAATGAGAGGTCAGCACACTTTAAAGTCTAGATACATAAACGCCACCGAATTCAAAACAATAATTGCAAATAGGAAATTGTACTTACAGATTTCCATGGAATTTTTTAGAAGCCTTGCTAGAAACAGTTATTTTTTTCTCAAAGGGGAAAAAAATTTAACAAATACGTTAGCTGTCAAGTACAGGAAAAAAAAAAAAAAGAAAAAAACAACAAAATAAAAAAGCAAAAATGGTTTGTTTGTAAAAAATATTTTTTACAATCAACTGTTTCTCATTTAAAAACCAAAACTTGAAAGATATTTGTTTTCTTACTGAAGATTTCACCACTTTCCAGCCTGATGTGTCTTGACAGTAACCTAAAATATCTTGAGCAGTTTGTTGGGCAATAACCTTATAGTCCATCTACCTGCAAAGTTTTAAAAAGAAATGATTGGTAAGAATGTGATCATGCAAAAAGTTTTAAAAGGCTGTGTTACATTTGATTACTGTTTCTTTTTCTTTTCTTTTTTTTAATATATACTTTATTGATTTTTTTACAGAGAGGAAGGAAGAGAGATATAGAGTTAGAAACATCAACCAAGCTGCCTCTTGCACACTCCCTACCGGGGATGTGCCCGAAACCAATATATATGCCCTTGACTGGAATCGAACCTGGGACCCTTCAGTCCACAGACCTATGCTCTACCACTGAGCCAAACCGGTTTCAGCTGATTGCTGTTTCTACAAAGCCCCGCACATGGCAAGGAACAGTAATTACCTGTGGAATGCCTGCAGACAAGAATCCCTTCTTCCCTATTCGCAAGGAGAAAGTGTGGGTGCGGCATCGGACAAAGGCAGGGCATTGGAGACCTGGCTCGCCTCCTCTCTCTGCCGTGGGCTAATTATGAACCACACTATTTGTTATTTCTGTTTTCCCATTTTCTCAAGTTTTAAAACTGGGATAGTACCTAACCCTCTAGAAGTAATGTGAGGATCGAGATCATGCACTTACGTGTCCTTCCCCAGTGCTAGGCATATAACAGTCAATCAATAAATCATTATTATATCGATCATGCCTTTTTTTTTCTTTTGCAAAGCACCACAATCTGTTGATCAGGTGTTCTTGGAAATTCATCTTTTTAAAGTGATCGGCACGAAATGATTGGACCCCTGGCTTCCTCTCCAAAGGCAACGCCTGCCTTCACCTCTCCCACGTAGCTGCCGTTCCTCAAAAGCAACTAAGCATCTTTCTGCCTCGGGGCCTTTTGCTTGCTGTCCCCTCTGCTTGTAACATTCTTCCCCAATATGGATGACTGACTCCTCTTCGCTGGTGTCTTTGTTTGAATGTCAGACAGGATATAAAGTTAGAATCACCTCAGTACAGGTTAGGTACCGAGGTAGGTGTGGCAAATGCAGTTGAGTAAGATATTGTTTCTGCCGAGAATGAGTTCAGGAGCTGGAGCCTCATTGGTCCTTCGGCCCATCATCTAGTTTTCAGTTGAGTGATGCTGGCTGGACCTGACCGGCGTGGCTCAGTGGATAGAGTGTGTCAGCCTGTGGACTGAGGGGTCCCAGGTTTGATTCTGGTCAAGGGCATGGACCTTGGTTTCAGGCACATCCCCGGTAGAAAGTGTGCAGGAGACAGCTGATCAATGTTTCTAACGCTCTATCCCCCTCCCTTCCTCTCTGTAAAAAAATCAATAAAACTTATTTTTTTTTAAAAAAAGAGCAAGAGCGAGAGCGAGAGATAGAGAGAAGCTGGCTGGTGTGGTGGGAAGAGGGTGACGACACAGAGCTGGATTCATATCCTGCCTTTGCCATTCACACCTGCCATATCACTTTGGATAAACTGCTTAACTTGAATTTCAACTTTCATATCCTTATCTTTTTTCATAGATACAGATAAGGGAAAATAATACCTGTCTCATGGGGTCATTGTAAGGATTGAGTTTTCTTGGTGATCAAAAAGGTTAGTTTCTGTTCTTAAAATGGACACAACTAGAACTACTTTTTAAAAAATCTCTCCAGCCAAAACCGGTTTGGCTCAGTGGATAGAGCGTTGGCCTGCGGACTGAAAGGTCCGGGGTTCGATTCCTGTCAGGGGCATGTACCTGGGTTGCGGGCACATCTCCAGTAGGGGGTGTGCAGGAGGCAGCTGGTCAATGTTTCTCTCTCATCGATGTTTCTAGCTCTCTATCTCTCTCCCTTCCTCTCTGTAAAAAGTCAATAAGATATATATTAAAAAACAAAAGACTCTCCAAAGAGCTGTCTCAATAAACCTTCTTAAAGTTTAATTATCAGGACACGTCCTCCTTAGCTCTCACCTAGAGCTCTTTAGGTGGGAATATAAATCTATTTTGTCCTGTTTAGTTCTCTATCAAGGCATGACACCTGATTGACATCTCTACTTGAAAAGCTTTCATATACCACTGTAACTGCTCTTTCCTAGTAGATTCTTAGCTTCTTTATTGGGACTCTTCTCCAAATCCTCGTGGAGGTCTCCATATCTCTTTTTAAAAAATATTTTAATTGATTTTTTTTACAGAGAGGAAGGTAGAGGGATAGAGTTAGAAACATCGATGAGAGAAAAACATTGATCAGCTGCCTCCTGCACACCCCCTACTTGGGATGTGCCCACAACCTAGGTACATGCCCTTGACCAGAATCGAACCCAGGACCTTTCTATCCACTAAGCCAAACTGGTTTCGGCCTCCATATCTCTTTAACTGTGAAGGAACAAAGTGGAAGTAGAATTATTTTGACCCATGAATTACATCAATTTACTTGATATGTTCCTTTATGTCTTCTCAGTGTCCTTTTTTACACTTTATGCTCTTATCAGGAAACGTGTGCACATTATATATGCTCCAAGATGGAAGAAAAAGGTAGTAAGAGAAACATTAAAGATACTGTCGATGAAAAGAACCGTTAAATTATTTTAAAGAATGACAGGTTAAAAAACATTTAGGTGGAATGTGGATTTTAAAAGTCTAAACTTTAAAATATATATACTTTTATTTTATTTCAGAGAGGAAGAGAGAGGGAGAGATAGAAACCTCAATGATGAGAGGGCATCATTAATCTGCTGCCTCCTGCAGGCCCCCTACTGGGAATCAGACCTGATAGGTCTGGGCATGTGCCCTTGACCGGAATGGGACCCAGGACCCTTCAGTCTGCAGGCGGAGGCTCTCTCCACTGAGCCAAACCGGCCAGGGCAAAAAACCTATGTAACTTTTTAGGCTCATGCCATTAGCAGTGCGTGGCTGGCCCCTGACCTGGATTTGTCTCCGCAAACATAAACTATTTATTTCCAACCAGCAGCATACATGATATTGACTGATCTAGGAATTGCACAGATCACGGAAACATACCGCTAGAGTGTACACTGCAGGGACTTTGTCCTGTTCACTGTCAAATCACCTCGCTGCTAGGTCCTAGCACTTACTGCCACAATAAATAATGTGTTTAACTGAATCGCTCAACTGAATTTTATCGTTTCTGGATTTTTTTTCCCCACTCGCTAAGAAAAAAAAAGGGGGGAGATTAAGTCCAGCGGGCTAGAGAGAGGGAAAAGAAGAGAGAGCGAGCGGCCGGAGCACCGCTGTGTCTGTCGGTCGGTCACCTGGCGGTGGGACATGGGCCGGGGAGCCTGGGCCGGCGGAGGGTCGGGGTCTCTTCGCCCGCGGGTCAGAGGGAGAGAGACACAAGCCCACACCGCGAGGGCATCTTTTTGGGAACGCCGCTTGGTTGACACTGGGTTCTTCGCACCTCACCTCCCGGGCCGCCTGGCGGGCGGGCGGCCCGCACGCGTTGTTACGTGGCCTTTACATCGGCCCGAGCAGCACAATCTCCGCTGCCCGGCCCAGTCCGCCCGGGGCCGCCGCCCTTCTTCCTGGGAACCCGGGTCCATCCCCGAGCCCCCTTCCGCCGATCCCGCCTCTGCCCTGCGGGTGAGGGGCTGGGGAGCCCGGGGGGCGGCCTCGGGGAGGACAGGGGGAAGGAACGGAGGACGGAGGGGAGGGAGCGGTGTGGGCGCCGCCCCGGGCCCAGGTGCTGTCTGATCCTGGAAAGGGATGCTCCCAAGGCGAGGGGACCAGCTCGCTTGGGAGGCCTGGGGGGTCGGGGGGAGAGGAGGGTGGAGCCGGCTCTCGGAGACAGAAACGCCAGCCGCCCGTGCCCCGAATCTCCCCTCCCGAGCGCCCCCTTCCGCCGGCTCCCGGCCGGTCAACTGCTCAGACCGGCCACGAGCGCGGAGACGGAGGCGGGAGAGCGCGCGCGCGCGCGGCCGCGGCGACGTGGCTGTGCGTAATCCGGAGCGCCCACCCCAGAGCGCGGCGTGCGGGGAAACTACACTTCCCGGCAGGCAGTGCGACTCAGCGCCCCGCGGCGCCGCGTATGCGCGCCGCGAGCCGGCGCCATGTTGGGTCGGTTTGAAAGCCCGCGCGGGCGTCGCGCTCCGCGGTGACGGCGGGGGATGCTGCGAGCGAGCGAGCGAGCGGAGCCTGAGGCGCGGCGGCGGCCGACGGGGATGCTCTGTTGCGTCGTCTCCCGCCGGGCTGCGGGCCTGGGCTGTCGGCGGGCAGTTGTGCGAAGTGTGCGTTTTCGCTTCTCTGTAGTGTGGACCGTTGTCGGGGGGTTCGGCCGGATAGAGCGGGGCCGGGGTTTCGGGGGGCGCCCGGTCCCTTGGCAGCCCGACGGGGAGGCTCCGGGATGGGTGGCGGGGGGGAGGGAGGGAAGGGGAAGGGTGCTCGCCGAGAGTCCCTGCGGAAAAGGGACGGTTTTAGGGCGAGGATCGCCCACCCGGACGGAGGGTACCCGGCCTGGGTCGCGGGGAGTCGCGGTGCCGATGGAAGAGGGGGTCGGACTTTGGGGGCCGTCCTCACCCCGAGGGTTTCGGGGGCTCCTCGTTGGCTCCCGAGGCGCTGGTCCTCTGGCCTGAAGGATGGCCCCCGGGGAGCCGGGTCAGATCGCGGGGATCCCCCGGGACGGGCGGGCGGGCGGTCGGAGCCCCTGCCCGGAGGGACGGGCCGGCCCGCTCTCCTTGGCTGGGGGCCCAGCCCGGGGCCGGCTCCTCGGGCCGTCTTTTCTAAGAGCTGTCCATGGACGGTGAGCTGTCCCCATTGGCTGCTTCCTATGGAACCTTGTGATTTCCAATCAAAGGTGGCCGACTTTTTTTTTTTTTTTCCATTGGTTTCACACTCTGTTGGGGATGATGGGCTTCCACATTTATGCAGATGCGAACGGGAGTTTATGGGAGGAAGAGTAGGATGTTTGGGATTTGCTTCCAAATACCCCTGGGGGGAGAAGTGTGGGTGTGTCGGGAATGGTTGGAAAGCAGAGTGATAGCTGCAAAGGGCTTTGCTAAATGGTTTTTTTTTCTACTTTTGTCTACTTTTGGAAACTTCCCACAATGATAGTTCGATGGTCGATTTTTATTTTTTATTTTATTTTTTTTTTGCCTCCGGAGAATTAAAATAAATGTTAATTGCCCACATGCTGAGGACCCATAATCCATCAACGGCGCCTTTTTAGGGTTTTGTTTTTGTAAAATTAAAACCGGTAACTTGTCCTGTGTTCAGATAAGGGAGGAAACGTTTGGTCAAGCTTCATGTTCAAGCAGTATTAACGAGAAGATGGAAGCATCTTTAGGAAGTAAAGGAAAGGCAAAGCTGACTTAGTGTAGCCATTCACTTAAAAACCTGTTACCTGGCCGAAACCAGTTTGGCTCAGTGGTAGAGCGTCGGTCTGCGGACTGAAGGGTCCCGGTCAAGGGCATGTACCTTGGTTAGGAGCACATCCTCAGTAGGGGGTGTGCAGGAGGCAGCTGATTGATGTTTCTCTCTATCCCTCTCAATTCCTCTCTATAAAAAATCAATAAAATATGTATTTTTAAAAATAATATTTTAAAAACCTGTCATCTGGTGCTGCACGTCTTGGTTACTAGCATACAGGTTCCAGGCCTGTAATTGCATAATAAATACATCGTATGCATGGTGAGCTGTGTGCTCTCCGCCTGAAGTCTCCTCTCCTCGGTCGCCATGTATTTGACCCCTTTACCCCACTCCTACCCCGTGCCCCTCAGCTACCCATACTGTTGTCTGTGTCTGAGTTTCTGTTTGGTGTTTTCCGTTCTACAGCCCACATGTGAGTGATTAAATCCTACTGTTCTTGTCCCTTTCTGACTGACTTCCTTCCTTAGCATGATCCTCTCGCCATCCATCCATGTTGCAAATGACCGTTCCATCCTTTCTTACAGCTGAGCGGTATATCACTGTATACATACCAGTCGCCCACCCAAGGACCCTTAGGTTGTTCCATGGCTTGGCTGCGGGACTAGCTGCCTGGCCATGGTTGGTGTTACAGCAGCGTCGCCGCATTCGGGGGAAGAGAGGCGAAGCATTATGCTCTGTTGCTGCTTCCATGGGCTGCTTTCAGCTCATGCAAAGGCAGTGACTCGGTTGAAGGCTGGGGGGACGATGTTTTACTCTGTCTTTACTTTCTTTTCTTTTTTTTAATATATTTTATTGATATTTTACAGAGAGGAAGGGAGAGAGTGAGAGCTAGAAACGTCAATGAGAAGAAACATCAACCAGCTGCCTCTTGCATACCCCCTACCGGGGATGTGCCCGCAACCAATGTACATGCCCTTGACCGGAATCGAACCCGGGACCTTTCAGTCCGCAGACCGACGCTCTACCACTGAGCCAAACCGGCTTCGGCTGTCTTTACTTTCTTAAACAGAAAACTTCCAGCATTTTAAAGTCAAATTTGACAATTAAGATTACATTGAAAGTTGCTATAAGTTAAAACATTTCCAAAATACAGCCAAAAGTTAAACATACTAACTTTACAATATCATAGCATGTATTAAGTTCTAGACATGAATGTTTTATTTTCAGTACAGAAAATCCATTGATTTAACTTTAAAAGAATGTCACATTGTGCACTGAAGTAGTGCCTGTTTGTTTTGTTATTTCTTAGCGCTTCAAATATAGATCTTGTTATTGTTATACTAAGACTGGAATTCTGCCAATTTTAATGATGCAAAAGCAGTAAGATGAATATATTAAGTCAGTTTTCTAATTAAGTCTCCTTTAAAAAAGAGGTAGTCTGAATCGGCTTAATATAAGACTTGAATATAATGAGGATAGTACCAAAAATGAAGGTCGGAAAATGATTATTAAGAACTAGAGGCCCACCAAAGCCGGTTTGGCTCAGTGGATAGAGCGTCGGTCTGCGGACTGAAAGGTCCCGGGTTAGATTCCGGTCAAGGGCATGTACATTGGTTGCGGGCACATCCCCAGTAGGGGGTGTGCAGGAGGCAGCTGGTCGATGTTTCTCTCTCATCAACGTTTCTGGCTCTCTATCTCTCTCCCTTCCTCTCTGTAAAATATCAATAAAATATATTTTAAAAAAGAAAAAAAAGAACTAGAGGCCTGCCGAAACCCGTTTGGCTCAGTGGTAGAGCGTCGGTCTGCGGACTGAAAGGTCCCAGGTTCGATTCCAGCCAAGGGCATGTACATTGGTTGCGGGCACATCCCCGGTAGGGGGTGTGCAAGAGGCAGCTGGTCGATGTTTCTCTCATCGACGTTTCTGGCTCTCTATCTCTCTCCCTTCCTCTCTGTAAAGTATCAATAAAATAGATTTTTTTTTTTTAAAAAGAGGCAGCTGATCGATGTTTCTAGCTCTCTATCCTTCTCCCTTCCTCTCTGTAAAAAATCAATAAAATACATAATTAAAAAAAAATAAAAGAACTAGAGGCCTGGTGTACAGTTCCTTGGCCTGGCCTGGGCCCTCTCACAATCCAGGATCCCACCAGAGCACAATTGGGCCAGGGAGGGACCCCATCAGCAGGAACCCAGCAACAAGCTAACCTACTGGTTGGATGTCTGCCCCCTAGTGGTCAGTGCACATCATAGCTAACAGTCAACTGCTTGCTTAGGCTTTTATATAGATAAATGTTTTAGGAAAAGCATTTTGCACATTCTTTTTATGGTATGACTTATAGTTTATATTTTGTTCTCAAATCTTTTTGGGGTGACTAAGTTACATAGTGGCATCTACAACATTCTCCACTGTTCCTTCTTGTTTTTAATACCTCATTTGACTCTTTTAAAGTTTATTGAGGACCTACCATCTGTAGTGCATGATGGTAGGCTTATGAATTGAGAAGTATTATGTGTAAAGGAATGTTAAGTATTGTGATGTCATAGAATACATTACCGTAAGAAAAGACTATGTAAATCAGTTGTTTTAGGACGTGTAAAGAGAGCGAGTTCCCTTTCCTTGGTACTTTTTATTCAAGTTCTCAGATAATCTTCATATATATATAATTCCAGGTACATAGTAAGTACTTAATAAATATTTTATAAACAAATGATGGAATTCATAATAACTAAAATAAAAATCTATGATATGTATTGCCTTTAAAGGACTTATAGGTAATAGATTTTATTCTTTAAAGAAAATTATAAAAAAAAAGTTTATATATTGAATAATTTCTCTGTATATAGCTATTATTCCTTTTAGAACCTTAACTTTTGTTTTTGTATTACAGTGGTTTCTAAGAGAAATGAACAGAAATAACCCATTTTGAGGAAGGCATGGCAAAACCAAATACAAAACACAGAGTTTGTTCTCGGGGATCTTCAGTATCTTCTCTGTTAGCAGGCTGCAGCCTCCGTGGTAGTGATTCCTCTAAGTCCGACGTCTCTGTTCAGTATAAGGATAAACAGTACAGTTCTGCATCTCAGGCTCTACAGGCCTATATTGATGATTTTGATCGAAGCCGGATGTATCCTGGTGTAAGCACTGGAAAGATTAACATTAATAAATGTCCTGCTAATATGCCAGAATTCTCCAACTATATTTATCAACCAAACCATGGTATGCTCTTATTTTTTGTTTTCTTTTTATCTACTGATTTAAATCATTTGAAGTCCACATGCTTCTTTTTTATTCTTTTGGGGGTAAAAATTACTTTTATAATGTTGAGATCTGACTATATTTCTTAAAAGACTGTATACTTATCTGGTACTCGGGAATTTTCAGCTAAGACCCCCTTGCAACCTTGGAGTGGAAGCTCATGAATTGCAGCAGGTGGGTGATCCTGAATCCTAAAGCCACTTATTATAGCATCGTGGAAAGTGTTGACTTGGTGGTTTTAGTTTTCATTTGCTAGCTTACTGACTGTAAGTGAATCTCAGCTTTTCTTAGTTTATACTTGTTCCTGTGCAATTGATTGCAAAGGATTATATTAGTCTTCCTAATCTGTATTCTATGGAATAGTAACGTTCACACTACATTGAGCTTTTCCTTGATAAGGCTTTTATGAAGACAGATTTGGAATATGAGTCTGTTGATAACCAGTTCCTGAGCACTTATTAGCCCTAGTATGGAAAAAGTTTGCATTCAAATCTTAGAAGGATATGGGCACTATTCCACAAGAGAATTAGAACAGCTATTCGCTACCGCAGAGTTAGTAAAGAAAACAAATTATTTTTCACCTAATTTATTTACAAACATTTCCAAATCCTATGTTGCAGCCAGTGTTGAGTGACTAATATTAATGTGAGTGTGTCAGTGTATTGTGTATGTGTAGATGAAAAAAGTTGGAGGAGGACCGAAACAAGATGGCAGCCTAGGTAGTCTCCTAAGCTGCCACCTCATCAACAATTTAGAAAAAAACAACAGCTAAAACCGAAAGGGATCGCACCAGACCCACAGGAAAACTGGCAAAATGGGAAGGCTACAACTAGACACAAAGCAAGGCGCCGCTGCTGCCATGTGGAGTTCAAAACTACAGCGAAACTGGACCTGCCGGAGCCACTGCCGCCAGGAATGAGGGAAGCCAGACCTCGCTCCACTCCGGGGCCATGGGAGTGGGCCAGCCCGGCCGGCCGCCGTGGGAGCCAGGGAGCTGATGTGGGGCCTCCCTGCCCGCAACCAGCTCGGCCCAGCCTCCGCGCACGTCATGCTGGTGAGGAGATGGCGCAGCGTCTTCCCTCTTTCAGCCAGCTTGGCCCGGCCTCCGCACACGCCATGCTGGTGAGAAGCTGGCGCAGCGCCTTCCTTTCACGGCCCTGGCGAGTCCTTCTTCTGCTACAGCATGGCCGGGCCAAAGCTTCTGCCACTGCTGCCATGTGAACTTTAAAACTACAGTGGAAATTGAACCACAGGAGCGCCCGTCGCTGCCGCAACCACCACCACCGCAAATAAGGGAAATCCACCGAGAACAGAGCTCATTACGCCCTGGGCTCAGGGAGTGGGTGGCCTCAGAACTTAGCCTCCGCGTCCGCAGCTGCTCCGCTTCCGCACCAAACGAGACACCTTTGAGGGCAGTCTCCCCGCCTGTAGCCATCTCAGCACACCTGCAGCCGTCCCAGCCTACCCGCCTTGCTAGTGAGGAGCTAGTGCAGTGCCTCCAATTCGCGACCCCAGCGCCCCAGAGGGGCCGTGTGCCCCGGGTGAGCCGTGTGTCCCAGGGGAAGCAGTGGGACCCAGGGGGAGGAGAGGTGTGAACCAGAGGAGGAGCGGACTCTGTTCGTGTGGTCCTGAGATAGTCACCATAAAACAAGCAGATTGTCAAACGACAGCAGGGAGGGGAAGGAGACCTGGGGGGAGATAAGAGAACAACCAAAGGACTGGTATGTATGAATATAAGTACAACCAACGAACACAGAACTCTGGGGAGGGAGGGCATGAATGGGAGGGGGGGGCAATGTTAGGCTGTGTACACATATAATACCTTAATAAAAATAAAAAATAAGAAGTGGGTCGGGGCTCTCGTTGCTCGCTGCTGTGTCAGTTGAGACGTGAGCCCCGGACTCAAGTTCATAATAAAGGCTTCCTAAATTTCAAAAAAAAAAAAAAGAAAGAAAAAAAATAATGCTGTAATGAGCAAAACAACAACAACAACAAAAAGTTGAAGAAACTAAATTAAAGAACATGGAAAAAAATCAAGAGGTTGTAGAGATAAGGGTAGAAATTTGTTAAAACAAATGGATATGTGACGGGGGGAAAGCACTTTCTATTTCGTCAACCTATCCTGTTTATTCTTTTAGTGAACTTTATTAAAGATCATAGGAAAGTGGCAAAATATGGTTCTTTAATTTTTTTCTTAAATTCTTAATTCTTATTTACTGTTGAATATTTTGAAGTGTTTGTATGTGTGATATGGCGAGATAAACAGCAGTGTGCTTTATTTTTCAGCTTTTGAAAAATGTGATCACAGAGAAAGCTCCTTGCCCTTATCTTCTAGAAGACGGACTATTAGTGACATGGACTCCGTTAGCCTGACCACTGATGATTTGTTAAAACTTCCAGCAGATGGATCATTTCCTTTTACTTGTGTTGGACCAGGTCATCAAATTACCAAGAAAACCAAGAAATGCATTGGAAGACCGAGTTTGTCGGACACTGAAAAGAGTCAAAATTTTCAAGAACCCTGCATTGCCAGAAACAAGGATTACTTAGTTACTCCTGCTGTATATACAAATATAAACGGAAAGCAGTGTCGTAGGCTAAAAAACTTAAAACTTGTGAATAAGACGCCTAAATGCATTTCTGAACCGTCTTTTTTTCAGAAATCATCTTTCAAGGACAGTTCAGAACGAGATCTTGATAAGAATTACCCACGATGGCTCACTGGCCATAAATCTGAACTTAATGTTTCAGGGATAACTAGTTTACCTGATTTCAAATATCCAGCCTGGCTCCACAATCAAGACTTGCAGTCTGACACAAATAGTCAAAGTATTTATAAAGTATTTAAAGACGAGCAGTGCTCCCCACGACATAGTTATCGGGCACAGAGAACTGCTCGACCTATGAATAAATTAGATTGTTTTGAATATTCTTTTGAACCGTCAAATATTTCAGATTTCTTGAGTGGTGATCAAGGATTTGGTAATGAATATAAATGTGATTCTGAGCACAGCCAATGTCAATGTGAGAATCCACTTCTTCCAGGACAATCCAAAAAGCCATTCAATGGTAATTGTTTTTTGTTTTTAAAAATCAAAGAAAATGCTGTGAATTTGACCTATCTAGGAGCTTTTATGTTACATTCTTGATGTATTGATCAGATTTGTATATATTTTGAACTCTTATGGTTTTCATTTTAAGTAGCATTTTATAACTAGAAAATATCTACTTTTATTTGTTTGAAATGTAACATTTTGACATAATTTGCTGTTAAAGATGTGTAGAGGGTATCCCCCAAAAATGTGTACACACTTTAACAACTGATAGCTCAATTTTGAAAATTAACTGTATTATAATAAACACTGCCTTTACATTTATTCAAAGTGTGTGTATACATTTTGGGGGGCACTCTGTGTGTGTGTGTGTGTGTGTGTGTGTGTGTGTGTGTGTGTGTATTTCAAGTTATCTGAATCCTTGTTGCTTTATGAGATTTGCCATGCTTTGCATTTACTTTTTTCTTAATTAATGTAGTCTTTTAAAATAGGTGACAAAATTGAATTACTTATCCTGAAGGCCCAGAGAAATCTAGAGCATGGTACTAAATTACCGAAGTCTATGAAACAGGATGATAGTCCTTGTTCATTGGATAAACTGGAAGCAGAAAGATCCTGGGAAAATGTTCCTGTTGCTTTGTAAGTACGTTATTAATGGGAAAGTCATCTAAGGTCATTAGTTTTCCATATGAAAAATGTATGAACATCTAATTTAGTTTTATATAACTAGCAATGGTAATAACATAGTAATTCTGTAGAGAATGGTGTTCTGTGTTGCTTTGCTTGATATTATATTTTTCATTTGTTACCACAAGATCATGGGTTACGTAACTTAGATACATTATGTACCTTTTGTTTTTGTTTCATGTCCCTTTTGTTGCACTATAAAATATTGATACATGTTTACTATGAGGAATTAGAACCAAAAGCAACTATTTTGTAGGAGGAGGAGGGCTATGGAAGTCTTGTTACTTTCTTTTATTTTCATTTGTATATTTAAGGTTTCAATTATATTGTTTCTCAATAATTTAAGAAGGGTTCACCTAGATAACTGTGAATGTGAACTTAGAGTAAGGATTAGTTTAGATAGGAAAGCTTTTTTTAGTAATATTATTATATCTAGACTTATTAAAAATGCGTTCTTGGTAACTATATCCTGCCTTAGTTTTTGATATTTATTATATTCAGTTGTCTAAACTTTTATTTCGCCATAGATGGAGTTTATTAGTTAATTAGAGGACCAGTGTACAAAATTCATGCAGGGCAAGTGGGAAGCTGAGTCCCTCAGCCCAGTCTGCACCCTCTCCAATCTGGGATCCCTCTCATAATCCAGGACTGCTGGCTCCCAACTGCTCGCCTGCCTGCCTGCCTGCCTGCCTGCCTAACCACTTCTGCCTGCCAGCCTGATCACCCTTAGCCACTCCTCTGTCAGCCTGATTGATGCCTAACTACTCCCCTGCCAACCCGATTGCCCCTAACTACCCTCCCCTGCTGGCCAGGTCACCCCTAACTATCTTCCCCTGCCAGCCTGGTCGCCCCCAACTGCCCTCCTCTACAGGCCTGGGTCCCCCTCAGCTGCCCTCTCCTGCCAGCCTCATCACCCCTGACTGCTCTTCCCTGCTGGTCTGGTCCCCCCAATTGTCCTCCCCTGAAGACCTGGTCCCACCCCCCTAAACTGCTCTCCCCTGCAGGCTTGGGTGCCCCACAGCTGCCCTTCCCTGCAGGCCCGATTGCCCCCACCTTCCCTTTTCTGCCAGCCTGGTCATGCCTAACTGCCCTCCCCTGCAGGCTTGATCACCCCCAAGTGCCCTCCCCTACTGGCCATCTTGTGGTGGCCATCTTGTGTCCACATGGGGGCAGCCATCTTGTGTGTTGGAGTGATGGTCAACTTTTATATTACTCTTTTATTAGATAGAATGGATCCTTTTTTGGTTACTTCTCAATTGAATGTCTTATTTTTATTTATTTTTAAATGTGTGCACTGACTGCAATACTGGTTTGGAATTTCAGCTCTGTCAGTGCTTCCCTGAGATCTTGTACAAGTTTTGTCTTACTTTGTATAATTCTACTTTATACAAGGTCTTGTACAAATTATTTTGCTTTGGCATTTTTGTGTGAGGATTCAATTGATTAGAAAAGAAATACAAGATACTTAAGTCAGGACATGGTAATCTCGTAAATTGTAATTTGGTGATTATTCAAAATACTTTTTTTGTTTGTTTGTTTAACTTTATTTTTCAACTAGAGGCCAAAACACGAAATTTGAGCAAGGGGTTTGGCCCTCGTAACCCGGCTTCATCTGGAAGGACATTGCCTGTCCGGTCTAATTAGCATGTTAGATTTTACTATTATAGATTGTTGGTTCAATGATATTTTTTAAATTAGTATCTCTAATTTTTAAATTTATCTTTATTTCTTTTTAAAAGATATATATACATATATATATATATATAGAGAGAGAGAGAGAGAGAGAGAGAGAGAGAGAGAGAGAGAGATTGATTGATTGATTTCGGAGCGGGAGAGAGAGGTAAAAACATCAATGATGAGAGAGAATTATTGATTCACTACCTTGCACGCCCCTACTGGGGTTTGAACCTGCAACCTGAGCATGTGCCCTTGACTGGAATAGAACCCAGGACCCTTCAGTTCGCAGGCTGACACCCTATCTATTGAGCCGAACCAGCTAGGGCTATCTTTATTTCTTAATTTCTCTTTATCAGTTGTTCTTTGTATTTGTAGAGTACCATAGCTGCAATACTATCAGTTGTTTGGCCCAGTGCTTTGTATACAGTAGTTGATGTTTAGAAGATTGTATTCATATAGTGATGGGTATCCTATCTAATAAAAGAATAATATGCATATTGACTATCACTCCAACACACAAGATGGCTGCCCCCATGTAGTCAAAGATGGCTGCTTCCATGTGGACACAAGATGGCCAGCAGGGAAGGGCAGTTGGGAGGGAACAGGTCTGCAAGGGAGGGCAGTTGTAGGCAACCAGTCCAGCAGGGGAGGGCAGTTAGGGGTGACCAGGCCTTCAGGAGAGGGCAGTTAGGGGTGACCAGGCCTGCAGAGTAGGGGCAAACAGGCTGGCAGGGGAGCAGTTAGACACCAATCAGGCTGGCAGGGGAGTGGTTAAGGGGTGATCAGGCTGGTAGGCAAAAGTGGTTAGGGGCAATCAGGAAGGTAAGCAGTTGGGAGCCAGCAGTCCTGGATTGTGAGAGGGATGTCCAAATGCCAAGTAGGATCAGGCCTAAACGGGCAGTCAAACATCCCTTGAGGGGTCCCAGATTTGAGAGGGTGCAGACTGGGCTGAGGGACACCCCCCACCCATGCACAGATTTCATGCACTGGGCCTCTAGTGTTTATATATAAAATTAATGATGGCTTGTTAGGTGAAGGAATAGACTTAGACTTAGTATGACATTGACAAATTATTATCTGTTATAAGAAAAAAAATTGGCCCTTGCCAAAACCAGTTTGGCCCAGTGAATAGAGCGTCAGCCTGTGGACTGGAGGGTCCCAGGTTTGATTCCAGTCAATGGCATGTACCTTGGTTTCAGGCACATCCCCAGTGGGGAGTGTGCAGGAGGCAGCTGATCAATGTTCCTCTCATCGATGTTTCTAACTCTCTCCCTCTCCCTTCCTCTCTGTAAACAATAAATAAAATATATATTTTTTAAATTGACCCTAGCTGGTTTCGCTTAGTGGATAGAGCATCACCCTGTGGACTGAAGGGTCCCATGTTCAATTCTGGTCAAGGGCACATGCCCAAGTTTTGGGCTCGATCCCCAGTGGGTGGTGTGCAGAGTTTAGTCTCTGTGACTAACAGAATCTGGTTTGGGGAAAATACTTACTTTTGCTAGGGATGCCCCTTTTCCTGCTACACCTTAAGTTAAGAAAAAAGTAATATTTATTGAGCATTTATTAAAAGTACTAGGTACATGGGATTAATTTATGCAATACTTCTGTGAGATAAGTGGGACTACATATGTAGAAATTGAAATTGATAAATAAGGTCATATAGTGACTGGGATTGGAATTTGAACTCAGGAATTATAATTTCAAATTTTATTATTTTTTCACTCTAATCTGTCTTCTGTGCTAATGCCAGTTCTGGAGTGGGACATCTGTCCTATTGCTTTAACGTGGCAGAGAGTATAACTGCCATCCCAGAAGAAAATCTTACACATTTGTGGGAGTTTTGTGTATTATCATTGGGTAACTGTTTAATTGGAAAATGTACTGCTTCTTTCAAACAAGTGAGCTTTGAGAGCATAGCCTATTGTTAAAGGATTATTTGTTTAGTTGAAGATTAATGTCTTCAATTTTTTAAATATATTTTATTACT
The DNA here is from genome assembly GCA_963924515.1 of Vespertilio murinus. Classification (NCBI taxonomy): domain Eukaryota; kingdom Metazoa; phylum Chordata; class Mammalia; order Chiroptera; family Vespertilionidae; genus Vespertilio; species Vespertilio murinus. The sequence continues at coordinate 7,762,076 of OZ004709.1, forward strand.
GATTTCAGAGAGGAGGGAAAGGGGGAGAGAGAAACATCAATGATGAGAGCGAATCATTGAAGAGTTGCCTCCTGCATGTGCCTCTCTGGGGATCAAGCCTGCAACCTTGGCATGTGCCCATAAGTCAAAGCTCAATCACTTAGCTATGCCAGCTGGTCCAAGTTTTTTTTTTCTTTAAGCTTTAAAGGCGAAGCAAGGAGATAGGGAGGGTTAGATTCTGTAATAAATTCAGGAAGAAGAAGAGAGAATTAGCAAGCAACATCGATATGAATCATATCTGTAACAGTTATTTGTTGGTCACCATTTATATTTAAAGGATAACCATTCAATTATATAATGCCTAATTTTTATAAATCGGGAACTTAATTGCTATCTTGTCTCTTAAACCCTATATAGTAAGTCTCCTGTTCCTGTTAACTCTGATGACAGTCCTCACCAAGCTTCAAGGACAAAGTATGCTAAAAATTTCCTAGAGGAGTTTTTAAATGATGATGATGATCAGGTGGGTGAAGTTAAATCTTTTTAACTTATTGAAAGCCTAGAGGCCAGTTTCCAGCCCCTTTCCGCGTGCACCTCCACACCTCCCAGTCTCGGTGTGCTTTTCTGCTTCCTTCTAGTTGTAGAATTTCCACTCAGCCAGCCTTTCCGTGGTTCTGGGTAGTATCTGTTTTGCCTTTCGTTGTAGTTTTGTTGTGGTTGTATATGGCAACGAGTTCAGGTGTTACCTATACTGCCATCTTGGTTCTGAAATTAATTCTTCTAAAAATCTTTGATTTTAAATGTACTAAATGAATGCATTGCAAATATAAACAAATACTATTCATTTTGAAAGGGCGAAAACTAGAAAGGATATGCCACACTGTTAATAATGATTGTCACTAAATAACTTCATCTGGGAACTAGGTGAGGGAAAGTGATAAGTTATGCACAACATTTAAAAACACTCTGTTGACATGTATTGTTAGGATTTTTGCATTAATTTTGTATTGGGGAGAATATTACAAAATAAAACTTTTTGCCCCCAAATTTGGATGCTTCATTGATCCTCTGTTTTAACCTCAGAGCTATGCTCTGTCTGGAGGAAAGCATCATGGTCCTGTTGAAGCCCTGAAACAGATGTTATTTAATCTGCAAGCCGTGCAAGAAAGTTTCAATCAGAAAAAAACTATGGAGCCAAAAGGAGAGATTAAGCAAGTAAGTACAAACTTGATTTATGAATTGGGATCTGCGAAGGGATAAGATTTCTTTAGTTTGACCTCTAGTTTCATGTTAATGAGCAGGTCACATAATACATGATGTACAGTTGGGTTATTCTTTTTTTTCTTCCCAAGAAACGTATTCACATTGAATATTATTAGATTTCTGCAGTTGTATATCCAAGAATAGATTGTTTTATTTAGTTTATGGTTATAAATACTAGATATGATGATATCACAACTATGGTATGAATGGATTGTAAAAGTTGTTTTTTTAATTCCCTACAAAATTATTCTGTGAACTCCAACTTGTATTTATAAATTGGGGAGTTCTAGAAAACCTTTTTTTTTAATCCTCACCCGAGGACCTTTTCATTGATTTTTAGAGAGAAAAAGAGAGATAAACATCAATGTGAGAGAGAAGTCTTGGTTGGTTGCTGCACCTGCCTCACTTGGGTACTGGTATCAAACCTAAAACCCAGACATGTGCCCTGAAGGTGGGAATCAAACCCAAGATTTTTTAGTGTATGGGACAATACAACCACCCACTGAGCCACACCAGCCAGGGTGAAAATGTTTCAACATTAGACTTCTTCACAGATCTTTATCATCTGAAATTTAATTTTGGTGCCATGTGTTTATTGACTTCTGAATACAGTCATGTAAAGTTTTATTTTGAAAACATAGAATTTTAAAATATTTTTTATGAATTTGGAAATCTGTTTCTGCTTTGGCTACTATTCTTCAGGGGTTAGATTTTTTTTTTTACGATAATATAGTATTAATGAATATATTCTTATTAATAACTTGGGAGAATATTTATATAATCCCAAGTCTGATCAAATTCTAATTTTGTCACTTACTAGTTTCTGTTTTCTCTTAATGCAAAATGAGGTTGTTAAGCCCTAGCTGGTTTGGCTCAGTGGATAGAGCATCAGCCTGTGGACTGAAAGGTCCCAGGTTCAATTCCAGTCACGGGCACATATCTGGGTTGTGGGCCCGACTCCCAGTAGGGGGCTTGCAGGAGGCATCCGATCAATGGTTCTTTCTCATCATTGATATTTCTATCTCTCCCTCTCCCTTCATCTCTGAAATATATGTACTTTTTAAAATGGGGTTGTTGAAAAATTGAGACAGATTATATAAAGTACTTATTATAGTGCTTGGGACCTGATAAAAGCTTAATAAATACCTTATCCTATATAATAAAAGCCTAATATGCTAAGTGTCTGGTTGCCCTGTTGGCAGTTCAACCAAACAAAGCGTAATTTGCTAATGATATGCTAAGGCCACTCAACTGTTCCCTATGACGTACACTGACCATCAGGGGACAGACAGTCTACCAGTTGACCAGTCGCTATAACATGCACTGACCACCAGGGGGAGACACACTGGCCAGTACGTTAGCTTCTGATGGGGTCCAGCTGATGGGGATTGAACGAGATGGGCTAGACATGCCCTGGAGCCCTGCTGTGGTCCCTCCGGGGCTGGCCAGCCTCCTGTGTTCCTCCCTGGCCCTGATCGTGCACCGGTGGGGGTCCCCTCAGCCTGGCCTGTGCTCTCACAATCTGGGACCCCTTCGGGGGGAAGCTCATTTCAGCCTGATCCCACAGGCCAAGGGACCCTACTGGTACACGAATCTGTGCACCGGGCCTCTAGTTGATAATTGCCCTACTAATAAAAACATTAAAAAACTTAAATAGTAATACTTAAATTATTTAAACATTAAAATAAATAATATATGTTTTTATTATTGTTTCAATAAGATTATTAGTAGAGCTTTCTGAAATTCAGTTTTCATTACAAATGAGTAGATTAACTCTTAGGAACTATCACGGCCTGCTCTTTGGAGTTGTATTTCTTAATTTTTCTCTTTCCATTCTAATGATCATAACATTAACATAAAATATGTAATTTATTTTTCTTATCCTTTTAAACATTATTGAGACAAGACCGAGTTTATTATAAAGTCATAATTTCAAACCAAGATTTGATTTTTATTGGACATAATTTAAAAGCATACTTTAGGACAATTAAAGGATGAGTCTAAATATAGTTATATTATTTTTACAATAAAGAGAAAATATATGTAAAACTTTACTGAAAATTTTTTGCTAGAATTATTTCTTTGTAAATAAAGCCTTTTTACTGTTCTTTTAAGTCACATATTAAATAGCATTTATGTTTATAATTATATAGTATTTCCAGTATTTTGTTACATTTGGTCTTTTTTTTTAATAATAGGTTTCAGGAGATTCCTCTAAATCACAGTTGAAGGAAGGAATGGTTCCTATTACTATGTCACTTCAAAAGTAAGTATTCTCTAATAACTTCTGAATATGTTATGGGCACAAATCTATTTTAGCCATCTCTTAGATTGAAATCAGAAGGTTACAGGATAGAATTAAGTAGTTATGAGGATATTAAACTTCTTGGTACATATTGTTTAATCTTGAAGTTTTCTCTTAAACCTGTATTTTTCCTTATTTAAAATATTCTTAGGACCTAATGAGATAACTTTAGACACCTAAAATATAATGATGTGAATAGCCTTAATTGATGCTCTTTTCTTTCTGAACAATAGCAACAATTTGAACATAGTATTTGTGTGGATGTCCTGGAAAATAAACTTGATCATGACATGTATTTTCATATATTCCCTCTAGAAGAAATATAATAATTATAAATAATTCATTATTTGACCTATATCCACAAAAAACTAAAGTAGATATAATGTGGATTTAAAGATAATATAAATGCCCTAAAGGTGTTAATCCACCTATTTTCTTTTTAAAAAAAATATATTCTATTGATTTTTTTACAGAGAGGAAAGGAGAGGGAAAGAGAGTTAGAAACATCAATGAGAGAGAAACATTGACTAGCTGCCTCCTGCACACCCTCACTGGGGATGTGCCCACAACCACGGTACATGCCCATGACCGGAATCAAACCTGGGACCTTTCGGTCCTCAGGCCGACGCTCTACCCACTGAGCCAAACTGGTTAGGGCAATCCACCTATTTTCTTAGTTAAATTATCTTAAATTAAAAATTGGGAACAAATACATGTCTTTCCTAATTGACAGAGGGAGGGTATTTATAGGTTTGGTTTTATGACTATAAAGTGCCCTCAGAAGATGGTATACTTAGTTTAGGAAAAGCTAAGATGAAAATTTTTTACTTTCATAACACCATTTCTCTTGGCTGTACACAGTGTTGTATCATGATCCTTAAACTAATGTTTTTCCCATTAGCCTGTTTTTTCACCTTTGTAGGAAATAAAATAAAGAAATTTTTTCTTCTACAATTTTATCCTCCACTTCTCTAAGTATATTATTTATTTATAGGGCATATAGAGGTTAAATGACAGGAATTGCCAGCAGATTGTGTAGCCAAAGTAGGGAGACTGAAGATTTCATTTCTGCTTAACTTTCTTATTCCTTCCCATCATACCTCACCCCTCCCCTCTACTTCCCTTCCTTCTTTCTTCCATTTTTTTAAAATATACTTTTTCTTAATGATTTCAGAGAGGAAGGGAGAAAGAGAAGAGAGAAATGATGAGAGAAAATCATTGATTGGCTGCCTCCCACATGCCCCTTGCTGGGGATCAACCCCACAACCCGGGCATGTGTCCTTGATCAGAATCGAAGCTGGGACTCTTCCCAGTCCACAGGCTGACACTCTATCCACTGAGCTAAACTGGCCAGGGCTCTTCCATTGTTTTTTAAAGATATAAAACAAAAGTACATAGGACTAAAAAGGAACCAGTTATATTAAATTATAGTTATGAAGATATTAAAATAAATTGCTAATTACATTTAAAATACAGGTAAGTTAAAATTCTTTTAAAAAAAACATAATATGAAGGCCTTTTGCATCGCTTGAATAAAAGCATTAAATTATGTCCATGGTTTTTTACTTATTTCACATGTTGATCAGCAAGCAATTAAGAGAAAAAAATATTGGAAAGCATTGATTTCTGGGTCACCAGTGATACCTCATTGTTCACTGAATAAACAGCTAGGCTTAAAGTTGTCTAGTGGTTGACCAGTTATGTCATATGAAATGTGGATGTAGACAGAAAGACTTAGATAACATATGTTCTAACAGTTGGTTTAATACCTATTGTAATTTTGTAGCTATCATATAATTATTATAATTTTGAAGAAGTGATGAGTTTAAATGATTTTGATACTCCTGTAATGATTGTAATGTGACATGAAAATATCTCCAATTTCTGGGGTATATGAAGTCACAGATTTGGCCTGTTGCTTATATGCATAATGGAAAGAAATTCTAATTTATAGGTGATATTTAGTGAAAATAAAGATGAGGATATTTTTTCTCTATCCATTTTCATAGGTCTTTTAAATTAAAGGGGTTTGCCATTGGGGTTGTAAGATAAGACTCTACTCACTTGCCTTTTTCTTTCTCTTGAATCACAAGAGAAAATAATACACCTGAAAAGAAAAAAGAAGATAATTCCCAAATATATTTGCAATTTTTTTTTCCCTCATATCTGTATGCCTCTAGGAAGAAAATAATCCTTTAGGTAGAGAGATGTATTATAGGATGTAGAAACAATAGGGTCTAGTTAATTTTTACCTCTGATTGCTTAGTAACTTTAGTTATTGTAATTTAGTTAAAGCAAATGAGACTCTCAAAAATTTACTGAAGTTGCCAAGGATAGCAGAATCCAATTTCTTTTATTTATCCTATATAATAAAAGGCTAATATGCAAATTCCCCCCTCAACCAGGAGTTCGGCCAGTAGGCAGGCTGGCCAACTGTCCATGTCCCCTCCCCCTGGTCAGGCTGGCTGAACCCCACCGATGCACGAATTCATGCACTGGGCCTCTAATATATCTAATATTAAAACCCAATATGCAAATCAACTGAACAGCAGAATGACCGGTTGCTATGACGTGCATTGACCACCAGGGGGTAGACGTTCAATGCAGGAGCTCACAATTGGTGAGCACAATGGTGGTGGCAGGGGCTTCTCCCATCTATGCTATAGGCAGGTGGTAAGGAACAAGGGTATCGTATTGTGAGAGCCCCAGACTGCGAGAGGGATGTCTGACTGTCAGCTTAAGCCTGATCCGGGGGCGGAGGGGGGGGGGCGGTGACCTAAACCAGCAGGTGGACATCCCCCAGGGGTCCTGGACTGGAAGAGGGTGCAGGCCCGGTTGAAGGACCCCCCTCCCCCCCCCCACACACACAATTCTGGGGCACCAGGCCTCTATATATAAAAGCCTAATATGCAAATTGTCCCTGCAGGAGTTTGATCACTTGCTATGACATACGCTGACCACCAGGGTGCAGCACAAAACAAAGGGAAGCTCCAGCCAGCAGCTAGCAGCTGGGGAAGGGAGGCCCTGGCGGGGAGCCGGAAGGAAGTACTTCTGTTCAGCCCTGATCTCTAGCCAGGTCAAGAGACCCTCCCCGTGCACAAATTTCACGCACTGGGCCTCTAGTTGATTATATTTGAGTAAGTGTCTAAGAAAGAGACACTTGCTTGAAATACATATAATGCAGGAATTAACACTAATAGTTTCCTCCACCTCTTTACCCTGGGTAAAGTAGAAGGTGAATTTTATTTAATACACACTTATTGAACCTGTGTTAAACACGTAGAATAGGTTGTTATAGTAACCACCTTTAGCTCATCTCAGAAATTAACCGTTAGGGATACACATTGTTATTTGTTTTTCTTGATCTCTTATTTATCAGAGATCTGAAATATGGTTGATTAATATGGTTGACATTTTCTGAATGGCCCTTGAATCTGAAGGACAGGAGAGGGAAAACTGGAACAGTGTTTTTAGAGGAAGATTGGAAAGTTAAAGGCTTCTCTCTTCCTGGTTTGTTTGAAGGATCACTGAGTTTTCTCCACTGACACCTGACCTGAATCTTACTTCATTTTAGCAAAAATCATGTTGTTGGTATAATACTACATTATTCAACATAATTGTCATTTGTTTCCTCCATGCTCAATAAAAATTAGTTTTCCTCAGAACTAACTGATCCTTTAGTGTTTTTTTTATTTTAGCAATCTTGAATGTACATGTAAAAGATAAACTATACACATTGTTTCTGAAATGATATACACTATTGTGAAAATTACTTGAAAAAAATGTTTTGTTACATGTGATAACCTAATTTTTCTTACTAAACTTACTTGGAAAACTTTCAAAAATATATTTTTTGAATGTCAAAAATAATTCTTTAAAGTTTTTATAGAATTTTAGATGAATTATTTGAACCCTCAATTATTCAGTTATCAAGATTTTATAAAGGAAAAATTCTCAAAGTTTGATACTTGTTATCCTATAAATCCATTTCTCTTATTAACTTTGAAGTTAATAAACAATGTAATCACCATTTCTTGCTGTCTGCGTTGCCTATTCAGTCCTTAATATTGGTTTATAATGTGTTTTATACTTTTTAATGAAGGGCTTTGCACCATTTATCTCGCCTGAGGGACCTGGTTGATGATACCAGTGGGAAACAGTCACCGAAAATGTGAAGAAGAAAATAAAAGTTTAACCAATAAATAGTCACCACAAAAACAAAAATGTATTCTTTTTCCTATTGCTTAAAATGGCAGAATAATGATAAGCCATACACTATTCTGATTGGTTCAATTATTATATATCTAACAAACAAACTTGAAAGTGTCTGTAGGTTTTGTGACCTATCCTCATTTTATGCCAAAATACCAGAATGTGAACTGGAAGGACCAACACTACTCTATAGTCTGACTTTGGCCTTCAGGCCAGCAAATGTCGCGTTCAAAGATGGACGGTTTCCGTTCTGGAAGCTCACGTGGACCTAAATCTTCAGCACCCTCGCCATTTTATCGTCTAGTTCTGGATTAAGAAATTCTTCCTGGTTTCTATTTAAAATCTCTTAAGTGGAATAGACTTTTTGTTACAGTTAACATCCACTTTTAAGGAACTTAAAGGAATATCAAAATTCTTGTGCTGTATCTTATCCATATGGAAGTATGTTACTTTTAAGTTTTGTAAATCAAATATTTTAAGATATGTTGTATTTGCAAATGACGTTAATAATGGAGGGGGTTCATTGTTAAAAGAAATATTGCTTTATGTTGTGTAATCCAAGAGAACTTTGTTAATTAATGCTTTGATTTGATTCTTTAAAAGATAGTCTTTTTTTTTAAGTTTTATTTTAGAGAGAAAAGAAGAGAGAAAGAGAGAGGGAAACCTATTTGATGTTTCACTTATTTATATATTCATTGGTTGATTCTTATATTTGGCCTGACTGGGATCAAACCCACAACCTTGGTTATCAGGACAACGATGTAACCAACTGAACTACCTGGCCAGACTTAAGATAATCTTGATATTACTTGAGAGTTTACAAAACATTTTGTGGGGGGATATCTGAGAATTTGATATTTTGATACTAGATTATTTATCAGATTTTAGTTTGGGGGTTAACTCAAATGAGTAGAAACTATGAGATCAGTGGCCAACTGCTTTATGAAATTTTTATAAATTTATAAAATAAGAAATATAAAATAATAAATAAGAAAATGAATATGAGAAATCGGAAAGCAATACTCTATTTTAAAGCTACTTTGTAAAAACTGAACTTTCTCTAAAGCAGTTGGTAGTCTTTAAAGTTTGTCTCTACCTGGAAGTGAGCAGAGCTGTTTTCTTTACCACAAAACTAAGAATTTAAGTCATAAAGTGTGACTAACGAAGCATAGGAAATTAAAGAATATCTATGTATACATATGCTACAAATTAACTCTTTACCCAATGGCAGCATCCTTGCAAAGTAGCTTTATTGTCAAATAGGAATTTCTAAATACATTAGGTCAGATAAGTTTTTAATTTCTCTAAATGTAAAGCTCTATCTATATAAAACCTTCGCTATAGAACTTACTTGTCAAAAATGTAGCGTGAACCCTGTCTCTTTTTTCTCTTGGCCAGTGAGCCAGTTGTCATAGTGTCCCTGTGCTCAGACTGAGAGTGTTTTGCCTCAGTAAGTTTGTTTGGTTTACTATGTGGAAGTACCTGCCATGGACATCTGTTTTCTGGTTATCTTATGGTCTTCTGCTTCTCAGCTAATAGTTTGCACCCAAACAGGCGTTATTTTGATGATTTAAAAGTGTGGTTTAGCTGTTGCAGGTTTTTAGCAGGTGAAGTTCAGGTGGATTTGGGCTGATCATGCTCCAGGCTTAGTGAAATCCCCTGTTAGACAAATTCTGAAGAAGGCAGAAAAGATAGTCATCATGTAATAAACTTCTAAATTATATAATATATGCTGATCAGACAGAGTATATACTTAGAAAGCATCTCCAAAGGGATTGTGTGTAATGACCAAATGGCACTGGTTTGCTTACTGCCCCCATTTGCAAGAAAGTATCTCCAATACTAAATAAGATTAGCCTGCTTTAAAATTTTATGCTAATATTTTTAAGAAACTTGATTATATTTAATGGAGTAAATTTTTTATTAAATATGGAAGTTAATCTACCTGAAAAGGGAATAAATTTATCAAAATTATTAATTTCAGCCTTTAAAAAATATTTAGGAGAATCAACTAAGGAAAAAGCCTAAATGGTGTGATAAGAAATTTAAGAGTTGATTTAATTTATTACATGTTAAATATTTCAGTTTTTGTTGTTTTTGCTAATGGTCACTGAGGACATTCTTTCCATTGATTTCTAGAGTGGAAGGGAAGGGGAGAGACAGTGAGAAACATTGATGTGAGAGAGACATAGAATGGTTGCCTCTCAACCAGGACTAGGCATCAAACTTGCAACCCAGTTACATGTTCTTGACTGGGCATCGAACCTGCAACCCTTTGGTCCAAGGGCTGTTTGCTCTATCCACTGAACAATACCGGCCAGGGCTCTTTCAGTATTATAAAAAATTCTTTTGTTCATCGATTTTTAGAGAGAGAGAGATGTTGTGAGAGAGACATTGATCGGTTGCCTCCTATACGCACCCCAACCAGGGATCAAACTCACAACCTAGGTATGTGCCCTGACCGGAAGTCAAACCCACCACCTTTTGTACAGGATGACACTACAATCAGCTAAGTCACCTGGCCAACGCTCAGTATTTTTATTTTGAGATTTCCTGGGGGAAAAGGGAGACTACAGTGTTGACTGCTGAATTGGGAATTTAAAATGAGAACATGAGAACAATTAGATTTTTAAAATTGTATTGGGAATATAAAATTTTATCTTTTTTTCTCAGGTATATTAAAATATTAAGTAGAAATTTAATAAGACATTAAGATTTTTGAATATGAAACACATTTAACCTAATTCCAAAGTTATTTGAGATCAAAAGATAAAAGTATGATGTATATGTGATGACAAAACTCAACTATATTTTCTCTCTGTTATCAATAAGAACTCTACTTTTAATTTTTTTCTGTGATAATTTATTTCAGCTTCATGGAGATTTCTGACCAAATTGAGGAACTCTTTCTTGGGTTTGTTTAATTGTCTTCTCTTTTTATGTTATTTCTTGTTGAAATTTCTATATGTGGTGTTGTTGGTATTTTGTATTTAATGTTTATGATACTGTCTTGTTAAATTACATATAGGTTTACCAAAATGTGCCTGAAGATGAATCAGGACAAGATTCCTTTCTCCCACCTGTATTTTGAATACATACAATTACTCATAGATTTGGATTATTGTTTTAAGTTTTCCTGTCACACTCTTCACTGTGACTCAGAACCTATTTGATGGAAGTGCTGTTGTGAAGAAGTGAACTTGCCAAAAGGCACGTGGCATGAAAGCAGACAAAAGAAGTAATAGGCCAATAAAATTGGTAATTTCTTAAGAACTAAAGTGTCTTCAAATGTGGAAGACGTTGTGTCATTCTATTCCCTCTAGCAGTTGGAAATTTCATACATGGGTGGTCGATGTTCGTTTTGTTGTAGAAGACCAAAGAAACCCAAGCTATGCTTAGAGAAATAGAGTTACACAGCTTTATTACACCAATAAAGCCCATCTTTTATCCCCTTTGGGTTTCTTTGTCCCCCAAATATGGATGGGGACTTTGGACCTTTCGTGGGCTTTGCAAGAAGCCCTGTGGGTTGGGATGGGGGTCTTGAGGGTTATATCTAGGGGGCTGGCCTGATGCCAGGGTTGATAACCCCCTCCGGGGGCAGTGTCATGGCTCATGGCCTCTAAAATGTGAGCGCTGAGGTAACAGGTCTTGCAAGACTGGATTGTGGAGGAAAGTGACTTACAGGTTATCAAGAATGTACATAAGGTTATTGCGCCGATTCAGATTGCTAGCCCCCCAAACATCAGGGTTACATTGGCATTAGCCTTCGCAGTTGGGGGGCAGTGCCTATCACGATGATTAGGACAAACCTAGGCCTAACCCTGGACACATTGCAGAGCAGTAATTGTCAGATATTTTCCTGTGATATTTGAAGTTACTCCCTTCCTACTTCTCTGCTTCCTTTCTTTAATAGTCATCAGTGGTCAATAGCATGCTCCTTTTTTGAACAAGAAAATCTTTGCTTTTTACCCTCCCACTTTACATTATAATTTTTTACAGAGAGGAAGGGAGAAGGAGAGTTAGAAACATCAATATGAGAGAAACATCGATCAGCTGTCTCCTGCACACCCCCTACTGGGGATGTGCCCACAACCAAGGTACATGCCCTTGACCGGAATCGAACCTGGGACCCTTCAGTCCACAGGCCGACGCTCTATCCACTGAGCCACACCGGTTAGATTGATGGGACTTGTCCAACAACCTTTCTCACAATGTAAAAAATTTAATAAATGTATATGTACGTATGTACATATATAGATACATAGATTTCAGAGAGTAAGAGACAGATATATCAATGATGAGAGAATCATTGATCGGCTTCCTCCTGCACGCCCCACACTGGAGATCAAGGCCACAATCAGGCATGTGCCCTGACAGGGAATCAAACTGACCTCCTGGTTCATAGGCGATGCTCACACTGAGCCACACCGGCCAGACAACAAATTTCACTTTGGTCCATCCTTCAGCGCCTTAGCTGAGCCTGGTCCAGTGGCCGCCTCATCCGTTTCAGCCCTCAGCCTTTCTCCCTGCACTTCCAGCCCTTCCCTGAAGAGACTGCACACCTCCACTGTGGTTTATTCCACCAAATGTGCTGCCGCTGAGTGCTCAGGTTCTCCCAGACTGCCCATGGACACAGTCCCAGCTCTGTGTATATAATTCCCCTACTTGAAACACTCCCTTTTCTTTCACTCAGGTTGCCTAAGCTTCAGATTCTAAAGTATACTCTGCTATTTCTTTAAAGCTCTGACCAAGTCTTCTATTTCCTGTTCCAAACATTCTAACCTTCCAAAGGCTAGTAGGCTGGCTACCTCTCTTTTTTCCTTCTCCTGTCACATTTATATTTTGTTCCTTTTTAACTTTCTATTGATTTCAGAGAGGAAGGGAGAAATAGAGACATCAATGATGAGAATCACTGACTGGCTGTCTCCTGCAGGACCCCTACTAGGGATCCAGACATGTGCCCTTGACCGGAATCAAACCTAGGCCCACGCTCTATCCACTGAGCCAAACCAGCCAGGGCTGCTTTTTTTTTTTTTTTTTTTTTTTTAACTTGAGCTGCGTGAATCAGGCTATTAGTTGGAATGAGAACCCATGACTTCACCCACGCCTTTTGCCAAATCCTGTGGCTTTTCACAGGTCTTTATTTTCGCAGCTTTTGACAGCTGTTCTTCTTAAACCACCCGTCACGTCACACCACTGCCTGCACTGCCTCGGAAGGGTTGTTGGAAACTCCTCGTTGCCTTGAGCCATTTAACCTACCCACCACCAACACAGATACAACTTAGTTCTACACTTTGTGCCCCAGCAACACATCTCATCCAGCGAAAGCCCCTGTGGGAGCAAGAATTCCTTCAGATTTAGTGTCACTGCAGGTTAAGATGCAACTTCCTCCCCAAATTGCCTAGGTCTGGCGCAGACGGACTAACCCAGCCTTTTCTCTCAACACATTCAGATCCGGGGACTAATACCCTTTTCTCCTCATCACACACAAAGCGCTTTATTTCTGCTCATTACTGCTGCTTGTTAATGGACAATCGTGGTTTTCCAGCTTCTCTGTCCTCCCCTAACTTCCTTCCACAAACACATCCCCAGGCCCCGGGGGCGGAGGGAAGCCCCTCTGGGGGCTCCAATTCTTACACACGGTTTCCTGAGCGAGCACACACAGACATCGGTCCCCGGTGATCGTGAGCAGGCTGCCTCACCTCTCTAAGGGCCGGTGGGTGGGTGGGTGGGTGGTCCAGCCCGCTGGCCAGGAGCGGACAGCCCGCCCGGGGCGGCGGGGCGGCGCTGAGCGGCGCCAGCGCAGGGTCTCCCCTCGCCTCGGCTTCAGCTCCCGGGAAGCGGGCGGCCGTCCTGGTGGCGGAGCAGCCGGTGCCCACCGCGAGGTGGCCGCTGCCCCGGGCTCCGGAGCCCCCTCTGCCAAGCCGACGCCGCGGCTCGTCTCCACGGCAACCGCCGCAGCCCAGGCCCCGCCCCCGGCCCGCCGCGAGGACCGGAAGCCGCCGCCAGCCCCGCGCCCGGCCTTCCGCGCTTCCGCCGAGGTGGGCGCCGCCCTCCCTCCGTCCGTCCGCCCGGGGCCCCGGGGCAGCCGCCCTCCCCGGGGGCGTGGGGGGCTGTCCGGCCTGGGCCGCCGCCCTGTGGAGCCGGCCCGCCCCCAGAGGGCTTCCCGAGTGCGCGGGGTCCTCTCTGCGCGGGTCCGCGGACTTGGGCTTGGGCGAACCCTTCCTTCCGGGACCGGTTCGCTCCAGGCCCCCGGGGGTCGGGTCGGGGTCGGGGGGTCGCCCCGGTCTCCGGCGTAAACCTGGGCGCAGCCGTGGCGACTCTCCTGCCCCCTCAGAGGCAGCGTTGGCCCGGCCCCCTCGGGGTGACATCCCGGGGCTCCCCCCCTGGCCCGCCTTCCGCCGCTCCTGGTCCCCCCCCCGCCCCCTCCAGGCCCGATCCTCCGGCCTCTTCCACGCGGCACCGCGGGCGGGTGTGGGCGGCCTGGGGGCAGGTGTGAGCGGACCAGCCCGTCCCCGGGCCCGTGGCCGCCCGGCCGGCCGCTCATCACCGGGCTTTGCTCAGTGTCTTCGGAGCCTAGAGCAGGGCTGGGAGCCGGAGGGGGGGGGGGGGGGGGGGTCGGGCTACGTTAGGGAGAAGCAGGGCCGCCTGTAGGGTTTCTAACTCGGTCCTCAGACCCTGGTCACCACCCGCCTGCTGACGCACTGAGGCGGCTCTGTGAGCTGGTGCTCAGTAGACGTTATTTGAAGGAAGGAGCCCCTCCCAGAACCAGCTGATGACACCCGGAGCGGCGGCTGCTGCTGCTGCTGCTGCTGCTCTCCCACCTAACTGCGATGCTGGTGGCACTGTGAACCCATCGCCTTTTCTGTAATTCATGTGATGATCATAAGCAAGACAGAATTTGCCACTCCCGTGTGACCTCAACAGGGCAAGGCCAAGGGTCATACTTGAAAATAATTTCAAGGGAGAAAGATGGTATATTCATGCAGATGCTATTTATAATAGTAACAGTTAGAAACAACCTAATACTGTACCACAGAGACACTTAACTAATGTAAATGTTACGTTGGGAGGGAGAAGTGAGTGTGGGGGGAAGTGGGGATACATTAAGGTAGAGGGGGTTGTGATTCCTTTTGTTAATGGTTCCTTTAATGACAATAATATTGTTTTAAAGATTAGTAAACATTACAAAAGTGTTTCTCTCTCTGAAATGGGACTTTTGGACTGGAACCCAGATTCTTTGTCTGCCGGAATCGATGAATGAATGGGACCGGATTTTGACACTCTTGTACGAATGAAACCACTGAAGTCAATTTAGAGTCCACCAAAGTTTTACCCACATTCCATCAGATCCCCTGAATAACTGTAAAGTGACCCAAGTGTGTGCCATTAAACGTGCTCTGACAGTATGCAACGGGATCCCCCTTTCTCAGGGAGTCTGGGTGAGACTATCTGAGAATGTACGTATCGTGTTACTGGCGTCACAGCTACCCATCACGGAGCGCTCCTCTGTCTGTGGGGCTCCTCACAGAGTGAGCGTGTCCTCAGAAGCCCCAGCCGGTCCAGTGCTTCCGGTAACCCCAGACACGTGGGGTCACTGAGCTCTGCTCACTCTATCCATGAGATTAGTAGGGGGAGAAGTAAATGTAAGTTTTAACTATGGGATTTGCTGATATCAGTTATATTTCTAAGGAATATGACTACATGTTGAGCTCTGTATATTTTCCGTTATGAACAATGTAGGGAGTCTGTTTGGTGCTGGTCTCTCAGTGAAGAGAGGAATGAGCCATCTGTTAGTAGCGGGGGCCTCAGGCTGTGTGCACCGTGACTCCCTGCTTAGTGGTGGAAAGGCAGCATCTTGGCCGCCGTGTGAATAAGAGGACGCCCGCATCGCGGATCCCGAGGGAAGTGTCTGCACGTGGGTCTGCCGTGACCGCGCCGAGTTCATTCTGTCCGTGGCGGACACCTGCGCCTCTCCGCCCGGAAGCGATGCAGAGCATGTCCTCCACGTACGTGGTGGCCTTTCAGGGCTGCGGGTCCTGGAGGGATTTTGCCCGTACAGAGGTCTGATGAGAAGAGGCTAGTTTATCTCCGTGGAGAATTGCTGTGCCCGGGCTAGCTTTGATAAAAAATGAGCATGCCATTAGTTCCCCATCAGATCGACTCATTTTCACACAGAAAATGCGCTGAAGGGACATTGTTTTAGATGCATTTCACCTTATCTGGGCCTTCAGTGTTACACCTGTAACTCAATGTTCCCTCTCCACTGCACACTCCCTTTCTTTCCGAAAACATGCCCATCCCTGTCCTGAGGACCTGCAGTGTGCATGCTTGGGGTGTGCAACCAGAGCTGGAGGGCGGGGTGCTGCTGGCTCTCCCCGCCGGGCTGGGGAGCTGCCCTCCCTCCGGCTGGCCTTCCCCTCCCGCTCTCTCCCGGGTGTGCGAGGCTGCGGTCCCAGCTGCAGGCAGGAAGTCTGGGTGGTGACAGGAAGTGGGAAAGGCACCAACACGGCTGCCTCCTTTCCCAGGAAAGGGAAGGCTTTCCAAGAAACCCTGAAAAGGCTGCTGAGGACTCCTGGTTGCAAGTCTGGGATTGGGGACCATGTGGCTCAACCAGCAGTGTTTGCCGTCCTCCTTGGCCACCTTCCTCCTGGAGGGCAGAGGACTGATTGTGCCTCCGAATTACAGAAAAAAGGCTACAACTCTTAGAGCTTCTTTTCCTTTTTTAAAAATTGGTGTTATCTTTATTTATTTATTATATATTTTATTGATCTTTTTAAAAAAATATATTTTATTGATTTTTTTTACAGAGAGGAAGAGAGAGGGATAGAGAGTTAGAAACATTGATGAGAGAATCATCGATCAGCCGCCTCTTGCTCACCCCCTACTGGGGATGTGCCCGCAACCAAGGTGCATGGCCTTGACCGGAATCGAACCTGGGACCCCAGTGTGCAGGCCGACGCTCTATCCAAACCAGGTGGGGCCTCCATACCATTACTTGCATGTGGCTGAGCCCAGTGTTGCCCATCACTGCCAAATGCAAAAAATCGGAGTTGCATTAGAAGTACAGAGAGTTCTTTACACAGGAAACTAGTACCGTATTTGCCGGCGTATAAGACGACCCCCTAACATTTCCACTAAAAATACAGAGTTTGTTATATACTCGCCGTATAAGACTACCCCCCACTTGGAGGCATATTTTTCAGGGCAAAAAGGTCGTCTTATACGCCGGCAAATACGGTAATGCCTGCCGAGGCCAGGCGTGTGTGTCACTTGCAGATTATGACTTACACAGACAGTGAGAGCAAGATTTCCCTAAAGTCCCAGCTTCTCGCGAGCTTTTCACACACACCAAAGGGCCGACACCGAAACAGGAGGAGCCGATGGCTGCACGGAGCCCCAAGGCCACGCTGCATCTAAGCCTCTTTTTTTTTTTTAATCCTCACAAGATATTTTTTCCATTGATTTCTAGAGAGTGGCAGGGAGGGAGGAAAATGGGAGGCAAGGACGAGGTGAGGTGGGGGGGAAACATGGGTGTGAGAGAGACACATCTCTAGGTTGCCTCCCGCCGCACCCCCACTGGGGCTGGCTTGGAACGCGCAACAGAGGTACGAGGTGCACCTTGACTAGGAATCGAACCCGAGACCCTTCAGTCCATGGGCCAATGCTCTAATCACTGAGCAAACTGGCCTTTTTATGGTCTGCAGCTGTACTCTGTGTGGGGGTGGGGCAGAAAGCCTTAGTCACAATCCAGGAAATAAAGAGAAACTGTTTTATTTTTTGTTTTTTTAAAAAACTGTCCTTGACGGAACCGGTTTGGCTCAGTGGATAGAGCGTTGGCCTGCAGACTGAAAGATCCCAGGTTCGATTCCGGTCAAGGGCTCTGAGGATGGGGTTCCAAAGGGGTGTCGGCGCCTGCCCTCCAAGGAGTAAACGAGAGGAGAAAGCCTCTTAGAATTAGGAATTATAGGACAGTGTCCCAGCAGAGTTTTGTGCAATTTTGCAACGTTTTTAACTTCCTTAAGTATTTGGTTTTTTAAAAAACATATATATATTCTTCTTATTGATTTCAGAGAGGAAGGGAGAGGGAGAGAGAGAGAGAAGCATCAATGAAGAGAGAGAATCATGGATCGGCTGCCTCCTGCCCGCCCCACATTGGGGATCGAGCCCGAAACTGGGGCATGTGCCCTGACCAGGAATCGAACCGTGACCTCCTGGCTCAGAGGTTGATGCTCAGCCAGGAAGCCATGCCGGCGGGCTGATCTTTTCCTGTTCCAACATTAATTACATGGAAAACGCTTACAGTAAAAGAACACGAAGCAGGAAGGCCCGAGCTAGCCTTTAGGTCGCCAAGGGGGAGAGGTGGCAGAGCGGCCGAGCAGACTGGGGGCCGGAGCCAAGTAGGAGACGGGAAGGCTGATTTCTGAAGCTGTCACGCCCAGATTCCTTGATCCCCCAAGACCACCAGGAGCAGAGTCCGATGCAAAAGCAAATCTTTATTCCAGGCTAGCCTGAGCTCACGCCCCACATACCCATGCAGTGGCGAGGTGGAGGAGAGGGCGGGTTTCTCTAGAACAAAGGATTTATAGGGGTGGTGCGGTCACTGCTTTGGCTGACCCCCATTGGTTGGGCGGGGGCTCGGGTCCAGCTACAGTGACATAGTTCTACAAAACGGAGGAGGCAGCACAAGACAGAGTCAGGAGTTAACCTGGCCTGCCCTCAACGCCGCCTCACTGGAGGGAGACAGAGGAGGTCAGGGTTAGCAGGGTTGCTGGGGGATGAAGCCTGGGCCCCGTAGAAAGGCGCTATACCCTCTGTTGCTCCATAACTGTTGCCGAGGGCCTTGCCTGACCAAGGACATGCGCAGTCACCGGCCCTGACTAGTAGCCGCCGCCAGAGCCGAAGCCCGCAGACCCTGCAGCTTCTCCCCGGCTGGACCTGCCCGTCTGACACAGACGGTCAGCAACAGGGCCCTGGAGTGTGGCTCCCATGCCTGACATGTGACCTGGCAGGAGTGGCGATGCCGCCAGCATAACCCTCTCATCGGCATTAAGTTCTCTGTAAGCCCGCAGGCGGCCTGTGACCAGGTGGGGAGCCTGTGGTGAACAAGACAGACCGGTTCCTGCCCTCCCAGGCATACAGAACCAAACCAAACCAAACCAAACCGAACCAAACCGAACCGAACCAAACCAAACCAAACCAAACCAAACCAAACAAACCAAACCAAACCAATCCGAACCGAACCGAACCGAACCGAACCAAACCAAACCAAACCAAACAAACCAAACCAAACCAAACCAAACCAAACCAAACCAAACCAAACCGAACCGAACTAAACACAGACAGCAGGGGCACCGGTAAATGAGATCCCGTCCAACCGGGAGGGGGTGGGAAGGCCTCCATAGGGAAAGTGGCCAGTGAGGCCCAGGCCCTGAGCCTAAGGGAAGGTAGGGGACAGGCAGAGGGCCGAGCAGGACAATGCCAAACGGCGTTTGTCACACTCAGGGGCACCCAGGGAAGGCCTCTGAGCAGGAAATACAGCAGTGTGGGCTCTGCTGTTAAATGTTATGTCACCTCAGCGGCTGCTGAGGGGTATGACATGGCCAGCCCGAAGTCAGGTGACTGCAAATTCAATGTGGGACCATTCCCAAAGCTCTGAGCTTTCTTTTCTTTTCTTTTTAAAACTATATTTTATTTTGTTGTTTGTTTTTTTACAGAGGGGAGGGAGAGGGATAGAGAGAATCATCTATCAGCCGCCTCCTGCATGCCCCCTACTGGGGATGTGCCCTTGACAGGAATCGAACCCGGGACCCTTCTGTCCGCAGGCCGACGCTCCATCCACTGAGCCACACCGGTCGGTCAGGCCTGGCTCTGAGCGTCCTCACCTTGCTACCCTAACAAATTGGTCACAATCAAGCTCCATAGCATGGCCGGTGGGAGCCGAAAGTGGGGGTCCTGCCGTGGCTTCTGTAAGGGCCCCAAGATTGAGGAATTGGCCTCCCCCACTGCCTGTTCCAGGATGTGACCTTTACGGTTAAAGGTTAGACAGGAATGAGGTCAGTTCTTTACGGTTGAAGATTAGGCAAGAATGAAATCAGTCCCCAGAAACTCCCTACCCTGAAATGCAAAAAGCCAGAATGCAATATTTTATGACAAACATTAAAGCAGGGCTAGGTCCTGAGGGAGGTTTCATCCTGTTGACCGCTGTGGAATTCTCCCCCTGGGAACTGAGCTGACCACCTCGGAATGCACCTGCCAGGAAGAGACCAGCCTGACCTGTGACTATGGAAAAGACCACGCCCGGAGGTGCCTCCATGGCAGACCAGGACTTACCCAGAGGAATGGGAAGCGGGGAGGCAAAGGGGCTTGCAAGATTACCAGATGGGACTGTTGACTAAGCATAGACCCTGTCATAAAACATGTAATTAACGAGCCCAGCTCCCCTTCTTGGAATTTCTTTGTTCCCTTCCTCCCTCTCCATGTGTAACCCCTCCCATGTGTTATTTTTGCCTATATATGCTTGTAAGATTTTCTGCTGGGGGGGGGGGGAGGCTCGACTCCTCTGCTCCTGGTTGAGTTATGAGTTGAGCCCCAGCGCGCTGGAATAAAGCCTCTTGCTGTTTGCATCAAGTGACGCCTCCTGCGGATGATTGGGTCGCAGTCGATCCTTGGGACAGAGTGTTAACGAAAAAAACCATTGAAACCTGTAAAGGAATTTTTGTGAGTTAATTTGAGCCAAAACTGTTGACAATTGCCGGGAAGCAGAACCTCAAGGGATTGAGATTATGCTCCGGAGAATGGCGGGTTACATTTCTGTATTTATACATTGCAATCAAAGGAGGGACATAGGTGGGTTACATGAAATTCATTGGTGATGGAGTAAGGAGGCGGGAGAAAGCAAGCCTGTGGGAAAGCCCTGGGATTGGATGAAAAGTAAAATGATGGAATTAGACTTAGGTGAGTGCAGGAACAATTAACATGATAACGAAGGGATGTGAGGCATCTGTCCTGGCGCCCACCACATTTGGTTGTACCCCAGGGGCTCCAGAGAAAAGGGAAGTTACAGGTTACTCAGACATCTCACAGATAGGTTATCTTAGAGGCAGGAAGGCAGATGGGCTCAGTAAAGACCAAGCTGATCTTTGTCTGGGAAACATTGGCCTAGAAAATGACTGCCCACTATAACCTGTTGGAAGTAAGATATTTAATTTTCAAACCATCCTTCGTGGTTACTTCAGGTCTCTGAGTCTGCAAGACTGCCACGCAGGCCTTCCCTGAGCTCATCAGGTCAGCAAGTGGCTCTTTTCGTTCACAAGAGTGAGGGTCTCCCTCTGGGGGTCTTACACTTCCTAGCCCGCTTCCCACTCACTGGCTGCGGCTCGTTGCTGTGCGG
This sequence comes from Vespertilio murinus, assembly GCA_963924515.1. Taxonomy (NCBI): domain Eukaryota; kingdom Metazoa; phylum Chordata; class Mammalia; order Chiroptera; family Vespertilionidae; genus Vespertilio; species Vespertilio murinus. The sequence goes on from OZ004709.1 coordinate 7,783,228, forward strand.
GGTCGGCTGGGAAACGGCGTCGGGCCGCGGTGGGGATGGACGCCGCCCGGGTGAGGCAGCATCGCGGGCTGGGCCCCCGCTAAGGCCAACCCCGGGGCAGGCCCGCTCCTCCTCTAATGGGTCCGGAGGCGGGTCGCAGGGCGGGGGCGGCCCGAGGAGGGAGGCGCCCGGCCCGGCCGGCCTCAAAGCGGTCATTGTCGCCGGGCGCCCCTCCCCCGCCCGGGGCGCGTCCCCATGGCAACGCGGGGCTTCGGCTCCCGCCTCCCGGGCCGCAGACAGGAAGCCGTCCGCGCCGGGGGCTTCTGGGAAACGGCTGCGAGCGGCGTCTCTGCGTCGGCCGGGGACGGCGAAGCTGCGGCGCGGCCCGAGCCCGAGGTTTGCGCCGGCGGGCGGGAGGGCCTGCGGGCGGCCGGGCGAGGGGCCGCGGGCCGCGGCAGGAGCCGGCGACGAACCCCCGCGGGACCTTCCTCGGGCCCGGGGGGCGCGGGCCGCCGTCCCCGCGCCCGGCAGCGGCGGCGGCGGCGAGGGGGGCTGGCCCGGAGGCCGGGAGGGGCGCTGCGCCCGCCGCCGGCCCCCCTCCGCCGCGTCCTCGGCGACCCCGGCCTCTCCCCTCCCCCACCGGCCGGTTTTGTTCTATTTCGAGGCCCAGCGTCTCGCGGAGAGTTCTGGGGCTCGGCGCGGGCGGGGCGGGCCTCGCGCGAGTGCTGCCGGGACTTGTAGTTCCGCCGGCCGCGGGCGGAAGTGCGGTGGCCCGGCCCCGGAAGGACGGGTCTGGGTGGCCTTGGGGGCTGGTGCAGAGGGGCGGGCGGAGGGCCCGGTGGGGCCGGACTCCCGGCCGCACTCTGCGGGCTGCAGGTAGGGCGGCAGGTAGGGCGATCTTACTCCCCGGGCCTCAGGCAGCCCTCCCCGCACCTCCTGGGAGGTTTAGGAAGAAGGGAAAGTCCTTGTAGACCGGGTGCTGCCACCCCTGATCCGGCCGGCGTGGGAAAGGACGAGGTGCCGGCTGCACCCCATTGACAGGACCGCCGCACCCCGGAGGAGGGAGTGAAACTTGCGTGCCTTTACGGGTCTGATGAGGGATCCTCGTCTCGATGGGGTTGCAGTAAGTTTTCGAAAGGACCGGGTTCCACATCCCGGCCCCCGAATGGATGCGTGGGGGAGCTGACGGCCCGTTTTTCTAACTCGTGTGATGGAGAGCCCGGGGCAGGGCCGTGGTGCGGACGCGGGGGAAACGGCCAGAAATAGCCCTGGGCTTCCCTGCAGTGGACGCTGGGAAAGCCGTCACTGGCATGAGGGCCAGGTCCTGGGCGCCTGCCCCAGGTCAGTGAGGTTCCGGGGTGTGTGTGTGTGTGTGTGTGTGTGTGTGTGTAAGGTCCCAAGACCCCCGGTGAGTCCGACGGAGTGGGCGACGACCCCCAAGTCAAACGCCGAGACCGAAACTTGATGCAAAACGCATGAGGATTTATTACAAGCGCAGTGCAGGGACTCTCAGGCAGACAGCAACCCGAGGGAAGTGCTGGCTGACTGGAGCGCGAGTAACCGCAGAACATGAGTTTATAAAGGCAAACACCACACGCAGGTGGGGTTACACATGGAGGGGGAGGAAGGGAACAAAGGAATTCCAAGAAGGGGAGCTGGGCTCGTTAACCACATGTTTTATGACAGGGTCTATGCTTAGTCAGCAGTCCCATCTGGTAATCTTGCAAGCCCCTTTGCCTCCCCCCTTCCCATTCCTCTGGGTAAGTCCTGGTCTGCCATGGAGGCACCTCCGGGCGTGGTCTTTTCCATAGTCACAGGTTAGGCTGGTCTCTTCCTGGCAGGTGCATTCCGAGGTGGTCAGCTCAGTTCCCAGGGGGAGAATTCCACAGCGGTCAACAGGATGAAACCTCCCTCGGGACCTAGCCCTGCTTTAATGTTTGTCATAAAATACTGCATTCTGGCTTTTTGCATTTCAGGGTAGGGAGTTTCTGGGGACTGATTTCATTCTTGCCTGATCTTCAACCGTAAAGAACTGACCTCATCCCTGTCTAATCTTTAACCATAAAGGTCACATCCTGGAACAGGCAGTGGGGGAGGCCAATTCCTCAATCTTGGGGCCCTTACATGTGTGTGTGTGTGTGTGTGTGTGTGTGTGTGTGTGTGTAGCTTTCATGGAATCCGTGTGATGAACGCCTGTCATGAGTTTAAATAGTCACGGTGTGGTGGGGGACTGCATAGTATTTGCATCAGATAGCTCTGGAGGCTAATTTTTCTCTCTCAATATTACGTTCTCTGTTTCTGAGCAAGTGAACAACTCAATTTATTTTAAGGGTAAGGGGTTCTTAAACATTTAAAAAATATTTTTAACTTAACAAATTCTGTCTTAAAATGTTTTTTGTTAAGCACATAATAAAAAAAAGGCATCCTTGCTTTTTCGTGGACCTGAGTGTGGGAGGGAGCACCACTCTTAAATTGCAAATGACGTGCTTCAGGATCAGATGCATGTAGAAGCCGCTGCAAGGCCAGCGGGGTTTTCCAGGCCAGCTAGTCTCTGTGGCGACAACTCATCTCTGCCATTGCAGCGTGAACTGTGAACAAATAAAATTATTTAGGGACAGATGTTTTAATTTTCTATCATTTTCACATATCACGAAGTATTCTCTTTTTTAATATATTTTATTAATTTTCACAGAGAGGAAGGGAGAGAGGTAGAGAGTTAGAAACATCGATCAGCTGCCTCCTGCACAACCCCCGCTGGGTATGTGCCCGCAACCAAGGTACATGCCCTTGACCGGAATCAAACCTGACACCCTTCAGTCCCCAGGCCAACGCTCCATCCATTGATCCAAACCGGCCAGAGCATCACAAAGTATTCTTTTGAGTCTTTTCAACCATGTGGAAACGGCCCTGGTAGGCTTAGCTCAGTGGTTGGAGCATTGGCCTGCAAACTCCAAGGGTTGAGGGTTTGACCCTTTGGGGGCACGTGCAGAAGGCAACCAATCCATGTGTCTCTCTTACGTCAATGTCTGTTTTTTTCTCCCTCTCTTCCCTTCCTCCTGCTTTTTCACTCTCTCTAGAAATCAATGGAAGAAATATCCTCAGGTGAGGATTTTAAAAAATGTAATTGAAAACTATTCTTAATACAAGTGTACAAAAATGGGCAGCAGGCCAGATTTGACTAGGAGCTGTAGTTTGCCAACTTCTGGTATAGTTTATTGATGGGAATTTTCAATTCAGTAAAAAGAAACGTTTTTACTTCCTTTATCAACATATATCCAAATTCTTAGAATATCTGGTCACTTACGTTTTTAATTCTTTGTGTCTTAGGGTATCTTAGGATCGCCTGTGAAGAACACGAGGTGTTTCTCTGAGGCCCGTGCTCTGCCAGCCTTGATAGTCTTTGCTGGGAGTCTTAAAATCAGGATGTCTGCACCCACAGTGGAGGAAGACTCGGTACTCATCATCCCGACCGCAGAGGAGGAGGAGAAAATTCTGAGAGTGAAGCTGGAGGAGGATCCCGATGGTGAAGAGGGATCGAGTATCCCCTGGAGCCACCTCCCCGACCCGGAGGTGTTCCGGCAGCGATTCCGGAAGTTTGGGTACCAGGATTCACCGGGGCCGCGGGAAGCCGTGAGCCAGCTTCGAGAACTTTGCCGACTGTGGCTCAGGCCCGAGACCCACACGAAAGAACAGATCCTGGAGCTGGTCGTGCTGGAGCAGTTCGTTGCCATCCTACCCAAGGAGCTGCAGACGTGGGTCCGAGAGCATCACCCGGAGAACGGGGAGGAGGCCGTGACGGTGCTGGAGGATTTAGAGAGCGAACTGGACGATCCCGGGCAGCCGGTGAGCCTGCTTGTGCCGCTTTCCTGGGCCAGGAGCGCTGGCGCCCCCTGCAGGCACCCTGCGGAGCTGCCTCCACTCCGCTCGGGGTCTCCTGTCCCCTTAGTTCTGGTTCTCCTTACATTCCTTGTCAACTGAAGCACATCTCATCCGCAGGTTTCTCTCCGCCGGCGGAAACGGGAGGTGCTGGCAGAGGAGATTGTATCTCAAGAAGAAGCTCAGGGGTTACCAAGCTCTGAGCTCGACGCTGTGGAGAACCAGCTCAAGTGGGCGTCCTGGGAGCTCCACTCCCTGAGACACTGTGGTGAGGACCGGCTGCCCGTGGGGCGGGAGACAGTGCAGTCTCATGTCTAGAGCCCGTTGCATATTGTGTGCGTGTGTGTGTGTGTGTGTGTGGGTGTGTGTGTGTGTGTTCTTAGACTGGACACACTGTAGGAGCTTGGTTCTTTTTTTTTTTTTTTTTAAAGATTGTTCTATTAAACTGAAGGCTATTCTACTACTTTTTAAAAAATATATTTTACTGATTTTTTACAGAGGAAGAGAGAGGGATAGAGAGTTAGAAACATCGATGAGAGAGAATCATCAATCAGTTGCCTCTTGCACACCCCCTACTGGGGATGTGCCCGCAACCAAGGCACATGCCCTTGACCGGAATCGAACCCGGGACCTTTCAGTCCGCAGACCGACGCTCTGTCCACTGAGCCAGGAGCTTGGTTCTTTTCTCATAACAGTTAGTTTGCTGACCTCAGGGCTTTATTGCTAGACTGCCATCAGCCTTTCTTTCTTTCCCCGCCTCCTGATGACCTGCCCATTTCAGGCTGGCCGGCGCCTGCCCCTAGAACCAGGTCGCTGTGCAGTTTGCACGCAGTGGTGCATGTCGGTCATCTGTCCCGTGTCCTTCCAGTTTCCCGCCTCATCTCATCGGTGCAGTAAACTTACCCGAGGCGTCTTCAGGTCTGCTTATCTGTTGTTTATTCTAAGTTTTCACCTATTTTTTTCCTCAACATCCTATCCAGAGTCATTTTTTTCTAAGGCTCTTTTGTAAAATGAGATTTATATAAAGCTCTTCACCTTTTGTAAGTATTCATTTAAAAATGGATTTTCTAGCTATAATAAGCTTTTTTTTGTTTGAAATTTATTGATTTCAGCTGAAACCGGTTTGGCTCAGTGGATAGAGTGTCAGCCTGCGGACTGAAGGGTTCTGGGTTCGATTCCGGTCAAGGGCATGTGCCTTGGTTACCCCCAGTGTGGGGTGTGCAGGAGGCAGCTGATCGATGTTTCTAATTCTCTCTCTCCCTTTCTCTGTAAAAAATCAATCAATAAAATATATTTTTTAAAAATTTATTGATTTCAGAGAGGAAGGGATAGAAAAAGATGGAAACATCAGTGAAGAAAGAGAATCATTGATCGGCTGCCTCCTGCTCGCTCCCAACTGGGGATGGAACCTGAAACCGGGGCATGTGCCCTAGACCGGAATTGAACCCGGGACCCTTCAGTCCACAGGCCGACACTCTATCTGCTAAGCCAAACTGGCTAGGGCTATAATAAGCCTTTAAATACAGAAAAATTAGATTAGTCCTTCCCAGTATTTTTTATAATTAACGCCACATCCTTATTTGTATACTTTTGATACAACCCAGTTTATCCCTAAAATGACTGGGTGTATTTTTCCGATTAAGTGCTAATGAGTCAGAATTTGGGGGTGGGGCTGAAGTATGCTGGGAATCCGGACCTTGTTCGTGCGATACAGTGTGCAAAGCGTTCTCATGGATTTGGAAGTGGCATTTTCTTGGGTAGAAAACTTCTCCCCTGCCAAAACCGGTGTGGCTCAGTGGATAGAGTGTCAGCCTGTGACAGGACTGAAAGGTCCCAGGTTTGATTCCTTCCGGTCAAGGGCATGTACATTGGTTGCGGGCACATCCCCAGTAGGGGGTGTGCAGGAGACAGCTGATCGATGATTCTCTCTCATCGACGTTTCTAACTCTATCTCTCTCCCTTTCTCTCTGTGGAAAATCAATGAAAATATATTAAAAAAAGAAAAAAAAATTCTCCCCTGCCTGAGTTTCAGAATACTTTCCACCTCTTTAATTCCTCATTTCAGCAATCCAGTCTCTACCTCACTTGAGAACTTTCTTCTTACTGTGCCCTCCGTCTCCACTTGACCCATACACTCCCCTGTTCTCCGAGAGTCCGGGCCTCACCGGGCCCCGCTGCCCCTCAGCCTCCTGGCAGCCTCTCCTGCCTTTACCCCTCCCCCACCGTTCGTGCCGGACCTGCTCCTGCCGCCTTTCTGAGGGCTGCTGCTCACCCTGGGGTAATGGTCCCACTTTCCAAGGTTCAGGGAAGTCTTTTTTTAACTTGTATATTTTATATATTTTTATTTTTTATTTTTTTAAAATATTTTTTTATTGATTTCAGAGAAGAAGAGAGAGAGAGAGAGAGAGAGAGACAGAAGCATCCATGATGAGAGAGAATCATGGATTGCTGCCTTCTGCACACCCTACACTGGGGATCAGGCTTGTGCCCTTGACTGGAATCGAACCTGGGACCCTTCGGTCTATAGGCTGACACTCTATCCGTTGAGCCACACTGGCCAGGGCAATTTTATAAATTTTTAAATTAAAAATATTTATTTATTGTGTGTGTATGTGTGTGTGTGTGTGTGGGAAGTTTTAAATGGAACTTGCTCATATAGCTGCCTACAGATGTGATGGTACCTCATGCTGATAATTTACTAGACCAGGGGTGGGCAAACTTTTTGATTCGAGGGCCACAATGGGTTCTTAAATTGGACCGGAGGGCTGGAACAAAAGCAACCTGACCATGCTGGCACTCTCCTCTTGGGCTGCTGGTGAAGGAGCGGAGGGGAGAGCAAGAGAACCCTCCGCTCTTTCGGCTCCGCGGGCCGGATTGAACAGCCGAATGGGCCGGATCCGGCCCGCGGGCCATAGTTTGCCCACGTCTGCACTAGACACATCTACACTTGATCTTAGCCAAAAGGCCGAGAAGCGATTAGACACATCTATCTGAGGCTAAGAAATAAGAGCTCATCTGGATCCTGAGAAACATCCAGTAGGGCGGTGTTCTCCTCAGGAAAGCGTGCATTTGTGAGGGTGTAGTACGTTAGTTAGTGTCAGCCTGAGCCAGCGGGTGCTCCCAGCTCACCCGCAGCCCTGTCCGCACTCCTGGGTCCTGTCTTGGCTGTGACCGGTCCTGTCTTGCTCATTTCAGAAATACCTTCTAACTGGTTGCTTCTTTTTTATGCCATTTTGATGTAATGTCTCCCTTTTCGAAGCAAAAAGATATTATTATGCTTTTCTATTGGCCAACCTTATTTTATGTTTGTTCTTACAAAGTTCCATCCAGACCTAATTGTGTCATCTCTCCTGAATGTCTTAAAATCTACCATCTTTCTGTTCTTTTCTCCCCTCAGCACCATTTATAACCCACCAGCCTGTGACTTCTCCTGTTCAGATTTAACTGTTTAATCCCTCATTGAGTCATTTACCTCATTAGCCTCATAATCAGCCCTTTCACATTTTTCCCTTTTGAGAGTTGGCAACCTGAGCATCGGTTTTCACAACACAGTGTACAGATGAATGCAAGCTATTTATTTACTTTAAATTCATTCCTTTATCTTTTTCTTCAGGTTCCTTTCTCCCAGAACAGGAAATGAGGGACACTTACATTTTCTCTTTATTTCAGATGATGATGCGAGGACTGAAAACGGAGCGTTGGCTCCAAAGCAGGAGATTCCTTCAGCCGCGGAATCTCAGGAAGTTCCCGGCGCTCTCGGCGTGGGGGTCCCTCAGATTTTTAAATACGGAGAAGCCTGCTTCCCCAAGGGCAGGTTTGAACGAAAGAGAAACCCTTCGAGGAAGAAACAGCACATATGCGATGAGTGTGGAAAACACTTCAGTCAGGGGTCAGCTCTCATCCTGCACCAGAGGATCCACAGCGGAGAGAAGCCCTACGGGTGTGTGGAATGCGGGAAGGCGTTCAGCCGGAGTTCCATCCTGGTGCAGCACCAGCGAGTGCACACCGGGGAAAAGCCCTACAAATGTCTGGAATGCGGAAAAGCCTTTAGCCAGAATTCTGGGCTTATTAACCATCAGAGGATCCACACTGGGGAGAAACCTTACGAATGCGTGCAGTGTGGGAAGTCCTATAGTCAAAGCTCCAACCTTTTCAGGCATCAGCGAAGACACAATGCAGAAAAACTGCTGAATGTTGTGAAAGTGTAAGGAATTAGAAGTAAAAGTGAGCACTCAGGTCTATTTCTTCAGAAATGAAGACAAAATTAAGAACATGGAATGATACATAATGATACAGTTCCGTCTCCCTATAAGAATGTTAGAAAATCCCCCGGGAAACGTAGAACGTGGTCACTCGACATTATTTTGTTTGGAAAGAAGCGGTGTCATACCTGCCTAGAAACGGAAATTTTAAACATAATTCACATGTGAATGCCTAAAATTTTTCATGTGATGTTTATATTCTTACTATTTTTTCCAAATAATGATCTACTCTCTTCTTTGTCTCTAACAGTTTTCCTTTGTAGACAGACACATTAGTTTGTGTTGATCATGGAATCATTCTTTGCAAGGATGCACTCCCTTCCCATCTGCATTAAAAGGCAACATAGGGCTTATGAAGTCTGAAAACCAAAACCATCTTTTCAAAATTTACTCTTCTGGGTTTTTGTTTTTTTTTTAACCCAATTTGGATATGCATTTCAGAAAATAGAAGATAAAAATGACTAAACGCTTCAAAGTAAAATTAGAAGTGATGGTGATAAAACATCAAAAAATGAATGGGATGCCTAGTTTGGGAAAGATGTAAAAATATTTGATCCAAGGATTGAAGTGTATCAAGAATTTACCTAGGTGTAATTATCTGCCTGTAGGAAAATAAAAATGCCGCATCCTGTCTGTAATTTGGAGGCATCCCACTAATGAAAATAATGTTCTGTGTATCATTAGAAAGTGGACAGTCTAACCAGTAATCAAACTATGAACGTAGAGAAAACACTAGAGAATTTGCAGTGAATGACAGACAGTGAGGGGCAAATATGAAGGTAATAGTCCATCTTGGCTTTTAGAAAACAAGATTTGAAGATCCAATTCATTATGATTTTACCTTCGTTTTTGTTAAGGATAGAAAAAAAATCCCTGACCAGGTGGGTAACAGGTTTGTTATTTTATTTTATTTTTTGGTAAAGAGTCGGACACCAGGCTAACAAAGCAGGCACACATCCATTCATTCAACACTTTCTACCGACGGCACTGTGCGAGGTACTGTAACCTACCCTGAGGAGGTAGGTCATTCTTCCACTGTATATTATCGGGGGACTGTACAAAGCATTCTTCTGGCCCCCTTCTGAGCAGTCCTGGGGGAGCCACAGTTCTCTTACCAGGGTGTTGTATGTGGGGGAAAGGAAGACAGCTCAGATTGTTAACCATCTCTCCAGCATTCCTCAGAGGTGAGTCTAAAACTCACAGTTTGGAGGTTTTATAAAACTAATCAATCTCTATTAGCATTGAGGTTGTACTTAACATGTTAAGTTGAATGGATTGTTCTATTTAAAAAAAATAAACGACTAGGTTATTAACAACTAGTTTATTAACAGAATTGATTGAACTATTTTTTAAAAAAAACTTTAAGTCTTAACACATTTTTTTAAATGTATGAAAGTAATACATTGTAGTCGTAGGATTATATACTCCCTTGGCTAAGAATCCCAAGTACTGTGGTTCTACTGGTTAGTGGAGAACTCTGGAAGTTAAAATATAGAATTATGAGAAAAGGCTTTTTTTCTAGTGGGCATCATTGTGTGGAAAATGACCCATTTGAATAAATATTTCATAGTTCCAGAGATTTTGGTTACAACTGGTGCTTGGGTCAGATTTAAAAAGTGGAAGGTGAAATTTGCATGAGCCTATTAAAAAGCATCGTAATAAATGCAAGGCCAGCTGGTGGAGAAGCAATGCAGAATGGGGCTTGTTTATAGGTTTTCTGGTAATTATAAGAAATGTGCTTTATAGATTAAGGTTTATTGAACTATAAATATGTAGTAATGATATGTATTTTAAGTTATACAAGAAAATATAGGGACTTTGGGTCTTTTTTTTTTGTGGCTGAGAGGAAACATGTCAATGTTCAATAAAGGTATAGACTCCTCTGCTCTAAGATGAAATGATCTTGATTGATTGATTGATTATAACTGATTTCTTCCCAAGTAGGCTTTCAGGTGGCATATTTGGAATTCTGCTGGGATGACAGGATTCTTTATATCAGAGTAGGTAAGAAGGAGCCAAGCTCTCAGTGGCTGAAATTTCATACTTTTTAAATATTTTATATCTTTTCTGTATACCAAGAAGCTTCAGAGTGGTAGATTTGTCTTAAAGGCCAAAGATGTTCGGTATAATGTGACAGCTTAGACAGAGTAGTGTTAGAGTTGGCAAGTAAGTGTTGGTCTTGCCAGCTCATAGCTATGGGCTGTTTAGAAAAGATTCCCAGGCTGCGGCAAGGCTCTGTGGGGAAAATGGCTGCATCCAAAAAGACTGGGTGATGGTCCCCAGGAAAAGGAGGTGGTTGGTATACTTGTGTTTCTGATTAGGTTATATTCCCCAATAGAAATTGATTTAAACTATTCAGTGATTTATGATTTCATCTATACATTTATCTATACCCACACAGATAATCATAGCAATTCTGGAGCCTGCACAGCCTCTGATGAAATGGTGATCTGGCAGTTGTCAAGCATTGACAATTTTTGGTTAGCAAACAAGCAATCACTGTTTTTTTAAAAAATATATATTTTATTGATTTTTTTACAGAGAGGAAGGGAGAGGAGAGAAAAATAGATCGGCTGCCTCCTGCACACCTCCCACTGGGGATGTGCCTGCAACCAAGGGACCTTCTAGTCTGCAAGCGGATGCTCTATCCACTGAGCCAAACTAGTTGGGGCAAGCAGTCACTGTTAATGGCATGCAGACTGCTGATATCTACCCAGCAGCCACTGAGCATTTGCTCATTGCTAGTAAATTCTGGGTTTCTTGGAGGTTAAGCTCCCTACAGTCATGCCAGTTGGCACTTTACCATTTAGCAGTATGTCTGCCGCGTTAATGGAGGTTGAAGGGAGGAGGATACGCATTGAAACAATCTGCATGCCAGCCATCGGGTTAGAACGATCCCTGTCGCACTTAGATTTGTAGACTTAAAAGCAGGATTCAGAGATCGTGTGACTTGCACGTGGCCAGGTAGAGCTAACACAAATCTAGTTCTGTGAACTCCACAGACATAAGTTTTTCCACAATGCCATGAGCAGTGGCTGTTCAACCTTGATTTCAAATTTTATCTTTTATGGTTCAGAGGTTTTTATCTTTTATAGTTAACAAATATGAAAAATACTAAATTCGCTCATTAAAATTTTTTATAGTACAGAATATAAAGTGAGAAAGGACATGCTTTCTGATAGTCTTACTCGGTCTGTTATTCTTCCAGACTTAGGCATATATAAGTTTAAGCAAAAATGTGTTAATAGCTGGCACTTGTGGTTCCTATACAGGCACTGTTTTGAAGTGCTTTCCCATGGATTAACTCTTAATCCTCACAGCAACCATACGAGGTAGGTACATATCCCCGTTTCACATGCACTGCTTTGAAATTTGTCTCCCTGCCTTCCCAATTTGATGTAGACATTGATTTTCATGGCTACACATACTGTTGCATTGCATGAATATACTGTTATTTATTTAACCAACCCCTGGATAGTTTTGTTCTTTTTAAAAATTATTATACAAAAAGTACGGTTAAGATCCTTGTACATATATTTTGCTGCTTGTGTGGGTATTTCTGTAGGATAAATACAAGTGGGTTTTTTGGGTCAGAGAATGTGCACAGTCAGCATTTTAAGAGATGCCACCCAAAAGATTACCAATTTACAGCAATTTACAACTCTCTCACTAGGAAGAGTGCCTGTGGGTTTGCCTACACTCGCACCAATCTGATGGGCAAAGTTTATTTCCTTCCTTTGATAGTTAATGAAGAGCATTTCTTCTTATGTTTATTGGCCATTTGCATTTCCTGTTATGAATTGTGTTTGCCCATTTTTCTTTTTTTTAAATTATGAAAGTATACATGACTACTAGCTCAATGTATAAAGCATAAATGATACAGGTATAAGAACAAAGAGTCTTTTCTCCAGCACTTCAATCACATTCCACTTCCCAGAGTTTAGTATACATCTGTCTAGTCCCTTTTCCATCCATCTCCATTTGAATGTACATAAGCATATAAGAGCTATTTTTACATAAACAGGATCATATAAGTACTGTTCTACAGCTTGCCTTTTTTTGATCTAAAAAACCTATTCCTGAGGTCTTTAAATTTCTTTAATGGTTGAATAGGATTCAATATTACGAAAATAACAAGACTAAAGGTATTTTTCCTCCTGCTCTTACATTGCCAAAGTAAAGCTTTTCTCATATGTCTTTGTGCATGTGTGTGGATATTCCTTTAGGATGGAGCTGTGTATGGTGGATTATCACATCCGCAGGTGTGCTAGAGGCTCACCTTAGCCTCCCTAAAGGCCTTCCCAACTGTATATTTCACCACCTGTACGGAGAAGGTTCATTTCCCCATAGGCCTTACCTACCCTCGGCACTTTTAGCTGATGAGGAAAAAAAAAATCCTTAATTACATTTCCCTAATGAATGGTAAGGTTATTTTCATGTTTATTGGCCATTTATAGTTTCACCGTGGATTGTTTGTACAGCATCTCTTTTCCCATCTTCTGTAACAGAGCCCTTATTTATTGCGGGGAACCCGTTCCCCATGGCTTAGCTGAATACATGACCGGGTCTGGCCTCCCTGAATTCTGCAGCTCCTTAGCCGCAGCGATGAAAGCACAGGCACGTAACTCAGGCCAGGCCACAGAGAGCCCTCGGCAAACTGCGGAAACTATTGGCAACGCGGCTCATGGAGATCCAGGAACTAAGGACTGTGTGTACCATGTGGGGAGAGTGAGGAGAAGCTCAGAGGCTAGCAGAGAACTGAGTTCTGATGTCATTTTTCTGGAGGCCCTCGATCCAGCTGTGCCTAAAGCCTGCCCTACCTCCGGACTTTAACGTTTTGTGAGCCAATAAAGTCCCTTTCTTGTTTAAGATAATGGAATTGGGTTTCTGTCCTAATATAGGCTATTTGTATTTTCTTATTGATTTGTAGAAACCTCTGTAATTTTAAATTCTAGACTTAAACTTTATGCACTATAAAGGTTAATAAAATTAGCATGGCCTTCCATGATTTGGCCTCTGTCAACCTCTGCCATTTGTTACTCCACTCTATACCACGCGCCACACACATATACTTTACATACCAACAATAACTGAACATTGATGTTGGGAATGTCTGTGGATGACAAGCTTTTCGTATAGTCGTGCCTTCAGGAATTTCTCTTCCTACCCTTCATTCCAGGGACCGAGAAGGGATTACGCTGCCGACTATGCTGCAGCCATTGTTCTTGGGCATTCCCACTAGTATTTTCTGTCTGTGACCCTAGAAGTCCCTCCCCGTGACCTCCATCCCCTTCCATGGTTCTTGGGGGCCCCCATTGGGTTCTCAGGCCTGTGGATTTGAAACTGCTCAAGCCTAAGACTTCTGGGGTTTATATCTGTTGCTCCTGTGTGCGGAAACTGTACGGCAGTAAGTAAAAGGAAGAAACACCAAAAACATTCTATGCCTTGATGAATAGTAAGGAGGAGAAAAATCAGGAGAGAGGGATATGGAAATTGAGGAGGAAAGGCACTGCCATTTAGGTAGGTTGTCCAGGGAAGGTTTCACCGAGAACGTGGGAGTTGATGAGAGTGAGTATAAGAAAGCAAGCTGACACCGGAGAGAGATTGCGGGCCTGTGAACACGGTACCAAGAACTCGATGTGGGAACAATGTCTCATTTAAGAAACAGCAAGGAGGCCAGAGTCTCCAGCCGCAGGAACATGGGGGAAGTAGTGGATGAAGCCAGAGAGAAAAGGGGTGAAGGCAGTGGGCAGGGCCAGACCGTGGGAGACCTGGCTGGGCAGTGGTGGGACTGATTTAACTTGGAATGAGGAAAGAAGCGACGTGATTATCAGTTGCTGAGAATAGAACACAGTGTGTTGTTTCTTTGAAGTTTCAAAAATGTCCTTTACATATTTTTTAAGGTAATATAGTAATAGAAAAGGTTTAGAAATAAAAAGGCTAGTTTTTAAAAAAGATTAAGCTGATAAGCTAGCCAGACTGATCAGGGGGGAAAAAGGTAAAAATATCTGGAATGAGAGGTGTGACGTTACATCATACAAATTTATATAAAGAGTTCTAGTCAAGTTTGCTAATCTCGTCCTGCTGATTCTAATATTTGTTAGACATATTGCTTGAGCCATCACCAATATTTTGCATAATAGACACTTTCCTTCAGCTTACAGAACAACACTGGGTTTTTCCTGACCTCATGGATGCTTTTCAGTCTCCATGCTGGCATGTACTAATTTTTCTGGACTACTGTATATTTAGAAAACAGAGGATGAGGAGTGTAGGATAGCTACCTTATTTTATCTGGATAGCAAGAATGTTTAGTAGAGCAATTCATCAGGATAGGGAATTGAAAATATCATTGAATATATGTTAAAATTCATGAATTTGAGTTTACTAGTAGGACACAGGAGAGAGGTGTGTAGTAAACAGTTGGCTCTTAACATTTCATTCTCACGAGAGATGGCTAACCTTCACTTTAATAAAATTGATTACCCTGTTTTTCACTTTTTAAATTCTCCAAAGAACAGACAATAATTGATTGTACACTTCTCTCCCTACTCATTTCTCAACTTACCGTGTCAGTACCTTCAAGCTCCTCTACTTCTGGGCCTCATTTTATTTCCAGACTTTCAAATAATTTTCCTTTCTGCTCTCTTTCTCCTTTTAATCTTAGACTTCATAAGGCAGGGAAGTGAGCATGCCATCCCCTGTTCAAAGGTCCTAATGGCTTTCCATTGTCTTGAGAGCACAATGCAGAAATATATTTACTTCCACCGTACCTAGTACTTTTTAGATGAGACTAAACCCCAGGAAGTCTAAGTGCCTTTTTGTTTACTGTCACACTCCTTTTACTTCACTTTTATTTCCATCTTCTTAATCTTTAAGTACATGTTCCAGTCATTATTTCCTTAATACCCTAATCCTAACTGAGAATATTTTTCCATTGGTATTTAGGGAAAGTGGAAGAGAGGGACAGAAAGGTTGATGTGAGAAAAACACATTGATTGGTTGCCTTCTGCACAAGCCCCCACCAGGGCCCAGGCCAGGGAGGAGCCTGCAACCAAGATACCTGCCCCTTGACCAGAACTGAACCGAGGACCCTTTGGTCCCCAGGCCAATGCTCTTATCTGGTGAGCCAAACTGGCTAGGGCTAAGTATTTTGTTTACCTTTATGATTACATTGAGCTATATGTTTTCTGTATACATCAGTCTTTAAATAATACATGCTTTGTTGGGACAGTACACAAACCTTTGTGCACAAAATTTTTGTAGACTATAAAGCCTTAATAAATGCCATGCAAATTTGGCAATGCCTATTGGATTCAAATATTAACTAGATAATTATGAAGAATATTCAAAGTATATGATTGTAGCATAATTTTAACAAATGGTTAATACCAGAAAGACAATTTTAATTTTTATTTTTTTTCCTATTTTTTCAGTAGAAAACTGCATATATGCAGCCTATTATCAATAGGCATGTCAGAAATCAACAAATGTCTGATGTATGTTGCCACTTAAATCAGTGGGTAGGTATTTTTAAACAGAATGTGCTACACAAATTAGTTATAGGTTATTACTTTAGCTTTAATTTTGTTCAATTTATTGATGACTAGAGAAATCATCACACTTTGACATATGAATTTTATTTTTTTACATATTTAAGCTGTGATTAAATGGTAGTACTGAAGGAATTATTTCAAACCGCCGAAACCAGTTTGGCTCAGTGGTAGAGCGTAGGTCTGCGGACTGAAAGGTCCCGGGTTCGATTCCGGTCATGGGCATATACATTGGTTGTGGGCACATCTCCGGTGGGGGGTGTGCAGGAGGCAGCTGGTTGATGTTTCTAGCTCTCTATCTCTCTCCCTTCCTCTCTGTGAAACATCAATAAAATATATATATTTTTAAAAAGAAATTATTTCAAACCACTATGAAGATTGTAGGCTTCATTATTGGGAGCAAAATAAATCCCTATTTGCTGTGTACATCACAGGAACTTAAAAACTCCTCACCAGGAAAACCAAAACTAGGCCACAAAAATGTTTTTTTAATAGAAAATGGTGCACTGGAGTTGTGTAGTTAATAAATTTAGTATCAGAATGGCATCATACACTGAGTGGCCAGATTATTATGCATTCAGAGATCATAATAATCTGGCCACTCAAGTGTGTTTGTACACTGGATTGAATGATCACTAGTATTAGCATAGTAGAACTCTCCAGCTGTCAGCAGATAAGTGTGATATCAGGGTGAGTGCCAATTAAATAAGGAAGAAATTTTAAGTTTTCCCTACATTTTCTAAAATAACATCATGTAAAAGGTAATTTGGGCTCCCTAAAGATTTGAGGCTACAATACTAATATATTTCTAAGTTCTGATTGCACACCCACAACACTGATTTTTACAATATCTGGTAAGGTTCTTAATACCTTTAAAACTCTCCTCTTGTGGGTTGTACTTGATGAGACTTTCTCACACCATAGAAGATACAAATTTCCATTGTTGCTGACATTCAGTAAAATTTTTATTCACATTGAGCATTTCTCCACAACACACAAGACTCCTCAGAATTTCTCTGAGTTAAACCTTCAATTATAACAATTGAACCAATGCTTTTCTCTCCATTATGGTTGTTGTTTTTTTTTCTTCTTACAGGAGTTGAGCATTAAAAGCTTTTTCATACTCATCAACAGCATAAGCTTTTTTCCGGTATAGTGTCTCTGGTACTGAATAAAGTTGGTGTGTACTCTAAAGGTTTTCTCACATTCATCACATCTACATTTTCTTGGCCAGAATGGACTTTCTCATGATCAATAAGTTCAGAGAGTTGGGTAAAACTTCTGCTGCACTGAATACACCTGTGTGGTTCCTCCCCAGTGTGGATTCTCTGATGTTCGACATCAGCACCTGTGCTGAAGGCTTTCCCAAAGGTATCACCTCTACATGGCTTTTCACTATTGTGGGTTCTTTGATGGTTAATGAGATCAGAACCTCGACTAAAGCTTTTGTCACACTGATCACAACAATGTAGTTTCTCCCCAGTGTGGATCCTCTGATGTAGAATGAGAGCTGAGCGTTGACTGAAGGCCTCCTCACACTCATTACATTTGTATGGTTTTTCCCCGGTGTGGGTTCTCAGGTGTTTGGTAAGGTCCGAGTTTTGACTGAACCTTTTGTTGCACTGTGTGCATGGGTATGGTTTTTCTCCAGTGTGAATTCTCCGATGAAGAATAAGGTCAGAACTCCGACTGAAGGCTTTCTCACAACTATTGCAATCATAGGGCTTCTCCCCAGAGTGCACTCTCTGATGTTTAGTGAGGTCTGAGCTCTGACTGAAACTTTTATTGCACTGATTACATGCATATGGTCTCTCTCCAGTGTGGATTCTTTGATGTTTAACAAGGTCTGACCGACGACTAAAGTTTTTAGAACAATCTCTGCATGGATAAGGTTTCTCTCCAGTGTGGATTCTCTGATGTAGAATAAGATTGGAGCTCTGACTAAAGCTTTTCCCACAATCATCACATTTATAGGGTTTCTCACCCGTATGAATCCTATGATGCTTTACAAGATCTGATCTTCGACTAAACATTTTACTGCACTGGTTACATTGGTAAGGCTTTTCTCCAGTGTGAATTTGCCGATGATTAATAAGATCTGATAGTCTGCTGAACGTTTTGCTACAATGTGTACATGGACAGGGTTTTTCTCTAGTGTGGATTCCCTGGTGCAGAATAAGGACTGAACTCTGATTAAAAGCCTTCTCACATTCATTACATTTATAGGGTTTCTCTCCAGTGTGGATACTTTGATGTTTAATTAGGTCCGAGTTCTGACTGAAACTTTTTTTACACTGATCACATGGATATGGTTTCTCCCCGGTATGGATTCTCTGATGTTCAGTAAGATCAGAGCTCTGACTGAAGGCTTTCCCACACACACCACATTTATATGGTTTTTCACCACTGTGGACTCTTCGATGTTTTATAAGATCAGAACTCTGACTAAAATGTTTGTTACATTGGTTACATGTATGAGACTTCTCTCCAGTATGGATTCTCAAGTGTTTAACCAGGTCTGAGCGCTGGCTAAAACTTTTATGACAGTGACTGCACTGATAGGGTTTTTCTCCTGTGTGGATTCTCTGATGTACAGTAAGATCTGAGCTCTGACGGAAGGCTTTCCCACACACATCACATTCATATGGTTTTCCACCAGTGTGGACTCTTTGATGTTTAATAAGGTCTGAGCTCCGACTGAAACTTTTAATACACCAATTACAAGAATAGGGTTTCTCCCCAGTATGAATTCTTTGATGGAGAACCAGAGCTGAGTTCACACGAAAGGCCTTCCCACACTTATCACATTTATAGGGTTTCTCCAAATGGTTTCTTTGATGCCTAATGAGGCCTGTACTCCAAGCAAAGCTTTGTCCACATTCATCAGAGTTATGCTGTCTTCTTTTAAAGATGTTCTTATCCTTTTCATTTAATGCATCCCCCAATTCACAGAATTCTTTGCATTCAGAATCCTGGAGAACATCGTCTCTAGGGTTGTCAGACTCTTCAGTCAATGGTTCACTTTCTGTTGTGATTTCTTCCTCTGAAGCCAGCTCTCCAATCTTGGTCTTGGTCTTACCATCTAGAACAATAAACAAAATTCAAATGGTATATGTTCTCTAGACTGTAAGAAAGTTTCAAGTGAAACAGATGTCATCACAATATGGGAGTGCTACAAAATCCAAAATTATCCTCTGAGAGGGAAAATAGGAAAACTGAGCAATGGACTACAATATTCAGTTAAGAGAAGTGACTTACCAGATTTGATCTGTATATGTTTGTCACAGGAGATCTGAGAATACCAAAATCTAATCACAGTGACTACTAGGAAAGTTAGACTAAATTAGAGCTGCTACATAAACAATTTATGAACATTTGTAAGGTACACTGTGATATAATTGGGAATGGATGGAGGAGGCAGCAGTGTGCAGGTTGTCACTGAGAGGGTATACCAACCAGGCTGGTCAGAGGCTATCATTAGGGTAAAGAAGCCTCATGCCCAGGAATAGTCAAGACAGAATCCGAAATTATAAAAAAATATGTCTTTAATTTACTCTTCCATCTCTTTTGTCCTGATTATTACCAATTAATTGGCCAAGAATGTATAAGCCCTTTTTTGAGTTAGCCAAACTTTGGTTAGTCACTGATAAACTTCCTTACTAAGGAGTGTAAATTAGGAAAAGGTCAGAGAGGTGGAGTCAGAAATCTCTTTTGAGTTGATTTTTGAGGCCATTCCTTGCTCAACAATACCAGATCCTGTGATGGTAGGCACTGTGAGAACTCCACTGAATTTTTTTATTTTTAATTTTAATTTTTATTGATTTTCCACAGAGAGGAAGGGAGAGGGACAGAGAGCTAGAAACGTCAATGAGAGAAAAACATCGACCAGCTGCCTCCTGCACACCCCCTACTGGGGATGTGCCCGCAACCAAGGTACATGCCCCTGACCAGAATCAAACCTGGGACCCCTCAGTCCGCAGACCGACGCTCTACCACTGAGCCAAACCGGTTTCGGCCACATTGTACAACTTCTATTCAGTATTCCTAGCCAATGTAATAAGACATAAAAAATAATTGAAACAGCCAAGGTCGGTTTGGCTCAGTGATAGAGCGTCGGTCTGCGGACTGAAAGGTCCCGGGTTCGATTCCGGCCAAGGGCATGTACATTGGATGCGGGCACATTCCCGGTAGGGGGTGTGCAAGAGGCAGCTGGTCGATGTTTCTCTCTCATCGACGTTTCTGGCTCTCTATCTCTCTCCCTTCCTCTCTGTAAAATATCAATAAAATATATTTAAAAAAAAATAATTGAAACATATAAATAAGAAAGAACAAAGTCAAACTGTCTTTACTTACAGATGACACAATCACATATATAGAAAATCCTAAAGTGTCTCAAAAAAAAGCTATTAGAACTGGTAAATAAGTTTATTACAGCAATATACAAACAATTGTATTTCTGTATACAATGAGCAACTGTATCAAAAATGGAATATTTAAAAATAAATTCAGCAGAAATATATATGAATAGCACTGGTGGCAGTGATGTTTTAGGTTTCAGGTGGAAGTATGATTTCATTATATGTCAGCCTGCAATGAAATAGTAGGTTAAGACTTTGTTTTTCTGCTGTGTTGGGAACACAACAACCTAAACAAAGGACAAAGGTGGATATCATAGGTTAAAAAGGGTGGGCTGTGATGGATATTGTCCTTTCATGCCTGTAGATCTGTTCACCCTGCTCTATGCCTCAGCAGGTTGATATGAGGTTATGCACTGCATCACTTAGGGTTCTGTGCTCTCTGGCTTGCGATTAAATTTAGCCAAAAGTGGGAGAATTGTAGAGTGACCAATTTTCCGGATTTTCCCCCAACAGAGTTGCTGCTCAGGATGTGGGACTTTCAGTGCTAAATCCTAAGCAAACTGGGATGAGTTGGTTACCCTACATCCTGGCTTCCCGCTTCCTGGGCTAGGAATGGGAAGTAATTGTGTTTCTTTTAGCGAAGGCCACAGCTCCTATTGGGCAGCTCTATCCTATAGCTACCCACTCCAGCATCTGGTAATCAGTATCTCCCCTTGTACCTTAAGGCCTAAAGGCAGTAAGTGCTCATCATTGTTTGTTTCCAAGCTGTTCTCCATCCCTTGTTGATTTCTGTGACCCTGCCCATCTTTTTCTTTGAATGAAACTTTGAATTACCCCAATTGAATGAGCCCACTGTCTTCTGCTAGAATACTGATTGATTTATCTGGTTTATTTTTTCCATAACCACTATTACTATCTGGTACTATACTATATATTTATTTAGTTAGTTCCTGTTTTCCCCACTAGAATGTAAGCTCCTTGAGGGCAAAGTCTTGTCTGTTCAGTTCACTGCTATATCCCCCACACTTAGAGCAGTGCTTGGCACAGAGTAAACTCCCTCAATAATTAACAATATTTGGACAATAATAATTAACAAGCTATGATCTTATTAACTAATACGCATTTATCAACAAGTATTTATTAAATAGTTAAAAGAAATTATTTGGAGGATACATAGTAAATGTTAGTGACTAGGTTATTTAAACTTTGTTTTGTATCTTTCTACATTTTATAAATGCCCTTTTGTATATAATTAAAATGCTATTTTACACGCACTTTAAGAGAAACAAACAGATGCAATATAATATGTACATCAATTTATGTAAAACTTCAAGGAGGAGGCCCAGGGATTCTCAGGAAAGATGAGAACTAGATGCTTAAGAACAGATTCTTAAAGAAAGACACATTCTAAATATAGGATAAATAAAATAAAGATGCTCCAAATCTAAAAATAGGCAGAAGACCTAGAGTAAAAGAAAGGGATAACTGATGTTGAATTTCTTAGAAAAAACACAGCAGCAACGGGAGGACCAAAATAAAAAAGCAGCAAAATATAATGTGAAAATGAAGCCCTGTAGGACATCTACACAAAGTTTGGGTCAGATTTATTGTACTAAAAATAACAGTGGCTACTATTTATAGAGAACTTAGTACCAGCCAGGTCTGTTCTCAGGGTTTATATATAGGCTCTCACCTAGCGCCTGTGGTGCTTGTTATAGTAATAACTATAGGCCCGGTGCACAAAATTCATGCATGGGTAGGGTCCCTAGGCCTGGCTGGTTGATCAGAGCCGGTCTTTGGGATGACCGGCAGGGCGATTGGGGGTCCCTGCTGGCACCCGCCTTGGAGGGGACCAGCGGAGCAATTGGGTGGAGGGTGCCGCTGGTACCCACCTAGGCTGGCCTGGGGCCTGCGGGATGGGGGCAGCTCCTGTGTTGAGCATCTGCCCCCATGTGGTCAGTGCACATCACAGTGACCAGTCATTCCACTATTGGGTCAATGTGCATATTAGGCTTTTATTATATAGGACTAGAGACCATGGGGTGTGGGGGTCCTCAGCCAGCCTGCACCCTCTCCAATCCGGGATCCCTTGAAAATCCCTCTTGCAATCCGGGACCGCTGGCTCCTAACTGCTCCCCTGCCTGCATGCTTGATTGTTCCGAACCACCTCTGCCTGCTGAACTGATGCCCCTAACTGCTCCCCTGACTGCCAGATTGCCCCTAACTACTTTTGTCTCCTGGCCTGATTGCTCCTAACTGCGTCTGCCTGCCAGCCTGATTGCCCCCTAACTGGACTCCCCTATCTGTCTGATCACCCATAACCACCTATGCCTTGGCCCCCCCACTGTGGCTTTGTCTGGAAGGATGTCCGGAAGATGTCTGGTCTAATTAGCATACTACCCCTTTTATTATTATAGATGGGCCCAAATTAATCCTATTCCCCCAGTACCTAAATCCTTGTGTAGTTCTCACCCACAATGACTTTGGAACTGGTTATGTGACTTGCTTGGTGAATGACAGATTAACAAATGTTACACAAACAGGTTAGAAAGTGCTTTGCATCCCAGGGCTTGGCCTCTGAGTTTGGAATCTAGCTGCCCTGTGAAAAAGTCTGGGCTACAAGCCATAGAAAGCACCATCAGGCAGACATATGCAACTGGTTATTACTGATACTGGCTTAGACCTGCCCTAGCTGAGCCGCTGGATGACTGCATGAGTGATCACAGGCAAGACCTGAAAAAAACACACTAAACAACTGCCCAGCTGAACCCAGTCCAGCTTGATGACCCACAGAACCAAAGAAAATAACATGGTTTAAAAATGCCTAATCTTTTAGGTCACTGTTTTGGGGTCCCTTTTTCTGGAGTGATAGACATGATCCTCAAAATAACCTCCGAGACACGAATTAGTATATACCATATTTGCCGGTGTATAAGACGATTTTTTGGCCCCGAAAATACCGTATTTGCCGGCGTATAAGACGACTGGGCGTATAAGACGACCCCCTAACATTTCCACTCAAAATACAGAGTTTGTTATATACTCACCGTATAAGACTACCCCCCACTTGGAGGCATATTTTTCAGGGCCAAAAAATCGTCTTATACGCCGGCAAATACGGTACGTATACTAATGAGGAAACAGAATAAAAAAAAAAAAAAGCAACTTGCAGCATAACTGGTTTGGCTCCGTGTATAGAGCATCACCCTATGGATTGAAGGGACCTGGTTTGATTCTGGTCAAGGACACATGTCTGCGTTTCAGGTCATGCAAGAGGCAGCCATTCAGTGATTCTCTCTCATCACTGATATTGCTCTCTGTCTCTCACCCTTCCTCTCTGAAATCAATAAAAAATATTTTTAAAAAAAGAAAAATATTTTATTTTTAAAATATGTTATGGATTTTTTTACAGAGCGGAAGGAAGAGGGGTAGAGAATTTGTTAGAAACATCGATGAGAGAGAAAAATCAATCAGCTGCCTCTTGCACGCCCCCTACTGGGGATCATGCACTTATTAACCAGAATCGAACCTGGGACCTTTCCAGTCCGCAGGCCGATGCTCTCTATCCACTGAGCCAAACCGGTCAGGGCAGAAAGAAAAGACTTACTAACAGGGGGCCTATCAAATACTAACGGATTGGTGATAAGGTGACTATAACGGGGGAAACAGATGATTTGGGGACTTGAAGGAGAGGGAGGCGTCGCCTGAGAATGGGATTGCCAGAATGCACACCACAGTCACGTGACGGTGCTGGCAGCAACCGAAGGGAGGGGACGGCCTACCAGTCACGTGCAGGAGGGTGAAGAATACCAATGACACTGATGGCACTGACATAGCGATGGTGACATGCCCACCCCCCAAACCACCCAGAGACAGAGAGAACACACCGCTTCTCACCTGGCAGAAGCTGGTGGTCTTCAGCTTCAGAACCGCACGGTACACCCTCCATGGGCTGCGCTGCACACCTGGCCCTCAGGAGCGCCGGGGCATCGCCATGGCCCCGGGGGGCTTTTCTTGTCCAGGTCGGGCTCCGCGACCCCGAGGCGACTGGGCACCGCCGGGCCGGGCCGGGCCGGGCTGGGGAGCGGATCACTGCGGGCCCGGGAGATACAATTCCGGACACCTACGTACATGTACAGAAACAGAGGAGGAAACAAAACCTCCTGTGCAAACGTACGAGGCTTCCCCTCTCCTCACCCGGGCGTCGGGCAGGGCCCCTCGGGGGCGTGCCTTCTCCGTTCCGAGCCTGGCGACCGACCTTCCAACCCCATCGGGGGGCTGTGCCGGCCACGCCGGGCGGAGCTGCAGAGACCGGACCCTGCTGCTCGCTTCCCTCCCGAGGCCCAGCGACGCCACCGGCCGCGCCTTCACCGCGACCCGTCTCTTCCTCCTCCCTTTCACGCCTTCAGGCTGCTCCTCCCAGGCCCGGCGGGCACCCAAGCCTCGGCCCCACTCACCCCCGGTTCCCGGTGTTCATTCGACGGAGCCCGAGGGCCAGCCAAGACGGCCCGCCCGACCCAGCTCGCCGGGCCTAGGAGCCGCGCCCAGCGGGGACCCCGGCGGCCTCGACGCCCCACGGCCTCGGGGAAGCGCACGCGGCTCCCCGGAGGCGTTGCGAAGCCGTTTCTAAGGCGGGATCCCGCGCGAACACGCGCCTCTCGCGAGCCCGCAGCACCGTTAACCTCGCAGCTCGGCGGCCGCTCCTCGGGCCGCGCTAGGAAGCGGGCGGACCCGCGGCTCTATGGCTGGGCGCGCACTGCGCACTGCGCACGCGCCGGGCGGCTCGGAGTGCGAGCGCGAGGGGGCGGCCGAGACTCGACGCCCGCGCGTCCTCGGGGCTCCCCGCGGCCCGGAGCTGGCCCAGCCCGCTGTACCGGGAGGCCCGAGGGCGGGGACAGACCCCTGGCCTCGTCTGCAGGCTCTGGACGTGAATGTCGGAAAACAGCTCCCGGGGAAGCGCCCTGGGGCGGGGTAGGTTCTGACTGCAGGACGAGTTCTTCCTCGGTTACCGCCGTGGCCTCCCCGGCGTGCGCTCCATCCTCCTTCCCCCTGCCCTCCCGGGCCCCCATCCTCCTCCCCCCTGCCCTCCGGGGTCCCCATCCTCCTCCCCCTGCCCTCCCGGGTCCCCATCCTCCTCCCCCTGCCCCCCCGGGTCCCCATCCTCCTCCCCCTGCCCCCCCGGGTCCCCATCCTCCTCCCCCTGCCCACCCCCGGGTCCCCATCCTCCTTCCCCCTGCCCTCCCGGGTCCCCATCCTCCTTCCCCTGCCCCCCCGGGTCCCCATCCTCCTCCCCCTGCCCCCCCGGGTCCCCATCCTCCTCCCCCTGCCCACCCCCGGGTCCCCATCCTCCTTCCCCCTGCCCCCCCGGGTCCCCATCCTCCTTCCCCTGCCCCCCCGGGTCCCCATCCTCCTCCCCCTGCCCCCCCGGGTCCCCATCCTCCTCCCCCCTGCCCTCCAGGGTCCCCATCCTCCTTCCCCCCGCCCTCCCGGGTCCCCATCCTCCTCCCCCTGCCCCCCCGGGTCCCCATCCTCCTCCCCCCTGCCCTCCCGGGTCCCCATCCTCCTCCCCCTGCCCCCCCGGGTCCCCATCCTCCTCCCCCCTGCCCTCCCGGGTCCCCATCCTCCTTCCCCCCGCCCTTCCGGGTCCCATCCTCCTTCCCCTGCCCTCCCACCCCCGGTCCCCATCCTCCTTCCCCCTGCCCTCCCGGGTCCCCATCCTCCTTCCCCTGCCCCCCCCCCCGGTCCCCATCCTCCTTCCCCCTGCCCTCCCGGGTCCCCATCCTCCTCCCCCTGCCCCCCCGGGTCCCCATCCTCCTTCCCCCCGCCCTCCCGGGCCCCCATCCTCTTTCCCCCTGCCCCCCCCCGGGTCCCCATCCTCCTCCCCCTGCCCCCCCGGGTCCCCATCCTCCTTCCCCCCGCCCTCCCGGGCCCCCATCCTCTTTCCCCCTGCCCCCCCCCGGGTCCCCATCCTCCTCCCCCCGCCCTCCCGGGTCCCCATCCTCCTCCTCCCTGCCCTCCCGGGTCCCCATCCTCCTTCCCCCCGCCCCCCCCCCCCGGGTCCCCATCCTCCTTCCCCCTGTCCTCCCGGGTCCCCATCCTCCTTCCCCCTGCCCTCCCGGGTCCCCATCCTCCTCCTCCCTGCCCCCCCGGGTCCCCATCCTCCTTCCCCCCGCCCTCCCCCCCCCCCCGGGTCCGCATCCTCCTCCCCCTGCCCTCCCGGGTCCCCATCCTCCTTCCCCCTGCCCTCCCGGGTCCCCATCCTCCTCCCCCTGCCCTCCCGGGTCCCCATCCTCCTTCCCCCTGCCCTCCCGGGTCCCCATCCTCCTTCCCCCTGCCCTCCCGGGTCCCCATCCTCCTTCCCCCTGCCCTCCCGGGCCCCCATCCTCCTTCCCCTGCCCTCCCGGGTCCCCATCCTCCCCGCTGCCCTCCCGGGCCCCCATCCTCCTCCCCCCTGCCCTCCAGGGTCCCCATCCTCCTTCCCCCCGCCCTCCCGGGTCCCCATCCTCCTCCCCCTGCCCCCCCGGGTCCCCATCCTCCTCCCCCCTGCCCTCCCGGGTCCCCATCCTCCTCCCCCTGCCCCCCCGGGTCCCCATCCTCCTCCCCCCTGCCCTCCCGGGTCCCCATCCTCCTCCCCCCTGCCCTCCCGGGTCCCCATCCTCCTTCCCCCCGCCCTTCCGGGTCCCATCCTCCTTCCCCTGCCCTCCCACCCCCGGTCCCCATCCTCCTTCCCCCTGCCCTCCCGGGTCCCCATCCTCCTTCCCCTGCCCCCCCCCCCCGGTCCCCATCCTCCTTCCCCCTGCCCTCCCGGGTCCCCATCCTCCTCCCCCTGCCCCCCCGGGTCCCCATCCTCCTTCCCCCCGCCCTCCCGGGCCCCCATCCTCTTTCCCCCTGCCCCCCCCCGGGTCCCCATCCTCCTCCCCCTGCCCCCCCCGGGTCCCCATCCTCCTTCCACTACCCTCCCGGGTCCCCATCCTCCTCCTCCCTGCCCTCCCGGGTCCCCATCCTCCTTCCCCCCGCCCCCCCCCCGGGTCCCCATCCTCCTTCCCCCTGTCCTCCCGGGTCCCCATCCTCCTTCCCCCTGCCCTCCCGGGTCCCCATCCTCCTCCTCCCTGCCCCCCCGGGTCCCCATCCTCCTTCCCCCCGCCCTCCCCCCCCCCCGGGTCCGCATCCTCCTCCCCCTGCCCTCCCGGGTCCCCATCCTCCTTCCCCCTGCCCTCCCGGGTCCCCATCCTCCTCCCCCTGCCCTCCCGGGTCCCCATCCTCCTTCCCCCTGCCCTCCCGGGTCCCCATCCTCCTTCCCCCTGTCCTCCCGGGTCCCCATCCTCCTTCCCCCTGTCCTCCCGGGTCCCCATCCTCCTTCCCCCTGCCCTCTCGGGTCCCATCCTCCTCCCCCCGCCCTCCCGGGTCCCCATCCTCCTTCCCCCTGCCCCCCCCCCCCGGGTCCCCATCCTCTTCCCCCCTGCCCTCCCCCCCGGGTCCCCATCCTCCTCCCCCCTGCCCCCCCGGGTCCCCATCCTCCTTCCCCCTGCCCTCCCGGGTCCCCATCCTCCTTCCCCCTGCCCCCCCCCCCGGGTCCCCATCCTCCTTCCCCCTGCCCCCCCGGGTCCCCATCCTCCTTCCCCCTGCCCTCCCGGGTCCCCATCCTCCTTCCCCCTGCCCTCCCGGGTCCCTGGAGCTTTGCGGAGCCTCCGAGTCCCCGGGGCCGTGGGCCGGTGGGAGCTGGTCCCTGGGCGCCGGCCGCTCTGATCCTGTGCCGAAGTGGGGCAGCGATGCCCTGGAAACCAGAGGCGCTGGGCAGTTAAGCCCCCCATTTCTGGGAACACAGCTGGCTGTCTCTTCTGCCATCAAGCAAGACCTTAGGGCCCTAGCTGGTTTGGCCCCGGGTTTGATTCCAGTCAAGGGGCATGCACCTTGGTTGCGGGCACATCCCCAGTAGGGGGTGTGCAGGAGGCAGCCGGTCGGTGTTTCTCTCTCATCGATGTTTCTAGCTCTCTATCTCTCTCCCTTCCTCTCTGTAAAAAATCAATAACAAATATTTTTAAAAAAGAATACATTCTTATTGATTTCAGAGAGGAAGGGAGAGGGAGATAGAAACATCAAATATCAGAGAGACTCATTGATCGGCTGCCTCCTGCACGCCGGACACTGGGGATCGAGCCCACAACCCGGCATGTGCCCTGACCGGAACGAACTGTGACATCCTGGTTCATAGGTTCCTGCTCAACCACTGAGCCACACCAGCCGGGCAGCAAGTAGCCTCTTGAAACACACACACACACACACACACACACACACACTCGTGCCCACCTTTGAGAGCCAGAGTCCGGGCAATCGCCATGGCCTTCCCCTCCTCTCTCAGTAGGTCCACACTTGTGCAGAAAAAAGCCTATGACCTTTTACATCTGTGACCAGCCAATAAGCCAGCTGCCACTGACAAAGTTTGAGTAGCAAAGTCAGGTTCTGGCCCATCAAATGTAGGAGGTGGATAGGCATAAGTGGGATCTGCCCACAGAGCTCATCTTTCCTCTTGATTTTGCAGAAATGCTCTCCTGGTCAGGTCTTCTGCATGGGAAATCAATCTACCTGGCAACCCCTGTGGTCTGAGGATTCACTTTATGGGCAAGAGAAGCAAAGGAGTTCATAGGGCTGCTTGGGAAGACCAAGGTCAGATTCACTGAATTTCTAATCCTCTCAGCTGGACAGTGTTAATTGAAGTCTCTGGCACTGAGGGAGAAGGGAAGAGGTAGGAAAATGGTATTAAGCACCTTTTCTATATTGCACATTATCTTTTTATGTTTTAAACTGTTTTTATTTCAGAGAGGAAGGGAGAGGGAGAGATAGAAACATCAATGATGAGAATCATTGATTGGCTGCCTCCTACATGCCCCCCACTGGGGATTGAGCCCCATCCCGGGCCTGTGCCCGGACAGGAACCAAACTGTGACCTCCTGCTCCATGGTCGATGCTCAGTCATCCAGGCTGCACACTGTCTTCTAAAATCTGGGAATCTGGCCTGGCTGGCTTTGCTCAGTGGATAGAGCATTGGCCTACGGACTAAAAGATCCCGGGTTCGATTCCAGCCAAGGGCATATGCTCAGGCTATAGACTTGGTCCTCAGTAGGGGTCATGCAGGAGGCAGCGAATTGATGATTCTTTTATTGTTGATGTTTCTCTCTCCCTCTACCTTCCTCTCTGAAATCAATAAAAAATAAAATCAAATCTGTGAATCTGTTGTGCAAGATCCATTTAAGGTAAACATTATCTCCCCCCCCCCCCCCCCCGACTGCCTCTATCCCAAAAGAAACAAGGCTTTAGCAAAAGGGAAAGGCATAAATCACTTTCTATCCAGCTGAAGGAAAAACAATTACCTTTGACATCTAGTTTATATGGTACCTCGAGGTCCCCCCCGCCCCCTTTATAAACACGTAGAATGTTGAAGCTCTCTGTAAGAGATCACTTCAGCTCCTTTGAACTGAGGGTCTGCTGTCAGGTGACCTGCTTGCAGCTGCAGAATGAAGGGAAGAGAACCAGCAAGAACAAAGGTCTCCACTTCAAGGCTATTCCTTTTCTCACCTAGAAATCGCCTTCATGCAGACAGTTCACATGTGCAGATTTACAGTTCGTGGAAGACACTGTGTACGTTCGTGTGAGATGGGTTTGTCTACCACTGTCGTTTACCAACAAGGAAGTCACAAACCGAGTTAACCAATTAGCCAGTCTCCCAGGACTTGGGAGAGATGCTGTGGAAAGCACGTGCTTTTCTCAATATTTCTCAACTACCCTGGGCTGCCACTTCTTTTCATACCTTTTTTTCTCTAATTTTAGAAGTTTTAAGTATTTATTGTAAGAAAGTTTGTAAGACACAGAAAAGCGTGGGAAAAATGAAGTAACCTATATCATCACTCAGAGAACCAATATAACACTTAAAAGATTATTTATTTCCAGTATTTAATGCATAAATATACTCTTACATGGAATCATACTGTACATATTGTCTTATTTTTACATCTTAATGCTTTGTCCTTTAATATCAACATCACTTTTAAGACCGTATACATCCACGGTGGTTTTTGAAGCATACATTTATAGGTAGAATTTTAAAGTCAAAAGGCATTGCTTAAGGCTTCTGGTTTGATTGCCAGACAGTCTCTACTCACATCTCACTTGCAACGTTAGAGTCCCAATTTCCCTGAATTTTTGTCAGTTTGGTGAGGGACATCTCAACTCTTACCTCAAAATAGCCTTTTTAATTCTTATTCTTTTGTGATTTGCCTATTCAACATTTTTTTTTCTGTTGTGACTTTGTAATGGGGAGCCAGTGTAGAGAAATAGAAGGGTTCTGGATTCCTCCTGCCTGGTTCAGACTACCCTCCCCACTGTGTAGCTACATGAGAGTAAGCCGTGATCCTAAGCCTTCATTTCCTCGTGTGTAAAATATGGGCATCTGAGAGAGAACTAGTACATATACACAAAGCCCGAACAAGTGCCTATTGATCTGTGAACGAACTCTGTGTAAGGAATATCCTCCTTCTGTAATAGATGGTGCATCATTCCTAGTTTGTCCCACCCTCTCAGTTTGTGGAAGAAAACAGGAGTTGAATAATTTGTTACATTTTACCATCTTCTCCACATGATTCTCCATTTTTTTCTTTCTAAGCTTGGGCAGTCAGCTCTCCTGCCATTCCTGCTGGCTAATACACGCTCATCTGCCTGTGCCCCCACTGGAGGACTACTTCTCTGTTTTCCTCTGCACAAGATTCTAGGTGCCCATAGATTTCTATTTTTGGTGAGTTATAACTGTTATTTTGAGTAACACGTTTTTCTGTTGCTGGCTAGCCTATCCCCCTTCCCACATTGTAGAGAAGTACTTTTCCTGCAGTCCCTCAGAAGATGGGAATCTCTGGATGGACCATGATTATTGCTTTCTGTTGTTGCTTCCCTTTAGCTTTGTCTTTAACAAATTCATCAAGGACTGAATGCTGTTGGTATAGACAAAACTGATCATGTGTGAGTACTTGGAGAATAAGTCACAGACCCAGCAATGACAAGTATTTTTTAGCATCTGAGCCCAAGGCACTGCACTAGGAACTGTGGGGGTGCAGCCCCAATGACATGGTAGCCAATAGCAGCTTCTGATCCAGAGCTCTGGAAGGTGGGAGGAAGTTGTTAGCAACTTTGTCAGTCTTACTGGTAAAAACCAAAGATGTCCTTCTGTCAGGGACGTTTAGACTGTCAACCGCCAGGCTGGGGTCTTTCTGGCCCCACCCTCACCCTCATGGAAGGTCTAGCCTACAGGTAGGGCAAGGAAACTTCATTAATCCATTTTCTGGGTCACACTAGCGAAGACAAAACTCACTGCCGGGTGACCCAAGAACTCCAGGGTTTTTCTATTAGCAGACTCCTCCACAGGCTCCCATTTCACTGTGGGCACTGCTTAAGAGACTGAATGCACACGCCCTCCTTTCAAACCTGACTCCACCTCACTAGAACTCACCAGGCATGCTCCACACAAAGGCTTTAGCTTTTAATCTCTCAGTTCCTTCCGGACCTGTGTCTATGTTCCCCCCCATCCTTCAGATCGTTTTTCCCTGACCACGGTTGGGTTAGGGACTTCTTAATGTCATGTGGCACTGATCATACCAGTGCCATTGCTGGGCTTTCCCCTGTCCATTAAACTGTACAAAATGTCTTTATTTCCCATGATACCTAGTTCCTGGCACAAAGAAAGCACTTAAAAAGAACTGCTGGGTAAATTAATCTGTATTATTGTCTCATTTCTAGCCAGCCCTGGGCTCATTAAATTACTTATGAAACTGTTTCCCCATCTGTCTTGCTGTCCTGTCACTGTTCTTAATTGATCAGTAAACTTTTGCATTCTTGAGACAAAATGTCCCCCAAACCTGGCACACCAGCACAGACGCAGTGACTAGAACATGGACTGCTTACCCTCTTCATGACATTGTCCTGGAAAATGAGGTTTCAATGCACTAGTCCATTTTTCCTATTTCCTGAGTATTCTTAATGGTAAAAGAAGAAAACGATTCTTCCATCTGCTGTTCTGACTAGTCACAGGAAAAGCATTCAAGGGATAATATACATGTGCACTGGAGAGAGCTGCATAAAGTCTGACTGACTCGAGACCTATGAGTTTATAACCTTCATTTGACAGAAGTATCCTATACAAGAGGTAATACAGTAGGGGAGCAGCTGATCAGGCTGGCAGGCAGGCAGGCAAGCTGTTGGGAGCCAGCAGTCCTGGACTGTAAGGGACCCCAGATTGGAAAGGGTGCAGGCTGGGCTGAGGGAGCCCCTCCCCCCCCTCCCGCCAAGTGCACAGATTTCATGCACTGGGCCTCTAGTTTATAATATTCATTCTATTCACCAGTTACTTTACAGTGTGGACTCTCTGATGGCGCATGAGGACTGATCTGTGCCTGAAAGCCTTCCCACATTCATTACATATATAAGCTTCATCGCCAGAGTGGATTCTCTGATGCTGAACAAGGGCCGAGCTCCTTTTGAATGTTTTGCCACATTCAATACACTGATAAGGTTCCTCTCCACTATGAATTCTCTGATGTCTAATGAGGTTTGAGCTCAAACTGAAGGCTCTTCCACACTCATTGCATTCATAGGGCTTCTCCCCACTATGTATTCTCTGATGGGTTATCAGCTCCGAGCTCTGCCTGAATGCTTTCCCACATTCATTACATTCATAAGGTCTCTCTCCTGTGTGGATTCGCTGGTGTCTTACAAGTTTTGAGCTTTGGCTAAAGGTTTTCCCACACTCGTTACACTCATAGGGTTTCTCACCAGTATGAATTCTTTGATGGATGATGAGGTAAGAACTTTGACTGAATGCTTTGCCACATTCATCACACTTACAAGCTTTCTCACCTGTATGAATTTTCCGATGTCTAATGAGGGCTGAGCTCTGATTGAAGGCTTTCCCACATTCACTACATTCATATGCTTTCTCACCACTGTGGATTCTCTGATGAATAATCAGATACGACCTCAAGCTAAAGGCCTTCCCACACTGGCTGCATTTGTAGGGCTTTTCTCCGGTATGGATTCTCTGATGTTGTGTTAGAGAGGAATGCTGTTTAAACCTGTGCCCACACACTTCACACCTATGAGGTCTCTCTTCTGTAGGAACTTTCTGGAATGTTATAGAGTTTGTACTTAGGATCAGGCTTCTTTGTGGCTCATGATGGAATCTCTTGCCTAGAGATCTGTGTGTGATGGCTTGACTAAAACTGCCTGCTGGGGAAGGGGAGCTTCCTAATTTCTTCCTTGAAGCACTTCCTTGCTGCCACTCGAAGCTGCTTTTGTGTTCACTAATTCCTCTGAGTGAAAGTTCCTGGGGAAGTCCCGCTTTTCCTCCTGAAATATCCTCCTTTGTCAGTTCATTGTTCTCACGATCTGAAATGATAACAAAAGCCAGATTTTTAATTTCTCCAGTCACTCTCAACACTCACTTTCGATGTGACAGAAAACAGATGCGCCAAACAAAAGATACCACTGTTCACATATACCTGTAACATTGACTCTGTGGACAACACCTCCCTTCCAGAAGCAGCTATAGTAGCCTGATTTCTGTGGCTGTTCCTTCTCTGATTCAAGGCCAACCACTCAAACATGAGTTCCTTCAAATTTTGTGCTGGGCTCTCATGTATCATCCCCATTCTTCAAACTGTCTATCCCAGGGGTGGGCAAACTTTTTGACTCAAGGGCCACAATGGGTTCTTAAACTGGACCGGAGGGCTGGAACAAAAGCAACTGACCATGCTGGCACTCTCATCTTGGGCTGCTGGTGAAGGAGCGGAGGGGAGAGCAAGAGAACCCTCTGCTCTTTCGGCTCCGTGGGCCAGATAGAACAGCTGAAAGGGCCGGATCTGGCCCGTGGGCCATAGTTTGCCCACGGCTGGTTTATCCTCTAGACCAGTATTTCCCAAACTTTTGACATATGTGTACTCCTTCTAGAATTTTCATAACGCTGAACAACCCTCGTCAAAAAGAAAGTGGATGTATTTTAAAAACAATCAAAATATATTTATTTTTTTGGTACATACACAAAATAATAATAAACAAAAAATAAAATTATTCATAATAAAATATAAATAAAAGTTATATTATAAATAACATTTGCACACCAGACCATCTCACGCCTCACAAGACTGACTTGACTTGACTCATGAGAATGTAGAATTAGGTGCAGCTAAGCACGGTGCAGTGCATATCCCCACCAAACTCCGGTGCAACGTGTACCCCCACCAAACTCTTCCCGTACCCCTGGGGGTACACGTACCACACTTTGGGAAACACTGCTCTAGATTTCAATTACTAATGTACTGATGTTATACGCTAATCAGAACCCCAGTTCTATCCTGTTTCCTCTGGTAAGCTCTAGACTTTCATATCCAATGCTGACTGGACGTTATTACCTGTGAATATTTTACAAGCACCTAAATATATCATCAGTATGTTTTTTCCTTTATGTTTTTCATGTATATGAAATAGGCCCACTATTAACCAAGCAGTTAAGGCTGAAACCTGAAACCTCCACTCCTACCCACTTTAACAATGACCAGCTACCGCAGTACAATCTAAATACCCATAAGCAGTGCCCAAGCCCCTCAGCCCCAATGGGGTGGCGGGCCTGTGGCCACTCGGCGCACATGCCTTCGGAGTCCCCCAGTCTCCTCAGCCCCCAGGGATGACCTGAGATGCAGGTGAGCCCCGGATGGCGGCTGCCCGTGGCTCAGCTAACCAGGGCCGGCTAAGCTTGTGCTGCTGGGAGCGGCAGCAGTAGAGGTGTGATGGGCACAGCACTGGGCCTCCAGAAAGTAAATAAACGACAGGGAAACTGACACAGGAAGCCTGACTGTGGCCTGTGAGGGTTGCTGAATACAAAGCTGCTAAATGCTAGGTCAGGAGCACCTCTGGCCTGGAATAAAGGTGAGGCTTACACGTGGCATGTCTGTAAAATGCAATTCATTGTGTATCTTCAAAGCCAGAGAATAAACAGGTCATCTTTTCTAATCTCTAATTGATAACAGTTTCCAGAGGCGTTCCTATTTCTTACCACTTTGGGGGTAAAGGCAAGGTTCCCAAGGTTTCAGCTGTGCCTTTAAAGGCTGGAGTTGGGTGTTTAACTCGTGGGATGCTCCAAGACACGTCAGATCCTTCCATGGTAATGCCTGCTCTTGTGGACTAGCCGGGATCTGAAACCAGTAAAATGTGGTTAGCGTGGTGAGAAAATCCGTAGAGAAATGCTTAGTAAAAATCTCAGAGGTTATCAAAGACATGCCAGGCATGAGGGATAAGGGAAAAATGACTAAAGGTAGAGAAGGGTGTGGCGCTTTGGGGTCATGGTTCCATAGAGACAAATTTCCAGCTACCGTTACGATGACGCCACATGCTCGTTTGTAAATTCCTTTTCCCACAACGTACTGCATCTCCCTGTCCCCACCTGCTGGCCAGGCTCATCGAATTCCCTCTCCAAATCCTCCAGCAGGGCCACAGCCTCCTCGCCATTGTGGGGACCACGTTGCTGAACCCAGGCCCGCAGCTCCTCGGGCAGGATGCTCAGGAACTGCTCCAGCACCAGCAGCTCCAGGATCTGCTCCTTGGTGCGCACCTCGGGCATCAGCCACCGGTAGCACAGCTCCTGCAGCCGGCCCAGTGCCTCCCGCGGCCCAGGCGTCTCCTGGTAGCAAAAGTTTCTGAACTGCTGGCGGAACAATTCTTGGCAGGATCGAGCACTCCCACTCTGCTTTAGTTTCTGGCCCCAGGAAAGGCTTTCTTCTACTTTCACCAGTATCAGCTCTTGTTCCTGAGGATCTGGAGGCAGCAGGGTTGACACGGCTCTGCATTCCATAGCCAGTCTGGCCTGAGACAGCTGATAACAAAACTCCCAACTGGGTTCTCCACTTCAGAAATTCTTTGAATAACCTCTTCTTTCCTGAAGAGTGAAAAAGCACTGTTAACTTACAGCAGTGGAACTGCCCCCCCCCCAAAAAAAAAAAAAAAACCTCGAAGGACTGGTAGTAATAAACATCAGTCAGCCCAATAATATTCTGAAAGGGAGCTACTTTGAGATTGTAAATAAATAATAATCACGTGGCAAACTAAAATTCACTCATTTTTTTGTGGAATTTCTATTTTCACTGTGTCCTATTTTGTAGAATTTCTACTACTAATTCTTTTAGAAATTATTTTAGAAGCAAAATAATGCAATACTAATATGAGTCAGTGAGAAATTTCCTTTTTAATTCTTTCAATTCTGACGCATCGAGGAGAAAAATTTCTTTAATGTGTATGTAAAACAGTACTCTTTTTTTTTTTTTTGGTAAAAATCTTATTTTTATTGATTTCAAAGAGGGAGAAAGAGAGAAACATCATTGATGAGAATCATTGATAGGGTGCCTCCTGCATGTCCCCCCACTGGGGATCAAGCCTGCAACCCGGACCTGTTCCCTAACTGGAATCAATCCTGCGACCCTTCAGTCCGCAGGTTGACGCTCTATCCACTGAGCCAAACCAGCCAGGGCAGAACCCCTCTTTAGTAAAGTTTTAAGTTTTAGACTACCCAGGGTAACAGTATCTAGCTGGGATTCTAAAACGCTGATTTTAAAGTATACATTTTTTAGTAAACTATCTATGGCAAATAGTGTTGATTCATTTAAGGTAGTAAAACAGTTTTTAAAAATGCATATTACATATTTAAATAAAAATGTTGTTGAATATTTGCCATTTGATCACTTTTGGTATTCACTGAATTTCCTCAAGGAACCCTGAGGAACTAATTATGGGCTCTGTCCCGAGCCCAGTCATAGGATGCAAAGGTTTTTGGTCCGGAATAAATGACTCTGCCTAGGAGTAACCAAGAAGTTTTTGTTTGAAACCATGTCCGATATAGAGACAGAAGTGAAAAGGCCAATCTCATCTCTTAGAAAGCTTAGGATATACTGGAGTAAACTTTTATTTAAAAGCGGAATATGGCAACGAGTACGTATTACATCTTCTGATCCGGGTCCGACAGAACCTGACGTTGGGATGGGGACTGTCCATGGGAGGGAATGCCCTTGAGTTAGCCGGACAGTAACATTGAACCCTAACCCTCCATTCCCGGACAGATTAGGGCACGGAGGCTACAGATCTGGGGTTCACCGAGCTCGGCGGCCCTGGCTCTTCTACTTTTATGCTCGGTTCGGTCGCAGCGTTTGCAAGGAGGGCGGTGGGCAGCCCGTGCCCTCCCCGCGGCCGCACCGGCGTCCCCAGGTCAGCAGGAGGCGCCGCCGGGACGAGGGGCTCGGCCCGGGGAGGGCCAGCGAGGAGCGGCTCTTCCTCCCCGCGCCCTCCCGCCTCCCTCCGCCTCGGGGCCCGCGAGCCTCACCGCGAAGCCAGCAGCGGCCGGCGAGGCGGCCAACGACCCGGCGGCGAGACACAAAGACCGGAAGTGCACCCCATGGCCTTCCGCTCGCGACTCCCCAGGCCCCCTTCGTCCCGCCCCGCGCTCTCAGGCAGCCAATCAGCGCGCTGGGTTCTGTCCCTCCACCGGACTCCGGCTGGGGGCGGGGCCTGGCGGAAGGGCGGGGCGCCGTGAGAGGCCGCTCCTCCCACGGTGGCCGCTCTCGGCCCACCGCCTCCCGCCACCTTCTTCTCCCACCACCCGCCGCCTTGACGCCAAGTCACTCCTGATCTTCCCCCCTCCGATGTTTTAGGAACGTTTAAACGTTTTAGTGTTTTAGCTAAAACGTAAAGTGTTTTAGCACTGTAGCTCCGGTGCTTTCCCAGCGTCCCTGACAAGAGTGATCACGTGACTAACAGGCCGTATCCATGGTAACCACCGGCGTGGCGCTAACGCCCCGCAGCGCCGGGCAGCAGCCCCGGCTTCCCGCCCCAGACGAGCCGGTCCGAGCGCCGGTCCGGATTACGGGCCGCCGGGCGCCCCCAGGCCCCGCCCCCCGAATGGGGTTTCCGGTTTCCTGGGACCCAGCTGCCCCGGCATCTTAGTATCTAAATTTTCTTTGGTAAAAATTTCGCAGGTGAAAAATGAGGTGTCCTGTTGTGTTTAAATTAGTTAGCTCGAGGATAAGGTATATCCCTCTCCTGGCGGTTGAACACATATGGTTCTTCAGTTGCTTTCCCCACTTTTATAATTGAGGTGTCACTATTTTTCTTTTATACTTGCAAGTATTGTACTTGTTGAGGGTATCAATTCATTTGTTGCAAGCAATTCCCATTTTAGTTGTATTTGATTATTTTAAAAGTGTTAATACAAGGTGACATACATAAACATAAATACCTTGTGGAGACAAAAGACACGTATTTGGGGGAAAAATTCGTTAGCATGCAGAGCTATTAGTGACTTACTCATTCTTTTTTTTTTTTTTTTAATACATTTTTATTGATTTCAGAGAGGAAGGGAGATTCATGTCCCAGAGCTGAGGAGAGGCCAGCAGCAAGCAGGGGAAGGTGAACAAAATAAGGGTGTCGGGAAGACTGGTGTCTAGGCTGGACCCGACGGATGCCATCTTTTTAAAAAAATATATTTTATTGATTTTTTACAGAGAGGAAGAGAGAGGGATAGAGAGTTAGAAACATGGATGAGAGAGAAACATGGATCAGCTGCCTCTTGCACGCCCCCTACTGGGGATGTGCCCGCAACCAAGGTACATGCCCTTGACGGGAATCGAACCTGGGACCTTTCAGTCCGCAGGCCGAGGCTCTATCCACTGAGCCAAACCGGTTTTGGCAAGATGCCATCTTTTTAGTTTTAAATAAATATATACTTTTTTTGGTGTTGATTTCAGAGAGGAAGAGAGAGGGAGAGAGAGACAGAAACATCAATGATGAGAGAGAATCACTGATCATATGACATACTCCCCCTGGGGACTGAGTCTATAACCTGGGTGTGCGCCCTTGACCGGAACTGAACCAGGGACCCCCAAGTCCGGAGGCTGATACTCCATCCACAGAGCCAAACTGCCCGGGGGCTGATGCCACCTTAAGAAGCAAGTTGTGACCTAACTGGTTTGGTTCAGTGGATAGAGCGTCGGCCTGCGGACTGAAAGGTCCCAGGTTCGATTCTGGGCAAAGGCATGTACCTCGGTTGTGGGCACATCCCCAGTGGGGAGTATACAGGAGGCAGCTGATTGATGTTTCTCTCTTATCCATGTTTCTAAGTCTCTATCCCTCTCCTTTCCTCCCTGTTAAAAAAATCAATAAAATATATTTTAAAAAAGAAAAAGAAAAAAAAAAAAAGAAGCAACATGCTCTGGGTGACCAGCAGTCCGCCCGGGGAGGCGTGGCCAGGGCACCTGAGAGCAATGTTCTCGCACAGAGGAGGCGGCCATGCAGCCGCTCACTGCTTCAGCGTGCCCAGCGCCCAAGGAGCACGTGCCACTCGGCTGCAAGCCCCGCCTAACGAGCACCAGGTCCTTGGCTAGAAACCACCTGCTTAAGGAGCACGTGGCACGGCTGCAGGGCACCTGTGTTCGTGGAGGCTCAGGATATGAAGCCGCAGCTGCTTCTGGGTGCGGAGGTTTCACCGACTTGCTGCCGCTCCTGTCTCTGCTTCTGTCTGTAAGTTTCCCTAAGAAACAGCTTAATTCTGCAGCTGTTAGCCCCTTTGGTTTGAGTACACCTCAGGAAATTTTCCCAGAGGGCTGTGCAAAAGGCAGAAAAAGAGGATAGATGGATGAGTGCTGAGTGTGTAACAGTGGCATTTGCCTCAATAGATAACCTCATTTCTTACCAAAATAGATAAGAAAGTGACACACAAGAAAAAAACTTCCCTTTCCTATCATTCCTTATAAGGTGGTACATACTATATTTAAAATGCAAATTAATCACTTCATTATAGGAGATGTAGACCGAAGATTTAGAGCTACTTTCTAGGACTTGGTTTACATTTCCAGTGGGATAGCAGCTGATTACCTTTTATTTTAAAAATATATATATTTTATTGATTTTTTTACAGAGAGGAAGAGAAAGGGATAGAGAGTTAGAAACAATGATCAGCTGCTTCTTGCATACCCACCCTGGGGATGTGCCCACAACTAAGGTACATGCCCTTGACCGGAATCAAACCCAGGCCTCTCACTCCACAGGCCGACGCTCTATCCACTGAGCCAAACCGGTTTCGGCTGATTACCTTTTTTAAAAACATATATATTTTATTGAATTTTTTACAGAGAGGAAGGAAGAGAGATAGTTAGAAACATCGATCAGCTGCCTCTGCCCTCTGCACACCCCCTACTGGGGATATGCCCGAAACCAAGGTACGTGCTCTTGACCGGCATCGAACCTGGGACCTTTCAGTCTGTAAGCCGATGCTTATCCACCGAGCCAAACCAATTAGGGCCCGATTACCTTTTAAAAGCCTCAACCAACAATTTCTACTTTGCATGGTGTTTTACTCCATTTGGGCTGCTGAACCAAGACTACCATAGACTCAGTGGCTCGTAAACAATGGAAATTTATTTCTTACAGTTGGAGGCTGGGGCATCAGAGGTTGCATCAGTAGCTTCAGTGTCTGGCCAGGCCTCACTTCCTGATTCGTAAACTGGTGATGGGGTGAGTACAGCTATCCATTCCGTCAAGTGCAACTGCTTGCATTTCTGTGTCATTCAGCAGCGCTCTACTTCCTGGTTGTCATCAAGCGAGACCAGGGTGCTGACAGTCCCTAAGCTGTAAGCCACCGTTTGGTAATAACGGATAGAGACAGTGGCTTCTGATGCTGCAGGGAAATAGGTCACCCACTCATTCGGCAAATATCACTGAACATTAGTACATGCCAAACACTGGTACGAAATGGGAGGGGCTCACGTGAAATAAAGGATAAGCTTCCTCACTTACCGCTCAGAACTCCTAGTGTGAGTTCCCCAAGAGCAGGGGATCTGCTTTTCCCGTGTTACCTGTCCAGCATGGTCCAGCATCTGTACAAGTTGAATTTCATCACCAGGAGTAACGGGCACCCAAAGGAAAAAATTGGGGCCAGCACGTTGGAGACAAATGGGACAAGTGGGTCTGGGCAAAATAATATAGTGGTTACAATTTCAGGTTCAAATCCCAGGTTTCTCAATTATTAGCTCTGGAGTCTTATGCACACTTCTTATATTGTCTGCGCCTCTGTCTCCTTTTCTGAAAAAATGAGGATAGTTGTGGTACCTGTGCCATGAGGTTGTTACGAGCATCAGTGAATTAACCCATGCAGAGCAGTGCTCAGTGACTGTGTGCTGTTGGTGTTTGGTGAGGCAGGGCTGAGTTGTTGAGAGTGGAGGCCGGGAGAAGGAACATTTCCACACTTCTGAATTTGCCTGATGGTAAGAATTATTTAGGGTCTTTGTTAAAAGCACCTATTTCTGGGCCTTCAATCAGCACACGAGGAAGAGTTGTAGGAATTTATATTTTTGACAAATACGGAAATGATTCTTATGAAATTAGTTTGGGAAAGTGATGTGGTAGGTAGAGTGTAGACTTCTGAGTCTGACAGATGTGGATTCTGATCCATCCTTTAAACAGTTATGTCCAGATGTCCACACAGACAAAGGACTGATTTAAGGGCCGGGCATCCAGCAGAGTCTAAAACCAACACAAATCTCTCATTTTTGTGCTTGTAGGTCTTATAGTCTACCGCGGTTCCTCCTCTAAGACACCAAATGGGCCTTCCCAGAGTGACTTGAATGAACTGTTCAAACAAACAAAAAGCTTTGTTTCCTTGTCATAGAAGCATTACAAGTTGATGTGTGTGTGTGTGTGGGGGGGGGGGAGATAAGAAGTTATAAGCCATAGTTCTCAATGTTGAAGAGGGAAATTCCCAGTTACCCAGAGGCCTTATGTTCACGTGAAGTGAAATATCTGGGAATAGACAACAACCTGGTGTGGCTGGTGGTTTGGTGGTGGCGGCAGCGGCGGGGGCCAGGCGTTTGACCCGTAAATGGGAAACTGAGCCACCTGACCACAGAAAAGCAGCCCGGACCAGATTTAGGAGTTTCCCTGGGTCTGATTGGCTAGTTGCCACGCCTAAGAGGTTGTTTTGACAAATCGCGTCAAAGTTGCCCTTTGAAAGGCAGCTGGGTTTTCGTTTCCTCCTTCCCCAGGAAGATAGGACCAAACAGGAATATTTACCTTTGAAAACGGTTTTGCTGCTCTCTTGTCAGAGAATACCAGAAGGTATTTGGTAGTGGTTTGACTTAGAGGTCAACTTAACGTCCCCCCTGTCCGATCTACTTCTGGGGCCAAAGCAGGAGTGGTAACTGCATTTATTTTGTTTTGCTTTTAGTAAAGGAATTAAAGAGCACTAGTGCCACGATTAATGCAGCAGTGACATTTAATTTAATTCTGGAAAATACATATAAAATGTAAAATATCGGCTTCTTTGAATCTCTTGAGTGTTCAGTGTTTATCCTTTGATTTACCGGTGTGGATTTATTCCACATGGGGTGTGGTGGGTGACTGTGCTCTCTACTGGCTGTGCGTATGCTTTAAGTACAGCACAGACATCACTGAAAACAAAAGTGTGCTTTGGACTTCGCTCTTGGGGGAAGGAGGTGTTCTATACGGTGCATTTCAGACCGCTGATGCTTGGCCCTTAAGAGCCAAAGTGACTCTCACCTCTGTTGAGAGTGTGCTGAAATGTGTTAAGCTATAACTGTGGTGGACAAACTGGGGCTCTTTGGCCCTGTGAGTGTGGCTCTTCCACAAAATACCACAGCCTGGGCGAGTCTGTCTTGAAGAAGTAGCGTTAGAAAAAGTTTAGTTTAAAAAAATATGGCTCTCAAAAGAAATTTCAGTCGTTCTATTGTTGGTGTTTGGCTCTGTTGACTAATGAGTTTGCCGACCACTAAGCTAGAACTTTATGCTAATGTATAATTTTTGGAAATCATCGAAGAATAGAGAGGAGGATGCAGTCACTTCTTTTTTTTTTTTTAATATATTTTATTGATATTTTACAGAGAGAAAGGGAGAGAGATAGAGAGCTAGAAACGTCGACGAGAGAGAAACATCAACCAGTTGCCTCTTGCACACCCACTACCAAGGATGTGCCCGCAACCAAGGTATATGCCATTGACCGGAATCGAACCCGGGACCTTTCAGTCCACAGACCG
The DNA here is from genome assembly GCA_963924515.1 of Vespertilio murinus. Classification (NCBI taxonomy): domain Eukaryota; kingdom Metazoa; phylum Chordata; class Mammalia; order Chiroptera; family Vespertilionidae; genus Vespertilio; species Vespertilio murinus. Next base: position 7,826,376 of record OZ004709.1, read on the forward strand.
ACGCTCTGTCCACTGAGCCAAACCGGTTTCGGCGGATTCAGTCACTTCTTATTCCTCAACCTGATGCCATGCAGTCTCCTCTCTGCATCCCGAGGAAGCTGAGCTTTCGGAGACAGTGGCCTTGTTGCCACATCCGAGGGCCTCCTCTCAGTCCTTGTCTTTCGAGAACTCCAGCATTGGTCACCGCTGGCAGCCTGCCCGTTTCCTAAGCATCCAGTTTCCGGGCACTGCCTGTCCTCTACCGCTCCTGTCCACACTGCCCAGCTCGCTTCTCTTTCCCTCCTGCTCCTTCGGGAGGCTCTGGCCGAGCCCCTGGGTAACACTTCCCTGCACACACGCCTTCTCTCAGGGAGTGACAGCACTCCGCTCTCACACATGAATGATGCCAAACCTGTGTTCCCACTAGGGGAACGCTGTCTCTCTACTCGTAATACTCTGACCTACATAGGAGAGTTTCCATCTCACATGCGCCTCTCCGGTTCTCTGTGGACACAAAGGGTGCCCACAGTTTCATTCATTCCGACAGGAGCCTGGAGTGAGCGCAGACTCCACAGGCCACGGGCTCCGTCTGTGCCAGGAACAGGGGATGGAGACCCAGCACCTGGTCCTTATTGTATCACCGCATTCCATCTACCGAGCCCCAGGTCTGACTTGTCCGGACATCGAACCTGGGTAGTCAACCGGTGCTTCCGTACTGACACGTCCAGATACAATTTGACCACCTGCCTCCATTTCTAATCTTCTTATTAAGGAAGAATCATTATGAAATCGTTATCATCAAATAATTGTCTTACTTGATTAACTTGCCATTGTTTGCCTTGCATTGTCATAACTAAGCAGGAGTGTAAGGGACCAGAAACTGGTCATCTTAAAACTCTGATCCTTTGGAATCATCATCTGAAATAGCTCCACGTTGTCTTTTTTTTTCTACTTTAATTCAGGACTTTTTTTGTGTGTGTGTGTCTTTCATGTGATAGCTTCTTACATGATCTCCTTGCCTCCTATGTCTCTCTTTCCTGTGCACATTTCAGATCACCGCTAGCGTCTTGACATGAATCTGATTATGTAATCCCCTATTTATAAATCTTGGCTGCTTTGCTGTATCCTCAGGCGATCAGGTGCACACCCTTACCATTCAGCATCTTTTTTCCTTCTGGCCCGTAGCAACTAGAGTTATATTTATAAAGGGTTGGCATTATAAACAGTAAAAATGTCACATGTTATTAATCACACTTCGTAGACGGAAATGTTATCAAATGCACAGGTGGGAGATGTTCCGCTCTACTCCAGCCTTCTCCAGTCTCTTGTTTTCTCCGGTTTCCCTTGTTCCTTTTCCTCTCTCCTCTCCGGCGTGGCAGCAACCTTGCCCACGTGCGCTGGGCTGTCTTTGTGAAGGAACAAGCAGTTGGCAATTGGCGACAGTGGTGACCTGGACCCCGTTGTAAAATGGTGTGGCCTCTGCTGCTTTGGAAAAACCGTTTGGCTAGAAGCAACACTGCAGACAGGTTTCTGTTTACTTGTGGTCCTCAGGCCAGCGGTTCTGAACGCCCTCCCGCGGAAAATCGGTCACAGGATTCTTGAGACGTTTCTCTGGAGCGCGCTGCCACCTGTTGGCCAGATGAGGCAGGGCAACCGCAGTGTAGCCCATTGGAACCTGGGAAATGTGTAATTTCTCATTTCCACGAAGACCTAACACTTTCTGAACACAGACTTTGGGTTTTCACCATCAAAAGGATCCACTCAATATTTGCATCATAAAGAAAAATGATATTACAGACCAGACAACCAAATGGTCTGGAGTTACATGAAGAAAAAGATGCTCTCAAGGTTCAGTTTCTCTTGGGCTTATTCAGGCGTGTACATTTCTCATTGCTTGTAAAAGGGATGGTGTACACGGAAATTGAAATTTCTCATTTGGTTTAAATGAAAAAGTCGGATATTTAAAATGTCATTAGCTTATAAAACGTGTGCTATAATAGCACACTCTTATTATTCATTATTTTGAGATATGTATTTAAATGTTTTTATTGATTTTAGAGAGGAAGGCAGAGGGAGAGAGGGAGAGAAACATTGATGTGAAAGAGAAACATCGATTGGCTGTCTCATGCCCCTCCCCCCGCTACAGCTGGGGAGGGAGCCAGAAAACCGGGCATGTGCCCTGACCAAGAATCCAACTGGCAACCGTTAGGTGCATGGGTTGTTGCCCAGCAAGGCACAGATTGATTGAATGCGCCCAAGTTCATACAGGGAGTACTACAGCCTGGATTTGAATTCACACAGGGTTTTTTTAAAAAAAATATTTTATTGATTTTTTTTTTTTACAGAGAGGAAGGGAGAGGGATAGAGAGCTAGAAATGTTGATGAGAGAGAAACATCGACTAGCTGCCTCTTGCACATCCCCTACTGGGGATGTGCCCGCAACTAAGGTACATGCCCTTGACCGGAATCGAACCTGGGACCTTTCAGTCTGCAGACCGACGCTCTATCCACTGAGCCAAACTGGTTTCGGCAGGTTTTTTTTTTTAATGCTACAAATAAACCTTTATTAACATAAATATATTTTTCAAGATAGAAAAAAATAGTGTGGAGAATGGCACTAATAAAAAGTTTTGCAAATCTCTTTTTATAGGTTACTTAACATTCTTTTCTTTTAAAAATTACTTTATTGATTAATATATCACATATTTGTCATCACCCCCCCCCATTCCCATCCCAAACCCCTCCCCATGCATGCCCTCAACCCCTTGTTGTCCACGATCACTGGACAGACTCATATACATGCACACAAGTCCTTTGATTGACCTCTCTCCCCTATCCTCACCCTCCCCTACCCTCTCTCTGAGGTCCGACAGTCTGATCGATGCTGTTTTTGTTCATCGGTCTATGTTGTTCGTCATTTCCCCTAGATGAGTGAGCTCACGTGATACTAGAAATACCCTTGTAAGAACCGAAAATGAGACAAACAATAATGGCTATGCTGAGAGGCGAATGAATCAGTCTGTAGTGAGTTTCTTTCTGGGCCAACAGTTCTTGTGAGTCCCAATTGCGATGTCAAACAGTTCCTTATGTGTACATGTTAGCCATGATATTTCGGTTCCACACAGGATTTTTTGTTGTTCATTTTTGAGATAACTACAGAGTCACAGGAAGCTGCACAAATTGTACAGAGGGGAAAAGAAACATCAATGTGTCCCCTTTGCCTAGTGTTTCCAGTGGTTACATAAGATGTAGCATCACCATTGGGAAAACTGGTAAAGGGCTGCATCCTATGTAACCACAGTACAAATTAAAACTAGAAAGTCGACGTTGGTACAACGTAGGGGTGTGTATAGTTACATCTGTGCCATCCTGTTTTGTGTGGGTTTGTGTAACTGCCACTGCAATGAATATATAGCACTGATCCTTCACTACACAGATCTCCTGGCAACCATTAGTCTGTTCTTCGTATCACTAGCTCTGTCATTTTGAAAACGTTATATGGTTGGAATGACACAGTGTGTGACCCCCTGAGAAGGCTGTTCTCACCCAGCACCAAGCCCTGGAAACGACGTGCAGTTCCGCCACGACTTTTACCCGCTCTGCCAATCTCCGTTTGATTTGTCAATTTAGACCACTTTTATTTAGTGTAATCATTGGTCACATCACTTAAATATTCCTTCTTTTGTTTTCTGTTTCTCCATTTTGCCTTTTTGTGGGTTACTGAAAAGAGCTTTTAAGATTTCGTTTTAACTTATCTATGGTGGTCTGAGTGTGTGTCTTCACAGCGTTCTTCTAGGCATTATATTCCGTATGCACAGTGTCTCACAGTCCACTGGTTTGACATTTACTCATTTGAATGATGTATAGAAACCTTCCCTCCCCTCGGGCCCCTTTACTCCCCCACCCCGATTTAGAATGTAATTATCCAAATATTCCCTCTACATGCATTAAGAACCACATCAAACAATGTTATTATCATTTTTTTGCTTCAACCATCAAAAGCAATTCATTGTATTTACCTAAATGTATACCCTTTTTGCTCTTTCTTTTAAAAAATGTATTTTATTGATTTTTTACAGAGAGGAAGGGAGAGAGATAGAGAGCTAGAAACATCGGTGAGAGAGAAACATCAATCAGCTGCCTCCTGCACACTCCCTACTGGGGATGTGCCCACAACCAAGGTACATGCCCTTGACTGGAATCGAACCTGGGACCTTTCAGTCTGCAGGGCCACACTCTATCCACTGAGCCAAACTGGTTTCGGCTGTTCTTTCTCATTTCAAGATTCCTTCATTTATCATTTCCTTTCTGATTCAAAAATGTTTTAAGCCATTCTTTCAGGACAGGTCTGCTGACCAATTCTCTTTCTTCCTTTCATCTGAGAATGTCGGGTTTCTCCCTCATTCTTGAAGGATGCTGCAATGGAGATAGAGTTTTCTTTTCCTTCAGCGCTTGGGAGCATCCAGAGTGTTATGTGTGCTTCATGTAGAATGTTCAGTGATGGCGCCTGTCCACAGCAGGAGGACCAGGGAGAAGTACGGTTATGCCGTCTTGTCCTGGAACCAGAAACCATTTCTAACATTCATATCATTTGTATTCAGATGTGGAAAATGGAGACTATAGGAGTTCGACAACATAGTGCTGATTTTTTTCAAGTATTTTAGAATTATCACCAGCAGTATTAAAGTCACGTGTCCTGCCCTGGCTGGTGACTCAGTTGGCTGGAGTGACATCCCATACACCAAAGGTCGTGAGTTCAATTCCCGGTCAGAGCACATACCTAAGTTTCAGGTTAAATCCTGGGTTGGTGGAAGTGTGGGAGGCAACCAATTGTTTCTCTTTCTCCTTTCCTCTCTCTCGAAAAAAAACAATGAAAACATGTCCTCATTAAAAGTATGTGTTTGTGTGTGTGTGTGTGTGTGTGTGTATATATATATATATATATATATATATATATATCCTGAACTCATCAAATTATGACAAGAACAAAGCTTAAGATATTGGATGGAGCCCTACTGGCTTTGCTCAGTAGGTAGAGCACCAGCCTGCAGGCTGAGGGGTGCCAGGTTCCACTGCAATCAAGGGCCCATACCTTGGTTGCAGTCTCCATCCCTAGCCTTGGTGGGGCGTGTGCAGGAGGCAACACATTGAGGTGTCTTGTGGGAACCCTTACCACGACCAGCGTGGTTCAGGGCCCACACTCAGGGTCCGGTTTCTGGAGGAGGCCGTACACTAAAAATGAAGAGACTGGAAAAGAGTTAATTTGGGAAAATGCAGGCCAGGCGGGGAGTCAAGCCTCTAGTAGGAAGACTCACCCCGGCCCCATCTAGCCTTTTGCCATTCCCTTTTATTGAGATTCTCAGACAAAGACATTGCTTAGGCAGAAAAGTTCCAGCAGCAGAAAATTAACAAGAATTTACATACTATTAACAAACTAAAGTTGCCTCAAGCTCTACTACCTCAACTAGACAATGAGTTAATTGCTCTGACCTTTCAGAGCCATTGAGGTTGGCCATCTCTTTTTGCATATTAACAATAGTGACAATGTTTGGTTTCCTTAGACGGTTCTTTTTACATTTTATCACTAGTGACTCAACCTAGAGTCAATGAGTTAGTAGCTCTGACCATTCAGAGCCATCAAGGTTGGCCAGTTCCCTTTACATTTTATTACCAGTGATAATGTTAGGTTTCGGTTCCCGGCATCTCCCCCCAATTCCTTCCTTTAAAAAATCTTGCATTTACAGACCAGAAATAAAATATAAGAACCGAAATGTTTGAGTCCCAATTTCAAAGTCCAAGAGTTCTAAGTAAAAGGTTCCAGTGTCCAAAAGTTCTGAATCCAAAAATTCTGAGTCCCAAAGTTCTCAGTCCCAAAGTTCCTTATGTGTATATGTCAGCAATGATATCTGGATGGTGGACAAACAGTGGCGATGCAGGTCAGACCATCTCTGGTTTGGTCCTGGGCAACCTGCAGCAATGCACAGCTGCTGACTGCTGGCATGGCAAGGCGTCCTCAGCGTCTTCCATGTCTGGACTGTTTCTCCTCTTATCTTCATGGCTGGAGCATTCCTGCTAATTCCTCTGTTGCAGGAATCCACATGGTCTTGGAGTTGTTTTCTGAAAATATATAAACATCTCTCGACCAAAATTAATAAAGGAATCTTTTCTATAAACTTTACTTGGGATACTTTCTGCCCAAATAATTTTCCTGACTTATTTTGATACTATTTGTGATCTTATTGTTATCATTACAAATTAAAACTGGTTTTCAAAAGAAATTTTTCTTTCTTTCTTTCTTTTTTTTTTTTTAATATGTAATTTACTTACAGGACATTTTTTCTACATGGTATTTTTCCACTATCCCCCTATTTTATTTAATTATCAGGAGGTTTTTGGAAATTTTTTATAATGCTGTTTTGATAACTTTTAAATTTTAATTTTTTTGCACAAAAACTATGACATTGCATGTTAAACCATTTTTACCATGAAATGAACTATCAATAGAGATTTTATTAATACTTTAGGAACAGCCCGTTGTATAATTAAATTTTCTTGAATATTAACTCATTTCATTTTAAATTAATCTGAAAACTTGACTTATTTTAAGGTCAAATTTAATACTTTTAACAATAATTTTAGTTTACTCTGTAAAAATTAATGGAAAGGATTATATGCATCCTTGAGAGAGCCCTGAGCACTCCTAGATTTAGGCTAGATTTAGATATAGGGCAGTAGCCATTGCCATTTCTCTGTTGCCTGGGTACCGTCTGAGCTGGGCCAAATCCGTTTGTTGCCTGGGTCCCGATCTGAGCTGGCCATGGGAAGCACGAAGCAGCCATGGGGTAGGAGACCTCCCTCAGCAGGTATTCAAGCCCCTGCAACACTGGGGGGGTGAGGTTCTGTGCCTCACCTCTGTTGACCCCCAAGTTCTCTCCTGATGGCCCCTTGCGACTGGCCCTTGTCTTAGGTTGTTCCTTCCTTGAGGAATCTTACCCGACATTGGCTAACCAGCCATCCTCTGGGGCCAAGCAGGGTGATGTGAGGTTCAGTTCTGTCTCCTTGGTAGCCTGTGCCCCCATGGCCTTCATTCCCAGTATCTGCCTTGGGATGCTCTCGCCTGCTGGCAGAGCCCCTGCATTGATCTTTGGGAACCCAGGTTGCTTCTCCAGGGAAGGCCCACTCACACCACTGTGTGAGAAACAGATCCATGGTACCAGCCACCATAAGGCTTTAACCTCAGCATGAATTTAAAACTCAAGCAACAGCTGTGGGCAATTGGATTTTGAGGAGAGGTTCCTCTTTGCAAATAAGGCAAGAAAGGCCAATATAGAATGTTCAAGTACCTTCCCAGTGAGGCTTTCCACAGTGGAAGGGATTAAATCCTTTCATGTCCTTTAAATTGCTGCCAAACATTCAAAAGTTAAATTTAAATTTGTTTGTAATAATTATAAAATATGCTATTACATTAAAAATTAATGACATTGTAGAATAATACCATGCAAGAATACTTTTTGCTCTAAGCCAATGACAATTCAAATTCAAACTGGCTGTCAATTTCTTTTTATATAGACAAGATCTTAGTTACATTCTCTGCACCTCTCTCAGGAGCAAGTAGTGATATTCCTCTACTTTGGTGCAAGCCAGAAACCTCTATTTAATTTTTTACACACAAAGGAGCAGTGGTTTGATTATGTCATACTAAAAGGGAAGCTGGGTGGCAAGACCTATGTAATTATACTTCCTTGCTCACCCATTTTCTTCCTAGATGATCAAGATGATTAGAATTATTGGTGACTACATTAAGTAAGGGATCAGCCCACATAAGGGCTTTTACCCATGAAGGGTCAGGAACATAAGTCCTAAACACTTCCACATTTGTCCTAGGTAAAATTACCTACAGATGACTACTGCTAACATGGCAAGAAAGACATTCTCAAGTGTCAGGTGTCTGTACCGGCTTCTTTAACATGCCCGTGTTCTCGGGGCTGTTTGCCTCCTCCTGCTCATCTTCAGTGGACTGCTTGGAGTCACTTCCCTCTGTAGCTGGAGTAGTTGATTGTCTGGAGCTGCATGGTGTGGCTCCAGGCACAAGGTCCTCATTAGTCTGGCTATTCTCTCTTGGATTCCTGTTGCAGTTTAATATTTCTAGCAGGAATCCACACAGGTTTGGAAAAATTCTCTGGGAATATACAAGCATACCCTCTGCCAAAGGTTAACAATGGATCAGGTCCCTTCCATAAACCGGATTCAGGATCCTTCCATTTAGCTAGACCATTTTCTTTTGTTTTATTCTGATGCCAATGTATTTCCATAGGCGTCCTTACTTCATCATCACAAGAGAAATAATTTAAAGTAATCAAGGCTTGTGCAGCCTACCTACAGGTGATTTCTCCATCATCCCATTTTTTTTTTTTGTTTTTTGTTTTTGGGATTTTAACCGCTGATGCTGTCGTTCAATGGCCTGTCCTTGGGAATTATATGGTATTCCCGTAATATGCTGAATTTTCCACCTTTTACAAAATTCCTGGAATTGACAGCTTGTGTAAGCAGGCCCATTATCAGTCTTAATAATTTTTGGAATTCCCATGACGGCAAAAGCAGCCAGGCAATGATTAATAACCTGTTTTGCCGTTTCTCCTGTAGATGCAGTAGCCCATAGGACTTTTGAAAAGGTATCTACAGAGACATGTAACGCCCCAAGGCATCCAAAGGAATTATAATGCGTTACATCCATTTGCCAGATATGACCTCTTAGCAAACCTCTGGGGTTGACTCCTGTGTTAGGCCCTTGAGGTAGATGTAACATACAAGTTGGACATTCCTTAATAATCTGTTTTGCCTGTTGTCAAGTGATTGAGAATTGTTTAGACAACATTTTTGCAGGCTGATGTAAAAGCTGATGAGATTCTAAGGCTTCTTTTAATAAAGCAACCAGTTGATCAGCCTGTGCATTTCCTTTGGTTAAAGGACCAGGTAAGACACTATGAGCCCTGATATGAGTAATATAAAAAGGATATTGTCTCTGTTGTACAATTTGCTGAACTTGTTGGAATAGTAAAAATAAACTTTTGGTCACTAAGCCATTTCAATCGGGCAGTTTCAATTCTATTTACTAAGTTTGCAGCATAAAAAGAATCAGAGACTATATTAAGAGGCTCTTGGAAATCCTGCAATGCAGCCTTAATAGTTTCTAGTTCAATTCTTTGTACAGAAGTATGACTGGTCAATATGACTCGGTTTGAGTTTATTGTATGATAGGCAGCTTTCCCATTTGATGACCCATCAGTAAAAACAGTTAAAGCTCCAGGAATAGGTTCCTGCCTAGTATTTTTTGGTATAATAATAGAAGTATTATATAAAAATTGTAGTAATTTATCCTTTAATAGATGACAGCTAAGTTCCCCTGAATATCCACCTAACCCAGTTTGCCAATTTATATCAGTTTGAAATAACATTTCTAATTGCTTCCCATTTAGGGGGAGGTAGATACACTGGGGCTCTTCCCCTCTAAGCTGTTTACAGCGTCTCCTAATTAGAAACAATAGATGGGCTATTAGTTCTACATATGTAACTGCAGTTTTAGAGGATTGATGTCCTAGGTGGACCCATTCAATAATGGCAGGAGAATTTTTATTTTGAAAGATGACTCCTGTGGGACTATTTGTAGTAGGGTTAATTTGTCCCAATAAAGGTAATTCGGGCTGTACCCGTGCTACTTGGGCTGAGGAAATTGCCTGCTCAACCCTTGAGCAACTCATTCCTAGCTTCATCAGTTAAAGTTCGAGGAGAAGAAAGATTAGAGTCACCTCTAAGTAAACTTTGTAAATTCGTCATTTCTCCTGTAGAGATCTTCAGATAAGGTCTTAACCAGTTAATGTCTCCTAATAATTTCTGAAAGTCATTTAAAGTTTTAAGACAATCTTTTCTTATCTCCACCTACTGAGGCCTAATGCTTTGGTTTTCAATTATGGTTCCCAGATATTGAAGAGGCACTTCTTTTTGTACCTTCTCCAGAGCAATTCTTAAGCCCCATTTAGGGAGCTCCTCTTCTAATTGGGAAAACATGGCTAAGGTCTGTTCTTCCCGTGGGCTTGCTAAGAGCAAGTCATCCATGTAATGAATAATGTAACATTGGGAATATTTGTCCCTTAAAGGCTGAACAGCTTGAGCCACATATTTTTGACACAGAGTAGGGCTATTGGCCATTCCTTGAGGTAAGACCTTCCATTGATATCTTTTCATAGGCTCTATATTATTAATAGATGGCACTGAAAATGCAAATCTCTTTTTATCTTGAGGTGCCAAGGGAATTGTGAAAAAACAATCCTTAAGATCTACTACTATGAGGGACCAATTTAAAGGGATTTGTGAAGGTGCTGGAAGTCCAGGTTGTAAAGCTCCCATGGTATGCATAGTAGCATTTACTGCTCTAAGATCATGTAACAATTGCCATTTTCCTGTCGCCTTTTTAGGGATTGTAAATATAGGCGTATTCCAGGGACTATTGGAAGGTTCTATGTGGCCAGACTCTATTTGTTCTTGTATTAATTCACGAATATGACTTAATTTCTCCTTGGTTAATGGCCACTGATCCACCCATACAGGTCTATCATCTTTCCATTGTATAGGATCAGCATGAGGGTGAGGAGACTGAGCAGTGACCGCTCCTAAAAAGGTTGATATCATATTTGAGTTATTAACTTCCTTCCTTTACCAGTAACAATACATGCCTGTAAACCTTCTAAAATATCTAAAGTATTTTTATTTGATAAGGCTTTCCATGTAATTTCAAGTATATTAGATCTGTTTCAAAAATATTTCTTTTAAGAGAGAATAAATTTCTTGTATTACTCCGGGCCCTTGGAGCTTTCCAAGAATTATCTGTTATGGCCTTGAAATTTTATCATGGAAAAAAACCATCCAACAAATATCTATATCTGATCTAAATATTATACTTTTATTATCTTAAGACATCAACTAGATTTAGACTAGTTTTTTGCATAGAAAATTTTTGTTTGAGATCACAGAATTAATCCTCCTTTTTAATTAGGCCAATAATAAGCAACTTATTTTGAATTCCCAATTATTAGAGAAAACATATTTTATTTTCTCAAAAACAACTTATACTTTTAGGTATTTTAATTACCACAACTACATAATTTTTTCCAATTTAATTTATATTTTGAACTTTTAAAGCTGGTAAGTTAAATATATTTTGTACGTCCTCAATTAATAACACTTTACATTTCTGAGAAAAATATAAGACATAATCAATTAAGAGCTTCCAATTCTGTCCTCTAGAATTTTTATGAAGCAAATTGAAGCTTTACTTTTTTATTTTATATAAGAAAACTTCCAAAATATATATATATATATATATATATATTTTTTTTTTTTGCCACAGGATTTGGAGTAAGTTTGTAGCCATTCAAATACAAAATACCCCATTCCTTAGCTTATTTTGGGGAGGTTTAAGCAACAGATCTGGCTACATATTTTTTCATGCTTAATAAATAAAGACAGATCTCAAATTTTTTCATTCTTTTTTGCTTTCTGAAGTAGTAACTAGCACCCAATTTGGCCAAGATAACACCTAATGTAAGAGTTCTTTTATAACTTTTAAACAAAGCATTAAGTAATCTCATTGCAGGAGAGCAGATAGGCTTGCTCTCTCCTGCGGTCTTTGAATTTCTCTGCACCAGAAGCGGTTTCAATGGTGGAATTTCATTTCTTATTACAGACTTTAAATTCCAAATACAAAGTAAGATTTTAATTTTAACAAGAAACCACATTCTTTAAGCATACAAGCCAAATTCTGTAATAAAATTTACTTTATATTTATAACCTAATTCTTCCCAATTAGCCTGGTTAAGAAAGACTTTCCCACTCTACTTACAGTTTGCGATGCTGCAGCTGGCCATGGGCTTTCCCTCACCTTTTTCAGGTGAATTTTCCACACCTTTTTCAGGTGTATTTTTCTGCACCTTTTTCAGGTGAATTTCCTCACCTTTTTCAGGTGAATTTTTCCACACCTTTTTCAGATGAATTTTTTCCACACCTTTTTCAGGTGAATTTTCCTCACCTTTTTCAGGTGAATTTCCCTCACCTTTTTCAGGTGAATTTTTTCCTCACCTTTTTCAGGTGAATTTCCCTCACCTTTTCAGGTGAATTTTTTCCACACCTTTTTCAGGTGAATTTTCCTCACCTTTTTCAGGTGAATTTCCCTCACCTTTTTCAGGTGAATTTTTTCCTCACCTTTTTCAGGTGAATTTTTTTCCTCACCTTTTTCAGGTGAATTTTTTCCTCACCTTTTTCAGGTGAATTTCCCTCACCTTTTCAGGTGAATTTTTTCCACACCTTTTTCAGGTGAATTTTCCTCACCTTTTTCAGGTGAATTTCCCTCACCTTTTTCAGGTGAATTTTTTCCTCACCTTTTTCAGGTGAATTTTTTTCCTCACCTTTTTCAGGTGAATTTTTTCCTCACCTTTTTCAGGTGAATTTTTTCCTCACCTTTTTCAGGTGAATTTTTTCCTCACCTTTTTCAGGTGAAATTTTTCCTCACCTTTTTCAGGTGAATTTTTTCCTCACCTTTTTCAGGTGAATTTTTTCCTCACCTTTTTCAGGTGAATTTTTTCCTCACCTTTTTCAGGTGAATTTCCCTCACCTTTTCAGGTGAATTTTCCACACCTTTTTCAGGTGAATTTTTTCCTCACCTTTTTCAGGTGAATTTTTTCCTTCGCTCTAGGCGAAAAATATCATCTCCTCCAGAAGCCCCGTGTTGAAGGCGCAAGATGTGGGAACCCTTACCACGACCAGCGTGGTTCAGGGCCCACACTCAGGGTCCGGTTTCTGGAGGAGGCCGTACACTAAAAATGAAGAGACTGGAAAAGAGTTAATTTGGGAAAATGCAGGCCAGGCGGGGAGTCAAGCCTCTAGTAGGAAGACTCACCCCGGCCCCATCTAGCCTTTTGCCATTCCCTTTTATTGAGATTCTCAGACAAAGACATTGCTTAGGCAGAAAAGTTCCAGCAGCAGAAAATTAACAAGAATTTACATACTATTAACAAACTAAAGTTGCCTCAAGCTCTACTACCTCAACTAGACAATGAGTTAATTGCTCTGACCTTTCAGAGCCATTGAGGTTGGCCATCTCTTTTTGCATATTAACAATAGTGACAATGTTTGGTTTCCTTAGACGGTTCTTTTTACATTTTATCACTAGTGACTCAACCTAGAGTCAATGAGTTAGTAGCTCTGACCATTCAGAGCCATCAAGGTTGGCCAGTTCCCTTTACATTTTATTACCAGTGATAATGTTAGGTTTCGGTTCCCGGCAGTGTCTGATCTCTCACATCGATGTTTCTCTCTCTCTCTCCCCCCTTCCACTCTCTCTAAAAATCAATAGAAAAATGTCCTTGGGTGAGGATTAACAAAAAATAAAGATATTGGATGCAAAATCGAGATGCATTTCTTGGGAATTTAAAGTGATTTATTGACCAAAAGAAAAAGACAGAGTGCAAATAAAAACTCCAGCCGAACGTGCCCAGGGCTTGTCACCTGTTCCCTCGAGGACTCGTGCTTCCTGGGAGCCGAGTGACGCAGCCCTTCCCGGAAGGACAGGCCCTCAGACTCACTGAGCACGTCCCTCCAAGGCCACACCTGCAGGGTTTCAGTGAGACGCTCTGATGGTTGGAGTTGGGTAACTCTGTGACCCAGCGTAGCACTGCTCCCTTTGTCACCGTCTAAGCTAGCGCCAGACCCCCCACACCCGGCAAGGCCACAGTCAGATAAGATGCATGGCTGTTTCTTAAAAATAAATAACTAAAAAGGCAGTCCGAGCTGGTCTCTGTGAGTCTTACACGTAGATGTAACCAAGTGCAGCCAAAATGGTCCCACCCAGGAGCTATTATCACATTCCTCCCCTTTGGAAGCAGCTAAAACTATGAAATTGTTGGCAGTTACAGTTAATCCTTTAGAAACAAAAAATTCGTACGGCCTCCAGTTCTTAACTCCAACTTCCTTCTCCTGTTTAATGTGCTTGCGAAGTTATTTTGGGGTGTGTGTGTGTGTGTGTGTGTGTGTGAATGATTTAAATGTAAATCTTCAATAAACTTCTCCTTATGTAAAGGGTACTGAATCTGAGAGAAATAGTGATTGGTGTGTAAGGGGATTAATAAATTAAAAAAAAAATTTTTTAGCTAGAAAAAGGTAACATAAACAGAGCCCAAGAGGTAATGTCAGTAATTTCAGACTGACATGAAAACCCAACAGTTTTTATTTAAATACTAGAGGCCCAGTATACGACATTCATGCACTGGAGGGGGCGGGGGAGGGTCCCTCAGCCTGGCCTGCACCCTCTCACAGTCTGAGGCCCCTCTGGGGAGCGGGCCTAACCCCGCAGTTGGACATCCCCCAAGGGGTCCTCAGTGCTGCTGTGGAGGCCGGAGAGGCTCCTGCCACCACCACTGCACTCGTCAGCCGTGAGCCCGGCTTCTGCCTCAGTGGCGCTCCCCCGGTGGGAGTGCACTGACCACCAGGGGGCAGCTCCTGTGTTGAGCGTTTGCCCCGTGGTGGTCAGTGCACATCATAGCGATTGGTCGCTCCACTGTTTGGTTGAGTTGCATATTAGGGTTTTGTTAGGACTAGGGGCCCAGTGCATGAATTCGTGCACCTTGAAAGGAACTGTGGGCCGAGAGGCTGCGGTGGGCACAGGGGTGGGTTTTGGCCCATCCTTGATGCCTCCGCCTGGCCCCTCCCATCATAGCCTCTGGTCCCCTCTCTGCCTGAAGCCCTGCTCCCACCACCGCTGCTCCCACCTGCTGATGGCACCAGCCCCACTCACACCCACTGACGGCATGGAACGATTGGCGCTGGTGCCGGCAGTGGGTGCGAGCGGGCTGGTTCCGTCAGCCAAAGACCTCCCAGGGCTGGGCGGTCCATCCAGCGCGCAGTGTCTGCTCATTAAATTGCAAGTGGCCATCTGCTTGCTCTCTCACGTGCTGCTGTTCTCCTTGGGGTCGGTTATCAGCGTCTGGCCTGGCCTCTCTCACTAATTAGCCTAAGCCAGAGCATTTGATGAACCACAGGTTCATTTTATCCTCATGGAATGTGGGCTTCTTTACTCTTCCATCTGGATAATCCATGTAAGGGAAAAAAATTGTTGTTCTAAAGTTGCGAAAGAGGTCATCTAGAATCCGGGTTGATGTTTGGCTTTTGCCGAGTACATGTGAATGCTCCCCAGTGATTTGGTCTATTTCATTCCTCTCCTCAGCTTGGCAGGGAAGACAGCAGTGCTTAGAAAATTTGGTTCTCAAAAGAAATTTCAGTCGTTGTGCTGTTGATATTTGGCCAGAGATTTTTGTGTGTGTTGTTTTTTGAGTCGGTTTTTGTGTGTGTTGGTTTTTTTTTTTTTTTGAGTCGGAAAGAATATTCTTTTTTAAAAAAATATATATTTTATTGATTTTTTACAGAGAGGAAGGGAGAGGGATAGAGAGTTAGAAACATCGATGAGAGAGCAACACCGATCAGCTGCCTCCTGCACACCCCCCACTGGGGATGTGCCCGCAACCAATGTACATGCCCTTGACCGGAATCTAACCTGGGACCTTTCAGTCCGCAGGCCAACACTCTAGCCACTGAGCCAAACCAGTTTCAGCAAGAATATTCTTTTTTGTTCTTCTTTATGAAAATAACACATACATTGTAAAGGATCCAGCTCTATACTCTGGAAGCGCTAGGTAGCCAGTACTAATAATTTGGTATGTGTCCTTTTGCTGTGTTTGCACAGATACCCATGTGCGGCATGGACCGAAGATCTAGATGTAGCAAGCAAAGCTAGAGGAGAGCAGTTCTCTGGGGCTGGGATGGGGGGGGAAGGAAGGGAGCTTCTTAAGCAACTGGGAAACCCAGAGGCTTCCTTCCGGTTAGATTTGAGCTGCATTGACTGTTTCAACTTTCTGAAGATGGTCACCAGTTTGAGAAGTTTTCAAAGAATTCTCCAACAGTGGAATGTTTAGTTCACTCAGCATATGTGTCCAAGGCCCATCCGTGCTGCGGCATGGGTCACGCCTTTGAGGCAAGGCGTTGCGGGGCCATGCGACCTGGAGCGTGCTCTGGGGCGGGGGTGCCTGCCGCTGAAGAGGGGTGCAGCGAGAGGAGGACTGGCCCAGGCGGGGGGCGGGGCGGGGACAGGCAAGGTGCAGTGTGTGAGGTGGGCCTCACAGTGTTTACTGAGGAGAGTCATGAGGAATATTGAACCGCCTAACACCAGAGGAAAGGTTGAGTACGCCCCCAGGTGAGGAATGAGAAGCCACTACAAACTCTAATCCTGGAGGTTTTGTGGCAACATGGGACGTGTTTGCTGTGTGCAATAGTCAATGTGAAATGTCCAGGCAGCAGCGTTCAACAGACACCGTGACTTAACTACATAATGCGCCCACCCAAGAAGATCTGCCTGTAGGACTTTATCCCACCATATACTTGCATCTCTGCATGAGGGGATGAGTACCAGGTGCTCGCTGTGGTATTGTTTGTAACAACACGGAATTGCAAACAAGTGACTAGGTGTTCTGTAGGGTATAAATTAAAGAGAATGAGGCAGCTCTAAATACTAGGGCAGTGGTCGGCAAACTCATTAGTCAACAGAGCCAAGTATCAACAGTACAACGATTGACATTTCTTTTGAGAGTCACATTTTTTAAACTTAAAGTTCTTCTAATACCACTTTCTTCAACATAGACTCGCCCACTCCCTCTTTCCCCCGAGAATCGTCAGTCCACTCCCCTTCCCTACCTCTGATTCTATTATATTCACCAGTTAATATTGTTCATCATGTTTTTTACTTCCCTTGGTTTTTAGATTCACTTGTTGATAGTTACATATTTGTTGTTTATAATTTTTATCTTTATTTTCTTCCTCTTCCTAAAGAACCCCTTTCACCAAAATAGACGTGGTGTTTTGTGGAAGAACCACAATCAAGGGGCCAAAGAGCCCGATGTGGCTCTCGAGCCGCAGTTTGCCGACCTCGGCTCTAGCTGGTTCTTCTCTAGTACTGACTTCTGGCAGAGTCTCATCAGTCACAAAGGCTCAGCCCCGGGCGCCTTTTTGGGCTTCTTCCACTGGGCCTTGGCTTTGCATTGCCTTACCTTTCCACACGGTGCCTCCTTTCGGGCTTGCCCTCCTGACTCTGGATAAGTGTGGTTTTAATAGAACAATCAAGGCAGAGAGCCATTGCAACAGAAAGAGCTGGCACTGCGTTGAGAGGTTGGGGTACCGAGGGATAAAATCAGAGACATCTGCTGTTCATTGTCTGTGTGTTGTGAGACTTAGCAAACCAACTTTTAACGGTGGCTTATCTTCTCAAGATATGATGCATGAACGTTGAGGCGTGCTGTTGGTTTATATATGTACAGTTTTCGTGTGCTCTTCATGCTGCTTCATGCAGACCAGTAGGTAGTCAGATTGCCAAGGATGCGTGTGACCGGTGTTGGCATTCGCTCGGATGGCAGCTCACGCACCTGCACCAACATAATAACCCGGAAGAGGGGGCTGTATCTCTGAACTGAATTGCCTCAGATCAGCGTTCTGTTGCATTTTTTAACCTTCTTATCTTTTGAATTTGAAATCTCTTTATTCAAGAGACATCACTTTCTGGGTATTTATTCTGTCAACACCGCCCCCACCCCCCACCCCTCCAGGTTATGAGATTGATAACGGAGAGAGTGAGACAGTTGATCAGCAGAGCTGCTGACTGGGTGGAAATGGCATGCTTCACTGTGAAACTTGGCAGCCAGCAGAGTTTGGTTAAAAGCCTCGTGGGATTCGCAGCCAGGCCGAGGTTGGAATGCTGTGCACTAATTACCAGTCATTGACACCACTCACTGCATGTGCATGCACGCTGGCAAGTTAAGCTCTCTGGCACCCAGTGGCTTCACACCGAAAGCAGGCACACGATCTCTGTCCCGCGAGGAGCGGTGAGGTGTCATCCGAGAGGGTACAGACAGGGCGGGCTCCTCTGGTTTTCTCTGGCCTTTAATCTGGTAAGCATTTGGTGAGTAGCCACTGTGTTCTCAGTATCTTTTAAAAACAGATCTTCCAGATGGCTTAGTGAAAAGGTACATCGTGGAATACTCTGTAGTAAAAGAATAATTGCTCTTTTATCATCTGGAAACCTCTCTTACTCTGTATTTTTGCAGGCCTATTATATAATAGTGATGATTAATATTTATTAATGCAATCTTGAGCCTAGAGGATTCTTTCAAATGATTAAAGATAGGATAACTCATGTTATTTCATCTTTAAGCATTTTTATTACGTTCTAATTCCTTAAAAATCGGGTCTCCAGTGGATTGAGCTTCCTTTTGGGTACAGGCAAAGAGTCCATAATTTAATTCCACATAATTACTTTTAACAGTGATATATATATATATATATATACACACACACATATATGTATGTTTGTGTATGTGTGTATATATACACATATAATATATAATATATAATATATAATATATAATATATAATATATAATATATAATATATAATATATGTATATACAATATATATTATATGTACATATAATATATAATATGTATATTATATATCATATAATATATACATATGGGGTGTGTGTATGTGTCCCTCAGCCTAGCCTGCACCCCTCTCCAATCTGGGACATCCCTCTCATAATCCAGGACTGCTGGCTCCCAACCACTTGCCTGCCTGCCTGCCTGCCTGCCTGATAGCCCCTAACCACTTCTGCCTGCCAGCCTGATTACCCCCTAACTACTCCCCTGCCAGCTTGATCAACGCCTAAATGTTCCCCTGCCGGCCTGGTCACCCCTAACTGCTCTCCCCTGCTGGCCTGGTCCCCCTCAAATGCCTTCCCCTGCAGGCCTGGATCCCCTGCAACTATTCTCCCCTGCAGCTTAGTCACCCCCAGCTGTCCTCCTCTGCCAGCTCCATCACCCCAATTGCCCTCCCCTGAAGGTCTGGTCCCTCCCAGCTGCCTTCCCTGCTGGCCATCTTATGGTGACCATCTTGTGTCCACATGGGGGCAGCCATCTTCTGTGTTGGAGCGATGGTCAATTATTTGCATATTACCTCTTTATTATATAGGACTATCTGGTGATCAGAATATCATTTTTTATAATCATGTCAGATGACCAGTGCATTAATAATTACAAAGAATAATATAATATCACCCGCTGTCGTGTGCTTACCATGTGCCAAATTGTGTGTTTCTCATCTTAACACGTACTCTTAACATTAACTGAACCATGCAGGATGTGTAGCATTATCCCCATTTCACAGATTAAGAAGTCAGATTAAGTTAAGGAAATGGCTCAAGGTCGCAGGGAAGTAAGTGGCAGAACCCAGATTCAAACCCACAGCCACCTTACTTACTCTCTTACTCCCAAGCTTGGGCTCTTAACCCAAGTCCATGCAGTTCTAGACGGTCTAACATCTCCATCTAGCTTCTCCTAAGCATTTTTTCTTATGCCCTGCTGTGAAATCCTTTCTCGATGAAAGGCTCCATGCCAGGAGAATGAATTGTGCCTTATTATTATGTGTGTTCTAAAATACAAGCTGCCCAGCCAGCGTGGCTCAGTGGTTGAGCATCGACCTATGAACTAGGGGCTCACAGTTTGATTCCCGGTCAGGGCACATGCCTGGGTTTTGGGCTCAGTCCTCAGTGTGGGGCATGCAGGAGGCAGCCGATCAATGATTCTCTCTCCTCACTGATGTTTCTCTCTCTCTCTCTCTCTCCTTCTCCCTTCTTCTCCAAAATTAATAAAAATCTATTTAAAAAAATACAAGCCAAGGCTGTTTTAATAGGGAAAAGGTGCTGCACAGTAGCAAGACAACACCATGTCACTAAGGTCGATGGGTAGGAAGGTCACTCAAACATCATTGTCCAGGCCACGGGGACCTGGCCGTGTGAAAAGCCCTTTGTGGGTCAGTTCTGTGTGCCACGGCCGCGATGTAGCATAATACCCTCTTTCCACTTCCATGGAAAAGGAGGCAAAGCCCGGGAGGGCTTGTTGGTAGCCTCTGAGAGAGACCCCCGGCTACATCAGCCTGCGACGACGAAGGATCCCCACCTGTCAGTGGAGACGCCCTTACCGTAGGCAGCCCACAACTGATACACGTGTGGTGTTGCCCCCTTCTGGGCTGGTGTGTGTGTGTGTGTGTGTGTGTGTGTGTGTGTGTGTCCAGGGTCCAGCCTGCAGCATTGTCAGATCCTCCGTGGCATCCGCAACCAAAGTCATGTTAAGAACGAGCTGCTCTAAATTTAGCCTTACAGCGATGGTGTGTAAAACCATGCAGTTAAACGGTATGGTGAGGATGGTTTGTGAGCACGTCATTGGGTGTGGTTCTGTGCCCACCAACCGGATAAAGAGAGCTGCGGGCAGCCTTCCTGGTGCTTAGGGGGGGAGGTTCGGAAATCAGGAGGTGGGTTTGAGTCATTATCACCGCCCTACCCATTTCCAATGTCCGAGGCTTACCTTCCTCTTCTGTAAAACGAGGGTGGTAGCATATGCCTCCTTGG
This sequence comes from Vespertilio murinus, assembly GCA_963924515.1. Lineage (NCBI taxonomy): Eukaryota > Metazoa > Chordata > Mammalia > Chiroptera > Vespertilionidae > Vespertilio > Vespertilio murinus. The sequence goes on from OZ004709.1 coordinate 7,846,906, forward strand.
GTTGCTATGGAGATTATACGAGGACATTGGAATTAGCAGTGCAGAGAACATAGTCACGGTCTATAAATTCAGCAAACAGAAGGACACTGGGCTCAGGGGGACCCAGTAAGTGCTTATAGCCAGAGCCCGGAGCCTTTATTTTAAAGCTTAAAACAGCCACGCTAGCCAACATGTAGGACACGCAGAAAACATAAAAGAGAGTAAATTGGTTTAAGCCACGGAAAGGGAGTTTGCAGCCCAGTGGGGGCCTGGGGTTTGCAGTGTTGGGAGCAGCTCTGCAGGTCCCGGGGGGAGGTGCGGTGGTGGGCGAGGATGCAGCAGGTGCAAACTCGAGTCCCAGGGCACCCACCGCGTTCGGATCTCCAGCGCCTAATGATGCCGTGGCTGCTGCTGGCAGAGCCCTGCCCGCCGGTCACTCCTCCGCACACGAGGGCCCTTGAGCCTTTATGGTGGAGGAGGGAAGGGGCTGGGAACTGGGCATGCGCGAAGCTCCCCAGTGCTAAGCCACGCAGGCACCCTCCGTGCAGGCCGGACCAGACAGACGTCTTCCCGGTGTGGCCCCTTGGCCTGCTCTGGAGGAAGGCGTTGGTGGCGGAGAAAGAAGTGTTTTCATGATACAATTAAAACTTTCTAACAGCAATTGAAAGAGGAAGATTTTTTAAATTCTATTTTTTTGTATTGAGATTATTGACATGTAACGTTGTATTAGCTACCGGTGTACAGCATATGACCCGGTGTTTGTATATACACTTGATCCTTGGACAATGGGGGGGGGGGAGTTAGGGTCGCTGATCCCATGCAGTGGAAATTTGTGCATAACTTTCCTCTCCCCCAGAACTCAGCCATAGAGAACTTGGTTCTAGTTGTCCTTCGGTATTCGCAAAGGTTTGCTTCCGGGACACCCCCACCCCCAGATACAGAGATCCAAGGACGCTCAAGTCCTGTGTATACAATGGTGTGGAATAATGCATACAGGTGACCCTCTGCGTCCTTGGCTTCTTAACCGCGGCTCAAAATTACTATTTTTGACTTGCAATTGGTTGAATCTGCAAATGCAAAACCCAGGAGGACCGGCTGTATATTTATTGGGAAAAAACACCAAACCATGTCTGAGCAGACCTGTGCAGTTCAGACCTGTGTTGCTCAGCGTCAGCTGTATTGCCATAGTAAGTCTAGTTAATACCCATTACCACAGAGGAGACAAAATATCTTAAATGATGATCAATGAACGTCAACACTTGAAGACAGACGCTGGCATTTTAAATTGGCTGGTTCTTCCACGTGATTATGTTCCATTCCTAGCATGGAGCCTGGCACACAGTAGGCCTCACATGTATTTCCTCCTTTGCCCTTTCACGTGTCCCGTCCAATGAACACCGCTGAGCTCACGAGGGACCCCGGTCCCAATCCCACAGGGGTGGTTCTTCTGGGTGACCACACACACTTCCATGGTAAAAAATATATGTATATTTTAAAAAATCTTACAAAAATGTCCTTCCCTTCCTGAGTCAAACAGCCTCTGTTCTCCGGGGATGTGAAAGCCGGGACCTTTGCACAGGGACACAGCGGCTGGCCTTTTCTCTGCAGTAAAGGCCATCATTGGCAGTGCCCGGGGTCCGGGCCGGGGCTTTTGTGAATGGGACATGGGAACACCCACTTCCCTTTCCCAGAGGCCGTTTCGGAGAATAGCTTCTTTCTCGTCCCGCTCCCCCCTCCGTCCTTGCACAGAGCCAGTGATTTACAATCGCCGATGGGCATGAATGTGCCATCTCAATCTGAAGGCATTTCAAGTGCTTTTTGCCCCCCTCCCCCCCCGGAGGTTTCCGTGCCCCCAAAGGGAATCTTCAGTTTACTTCCTTCTTTAAGGAGATGGGATGGTGGTGGTAACCCCATTGGAAGAGGCACGTTCTGATCAAAAGAAAAATCTAGATGGTCTGATGGGACAGGGAGGGCAGATACCACGCAGAAGGCCAGGCGAGCAGCGGGTTGGCCTTGAACTCCTGCCCCTAGTGCGGGCAGAACACCGACGGTCAGCATTGGTTTCCTGGACCCGGACCCACCGGAGGAAAGTTCCAAACCCGGGACAGCAGACCCATCACTCACAGTGTCAGTCATCGTCTTTTCACCCGGATGGCCCATCATTTAGTGTCACAGGAGAACTTGGAGTGAAAGTTTCATTTCTGTAGTCATTAATTTACATGTAATAGGGCGAGTCCCCAGAGTCTCCTCTTGTTTCTTAAATAGCATGTTTTAGTAGCACTGTTATTCCTCAGGGGACACGGTGACCTCTGGGCTTATGGGAAACTGGGGGGGAAATGCTGGACAGAGCTCTAGAAGCCTTAACAAGGCACCCGAGACCCTTCCAGTGGCAGGGTGGATGGGGGACCTCCCTGTGTCTCCCTGTGTCTCCCTTGTCTCCCTTGCTGGAAGTCTAACATGGAATTAAACTGGGCTCTGCCTGGACAAATAGCAGGAAAAACAATCTGCTCTGAGTCCAGGCCACACGAGGAGAGCTCCAGGAGTCCTTGGAAGGGCAGATGAGTTAAAAACATTAAAAAAAAAAAAATCCTCACCCGAGGATAACTTTTCATTGATGTTGAGAGAGAGAAGGGTGTTTGTGTGCGCAAGAGAAACATCCTTTGGTGCCTACTGCGCATGCCCTGACTGGGGATAGAACGTGAAACCTAGGTATGTGGCCCATGGACCAGATCTGGCCTGTCACGTGTTTTTTGTAAAGTTTTATCGGGACACAGCTACACCCGTCCATTTATGTACCGTCCATGGCTGTTTTCATGATACGACAGCAGCGTTTGGTGGTCGCGGCAGAGACCTCATGGCCTCCAAAACCTGCAGTACTTACTTGGTCCTCTGCAGAGAGTTTGCAGGCTCTGAACTCCAGCCTTGATTCTTCTGCATCAGTGTATTTCCTTCACTCCACAGCGAAAGCTTCTGCCACAGACCCAGCCAAGTGCTTCCAGCTCCTCTCCCCCCATCCCGAGTGCGTGAGAGGCTGCAGGTCACGAGACTCCCACGGAGCCGCACATTGTCCCACGCCGGCGGGCCGCCCGTGCCACCAATGAATTGTGACTGGCCCCTTTGTGGTGGTACTGGGGACCATTGAGGCTAATATGAAAACTACCTTCTGAGCATTTGTGCGAGCTAATTTAATTTTAGAGCTCATAAACAGATCAGAGTTATGTGGTTTAACAAAAGGTCTCCTTATGTGTAAACACTCCTGCCAAAACCATGATGAAATCCTGAGACATGGCAAACTTAATGTGCACTTTCAGACTCACATGTGGCAAACAGAGTTGACTAGCGTATCTGCTCGTAAGTATTTCTGCTGCTGTGAGAAGGCACTCGGGAAACCCCGATCGTCCTGCTCAATGTGAAAATGATTTCCTCCCTCCCCGAGGGGCCCCCTCCCCGTAAACCCACTCCTACCGAAGTCCTGCCAGCAGTTTTTTGAAAATTAAATTTATTGAGGTGACATTGGTTACTGAGATCATATCGGCTTCAGATGCCCATTTCTGTGATACATGATCTGAATTGCATTGTGGGCCTACCACCCAAGGTCAGGTCATCTTCGGCCACCATATTTTTGGCTCCCTTTACCCTTTATCACCTCCCTTCCCTCTGGTGACCGCCATACTGTCGTCTCTATGACTTTCAGTCTTATTTCCCACATATGAGTGAAATTACATAGTTTGCACCCTTTCCTGACTTATTTTACCTAGCGCAATATTGCCAAGGTCCATTCATGTTGTCACAAATGGCTGTATTTCATCTTTTCTCACGGCTGAGGACTATTCCATTGTACATGCATCCCACATCTTCTTTGTCCAGCCCTGTATCGAAGGACACTTTGGTGGTTTCCACGTCTTGGCCACTGTGACTAGGCCACGGTGACCACAGGGGTCTGCGTGTCATTGGGAAGAAATGTTTTTGAGTTTTGCAGGTAGATACCCAGAGGGAGGGATTGCTGGGTCATATGGTAATTCTATGTTTAGTACTTTTTTGAGGAACCTCCATGCTGTTCTCCACAGTGGCTGTACCAGTCTGCATTCCCACCAGCAGTGCATGAGGGTTCCTTTTTCTGAGTGGTTGTGTATTGCTTCTCCAATGTGTGTTATCCAATATGTGTTATCACTTGTCTTGTTGAGAAGAGCCATTCTAACCGGCATGTTGTAGTATCTCATCGTAGTTTTTAAAATATATATATATATATATATATATATATATATATATATATATTTTATTGATATTTTACAGAGAGGAAGGGAGAGGGATAGAGAGCTAGAAGCATCGATGAGAAACATTGGCCAGCTGCCTCTTGCACACCCCCTACTGGGGTGTGCCCACAACCAAGGTACATGCCCTTGACCAGAATCGAACCCGGGACCTTTCATTCCTCAGACCAATGCTTTACCACTGAGTCAAACCAGTTTCGGCTCATCGTAGTTTTGATTTGCATTTTCCTAACAGCTAGTAAAGTTGAACATTGTTTTACATATGTGTTGACCATTTGTATGTCTTCTTGGAGGGGAGTGTCTGTTCAAGTCCTCTACCCATTTTTCAGTTGGGTTGTTTGGTGTTGAGTTGTAGGAGTTCTTTATACATTTTGGAAATTGAAATCTTACCTTCCATAGCAAGCCGACTCACCTTTCCCCAGCACCCGACCTTTCTCTGGAGCCTGCCGGGCTCACCCTGCCGGCTCCTTCCGCAGGAGCTCTGTCGTGAGGCTGCCCTGGTGCCCCGTCTTCCCGAGGCTCCAGAAGCACAGCGACAGTGGATAGAGCGTTGACCTGGGGACTGAAGGGTCCCAGGTTCGATTCTGGTCAAGGGCATGTACCTTGGTTGCGGGCACATCCTCAGTAGGGAGTGTGCAGGAGGCAGCTGATAGATGTTTCTCTCTCATCGATGCTTCTAGCTCTCTATCCCTTTCCCTTCCTCTCTGTAAAAAAATCAATAAAATATATATTTTTAAAAAGAACAAAAGCACAGTGATGATGAGAAAGTTAGGTCTATCATCCCAGGTTAATGTTAGGCTAGATTTATTTACCAAATATTTTTAGGTAATTTTTAAATTAAAAGCAACCCCTTTCTTTCAATGCAATTTGAAAACACCAATTGGCAAGGAACTGGTAGAGGAAAATAGCTTCAAATTAATTCAAAGTTATTGAAAGATACACAACCACTCAGCAATGCATCGATGATTAGGGGCTGGCTTTATCACCATTAATGATGCCATCAGTGATCAGTCTCATTCAGAAAGTACTTATTTAGAATGGACTCTATGCAAACCACACGTGGCCACACTTCTTTATTTTATTTATTTTTTAAAATTTATTAATTAAGGTATTATATGTGTCCTTATTCCCCCATTACCCCCCCCCCCCTGTTCATGCCCTTACCCCCTGGTGTCTATGTCCATTGGTTAGGCTTATATGCATGCATACAAATCCTTTGGTTGATCTCTCCCCCTTACTTCCACCTTCCCCTAGGCCATACTTCTTTAAATTGGATTACATATATTGGGATTAATGTTCTAATGACCTGACTATAGATTTAATACAGGCATCTTAGCAATTTTGATTCCCTAAAATAACATATATATAATTCAAGCATTTAATCACTGTAAATATATATAATAGCATATGCAAAAAAAGAACAGTAGTCATCTTATTACAAAAATGCTAAAAGAAGCAGACCAAAATAAGATATCATTTGTTACTTACAGATTGTCAAAGATGAAAAAAGTTTGATAACCTGCTGTGGTTTGTGAGGGGAAATGACTACACAGACACTGCTGGTAGTGTAGGTTTGACAAACGTTTATGGAGAACAACTTGACAATATCAGTGCCTTGGCAATTCTACTTCTAGGAGTTCATTCTGTGGATATACTCACATGTTACCAATGCACAGTGATGTTCACTGCAGCGTTGTTAGAATAGTAAAAAGCCAGAAAGAGCAAAATCTGTGATGCATTTGCTATGGACTGAATAGCACCCTCCACCCACCCCAATCCACACGTTGACGCTCTAGCCCCCAGCATCATGGAGGTTCCTCCTGCTGGTTTGGAGAAGATGGAGTTGGGGTCCAGGATGCAGCCTGGTGGACTGAGGGGGAGAACCGCAGTCTGACAGCAGCCTGTGGCCCGGAGCTCCGGCGGCCTTGAGAGCGGTCCAGGACAACGTGTTTCTGTGTGCGCACCACATTTCTCTGGATCATGTCATGTCGGTATTTCATTTGCATTCCTCCGCGCTTAATTTCCATTGCGAGGGGTTTGTCACTGATGCTTTCCATTTATTGCCCTGCAACTGCAAAATGTATCACTCAAAGCGGCTGGTCCCGCTCGTGGCAGGGAAGGGAGGAGGGCCCGCCGGGCAGGACGTGGAAGTAGTTTATGAAATCCCTGGGAGGCCACATCTGCCTTCTCCTCTAGTTCATTCATTTTACCTGCCATTTCTCTGTCCCTCTCTTTTCTACAAGTTCTATTTTTTTTTCTTGATTTAAACGCCTTTTATCTTCTCTAAATTTTTTCCTATTCCCAGGTTTCACCAAATCTGCCTCTTTGTGTGCATTCTTTTTTTACATAATTGTTTCCCTCTCACTCTCCTTATCCTCTGAGCCTCAGAACTCTTTCCCCTTCCTCTTCTAGAACTCACTCGCCGTTACCACCTACCTGGCTACTCTATTTAAAAAAAAATTATTTTTTAATCCTCATCAGAGGATATGTTTTTATTGATGAGAGAGAGAGAGAGAGAGAGAGAGAGAGAGAGAGAGAGAGAGAGAGACTCATGTATGTGCTCTGACCGGGAATCAAACCTGTAATGTTTTGGTGCATGGGATGATGCGCTAACCAACTGAGCCAGGGTCCACCTACTCTCTTTAGCTTACTAATTTTCTTTCTTTGTCTATAATATTTCTTGAATTTAATGCTCTTTATTTAATGAAATTATGTCTGTAGACTGTAAGAAAGAGGCTGGTTCTGAGATTGTGTGCTGCATCCCAAGATGCTATTTGCGAACGGGGCTGCTTTCCACAGTCTCAGTCTGGGGTTACTGAACCATTTCAAAGGCATTTGGGAAGAAAAGGTTAGCATATTGTATTATTTATTCCTGCTCATGATAGCTACTTAACGACGAGTTATACCCACCATGCAGGTCTTGGCTATCAACAAGTTCAAGCAAATGGAACAGTTTCCACTGTGAAGAGGCAGCACAGTATTCTGGGAGCGACACGGACTTCTGTGTCAAACAGATGTGAATATAAATCTGGGCTCTGCTCTTAATTAGCACTGTAATGTAGTCAAATTACTGCCATCATTTGACTTATTGTCTAAATTATGAAGTATCTCAAGCTCACAAAGAAGTACACACAGTGACATCCACCCACCACTTAGCGTTGTCAGATCTAATCGTTTGGCCATATTACTTTCAGATCTTTCTTTTTGTTAAGAAATGAAACATTACAGCAAATACTTAATTTCTCTGACTCTGGAGTTTCTTCTACTCTGCAGGGGCCTCCTCATATCTGTGCCCAGAGGCACGAGAATTAAACGGCACGCCACATCTAACGTGCCTGCCGAGCGGTGAGTACGGAGACTCGTCAGCATGCTTCTGCCAGCAATTGTGAATAAGTCCCTTCGGCCGCTCTCAAAAACTCCATCTAAATTATTTTTTAAAAGTAACAGCTTAATTTTTCTGTCTAACCTTGGTTTTGTTATTATATACAGTATTTTTAAAAATACATATTTTATTTATTTTTTTACAGAGAGGAAGAGAGAGGGATAGAGAGTTAGAAACATCGATGAGAGAGAAACATCAACCAGCTGCCTCTTGCACACCCCCCTACTGGGGATGTACCCACAACCAAGGTACATGTCCTTGACCGGAATCGAACCCGGGACCCTTGAGTCCCCAGGCTGACGCTCTATCCACTGAGCCAAACCAGTTTCAGCTGTTTTGTTATTATAAAGTTAACAACATAATCCCCCTTCATTTTGTTATTCTAAAAATAAACATGATTTTCTCTACCACCAACTTAGAAAAATAATACCGATTTAGCGTGTCAGAAACTAAGTTTTTTAAAATGTTAAGTTTTCATGAGCACTTGAACTTTTTTTAAAAAAATATTTTTTATTGATTTTTTTTTTTAACAGAGAGGAAGGGAGAGGGATAGACAGTTAGAGACATCGATCAGCTGCCTCCTGCCCACCCTACACTGGGATGTCCCTGCAACCCAGGTACATGCCCTTGACCAGAATCGAACCTGGGACCCTTTAGTCCGCAGGCCGACGCTCTATCCACTGAGCCACACCGGTCAGAGCAGCACTTGAACTTGTAAGCACCAGCTGGCTCCTTGTTACCGTAAATGCATTTTGGAAGGAATGTTTTCTAATCGCAGCCCCTCGGCGAAGGGCTCCCTTTCTCGGCACAGAGGGTGGAACTTCCCGGAGTGAGTTCCCAGATGTTGGCACGGGACGTGTTTCCTCTGGCAGCTGCTTCTGCGGTAGCGGCGGCGGCAGCTGCCCTCGGATAAACTGTTGTCCAGGCGAGTGAGGCGAGGTGTCCCGGGGGATAGGGTGGCACCCCAGGGATAGGGTGGATTGCCAGGGAACCCAGGAGTGTTAGTGCCTAGACCCCGCCATGGTCGCTGGAACAGCTGACGGCGGAGGCTGGCCATTGGCTGGTATTTATTAAGCGTCTAGTGAACCTTGGTGCTGTCCCACCCACTCGAGATCCAGAGGTGAATCAGCAGTCAAAGCTCATGGGGTAAGGGAGCTGACATGTGGCGGTGGTGGTGGCTGTTGAAGACCAAGCGATAAACAAACAAACAAACAAACAAACACACACATGCATGGCTTGTCGGGGGTAGTAAGTGCTCCAGAGAAAGAACCACAGAGAGGAAGGGATAGGAGGTGTGGGGAGAAGGGCACGGTCTACAGTGACTGTGGGTGCATTTAGTGTGTTGGTTCACTCATTTCTTCCGCAAACGTGTTGAACAGCCACGTCGTCTGGGCAGTGTCGTTAGACGTAGGCCTGGATCTGAGGTTATGGAAGGCCTAGCTGGGCAGTGTGAACCTGGCAGGCCTGGTGGAGGTGCCAGGGGGACATGGAGGAGGGGCATTCCAACTCTGCAGCGTCAGGGAGGGTTTCTCGGAAGAGGAGAGAGTGTTGATGATGATAAAGAGTGGAACTGACAGGACACGATGGCGCGTCAGGGATGACTGAGGCGAAGTGTCTGGGACAAGGCGTGGTGCCTGCGTGGCCAGCTGTGAGCAGTCAGGAAATGTGGGGAGAACTGGGGGTGGGCATGGGGATGAGCTCCGTTCGATGCCTGTGGACATCGCAGTAGTCGGATGGTGAGCTCGCAGAGCTGTCTGGCCTGGAGAAGCCGTGTGGTACAGTGGGAGGTTCCTGGGCCTGTTGTCCAAAATGCGTCCCGTTCATAGGCAGCGTCCTCCTGTGGCAGAACCAATTGGCTGTGGGGACCCACTGTGTTTATAATGGAAGAACTGCTGTGCTGGAGACACACTTATGGCGCAGTACTTGTTTCAGTGGGGCTTTGGTGCTCACCGAGTCTACCTCTTGAATATCTAATTATGGATGTGAGGAGTTGAAATCTGTCTCTCACACTGACCACTAGGTACACTGGCTTCTGGATCTCCAGTCAGCTGCTGTCTGAGGCCACCCTGCAGGATCTACAGCAAGTCCTCTCCTCCCTGCTTGGGATTTATAGATTATGGAGCTGTCTGAACAGATGTGCAAGTTAGCAGTGAAGGCCTTTCATATGCAAAAGCCACTGCATGGAGCTTGGGTGTGTTTGTAGATTGTGTGGGGCAGAGTCTCAGGGTGTCACTAGGCTAGGGCATGGAAAACAGCAATGGCGGCAGTGAGCTGTCCAGTGCCTCCGACTGCATCCCCGCGTCTCCTGCCCCAGTGCAGCAAACAATTGTTCCTCCCCGCAGCTCTGCAAGCCAGCCACCTTCACTTTCTGACCTGATGGTAGACAGTCCAGCTTCTCCCCGTAGGATTTTGGGTCTCGCGCATCTCCCCTTCGGGTTGAAGAAAGCAAAATGCCTGCCGCCAGCTGGGATCTGCTGCCAGCCAGTATCGTGCGCTCCCATACCTCAGTTTTTCAGTGTTTGTGCACTGAATGCTCCTCTCTCTTTCCATCTGGTTGTAGAACTTCCACTCTCAGCCAGCCCTCCCATGGCTCTGGGTGATAGACATTTATCTTTTAGTTGTAGTTTTGAAATGGTTGTGCACGGCTGCAGTTTAGGTGTGTTTACCTACGCTGCCATCTTGGGTTCTCCTACTTGTTGCTTTTAAATCCCGACAGCTTTTATTCCTTTTCTTGCCTTAATGGACTGGCTGGAATCTCAGGCGTGATGCTAAATAGAAATGGTGAGAGTGGAAACCCTTGTCTTGTTCTTGATGTTCAGGGAAGGTGTTCAGTGTGTTACCCTTAAGGATAAGGCAGTCATTATAGATGCCCTTTACTGGAATGAGAAATTACCCTTCTATTTTTAGTTTGCTGAGAGTTTTTATCAGGAATTAATGCTAGATCTTGTCAAATGCTTTTTCTGTGTCTATTCAGACGATCATATGGTTTTTACTTTTAGTTTGCTAATATGGTGCAATACATTGGTTGCTTTTAAACTATATTAATTGAAACTAGCAGTCTGGGGTAGTTACCACTTAGTCACGATGTCTTTATCCACTTAATATATTGTTGGATTTAATTTGCTAAAATTTCTAAAAAGAATTTTTCCATCTCTGTTTATGAGAGATATTCATTCTGTATTTTTTCCCCCTGTCATTGTCTCCATCTGGTTTTTGAATCAGGACAGTGGTGGTCTCATGTAATGACTTGGAAAGTATTCTTTCCTCTTCAGTTTTCTGGAAGAGTTTGCATAGAACTGCACATTATTTCTTCCTTAAATGCTTGCTTGCTAGGATTCACCAGTGCAGCCATCTGAGCTTGGAGGTTTCTTGTTTTCCAATGGTTTTAAACTGCAGATGCAATTTCTTTAGTAGTTTTAGGGCTGTTCAGGTTATCTGTATATTTTTGAGTGAGCTTTGAGAGTTTGTGTTTTCCAAGTAGTATGTCTGTTTTATCTAAGTTGTCGAATTTTTTGGCACAAAGCTGTTCACAATACTCCTTAATTATCTTATAAACTAGAGGCCTGGTGCATGAATTTGTGCACCAGTGAGGTCCCTTGGCTTGGCCTGCAGGATCAGGTTGAAACTGGTTCCCTGACATCCCCCCAGGGGTCCTGGATTTCAAGAGGGCGCAGGCCAGGCTGAGGGACGGACCTCACCAGTGCACAAACAGAGCCGGAGAGGGATGTGGGAGGTTGGCTAGCCGGGGAGAATCTCGGGAGGGCTCCAGGGTGTGTCCAGCCATCTAGCTCAGTCACAATTAGCCAGACTCCAGCAGCAAGCTAATCTATTGGTCATAGCATCTGCCCCCTGGTGGTCAGTGTACTTCATAGTGAGCGGTTGAGCAGCCTTAGCATATCATTAGCATATTACGCTTTGATTGGTTGAGTGGACGACCGGATGACTGGACACTTAGCATATTAGGCTTTTATTATATAGTATATTTGCAGACTCTGTAGCGGTGTCCTTTCTCTCATTACTGATATTGGTAATTCAATTCCTCTCTTTTTTTCCTGATCAGCCTGGCTAGAGAGCTATCCGTTTTATTGATCTTCTCAAAGAACCAGTTTTTGGTTTCATTGACTTATTATTATTATTATTATTATTATTCCATTTTTTAATTTCATTAATTTCAGTTCTGATCTTGATTATTTCCTCTATTTAGCTTGCTTTGAGGTTAATTTGCTCTTTGTTTTTTAGTTTCTTAAGGCAGAGGCTGAGTCATGGTTTTGGAGCTTTCTCCTCCGTTAGAGCTGTGTGTTTTGCGCTAAGTAGTGATGATGTAGGGGCATCCCCCAAAGGGTTCTATTTTGGCTCCCCCTCCTTGGGCCATCACTCATCCTGGGGTTTCACTCAAGCCAGGAACCGGGTACATCACAGGTCTCACCGTACTTACTCCTGTTTCTCAGGAATCAATGTAGTCCTCCACTATCTGGTAGCCAGTGTCTTGAAAACCATTGTTTCATCTGTTTTGCCTGTTTTTTTTTGCTTTTGTTTTTGAAACTTTCAGGCAGAAGGGTAAATATAATTCTTGTTATTCCACGATGCCTGGAACCAGGAGCTCTTATGCATTATTAAAAACTTTCATCTGTAGGCATTGCTTTGATTATAGAGTTCACTGTCCAGTGTTTTCATCCTAAAATTTCTCTCCTCTTTCAGTCTTCAGACACCAGACCTGGCACTGTTTTCACTAGAGACAGTATGCTTAGAGTTAAAAGCTCAGCTTTTATTCCCCTTCATAGGACTTAACAACCTTATGATATATTATATACTTGGCTTATTTATTTATTTACCTCCTGTCCCTCCCTTCCCCACAAGTGCCGTGCAGAAAAGGATTCTTGTCTTTGATCTCTGCTGAGATTCAGATCCTAGATTTGTTCGTTTCACTCGCTAGACTTAAACTCTCTGTGCCTCCGATTCATCATCCACACAGTGGGAGTAGTGCCCGCCTCGACGTTGTTGTGAGGTTCAAACATGGCGTGTTGTGAAGAGCGCCTAGAGCAGTACCCTGTGCGGAATAAGTCATTGTTCTTGGAGTTGCTACTGGATTTTCCTCCCTGGAGACTGGACGGGTAACAGCAGCTGATGAAAGCTAGTCGGCCCTCTCCGGTCAGCCCCCGGCCAGCAGCATTTGCAGTGGTTTGGATGGGGTGTACATTGAGATTATCCACTTGAATACGACTCTTAGGTTATACGCATACAAAATAACTATACTTTTCCGAATTAAAAAATTAAGCATTGACTATTAAATCAGTACAAGGACTCTACTGACCTAGATGAAATAATAAAACTGCATTCTTTGTGAATCTGTTTTTTCCCATCAGAAAAGTGGAAATATCTGAAATTCTCACGGCTGGGTGTGCTTTGGAATTTAGATATTTTTTGGTTTTCAAAGGTGCAAATATTCTGTATTACATAGTATGTTACATCCCAGTAGATCCCAGGACAGTGCCTCAGAATCCAACACATTAACCTATTTTGCACCAAAATGTATGATGTTTGCTTTAAGGGGAATAAATAAAGACTATTTAAAAAAAAAAATCCCCATTGTTGGCTCAGATTAGGTTTTGCCTATGAGTTTCCTGCATACGTAGAAGAAAACACTTGGGATTTTAGAACTTTTGTGTTTTAGAGTTATAGACTGTTTATCATAAGGTTTTGAAGAGGATATGTAAACACCTGAGAGATAATGGGAACTCAATGAATTAGTATTACCCTTGCTATTCATTGCATCAGTATTGTCAGCATGATTATGGAGTGGTGCAGTAGTAGTAATTATTGCGAGACTCTAAACGTTAAAGGCCTGTTAGAAATGCTCCTCTGTTTCCCTGGTCACTCAGGCCCAGTTGAAACTATGGGTGATGTTTTGGGAGAGTTTAGACGGAAGTAGACCTCATGCTTGGAGGTCGTTCCTGTGTTCACTGAGGGATAAGAGTGGAGAGTTTGGCAACATGTGTATGTGGTGGGGGTTGGAGTCCTGGGCAGGCTGGTTCCCAAGTCCTGGGAATTGCCTTTTCCCTTCTCTTCCCCCTACAGCCCCTACCTCCCCTTTCTCTCCCTCTCCTGTTCCCTCTCCGCCCCCTTCTCCCCTCCCTGTCTCTCTCATCCTTTTGGTACTCAACATGACTGCCACCTCAGGAGAAGGAGGAAATTACCTGACGTCCACATGTGGGGGGTGGAAGTCAGCAGAGGCTTTGGGGCTCTGAGATGTGAAGATGCATCCCTGCCTCATGCGCAAGGCGAGCTCCAACTGCTCCCACGTGGTGATGCGACCTGGCCGGGGGCTGTGTTCCTGGCATTCACTGGGCAGCGCCGTGGTTCCTGCTCCTCTCTCCTGGGTTAGGTGACCTGCTGACCCACTTGGGGTTGTTAAAGGCTGGGTGGGCTTCTGAGGAGGCCAGGAGACCTGTGGTTGCTCTAGAGCAGTGTTCCCCAAAGTGTGGTACGCATACCCCCAGGGGTACGGGAAGAGTCTGGTGGGGGTCCGCGTTGCACCGGAGTTTGGTGGGGATGTGCATTGCACCGTGCTTAGCTGCGCCTAATTCTACATTCTCATGAGTCAAGTCAAGACAGTCTTGTGAGGCGTGAGATGGCCCGGTGTGCACATACATGTTATTTATAATATAACTTTTATTTATATTTTATTATGAATAATTTTATTTTTCATTTATTATTACTTTGTGTATGTACCAAAAAAATAAAAAATAAAAATATTTTAATTGTTATTAAAATACATCCATTTTTTTTTTGATGAGGGGTACTCAGCGTTACGAAAATTATAGAAGGGGTACACATATGTCAAACGTTTGGGAAACACTGCTTTGGGGGACTATCGAAGACAATCCCAGAGAAAGATTGTGTTTATGGAGCTTCGCTCCTACGTGCCCCCGGCCCGGTTTCCTTCTGCTCCCGGGGCAGTCTCCTCCCATGTGATGCTGCCCCGGCACCAGGCTGGTACAGGCCGGTCTGGAGTGGCCATGCCTCCCTGCAGGGGCGCAGCGCAGTGGAGGTGGCTCCCCGAAGCCAGGGGGTGTGCACAGCCCGGAGCGGGGAGCTTTGGGAAGAGAGCTTCCGGCCCGCGGGGGCTGGCTGCCAGCAGTACTTCCGGGTGCCCTCCCCACGTGGTGAGCCTCAGAAAGACATGGGTTTGTGCCAGAACCGGTTTGGCTCAGTGGTAGAGCGTCTGGTCTGCGGACTGAAAGGTCCCTGGTTCGATTCCGGTCAAGGGCATGAACCTTGGTTGCGGGCACATCCCCGGTGGGGGGTGTGCAAGAGGCAGCTGATTGATGTTTCTCTCTCATCAACGTTTCTAGCTCTCTATCCCTGTCTCTTCCTCTCTGTAATGATAAATGTATTAAAAAAAAAAAAAAGACTTGGGTTTGCGTACGACGATTCCTGGATGAAGGAACTTGGATTTAGTCGGATTGTTTGGCTTCCTTTTGTCAAGTTGTATTATTCCTTATATATTTCGGATATTAACCCTTTATTGCTGTACATGCTCTCCCATCCAGGGGGCTCCCTTTTCGTTTTGTTGGCGTTTCTTTTGCTGCTGGGCAGCTTTTTATGTTGATGTAGCGCCGTGTGTTTATTTTCTCCTGTTTCCCTTGCCTGAAGGGATTTGAATTTAAACGGGTGACGTGTGCGCCGACATTTATACCTGTGAATGATTACATGTTGTTATGTAAGCTTACTTATGGACGGTCTAGCAAAATATACTCAGCATCTGGTGACGTTACTGTTCGGATGCATGATTAACTTACCAGGGTAGGACTGACCTTTCAGTTAACCTTCGCCTCTAGGGGAAAGACTGGCCCGAGGCTATGGGAGGTATCCGAGGACACTAGGCTGAGAGAGTGAAGAGACGGGCAGGCAGCCTGGCCCATCAGGAGCTACAGGTAACCGGCCCGCTGACATCGCAATGAAAATGTCTCGGTGTGAACACTCTGTGGGAGGGATCCAATCCCTGCGCACCCTAGCCCTGCCTCCTGAGAGTCCCTGGGCTTGCGAAGCTGATTGTTCTGGTTTCCGGAGAGTTCCGGAAGGTGATAGGCTATCCCACGGGAAGCTGGGACTGGGAATGGACGCCTGACCTCGCTCTGCTCTGCCTTCCCTCACCAAATGCGCAGCAAACCTCATGGCAGGTCTCTGCCTTCCCTCACCAAATGCGTAGCAAACCTCGTGGCGGGTCTCAGGGACTGTCACGGCCGAAGGAACACTCTGGAGCAGTGGTAGGAAACCTCGGTCCTTTGGGATTGGCTGGCGGCTTGACAATCTGGTGGCCGAAGGCGTCTGGATCCCTCACCCTGCTCCCTGCTTTTGCTGCTCGGCCTGTGCTGTCACCCAGTGAACGCTCGTCCGTTCTGAGCGTCCCGTGTGGTCCTCTGAGTGTTGGAGGGGACGGCGCCTCGGTGGGGTCAGTCACGAGACGCCCTTGGTCCCCAGGGTCCTCTGCACACGGTACTGAGTGACACAGAGAAGCCATTGAAACGGAGGAATATTTTCATGTTCTCCTAGCGGAGCCAAATGAGACAAACATTGAAGAATAGTCGTTGAAATAGTTTCCAAATCAGACAAAGTCACATTTCTCTGTAATTTTCTCATTCTGGTTCCTATTTATATTTTCCCCGGAGGCCGAGTTGTGGTTGTCATAGCAATTCTCTTTTATCCATGAAACGGATATCTTTATTATTTGTACCTCATAGCAAATCAAGGCCTATTCAAACCTAAATGTTTCCTTTAAGGTAATATAGAGTTACTGACCGGAATAGGCCCTTTTCGGTTCACTCATCACCGTGGTTTCTGGGACCCCTGAGCCACAGGGTCGCTTAGGGCTCTACTTGGATGGGCCACCCCCCGAGCGGGAGGTTGGAGAGCAGGGCGGTGAGTCCTGCCCCCACCACGTCCTCTTGGCGCCCAGCACCCTCGGCGGCCGGAGGCACTGGGAATTCCCGGCAGGGCTTGTACCAAGTGCCCCTGCTTCCGCACCCAGCATCTCTGGGAGTCTGCTCCTTTCCGTTAGTCCCTTCCTTCGGCTGTTAGGTCTTTCCCAGGCGGTCCCCATGTGTTGTTCTGCTCCCACTCCTCTCCTGAGGAGGTTTGTTTGAACCCGACCATCACCCGGTTCTCCTCAGCTCCACTGACTTCCCAGAATTTACCGCTTGTGTCTTCTCTGTGGCTTTGATGTTGTTGCTCAGTGGATCCTCCTTGAGGCTGTTTTCTTTCACTTTCTGCCCTCCTTCCACTCCCCCTCACCCATTGGCTTTGTCATGCATTCTCTGTCTCCTCGCTCTTCTGTAACTCCTCCAAAAAGTAGCCCCTCGCTCCGGTCCAGCCTGGCAGCTCCAGGTGGCACAGTCACCTCCTTGGCGGGCTGTGACTATTGGGATGCCACTGTGACTAGAGAGGGCTCACCCTCAACTCCACATCACTGTTCTGACCACCGGCCCCCACTGCGGCTCTGCCCCCAGAGACTGAGCCGGCGCAGGGCCCCCCACTTTCAGGACCTGCCATCACCATGGGGCCCAGCCCGACTCTTCTCAGCTGTGGCCCCTCCACCAGCAGACGAGACGGAAAACCCTTGAGTCTGACTCTTACTTCGTTTCCACTTCCTGTTTGTAGTTTCATATCAACGCCTCACTTCCTTGTGAGCTGGGGAAGATATGCCTAGCTGGGGAGTATCCCTTGGGGACGTGTGTGTGAGTATGTGTATGTGTGTGTATGTGTGTGCATGTGCGTGTGCGTGTGTGTGTGTGTGATTTGTTGGGAATCAGAGTTTTTAAGAATTAGAGGGATCTCAAAGATCATATAGTCTAATTCTCTCATGTTACATGTTCACGTTATGAAGGTGAACAGTGATGTGCGAACTTATTCCATAGCTGTTACTGCAGAAATGTGACTGCGGTCTCATTCTCTTTGCATGAAGCTCCCACAGGGTAACAAAATGAAACGGGTCCTCTCGCCATCTGCATCGCTCCGTGAGCTGTTGCTGTGTAATACTTCTTACCCTTTAGAAACACTCAGCTCACACCGAGCCTGGATAGCACATCACAAGGACCCGGTTTGCAAAGCCAAGCCCGTCGCCGTGGCTGGTGGGCAGCATCCGTTCACCGAAGGCTGCGGTTCGGCGTGCGGTCAGGGCACGTGCGGGAGGCAGCCCGTCGGATGTCCCTCTCATGGCCGTGTGTTGCTCTCTAGGAATCAGTGAAAGCATAGCCTCGGGTGAGGATGAAAAAAAATTAAAACTTGTCAGTTTCTTAAAAGGTTGAGCATTTTCTTTCAGTGGAAAGAAAGAAAGAAAAAAGGCATCAACAAATTAGTTCCAGCGGGGCCTTCCCACTGTTCCAGTCAACCCCAAACCTAAACGGAGGGGGCAAGGCCAGACTCAGCAAATGTACCTTCTGCGTCAGCCTGCCTGCACCCGGGCGGGGGCCAGGCTGGAATTGGGGAGGGGTCTGCCCCGGGGCAGCCTGGTGATCTGCCATCCGGTGCCGCCGAGGGCGCTCAGGGGTGCTAAGCTTGGCCTTCGGTGGGGGAGCTTCTGCAGGGCATCCGCTGGGACACCGGAACAGGACCTGCCAACACCCAGGAAGATGCTCGGCGCCCGCTGGCCAGGGCAGGCGGTCGGCACCTGCTGCCTGTGATCGCGGTGGTGCTGAGCACCGTGGCTGTGTCCCGGCGTCAGGAGGGAGCGTAGGGAAGATCAGGAGCGACGCTGTGCGTTTCCTTTGAGAGAACTGGCCGCTTAGAGCCCATTAGTGGCCTTACTCTATCCCTCCCCCGGCCTTGGCCTGCACAGTTCATCAGGAAACGTGCTGTTTTAAGGGATGATCTCGGATTTGGTAAAGGGATGATCTCACGGATGTGACCTGACCACTTTGGACCGTTAGCGATGGGCCTGCTGGAGCCCACCCGGGTGCCTTCTAAGTGAAGGGAGTCGCAGGGACCCTGACCGTGGGATGTCTAAGCAGGAGAGCCGTGGTCAAACCCCGGGCCGGGGAGCTCTCAGGCACCGCACAGCGCTCCCTGGGCAGAGCGCGTGTGAATGGAGAGCAGTTTCTTTGCCCCGTTATCTCCCAGGTCTTTGCTCTTAAAAGAAGGGCCTAAGGGATGAGAAGCAGGTGCCCGGAGAAGCACAGAGACAACGCTGGCCTCCAGGGGGCGCCTGGGAGCAGCGTAGGAAGGCTGGCACCCTCCAGGGTGAAGGCCTCCCACGCACTGCCCGCACCTGTCCCGCAGCCTCTGCAGCGGCTCCCTGGGCCGGTCCTGGCGCCTTTCTGTCCCCACGCTCCTCTGCCGTGGACAGCTTTCAGGCTGGTGGGAAAAGTCCCATTGGAGGGAGGTCACTCACCCCCGGAAGGCAGGGGCGGGGAAGGTCCGGCCTGGCCGCAGGAGGGCTGTGAAACCATCTGGCCTGGCCCCGCGAGGCCCCGGGGGTGAGCCGAGTGTCTGCCCGGACACAGCAGGCTCAGTTCTGTGCACGGCAGTCGATGGTTTTGTATGGCCCTCGCATGGTGTTATAAATACCCAATGGCCCTTGGCAGGAAGAAGGTCCCCCAGTGGTGTCAGTGACGTACCAGATTGGAACAGAGTGTCCGAGGCATGAGCCGCAAATCTGGGTCAGACCGAAACTCTGAGTACGTTAGCGGGAACTTGGTTTTATGTTCCACTTATGTCTGCGAATCGTTCCTATTAAAGTCAGCGAGCCAGAGGAGGGACCGAGACGGCATCAAGGAGCTTCTGCCAGTCACTGTCGTTTTGCCACCAAGCTTCTCCCCCCACCCCCACCCCCATTTCCACTTGCCCAGCCGGTCCCGTCCGGAGGGGGGGGGGAAGGGGCGGCTGCACCCACAGGAGCTCCGCTCGGCTTGGCAGTGGGGTTTCCTGAGGGACCAGGTGCTGATTTTTGGTCATTGTTTCTAAAGGTATCACAGCTGCCGAAACCGGTTTGGCTCAGTGGATAGAGCGTCGGTCTGTGGACTGAAAGGTCCTGGGTTCGATTCCTTCCAGTCAAGGGCATGTACATTGGTTGTGGGCACATCCTCAGTGGGGAGTGTGCAAGAGGCGGCTGGTCGATGTTTCTCTCTCATCGACGTTTCTAGCTCTCTATCTCTCTCCCTTCCTCTCTGTAAAAATATCAATAAAATATATTTGTAAAAAAAAATAAAGGTATCACAGCTGCTACTTTTTAAAAAATATATATTTTATTGATATTTTACAGAGAGGAAGGGAGAGAGAGAGCTAGAAACGTTGATGAGAGAGAAACATCGACCAGCCGCCTCTTGCACAACCCCTACAGGGGATGTGCCCACAACCAAGGTACATGCCATTGACTGGAATCGAACCCGGGACCTTTCAGTCCGCAGACCGACGCTCTACCACAGAGCCAAACCGGTTTGGGCATAGCTGCTACTTTTGATATCAAATACGAGCCTGTAATTCCAGGCAAAACATTGGCCATCAATGAAAACAAAGAGCCCTCTCCTAGTGTAATTGTAATAAAACTAGAGGCCCGGTGCATGAAACTCATGCCCGGGTTTGGTCCCTAGTCCTGGCCTGCGGATCGGGGCGTCTTCCCTAGCTGGCCCCGCCCCCCTCGCCACCCACCCCAGTTCCGTTTGCCATCCGGTGATTGGTGCCTGACAGCCGGGGGAAGGGCCCGAGGTCAGCTGTTCCCGCCCGCTCGCCAGCCCCGCCTCTGCCACAGGTCTCCCTCTGTGTGTGGGGTGACCGGCGGGGCGGGGACCTGGCCTGGTGTTGCCCACGTCCCCACCGCTCACCCCCAGTCCCCCGTTCGTCACCAGGCGACCGGAGCCTGCCGCCGGAGAAAAGCTCCAAGAGGCGGTCAGGACGCCTCATAGCGGTTGGTCCAACAGTCGCTCCGGTCATGCCACGGTTAGGGTCAGTTTGTACAATGACCCTTTTATTTATTTATTTATTTTATTTTTGGCCTTCAAGCAACTTTCTTTATTTTTTAAAAAAATTATTTATTTATTTTATTAATGTATTATATTGTGTACATATCTTACCATGCCCCCCCCCCCCCTCCCATTCATGCCCTCCCTCCCAGAGTTCTGTGTTCGTTGGTTGTATTCATGCATACTAGTCCTTCGGTTGTTCTCTTATCTCCCCCCAGGTCTCCTTCCCCTCCCCGCTGTCATTTGACAATCTGTTTATGGTGATTATCTCATGATCACATGAATAGAATCCGCTCCTCATTTGACAATCTGCTTGTTTTATGGTGACCATCTCAGGACCACATGAATAGAATCCGCTCCTCATTTGGCAGTCTGCTTGTTTTATGGTGACTATCTCAGGACCATATGAATAGAGTCCGCTCCTCCTCTGGTTCTCACCGCCCCTCCCCCTGGGTCCCACTGCTTCCTCTGGGACACACGGCTCGCCCGGGGCACAGGGCCCCGTGGGACGACCCTTTTATTATATAGGATAGAGGCCTGGTGGATGGGTGGGGGCCGGCTGGCCTGCCCTGATGGGGGCCCTGGATCAGGATGGGGGGTCCCTGACGGGGGCGGGGCTGGTCTGGGCGTGGGGCAGTGGTTGTTCCGGTCGTTCCGCCATTTCGGTCGCTGGGCTTTTGTTATATAGGATGTGAATCCACACAAGTAGCCTGTTCGTCTCCCCATACTCAAAAGAAAACCTTCGGCGCCAAACTGCAAGAATCCACAGATCTGAGCCAATGTTAACGTATACCTTTTTTTTTTATTAAATATGTAAAAAGATAACCGCAAGTCCAAGTTATTCACATATTCAGCAACAAAAGGCTACTCTACCATGCGACAGCGTGGGCAATGGAAAACGCACGTGATACATCTGAATAAGACTCTTCCTCTATCATGTCCTTACTCTGCTCTGTGTATAACGAACAGTACATCTGTGTACATTCCTTCCAGTTTACATCTCCTGTAGAACCAAAGCTTCCTGTGGACTCTGGTGTGAAGTGACCCGAATGCATGGACGCCTGGACGGAGGGAAGGGTCCTGGGCTCCCTCCCGGGGTGGGCTCTCTCGTGTCCTTTCTGCTTAGCAGACAGGCTCTCGGCCCCCGGCTTCGGTCGCTTCCTGCCTGTCACAAGCAGCGGAAGTGCTGTGACCAGCACGGTGGGTGTGGGGGAGGCGCAGGGCGCACACCGAGGGTGGGTGACCGCTCGGCCAGCCCCGCGATGGGGAGGAGGGAGCAGGCCTGGCCCACGAGGGGTGGCGGGCACAGGGCTGGGGAGCAGCCGTTACAGGGCCCCCAGGCCTCGGTGAGGGACCCGGGGGGGGGGATTCGCAGCCCTTTCCTACCCGGATGGAGCGTGCGCTCCCGCACCTGGGAGGGGAGTGCAGTGTGGTGGTGGGGAAAAGCCATCTTTGCACTCTCTGGCCAGTGCTGGCCGCGGAGCAGGCTGGGCGGAGGGGGAAACGGTGCGGGTGCCGCGGCGAGGCCGATGGTGCGCCCTGGCCTGTGTCTGCAGGGCTGGCAGGAGGCGCCACGAGAACCCCCGACGTGGTCTGTGTGGGACTGCTCAGTGCCTCCTTGTGAAAGCCGTTTTAAACCAGGGACTCTGTGTACAACAGGCTGTGTGTGTACGTGTGTGTGTGTGTGTGTGTGTGTGTATGTGTGTGTGGGGGGGCTAGGCACGAGCCGCGCATAGCACAGCCGCCACCCGTGACCAGGGGACGGGACATCACTGCGGAGAGCCAGGCCGCGGCCCAGGCCAGCAGGAGAGAGGGGGGAGTGGGGTCCTCAGGGTGTGGACCCCCCCACGCAGCGGCGTCCCCTCCGTCGAGCCGCCGCCGAGGGCTTCCCCGGGAGGGTCGCCAGAGTGGGCGCCCAGCGTTTCACCAAGAAAGAAATGCCAGCGCTTTAGGATACACAGTCGAGAAATTTATTGTGAGCTTTTCCGTGAGGAGGAAAGAGGTGCGCACACTGGTTTGCTGTTCCGGTTGCGCCTGCCAAGTCGACACCAAGGGAAGGCAGACCTAACGTTAGGGCCCGAGGGCAGTGAGTGATCCGGGAAGGGAAACCGTCTCTCAGAAGAAAAGGAGGCAGAGGCTTGGAAAGACACTACGAAAATGTGCAAATCTTAGTTAAAAAAAAAAAAAAAAGGAATGCTTCTAATTCATCAGTTTCCTCGGTGTTGAACCCCCCGGTCTGGCAAAGGGCGGCGGCGTGGAGGCTGCAGGGTGAAGGGCAGAGCCTCTTCCAGAAGGTTCCAACCTCGGCCGTGGCCCTCTGTGAACACGAGGCCCCCCTCCGGCAGGTGCACACCCCGCCCTGGAGCCGGGGACCCCGCGGAGCCCTCGGGGCGCAGAGCTGATGACGCTGCGGAGGGCGGCTGCCCACCAAGGGGACCCTGAGAAAGAAAACGCACGAGAACCCGGGTGGGGTGGGCAGGCGGGCCGCGGGCCAAGGGGAGGTGTGTCTAGGGGCGTCGCTCACGGAAAACCACGGGACGGGGTGAGGGCCCCGTCCCCCCCTCCCTCCGCGCCGGCCCGAGGAATCAGGTCACTGTCTATGGCTTTCGCATCAGTCTCTTTCCCTTTGTCCCGTTTATTACTTTACCAGATTCATGTCAGAGGTTAGACTCGCAAACACCAAAGCACCACTGTGTGTGACATCTAGTGACACGGGGTGAGAAATGCCAATATAAATACCAAATACCGGGTTACCATGGTTCCACACCGGGGGAGGGGGGGGGGGGGGGGGAGGAGAGGCGGCGGCAGAGCCAGTCCCACGCCCGGTGGCCAAGCGGCGGCCGCTCCGGGCCGGGCGGCGGAGGAGGAGGAGGAGGAGGGACGGAGCGGCTGGCACGGCGGCCTGGGCGGCGGGGTGCCCGCAGTCCGTGGCGCCGGAGGCACCAGCTCCGACTCTCCGGAAGCAAAGTCCCCACGCGACGCGGGTGCGGGCAGCGCCGGTCAGTACTCCTCCTGCTGCGGGGGCTGCTCGGCCTGCTCGTCCGCCTCGGGCTCTTCGGGGGGGCCCTCCTGCGGGGGGGGGGTGGGGTGAGCTGAGGCTTGTTCTCCGCCTGCAACCGACAGCGGCCCCGAATCCACACAGCAGCCGCTCGTGTGTGTGCGTGTGTGTGTGTGTGTGTGTGTGTGTGTGTGTGTGTGTGGTGGTGTGAAGAGCAGAAGAGGAGCTGACACCGTTGAAATCACCCCAGGAGGCAAGACCCTGGTTGAGGCCCGCCCTGCCTGCCCTGAGCTACGGACTCAGGGGCCACGTCGGCCCCAAGCTCGGAGTTCCCTGACGGGTCCCCACCAGGGCCCGCTGGCACAGGGTCTGGCGTTTCCTCCCGGGGAGTGCGGGGCTGGGGAGTGCCCACCCGCACGCCTCTGCCTCCCTCGCTCAGATGCCCAGGCCGGGCCCAGCTCCACAGCCTGTGACCATAACGACCCAGCGGCATCCTGAGAGCTGCCCGCACGTGCCCACCCCACGGATGTGTGTGTGTGCCCGGCGTGAGCTGGAGCCACATGAAGTGCCGCTGCCAGTGCGTGTTCCACCCGGGGGGGGGGGTGCCCGCCACTCACGTGCTCGTCGGAGGCGTAGAGGACCTCCATCAGCCGCTGCACCAGGCTGTCGCTCTCCTGGCCCTGCTCCTGGCACAGCAGCTCGATCTCCCGCAGCTTCCCGAAGTAGAAGTCCCGCTCCTTCTCCACGCCCTCCAGCGCCAGCTTCAGCGAGTGCACCTGCGGGCGGGCGGGCGGGCGGGGGTGACCGTGAGGCCTGGGCCCGGGCCCCCCCTGGGTGCGGTCCTTCCCCGAGGGAGTGCGTGTGAGTGTGAGTGCAAACCGGGCCGGGTGTCCTGTGGACACCACGCCTGCCTCAGAGCTGTCCCTCCCGCAGGGGGGCAAGGTGAGGGGGACAGGCGGGGAGACGCTGGCCTGTGGTCACTCAGACGCATTCTGAGGACGCTCGTGGCCACGGCTCCTGCCCGGAGTCACCCTGAGTTCTGGACCAACAGGACAAAGGCTCTCTCCCGGGAAGCGGGGAGCTGACCACACAGAACTGGGCGAGACCAAATCCTGGCGGGCGCGGTCCTAGCTCCTCTGGGCCCGGCTTCGTGGGCAGTGGGGAGAGGTGGGAGCTTGTTCCCTCAGGAAACAGTCCCCGCTCCTGTTCCGCGATGCTGGCCACGGCCTCCAGGCCGGGCACCCCACAGCGGCCCGGACAGCGTGCTGGGGACCGGAGGCGGCCCGGGGAGGCGGCCACGGCTGTCCTGGCTGCGGGAGCCCTCCAGGGGCAGGCAGGCCTGGGCTCGCCTCCCGGCAGCTCCCCTCGGGCCCACACCATCGCCGCTCCTGCCCCGAGGGCCTCGGTGTCTCTGCTCCTGCAGAGAACATTCCTCAGGAGGCAGCGGAGGCCCTCTGGGGCGGAACCCCTCTCCGCGCGCGTGGAAGCCCCTCACCCTCAGCAGAGTTTGAGAGTGGCTGGGGACGGGAATGCGTCTCCCTTTGCTATGGCTGAGCCTCCGGGCACACGGCCAGTCTGTGGGATCAGTGCCGCGTTCAAACTCTGACACAGGCGACGCCCACCCTCTCGCACACCTGGCCGGCTCCCACCCACCCATCCTGGGCACCCAGGGGCGAGCCCGTGTCCGTCCCGGGAGGCCCAGGGCCCCGTCCCTCGGGTGCCCCTCGCCGGTGTCCCCTGGAGCTGCTCGCCAAGCCGCAGGCACCGGCGTGCCACCAGCTCACGCGGGTTTCTCCTCCTCCTCCTGCTCGAATGCTGGTAAACACCGAAGGCAGCCAGCAGCCTCAGCTCCACGAAAAGGGAACTCCCCTCACCCTCCAAATCCTGTCTTGCTCTAGCACAAACCACCCCCCCCCCCAATAGGCAAGAGGGTTTGGACACATCGGAACAAGAACAGGGCCTGTGCCCCGGTCTGCGTGGTGAGCCAGAGCTGAGGCTTGGGCAGTGAGACGGGCCCACGGCAGCCCCGGGGTGTCCCAGACGCATTAGGTCATGATGCGCAGCCATAAACCTCCCCCAGTAAAACCTACAGGAGCTAAATTATACGACGAGAGATCAATTGGCAGCCGGATTCCAGGCCGAAAGTCCCACTCATAAAGCGCGGTGCCTCCTGCTCCTGATGCTCTCAGCGCCGTGGGGGCGGGTGGGGGGCCGGGAAGCAGCCGCAGCCTCTCCCTCTTCTCCACGGGGCTGCTCTCCCCAGGAACTCCTGCTTCTTCCAGGAATGTCTCTCCCCGCCCCCCGTCTATCCTCGGGCTCATTCTGTGGCTGGATTCGCACGGCCAAGGCCACGAGAGTTCCATGGCACCTTCGCCTCCTCTGTTACTGCTGCAGCTCACCCTCGGCTCGACCTTCACCCAGCGATCCCGTCCCACTGTCCCGGTTCTAACCAGTGGTCCCTGGGTGGCTCCCCCCAGTTTCCGGGGGGCACCCTGCAAGCTTGGAGCCAGCGAGGCTCTCAGGGCTGTGCTACCTGCCTGCCCCGAGGAGGACGCTGGGAACTCTCTGTCGGCTCCAGCGGAGACGCGGCAGGCACCTCGGGCATCCTGAACACCGGCTTCTAAATCCAAGTCCCACCCGGCGGTGACCGAGGCTTCCCCTTTCTCATTGGTGATCAGAATCATACAGAAACGTCCTAGTCAGCCACTGTCTGCTTCCAAACCCGGTTCTTGACTGCAAAGGTATGATGATCTCAAAAACCACACCCCGGTGATGCCTCTGAGGGCTCACCGAGCATGGGAGGCGTCACTGGGAATGGTAGGCTGGGCCGGGAGCGGTGGGAACAGCCTGGGGACCCGGATGCAGGCTCCCCGCCCAAGGCGGAGCAGCCAGGATCCAAAACCCTCCTCCCCACTCGGGCAGAAGGCGTCTGCAGCGGCCCCTCCCTGCCAATGGCTTTATTTCTATTAAAACTTTGAGGACTCTCTCTCAGTTTAGGTCTTTAATTTCCGAATTCAGCTCAGCTAGGGAAGCGACCACTAAACACTGCTGTCTGGATCCAGGCAGGATTTTTTTTGTTTGAAATGGAGTTCTCACCCCTCCCTTAAAGCACACACCACGAAGAGTGGTTTCTGTGTGACTCGACAGACAAAATTAGTGCTGCCGGCTAGGAGGTACCGAAGGCAGGGAAGCCAGATCCGCTGGGACGAGAGGCATATTCGATGGAAAGGCAAACTGCCAAAAAGACACTGGACTTTCCGATCCCCCGGCACTGGTCTCGGTGCTCGGGGACAAGTCTCAGCCGCGTGGGAGGTGCCAGGTTGTGGCTCTCGGCCGCGTGGTCACCTGCCTGACAGAGCTGTCCGCCTGCTCCACGCGGGGAGGGGGCCGTCCTGCTGCCACCACATTCCCAGCATCCTGTGCGGGGTGGGTCACAGCGGTAACAAGCCTGACACCGCCGTGAGGAAGAGGGGGCAGACTAGCCCTGACGCCTCGAGGTCCAGACTGGCCAGAAGCGGACAGACAGGCCGGGGACTAGATGGGGGCTCCCTCCTGCCAGCAAACCCGCAGTTACCTGGGCTGAGCCCAGTGTCCTATCTCAACACAGCTGTGAGGCTGGCGGTGAACCTTGTGTATTCACAGTGGGCCCGAACGGTCCCGTTCATTCTTACTCGTGTGCAGCCACGGTTCCTGTCTCACCTTCTGCGGAGAGCGGCTACAGCGTTTGGGCAGTTCAAGCCTCGGACTGGCTTATGGCAAAGCCCTCCCAGCACAGTTATAGCCAGAAGGCTGTGGTTGTAACCTTGGCCTTACAGTCCAACCCCTCAGTCCTAGGTAGCTAAGGAGGGTGGGCTGCGGGGGCGGGGGGCAGCAAGTGCTGCCTACACGAAGCTTGACAGAGTTCAGAGAACGGCAACAACGGGAAAGAAGCAGATTGGAAATGTGTAAGAACACTGTAAGCATCTTGCCCTTGTTTTGCTCTGTGTGTGCTCCGACTATAAAACAAAGCTTTGGCTTACGGGCTGTGTCACTGTTTCCTCGTCCAGGCGCAGAGATCCACCTGGCCCCAACTGTATTCTCGTGTCTGTTTTCTTTAACCCTTCACCAGCCATACGGGACGCGGTTCAAGCTCTCCTCCCAGGCTTGTCCCTCCCCCTCACACCTGTCATCCTCCCACAAATGGGGCCCGGGAGTAGAACATACCTGTTCGTTAAGCTGTAGGACCTGTGTCTCCAAATCTTTGTCCGATTTGGATGCTGAGCCACTGGATGAAGCCCTTTTGGCCGATGAGGGACGGGAAGGGGTGGAGCCTGGTTTAGATGCTGGACTTGACTTAGCTGCACCTGAAGCAAGCAGAATAAATGATAAAAATGGCAACACGAAAATGCTGCATGCACACAGAGCAAATGGACGATTGAGAAGGAGTTTGTTAAAAATGTCTAAGAGGCACTACCAGGGACCCTTCCGAAGCAGAAGTAGCTCAGATCCTCGTAGGAAGGACACACGGTAGAATGTAGTGTGGTCCTGGGCAGCTTTAACTCTTCTGAGCACTGGGTGTGCGGGGTTTTCCCCATCCAGTAACGTGAGGTCAATGCATGTCCTTCTCCCTCCAGAGGGCAGAGGAACAGACACAAAGGGATTTTAAGCTTTTTTTTTTTTTTTTTTTAAGAGGAAAGGTTTTGAGGTCAGCTTATAGCAGCACTACCAACCAAGAAAAAGACGTTATACTCAATGAACACTTTAGAACAGCCGTGGGCAAACTACGACCCAAGGGCCTGATCCGGCCCATGGAGCAGAAAGAGCGGAGGGTTCTCTTGCTCTCCCCTCCGCTCCTTCACCAGCAGCCCAAGATGAGAGTGCCAGCATGGCCAGGCTGCTTTTGTTCCGGCCCTCCGGTCCAGTTTAAGAGCCCAGGTTGGCCCTCCAGTCAAAAAGTTTGCCCACCCCGGCTTTAGAAGAAATATTAACACCATATTTCCTGACTTTCGTCGTGGAAAGAGCGAGGGGACAGCGACACCTCCGGGCACCGAGCACCCTGGTGCCCAGGCCTGCTTTCTCACCGTTACTCTGCGGTGGAGGCTCCTGAGAAACGGTGCAGGGAGCGGGGACTGTGGCAGGCTGTGGGGCCAGCGGAGGGCCCCCCACTAGCCACACGTGGGACCGTTTGCATCCAGAAACCAGAAGAGGCTGCAATGGACTGGGAGGCACGGCTTACACGGAAGTCTAAGTACCGGGGAAAGGACGCACAGAGAGGCCTCGATGGGACACTGACCGGGAGGAAACGCTAGAACTCGGAAAAGCACAGTCTCGCAGCGGATTCAGGAAAGGCTCCTCCACGGGCTCGACGACATCACCTGAGATGTTTTGGGGACTAAGTCACACGTGACAAGGTATCACCTATAAACTACTTCCGTTACAGGGAAAGCATAAGCCTTTACCGTGGAGGGATCGGAGGGTCAGCACCCTGACCAAGTGATCCCACAGCATCGCTGCTAATGCTACAAATTGGAAAAAGAAAAGAGAAAGGCACTGATTTCAGGTCAGACCTCACCCCCTGGAGCTGGGCTCACACGCTCCCTCTCTGCCTGGACCTCGCATGGGCGCGGAAGTGACCTCGAGGGCCAGCAGCGGGGACAGGGACACGCACGGGCTTCCACCCTGCAGGACTCAGACACTCAGGATTCAGACATGGGGACCCCCCTGAGTCAGACCCGGTACATGGGGGTCCCCTGTGTCAGACCCGGTACATGGGGGTCCCCCCCTGTGTCAGACCCGGTACATGGGGACCCCCCTGTGTCAGACCCGGTACATGGGGACCCCCCTGTGTCAGACCCGGTACATGGGGGTCCCCCCCTGTGTCAGACCCGGTACATGGGGCCCCCCCTGTGTCAGACCCGGTACATGGGGGCCCCCCTGTGTCAGACCCGGTACATGGGGCCCCCCCTGTGTCAGACCCGGTACATGGGGGCCCCCTGTGTCAGACCCGGCGGCCCTGCCGTGGAGGGGTTAGCATCTCCTGCTCACCCCGGACAGGCCGAAGAAAGGAATGGAAAACAAATTTGGAAGCTCTAATAACAGATCCATTAAATAATTAGGATTTGAAATTCAAAATGAGAGGGATTTTGAAATTGTTTGATGAAGTTGTTTGGAAAGAAATAGATTACAGAGGGAGATAAACATCTGGTGAGTGAGGACAGGAGATCCACGTTAGCTAGCTGCACACTTACACCTCCGAACGAATAAAGGCCAAGGAATGAAAGAACAGAAGAAACATGGGCTAGGTCTTAGTGCCTTCAGAAGTTTGGTTTAAAAAAACACGCCAGTAAGGGTTAAACTAGAAAACTCGTTTTCAAAAGAAGTAAGCTCTTCCCACAGGATCTGCGCCTGAGGAAGTAACTCCTCCCCGGCCCCAGCCGGCACGGGGTGGCTGCCCGAGAAACACACCGATGCCTATGGAAAGCCCGAGAAACCACTCTTCACGCCGCTCAGCGATGTCCGGTTCGTCTTTAGAGTAAAGGATGGACGGGCTACAGCTGCCGCCGCCTGCGACAGGGAGGGCTGCGCTCCTGCTTCTTGGCTTCAGAAACCCGACGGCCTCTCCAACAAGCCCTCACGCCACCAGCTTCTGGGGAGCCACCTCCTTCCCACGAGCCCGGGGCCTGACACGGGGACCCGCTGGGCCAGGGCCACTGTGGGACGGCAGGGGGCACGGACCCGTCCTCAGGGAGCTGCCGTCTGTTCCCGCTTCGTGAGCTGACCCCAGGACGTCCCCGAGGGCCGCCTTCCTGCTTCCCAGAAGCGCGCTGCATGGTGACCTCACGCTGGGCACCCCCCCCTCCCCAGGGCCTCTGGCTCACCCCCCAGGACGCCCCCCCCCTCGGACAGCGGCCACGGAGGCCGTCACAGGCACACACTTTGTTCCTGGAGCCACCTCACGTCCCCGTTCCCTCCCCGCGGCGCCTGCTGATGCCCTGGGAGCATCCAGCCCTGCCCGCCCAGAGTCCTCCCCCCCCCCCCGTCCCACTCCCCCCAATTCTCCCTGTCGAGCACGAGGGGTTTCAGGAGCAGAAAACAGACCCAGATTCTGTCCACGTCCCTGTCAGACTCTGGCTCGACCCCAGGGACCTGCCGCGATTCCTGACGCCGGCCTCTGAGCGCGGGCCTGAGCGTGGGGCGTAAATACGAGTCCCCGGCACGGTGACCGCGGTGACAGAGCGGTCAGTGACCAGCAGCTCGCTAACGTCTGTGGGCACCCAGGCCCTGCGACCTGGGTGACGAAGCAAAGAAAAGGCCTGGCTCGGCTTACCCTTCACGGCCGGGGCTCTGACGGAACTTAGGAATTCTTCTCACATAATCTACCGTATCCTGTCTGCCAACATGTAAACAGAAGAGCTAAAAATAGGGCATTGATGCTGCTGACAACAAGCGAGGGGACATCGGAAATGCACACACACACACACACACACACACACATATACACAGAGACAAGCACACACACAGAGACAAGCACACACACAGACACACAGACAAGCACACACACACACACACACCCCCTCCCAGCCAGCCCTGCTCGGAGGGACATCCCTGGCCCCGGGCCTTCCCTCAGAGCCTCAGAGGCAGAAGGGGGGTGGGGGGTGTGGGGGGCGGGGAGGCGGGTCAGAGGCACCCGCTCCCAGGTAGGAGACAGGTCCTGGCGTCTGGGTGGCATGGGGACAGCGTTGATGCCTCTTGTCCATGTTGGAGTTCCTAGGAGCGTAGATCTTAAAAGCTCTCCTCACCCGAGACAGCGTAGCTGCGCGGGGTGGTCAGCTTGCAGCCTCTACAAGTACCAGGTCCTTGGGAAGCACACCTAGGCCAGCTCTTCTCCCAAGAGCCCAGCCCAACCCCTCCCCTCCCCTCCCCTCCCTTCCCCTCAAGGCCGGGAGGCTGGCAGAGAACACACCACACTCACAGCTCCGACATGACTGCCTCCTCCCCTGAATCTGGGCAAACAGATTTACTTTTCTTCCTTTCTGAGAAGGGGGTGAATGGGGGAGAGATGAGAGAGAGACAGAGAGAGAGAGAGAGACAGAGACACAGACATTGATTTGTTGTCCCCCTCGTTCATGCAGCCACTGGTTGCTGCTTGTATGGGCCCTAACTGGAGACCGCACCCACAACCTGGCATCTCAGCTCCGAGTCCCCGGCAGGGCTAGAGGTTGTTTTTTATTTTTATTTATTTTTTAATATATATTTTATTGATTTTTTTACAGAGAGGAAGAGAGGGATAGAGAAATCGATGAGAGAATCATCAACCAGCTGCCTCTTGCACACCTCCTACCGGGGACGTGCCCGTAACCAAGGTACATGCCCTTGACCGGAATCGAACCTGGGACCTTTCAGTCCATAGGCCAACACTCTATCCACTGAGCCACACCGGTTTTGGCAGATGCTGTTTTTTAAGCTGACACAATGCGCTTCGTTACCGGGTAAGCACACAGAGCCGGCGCCAGGGAGGGCAATGGGCCGCACCGCCGAGAAGAGGGCGTCCCCACGGGAAGGGTCCTCGGTGCTCCACCCCCAGCTCTGACCACTGGGCTTCCAGCGTCTGGCTCCACTCCTGCACGCACCCCTCCCAGGGCGGGGAAGAGCAGGGCTAACAGCTGGGCAGCTGGTACACGGGCGAGGCCCGCAGGAAACGCTCAGTGCGTGCCAGCTCCATGACTGTCACTCAGCCAGGGACCGGACTCTACCGACGATGAAAAGGCTCACAGGCCCGTTCCCACACCAGCAAAATCAGAGCTAAGCTGCCGGAACGATAAGGAAGCAAACTCATTCACTTAAAGAGAGCCTTCGGCCGGCCGGCGGGCTCGGTGGAGCGCTGGCCACTGACTCCCGGCCGGGCGCACGCCGGCTGAGGGCTGGATCCCGTGTGGGGCAGGCAGCCAGTCAACCATTCTCACCACTGATGTTTCTCTCTCTCCCTCTCCCTCCCGCTCTGAAATCAATAAAAATATGTATTAAAAATAAGTAAAGAAAGTCTTTAGAAAAATTCACCGGCCGTCGGGCGCTGGGGCCCAGGCCCCCCCCCCTCCCCCGCGCGCTCTGTCCCGCACCCCAGGTCCCTGTGTTAAACCAGCGGGGCACGGCCCCCACCCGCACCCGGACCCCGGGTGAGACGGAAGGACGCGCGGAGAGGCCTTCCCTGTGGGGCTCCCGCTCTCTCGGGGGAACTGGCTCCAGCAGAAACCAGCAAGTGGCCTGGCAGCAAGAAGGGAGATGCTGTGGAGAGGAAGGGAGAGGGTGTGTTTGTTTGTGTGTGTGTGTGTGTGTGTGTGTGTGTGTGAGGGGGGGGGGCACCTGGCCTGGAGGCTCCTTCCCCAGAGAAGCCAGTGTCGCCCGAGGACGGGCCAGGGCAGGAGTCCCTCCCTCGTCCAGGCCTCCCTGAGGGAGAGCGAGCAGGGACCCGGGGTGAGAGGCCTCCTGGGCAGCCGGAGGCAGAGCCCCCGGGGCCGCGGGCACCGCCGGGCAGAGGTCTGAGAGGGGCCGGGGGCCACGGAGGACTGGGGGCCGCACAGGGCGCCGTCGGGGGTAGGTTCCGGGGGACCTGCGGCAGGCCCGGGCAGAGGGCACCCTCTGCAGCCGGGGCCGCATGGGGCGTGGGCAGTGAGCGCTCCACACAGTGTGTTTGGGGTGAAGCGGAGCTCAGAAAACCCTGACGTGTGCCCCACCAGCCGGCACCCCATGGCCAGCCGCCGAGCACACCCTGCACTGGAACCTCCACGGCCACAGGACCTCTGTGCTCAGTGCACAGCTACTGCTCCAAGGAGAGGGGGGAGGAAAGGCCGCAGTGGCCACACTACGCATCACGGGCGCCCCGCCCCGTCCACGGCTGTCCGCTGCTCGAGGGACATTACCGGACGACTGGCTCTGCGGAGAGCGCAGTGAGCACCCGGGGTCAGGGCCTGGGGGGGTGTGGCTGCCGCTGAGCATGGGCCTCCCCCACCTGACCCCGCCCCTTCCTACCCTCCCTCCTCCCCCCTTCCCCCAGCACGGCCAGCCAGCGAGCCGGAGCCCTCGGGCGAGTTCCTCCTGCCCCGGTTACTGTCCCCGCTGCAGAGAGGAGCTTATTTTTAGCCACCATGTGATTCTCCGAGTTTTCCAGCTCTGCTTGAGTCACTCTGGTTTCAGACTGTTTTCCATTGGGGAGTTGGGGGGTGGGGGTTAGAGGGCTAAAAACAAAACAAAACAAAACAGGAAAGAACTCCTCGTTTTGAAATGGCTCAAGTGTTAGAAATTCTAACTTTTAACCGTTTCTTGGTCGTGCGTGTTTTCCTCGTGACTGACTGCCCGCACGCCCCTCCCGTCTGGGTAGAGAAGGTAGGTGCCCGCCAACCACCCCTCACTTCAAAAGTCTTGTTTTTAAGTTGTTCTGGGAGCAGCGTCTTTCTAGGGAGGGCAGGGACCCTCACCCCATGAAACTACACGGAGCCCCTGCCTGCTACACATCCTCGGCTTCCCTCGCCGTGGCTCTCATGCCCACCCGCCATCGGTTTTGCTGATGGCACCTCTTCGGTGGCTCCACAACCCACATGGCCACACCTCTAGCTGGGCCACCCTCCTCTCCTACACGGTTTGCGGCAACAGCTTCTTAGCTAGTCTTCCGGACTGGCTAAGTTCTCTACACCACAGAGCAAATCTGTGCTTAAAGCCTTCCAGCGACTCCCCACAGTCCCCACGATGAAGGGTGAACCTCTGTGACCTACAGAACCTATGGTGACTCCCCCCCCACCCCCCCACGATGGTCTCCACCTCCTGGCGCTCCCACCATTTTGTGGTTCCCTCTCTGATAGTGTGGGTGGGACCTGTAACTTGCTTTAACCAACAGAATATGGCAGATGATGGGACGTCGCACCTACGGTTATGGAGCTGTACACATGACTGCTTTCCTGGCATTCACACTGGGGAGGCCCTCCCTGCTGCCCTGGGAGGAGCACGCTGCGTGTAGTAAGCACCGAAGCCAGAAAAGCCCACAGGACGAGGCGGCCTCTAGAACCGAGACCAGCTGCCTGCAAGAAACAGAAGCCTCAATCCTTCAGCCTCAGGAAACTGCCAAAAACGTAAAGGCGCTTCCCCGGTTGAGCCTCTGATCAGACCACAGCCCCAGCCGATACCTGAAGTGCAGCCTAGTGAGACCCTAAAGCAGAGCGCATAGCTCAGCTGTGCCAGGGCTTTAGGAGCTGTCGACAATACAGGTGTGTTGTTTTAAGTTGGTAGATCTGTAGTAATTGTTTCTGCAGCAACAGACTATAAACATGACCTCTCAACCCATTATACAAGGGCCCTGCTCACCTCTGCGGCCTCACACCTCAGAGTTCATACAAAATGCCCTTCACTGAATATAGCCCACTCTCTCTCAACTTCAACCTGCTGCGGCTCCTTCGCTTGCAGTGGTCCTTCCATCCCCTCCACCTGGCTGACTTCTACTCATTAAGTCTCAGATATACCTCATTCCCTACCCCCCCCCCCCCAAACCCTTTCTAGGATACACACAAGACCAGCTCACGTGGTCTTCCTACACAGCCCGGCAGCACTCACCTCACTTTACTGTTATCTATTTTTTAAAATGTATTTTATTGATTTTTTACAGAGAGGAAGGGAGAGGGAGAGTTAGAAACATCGAGAGAGAGGAGAGAGGAGAGAGGGGAGAGGAGGGAAGGAGGGAGGGAAGGAGGGAGGGAGGGAGGGAGGGAGGGAGGGAGGGAGAGAGAGAGAGAGAGAGAGAGAGAGAGAGAGAGAGAGAGGAGAGAGAAATCAGCTGCCTCCTGCACATCCCCTACTGGGGATGTGCCCGCAACCAAGGCACCTGCCCTTGACCGGAATCGAACCTGGGACCCTTCAGTCCACAGGCTGATGCTCTATCCACTGAGCTAAACTGGTCAGGGCTGTTGTTATCTATTTACTGTTAGGTTTCCTCACTAGACTGCAACTTCCTTGAATCACTATTTCTCCAAAATCTCTTACTGTGCCTTCACAACTATTTACTGAAAGACTAAATGAATGAGAATTCAAGTAAAGCTTTAGCCAAAAACAAAACAAACAAAAAACCCCACAAGGAATCCAATAAATAGGATTGTTGTTGAAGAAGTATTTTCAGAACTATGGGGCAGCACACCAGCTATTTTTCTTCTTTTTTTTCTTTTAAAGTATGTTTTATTGATTTTGTACAGAGAGGAAGGGAGAGGGATAGAAAGTTAGAAACATCAATGAGAGAGAGTCATCGATCGGCTGCCTCTTGCACCCCCCCCCCCCTCACTGGGGATGTGTCTGCAACCAAGGTACATGCCCTTTTAAGTACACTGTGAAAAAAATAAGAATATATACATACTGTAATCCTTAGGAGAACCATTAAAACTTTTAACGCAAAGAGATATAGTTAAAAAGACAAACGATAAATAAGGATGGAATGCTAAAAATGTTTTAAAAATCCAGAAGGCAACAGGAAGGGAGAAACAGAGAAAAACAGAAAGGACGAGCGAAAACAAATGATAATATGGCAGATCTAAACCCAACCAAAAACATTTAGCTGTAACGGACTGGATACTCAAATGTCCAGAGATGACCAGAATTAATAATAATAATAATAAAAAAGCCAGGCCCAATGAAATGCTGCTTATAAGGAAAATGCTTTAAATATTAAAAACAAAGTTAGCTTATCAGGGAGAAAGACACACCATACGGACACTGAGCGTAAGAAAGCCGAGTGGCTCTGCCGAACCAGGTGAAATGAACGTGAAGACACAGGTGCTGTCGAAGGTAAAGGGGCACAAGGAAGCGTCAGGATGACGTACTGTCACCCACGTGTGTGCGCCCGATGACACGGCCTTCTGTCCAGGGAGCACACCGAGAGCGTTCAGGGAGGACGGGCAGCCCCACGCTCAGTGCCAGCAGCCTCTCTGCAGCAGCTGCCAGGACCAGACAGCGACCAATAGACGAGTGAACACAGAGGACGTGAGTCACACTCCCCGCTTCCTGCTCTTTCTAACACTATCTACTCCTGATGTTCCCAAAGTACCAGGCGACCAGCAGCAGCAGAATACATGTTTTCAAGAACGTGTGGTATGCTGACCAAGAAAGACCATGTTTTGGGTCGTAAAATCAAGGTCAAAACAAGCACAAAAACCACTATCAACTTCTACATTTCATAGCCTTTCCTAAACAAACAAACAAAACATTCTGGGGAAAAATGAAAGCAACTCTTCTTTCCCCATAGCGGGTGACAGGCGATGCTCACGTCAGTTACAGGTGCTCAGCCAATGCCCAGACAATGCTGAACAAATGAATAAACTCGATCACCTTGGTCAGGCTGTATGAACAGCCACAGGGAACCCTGGATCCTATACAGTAAAAGGCTAATATGCAAATTGACCGAACAGCAAAACGACCGGTTGTTATTACGCACACTGACCACCAGAGGGCAGATACTCGATGCAGGAGCTGTCCCTTGGTGGTCCGTGTGCTCCCACAGGGGGAGCGCCGCTCAGCTAGAAGCTGGGCTCATGCCTGGTGAGCACAGTGGTGGTAGCAGGCGCCTCTCCCGCCTCCACTGCAGCTCTAAAGATGTCTTATTGCCAGCTGAGGCCCGCTCGCCGTGGGGAGCGGGCCTACGCCATCAGTCAAACGTCCCCCAAGGGCTCCCAGACTGCGAGAGGGCACAGGCTGGGCCGAGGGACCCCCGCGCCCCCGAGTGTAAGAATTTCATGCACCGGGCCTCTAGTTAAAGATAATTGAGAATGAAAGTGTTCAAGTATTCGATGCAGTTTTTGAAAAAGTGGTATTTGTTTAAATATACATTTACAAATTTAATTCCGATTGTTCAACTACTTCATTCTATTATTATTAGTCTTAGGTTGCTTCTTTTTTGAAACCATTTTTCTAGTATTTCTGCTAATCTGATTTTCAGTCTGGAACCCTGGCATCCCTGAGGAAAAGAGAAAACTTAGACACAACTTCCATAGCAACTCTAGATCCTTCACACTGTATTGTACGTGGGAGTTTGATTTAAATACACGAATACGTGCGAATTCGCAATGTGTCTGAGCTGTGATTGCCATGGGAACTGCACCCTCAAATCTCCTTTTAAGTGCAGTAAGTGCTTAACATAAAGACCGACCTCCCCCCTCCCCCCCCCAACGGCCATCTCAAACTGCAGACATGGCTCACAGCGATGACTCACAGACATCACGGCTCGGACGGCATATGCACTGGGCAGGTACCTATCTCGATGAAGATGCGTATTTTAATACATGCCCCTTGTTAGTGACCAAAAGCGATTCAAGATGCAATTCCCGCTCACGTAGAGCGAGTAAGACCTGCCAGGCAGCTGTCCACTCCGGCTCCACAGCCTCTGCTGACGCTGGTACAGCCCAGGGCAGTTGCCCAGGTAAGCCACCCAGCCACACACACACACACACACACACACACACACACACACACCACTGGGCTCCGTGGCTTCTCTGAACCCACAGAACATCTTGTGTCTGTGCCGATATGGCACAAAAATCCAGCACGTGCTCACCACATGGAACGCACCATGCAGGTGGAGCCACCATTTCAGACTCAAGAGGCAATCTCATCAACCGTCTGTGCCACGGGAGGAAGGTTTTTTCGCCACTGCAGACAGCCCCCTCTGAATTCCCAGCACAAGGGCCACCGGTCGCGTCCCGCGCTGACCCAGCCCCTCTGCCCCAGGATGCTCCGAGCCCCCGCTCACCGCTCCGACGGTGTCAGCGGCAGGACGAGAGAGTGAATTTTAATCTCAGGAAATGTCTGGGGAGAGAAACCCACTGTGAAGCGAATCAGGTATTCCCAAGCCGAGATGGAAAAAGCAGCGAAGACGGTCGCGTCCCCTATGTTTGGTTAGACCCGTGGTCGGCAAACTGCGGCTCTCGAGCCACATGGGGCTCTTTGGCCCCTTGAGGGTGGCTCTTCCACCAGTCTATGTGGTGTTAGAACAGCTGTGGGCAAACTACGGCCTGTGGCCTGTTCGGCTGTTCTATCCGGCCCACGGAGCCCAAAGAGCAGAGGGTTCTCTTGCTCTCCCCTCCGCTCTTTCGGCTCCGCGGGCCGGATAGAACAGCCGCACGGGCCGGATCCGGCCCGCGGGCCGTAGTTTGCCCACGGCTAGTCTAAACAGACGACTTGAAATTTCTCAAAAACACACACCCGAGGAAAACGAAATCTACCCCCGGGCGTTGTTTCCACACCGGCTCCCGGGATGTGAAGTGAACAGCCAGCCCTGGTGACAGCTCGATCACGGCCATCGGACTGCCCCGGGGCCTCGGCGAGGGCACCGGGCACCAGACGCCGGGCACCGGACCCCGGGACGGCCTGCAGGAGGAGCGCCGGCCGGGCTTACCTGCGGTGGGGGAGTTGGCGTGGTGCGGCTTCTTGGGCAGGTTGAAGATCTGCTCGCCGGGGTCGGGGGGAGGAATGGCGTCCTGGCCTTGCCGCGCCTCCACGGGGTCGTACTCCTTGCCGTCGTAGTTGGCGTCGTAGAACTTCTTGAACCACTGGATGAAGTCCAGGTTGTCCTGGAAGCGCCCCTTCACCAGCTTCTCCACCGGGATCACCTGCAACGGAGACCGGCTGAGGCCACGGCGGCGGCCCCTCGGCTAACCGTCCCGAGTGCCTGCCCCTCGCCGCGGCGAGCTCTCCCCCGGCTCTTAGCCAGCCCTAGCCGAGGATTTGCCATTTCCCACCATGTTGAAGAAAGCCCACCCACAATGCTGCACTGGGCCCCGCTGGCGTGGCTCAGTGGTCACAGTCTGAACCCGGTCAGGGCACAGGCCTGGGTTGCGGGCTTGACCCCCAGTGTGGGGTGTGCAGGAGGCAGCTGATCAATGGTTCTCTCTCCTCATTGATGTTTGCCTCTCTCCCCCCCCACCCCCTCTGAAATCAATAAAAAAATATTTTTAAAAATATTGCAGTTGGCTTTCTTGGAATTATTTAACATTTCTGAACAACCCGACAAAACGAGGAATACCCTCAGCCGATAGGGGCTGACCCTCTTTATAGTGTGCTTACTGCCAGAGCATCTCCCCTTATCACGGGCCTGGGATACGGTGTTGTTTTAAGACTGATGGGCTTTCCTTATTTCTCTGCGGCACTTGGTCCAGTTGTGTCAGAATAAACAACAGGATTCCAGCGACCAGAGAGTGTGAGCACCCAGACTCAGATCCCTGTGCGCACACACCAGCCTAACGGTCCCAGTGAGCCTGCGCAGGGCTTGCCGAGGCTGCAGAGCGCGAGGCACACAAACAGCTAACCACCCAGGGCGGGCCCAGTAATTCTCGGGGTGCACGGGAGCACAGAGGAAGGAACGGGGCTGGTGAGGGGAGTCATGGAAGGCAGCCTGGGGGAGGTGCGAGCATCAACCTCAGCTTCCGTGACGAACCTCAGCTCTTCCTTTCCTATCGGTGACCTACAGAGCCAGGCCGTTCCCTGGGTCCTCGGTCGGGAGGTGTGGTGTGTGACCGCTTCGCTTCCACGCAGGGGCAGCTACGGCTACAGGGAGAGGGAAGGTGTGCACGTGTCCAGACCACACCGCTCCCGGAGTCTTACTTCCTCACCTGGGAGGGGGCTGGAACCCCAGCTGAGCGGGAGCCCTGAGAGCGATAGAGCTGGGGGCGAGCCAGGCTGTGCGCTGTGCGTACGCGGGGGTGTGAGTGTGAATGCAGACACGCCAGCGCTCAGAGAACCAGCGTGGACTGGATCAACTACCGTGTGAGGAGAGATGTGCCAGTGGCATCCTGTGGGCCACGAGGGCCACTTTAAAGGAGGACGGAGAGAGATGCAGATCAAAACAACAAATCGGCACCATCTCACTCCTGTCAGAATGGCCAACATCAACAAAACAACAAACGACAAATGTTGGCGAGGATGCGGAGAAAAAGGAACCCTCGTGCACTGCTGGTGGGATTGCAGGTTGGTGCAGCCACTGTGGAGAACAGTATGGAGCTTCCTCAAAAAACTGAAAATGGAACTCCCATTTGACCCAGTGATCCCACTCCTCGGAATATATCCCAAGAAACTAGAAACTCCAATCAGAAAGGATATATGCACCCCTATGTTCATAGCAGCACAATCTACAATAGCTAGGATTTGGAAACAGCCTAGGTGCCCATCAGCAGATAATTGGATCAGAAAACTATGGTACATCTACACAATGGAATACTATGCTGCCATAAAAAGGAATTCTTGTCATTTGCAGTGACCTGGATGGAATTGGAGAACATCATGCTGAGTGAAATAAGCCAGTCAATGAAAGAGAAACACCACATGACCTCACTCATTTATGGATAATAAAGAACATTATTAGGAGCTGAAGGAGCTAACTGCACAGTGACCGCCGCACAGGACGGAGACACGCAGCTGAAGGGCACGCAGAAGGTTAAGACGCTGAAGAGAATACGTTTTGAAATGAAAATTCTGAGAAAAGGAAAGCGAAGGTTTTAATAACAGTTCAATAAGAATGTTTTTATTTAGAAAGGTTTTAATTGCATTACATTGAAAATATCTTTGCCAAACCTTTCTCCTTCCCTTTATTTAACTTATATTTCTTTAAAAAATATATTTTATTGATGTTTTTACAGAGAGGAAGAGAGAGGGATAGAGAGTTAGGAATATTGATGAGAGAGAAACATCGATCAGCTGCCTCCTGCACATTCCTTACTAGGGATGTGCCCTTGACCGGAATCGAACCTGGAACCTTTCGGCCGACGCTCTATTCACTGAGCCAAACCAGTTTCGGCAAACTTAAATTTCTTAAGAACCCAGGACTTTAGTTTTTATTTCCATAGCCTATTTACTGCTGTTATCTATGCAAAGAAAAGTTTTCCATTTCTCCCCTGCTGGCTCATTTATTTTCTCTTATTCAAAATTAATTTCTTTCCAAACCTGTTCCCTCCGGGAGACAGACCCTAAGGGAATGATGTGGGGCACAGGTATGTGAATGGAGGAACGGTACAGGCTGCATGGACTTTAGCGGTCGTGCTTCAGTGTGTGTGTGTGTGTGTGTGGGGGGGGGGGAAACAGGCTACCTCCATTTGCATCACTCCAGGACAAAATTAAAAAATCCAAAGGAGAAAAAAGGACAATTTATGGACCCAGATGGAGAATCTGCATGTGTATACCATGCTGGACATTTTCACACGCTTCCTCATTTGAACTTCATATACCAGGTGTACCGGTTAATAATGAGGATTTTGTAATTAAAGAAAACATGTTAATTTCAAGAGAAACATCAAAAGTGCTTTATTCAATGTAATGTCCATGGCTAGCTACACATTTCCCCCCATCTTTAGGGTAATTTGTGGATACCGTCTCAATAGAACTTTTCTTGTTTTGAGGCAAACCATTCAGAGACCCCATTTTCCACTTCTTCGTACGTTTTGAAGTGCAGCTCAGAAAGTGCATGTGCCATCGGTCAGAACACGTGGCCATCTGAAGGAGCAAGGGTTGGTGAATACAGGGGGTGGGTGAATACTTCCCAGGCAAGATCGTTCAACGTGTCTTTAACTGGTTTTGAAGTGTGTGATGGTGCGTCATCATGAAGCAAAATTACTTTGCTGTGTCTTCTGGCACATTCTGGTCATTTCATGATCAAAGCATGGCTCAAATTGTCTTCTTTCCGAAGCCATTTGACCTTGCAGTCGATGTTGATGCATTTGGATCAAACCATGTTTTTGTGCATTTGGGATTCTCAAAATAAATCCACTTTTCATCGCCAGTCACAACTTGATGCAAAAAAAGACTTTCTTTCGTGCTGTTGAAGCAACATTTTACTGATGACTTTTCGGTTTTCCATTTGTCTTTTGTTCAGTTGACATGGCACCCATTTTTCTTCCTTTAAAATCTTTTCTATTTCTTGTAAACGATCAGAAATTGTTTACTGAGCAATGTTAAATCTTTCTGCAAGATGTTTTGAGTTTGACACACATCTTCATCCAATAATGCTTGTAATTGTTGGTCTTCAAACTTTTTCAGTTGACCTGGACGTCTTTGTCTTTCACATCAAAATCATCACTTTTAAAGCTTTAAACCAGCGTTCACAAGTATCTTGAGATGGAGCATGTTCACCATAAGCTTCCCAAAGTATTCAGCAGCACTTTTCTTCAAAATAATGAATCAAAACTCTCTGCAAATGCTCTTTTTTTTGGCACAAAATTTGACATTTTTAAGTATAAAAATATCTATGATGTTAACATCTTCAGAAAATTTGACATATGAAGTTTTGAAGCTTGCTGTCATACAACAAAACAGCATACACATCAAATCGCACATATATCAACATGTGTGCAACTACATGTATTATAAAAAAAATCCACATTGTTAACCGGTACACTAGTAACCACAGGGAGCGGGGTTTCAGTCCTATTTTACAGATGGGTAAACTGAGGCTCAGAGAATTTAAGCATCATTTGCCCAGCCCGTGCTGCTTCCACGGGAACCACTGGTTCTCCAAAGGAACAACGTACACGAAGAACCACCATGGCACCTGGCAAACATAAGCACCTGCTACTTGCAATGCTAACGCAGAGAACAAAGTTTGGCACTTGCAGTTCCTAGGAGGGTTTTCAGTAGAACGGCTATATGTTTAGAAATCTCCTTAAATAAAACCCTACAAATACGGGAAGCTAGGGCCGATGCCCTATGCTCTGTACAGACCCCAACCTACCGCTAAGGAGAGCCAGGTCTGCTCTGCTGACATCCGTTGTCCATTCCCCGCAGAATGCACGCTAAGGAAGGCAAGCGCACCGAAGGGAGGCGCACGGGGTCTCCTACCTTATCGACGTTCATCCGCTTGAAGGACGCCTGCAGGAGCTTGAAGTTGTGAATGTACTCGTGCTCCAGCTTGGCCTGGAATTTCACTTTCTTCAGGCTGATGCAGCCGGGGAAGAGCATGTCCATGAACTGGCAGTAGGCCGCTCCTGCGGAGGCGAGAAGAGCGCGGGCGTGAGTCTTGCCACCCGGCCTGGAGCCGCTGGGGACGCTGGGCGGGAGGGGCCGCCATCACCCACAGCCTCCGGGCCGTGCACCCCTCCCGGCCCCGTGCACCCCTCCTGGTCCCGTGCGGCCCTCCTGGTCCCCGAGGGGCCTGGGCGTGGGCGGGAAGGGACGGTGCCCGGTGCCTGCGGCATCGCCAGGGGTCATGGGCAGTGAGCACACCCCAGACCCTCCGGCCCAGGACGGGGTCACACCGCTCTGCTCAGCCCCACCAGGAACAACAGGGCCTGTTCTTTCTTCCATCCAGCGCCAAGTCATCAAAACACACGGACCTAAGCTAAAATGGCAGTGACTCTCGCACAAGGCAACGCCCGAAGGGCTCCTGGAACGGGGGCTCAGGAGACACAGGCCAGGCAGTTCACCCGAGGAGGCGCGGGTGAAACCTGACCAGGCCAAGGCGCACAGAGTAGGGCAGGCCCGGCCACGGGGCTCCCGGGGGACCTGGCGGAGGGCGACTCTGCTCCGGCCGGGGAGGCCCCGCGTCAGTCACGCTGCTCTGACTGGCCGACCAGGGGAAGGCACAGGGCCACGCAGAGCCCCGGGGGCACCGGCCCCGGCAGAAAGATTTACCTGGACGGCTCTCTTGTCTAAAGAGAACTTCAGATCATGCCAATGCCAACTAGAAAATTCCTGCCAGGCCACTCGGACTGATTCAGATAATATATATATATATATATATATAT
Source organism: Vespertilio murinus (assembly GCA_963924515.1). Taxonomy (NCBI): domain Eukaryota; kingdom Metazoa; phylum Chordata; class Mammalia; order Chiroptera; family Vespertilionidae; genus Vespertilio; species Vespertilio murinus. The sequence continues at coordinate 7,891,218 of OZ004709.1, forward strand.
ATATATTAATTATTGATTTTTTGCAGAGAGGAAGGGAGAGGGACAGAAAGTCAGAAACATCGATGAGAGAGAATCACCTATCAGCTTCCCCCTGCACACCACCTACTGAGGATGTGCCCGCAGCCAAGGTACATGCCCTTGACCGGAATCGAACCCGGGACCCCTCAGCCCGCAGGCCGACGCTCTATCCCCTGAGCCAAACCGGTTTCGGCTGTGTCTATCAGGGTTCTGAGCGAGGCCTTCCGTCCTCGGGCAACTCACCTTTGCCTGAGGAGCCTGTGGTGTCCGTGTCAGATGGACGCCGGGCACCCTTGATTGGGACAGGGTCCCAGGGGAGGGGAAGGGCAGTGCCGGCTCAGGCTAAGGGCTGCGAGGCGGGAGATGGCGGGCAGCTCACTCCGGGTTAGAGCATGCATGATGAGATGCAGGCCCCCTGAGCCCGCCTGCCGTCTTTACGTCCGGGATGCTTCCTCTCAGTGCCCTACGCTAACCGACCATCTCTGCTCAAGCAGACGGGTCCTCTCTGCAGCAAGCCAAGACAGGACAAGCCAAGCAAAAGCACTAGGGGCGGCACGGAAACATCCCGACCGTGGGCGTGCTCACCATTCAGCTATCCGGTTCTCTCTCTGGAGGTGCCACCAGGTGGGTGAATTCCAACAGCCACCTTCATATTATTTTAAAAAATGGAGGTGTCCAAATACACAGTCTCATTGCTTACCTTTCAACATTTTTCACTTTTGTAGAGTTTGGCATAAATTCTCCCTACGCAGAGCCAGATAGCTTTGGATTCTTACAGAGAATCCACCAAATCACTTACTAAAAAAAAAGTAAAAATAGCTCTTGAGAAAAACAACAATAAACTTAACAGAGGGAGGCAGAGAAAACCACTGTTTATGTTTTGGTATGTACTTTAAAAAAAAAAAATTAACAGACCATGATTCCCTTCCTGAGTCATATAATGTTCTTTACTGACCTTTTTAATGGCTTTCTGATTTTTACAACATGCTTAGCAACTTTCCCAAACCAAGGTTACATAAATATTCATGTGCTTTTTCTTCAAATACTTTTTATTTTATTTTTATTTAAAAAATATATTTTATTGATTTTTTTACAAAGAGGGAGAGAGAGGGATAGAGAGTTAGAAACATCCATCAGCTGCCACTTGCACATCAGCTGCCGTACGGTGGCGTACCGGAAGCTCACACTCCTTTTCATGGTTGACTAATACCCTCTTGTCATTATTGAACATTACGACCATACATGTCTTACTGTCCATTCCTGCGGCTATGAAGATCTGTGGACAAGATTCTGCACAGACCTAAGTGTTTAGTTCTCTCGGGATAGACACACCTGGGAGTGGAATGTGCTAGCTCTCTCTTTAACATTCTGAAGAGCAGCCAATGTTGTGATTTTATGTATTAATTTATATATTTTTCATGATTTCACTTTATACGTGTGTATAATGTATACAAACACATATAATAAGCATGTCACCTCTCCTGCCCTCCCTCTCCTCCTACATATATTTACACACACATATACACAGAAATATAACTACTATCAAAATCTCAGAGCGCTTTCCTTAAAGTACCATGCAATCTTTGGAGAAGGCATCGAGTTGTATCAGTTTCTGCCACAGCTACTCACATCGCCCATCTGAGTTTTCCACAGGCCAAGGAGCTATGACACAGAAATGCCCGTGTCCCTGAGGTACTTAGTCCCAACTCTGCCGTCTCACGTGGTGCTGATGAGGGGTCAGGAGGAACCAATGACCACCTTACTGTACGGACACACCTACACGATGTGATCTGGACGGTGTGCAATAGCTACCGTGTTTCCCCGAAAATAAGACATCCTCCGAAAATAAGACCTACTTCATGGAAACATAATACATCCCCTGAAAATAAGACCTAGCGCATCTTTGGGAGCAAAAATTAATATAAGACACTGTCTTATTTTCGGGGAAACAGGGTGAACTCAGCCTTTCGGGGAAACTCAGCCTACCACCAGTGCAGACAGGGTGGGGCGGGGAGGGACAGAGCTCGGCCTGTGCTCCTCGGAGCTAAGCCTTCCTCATCTCGCATGAACCTGACCTGTCACCACGCTCCTCTGGGCCGACCGTCTTCCCGTCTGCAGAACTCTGGGTTGCACAGATCTCCCAGCACTAAAATTAGACCATTCCCTAATTCTCAGCGTCCCTTGTCAGGGACACGGGGCGCTCCTGCTAACTGGGAGAGAGTGCTTCATCCCCACATGACTGAGACTGCTGCCAGCGCTCCCGCCCCAGCCACGCCGCCGCCGTCACAGTCGCCGTGGGACACGGGTGCCTGTCTGCACGCTCTCCCAGGGCACCGGCCACAGACGGCCCCGGGTGCAGCTCAGGTGATGCCCTCAGAGCTCTGGGCAGGTGTCTACTCAGCAGCACAACCGCAGTTTCTTCCCCTCCAGCAGGTGGACACTAAGTCACTCTCACTCTAGAACTGCCGTCCACAGTAGAATCTGGCTGAATACTTACTACACAGCTTTCGTATTAATCACAAAACCGTGCCAGCTCTTTCCGCTCTCGGCCCCGTCTTTCCCTGAACGGGTCTCACTGCAGAAAACATCTGTCATGTCACCAAGGCCCACACCGCCCTCTGGGAGCCACGGGTTCCTGCCCAGGAGGTGAGGCTGCAGACCGAGGGGCCCCTCCCCGTCCGGCCACCGCTCGGCCTGCACGGCACAGGCGGGGCAGCTCCGGGCCGCTGTGCGATGGTGCTCTGACACGGGAATGCTTCAAAGCAGTGTTTCCCAAACGTTTGACATATGTGTACCCCTTCTATAATTTTCGTAACGCTGAGTACCCCTCGTCAAAAAAAATATGTATTTTAATAACAATCAAAATATATATTTTCTTTTTTTTGGTACATACACAAAATAATAATAAACGAAAAATAAAATTATTCATGATAAAATGTAAATAAAAGTTATATTATAAATAACATTTATGTGCACTCCGGACCATCTCACGCCTCACAAGACTGTCTTGACTTGACTCATGAGAACGTAGACTTAGGCGCAGCTAAGCACGGTGCAGAGCATATCCCCACCAACCTCCGGTGCAACGCGTACCCCCACCAAGCTCTTCCCGTACCCCTGGGGGTCCGTGTACCACACTTTGGGAAACACTACTTTAAAGGGACGGGAAATCCCCAAGTTCAAGTGCATTTTCCTAATCCAGCAAAAGTGTGCTGGCGTTTGGAGGAGCCCCTGCTGCCGCTCAGGCGGCTCCTGGCCCGGGCGGCCTGAGAGCCGGAACCATGGCCTCTCCCCTCCGGCCCGCCGGGCTCAGCCGCCGCTGCACCAGCCCAGCCAGGGGCGGCAGGCGCTGGGGCTCAGGAACCCCCCTGTCTGCACTGAGCTCCCCCTGCAGGCCGCAGGCCCTCCTCTGAGCTTCCTGCCCCCCACGGCTTGGATTGAAGGCAGAAACTCTGAATTCAGGTCTTCAACAGACCCACGGACAAGCGATTTCAAGCTGGTTCCACGCAGAGGGACGGAGTGACGACCAGCAGGAGGGTGTCACGCCCGAGGACAGAGCTGGGCAGAGTGCTGACCCCTCCTCCTCTCCTACCCCCCCACCCCCTACACACACACACACACACACACACACACACACACACACAGTGAGGCCTCAAAGGCCGTTTCCACTCCCCTCTTCCACAGAACAGTGGACAAGCCAGAAACCATTTCTCAGGCGGATGTGCTTGTCCAGTACCAACAGCTCCAGGCAAAGACCTGCCACGCACCGGGCTGGGCGTTCACCGGTACGAGCCCTCAGGGTCTTACTATTCCACGGGACAGGAAGCCTTCTCAGGACTCTCAGGAGCTGCTGCAAACTGCAGGTCAGGGTGCCAACGTCCCGTCACAACCCGCCTTCAGGACCAAGGCCATCTGGCCGGAGGCTCAGTCGGTTGAGCGTCGTCCCGTGCACCAAGGGGTCACGGGTTCGAATTCAGGTTATGGGGTGCATATGAGAGGCAAGCGATTGATGTTTCTTTCTCCTTCTCCCTTCCTCTCTCTCAAAATTCAATAAAAACATTTTTTTTTTAAAGAAGCAAGAATACTTTTTAGAAAAAAGTTGTCTTTCAGGTTTTTATTAAGAAGCTTGCAGCCTCAGCCTGCTTGGCTCAGTGGACAGAGCGTTGGCCCATGGACTGAAGGGTCTGGGGTTTGATTCCGGTCAAGGGCATGCACCTTGTTTGCAGGCTCAAACCCTGACCCTGGTTGGGGTGCATGCGGGAGACAACCAATCAATGTTTCTCTCTCTCTGTCTCTCTCCCTCCCTTCTATTCTCTCTAGAAATCAATAGGAAAAACATCCTTGGGTGAGGGTTAACAAAAAATATTAAAAATGAAAAAAAAAAGCATTGCAAAGCAATGTTAAAAAATGAGATCTGCCGTAGAGAAAATTGATCAAATATTAAGATCAATGTGCTGAGTTAAAGTGCCTCTTCATCAAAAAAATCAAGGAAGAATGAAGAATATTTTCCTTTATTTTTCAAAGGGAATTTTCAACCAAGTGAAGGTCTGCATACCAATAGCCCTTGATTAATATTTAGGCATCACTATTTTTATTAAAAAGCAAATTTCAGAGAAATAGCTAGACTATCTTATCTAATAAAAGAGTAATATTGTATTTCCCCGAAAATAAGACATCCTCCGAAAATAAGACCTACTTACAGGTTTCCTTCTGAGTGAAATATAAGCCACCCCCCTCCCCAAATAAGGCCCCCAGGCTCTGTCTCAGAATGAAAATTAATTTACTGTAAACTGGTCTCTAGGGCTGCCCCGACAGGCGTCTCGCAACCAGTGACTTTATGTGGAGTCCTGACTTCACTGCTGTGTGAATGGAGAGAAATCAGCGTGGAAACTTTGTGAAACCTAAACTGCAACAAGTTGTGACTTGGGTGAAGAATTCATGGGAGAAAATCACTGACAGTTGCATTGCAAATGCACTGCGAGCAGGCTACCTTGACAAGAAGTACTCATTTAAAGACAGTGCTATGGCTAAACATGAGAGATCTGGTCCACTGATTCTGAAAGAAATGGAGTCATAAGAAATTCACCAGGAAATTCAGGAATTGGATTGTTATGATGATGTTCCAGAAGATGATGACATGATTGTCATTGAATAAATGAGTAAATTGTTGATACTGTAGGATTCACAGTTTGTCTGGTTTGTGTTGACAACTACGGTACCGTATACAGGTAATAAATTTCCTTTATTTTCATTTAACAATAAATGTGTACCGTATTCTTCTTCATGGAAAAATAAGACATCCCCTGAAAATAAGACCTAGCGCATCTTTGGGAGCAAAAATGAATATAAGACACTGTCCTATTTTTGGGGAAACAGGGTATGCAAATTAACCACCACTCTGCTACACCCACAAGCCATGCCCACCAGCCATGCCCACCAGCCAATCAGAACGAGTTTGCAAATTAACCCCAACAAGATGGCTGCAGCCACAGAGAGCAGTTGAGAGGCTTGGGTTTCCCTGGCAATAAAGGAAGCCAAGCTTTTCACACACCCTGGCTGGCCTAGGCCCCACTCAAGGATAGAAAGTTTCAATTGTAGAAGGTAAATAAATTCCAGATACCAGGGCCTCTGCTTGGGTTGCTAGGGGACATGCCCAGCCTGCAAACCACCACAGGCTCCCTCACCCAGGCCACCCCATTCCCCAAGGGAACCCCACCCTGATATGAGACACCCTTCAGGGCAAACCAGCTGCCCCCCACCTATGCACCAGGCCTCTATCCTACCTAATAAAAGAGTAATATATGCAGATTGACCATCACTCCAACACATAAGCTGGCTGCCCCCATGTGGTCAAAGATCCTGCCCCCATTTGGACACAAGATGGCCACCACAAGATGGCCAGCAGGGGAGGGCATTTGGGAGGGACCAGGTCTGCAAGGGAGGGCAGTTGGAGGTGATCAACCCTGCAGGGGAGGGCAGTTAGGGGTGACCAGGCCAGCAGAGAAGGACAGTGGGGGGAAACAGGCTGGCAGGGGAGCAGTTAGACATCGATCAGGCTGGCATGGGAGTGGTTAGGAGCTGATCAGGCTGGCAGGCAGAAGTGGCTAGGGGCAATCAGGAAGGCAGGCAGGCTAGCAGTTGGGAGCCAGCAGTCTTGGATTGTGAGAGGGTGCAGGCTGGGCTGAGGGACACCCTCCCCTCACCCCCACTGTGCATGAATTTCATGCACTGGGCCTCTAGTAACAAAAAGGCACACTAGTCAGAAGTGAGTTGAGTGGTTTTTGTGAAAATAACTTTTGTAGAAGTTTATAACTTTCTAAGTTGAAAAACTATAATGTAAAGAATGCCGGAGTATAAATGGACAGTTCACACTGTTCTCTTCAACGAAATCCTCGCTACCCTGCAACTGTCACCTGCACTTCAACGCTTTAGGGGAAAAGTACAAAACTTCAAGTCTGCCTGTCGATACAAAAGAGGATTCAGCCACCTGGATGAAGGAAGAAATGGCAAGCGATGAACTGTCTTGTCCGTCTGGGAGATTTCTTTTCATCTGCTAGCTGAGGGCCCGGTGCTGGTGCGTGGTCTCACATCTAGCTAACACCGGTGTCCTTCGGGAAATGTGGTCACCTTTGGCCTCTATGAGGGATCGAGGATGCAGGAGGGGGGAGGAATGGAGTGCAGGCAGACGGAGGATGGAGAAGGGAGGAATGGAGGGGAGGTATGGAGTGCAGGCAGGATGGAGGAGGGAGGATGGAGGATGGAGGAGGGGAGGATGGAGTGCAGGCAGGATGGAGGAGGGAGGATGGAGGATGGAGGAGGGAGGATGGAGGAGGGAAGATGGAGGGGGGGTGGAGGAGGGGGAAGAATAGAGTGCAGGCAGAATGGAGGAGGGAGGATGGAGGATGGATGGGGGAGGATGGAGGAGGGAGAGGACTTGGAGTGCAGGCAGGAACACTGGGCAGGACAAAATGTCACTGGCTCCCAGCAGCCTGATACCTAAACTGGCAGCGAGAGGTCCCAGAGCGGAAGCCGCGAGCAGAGCTAAAGTTAGCGTCTGGCATTCTGGAGGGGGAAGGCTGGGAGGCCCAAAGCGCCTTCTTATTACAAATAAAAACAAGTCAGAACGGCACACAGGAAACCATTTTAAAAGAGGCCGTTTTCTTAGGAGGGCCGTCAAAATGGGGCGATCCAGAGAGCTGCCCAGCTCTGGGTGGGCGCGCACGTCCTCACGCAGCTGCCTGCATCGCCTCCTCTGACGGGCACACATTGTTTTGGAAGCGCCCAAGTGACACGACTGACTGTAAAAAAGGAAGGTTTATTTCAGAAAAGCGCGAGTGGGAGGCAAAGATGAGATTTCCCGTCGCACTTGTGAGGCTACACGCCACCCTGAGGACGTGCCCATCTCCCCGCAGGTGTTTTTGGGAGATGCCGCTTTACTCATCACCGAAAATCCCACAAGCCAACGAGAACTTACTGAGCAATGCAATTTTGATCTTAAAGAGCCCAGGAGTTTAGCCTGGAGAGGACGGAGAAACACACATGGGAACGCCAACAAAAGTACGAGACGACTGTTAGCTGTTCCACTGTGGCAAAGACACACCAACTGTAAAGGAATTCAAAAGTCCCGCCCAGTGAAGCTGGAGAGAGAGGACTCGATGTCGTCATCGGGTCACCTTGCAGGGAGGAGCTTCCCCTCCCACGAGGCTGCAGGGCCCTGACCATGGAGAGGGAGGGAGAGGGGGAGGGCGAGCTGCATCTGGCTGGAGGTGATGGGTGATAGGAAGGAATGGGGGTGTGTGGCACTGCAGGGGGCCCTCAGGGATGGGAAGACCAGAGTTAGAGCGTGTGGTGAGAGAAGAGTTTGTGAAAATGCAGGCCACGGTGGGGAGGCCACGGTGGGGTGGCCACGGGGAGTGATGGAGGTAGATATTGGGAAGGTGGGTTGCAGGCAAGTGTGACTTTAAAAACCAGGAGAAGCCCTGACCGGTTTGGCTCAGTGGATAGAGCGTTGGCCTGGGAACTGAAAGGTCCCGGGTTCGATTCCAGTCAAGGGCATGTACCTTGGTTGTGGGCACATCCCCAGTGGGGGGTGTGCAGGAGGCAGCTGGTGGATGATTCTCTCTCATCGATGTTTCTAACTCTCTATCCCTCTCCCTTCCTCTCTGTAAAAAATCAATAAAATATATATTTTTAAAAACACACACAAAAAGCCAGAAGAAAAGTAAGTTACTTTAGGTTGGCGGGTAGTAGGGAGCCAAAGCTTATTTCTACAGCGAGAATGCCCCAAGTCCTGCGTTAAGAACATACCCATTTTAAGGCAAATGAGATGAAGGGTGAGAAACCTGAAGCTTACACACTTTCCCCGTTTCTCCGGGGGTTTCTATTGAATCATTACCCCCATCGCCCTTGGACAGGGCTCTCCGCCAGCCCCCATGGAAACCCCGGCACCTCAGCTGAGGAAGCGGCTCCTGGCCCAGCAGATGAGAGGACAGGGACCGGCCGCACCCGCCCCGCTGCCTGCAGAGCCCCCGCCCTCGGCTGCTGTGGGACCGAGGTCCCCGACCTGGGGCCTCCGGGGCTCTTCTCAGCCTCAGCCACGTCACCTAGGGCCTCCCTCATCGCCTCCCCGGGCCCAGCCACCAGCTCCGGCCGACACAGCCCCGTCCTCTCCTGCCGGAGAGAGCTCCCGATGGAGGTGGCCGAGGGCCGGAGGACCCGGGGCCGCGCTGGAACCACAGGGAGCCCCCGCCCTGAGGTCAGAGCGGGTGAGTCCGCCAGGAGTCGCTTCCTCTCTAGCTCACAGATTCTTCCAGAACACGCTGCTTTCCTGGTCACAGCGCCACCAGGACGAACCCAGACCTGCAGGAGGAACGTGCAAGTGTCTGCCCATGAGCCAATCGGGCGGCCACGGGAGACACAGAGGCAGGATGGAATCTCATCCTGGCGAAAAGGAAAAAGCCGCGGGCAGGAGGTTTTTGAGGCAGTGGATTTGAACACAATTGCGTGTCATTTTGAAACCCACGTCCGTGCTTTCATCCGCCTTGGCCCCTCGGAGCTCTGGAGCGCCTGCAGGCGGCGCCACCTGAGGCCCGGGAGGAGGGGGGGCGAGCCTCCCGGAGGGGCGCGCCGGGCACTGCAGGAAGGCGGGCTGGCGTGGTCTCCCCGCACACGCTTCTCTCTGTCCAGTAACCTGGTCATAGGAGCTCAGGAGCATTGGTACTTGGGTAAGAACAGACCCCTGGAATCGGGAGAGCAGGGTGACCTAAGAAAAACCCAACCTGAGGAGTGAGGCCAGGCCGTTCCCTTACTCTGTTTCCAGGAAGGCAGTTCTCACATGTCTAGCATCGGACAGGGGCTTCTGACACTTAAAAAAAAAACTTTATTGGTTTCAGAGAGGAAGGGGGAAGGAGAGAAAGAGAAACATCAATGATGAGAGAGAATCACTGATTGGCTGCCTCCTGCACGCCCCCCACTGGGGATTGAGCCCCCACCGCAGCCACGTGCCTTCGGCCGGAATCAAACCTGGGACCCCTCTGTCCGTGGCTGACCTTCAGTCACTGAGCCAAGCCGGCTGGAGCAGACATTGTTTTTTAATAGTGCCTACCTGGATGGTAAACGGTACAGTTAAACACACAGTGCAGAACAGAAAGGGTTACAAAAACAGCAGAACGTGGAGATACTTGGCTTGGCCATCTTAGTTGGGTAGAAACCAGTGGCCTACTAATGCTTCACATGTTCTCATGCACAGATGCCCATCGGAGCTACATGCTGTCTGATGGTGCACAGACATGTCACATGCTGTCTGGTGGTGCACAGACATCAGTGCTACATGCTGTCTGGTGGTGCACAGACATCAGTGTCACATGCTGTCTGACTGTGCACAGACGTGTCACATGCTGTCTGGTGGTGCACAGACATCAGTGTCACATGCTGTCTGACTGTGCACAGACGTGTCACATGCTGTCTGGTGGTGCACAGACATCAGTGTCACATGCTGTCTGATGGTGCAGACATCAGTGTCACATGCTGTCTGGTGGTGCACAGACGTCAGTGTCACATGCTATCTGATGGCGCACAGACGTCAGTGCTACATGCTGTCTGATGATGAGATGTCTACTTTTACCCAATGGCCTTGTTCCACCTTCTCTTTGTCCGTGGGTAAGCTGCTCTGGTTACCAATGTGTCCAGGAGAACTATGGTGGTTAGAATGGGTCCTACCTGGGTCTGACCTGTATTTTTGTATATGGCTGATTCCCAGCCCATCTGACACTCTGTGGGCACTCAGTAAATAGATGCTGACCTCAAGAGTACATAAGACAACAGGCTAGAACATGGGGGTCGATACCTAAATGGTACCTTCACTCAAGGTTTCCATCTTCCTCCTGTTGGCCCAAGTCCTATCTTCGTTTGAAAAGCATTTCAATTAAATTCCATTTCATAAGTAGCTATTGACCATCCACTGAATGTGCATGGCTGTCTGGCCAGGGACCCAGACAAGGTAAAGACAAGCTTTTCTAGACAAAACTCATCTTCCCTTTCTTTGAGCTCTTGTCCTCTTTTATAAAACAGGAACAAAAAAACTCCTGTTCTTCTGCACAGGCTTGTTATAAGGATTGAAATGAATACTATATATATAAAAGCACAATGAAGATAATAAAGAGAAATCCGTAAAAGTTGCAACATTATGACATCATTACACCCCTCAAGTATAAAACGATGTGTTTTACTTTATCATGGTTAAAATCATCAGAGCTTTAAAAAGGAACAGGCTGGCCCTAGCCAGTTTGGCTCCGCGGACAGAGTGTTGGACTGCGGACTGAAGGGCTCCGGTTTGATGCTAGTCAAGAGCACAAGTCCGGGTTTCAGGCTTGATCCCTGGTGGGGGGGCCGTCGATCAATATTTCTCTTTCACATTGATGTTTCTCTCCCTCATCCCTCCTTGATTTTTTACAGAGAGGAAGGGAGATAGAGAGCTAGAAATGTCAATGAGAGAGAAACATCGACCAGCCGCCTCTTGCACACCCCCCACCGGGGATGTGCCCACAACCAAGGTACATGCCCTTGACCGGAATCGAACCTGGGACCTTTCAGTCCGCAGACCGACGCTCTACCACTGAGCCAAACCGGTTTCGGCTAAAAAAAAAATAAAATAAAATAAAAAAAATAAAAGAGAAGAGGATTGAATAGGATTATCTCAGATATGAAATGTGAATTTTCAAAATGCACGTTTCAGATTCCGAGGGCCAAGAACCAGAAAACCCCACGGGGCCTCTGGCCTCCCCTAACAAAGGAAGGGCCACGGCCTCCAGCTTCCCCGCCGAGAAGCTTTCGCGGGTTCTCGGGGCCTCACGTCCTCCCCCAGGTAAACGGGAGGTGCGTAAGTGATCACAAACTCGTTTATGAAAGGAAAGGACTGCTCTCCCCGCTTTCACACTCCCCCCGCTGCCGTCTCTAGAGGATTAAAACTGAGGAGAAAAGGGGAAGAAAAACAGCAATAAATATGCAAAATGATGTTTTAATGGGAACACAGCCATCATGGAAAGCACCTGACATCTTTAGAAAAACCAAACATAACTTACAATACGTTGAAACATACATTTTTTTTCTTGTTACAATACCGGTTTTTATATATCTTGGTGAATGACTTAAAAAAAATCATTTGCTTTCAAAGTAAGCATCTTATCATACAACAAAGACGACCTCAGGAGAGAAGGGACTCTGAGGCTTCTGGAATTAGAATTAGGAAAGACGAGCGAGTCTGAAACACCCTGCACCCTGAGCCCCAGGCCTGTTCTCCACCCGCCTCGCAGATTCCTGGGCCACGGAGCTGGGGTTCCCGGCAGCAAAGCTGATGGAGGAGATGCTGGGCTTCAGAGCCACTCACTGCCCTAAGCCCCACGCCCTCATCAGCGCCACCTCCTCACACATCCGCCCTCTGCTTGTTTCTATGACCTACCTGCCCACCGGGCAAAACAGTTCTCATCTCTAGACTCACCGCCACGGACACCCATGGTGTTGGAGCAGAGCCTTACTGGAGCCGAGTAGAAGGACACCCCCCCCACACACACACACACAAAACTCCGATGCTGACAAATTGCATGACAGAATTTGTAAATTAGTAACTTACTTGCCAAGAACCCTAAAGTCTGAGAATTTTCCCATTTAAGGGAAAACAATAAGAGATGAAAGTTTAGGATTTAACCAAGAGTAGTGCTTTGTACAAATTCCTGCAATTATCAAGTTTTTGTGATCTTACTGAGAATGCTCAAAGACAACGATTAGTTTTAGGTTTCTAACAATGTGCCCTCATTTGCGGCATTTCCCCCAAAGAAACGAGAAACTCTGGAGTTTCCCAAGACTATCCCGCACGTGCGCATAGTTGCTCCGAACAGAGTCAAAACGACAGCGTTCGACGTTCGCATACTCATCCGGTGAGGCCATCAGGAACTCCCGGAGAAGACGACGGGCTTGGGGCATTGAAGGCTGTACCTCACACAGCACAGGCCTTCCTGGGCACCGCCACCGCCACCCCCGCACTCAAGGGGGAGGGGTTTCTGAGGGGTTTCCCACCCCGTGGTGGCCATTCTAAGCCCTCGGGCAGCGCCAGCCACTCCCAGAGAAGCCCAATGAGGGCCTTTTCCACCCCCGCCCTCCTCCATAAGCTCCAAGCTCTTGCAGAACAGCGCTGCCCACAGCGTGGTTGGAGCTTGTGGTCGGAGCGCCCTCGGTATCAGCTCTCAGAGGACAAGGACCGGTCTCACCCATCTGAGTCCCCAGGCCTCGCTCAAAGAGGGGGCCAAAGTCTGCGCGTGAGTAAGACTTAACTGGTTATCACAGCCGAGTACAACTGTGAGGATGATCAAGATGCGACTGCTTGCAAAGATACGCCATCCGTACATGTGTGAAAAAACGTACAGGGGCCGTTTGACAAGTGAGGTTGAATGCATACACGCTTTCCCCAATGGTATTACAAAATGCAGTAAACACACACACACACACATACACACACACACACACACACACACACACACAAAACAATAAAGACAAAAATATCAACTTGTTTATTTTTAGCAACAGAGCATCAAGATCTATGTAAATAAGTAATTTTAGAAGGAAAAAGTTGCCGTATTCTACGTTCTGCTCAAAAAATACCCCCCCTGGGAACCAGCCCACTCATGGAGCCACTGCAGCAAGCGACCCTGAGGGGATCCCCTCCCCCCTGACCACCCCCTTCGCCCCCTTGCTCTGCAGTCCGTTGGTATGCTGAGACCCAGTGAACTTGTTTTAAAATCAGAGAAAAACTATCCGCCCAAAACCTAAACAGACAAAAACCTCTCTACATAATGCATCACAAACGAGTGACATTGCGTCACAATACAACCACGTCCCCAACAACAGTAACACAACCCAAGGTGACTTAACTTCTTGCGGCAAGCTGCCTGTGACTCGGTGAAGCCAGCAGGCACGCCCCGGAGCTGTGGATGCTGATGAAATGGCCTTACTTGGTTTCAGCCCGAGAGCCAGGGAGGCGAGGGCTACTAAATTTAGCCGCCGCTGCGCTGATTTCATCGCTGACCTGCCCTCCCGACAGGTCTCTGCAGACAGAAGGAGGGAGGAGGCACGGCGGACACCACACCGGACGGGATCGACCTACTGAACAAGCCCAGACGCCACCGAACGTGGCCACAGCGCACGCCCGCGGGCCCCGAGCCCCGAGCCCGGCCCTGCAGGTCCTGGGCGTAGCCACCCGGGACCCAGGACTGCCCACGTGACTACAATGGCCACAGTATGACCAGCAGGTTCAGAAGTTTTTCTGGAAGAAGGAAAGACCAGAAATTGGACCCAAGGCAAAGCTTGAAACAATTAGGAGACGCACAAGTTGAAATTGAATTAAATCCTGATCTCCCCCCACCCGCCTTTTTTTTAAGATATAGTAAAAAAATAAAACACCTATCTTTCCATCTAAACATGGTTTAACTCCAATGACATTTTATTAAAATACTAAAACGCTCAGGACAGTGAGCTGCTCACCAGGCGGGGACAGGGAGCCAGTTGTCTGCTGGGCCTGTGGGGGGAGGCCCAGAGGAGGGTGGTCTGCACCCGCCTGTGGGAGTGGGGGGTCGATGGTCAGGTGCTCGGCTGGCCACGCGCCGGCAGTGACCCATCCTGGACCAATAGCTGGTGAGGGCAGGGGTGAGGGGTGGAAGGAACGGGAAACTGTATGCCTCTTCTGCTCCCCTCACACGCCCCTTCCCCATTCCCTTTCGTGCTTCCTCGCCGCCGTATCGCCCCCTACCCGTTGCTATCATCTCCAAAAACAGTTACCTTGCTAAAGCCGCTTTAGGGGTTTTTAGAATCGAGCTGCCCTTTCTCCCTCTTGAATACTTCACAAAATACCCAGGAAATTGGTTTGGTCTGATACTGAAGTCAAGCAGAACATCTCATCCTTCCAAAAGCCCTATACATTTTATAAACAATTCAACTGAAACATGAATGTTTTTATGCAGAGCCAATCTGATATTTTACATGGCTTAGCTCCCCCCCCCCATTCCACCCTAGGAAACCCCAAAATATCACTGCTTTTCAAAACAGATTCTGGTGAGCCTTAAACCATGTGGTATTCACTTCCACCGATGGTCTCTCTCCATTTATACATACAGCTTGTTATGTGTTGTTGTTTTGTTTTGTTTTTGCTTGCTTTTCACAAGACATAAAGTTGAATGCACACCTAATACATATGGATTATCTGATCCACATTTAACGCTCAAAAAAAGTTTCCCTAAGATTCTCTCCCGGGGCTACAACAACAGGAGCTACGAGTGCGCCCTTGTTTTACAATTTACTGCGACGTATTTCCAGGTGTCCTGCCTCCTCACACCATTTTCCTCTTAAGGAGTTTTTTTTTTTAAATGCTCACATTAAAAACACAGGGGGTGCTGTTTATCATAAAGGCAGGACGTCCTGAGGAAAACGGGATGCAAAGGTGAAGACATTAGGCCAGTTTTCTAGGAGCCGGAGAAAAGCTGAGTCAGGGTTAACGTTAGCTGGAGGGGGATCTCTCAGCTGGAAATGAAAACGAACTGGGAAATAAAGCAAACAGAGAAACGCCACCCAGGGGGCTGCAGGGTCAGAGCCCAGCCTCAGGGAGAGAGGAGGAGACAGCCAACCACACGGAACAAGGGAAAAAGCCCGTCTCAACGTGCGAAGCTCTTTTGTGTGCTGTCCACGGCATACTGCTAAAATACAGCCACGTTTCAACGGCAAGGGGTTAAACGGAACAGACTGTCGAACCTCAGAAGGAAGGTGGGGTGGGGGTGGGGGGTGGGAAGAGATCAACCAAAGAGCTTGTCCGCACACAGGCGTCACCCACGGGCAGACAGTGGGGTGGGGAGGGCCGGGGCGGAGGGCGGGGGCAGGCTAGAAGGGGTGGGGTGGTGGTGGGGGGGAAGAGGACAAAGGTAATACTTCCAACAATAAAGATTAAAAAAATAATAGAGGATTGAAAATAAAGGTTGAGGGGAATATATTAGCCCAGAAAGGTGACTATCTGGAATTATAAGGGGGGTAAATCACTTAGGTCGACAGAATTTGGTTTCATTTTCATCCCACTGGCAGGGTCCTGGCTGCCTAAAATGCCTTCCAGAACAGAGAGGCATAAATAAATAAACAAGCTCATAAATAAACAAACAGGGAGACAGCACTCTCCCGCTAGACGCCAGGCTGGAGAGGAGAGGAAAGTCTCGGACTGAACAACCAATGAGGACCCTGGCTGGGCCGGGCTCCGGCTCCGATGACTTCACAGACCATGCGGGTTTTCTCAGAAATGCACTGGCAGCTCCTGGGGCAGCACCGCAGAGGACAGGGTGGGTGGGGGTGGAGGTGGGGGTGGGGGTGGAGAGCTTGTTCTGATGCAGATTGTGGGCTTCACACCCAATACCCCCTGAGGAGAAAGGTCAAGGAGCTTAAGAACCTGCATTTTCAGAGAGCTCCCAGGAGGGCCTACATGCATAACTTTTCCCCTTTGAAGGTTAGGCTTTGGAGAAACTATCACCTAAAACAGTGTGGCTCATGAGCCACACGCCGCTCTCTGGCCCCTTGAGTGTGGCTCTTCCACAAAATACCACGGCCTGGGAGAGTCTATTTTGAAGAGGTGGAGTTAGAAGTAGTTTAAGTTTAAAAAATTTGGCTCTCATATCTGGCTCTGTTGACTAATGAGTTAGCAGACCACTGGCCTAAAACAAACTTTTTGGGGAGCAAATTAAAGATAAAACGTGAGAGCGCCCCCGAATGCACAGCAAGAGCAGCACAACGAAGACCGGAGACGGCCCGAGGGCAATCTGAGTTCAGCGAGACGCCCCGGGTGTTGTACTCTCCACAGGGACCCTCCACAGAGGGTGCCGACCAGCAGGCTTCACAGTGCCAGTGACAGGAAGAGGAAAGACGTGGGCAGCGGGCGTGGAAGGGCTCCAGGACGCAGGGGGAAAGAGTCTTGGGGAACAGTGTTTGGGGGTTCAGGCGCAGGGGAGACGTGCACAGCGAAACCAGGGGCTGGGCTGCAGCAGCCACAACAGGAAGGGCCTTCTCCGCCGCTGCGGGGAGAGGCCCAATCTCACCCCGTGGGGAGGACCACTCGGGGTCCTGACGGCGTTAGGGACGAGGGAGCTGCAAGACCCCATCTGGACTTGAGAAGTGTGGGGGGCCAGGGGGTGTCAGGGGGTGCCAGGGGAGAGGCCGGCAGACCGGGCAGAGGCCGCACGGACCAGCGGGCCCAGCCACGGCTGCACCGGGGGGCTCGTGCTCCCCGATGCTCCAGGGCCGGCCCTCCATACACCCCGAGTCGGACCCGAGTTCTCCCCTTGGCTGCAGGTCAGCACCGACATGCGTCTCCTGCCCGAAGAGGCAGCTGGGTTCAGGGAGCAGCTGGTGACCCGGAGGGGCGCTTACCTGAGCAGAGCTGCTCCACTTTTGTGTAGTTTAGCGACACGATGTCATTGACCCAGGCGATGATGTCATGTCTGCTCATCGTCTCCTGGGTAATCGAGGTAGAGTACACATTGACCGCCATGCCCCAACTGGAAAACAAACACACACACACATGTTTACTGGCCTCACCGAGGAAAACATTAACTCAGGAGCCGGACATCCCTCTGCTCAGGTGGGCGCCCGGGCAGGCAGAGCTCGAAGGGATGTAAAAGCCCTCCTCTGACCAAGCCAGCCGTGGGCAAACTGCGGCCCGCGGGCCGGATCCGGCCCGTTCGGCTGTCCTATCCGGCCCTCGGAGCGGAAAGAGCGGAGGGTTCTCTTGCTCTCCCCTCCGCTCCTTCACCAGCAGCCCAAGATGAGAGTGCCAGCATGGTCAGATTGCTTTTGTTCCGGCCCTCCAGTCCAGTGTAAGAACCCATGGTGGCCCCCGAGTCAAAAAGTTTGCCCACCCCTGGGCTAAGCCCTTCCTTTTCTCTTTCCCGTCCACACGGTCGCCACTTTAGGTTCCCGTGATGAACAGGGTTCGTCTCTGATGTTTTCATTGTTGGAGGAACTGGGCTGGTTGTCTGGCAGTTTCCATAACCTGGGTTTTGCTCACTGTATCCTATCGGTGCGATTGAACGCATTCCTCTGCCCCCTGTATTTTTTTTTTTTAATTCTAATTTTTTTTTTTTTCAGAGAGGAAGGGAGAGAGATAGAGAGCTAGAAACGTCGATGAGAAACATCGACCAGCTGTCTCTTGCACACCCCCTACCGGTGATGTGCCGGCAACCAAGGTACATGCCCTTGACTGGAATCGAACCCGGGACCTTTCAGTCCACAGACCGACGCTCTACCACTGAGCCAAACCGGTTTCGGCTAATTCTTAAAAATTTTTAAGTAGAGCTGGTGTACAATGTTGTGTTAGTTTCAAGTGTACAATATAGTTGCTCCATTTCTATCCCCTACAATGGGACCGTGATGTGACCCCTGCGTTCTACACACGGGCGCGTGGATCTAACGGTCGATCTGAGTCAGGCTCTGCGGGGGGGGGGGGGGGGGTGGCAGGATCACGCCGTGCCTGAGCCCCCAGCAGGAGGCACTGTGCGTCCCACTGACTCCCGTGATTGGTTAGCCATCGGTGGCACCCAACCATTCTTTAGAGACTGCAAAGTGAGGGTCTACTACTTATTCTTGGCCTTCTAGCTGGAGAAAACCTCCGAAGGGAAAGCTCCCCGTGAGGAACGAGTCATGTAAGAAAGGCGGGAGAGATGCCGGCACTTTTCCTGAATTTACCAAGTTTCAGAGGAAAGAGGCGGCTGCCTACTGTTTTCCAGAGATAACACAGGGGGTTCACCGTTGGCGTGTAGTAATGAACGCGTGGACCTACGCGTGTGTGGTGTGCCTCCGACCCCGGCAGCTCCTCTCCGTGGGCAGCTCGGGGAGGCGTGCCCGCTGGCGCCCTCTGTTTGGCAAGGCCCTGGCAGTCTCTGGTGACAAACGCCTTTGCTTCCCGGCACGACACCGCGCTACAGGCTCGCCCTGCGTTTCCTGCCTGGGACCCCAAACCGTGGTTCCCCTAAGGGCCCCTTATCCCTTGTACTGTACGGGGGAGTCAGAGATGGTATTTTTCAGCATGATTATATATGACAGATAGGAAAACTAAAGTTTTATAGGCTTTTACATGAAAATCCACAGATTTATGAAATGTCGGCATTCTTATTAACCCTAAAAAATCAATAAAAATTTGTTTTTTACTAAAAATAAATGAATAGCCATCCACCCATCCTTAAGAGCACCCTCTCCTCTCTAAATTCTCTCCCCTAAGACACTCACGCCGCCGGCACTCAGGTGAGGGGACCATATTTCCTGCTTTTCCACCACGGCGTCGAAGGCTGTTTATTTGTCGGTTAATAACTTTCCCTGTTTTCTGTAGCCTTTCACTTATTAAACAAAACCATTGCCTTCAACACCCATTTAAAATTTTAATCCACTGTGTAAAGTTACATAAAAACTTAAAAGACAAAATAATTCTAAATTTAAAGTATTTTGGATGTTGGCTGTGATTTCTGCATCCTTCCGGCCCTGGTACACTTCCTACGGGCTGATTCTCAGGCCGCGCCGAGCGCTCCCACCTGCATCCCCGGGCTACGTGTCCACAGCAAGTGTCCACGGCACGTATCCAGGGCACATATCATATCACGTATCCACGACACATGTCCACAGAACTTATCCACGGCATGTGTCCACAGCATGTATCCACGGCACATGTCCACGGCGGAGGAGGAGACACCAGGGCCCAGACTGTGTATGTGTAGCCTGTGTGTGTGTATTGGGTATTATATTGTGTGTGTGTGTGGTGTGTTGGGAGTGTATGTATATATATCTCTGTGTGCATGTGTTGTGTGTGTATGTAGCATGTACATGTCTCTCTCTGTTGTGTGTTGTGTGTGTTGTGCATGTAGTATGTGTATGTCTCTCTCTGTGTTGGGGGTGTATGTGGTGCGTGTGTATATATCTGTGTGTCCATGTGTATGTATTGTGTGTGTATGTAGTATGTGCAAATCTCTCTCTGTGTTGTGTGTGTGTTGTGTGTATGTGTGTGCATATGCATGTATGGTGTGTGTGTGTGTGTGTGTGTGTGTGTGTGGTGGGGAGGAGACCATGTTCCCTCATTTCCTCCCTTCACACTCTGCTCGTCCCTTTTCGGAGGAAAAGGGATTTTCGGGAAGGTCACAGCAGGCCAGGGGCTTGTTTTGGGGTGTGGACGGCGGGAGAGGGGCCCAGGAACAGTTTTGGGAATGAGGCCTGAGGAGCTTATTCTGATTCTGATTTCCCTTCACAGCTAACATTTGGGTCTGCCAGGCCTCCGGGTTTAGACGTGACCACCTGCAGGAGAACAGCCCCGGGGGGCGGACTCCTGTCCGCAGAGCTCCGTGTGGGTGAATTCACCCCGAAATCAGCTGAGGCTGAGCCTGGCGGAGCCTGCCGCCTGGAGCTGCCTTTCGCATGCCCCTCCCTAAGAAGCCACCTGCCACCGAGATGCCACCTTCACTAGAAACACTGGCAACCCCGCCTTCTCCACGCGGATGCGCACACGTCCCACGATGACAACTACTGTCTGCTCTCCTGTGACCACCCCTGTTTCCAGCGCGTCCCCCTCGCTGCGGAGCCCCCACCTTTCACGGAGACCACGGCCAGCGGGGCCGAGGCGCGCAGAGGAGCGGCCTTTCTTTCCGGAGATCTCTCTGGAGCCCGGCACACAGACTCCGAAGCCCTATGGTGACCCACGGCCCACGCTGCCTCCGGCCAGGGTGGAGGGCTCGGCGCTCCCTCCCCACGAGGCGCCCGCTGACAGGGTCAGGGGCCCGGGGAAGTCTCGGGGCCACGTCCCTCACCCCCATCGCAGCCACGGCGACAGGCAGGACCTCACCGCGAGGGCCGCCCCCCCCGGGACCCGGGGTGGAGGCCTGGGACCCCGGCCGGCCTGCTGCTCTGCCCACGCGAGGGGAAACCGAGGGGAAACGCAGGATCCACACACACCCCCACGCACGGCTTTTCGCTCGGAATTTTGTCATCCTAACGGACACAGCCCTATGGCAAACCCGTCTAAGTATGCACAAATATCGTGAGGTAGAGTTTAAAAAGAGATTTAGCTCATCATTGACGAACTGTTTCCTTCTCTCACAAGGGACATGTTTCTAAAACAACCTGCTAACATTTTGAAGGAAAAAAAAATTACATTTGAAACCACAGATCACACACTGAGCCAAAGGCGGGAAGCCCAAAAGCAGTGTTCAAAGGCCGCTCTGCACTAGAGTGTATGTCTTCAGTCTGGGTGTGTGTGTGTGTGGGGGGGGGGGGGTGAGGATATTCAGACACAGCCGTCACCTGAAGGAGCGCGTTTCCCTCCCAGGGGCCTTGTGGCAGCGCAACCAGACCCCGCCCAGGCGCCCCCTCGGGCTCCGTCCTAAGGAGGGTGTGTGAACCCCCCGAGGGCGCTGTGAACCCTGTGGCCGTGCTCATCGTGAGCTGGGCATCCCTGGGGAGCAGCCTGCCGACGCGTCCCTGCCCTCGGCCGCGTACCGTGAAGGTGGGGGGTAAACATGCCCCCCGGACAGGCTCTCTGCGGGGTCCCTGCTTCCTCTCTTGGGTGACCGGGAGTGTGGGGCAGGGAGACTGTGGGAGGAGGGCGATCAGGATGGAGGGAAGAGGGAGGGGAGAGGGCGTCCCGGGAGGCAGAGGAAATCTGCCCGGAAAGAGCTTCACCTAAGCGAGGGGTAAGGCTCCCGCCAACCTTGGGGACTGCGGGCTCCCTGGCCGGAGGGGAGGGAAGGGGTCGTCTGCTGACTTGGGCCACGGGGCCAGAGGAGCGTCTGTTCTGTCTGCCAGGCCCTGGGACCGCGGAGGGGATGAGATGGACGACGCACGACCGCTCCTCCGGGCTGCCTGCCCCGGGCAGGGGTCTGAGTGCAGAACTGACCCAGCCCGGGCAGCGGCTATGAAACACGTGCATTTTATTAAAACGTTTTATTAAAACACAGATATGGAGCCGGTACTAGTTTTTACTCAACAGCAGGCTGCTCCCACTCTAGACCTGGTGCAGAATGCCAGGGAACGAGCTTGACCCCCAAGCGGCTTTGAGAAGCACTGGACGGGACGGGAGTTACCGGAGGGCAGCCGCCTGCTCTGTCCCCGGCGCTTCGGGGCTACCAGTCTGCTCCCCGCGATCGCTCCTGCTGACGGGTGGCGCCTGAACAGGCCCAGGCCTCACCCCGCCTGACACCCCGGACCCCAGCACACACCTGCCCCCCCCACCCCAAGAGGATGAGCAGAGAGTTTCTAAAACAGGGAGGGAGTGCGATGGAGCAGACGCCTCCCACGGCCTGGAGGAGATTCCTGCCACCGAGGCCTGAGATCCCCTCCTCCCGTGGTGCCAGCCCTGGCGTGTTCCGTGCCCGCCCGCCGGGCCTCCTGGTGCAGCTCCTCGCCGCCCCGCCTTCGCCTCTGTGAGCGGGTGCACCGGGAGGCCCCTTTCTAAACAGCACCTGCAGGCTTGGGGTTTGGGGTTTAAAACTCAGCCCACAAGCCCACGGCGATGGCCCCGGGTGGCTGGGGAAAGGATGTGTTGGGGAACTCTGAACAAGTCCTCTGCGGCATCACAGGCTCCCGGAGCCGAGTGACCCTGGCGTCCTGTGACAGGGTCCGAGGCGGAGGCCACACTCGGGCGGACACACGCAGAACGGCACGCGGTCAGACTGGGTGCCTGCCGGAGTGTCCACCTGCTCCAGGCCGGGGGCCGTGTCCATGCCCTGAGAATGATCCCTACGTCCGAGCGCGTTCCCGTGCCACGGGCCTGGCCGGGCTCCCGGCTCCCAGCCGTCTCCTCCTCTCCTCTTCCTGGCCATGTGCTGCTGTTTACGTTCCCAGCCTCCTGGCCCTGTTCCTGCTCGCCGCCTTAGCCTCTCCCATGACCCCATGACCCCAAGTCCTTCCAGGCAGGCCATGCCCCCGCCCCATCCGGGTCAGCCTCTCGGGCACCATGCCGCCCGCACCAGGGCACCAGGGCACGCTGGGCTGTGGGGCCGGCCGCGCAGACCCGGCCCCGAGGCCAGGCTGCGGGGCGACGTGCCGAGTGCGCCCACCTCCTGGCTCTGGGCCCTCGGCATCCTTCCCACAGCCCACGGACACAGCACCAAGAGGGCCAGGGTCTGACGGTAACAGCTCAGCACCCAACTTCCCAAACCTGAGCTCCAGTGGACAGGGTCCCGCTCAGCTCCTCCCTCCGAGGGCACCGACCCCCGGGCGGCCTGCAGACTGCACGGGAAATGGGGGCGGTGTGGAAGTGTCGGCCGCCCGGGCCGAGGTCAGTCAGGCTCAGCCAGACCCGCGTGGCCGTGGGCTGCTCTCTGAACCCGAGACTCACCATCGCCGGCCCCCAGGCTGCGGTCCCCCACGCGTCCTTTCCGGCTGCAAGCGATGCTGGTGTCGGCTGGCGGGAGGCCTCCTCCTCCTCCCTCCACCCCACAGCGGGCATCCTTCCTTCCCGCCGCTGCCTGCTCCGCTGTTTGGGCACCCAGGCGCCCGCCCTGCCGTCCTGGCGTCTCCTTCTTCTTCCCGCGGACACAGACTGACTGGTACAGCCCCGCAGCGCCAAAACAAACCCTTACTCCGCCCATCTGATAACACAGAGTGTAACTTTGATTCATTCACCTGGACGGCTGTTGTGGTGGTGTTTTTATTGGGCATCTAAGGGGAAAGAGGCCAGTGCCCCTGGCTAGACAGTCAGGCATTGCTTGCTTAAAAAATTCTTGCGGCACACCAGTTGTAAATTGGCGGATTAGAACAAGAGGGTTTTTGTTTTTCTTAAATTAATTGGCTCACCTACCATTTATTTAAAGAAGGGACTGACTTTTGCATCAGAAACACTCAACAGCCCCTGGCAAAAATTACTCATACACTCACTCACACACACACACACACACACACACACACACACTCACACACACACACACACACACACACAGAGATACACATATATACACACACACAGATACACACACAGATACACACACACACACACACACACACACACACACACTCACGACCTCTCTGTTATCTGATCTACTCCCTTGAAATAGGTCAAGAGCTAAAACATTTCCAGCATCAGTGTGATGCTCACAGGGACGTGCAGAAACTGAGCATCTGAGTGAAAAGTAGGGGCGAGCTGAGCCGTGCGCACACGGACCCGGGTGCACACACAGCAGAGGGCGGGCCGTGGGGAGAGCCTTGGGCAGGGAAGCAGAGATGTCTCCCGAGGAAACCTCCTCTGGTCTGCAGGCCCATGGAGTGAGGGCTGACCGGAGCAAAGGACGGTGTGATACACACTCTCGCAGCTTAACAGCTGTGGGGGACTGCGGTCTCTGCCGAATCCATAACGTTTTGTTAAACTCTGCATACTTACCTACAGAAAAAGAACCGCTGAGTAGTGAGCATTCACAGACGATTAAGGGCAAGGAGATTACTTTTGAGAAGACCTTATAAACCATTTGACTAAGTAACTAGAGATGGAACTACAGACAAAGTCTTCAGAGGGGCGAGTGGATGAAGCTGGAGTAGGCATCTGTGTTAAAAATTACTGAGCATTTGAGCCAATCTGATAAAACCTGGTGCAGTGCCTCAGCATCCTATCCCAGCACCTTGCCTCTGGGTTCCTAGGATTAATCTGACTTAGGGACTTTACAACGTTTAAAAACCGGATTTTAACGTCGCAGTTGAGTATTAACTGTAACTTTCCTTTGGCTCCCAAACTTAAACCAAAGACTTGGCCTATTTTACTTTTTTTCAAATTTAGCTATGGCTGTCATTACTATATTAAGAATAACAGAAGATACTGTAAAAAGTGACTCATTATATCTAGTTTTGTATGGGTATATCTATGCTACTAAGGACTCTTATTTTAAATCCAGGACAAAATATCTCAGAATAGTCTGACGAGGCAAAGAAAGCAAGCGCAAGGCAGGGTGCTCGTAAAAAAAAAAAAAAATGCCGTGTGGGTTTTCTTAAGAAAAATGTAAAAATGCTACTTCCTATTTTTCATAAAGTTTAATATAAAAAAACAGTACATTTCTACTATAGAAAAAGGAGAAGATAAACATAAAATTAAGGACTTTTATTTGTGTGTGTGTGTGTGTGTGAGGGCAGGGTATCGGTGTGTGAATTTTATACACACACACTTGTATATAATAATGGGTTTACACCACACAGGGTTCAACAGTGTCCCCCCAGAGTTCATGTCTACCTGAAACCTCAGCAGGTGCTCTTATTAGGAGCTGGGGTCTCTGGAGGTGCAGTTGGTAAGATGAGGCCACACTGGGTGAGGGCCCAGGTCCACTGGCCTCTGTCCTTTGGAAAGGCCAGCGGAGACCCGAGAGACCAGGGAGACATGAGCTGCCAGGCAGAGGCTGGGGTGATGCAGCCGGAAGCCAAGGGGGGGTGGAGCCGACAGAAATAGAAAGAGGCTAGGAAAGGCACCCCTCCCCGCTCCCCCCAAATCCCTGAGGAACACAGCCCTGCCGACCCCTCCACTCAGATCCCTGGCCTCCAAAGCTGTGAGAGCCCCTTCCCACCACCCCGTCTGTGAGCAGGTGCTACGGCAGCCCTCAGAAACCAACGCCTGTCAGTGCTGAGCTTGCTTTTCTTCGCATGCTCTGAACACCGTTCCTGTCTTCTTCATGTGCAATGGATCCACCGCGTTTCACCGTGTAGGTATACCATAATATGCCCGGTTACAGAATTTTATGTTAGCATGTTAGCTTCCAAGAACTCCTAGTTTCATCATTTCTCCGCTTTTTCAGTTAATTGTTATTTCAAAATTAACAGAGCCATCCGTCGCTCACATGCTGACCATGACCGAATCATGCTGACCATGCCCATCGCGTAAAGAGACGGGCATTTCTCCGTGTCCTGCAATTCTCCGGGCGACGTTGCGGGGAGATTTAGGTGTTTGCTAATTCGGGTCCTGAAAGCCGAGTGGACATCGCTGGTCCTGGGCCCCCTCGCTACCAGGAAAGGAAGCAAGCAATTATCTTTCTTTCTTAGCCATGTCCTTGGCCGCCGTAAACTGAGGGAATCACAGGATATCCTGCCCAATAGCGTTTGGCTTCCTTTCACGGAACAACCTCAACCAAAGCAAAAACAACGCTCTCTACTGATGCCGAGTGGCCGGACCTGCTCAGTCCCAACCAGAAGGCGGGAAGCTAGAGAGAGAGAAGGCGGGAAGCTAGAGAGAAGGCATCGGAAGCAGTAGCTCCTCTGAAATCTGGCCCGGAGGCTTTGTGACACAATGGATGAGAGAGGAAGTAAGCTACACTCACACAGCCTACTCGGTGGCTCAGGGCATTTGTGAAATCAAAGCGACCTTATGTTTTATTATCTCTGTGGATCCTGAAACACACCCGGCTAAGAGATCTGGCTTTGGGCTGAGAACGTTCTGGAAGCCACGCATTCCCATGCCCTCAGCAGGCCCTTCCAGGTAAGTGCAAGACTCGCCTGGGCTTTGGCTTCCCCGCGGGGAATGAGAAAAGTCAGGGGTCAAGTGGCAACCACAGGACTGTCACGTCAGACGGAATGAGGGCGGAGCGAGGAGGGGGTGGGGACGTTTGCCTCAGAATGGGAAGAGAGAGAGAGAGAGAGAGAGAGAGAGAGAATATCTAATGCTTTAATCACCAGGGCAAGTTCAGAAAGCACGGGAGTGGCTTCTTGCTGCTTTTAAAAAGGAAGCATTTCTCCACACATTTTCCTCAAAGTTTAACAGTGAAAAATCTGATATAGTGTTATGGGGACACAGAAAAGTATATTTACATTAGAGGCCCAGCGCACGAAATTTGTGCCCCAGAGTGTGTGGGGGGGTCCCCTCAGCCCAGCCTGCACCCTCTCCAATCTGGGATCCCTCTTACAATCTGGACTGCTGGCTCCTAACTGCTCACCTGCCCGCCAGCCTGATCGCCCCTATCTGCCCCCCCTGCTGGCCTGGTCGCCCCTACTGCCCCCTCTGCCAGCCTGGTCTCCCCATGCAGCATGCTGTCCAGTCATTTGGTCATCCCTCACTAACCCCCGCTGCCTGCCTGATCACCCCCACAATTCCCTCTGCCGGCCTGGTCGCCCCACGCAGCCTGCTGTTCGGTCGTTGCCGTGAGGGCATCCTGACCAATTTGCATATTGCCCTTTTATTAGTATAGATTATTATTACAGGGCTCTTCTCCACAGATTAAAAAAAATGTCTCTTCTCTAACAAGACCCCATAGAAAACCTAGCTCCCAAATTTAACCCTTTCATACCCAACTTTTAAAGTGGGCTTAGTGGTGTTTTCCCCCCTGAGCTAAAATAACGATCCTGTTATCACTTTGCTATTTCTAATGTGATCATTTTATACGCATCTGCTGAAAGCTGACCTAACTGCTAGAAAGGGCACTGCGGACAGAGACCAGGGAGAAGCAATGACCCTTTCTCCCGAGGGTTTGTAACCCAGTTAGACTAGTCAGCACCGCACTACAGTATCCAGAATATATTCTCAACAGTAAGATAAACCACCTAATTTTTTTTTTTTAAACGAGCAAGAGACTTGAACAGACACTTCTGTAGAGATACCAAAGAGGTCA
Source organism: Vespertilio murinus (assembly GCA_963924515.1). Lineage (NCBI taxonomy): Eukaryota > Metazoa > Chordata > Mammalia > Chiroptera > Vespertilionidae > Vespertilio > Vespertilio murinus. The sequence goes on from OZ004709.1 coordinate 7,918,358, forward strand.
CAGAGCACATGAAAACACACCCGGCATTATTGGCCACCAGGAAAATGCGAACTAAAACCTCAGTGAGACACCGCGAGACATCCGTCAAGATGGCCGCGGTGGGAGGTGGACAGCTCCACGGGCTGCCACGGACGTGGAGCAGTCAGAATCCTCACATTGTGAAATGGCACAGCCGCGTGGGACAACCATTTAGCTACAGTTGGTATGTGATACTATACGTTAAACACCATTTCTATGACTCAGCACTTCTACTCATAGGTATATTACCCCGGAGAAACGAAAACGTACGTTACCACAAAGACATGTAAGTGAATATTCATAGACTTTTAACTGCTCAGCGCTGGGAACACGCTAAATGTTTATGGACTGGTGGGTGGTAAAATATGGTATAGCAGCCATACAATGGAATACTACTCAGCAATGCAGAGTGCCGAACCGCTGACAAACCCACTCTGGGATCGCACAATCATCACGCTGAGCGAAGGAAGTCAGACGCGAGAGAGGACAGTCTGCACGACCCCACTAACGAAAACAGAATGGAGGCCGTGGTGACGGCAAGCAGAGGCCATATGAGCTCCGAGGGGTATCGGGAATCTGGGGGTGACCGCTTTGAGGGCGCATACCACTGCCAAGACCCACTGAATCAGGCACTCCACACAGATACAATTTGTTCATGTAAATGAGTTTTTTAAAAAATATATATATATATTTTATTGATTTTTTTACAGAGAGGAAGAGAGAGGGATAGAGTTAGAAACATCGATGAGAGAGAATCACCGACCAGCTGTCTCCTGCATACCCCCCGATGGGGATGTGCCCGCAACCCATGGACATGTCCTTGACAGGAATCGAACCCGGGACCTTTCAGTCCGCAGGCCGATGCTCTATCCACTGAGCCAAACCGGTTTCAGCTAAATGAATTCTTAATAAACTTGGTGAGAGTGGAAAAGACTATAGTGCAATCTCTGGATTTTTTTCCACATCCAATCCGGACTTTCGGTGAACGCCTGCTCTGCGCCCAGGTGTCCCAGGCCCGAGGACACCACAGCCGCGGAGTGAAATACAGACGGGGAGAGAGCAGGTGAACACTACAAGCTACAGCACGGGCTCCTATCTGGAAAGCACTTAGCTCCCAGTCACCGCGTGGCATACTCTGTTCCCCATCTCCTGTAAGTCCTCGTGAAGAGCTCCGTGATGGGGTGCAGTGACCGCCATTGCACATTACGAGGAGGAGGAGGCGTGCAGAGGCTGGAGCTCTCACCCTCGAGCGCGGTGAGGGCGGGATGGGCTGGCAGAGAAAGGCCTCGGGCAGGCTCACCGCGCCGCCCCTGCCCCCCCAGAGCAAGCTGGGCCTTGGGGGACCCCTGGTCTGGATGTGGGCAGGGACAGAGGGGAGCTGGAGAGACCCAGCTCTGAGCCAGGGCTGGGGTGGCAGTGACACCGCCATGCCACCGGCTGCTGTTCCTGCGGACGCCTTCCAGGTGGTGGGTGCCAGTCAGAAATCGTGTATTCCCGGGGGACTCTTTGGGGGACTCCCCGTGGGGACGCAGGTGGTGGGCGAGGGGCTGTCACCGCGGCACGTCACGGGGCCACGGAGGCCAGATGCTGCTCAGTGCGGTCCGGGAGGTGGGAGCTGTTTAAGCTGGGGTTTGGGGGGCAGAGGACCGCAGCGGGGTGGCTACGTAGGCGATCTCACTGCTCAGGGCTTCACACGGCACCTGGCACCCAGCAGGCGCTCAAAACCCGAGAAAAGAAACAATCAGAGAGGGTTCGGAGGAAGATCCGCCACGGAGGGCAGCCTGAGGGGGTGCGGGGCGCAGGGGGCGCCCTGAGGGGCGGACACGGGCCGGGCCCACGGGAGGCCACGCTGGATCCTGGACACGGCGGCATGGGACCCGGGGTGCAAGTGCCACAGGGGCCCTGTGTCTGTGATGTGCGTGGATAAATGAGGATAAATGTTAAACACCATCCACGTGACCTCGGTACACCCACGGAGATTCTGAGATGCCTCCCAGTACATTTCAGCAGGTAAAACTCTACTAAAAACCCACACAGGACCCACGTGTCCAGGTCCCAGTGACGGTTTCTGTCCTACGCTTCCTCCGGGACTCATGAACATTCACGCTCCCCCACCTTCTCCACGAAAGTCCGCGCAGGGCCAGAGGAGCCTTCTCTCGCGCCTTCCAGCGACTCTGGGCCTCGGAGGAGCAGCCTTCCCACACAGCCACTCCTGTGCCTTCGGGTGGCATTAAAACATACCCGAAACCTTAAACCGGTGTGGCTCAGTGGACAGAGCATCGGCCTGCGGACTGAAGGGTCCGGGGTTCGATTCCGGTCAAGGGCATGTACCGTATTTGCCGGCGTATAAGACGACCCTTTGGCCCTGAAAATATGCCTCCAAGTGGGGGGTAGTCTTATACGGCGGCGAGTATATAACAAACTCTGTATTTTTAGTGGAAATGTTAGGGGGGGCGTCTTATACGCCCAGTCGTCTTATACGCCGGCAAATTTGTATTTTTCAGGGCCAAAAAATTGTCTTATACGCCGGCAAATACGGTACCTTGGTTGTGGGCACATCCCCAGTGGGGTGTGTGCAGGAGGCAGCTGACTGATGTTTCTCTCTCATCGATGTTTCTCTCTGTCCCTCCCAGCCCTAGAGTCCTCCCTCAGAGTCCTCCCTCCCGCCCACCGGGCCTGGACGACAGAGGCTTTCCGGGGCGGGGCTGAGCCACGCTCGGCTCTGTGCTCCAGCCCGCAGCTCTGTGCTCCCAGCCCTCGGCTCTGTGCTCCAGCCCGCAGCTCTGTGCTCCCAGCCCTCAGCTCTGTGCTCCCAGCCCTCAGCTCTGTGCTCCCAGCCCGCACGGAGCTCAGCAGGCAGGAGGACCACGTTTGCTAAGAGGACAGAGGAAGAGTCGGCCGGACTTTAAACTTCCACACAGCGATAGCTGTGGGACTGTTTAGAGAGCGGGAACGGGAAGCTGCTCATTGTGAGCGATCTGAAGACGGCCAGGAGGAAGTGGGGGCGGGGGAGGGGGCGGGGGGGCCCCTCTGGCAGCGTCAGCCCCCCATTTCCTGAGCACCAATCGCAGCCCTGGCGGGGAACCGGCTCTACAGGAAGGTCCTCCTGTTCACCATCAAAGAGGAGCGGACATGGGAGGGCCACGAGGTGTCACGGCCTCTGGCATTGCTGACAAATTACCTCCCAGGGTCTTGCCGAGGTAGGCCGACTGGCAGGAACAAAAAGATAAATAAATGTCCTTAAAAGAAAACACAAAAACAAGCATGACTCCCGGAAAAAGTGAAAGCGGCTCAGGGAGACAAACCGAGGCGGCCGGAGGAGGAGCGCGTGGCCGTGGCCGTGGCCGTGCCCGTGGCCGTGGCCAAGCACGCTCCAGGGACGCACACTGGCCGCGCCCAGGACCCGCCACGGGCAGCGCACTTCGCCGACCCCCCGTGGCCGCACACGGGCGGTCCACAGCGGGCACGCGCCCTCGCCCACCTCGCGCCCAGTCCTGGCCCAGATCTGGTTTTCGCACGTTTCACCGGCCCAAACCAAAGGAGCCCGGAAAAAGCAGGAAGGCTGCGTTCGGGGCGGATTGCCCACGGGCGCCGTCACTGTGGCCACCCTGCGCTGTCACTGCCGCACGCAGAGAACGCAAAGGAAGGCTGTCGGCACGAGCACAGCGCTGGTGTGAGCGAGTCAGACCCAGTCAGCCTGGGAGAGCGGACCCTGCAAATGCACAAGTATTTATTTATTTATTTTTTTAGCAACCTACTAAGAAGTTATTTCTTGGTGACCTGCAAGACTGTTTAATCTTACCTCACACTAAGGATTCTTTTCATTAACATGGACGAGCATTTTGGGAATGCATTTGACAAAAAAAAAAAAAAAAGAATATTCAGGAGAAATTTCTTTGATTCGTGCCATCAGGCGATAGTCGTATAATTTCAGTTTTGAAAGAATTCTCTCAACGCATACAAATTTCAAGGCCAAGACAGCGGGCTAAAACCCACGATTTTCACTCGGACTGAGAAGCAAGGCCCGCTGGTGCCGGTGGGGTGTGCGGGGTGCTACGAGGGAGGCTGCTGGGATGAACGTGGAAGGGCTCTAGGCGGACGTGGCGAATCCACGCGGGCATGGCAGCGGCCGGCAGCTGAGAGCCTATGACACCTCGCCAGCACACCTGCCTCTCCCAACACTTTCCATTGTGGGAAAAGGTCCTTTTCACGGGGGAGGGACCAGTCATTTTATCCTTCTAAGCAGTGTTTCCCAAACTTTTGACATATGTGTACCCCTTCTATAACTTACTTTTTTTTTTAAAAAAAAAAAATATTGTATTGATATTTTACAGAGGAAGGGAGAGAGATAGAGAGCTAGAAACGTTGATGAGAGAAACATCGACCAGCTGCCTCCTGCACACTCCCCACTGGGGATGTGCCAGCAACCAAGGTACATGCCCTTGACCGGAATCGAACCCGGGACCTTTTAGTCCGCAGACCGACGCTCTATCCACTGAGCCAAACCAGTTTCGGCCCCTTCTATAATTTTCATAATGCTGAGTACCCCTCATCAAAAAAAAAAAAAGGATGTATCTTAATAACAATCAAAATATATTAATTTTTGGTACATACACAAAATAATAATAAATGAAAAATAAAATTATTCATAATAAAACATAAATAAAAGGCATATTATAAATAACATTTATTTGCACACCGGACCATCTCACGCCTCACAAGACTGTCTTGACTTGACTCATGAGAGAACGTAGAATTAGGCGCAGCTCAGCACGGTGCAGTGCATGTCCCCACCAAACTCCGGTGCAAAGCGTACCCCCACCAAACTCTTCCCGTACCCCTGGGGGTACGCGGACCACACTTTGGGAGACACTGCTTTAACGGGAGACGGACGGAATTTAGAGGAAACAAGCCCAGACCATCGCAGGCAGGTTGGCTCCCAGTCCCCTCCGGGGCCTGCCCCCCAGCGGTCACCGCGGCCGGCAGAGACCGGGCAGCGCCCTCAGTCACGTCTGCACACCCCGGGATTAAATGGCTCTGTGTGTGTGTGGGGGGGAGGGGGTTCCCGATGAAGTGCCAGCACCCTGGTCTGGAGATGGGGTGCTTAGCACAGTGTAAGCGTTCAGACCAGCCACCCCTGAAGTGAGGCCTCTGCCGGGAGCGGAGCTGCCGCCGACCACGTCCTGCCGCGGGGACAGAGGCCCGGAGCTAGGGAACCTCTGCCCACCGAGTCCTGATGCCCACTACACGGGGTCCAGAGAGTTCTCTCCTGGGGATGAAGGATGCTCTAGTCCAGCCGGGGGCAAACTACGGCCCTCGGGCCGGATCCGGCCCGTCCGGCTGTTCTCTCCGGCCCGCAGAGCCGAAAGAGCGGAGGGTTCTCTTGCTCTCCCCTCCGCTCCTTCCCCAGCAGCCCAAGATGAGAGTGCCAGCACGGTCAGGCTGCTTTTGTTCCGGCCCTCCGGTCCAGTTCAAGAACCCAGTGTGGCCCTCGAGTCAAAAAGTTTGCCCACCCCTGGTCTAAACCCAAGGGACCATCGCCGACCCCTGCCCTCCGGAGGACGCACTGGCAGCAGGCACGGCAGGTGACAGCGCGGGTGAGGGGGAGCCACCGCGGAGACCGTCCCACACCGGGAGCGCGGGCCCCGGAACCTCAGCACCAGTGCACACACGGGCACCTCAGGGCCGAAGCTTCAAGGAGTCCTGTGGTTCTTATTTTTACGTTTATAAATACCAAGAAAAATGTTAAGGACAAAAACCATTAGTTGTGAAAATCTCCTAGGACAGTGTAAAGAGTAGTAGACCTGGGTGATACACATGCATACATGACAGATGCACGAGGCTGGATCTGTCACATCGGCAGCCGCTTTGGGGAGTAGGGTCTGAAACCCACATTCTGACCAAAGTGAGCCATTTTCAACAGCTTCTGTGAAATGGAACACACTTTCACGACTATCGTTTATATACAGGCATGCCTTTTCTTTTGTTTTTCTTTATACATATACACATACATATAGATATAAATATACATATATATTTATATACAGGTATATAAATATATGTGTGTGTATGCCTATGTATACAGGTGTGTGTGTATATATATACACACACGCACAGGTATATATATATATATATATATATATATATATATATATATATATATCTGTGCACGCTCGCATGTGTATGTATATATATACATGTATATATGTATATATACACATACACACAGGTATATAAATTATATACCTGTATATATATAAATAAATACACACACATATTTTATTGATTTTAGAGAGGAAGGGAGAGGAAGAAAAGAAACATCAATGATGGGAGAAAATCATTGGCTGGCTGCCTCCTGCAGGCTCCCTACCAGAGATCGAGCCTGAAGCATGTGCCCTAGACCGGAATCGAACCCGGGACCCTTCTATCCACTGAGCCAAACCAGCCAGTGCTTCTTTTTGTTTTGCTTAACAAGTTGATTTTTCTAAGTTGGCAAAGTTGGATGTCAAAACCTTACGTTTTCATTCTGCTGGGTTTTTTTTTACAGTCCATTTCTTGGGACCAAGCAACTCTTCTACAGGTCTTCAGAAACACACGCTGCAGCTGCGTGGTCCCACCAGGTGGACACAGCCCCGTGGACTCGCACCCACGCTCACAGCCTGCAGCGGGCGGGTGGGTGCCCGGTCATCGGCCCTTCCCGGCTCCTGCTCGCCCCGCAGGCGGGAGCCCTCGGGGAGGCCGAGGGCTGGCTCACCTGCCCTCCTGTCACCTCACCGCCCACCAGCCCTCCACCCACGGGTTTCCAGTGCTGCTCGTGCTGTGAGGAAGCCGGCCGGAGGCCCTCACGTGGTGTGGACACGCGTGTGGACATGCCCGCAGGCTCCACCGGGCAGCTCTGACCTCGCTCTTTCCACTGAAAAGACTCCGGGAGGGCGGCTTTCTAAAGGAAACGTGTTCTTCTCACCCAGAGGTCCCCAAACCTCTCTCAGGATGAGAACCAACTGGTGGGGTTGTTAAAGTACAGATTCCTGAATCCCAGCTAAGAAGTGCTAAACTAGAATTTTGGGAACATAAAGATAAAACTATATACTTAACTAGTGCTCTAGCTTAGAGTATACAATTTTACCTCTATGTTCCCAAAAATTCTAGCGTAGCACTTCTTAGCTGGGGTTCAGGAATCTGTGCTTTAACAACCCCACCAGGTGACTCTCCTCAGGAGAGGAGTTTGGGGAACACTGTCCGGGCGCTCCGGTTTCCACGATGAGTCATGGCCCACTCCAGTCCCGCTGGACACACGGGCTGTTTCCCCGAGGGGGACCTGGGCTAAGACGTGGGTCCGGAGCCGTGGACACTAGCTATTACAGGTACACAGTCTGCTGCGCGTTGTGCAGTGACGTCTCCTGCAGAGACCCGGCCGCCTGCCCGGGGAGGGGCGCTGGGCCTGGAGCTCCTCAAACAGCCCCTCCTTCAAGAACCACACCCTTGCCCTGGCTGCTCTGGCTCGGTGGATGGAGCATCGGCCTACGGAACGAGGGGTCCTGGGTTCAATTCCAGCCAAGGGCATGTGCCCGGGTTGTGGGCTCGAACCCCAGGGGCGGCTGTGCAGGAGGCAGCCAATCCATCCATGGTTCTCGCTCATCATTGATGTTTCTATCTCTCTCTCCCTCTCCCTTCCTCTCTTAAAAATCATTAAAGAAATATTTTTTTAAAAAATCACAACCTCCTTCTTATATTTACATAGCTCTTCCTGGGTTCAAGTGTTTGCTTTAAACGTTTTGAAGCTAACCTCTCGGAAGCTTTGTGGGGATGCAGTGAGAGGCCGCCCAGGGACGAGCCGAGCACAGGCAGGCATCTCTGAAAGGGAAGGGGCTGGCGGGGCCTGCTGGAAGTCGGGGAGGGGGCCAGAAAGGGGATGCGGACATCGGGGCGCCCACGGGACTCTCTCCAGCACCTCTCTGCGGTGAGCTACACCGAACCCTCAGCCAAAGCAGTACGTATCTGCTCACACCCCTGCTCTGGCTTTCAAAGCGCCTTCACCTTTTCTCAGCCATTAAAGGGCCGAGTTATTCCAGCCCAGGAAGCCAACCTCGCCACAGAACAGTCCACGAGCAGGAAAATGTGTCCCAGTTTCCCTCCCCGGGGCTCCCGTAGAGAGGAGACACGGGCCAGCCCCTGGGGGAGGAGGGGGGAGCAGCCCCAGGACCACATAGCGGGGCCCTGGCCCGTGGTGCACCCCCAGAGTGCCACAGGCCACGCGTGGTTCTGGGGGCTCCCTCTCCACGGGACCCGTGGCATCTCACTGTCCAATGCCCCATCCCATAACATGCGGACTTTAGAATTTATTCAGGAAGGTTGTTATTCCAATCCAGTTTTTTTATCCCCCCTCCCCCCCCACATAATTTCAGGAACGATTCTAGACTCAGGAAGCAAACTGGAGATAACTCGGGGGGCGGAAACAGCGAGGACTGGACTAAAGAGGTCCATCAAGTCTTACGTGAAAGCACTAATTTATCACCAGAATCCGCACGTGGCCTTCCCACCGAGTGGCTTCCCGCGGCACTGCCACCTCCAGTCAGCCAGCCCATCTGACCGAGGAGACCCACGGGGGCCCATCCTGTGGCCCACGTCTAAGAAGCAGCTGCCACCTGGCAGAGATGGAATCGTTTAAGGAGCGAGGGCTTCAAGTGCATCACCTATGAGAATGGCTTAAATAAAGGAGGTTTCAAAGCAACTCAGAGTTGTTTTGTGTGTTTTTTTTTAATTTTTAAAAATTCTATTTTAGGCCTTGGCACGTCCACAGAGAAAGGCGGCGGAGTTAGGATAGAGGGACCCACGATCCCATCGTGAGCTGGGGTCCCCAAGGCGTGGGGTGTGGTGGCCACCTGGGCACGGCCAGCAAGAACGCAGGGCACTTCCAGACCCACCCGAGGCCCCAAAGGGCCAAGAGTCAGCGAACGGGGCTCCCCTGGCCACAGACAGAGGAAACGGGGCACTCTGGGTCCCATCCCATACACACGCACGAATCCAGAATATTCTGCCCATAATCCCACCTGGATGTTTAGACGACGGCATTAAAAAAAAAGGAAGAGGGAAGCGCAGAGCCGCTTCCTGTGCCCGCCGGCTGGGAGGATGCTCGGGGGTGCGTGTGCCTGCATCAAAGCGGCAGCACCGGGCAGTTATCGGGCGGCGTGTAAAAATAGCCGGATAGCCCGCCGGTGCAAAAGGCCCGGAGGAAGCAGGGCGCAGCTATCGGTCCCCCCTCGGAGCCTGGCCTTGCCCTGCCGGACTCGCGGGCTGCCCCCTCCACCACATTGTTACCCTTATCAAACAATGCAAACAATTTTAATGAGCTTATCTGCTGGGACCTACTGCCGGCCACGCTAATGTCAGGACGATGCCAACCGCCTGGGGCCGACTCATTAATCAAAGGGCCTGCGATACCACGATACAACCACCCGGATCATCCGCCCCGTCCTCAAAGCAGACCTCAGCAGGCACACCGGCCATTACCTTCCCACCCCGGGCTCTGGGCGGAGGGTGGGCCCCCCACCCACCCACCCAGGCGCAGGCCACCCACTCCCCGGAAAGGCACCGGGTCCCTGGCCGCCTCTTTCTAACAAACCCCGGGCTCCAGGAAGACCATTTTGGAGAACTGCCTGACACCCTGACCTCTGCTGTCAGCCCTCGCACCAATCAGCGGGCGGCGTTCTTACAAAGCTCCATCAATCTGGCGGCCCCCCACCATCGCGGGCTGCGTGCAGCTCAGTCTAGAGGATTCCATCTTCCCTGCACACACACACTCATGCACACACACAGAGAGACACACACATGCACACACAGAGAGACACACACATGCATGCACACACACACACACACACACACACACGCACACACACACCCCGAGGCGAGCCCGCATCCTCCCCGCCGCCCTCCCGGCCTCTGCCTGCAGCAGGCACGGCCCGAATGGCTCCTTTCAGAGCGGCGAGGGGCGGAGGAGAGGCAGGGCTGCAGCCCGGCTCCCCCGGAGAGGAGAGGGGGAACGCCGCCTGCATGCGGGTCACCGTGGAAGGAAGGGAGGAAGGGAGGAAGGGAAGGAGGGAGGGAGGGAGGCGCCGCAGGGAGACCCCTCGCCGGCGGCAAACCTATCCACAAAATGCTTTCCAGCTGCGGCCGGGAAGCCTCCATGCATCCCCCCCCCCCCCCAGGACACCGGGCACGGGCAGCGGGGATCGCCGGTGCACCGCAGCCCGCGGCCGGCGGGGTCCGCTCCGTTACATAACGGCGTCCGCCAGGGCCCCGCCCGCCGCCCGCCGCCCGCCCGCCGCCCCGGCGCCGGTACCTGTAGGAGCGCTCGCCGCGCACCGTGTGCTTCCGGAAAGGAATGATGGTCCCGTTATCCTGGATGATGTCGTTGTTGTTCTCGCCATTGGGGGACAGGGTCTGGGTCGGGCCAGGCATTGGCGCGGTCCCGAGGCGGGGATCTAACCGCTGGGCTGGCTGGCTGGCTGGCTGCTGAGGGTGGCTCCCTTCCCGCTCCGCCGCAGACCTCGCCGCCGCCGCCCGCTGCCCGCCGCCCGCTCCGCTCCGGCTCCTCCGCCCGCAGCCCCGGCCCGCCCCGCCCCGCCCCCCGCGCCCCGCCCCCCGCGCTGACGTCAGAGCGCACCGCCGGTCACGTGGGCCGCCCGTCGCCCTGGCAACGCGCTAACTCATCACCTCGCCCCAAGCGCGCGCTCGCTGGGGGCGGCGGCGGCGCGACCACGCCAGCGGCGGCGGCGGCTCCGGGCGGCACCGGCGGGCCAACATCTGGCGCGTCCCGCCCGGCCCCGCCGGCCCCCCTCGCCGACGACGGGCCGGGCCTCACACCGGCGCTTCCTCGAACCGTTTCCTTCCCGGCCCGACGGGGCCGCAGCTGTGTACACAAAGAGCGGCGGAGCGGGGCGGGGGCTTTAACTCCTCCCGCGCCGGGACCGGTGCGAGCACAGGAAGCCCGGCCTGGTGTCCGGACCGGGACCCGGGACCCCAGGCGGCCCGCTTCCAGGAAAGGTGTGGGCCTACTAAGGGCTTAGAATGCCTAGCCACCTCCCCCCAGTGAGCCCCGAACCTGCAAACCAAAGGGGGGGAAGCTGTGTTTCCTCCCCATCAACGCAGGATCGACTTGGATCATGGGAAGCGCAAAGAAATGCACACTAAAGAGACTTTTGGGCACAAAAGGACCCCCACAAGAGGGTTTGTGGAGACAGACAGCCACCATTTTAGCGCATCCTAGTTACCCAAGACCCCCTCCTCCTCCGGGCTCTGACCCTGCCTTCGCTGATGCTCCAGGAAATTAACTCCTGGGCATGTGTTTCACCTCCCTCGGGCGGGGTTCAGGGGGACACCCAGCTCAGCATCTGGGAGCTCTCAGCATTCCAGCTTTCAAACAGGCTGGCTTGGGGGCAGGTGCTATTGTCAACTAGTGAGACTGAGTAACCTGTTCAAGGTCAGGCAGCTAGAAAGTAATGAACGGGAACTTCAAAACGACACCCTTCCTATCAGTGTGATTGGACAGTTAGTGATCTATATTTAATGTGAGCTCATAAGTATGGTAGATCCAGGGAAGAATCAAGCCTTTTATGCACACCCTCAGCGTGACCACTGTGAGGTCTGCTATTACGGTGCAAATCTATGGGTTAGGTTACACACTCTGGCCAGATCCCACGCGTGTCCAGTGCTCTCCGCCGGGGAGGAGAAGCTAGTTTGAAGGACTCTGTTTATCTCAAGCGGTCTCTGACCTTGTGTGGGGTGGGAAAGGGGGAAGAACTGGGGTGTAAAAGGCAGGATAAATATACAGTGAGTGGCCAGATTATTATGATCTCTGAATGCATAATAATCTGGTCACTCAGAGTGTACGTGTATATATATATTAGAGGCCAAGTGCATGCATTCGTGCATAGGTCGGGGCCGACCAGCCTGGCCAGGGGGAGGGGACATGGGCAGTTGGCTGGCCTGCCTGCTGGTGGAACTCCTCGTGGAGGGGACAATTTGCATATTAGCTTTTTATGATATAGGATAGACACTGAGTGGCCATATTACTATGCGTTCAGAGATCACAATAATCTGGCCACTCAGGGTATGTAGCAGAAAGTAGCAGTGACCTAGTCTGTACGGCTCACCTGGCCACACCATTGCATGGACCAGCAGCTTTACCATTTTGCGATACAAATGTTAAAAACAAGCAAAAACTTTGTCATTCCTGACGATTCTCAGGCATAGCTCAGAGTGTTATAAGTTATTTCTGGCATCATGCTACTAGAATTAAAATCAAACGGCTTACAACCCAGATGGCAATGATATTCTCACACCACGGGACATCCCCCCATTGTATATTCCCCTTTTGGGCTACGTTTTAATAATTATATCTTATGCTTCTCCAGCGAATTCACAGTATACCCGTTGATGTCTTCATATCTTAGCTTACATGAGAATTTTTTTCTTACACAACAAAGATCCGATTCTGACCTAAGGCTTACAAGGCACACAGACACAGCTAAGTCAGAGAGAGAGAGAGAGAGAGAAAGAGAGAGAGAGAGAGAGAGAGAGAGAGAGAGAGAGAGAGAGAGAGAGACACACCAAGCCTCACACTGCACAGTGAGCTATAAGGGGCTGAGAGTGCAGTCACTGCCCCAGAGATCCGCTTCCTCTTACTATTTTTGGTATTGTCAATTTCCCTCCGAATTTGTTCTTTTTCACAAAACGCTTCCCTTTTCTTTGGGGACAGTCTGGGGCTGAAAGACACAGCGCACAAATGAAGCATGTCATGTTTTCAGAGCATGCCCTCTCCTTTTTGTGTTCCTTGTCACAGCTCACGTTTCCCTGATCCCATACTTAACAGGTTAGGCCAGTGGTCGGCAAACCGAGGCTCGAGAGCCACATGTGGCTTTTTGGCCCCTTGAGTGTGGCTCTTCCACATAATACCACGGCCTGGGCGAGTCTATTTTGAAGAAGTGATGCTAGAAGTTTAAAAAATTTGCTGAAACCCGTTTGGCTCAGTGGATAGAGCGTCGGTCTGCGGACTGGAAGGTCCTGGGTTCAATTCCGGTCAGGGGCATGTACCTTGGTTGCGGGCACATCCCCGATAGGGGGCATGCAGGAGGCAGCTGGTGGATATTTCTCTCTCATCGACGTTTCTAGCTCTCCATCCCTCTCCCTTCCTCTCTGTAAAAAAAAAAAAAAAAAAAAAAAAAAAAAAAAAAAAAAAAAAAAAAAAAAAAAAACAATAAAATTAAAAAAAATTAAAAAAAAGAAGTTAAAAAAATTTGGCTCTCAAAAAAAATTTCAATCGTTATGCTGCTGATATTTGGCTCTGCGGAATAATGAGTCTGCCGACCAGTGGGTTAGGCATCACTGGTGGTTTCGTAGGAACTAAACGTGTCGGAAGGGGAATGCCTGGCTCAGTGATTACACTGACTAATTCTGTGGGGCGACCCACCCCCCCCTGCTTCCAGGCTGCTTGTGAGGAGAAGACCATGGCCAATGGCCAAGACCCCGAGGTGATGGACTGGGAGGGGAAGGGGAGTGAGTCAGGGGAAGACGGTGCCCAAGGGCCCTTGCCCACCTTGCTCCGGAGCTGCTCGGAGCCACCTCACTCTAAGGCCCCCGGAGAGCTCCGGGGGCCTGTGGTTGCCCTCCACGATGCAGGGGCAACAGGAGTGACCATCTGAACACATCAGACAGGTGTGTTTTCCTTTCTCGTCTCAAAAGTCAGGTGACCCTGCGGCCATTCTCGATGCTGGGACACAGGGAGTGCGGGAGAGGCAGGGGCAGGAAGGAAGGGGCAGGAAGGAAGGGGCAGGAAAGAAGGGGCAGGAAGGGAAGCGTCTGCCCTTCCCAATCCCAACTGATGGGAGGGAGAAAGGGATGGAAGCAGGAGAGAAGAGAATCTCCCACCGTCAAGTTCACAAAGGGAGACTCTGAGAGGAAGTGGCTTTGTTCTCAGCCCACGAGACTTTCTTTTGTCTCCTTTCCCATCTGACATTCCAGGCAAAGACCCCCTCAACGTGTATCTCCCTAGCAGCCCCCTCCCCACACAGGGCAACCCCAGGACCGCACAGACCGAAATCAGTGGCTTGGGAGGTGAGGCAGAGGAGCCAGGGAGAGGGAAGGGGGATCTCAAAAGACATATAATATTCACCCAAGAGATGGAGCCGCTACCCAAAGCTACTGTCAACAGGCAGAGGTGCCAAAACTGCGAACTGGCGAGCTTAAAACCGTTCCGTTTCCCCACCCTCGGCGGGGCGAGCAGAGTCGCACAGGTTAGCGTAGACCAGTGTTTCCCAAAGTGGGGTACGCGTACCCCCAGGGGTACGGGAAGAGTTTGGTGGGGGTACGCGTTGTACCAGAGTTTGGTGGGGATATGCACTGCACCGTGCTTAGCTGCGCCTCATTCTACGTTCTCATGAGTCAAGTCAATTTCATCCTTCTCATTGATCCAAATAAATGTTATTTATAATATTTTATTATGAATAATTTTATTTTTCATATATTATTATTTTGTGTATGTACCAAAAATATATATTTTTTGATAGTTATTAAAATACATCATTTTTTTATGAGGGGTACTTGGCATTATGAAATTATAGAAGGGGTACACATGTGTCAAAAGTTTGGGAAACACTGGTGTAGAAGACAAGAACGAAGCGAAGACGCCTGTGTCCCTGGCTGCGGGGCGGGCTGCGCCTGTGTGGGCAGGTGCATCATCACAAAGTGCTCGCAGACCGCACACTGTGCCCCCGCTGCCCATGGAGAAATGGCTCCCTCCTCAAGCGTCATGAGCAACGTTGGGGCTCTGGAGGCAGGCGGACCTGGGTCCCCAACCCGACGGCAGCAAGTTGGTTTGCACCTAAGATGTCGATTCCTCACCGATAAAGTCCGGGCGAGAATGCTGGTGGCCTAGGGTTGCTGTGAAGATTCAGTGGCATAGCATCTCTAACCAGCTAGCACGGCGCCGCGGCCTGTGCTGTTTTCAGCAGCATGCTAAGGTATATCCTACACGTCCACCCGCTCACCGGACACCTGTAATGGACGCCGTGTGTACCAGAAGCCGGCAAGCAGGAAGTCCAGTCCCAGGCTCCATCCTTGAGGAACTGGGTGTCCGTTAAGATAACATATTGGCTATGGCGATGCCATACACTGCTGCGATGACAGTGCCACGGAGGGCGCTATGGGGCCATGGGAGAGGAGCGCCGGATTCAGAACGGAAATTGGCAGGCAGGTCCGGCAAAGTTAACCCTCGGGGCTGTCTCCCGAGCCGCAGGTGAATCATAACGGTAACTTTTAAAATATATATATATATTTTATTGATATTTTACAGAGAGGAAGGGAGAGAGATAGAGAGCTAGAAACGTCGATGAGAGAGAAACATCGACCAGTTGCCTCTTGCACACCCCCTTCCGGGGATGTGCCCGCAACCAAGGTACATGCCCTTGACCGGAATCGAACCCGGGACTTTTCAGTCCGCAGACAGACGCTCTACCACTGAGCCAAACCGGTTTTGGCTATTTTATTGATTTTTTACAGAGAGGTTAGAGAGAGGGATAGAGAGTTAGAAACATCAATGAGAGAGAATCATGGATCAGCTGCCTCTTGCACCCCCCCCCCGCCCCCGCTGTATTGGGGATGTGCCCGAAACCAAGGTACATGCCCTTGACCGGAATCGAACCCGGGACCTTTCAGTCTCCAAGCCGACGCTCTATCCACTGAGCCAAACTGGTTTCGGCTAACGGTAACTTTTGTGTTCACTTCCTCTGTGCCAGGCAGGATGTGGGATTCCTCAGGGCAGGGACCTCAACTGCTCTGTTCCCTGCTCTGTTTGCAGCTCCTAGCAGGCCACGAGTGAACATGTCATTCATTCATTTATTCAACAAATACCTGATCCCATTCTCAAAACAGCCCTCCCGATAAAACTGAGGCTCTAAAAGGGGAAGCAGCTTGTTGAGGCTGGACGGGTCTCTCAGCCCCAAAGCTCACACGCTTCCCATTGGGCAGCACTGTCCCCTCAGGGAGGCCGGCAGAGAGGAGGGAAGACAACGGGCCGCCCCCTCAGGCAGAGGTAGGACGGGGTGATGTCTCAGACTCAGTGGCAGCAGACAGGACAAGGGCCAGGCGCAGAAAGGAGCCGGGGCCGAGCGAAGGAGCCAAGCTTAATTCTGAAGGAATTCTGGAATCATCAGGTGCTTTAAGGAGGGCGACTGATGGTGCAATTCGCATCGAGAAGGTCGGAGGCTGGCACGTAAGACAAAAATGGGACAGGTGATGGAGGCATGACTAAGAGAGAGGCCAAGAGGTTAAAAAAGAAAGCACAGTCTGGCTGGTGTTGCTCAGTGGTTGAGCATCAACCCATGAACTAAGAGATCCCAGGTTCGATTCCCGGCCAGGGCACATGCCCGGGGTTTGGGGCTCGATCTCCAGGAGGGGCGTGCGGGAGGCAGCTCATCTCAGTGTTTCTCTCTATCCCTCTCCCTTCCTCTCTCTCTAAAATCAATTAAAAAAGAAAAGAAAAGAAAAGAAAGAAAGAAAAAGGAAGGAAGGAAGGAAGGAAGGAAGGAAGGAAGGAAGGAAGGAAGAAAGGAAGGAAGGAAAGAAGGAAGGAAGGAAAGAAGCACAGTTCTGAGATTGTCGGAGGGTGTAATTTTCAGGGGTTTCTGACTGACCGGATGTGGGCACAGATGTTGAATGAGGTGCATAGTGAAGTAGAAAGAGACGTTGCAAATGAGTCCTCGGTGTGTGGCTGGGGTGAGCAAGTGGCCAGTGGTATCACGATGGGAAGTATAGGTCGAATTGCCCTTCGTGAAGAAAGTTTCTCCTCCTGGGTCTTGGACACCATAGCGGTGACAATGCTGGTCACGGGGCTTCACACACAGTGGGGGGCCGGCAGGGATCTGCTGACTGAGGGCACATGCGGGCCTTTGAACTTCCCAGATATGTTTGACTTGGAGATTTGGAGGAAATGCTCTCACAGGTGCTAACTGGAGCTGTGGGTGTTGACACCTCACTCAGGAAGAAAGAGAAGAGCCTGGGATGGAACTCTTTATTTAAAAGCTAAGCGATTTAAAAAAAATTCGCAAGGTGGGCCAATCACCACAGGCAGTGGTTTCCCTGGGCCCCGAGAGAAGCAGAGGAGGAAGTCTTGGGCCCACAGTCACAGGAAGTCGGAATCAGATAAGGCTGAGAAGTGTTCGCTACCTTTGATAAGGTGCTCTCAAAGGCATGCTTAAGAAGCTGGACCCCAGATCTGAAGGAAATACAGAAATCCTGGGCACGTGGGGAAAGCTGTGATACTTTGCCAAGTTCCTACCGTGTTTCCCTGAAAATAAGACATCCTCCGAAAATAAGACCTACTTACAGGTTTCCTTCTGAGTGAAATATAAGGCATCCCCCCGAAAATAAGACCTAGCGCATCTGACCTAGCAAAAATTAATATAAGACACTGTCTTATTTTTGGGGAAACCAGGGTAGTATTCTGACCTAGCAAAGATATGCAAGCAAGCAAGGAAGAGACAGTAAATCCAGCATCATGTATATAGTATCAGCGACTAACCGGAATCAACAGGAGCATTAACACGCTCCTAGGGAGGGGGTGAGGGCATGTGCCAGGGCAGGGGAGACTGGGGAAGGTCAACTGGAAGAAAAAAAAAGGAGACATACATACTACTATTTGTAATAGTTTAAACAACAACAACAACAACAAAGCTCCTGGTGATACCAGAGGGTCGATGTGTCCATCAATGGGCCCCAGTTAGGCCCCAGGTGAACTGATCCCACCCCTGCACCCCCATTCCAGTGGCGTCAAGATTCCCTCCACCCCCCCCCCCCAAAAAAAAGTCAAATATTCTAAACTCCTGTCTGGAGAGCAGGGCTACTAAGGTGGACCCAGAGGACCCAGAGCCAGAGCCTCGGGAACAACACGCACACAAGGAAGCCAGCAGCACCCCCAGAACTACCCTGTTTCCCCGAAAATAAGACAGTGTCTTACATTAATTTTTGCTCCCAAAGACGCGCTAGGTCTTATTTTCAGGGGATGTCTTATTTTTCCATGAAGAAGAATACGGTACACATTTATTGTTAAATGGAAATAAAGGAAATGTATTACCTGTATACAGTACGGTGGTACGGTAGTTGTCAACACAAACCAGACACACTGTGAATCCTACAGTATCATGAATTTACTCATTTATTCAATGACAATCATGTCATCATCTTCTGGAACATCATCATAACAATCCAATTCCTGAATTTCCTGTGAATTTCTTGTGACTCCATTTCTTTCAGAATCAGTGGACCCAATCTCTCCTGTTTGGCAATAGCACTGTCTTTAAATGAGTACTCCTTGTCAAGGTAGCCTGCTCGCAGTGCATTTGCAATGCAATTGTCAGGGATTTTCTCCCATGAATTCTTCACCCAAGTCACAACTTCTTGCAGTTTAGGTTTCACAGAGTTTCCACGCTGATTTCTCTCCATTCACACAGCAGTGACGTCAGGACTCCGAGTAACGTCACTGGTTGCTAGACGCCAGTCGGGGCGGCCCTAGCGACCAGTTTACGGTAAATTAATTTTCATTCTGAGACAGAGCCTGGGGGCCTTATTTTCGCGGGATGCCTTATATTTCACTCAGAAGGAAACCTGTAAGTAGGTCTTATTTTAGGAGGATGTCTTATTTTTGGGAAAACACGGTAGGAATAATTCTAGGTGCTGAAACCACAGACATGAACAAAATGTAAAATTTCCTGTCCTCATGGAACTTACACCCGAGTGTATGAGTGAGTGTGAGTGTGTGTGTGTGTGTGAGTGTGTGAGTGTGTGTGTGTGAGTGTGTGAGTGTGTGTGTGAGTGTGTGTGTGTGTGTGTGTGTGTGTGAGTGTGTGTGTGTGTGTGTGTGTGTGTGTGTGGTGGGGCACGGGCAGGGGTAGACTGAGGAGATGAGGTCAGAAAGATGTCGGAGGGACCAGAATGTGCAGGGCGGCCTTCAACAGCCACTGGAAAGACTTTGGCTCAACACCAACGAGAAACCATTCATCTGCCGCCGCGTTAGCAGGGTCTGTTGGCACGGACGTGGAATTCTAGTAACAATGGTCATAATAGCAATGGCCACACCTGATGCCTCCATGGGCCAAAACAACGCTTTAATTGAGAAGACACGTCAGCCCTCACGGAAACGTATGAGGCAGGGGCGGCTTTAAACCCGGATCTGCCAGAGGAGGTAACGAATGAAGTGACTCTGCCCGAAATGCTAGCCAGGAAGTGGGGAGCGGGGCGCCCACAGGCCTGCCAGGTGTCAAAGGCGGCCTCTCACCCCGAGCAGCCTGCCTCCCAGCAGGGTCTGGTCGGACCGGGAGAAGGAACATGGGGAGGAGAAAGCGCAGACACAAGAGGCAGGAGGGCTGATTGCTCGGTGGGGAACGGAGGGGTGAAGCCAGGGGAAGGCAGGGGGCAGGGCAGGGGGCGGGGCGGGCCTGCCAGGGGAGTGGTTCCCAGAGAGATCAGAAGCGTGGGAGCTGTGAGTTAAGGTTAAGGAAAAGGAAGGGGGAGGGGGGAGGCCGGGAAGAGGTGTTGGGAGGAAGGAATACCAGGATTCTGCATTAGCAGAATATGTTACCAACAGAGAAAAGTAATGGTCTTACCCTGATGTATAGTGATCAACTATTTCCTTTTTCTGAGCGAGTCTGGGCTATCACTGTCCAGGCCTTTGCTGTCTTCTGGAGGAGGGAGAGACCTCGGGCACTTGTTTTGGCGTTTGTTTTCAAAGCTAGAACCTGTTTTCATTTTCTTTTCTTTTTTCTTTTAAAAAATATATTTTATTGATTTTTTACAGAGAGGAAGAGAGAGGGATAGAGAGTTAGAAACATCAATGAG
This sequence comes from Vespertilio murinus, assembly GCA_963924515.1. NCBI lineage: Eukaryota > Metazoa > Chordata > Mammalia > Chiroptera > Vespertilionidae > Vespertilio > Vespertilio murinus. The sequence continues at coordinate 7,938,263 of OZ004709.1, forward strand.
AGAGAATCATCAACCAGCTGCCTCTTGCACACTCCCTACTGGGGATGTGCCGGCAACCAAGGTACATGCCCTTGGCTGCAGTCGAACCTGGGACCTTTCGGTCCGCAGGCCGACGCTCAATCCACTGAGCCAAACCGGTTTCGGCCTGCTTTCATTTTCACTCTGCCCGGACTGCTGTCTGTCATCAACCACCGGGCCACAGGCATGCCGCGTGGAGCGCTCTCACTGAACCGTGTCCACGCCCAGGTGCACGAGGCGCCCGCATTTCCTTCCACCTATTGCCATGGTGGCATGAACCACCTCCCACTGAGCCGACAGCTGGGACAACTAAGAAAGGACCACAGGCTTCATGGGCGCCACTGGGGGCAGGGAAATGAAGAGACCCTGACCATGAGCCAATCGTCTTCCAGAAGGCAGCAATTTCTTCAGGGCTCTCAAAAGTCAGCTAACCCGAAACTGAGACAAGCCTGGATCACATGACCTCACACATCCAGAGGAAATAACGAACAACACAGACTGGTGAACAAAAACAGACCCAGAGAAAGAGAAGCAGCGATATCAGACTCTCAAACCTCAGAGGGTAGGTAGGGGAGGGTGGGGGTAAGGGGGAGAGATCAACCAAAGGACTTGTGTGCATGCATATGAGCCTAACCAGTGGTCACAGACAACAGGGGGTGGGGGTGGGAGGGGGGGGGCATACGTGGGGAGGTTTTTTTTTAATATATATTTTATTGATTTTTCACAGAGTGGAAGGGAGAGAGATAGAGAGCTAGAAACATCCATGAGAGAGAAACATCGACCAGCTGCCTCCTGCACACCCCCTACTGGGGATGTGCCCGCAACCAAGGTACATGCCCTTGACCGGAATCGAACCTGGGACCTTTCGGTCCCCAGGCTGATGCTCTATCCACTGAGCCAAACCAGTCTCGGTGGGGAGGGGTTTGGGGTGAGAATGGGGGGATGAGGACAATTATGTGATACTATAATTTTAAAAAAGTCAGCTAACCCATTGGCCTTCCTTCCTTCCTTTCTCTCCATAAAACGTTATCAACATAAACTTGAATTTCAGATCATGTTCATGTGTTACCAATATCCCTTTTCTTTTTATCCTCCTTCCCCATCCCTGGAAAGTGTGGACCCCGCCCGCAGACTGAGGGGTGTCCAAGGCCAGTGGCCAGCTGGGTCAGGCCGGCGGCCGTGGTGTGGGCTCAGGCTGGGGCCTGCTGGCTGAACACCGCGGGCTGTACTCTGACTCTGACATCCACAAGCCCCAACCGGGTGAAGCCGCTCCCCATTTTATAGATGCAAAGCCAGTGGGGGAGGGTGGGAACCGAACCACCGTCCTCACAGGCACCAGGGCCCCCAGCGTCCCGGAGCCACTCGGAAGCCAGGCCACTATGTCCACCAGGGACACAGGGGGAGGGTCCCCCGGGCCAGGGCGTCGGGCGGGGGGGGCTGCTGCCCGGGGCCGCGGAGCTCGGCTCCCGAAGGCTCCTTCCTCGGCGGTGCGTGGGGAACATGAGGCCAGCAGCTGGGAGCAGGGTGAGTCAGGGGAGAGACATCCACCAATTTCTGACCTCACCCAAATAAAATGCTAGAAAAGAAATTAAAGGAGCTTACTTCATTAAAAAAAAAAAAAAGAAAAAAAAAAGAGAGAGAGAAAAAAAGGAAAAAAAAAGAACGCACATGGAAATGATGAAGTCAGGCTCAGTTTCCATCGGGAATGTTTTAATTAGTGCTTCTCTTTTCTTCACTCAGGAGCTCAGAGCGTCAGGTCTCCGAGGGCCCGGTTCACACACACCGAGCGTGTAAGGCGCGCAGAGGGTCTGATGCGGAGTCCCACGCAGGAGGGCAGACAGGGTCCCCTCCGGCGGCTTCTGGTTCCTTTCCCCGCGAAGGGCCAGACCCCCGGGAAAGCCAGAGGGACCTCGGTCGTCACAGCACTCAGGAGCACGAGGGCCGATGGGGGGAAGGGGTCAGTGTGACACCCTTTTTCCTGCGGAGCTGCCGAACATTCCTGGGGCGCCCGGGGCACGTCCTGACCCTGTGCGGTGGTGACGGACATCAGCAGAAGCAGGCCTCTTCCCGGACCCGGGGTTTCTTCTGCCATGAAAGCAACTCAACCCCCCCCTCTGCCCCCACCCCCCAATCTCCACTGTTTCCAGAAGCTCCTGGTAAAAGTGTGGTGTCTGCGGCCATCACTGCACTCTCCCACTCGCCGAATCAAGGCAGGCCAGAGGCAGGAGCGGACACTAGGGTGGGGCCATTGGTGGGGCCATAGAGTGAGGAGGACTCGCCCCCCACCCCCCCACCCCCGCCCCTGGCTTCCCACACCTCCGGCTTGAACTGCCCCCGGAGCCGGCACTCCGTCCCGAATCCTCAGATTCGCTGCTCTCCCTCCCCCGTGTCTCTCCTGTGGTCACCAGACCCGATTATCTCACAACTTGGCACTTGGGCCCTTCTCCTGTCCCACCCCCAGCACCTCAGGAGACACTCCCCCCCCCCCCCGGCCTGCCTTAGGGGGCCTCTCCTGAGGGCTCCTGCTCCCCGGCTCTCTTACTGCTCTAGGCTTCTGACACACCATGCGAGTGGACCCCCCTCCCCTTCCCCCTTCTTCTCCACCAGGGCCATCCCAAAACTCCAAGGTCCCCTTTTGGTGCTTGAAGCCTTATGCAGTCTAACTCCCCTCAGACTACCTCCCCCCACCGACAGCGCCAGCGAGGGTGGGGCTAGCCTGGCCACCTCTTAACCTGGAATGCTGCTCCGCCTCGTGGAGTCGGCATCAGAAGAGACTTCCCTGGAAGCCACAGCAGAGGAAAGAGCCCGCGGGTGACCCTATTTGGACTCCCTCACACACGCTCCCGCGGCAGGAGATCCTTCCGGCCAGCTATTGTTTTGGACTCTGTGTTCCGTGGGGCTGCCAGGCCTCTAAGCTACCGCTTGACAACAGTCTCAGCGGCTGCATCACAAAGGCAGGAAGAGGATGGGAGCAGGCCAGGGGACTGCGGTGCACGTGTCTCCGCAGGGCCCGGCCCACCCAGGGCGAGGAGAGCGAGCCAGGGACACGCAGCCACCGCCCCGCCTCCTCACCTGCTCGGGCCAATCAGATGACCCCCTTACAGTCAGAACCAGTTTCACCCAATTATCTTGTCATCTTAGAAACCCCGCAGGCAGGCGAGGACTGCTCTAGAGAAATAAAGAACCAGCCTAGCCAGTTTGGCTCAGTGGGCAAAGCAGGGGGTGGGGGGAGACTGTGGACTGAAGGGTCTGGGTTCCATTCCTGTCAAAGGCAAGGACCTTGGTCTGTAGGGATTCCAAATAGGGTCACTGGTTGGGGATGGGAGGAGGCAACCAATCAAGAGATGTCTCTCTTACATTGGTGCTTCTCTCTGTCTCTCCCTCTCCCTATACTCTCTATAAAAATCATGGAAAAATTATCCTCAAGTGAGGATTTAAAAAAGAAGAAGAAAAAAGAAATCAAGAATCACACATTGCTGTGTGCTGGGAACCAATTCCAGCATGTAATAACTACAAGAGTTTCATCAAAAAGTTGTTGAAGCCGAAACCGGTTTGGCTCAATGGATAGAGCATCGGCCTGCGGACTGAAAGGTCCCAGGTTCGATTCCGGTCAAGGGCATGTACCTTGGTTGCGGGCACATCCCCAGTAGGGGGTGTGCAAGAGGCATCTGATCGATGATTCTCTCTCATCGATGTTTCTAACTCTCTATCCCTCTCTCTTCCTCTCTGTAAAAAAAAAAAAAAAAAAAAAAAAAAAAAATCAATAAAATATATATATTTTAAAAAGTTGATGAAACTTGGGCGGCTAACCAAGGGTTGAGCCACATATGTAGGTTACCGGTTGGAGCAGCAAAATCTGAGTAGGATTGTCTGCTGCCAGACAGCTCAGGGCATGTTATTGCCTCCTGCTGGCCAGGCACCTGAACAGCCGTAGGCTATTCCCCACACTGACACTGCTTCTGTACCTTACCCTTTGAAGCGTATTGTCTCCACCTTGCCGCAGGACAAACTGTGTTAATAAATAGCATGGGGTCCTCAGACAAGGGTGTAGTCTTTCAGCTCCTTTAGCTGACGCACCTCTGACCCCCAGTGCCTTTCAAAATTATCTTTCAGCTTTGGACTCCTTTTTGAATCTACACAGCAGCTACTTTCTCCGGATGGCAGCACCCTTTGTAACGCTGGGACAAGAACCCTGGCAGCTTTGGGGGTCCCTTGTCTGGTTAGAACAAAGTTTCACAGAGGTCCATGGTGGGGCCGGGCCACAGGCCCCCAGAGCGTCTCTTGGGCTGGTCGCTTCCCACTCGGGCCTGACCTGCTGAGAGTAGCCCTCGCCCTCTGCATGCACAGCACTGGGTTCCGGAAAGCACTTATCCCTGTGGTCTCCCTCCTCTCCCCCCACCATCCTGGAGATGAGCTCCTGCGGCTTGGACCCAGGGCTACAGGGCGGAGCCAACACATTTCACGATGCCAGGAGGCGGCTCAAGTCCACACGTGTGACCTGGGCTGCACAAACCCCATGCAAAGGCCACTTTTCGGGTCAGAAGAAGGAGCATCGCTTTGCTGGTGCCAATCAAGGTGTGAGGCTTAATATCACTAAAGAGACGTAAGAATAACTCCCCCCATGCTGCCTCAAGATGCAATTCTAAAGTCCATAATTAACCTGTATTCCTTCTCCCATCTTGTTTCCTCTGCTCCCTTCCCCGTCTCTAAGCAAAAGAATCATCGACTTCCATCCTTTAAAATCATCACTGCAGCCATGGCCAGCACGGAAGGAAAAGCCTGATCACAGGCCAGCACACGACCCAGTGGGCATGCCTCAGTGGCTGAGCGTTGACCTATGAACCAGGAGGTCACGGTTCGATTCCATAGTCGGGGCACATGCCCGGGTTGCGGGCTTGATCCCGTGTGGGGCATATAGGAGGCAGCTGATCAATGATTCTCTCTCATCATTGATCTTTCTCCTTCTCCCTCCCTCTCTGAAATCAATGAAAAAACAACAACCACCACCACCCCCCCCCACCCCTTGTCTGTCCAGCCTCTCAGAAGCCCTGCACACGGTTCCCTGGCCACAGGCAGTGCCCGGGGCGAGGGGAGAGGTGTCTGTGCCGGACAGGGAGACCCTAAATGTACTGAAAAGCTCTTCTTCTGATTCCCCTGGAATATCAATCAGGCAAATGTGAGAGCCAAGTTTTCCGCATGATGTTCCGCGCGATCATAACTCTTTCCACAACGGGAAGTGGAGGTCAAGCGAGCTTTTGGACCCTGTTCCACACATCTTGCTGCTGCACTTTGCGAAGTGTGGCTCTCCTGTTTCCATCTGCTGACGAAAAGCACGGTCCTCAGTTCTCACCAGAGCTGACATAGGTTCATCTGGATAAAACGCTTTGCTCTATGACAGCCTGAAGAAAGCAGAGTTGAAAGTAGTCTGAAAGCAAATCATACTCCACGAGGGAGGGATGGTGGCAGCGTGTGAGCGGAGGGAAGAGGGACCCGGAATATTAACCCTTTGCAAAGGGGCTCGAAGAGATCTCTGTGTCTCCCAGCTTCAAGCGGGAGGTGTACGCAGGGTTAGAAGTTCCCCGAAAACCCCACGCTCACAGCCCTGAACTCTGAGGGCGTCTAACGCACTGACACTGGGCATGCACCCCCTGCCGTACACCGCGCCCCTGAAAGCTGTCCGAGAGCGCCAGCACACACCGTGAGCCCGGAGCAGTAACGCTTCGTTTTTACATGAAAATAAAGGTTTTTGGATATAAAGGTTTTGACCAAAAAAACGTAAACTTATTCTTTACTGTAATATATTTGACCTTTATGATCAAATAAAAATAGTTGGATTATCACATTCCTATGATGAGAAATAGTTGATCCTATTATAAACGTCGCCTACTACAATGGCTGTGTTTTTACTTCTCCATCAGCCTGGAGAAATATGACTGGGTGAGAAACATCAAGGCGTCAGTACATTTAAAAAAAATAATGAAAAAAAATTGATTTTAGAGAGGAAGGGGGAGGGAGAGAGAGATAGAAACACCAATGATGAGAGAGAGCCATTGATCGGCTGCCTCCTGCTAGCCCCTCACTGGGGATGGAGCCTGCAACCCACGTATGTGCGCTTGGCCGGAATCGAACCTGGGACCTTTCAGTCCGCAGGTTGACGTTCTTTCTATCCACTGAGCCAAACTGGCTCGGGTGTCAGTACTTTTAAAAATAAGTTTATCATCCCGGGTATCATGTCAGTAGCCTCAGTTCAGATGCCTAACCAATGAGTCTGAAATTATTATACGTCTTTATTCTCCCTCCTCCCTTTTTAAGTATTTACCCAACCAAAATTTCCTATCAATTCTTCCCCAGCTGCCTCTCTCAGCATTTTTGTTTGTTTGTTTCTCGCAAGTTCATATCACCAGGAATGTGGACAAATGCAGTCGTTTCCAAGAGCCTGTCTTTTCCGCTCTCCTTCCCTTCCCATCTACCCTGTCTCTGTAAATAATATGTCGTTTGTCATTTATAGAAAGTGCACATTCAGCATGGAGTGCTACAATGAAAAAAAAAATCAAGGTTGTTGATAAGATGCAGGTTTCAAAAAAGAGTGTGCCTGGGTTAGGCCATTATTACTAGGCCACGTTTTCTTCTTTTTTATTTAAAAAATATATATTTTATTGATTTTTTTTATAGATGAAGGGAGAGGGATAGAAAGTCAGAAACATCGATGAGAGAGAAACACCGACCAGCTGCCTCTTGCACACCCCCTACTGGGGATGTGCCTGCAACCAAGGTACATGCCCTTGACCGGAATCGAACCCGGGATCCTTCAGTCCACAGGCCGACTCTCTATCCACTGTGCCACACCGGTCAGCCAGGCCATGTTTTCTTAAGCAGGAGGGCTGGCTCCTCTCAATCGGAGACCCCCTCTAGAGTCATCATTCCTGGCTGGGGCAACACTGCCATCACACAGGGGCCACGCATTCAGTTCACATTTTGACAAACCAAGCCCCATTCCCCCTGAGGCGCCAGAGAAGGGCACGGATGGCTCGGTCCCGCTGAGCCCGGTGCCGCTGTCTGCGTGGCATGCCCTCACGCCGTCTGGGATGTGCCACTCCGAGGAGCACACACCAAGCGGGAAGCGAGGCTCCCACAAGGGCTCTCCCCGGCGGTGTGACCCGCCCGGCCCGGCCTGGACAGGTGTCACAGCCGCGGTGGGTATGCCCCGGGCGGGAGGCCGGCTGCCCCTCTCCAGAGCGCAGTCCCAGAGCCCCGCGTGGCTCAGCACTCGGTCCCGGGGCATCTGAGGTTTTCCGTGACCTTTGTGTGACCTTTCTTTCTTTCTTTTTTGATATATTTTATTGATTTTTTACAGAGAGGAAGGGAGAGGGACAGAGAGCTAGAAACATCGATGAGAGAGAAACATCGACCAGCGCATCCTGCACGCCTCCTACCGGGGATGTGCCCGCAGCCAATGTACATGCCCTTGACTGGAATCGAACCAGGGACCCTCCAGTCCACAGACTGACGCTCTATCCACTGAGCCAAATCGGTTTCGGCATGCCCATGTTTCTTAATGCAGTTCCTGGTTAACCTGATCATCTGTCATCGTTTGAACGGATCTCTTGAAGCTTGAAAATGACTAACTTTAGGACGGAGGCCAACACGCCAGCGTGTGCATGTGGGGCAGGATGCTATGTGAGGGAGGGGTGGGGACTCTGTGTCACTCATACGGAGGTCACAGAGCCTGGGGGCAGCCTGGGCCGAGCGGCCCGGGTCGGGGGAGGGAGACCGTTACGGTAGAGTGCATCTCCAAGCATCGCTCTTGGGAACGTTATGTTCTGGAAGTTAGAAACTGCAGATGTGAAAAACGATGAGACCTAAGGTCGCATCCAATCAGGAGTCTCCTAGCACGACAGCTGCCTTCCCAGGGGCTGGGGACACAGGTGTGAGGCCAGCGGCCCTGGGGGGGGGAGTTATTGCCAATTAGCATTGAAGGGGACCCCGTGCATCGAACAATGGCAGGTTGGCGTAACCATAATAATGTCAACTCTGTAGGCCAGTGTTTCCCAAACTTCTCTGATGATGAGAATCACCTGGTGGAGTTGTTAAAATACAGATTCCTGAATCCCAACTAAGAAGTGCTAAACTAGAATTTTTGGGAACATATAGGTAAAACTAGAATTTGGGAACATATAAGTGTAAAACTAGAATTTGGGAACATATAAGTGTAAAATTTTACCTATATGTTCCCAAAAATTCTAGTTCAGCACTTCTTAGTTGGGATTCTGGAATCTGTAGTTTAACAACGCCGCCAGGGGGTTCTCATCAGGAGAGAGGTTTGGGGAACACTGCTGGAGGCTGCTCTGCAGACGTCAGCACCGCACGCGCAGACAGCGAGGCCGCACGGACCACGGCCGGACGAGGTTATAGAGCAGCACACACAGAGGTGCACACACAGAGGTGCACACACAGAGGTGCACACACAGAGCAGCACACACAGAGCAGCACACACAGAGGTGCACACACAGAGCAGCACACACAGAGCAGCACACACAGAGGTGCACACACAGAGCAGCACACACAGAGCAGCACACACAGAGGTGCACACACAGAGCAGCACACACAGAGCAGCACACACAGAGGTGCACACACAGAGCAGCACACACAGAGCAAGCACACACAGAGGTGCACACACAGAGCAGCACACACAGAGCAGCACACACAGAGGTGCACACACAGAGGTGCACACACAGAGCAGCACACACAGAGCAGCACACACAGAGGTGCACACACAGAGCAAGCACACACAGAGGTGCACACACAGAGGTGCACACACAGAGCAGCACACACAGAGCAGCACACACAGAGCAGCACACACAGAGGTGCACACACAGAGGTGCACACACCGAACAGCACACACAGAGCAAGCACACACAGAGGTGCACACACAGAGCAAGCACACACAGAGGTGCACAGACAGAGCAGCACACACAGAGGTGCACGAGGTGCCGCTGCGTATGGGAAACCGCGCGGAGGAGGACCAGGAGGGAGAAACCAGAGCAAATGAGTTGTTAGGGGAGGATGACAGGGGGATTGCAGGCGGTTGGCTTTTTGCGATTTCCACCATTATGTTCCATCATGGGAACTGTGGGAATGCTTTGGAAGCAGAGGGAAATACACACGTGCGAGAGACATTTGAGAAGGAACGCAGGCGGCAGCTGGCCGCCGGGAGACAGCTGAATAATTGTGAATAATCTGATCTACTTCCCATAATTGCCCTCCGGGGACCAGGATCCCTGGGTCATAACCACCTACACAGCACGAGGCCAGAGTCGCCTGCACCTGCAGAGCAGAGTGAGCGCCGGGAGGCTCTGCTTGTAAGATGTGCTGGAAGCGTCCGTCCCACTAACCTGGCTCCCAGAGCCGGCGGTCCAGCACAGCAGCCGATGGCTCCCCGCCTCACATTAATTAAAATGAAACACACCAGAAAGGCATCGGAAATGTGCTCCCATCACACGAACACGTTCCGGTTACTCAGTGGCCACCTGGGGCGAGTGGCCACCAGACACGACGGCCCAGATGCCGCAGGGCATCTTTGCCACCAACCCGGCGGCCAGGACCTGCCCGGGCCCTCCGTGGGAGCGAGGCGTGCCCGCGGGCCAGTGCCCGGCATCCCTGCCCATGGGTCCTTTCTCTGTGGTGACTCTCAGACCAGAACGCTCCACGCGAGCCCGCAAAGGGGCAGGAGAAGCCGCTTCTTGACCAGGGAGTCCCATTAGGTACAAGCATTGCAGGCTCCAGCCCAGGGGTGGGCAAACTTTTTGACTCGAGGGCCACAATGGGTTCTTAAACTGGACCGGAGGGCCGGAACAAAAGCATGGATGGAGCGTTTGTGTGAACTAATATAAATTCAAAGTAAACATTATTACATAAAAGAGTACGGTCTTTTTTATTTTATTTATTTCAATAGTTTAGAACAGCCGAACGGGTTGGATCCGGCCCTCGGGCCATAGTTTGCCCACGGCTGCTCTAGCCTGAGGGGCCTCGGCAGCCTTCTTTCCACGGACCGCAACCCCCCGGAAAAGAACACGTTGGCAAGATACGCCAGCTTTTCCTGCTGGCTGCAATGCGAGTGCTGAGCCAGGTCCTAGAACTCTCTGTGGAAAGCAGAGACCTCGGGTTGGGGTACCGGGTGCAACCAGGTTGCTAAGCAGTCGGCAGTTTTATTTCTGAATGCAGAAGGCAGGTGACTCAAGTGGGTGCCACAGGGACCCCTGACAAGCAGCACCCGCTGGTGGGTGAGGGGCGGGACACCCAATTACTCCGACTCTTCTACCCTCCTTATGGGGCAAGTCAACTGTCAATGAAGGCCCGTCTCTCAGAACCTCGTCCGCCCACAGGGGGCGCTAGTGTGTTAGTTACAGCCCTGGAAACTCACGAACCCACACACCAGTGGGCAGCTCGGACCCCGACAGCCTTCCAAAGAGAAAGCACCAGCCTACTTCACCAAAAACGCACTGTCCTCGTGACCACGCTTCCCACTTCCCCCCGAGGGGCTCCCGTCAGGTTTTCCCCGGCTCGGTACGCGGCCCTCTGCCCGGAGACCAGCACAGCCGCCCGCAGGCTCACGCCTCCCGTCCCGTGTGCAGGTGCCCACGCCTCCAGGCACCTGTCTGCTTCTCCCCACAGAGGCCTCCCCGCTCCTCTGCCCGGCTCAGCCCGGGGCCATCGCGGGGCCCCGACAGACGCCGCCCGGGGAGAAGGTTCACCGCGGCAACAGGGGGAAGGTCCACGCCTCCTATTTAAATAAACGAATTGCGTCCGTTTGATAGAATTGGGTACCTGTATGCTCCACTGGGTTCCATACCAAGGCAACTCCTGACCAGTCTACGCTGCTGTCGGAGGAGAATTTTATTTTATTTATTTTTAAATATATTTTATTGATTTTTTTTTCAGAGAGGAAGAGAGAGGGATAGAAGTTAGAAACATCGATGAGAGAGAAACATCGACCAGCTGCCTCTTGCACACCCCCTACTGGGGATGTGCCCATGACCAAGGTACATGCCCCTGACCGGAATCGAACCCGGGACACTTCAGTCCGCAGGCCGACACTCTATCCACTGAGCCAAACCGGTTGCGGCCAGAGAAGAATTTTAGTTTCTCTCCCGAATGGCTTTTGAAAACGATCATCAACCGTAACGTTTATCACAGGGAAACCGCAAGGCCAACGGGGGACATCACCCCTGGATGTGAGCTGGTGAAAGCTCACCAAGTACAGTCTGGAGAATGACCAAGAGCGGAGTTCCAACTTTATCATCCCAGAAAGAAAGCAGCACATAGACCCCACACTCCTGTATCTCCCCCCCCCCTTCTACCCCCCGACGGAAAAACGCTGCTGCTGGGGAAAAAGAAGTAACACGAGAGAGAGGTTTGAAGCACCTTCGATGATGAAATCCAGGGTGCTCCTGATGTTCTCTAAAGGCTGAGAGCGCGGAAGCCTCTCAAGATGGCTTTCCAAACACTGCCACCTGGTGGAGCCTCGGTGAACTGTCCCTTTGTTCTGGGGAGCCCCGGCGTGAACCTGGAGACTCAGTCCAGGCGGGAAAGAGCTGAAGGTCAAATAACTGCGCCTCAGACACGAACCCCAAACTGGACAGGGGGGCACCCCAGGTCTTCACCTTCCTTTCCAAGACCCCCGGCTCTCTCCCTGTCAAGTCAACAGAGCGGTCGCCTTGGTGGTTAGCAGGATCAAACCATCGCTCGCCGTCAGAACGGTCTCTTCCTCCACGTAGCCTTCACTGGGTCTCTAAAAGCAAACTCTGACGGGCTTGCCCACTTTTAGAGGAATTGCTCCTGGCAGCCAAGTAGCCCTCCGGGCCCGTGGGATGGGGGACCGGGGACATAGTTTGAGAAGTAGCGTTTCCACCAGGCGTGTTTGCGCAGATATCTGCACTGGCTGTATCATGCCATTTGAGGGTAAATTTATGGCTAAGGTATTATAATAATACTCCAACGTAACCTGTGAACGACTCAGTCTGCCAGCCGCACTAATGTGATCGGCGTCGAAGCCTTACCTTGTGCATCCGGGCTCCCTCCCCGGCTGCCGCGGCGAGCTGTTCCTCTGAGCGGGGGGATGCTGGGAGGGAAAAGAGAAATTGAGAGTGAGCACGGGACACGGCAAAGACACAGGGGCAACGAGTCATCCCGTGGTTCACCGGGTGGGGCCAGCCACGCAAAGGAAAAGAAAGCAAACACGAGCGCACAACACCCATCGGCAGCGGCGTCCACCGTGGGAGAGGGCAGGCCGGTCAGCCACAGGGCTCTCCCTCCTCATCGTTATGACCATGTGTGGGTGTCCGTGTGTCCGTCCCACGGGGAGAACCCCAGGAAACCCGGGATCGCATGTCAACAGCAATTAACACAGGGACTTGCCCAGACGTAGGCGATTTGCAGGTTTTATACTCAACACAGGCGTCGTCTCTGAGTCAAAAGAGCCGTGTTTGTTCTAACGGGGTAAGCGCTGAAAACAATGCCAGGGCCCGGCGGGCGTGGGTCAGGGGCTGAGCGTCGGCCTATGAACCAGGAGGTCCCAGTTCGATTCCCCGTCAGGGCCCATGCCGGGGGTTGTGGGCTTGATCGCCAGTTGGGGGCATGCGGGAGGCAGCCGGTCAATGATTCTCTCTCATCATTAATGTTTCTATCTCTCTCTCCCTCTTCCTTCCTCTCTCTGAAATAATAAAAAAAAAAAAACATTAAAAAACAAAACAAAACAAACATGCCAGGATCAAACGTCGGAATATGTGTACCCACAGGGAATAATTTGCTTTCTTTATGCGAATTAACTATTTCTCTTTACTGTGGCTAAAGGATAAGACAGTGAACGGATGAAGGGCAGATCCAAGATCCAGGTTGTGAGGGGCCAGTGTCAGGGGCGGGTAGATGGAAACCAGGGGTGGGGGGAGGTGGGGGAGGGTCCTCTCGCCGATGCTGCTCCCAAGGACCTAAGATGCAGGCAGGATCCCTGATGGTCTTCCCTGACCCCGAGAAACAAGTCAGAAATGGCCCCGCTCCACCCTCCACCTGAGCCTTTCCCCGCACACGACGCTCCTGTGCTTCCCGTGCACGGCCGCTCACAAATGCCTCTGGTGCTTAGATTAAAATCAACTGCATTAACAACAAAGTGCGTGAGGCAGGCCCGACCTAAGGGGATGGATCCCAGACAGGGTTCCGGAGACGTCACTCAGAGGAGGATCTCAAGAAAGGGAGGCCGACCGGCACGGCTCAGTGGTTGAGCGTCGACCTGGTCAGGGCACGCGCCCGGGCTGCCAGCTTGGTCCCTGGTGGGGGGTGTGCAGGAGGCAGCTGACCAACGATTTCCTCTCACCATTGATGTTCCCCCCCCCTCCTCTCTGAAATCAATACAAATATATTTTTTTTAAAGAGAAAGGGAGGAAGGAGACATTCTCTTTCCCCTATTGAGTAAATGTAATTTAATTATGCTTTCTCGATGGGGGAAAGAGAAGATGGTAAGTGAAAAAAATGCAAATAAACAGTAAGTGCTGAGAGAGTAAAAGTAAAAAAGGTGACAGCCGAGCTGTCAATGTTACACTAGTAGCCAGTCAGTAAGGGACCTCAAAAGAATCTAGTGAACAAAATAAACTGGAGAACAAAACAGATCCAGAGACACTGGAACATGCAACATGTATTTCAGAAGGTGGAGGGAGGCGGATGTGGGAAGAGACTAAAAAAGAACTTATATGCATATAGGCATGGCCCATGGACAAACATTAATGCAGAGAAAATTTGGGGCGGGGGCAGGAGTGGGGTGGATGGGATTAACAGGGGGAAAAAGGGAGACATATTGTAATACTTTAAACAATAAAGTTAACAAAAAACCAGAAATTTTAACATGCTTCTATTCAAGAACTGCACTCTGGTAACCTGACGCTTTTCCCCCTTCAGACAGAACAGGTAAATTTCTTTGTGTGTTTTATAGCAGAATTTAATTTTATGGGTAATTCGTTCCCGTCTTGCTCCCCACCCCCACCCCCCAATTTATAGAAAGTTGGTAAAACTAAGAAAACAAGGTTAAAGAACATCTCTTTCTACCCATGCTCATTTCCTTCCCGAGCCTGCCCATCTCCTAGAAATATTTACTGAGTCAGACTAAAATGTTCACTTGCCCTCTTTGCCTGGCACCACAGCTGCCGGGTGCTGGGCAAAGCACTGGCCACCGAGCTGGGAAGCAAGAGCAGACGGCTCCTAGCTTATCTATAGACCAGATGATTAGCCCTCAGAAACCGCAGGCCGGGCTATACACAGCCGGCCCCTTTCTGCCCTCCGACAACAGCCCGTCGCTAACGTCCGCAGCTGCAATGGAGCTGCCTGGAGGAGAATGGGAGCATTGATTGAACACCCCGGCACAGGCCGTCTCACACACTGTGTCGGATGAATCCTCCAAGCCCGTCTATGACAAACGAAGAAGAACGAGGCTCAGCACAGGGAACGGTTTGCCCAAACATCACGCAGCGGGGTTCTAATGCGTCTGATGGATTCCAGTGTCAGCTCTCTCGGCCACAGTCTGTGCCTGAACAGCCAGCCACTGCCATCGATTCGAAATGCCTGGAGAGCGATGGCTCCGGGATATAGTACGTGCTCAATAAGACACCACCATGCGAGGGTGGAAGTCTAGGGCCCCCTCTAGTGGGGGTGGCAGGAGAGACAACAGTCCACCCCCGCCCCTTGGAGTTTAGTAGATGTAGAGCAGTTATTATCTATGAGCTTCATACTTTATATAAAGACTACCGTGTTTCCCCGAAAATAAGACATCCTCCGAAAATAAGACCTACTTCATGGAAACATAAGACATCCCCTGAAAATAAGACCTAGCACATCTTTGGGAGCAAAAAAAACACTGTCTTATTTTCGGGGAAACAGGGTAGTTGCCCAATGCAGGAAGATTCATGCAAGAATGCACCTTCCTTCCCCTGGCTGCCAGCACCCTCGCATTTCCACCTTCCCACACTGCCCAGAGGCACCCCGCCTCCAGCTGCTCCATGCTGCATATGCAAATTAACACAGCATCTTTGTTGGGTTAATTTGCATACGCACTCCTGATTGGCTGATAGGCATCACGTAGGTATGGTTGATTTGCATCTTATTCTTTCATTAGTGTAGATTAACTCAAAATGGGTCACTACATAAATGTAAAATGTAAGAACCATGAAACATTCAGAAAAAAACACACCAAAAAACACAATCTTGGGAATCTAGGGCCTGGCAAAGAGTTCTTGGTCTTGACCCCCAAAACACAATCCATAAAAGGGAAGATTGATAACTTGGACTTCATCAAAACTTAGAACTTTTGCCCATGTGAAGTAGATGTAAATATAAGCTTTAAATAGGAGGAAATGTTAGCAAACTATGTATCTGACAAAGCGCTAATATTTAGAATTAAGAACTTTCAAACATCAACAATAAAAAAAACCCCAAACAATTGGAAAATGGGCAAAATACATGAGCAGATATTTAACTGAGGAAAATATACACATAGCAAATAAGCACATGAATTGATATTCAACATCATTAGCCACTAGGGAAGAGAAAATTAAAAACCATATAATTTGAGATCACTCCACACTTAACAGAATGGCTAAAACAAAGGGTGACAACACGACAGGCTGGTGAGGATGAGAAGAAGCTAGATCATTCACCTATTGCTTGTGAGAAGGTACAATGGCTCAGCTACTCTGGAAACAGTTGACTTTAAAAAACAACAACAACAACAACAAAACCTAACATACAACCCACCAATTATACTTTTAGGAATTTCCCCAAAGAAGTTAAAAACTTATGTTTATAACAAATTTCTTCACAGTGGTCAAAAAACTGGACACGACCCAAATACCCTTTGACCGGTTAATGGTTAAACACACTGTGGTATATCCATCGCGTGGAACATGACTCGGCAATAAAAAGAAACCAGCTACTGATATTTACAAAAAAACCGAATTCCCAGAGAATGCTGCTGAATGAGAAGAGCCAATCTCATCGGTCCTGCACTGTGTGATTCCATTTCTCTAACGTTCTAGAAAGGAGAAAACTACAGAAACAGAACACGGGTTAGCGGCTGCCCGGGGTTCCAGAGGGAGGGAGGGCTGGAGGGGGAGGGCGCAGTCAGAAAAGGGAGGCAAGAGGCATCCTGGTGATGAAAATGTCCTGTGTCTTGAGCGTGTGCTGATGTCACATCCCGGCCGGGACACTGTGTAGATTTCCAAGATGTCACCCCTGGTGGGGACACTGGGTAAGGCTTACATGGAATATCTCGATTGCTTCTTCTAACTAGGAAAACGCACAATGGTTTCAAAATAAAGTTTAATCCAAGAAATCAGGAGGTTGGACAGCAACTAGACTTGAACAAGGTAACGCCCATCTTTCATGTTCTCCCTTTTCCAGAGAAGAACAAGAGCCCCCGAGCAGCGGGCGAGACGGGGCTGGGAATCGGCTCCACTTTGCACAGACCCACGAAAAAATAATCTCACCTGTGACTTCAGCACTCAGAGCCCACTGCCAGCCTCTCTCGGCGTTTTCCCTGCTGCGAACCCTTCTCCATTTACCTCCCCAGCCCTTCATTACCCTCCAAAACACTGACACAAGTACACACTCTCAAACCCGGAAGAGACTTCTTTTTTTTTTTTTAAATAAATATTTAATTAATTTTTTTTACAGAGAAGAAGGGAGAGGGATAGAGAGCTAGAAACATTGATGAGAGAGAAACATCGACCAGCTGCCTCCTGCACACCCCCCACTGGGGATGTGCCCACAACCAATGTACATGCCCTTGACCGGAATGGAACCTGGGACCTTTCAGTCTGCAGACCGACGCTCTATCCACTGAGCCACACCGGCTTCGGCCCGGAAGAGACTTCTAAAGCGCAACGGAATAACTGCATTTTGGAGTTGCCGCTCATGCCTCCCAGTCGATGCTGCCCAAGAATTTCCAAAATCCCCGAGTGGTACTCCGCTCAGGAGCAGAAGCCCGTCCCGGGTGGTGTGCGCGGGTGCCAAGGCCGGGGCTCTGATGGGCACCGGGGCCTCACGGAGGGCATAACCTCCGCCACCCGCTAACGGGGCGCTGGTGGAGGCCCCCAGCTTGGGGGAGGGGGGACCACGGTGGCTCTCCCTCCTCTCGCTCTGAGCGCCAGCCCGACCTCGGAAACGCACCGCTGTGGGCCATCGCTCTCCCGGCCTTGCCGGCTTCCGGTCATTGAAAAGACCAACCGCCTCTGTGAGGACGAGGAGTGGGACGTGGTCAAAC
Source organism: Vespertilio murinus (assembly GCA_963924515.1). NCBI lineage: Eukaryota > Metazoa > Chordata > Mammalia > Chiroptera > Vespertilionidae > Vespertilio > Vespertilio murinus. The sequence continues at coordinate 7,955,580 of OZ004709.1, forward strand.
TCCTTCGCAAAGCACGTTCTCTGCGTCTATAAAAGTCCATTCCCCTCACCCTCTGGCAACTGCAAACCCCCTTCCGTTAAACAGACTCTGGATTCTGCCACCTCCCCGCCCCCGAAAACAAAGACTGCTTTCTTGCTAGACCATAAAAAAACACACTAAATTGTGTTGCCCTGGCCAGTGTGGCTCAGTGGACAGAGCGTCAGCCTGCGGACTGAAGGGTCCCAGGGTTGATGCCGATCAAGGGCATGTACCCTGGTTGCGGGCACATCACCAGTGGGGGGTGTGCAGGAGGCAGCTGGTCGATGTTTCTCTCTCATCAATGTTTCTAACTCTCTATCCCTCTCCCTTCTTCTCTGTAAAAAATCAATGGAATATATTTAAAACACACACACACACAAAAACAAACAAACAGTGGTACAGCCATACCATCGGCACCTGAGAGAGATGTCAGAATGGGGAAAAGGGCTGTAAGATTATTTCCGGTCATGCCATGCCGTGGAAAAGTTAAGAGCTCTCTCTCTGTAGAGCTGTGTCCCACCACCGAGGCCTCTGATCGGTGCGAGGGCCAAGCCCCCCCTCACAGGGCCGGGAACTGCGCCTCCCCAGCTGCTCCCAGCTTTTCCAAGACGGTCCCACCCAAGCCCCTTGGGACCGAACCCCCTTTCCCCTCAGGGGCAGACTGAGCCATCTTTGGATTTTCCCAGTGAAGTGCATCCTGAACTCCCACTCCCTCCGGCTACTTAGCGCATGGGAATCACTCCGGTTGCCTATCACACTCTTCAGTGTGGGAGGCCGGAGCTTTCTAGAAATTCAGCAGCTTGAAAGCTTGCCCAGGAGGTCACAGGCTATTAATCCTTCCCCGTCCTCCTCCTTAACGGCTTCCAGAGAGCCGCCCCTGCCAGCACCTCCTCCATTAGCTTCTCGTCCCCAGCTGGGCTCTGGGCCTGCCTTCCCCAGGGCGTGGGGGAGTTGAGGGTGGGGAAGGTGGGGGGGCATGGCTGCTGGGAAGTACTGGGCTGAGCACCCACCAGGGGAACCAGAACCAGAACCAAATGAGAGCATCTGGCAAGTAACGGGTGCAGTCACACCGATGGCGGGCACGGAGTATGGTACAGGGCATGCCTCCAGGCCAGTGGTCGGCAAACTCACTAGTCAGCAGAGCCATATATCCACAGTTCAACGGTTCAAATTTCTTTTGAGCGCCAGAGTTTTAAAACTTAGACTCTATAGGCAGGTGCACTGTTATTAACTTCATTAGGGTCCTCCCAAGCTGGCCTTGGCTAAGAACTCAAGGGGCCAAAGAGCTGCATGTGGCTCCAGAGCCGCCCTTTGCCGACCTGCAGCTCTAAGGCAAACGACCAAAGGAATTGTGTGCTTAAGGCAGGGGTGGGCAAACTTTTTGACTCGAGGGCCACCATGGGTTCTTACACTGGACTGGAGGGCTGGAACAAAAGCAACCTGACCATGCTGGCACTCTCCTCTTGGGCTGCTGGTGAAGGAGCGGAGGGGAGAGCAAGAGAACCCTCCGCTCTTTCGGCTCTGCAGGCTGGAGAGAACAACTGAATGGGCCGTAGTTTGCCCAGGCCTGGTTTAAGGGCTTTTGGAACAGTTTAGCTGGCGGGTAATGGGGTTTGGGTGGTAGATGTTAAGAAGAGCAATGATATTACGAATGTATGGTTCTGTGATTTGGGCTTCTATTTAAAAAAAAAATAAAAAACTCCAGAAACTACCTAATGGGCGAGCTATAACTAGAGCAGAAACCCAGGACTTCCCACACACACCGGGCCTCACCCTCCGGTCTCAGAACCCTCCTTTGCCCACCTGCGCTGCCCACCATGGGCACACCCCGCCCTCTCCATCTAGACAGAACCTCCTCGGTGCCAGACGTACAAAAGCAACATCCTAAAGGAAAAACGGCGGGAGGCCGACTGCACACAGGAGCAATGCACGTGCGTTACGGTTCTGAGGTTTCCCTCGCGCCTCCATCCATCCATTTCCAACTGGCTGTCCTTGAACATAAAGTAGTTGGCCTAGAACCGTGGTCGGCAAACTCATTAGTCAGCAGAGCCAAATATCGACAGTGCAACGACTGCCATTTCTTTGGAGAGCCAAAATGTTTAAACTTAAACTATACAGAGAGGTACATTGTTATGAACTTCGTTAGGGGACTCCTAAGCTGGCTTTGGCTAAAAACTCAGGGGGTCAAAGAGCCGCAGTTTGCCGACCACTGGGCTAGATGCACGGCCCTTTCCCCGTGGGGGTGATTGCCGATGAAACGGAGCAGAACGTTCCTGGATCAGGGAAGCAGCGCAGAGATCACTTGCAGAGCGGAGGGTCAAACTCAGTGTTTGGGTCCTTGAGGAAACCATACTTCATATATTTGTCCTCTCGTTTTTGTTGTTGTTTCTTTAATATATTTTTATTGAATTCAGAGAGGAAGGGAGAGGGAGAGAGAGAGAAAAACATCAATGAGGAGAGAGAATCACCGATGGGCTGCCTCCTGCATGTCCCACACTGGGGATGGAGCCCACAACCGGGACATGTGCCCTAGACCAGATTTGAACCCAGGACCCTTCCGTCCACCGGCTGATGTTCTATCCAGGGCAAAGCCGGCTAGAGCGGTCTAGTCTTTTTTTTTTTTTTTTTTTTTTATATATTTTATTGATATTTTACAGAGAGGAAGGGAAGGAGATAGGGAGCTAGAAACATCGACCAGCTGCCTCTTACACACCCTCTACCGGGGATGTGCCCGCAACCAAGGTACATGGCCTTGACTGGAATCGAACCCAGGACCTTTCAGTCCACAGACCGATGCTCTACCACTGAGCCAAACTGGTTTCGGCAGCTGTCTTGTCTTGACAGTAACCTACGTAAAATGTTGGAAAGGTAACCTGTGAGATCTAAGTAAGACTGACAGTGATGGGAGAGTTGCTACGACCTTGCTCGGAAGATGGATAACCATTCCCCAATCCCTGTGCTTTAAATCTCTTTTGCCTCTTGTCCTTGCCTGCGCTGGTGCCCTTGGCGGCGGGAACCACATTGGTGTTCGGTGGCCGTGCAGCGGCGTGAAGCCATCGGAGGCAGGCCTTCCTGTCTTTGCCGGGATTCGGGGCCAACACAACCCACGGCAGCCTGGGCCGGTGGTTCTGTTTCCCCGTGTCTTCCTGCGGCTCCAGCGGGAGAGGAGGCCTCCCCGTCTCGGGCCAGGCCGCTGCGGGGAGCTGGGGCCGCCAACACCGACAGCCTCCCCGGGAAAGGGAGCTGGGGAAGGCTTCTGAGTCAGTGCCTTTGTTCTGTCTGTTAATCCTCACCTGAGGATGTTTTTCCCCCATTTGTTTTTGGAGAGAGTGGAAAGGAGGGGGAGAGACAGAAAAACACCCATGTAAGAGAGACACATCCATTGGTTGCCTCCAGGGATCAAGCCTGCAACCGAAGTACACGCCCTTGACCAGAATCGAACCCAGGGCCCTTCAGTCTGAGGGCCAACGCCCCCATCCACTGAGCCACACCGGCCAGGGCTGAGTAAATGCTTTTTAAAACTACGTCTGCTGTGCTAGAAAATCACACTACTTTCATATGTACTTTGAGGGGAGCCAACGGCGCGCTCCACGTGTGAAGTGGAATTTTACCACCCTGCCTGTTCCAATTTAACCGCATAATCCTCACGGACTATATCAAAACCATCTTTCCCTCCTGTTTTGAAAAACGTGTGGTTCTCCAAAGAGAGAAAACGTAGCCCCCATGGCACTGTCTATTATATTTTATTCTAAGAACGGTGGATCAGCGGCCACCTTCCCGAGTCCGGGCTGGCCTGGGGAGAGGGGAGGGGCCGGTGGGAGACCCTCCTCCCTATGGGGCTGGAGGCGCAGGTGAACCCAGGTGTGGGTTGCACTCTAAGCGGAGCTGGGATGAGACCCAGGCCCTGGACAATCAGTTCGGACGGGCTCGTTGGTATGAGAACGAGAAGAAGGTGCCGAACCCGCGGAGATTTTAGGAGGAGACCACTGTTCTGTTCCAATGAGGGGAGAGTGTGGCTGCTTCCCATCTTAGCTAAGGTGACCAGACGCCCGCTTTTGGTGGGACGGTCCCGATTTTTAACAATTTGTCCCGCGGCGTTTTAAAAAAGTCCAAAAGCAGGACGTCTGGTCACCTTGGTCTTAACTCATACTTGGTTTTCTTTTGAACATTTGGATGCCGTCGCTTCCTCTCTATCATTTCTTTCACACTTTGCATTTGGAATTGTTCTAACTTGCTCCTTTAATTTTTTTTTTTTTTCATCTCCAGAACGTCTGCTCAGGACCCTTCGTCACAAACGCTGGCGTAGTTTCTCACGGAGAGATGGGAAGGTGTAGGAAGTCTCTGCACTGATGTCCTTCCCATGAGCAGACCAGCAGCCAAGCCCAAGGTGAGTGAGTATTTAACATGGTAAAACAACCCCGCCCCCTCACATGTGGAACACAAACCAAAAAAACTGCGCGTGGGAGGGTTTCAGATCCCAGGGCAACCCCACACACCAGGACGCCTGCCGGGGAATGTGCGGGCAGCACCTCTGCCCACTGGGCCGGCCACGCCCGGGAGCTGTGACTCAAGGATCAGCCGCCTCCTGCCCACCCCTCGGGGCTCCCCTGTGTCACACTGCTCAGCAGGCCGCACTCCAAAGGTGTCAACTGCCATAGAGACCGCACCCACGGCCCCAGACCGTGCCAGCACCGCCCCGCCAGGCGGGTGCGAATTCAGGACAGAAAGCCAGACACCAGCTCCAGGGAGGAGCCTGCCGGCTCAGCCTCTCCGCACCGGAGCTGGAGTCCTCGGGGAGCGGCCCAGGGAGGACTGGGGAGTGAGGAGTGGGGAGGAGGGGAGGGCACACATTCTCGCTGTAATTGGGCCCCTGGGTCTGAGGGGCTGATTGTGAGAGTGGTGCCAGGAGCCTCTGGGCCCGCCCGCCCAAGACAGCAGCAGCCCGGCGGACACAGAGTGTTGTTTGTGAGACAGCTGGACCCCAAGCCTCGCCGGCCTCCGCTCCTTCCACACGGCAGCCTGGCCGCCCTCGGCCCTGAGTTCACACAACAGCCGCTCCTCTCTCCCTGCCCGAGTTCACACAACAGCCGCTCCCCCAGGAAAGACCCGCGGTCCCCGAAGCACCGAAAGCTCCCCGAGGCCAGCTGTGGCGGAGAGCTAACGGACACATCAGTCTGGAAGTGACCGCCAGTGCCCCTTGTCTGTAGGGTTAAAAGGAATATGGGGGGGGGGTCCCCCGGGGACCAGTGCTTGGCTGTGACCGCATGCTGATGGAAGGCAGGATGGGGTGGGGGAGTCGGCCTGAGACTGTACAGATAAGAAATGTACCGATAAGAGGAAGACGAGTACCACGTGATCTCACTCGCAGGTGGAATCTCATGAACAGAATAAACGGATGAACAAAATAGACCGGAGACTTGGAAGCATGGAACAGGATGCGGGGTCTCAGAGGGCAGGGGGAGGAGGGCAGGGGGAGGGGAGGGGAGAGGAGGAGAGGGGAGGGCAGGGGGGAGGGCAGGTGGGAGGACAGGTGGGAGGACAGGTGGGAGGACAGGTGGGGGAGGGCAGGGAGGAGGGGAGGGGAGAGGAGGGCAGGGGGCAGGAAAGAGATCCACCAAAGAGCTTGTCTGCACATATGCATCACCCATGGACACAGACAGGGGTGGTGGGGGCCTGGGGTGGGGGTGGAGCTGGGAGGGGGTCAATGGGGGGAAAAGGGGCACATGTGTACCAGGGAATATTTTCAACAATAAAGATTTTTTTAAAAAAGGAGAAAGACGAGTTTTTCAAATGGAGAAGGGACCTGTGGTCGGACTCGGAGGAAAACACGGCACCACCTGGAGACTCAGGAGCTGCTCAGCAGCACCCCCTCCTCCCGTCCCCGCCTCTGCCAGGTCCCCCGGCCTCTGCGCGGCCCCCACAGCGGCCCTCCCCCCAAGTGCGGCCTGCGTTCCCTCCCGGGACGCGGTGTTGAGCAGATAGTCTCAACATCAAGCAAAAGGGACAAAGTGCCGATAATTCCGGAATTATTTGCAGAGAGAGGCGCGTGCTGCCCCCAGCCCACTCCCCACCCCCCACCCCCACTCCCACAGGTGCAGCAGCAAAGTGTGCAACTGCCGCCCCGACTGGAGCCCTACCCGAGGAGGCCTCCTCCCGGCCCGCGGGGGAAGGGTCATCTGTGTCCCGGACGGTCCTGGTTCTGGTTCTGGTTCTGGTTCTGGGAGCGGGCTCTGACGGGGCGGCCGGTTCTGGTTCTGGTTCTGGTTCTGGTTCTGGAAAGCGGGCTCTGACTGGGCGGCCGGCGGGCGGAGGGCGGGGGTGGCGTCCGCCCAGCTGTGGCCCATATACATGCGGAGGCCCACGTGGGTCTGCGGGATGGAGGGAAGGCGCCTCCCTCGTCCTCCCCTCTGGGCCTGGCCTATGGGGCTGGGGCCTAGAAGACGCCTCTCAGCTGTGGACGCCGGCAGGGCACCTGCGGCCTCGTCAGCTTCCCATGGAGAACGCCTGGGCCCGGCTTGCCCACTGGAGCTCCTGGTGCTGCTGGTCCCGGAGCCCCGTGGAGCGGCGAGGACCGGCCCAGTGGCCGGCAAACTCCTTGGTCGGCGGAGCCAACTAGCAACAGGACAACCATTGGAATTCCTTTTGAGAGCCACATTTTTTAAACGTAAACTCTATAGCCAAAACCGGTTTGGCTTGGTGGATAGAGCGTCGGTCTGCGGACTGAGAGGTCCCGGGTTCGATTCCGGTCAAGGGCATGTACCTTGGTTGCGGGCACATCCCTGGTAGGGGGTGTGCAGGAGGCAGCTGGTCGGAGTTTCTATCTCATCGATGTTTCTAGTTCTCTGTGCCACTCCCTTCCTCTCTGTAAAAAAATCAATAAAATATATATATTTTTAAAATTCTATAGGTAGGTACATCGTTATGAACTTCATTAGGGTCCTCCTAAGCTGGCCTTGGCTAAAAACTCAAGGGGCCAAAGAGCTGCATGTGGCTCGCGAACAGCAGTTTGCTGACCACAGACCCATACTAAAAGGATTAAATTTTTAGTATGAGTCTATCCCATGCAACATATGGGACATACTTTCACACACACACACACACCACTGTTTTTCGAAATTCAAACGTAGCAGATGTCCTGTATTTTATCTAGCAAACCCTCGGCCCCCGATTCTAACTGACCCGGAGGTGCTGGCAGAGCAGGGGCCGGGCGGAGAGTTAGCAGACCCTCTGAGAGTGTCCTCGGGCGTCCGGCAGCTCAGAGATGTGCTTTCTGGGTCTGCCAGGCCCACAGAGCACTTGGCTGTTCCTGCTGCCGATTTGGGGGGACTCCTTTTAGGAGATTTGTGCCCAGAAGACCACACTTAAAAAAAAATCATGATAGAGGCCAAGCCGGAAGTTAAACGAACAAGTCTTATCTCAACAGCCGCCTCCCGGCAGGACCGGGTAGGGGGAAGGGGTGTGTGTTCCAGCTCCCTCCCTCCCCGGCCCTCTGGCTGCAGAAGCTGGGAGGGAACCGAGGCTGAGGGGTCTTGGTTAGACTCAGGAAAGGGTCTTCTGAGCGGAGCACATTTTGGCAAGCTGATTGTAAGAGCATCTTTTTTTAAAAAAAATATTTTTTATTTTTACAGAGAGGAAGAGAGAGGGTTAGAAACATTGATCAGCTGCCTCCTGCACACCCCCCACTGGGGATGTGCCCGCAACCAAGGCACATGCCCTTGATCGGAATCGAACCTGGGACCTTTCAGTCCCCAGGCTGATGCTCTATCCACTGAGCCACACCGGTTTCAGCTGTAAGAGCATCTCTGACAGAAGGAAGGCACGTGGAAGGCGCTGCAGGCACGCTCCCACCTCTGGCCTGTCCCTGGTTGAAGGCGGCCTCCCCCGGCCTTCTAGTGAGAGGGTAGAATCCAGTGCTCTGATTTCCCGTCCGTGTGTACACCCCGCTGCACTGCATCAGCGGCGGCGGGAAAATATATTTAGTAAGAACGTGAAGTCTACAAGATGGTAAGGGAGGAGCGGTGAGTTCACTTTAAGGGGCTCCCTACCTGGTCAGCATGGGGGTACACAGTCTGCCTCCCCTGCTGGGGTGTTACCTGGGTCGGTGACTTACCACCGACAGTCCTACCTGGGAATGAACACACCTACTTTTGTTTGTTTGTCTTTAGAAACGATTTGGCAGATCTCAAGGATCTCAAACATCGAGAGTACTGCATGACAGACGTGGCCTTGTTGGACTTAGTGGGAAGGAACTCCTCTCTGTCCTCTTCACTTTGGGGTCTTCGGGCTGCAGGGGTGCTGACCCCCGGAGGGATGAGGAGGGCACCAGTTCTGGGCAACCCCTAACGTTGCCCCAGTCATCTCAGTGAGCGAATGGCCCGTGGCCTCACCAGTCCTCAAAGAGAGGAAGTTCTCTTAGCGGAAGGAAATTTTATAAAAGGCGACCCTTACAAAAGAAAAAAAAAAGTTCCTGTCAATGCACGTATTGTCCTTCCAAATATGCTTTGTAGAATCTTCAGAGGCATCTGCCCAGCCTTGGGCGGAAGGCAAATAATCTGATGATCAGAATCTGATCTATTTTTAAATTTGGGGATTTCAAACTAAATTGCCCGAGGCATAATGCCAGCCTTTATAGTGATGAGACTATACGCGTATCTGCTTGTTATTTAATGGTCACTGCCTGTATGAGTAGCAAGCAATTTACCTCAAATATGTACTTTTTTTGTTAATCCTCAACTGAGAATATTTTCCCATTGACTTTTAGAGAGAGTGGAAGAGAGGGGGAGAGACGAGAGAGAAACATGGATGTGAGAGAGATACATGGATTGGTTGCCTCCCTTTCGCTCCCCGACCCAGGACCCTGGAGGGATTGAACCTGCAACTGAGGTGCAAGCCCTTGACCAGAATTGAACCCGAGACCCTTCAGTCCGCAGAGGACACTCTATCCACTGAGCCAAAGAGGCTGGGGCTTACTTTAAATACAAACTTCAGAAAAGCAGCGCGATTCCCAAAGGCAGCAGTCTGAAGGGACAATGAAAATGTTCTACATCTGAATAAGTCCTTAAGTTATGCCTTCATTTGCTAAATCAAGAAAGCATACAGACCCCTCACAGAGGCTGAAAAAGGCAGTGGCTACTTCCAAACAGTCAAGGCTGGGCCTGCTGGCAAGAGCGCGGGTTACCCCATTTCCCAGAGCTCCGGAGCAGACCTGGCTCAGTGCGGGTCAGTGTCACACCCTCGAGCTTGTTCGGGTTGTGAAGTTTTACCGTTAGCTACACCACTGAGATTCACATGGTATTTAGAAAGGTACTGCCTTTGCAAAGTAAATACACACAAAAAGGGGGATGTGAAACTATATTTTTAAAAATATATTTTTTATTGATTTCAGAGAGGAAAGGAGAGGGGAGAGAGAGAGAGAGAGAGAGAAACATCAACGATGAGACAGAATCCCTGATCAGCTGCCTCCTGCATGGCTCCCACTGGGGATCGAACTCACAACCTGGGCATGTGCCCTCACAGGCCAATGCTCAACCACTGAGCCACACTGGCCAGGCATAACTAAACTATCTCTATTATAAAAACCCCTTGGCTGTGACGCCAACATGGCAGAATGACCAAAGACTGGTCACCAGGAGGCTGCATGCGAGGCATGGGATGGGGGTGGGTGGGCGGGGACTTGACTCTGGGTCTCCGGGAGTCAGTCTGGGTCCTGCGGGTGCCAGCAAATGAGCACGGTTGTATCCACTCCACTCTATGCTGCAGCCTGGACTCTGGATTTCCGGTAATCTTCAAGGGTCAAATAGTTCCTTTGGTTGGATGTGTTCTCAGCCGTTACAGAGATATAAAAACCAACCCTAGTTTGGGAGCCACACACAGGAGGCCAGGTTTGCTGACCCCAGGACCATGGGTTCTAACGCAACCCGAGCTTCGTTTCATGGTACAAGGGTGGTCGGTGGCCGATTTTGTGGACTGGTGGATTAGGTTTGCTGGAGGCACATTTTCCATGCTTCTGTTCTCCAAGGCCCTGGTATAACAAACCACAACGTAGAGTACCTCTCTGGACAGTCCTGGGTGCCGATGGGGAGCAAACGTCGTATGCAATGAACAGATTGGCAATACGATAGCCAGATTTCTCTGGCGGGGTGAATACATTCACAGGGAACGTCTAGGGCGGCTGCAGGTGAACACGTAAGAGAGCTGGATTGCATCTTTGGAACTGCAGAGAGCCTCCCAACCACGGAATGTGCTGAGGAGGAGGGTGGGAAGGTGAGTCAGAGGACCAATTATTCAGGATGCTGGACAGGGCACTCGAGTTCCTCGGTTGGCGAGGCTGACGTCCAAGGGCCCCCAAGAGAGCTTTGCCTCTGTGACTTGGGCAAAGATTTAAAAACTTACTTTGGCTCAGAATGTGTGGGGTTGGCCTAGTCCCAAGACGACTGCAAAGTAAAACCAGTGCGAGCATGCCCTCTGCGAAGAGTCCCTCCTATCTGAAGGAGGGAGGGGGTCATCGGAGCTGGGCTCGTTCGGCCGACGCCTCTGAGCAGTATGACGTCAAAACCGATCCGAGAAGCGTGCGGTGTGACGTCACAGGAGCTGGCAACGGCACCGGGAGCCCGGGCTCCGCACCTTGGCACGGCCGCTTTGGGAGATCACTCGATCTCTGGACTTTCTCGTGCCATTCGGCAGGTGGGAATACTATTCACCCAGTTCTGTGTGGGCCCTGATGTGGTACTAAGGCTGACGGGCGGCGTACATTTAAGGTAATAGGACCGGGCAGTTCTTATCGGTTCTCGAAAACTTCAGAGCTTCTGGAGCTGAGATGGCACCCTTTCTTTCTGCCTCCCGCTTCCATCCGTCCTACCTGCAAACGTTACAGAGCTGGGTGCCAGCCACCCTCTGAGGAGCAGTGTCTGACCCATCTGGGTTCGTTCCGTGTCAGCCTCTCAGTAGCTCACACCTCCCCCAAAAGTGGTGGTAATCGCAGAAGTGCATCCTGGGTCTTTTTCTAAGCCACACAGAAACCTTGGGGACATTCTTCACATGTATTTTTGGTGGTATATGTCAAAGTATACATGGAACTTCCCACTCTGAAATATGCTGGCTATTTAAATATGCGTGTGTGTGCTATCTTCATGAAGGCAGAAGGCAGATGACAGGAAGCGCTGTTTAACTGTTAACCCGCTGCTTGTCCTTCTCCGACATAACTCTCCTGGCTGAATGAATTTCTTGAGGCATACACATAGTTGGATAGGTGTTTCTCCTTCCTCTCCCCCCCCCCCCAAAAAAAGGGTACAGAGTGAACTTTTGTGACCTAAGTATTATAACAATTGCTGGTTATGCTCAGAAGGCTAAATTGTTTTTGTAAAAATGTAAGTGAGCAAAGGAGCTGCCGTTGGTGGCATTTAAGAAGTGTCACAGAGCTTTGGCTCCGAGCATTCAAAACGAAACTGAATGCGCCGGGTGGTTTATGCACAAGTGCGCACCCTCCTTCCGATGATGCTCAGTGCGAACAGACAGCCTTGTGCTCTGTGCCATGGGGCTGCTGACACGGACAACAGAACACCATGCTAGGGAAGTGAGTGCTGGGCGAGGTGCAGATTCAGTAGCTGCCCATGCGGAGTTTGCCATGTGCCACGCACTGTTGTTTCTCCGTAAGAGACTAAGAACAGGAAAGAAAGCGTTTAGGCCATGGTAGAGAGAGTCATGGTCACACACACACACACACACACACACACACACACAGCCCTGGCCAGTGTTGCAAAAAATGGTTAGAGGGTTTGGCCCTGGGCACCAAGGGTCTTGGGTTCGATTCCCAGTCCAGGGCGCATACCTGGGTTGCAGGCTTGGCCCCAGATCCCCAGCCTGGTAGCAGGAGGTAACCAATTGATCTCTCTCTGTCTCTCTCTCTCTCTCTCTCTCTCTCTCTCTCTCTCTCTTCTCCCTCCTCTCCCTCCCTTCTACTCTTTCTAAAAAATTAATGGGAAAAATATCCTCTGGTGAGGATTAAAACAAAAACACATTTAGAAAGGAGAAGTATAAAAACTAAAACTAATACAGATAAGAAAAGTTTTAAATAAACTGTGCGCATCTCTAAGCAGGCCATCTTATTTAGGCTGATCCCGTGGGGATAACTATTTTTTGTAAAGCAGGAAACCTTGGGTTAATAGCCAACAGAAAGTTCCATGGCAATAAAACGTTAGGGACAACCATTTCTATTTTAACAGACCCTTTAACCCACCTCCAGCTGGTACTCAAACAAACAGCGTTTGACTCTTTTGTATCCGGAATGTGCGTCTGGCCAGCGCCCCCTCCCCGGGTCCCACACCGGACACCCAGGCGGGCCCAGCTCCCGCCGCTCCTCGCCCAGCCCGGCACCGGGTCTCCGCTCCTCCCCGGACCTGACAGAACCTCCTCGGCGCGGGGGGAACGGACCGGGACGGGGCGGGCCTCCAGATCCCGTCAGATCCCGGTCAGATCCCGGTCAGATAGGCAAACGCACTTTCGGAGCCTGCCTGCCTCTCCGCGTCGCCCGCCCCGCCGGCCCCGCCCGGCCCGGCGCTGCTGACTCACCGGCCCCGGGGAGAGGGGGGGGGGGGCGGGGGACAGGGGGTGGCGGCTCCGGGGGAGAGGCGGGGGGCCCCGGGGGAGGGGGGGGCGGCCCCGGGGGGCGGGCAGGGGGCGGGGGGGGGAATCTGCGGGCTTCCCCGCGGCGGCCCCACGTGACTCGGCGCAAAACCCAAAGTTTCCACCCGCCGCGCGGGGGGCGGCCGGCCGGGACCCTGGACCTTCCCCCCAGGAGCCCCCGGACGGCGCCCCGACCCAGCCCCGCGCCCCGCCCCAGGGCGTCCTTCCGCGGCTGCACCCCACCGGCCCGCCCACGGGGTTCAGCCGGCAGCTGGTCCCGCCCGCACAGCCCCGGCGCCGGGATCCTCCACTCGCGGCGCCGCGGAATGGGGGGCCCCCCGCCCCCGCCCCCCGGTTCCGGTGAACAGCTCGCCCGCCTCCCTGCGGGCTACAGGGACGGGGTGCGGGGTGGGCGCCGGGACCCCCAGCTCCGGGCGGCTCTGAGGGCGGCCAAGTCCAGGAGCTTCTGCTCCGGGGGAAGCACCGACCCCCCCACCCCAGACCCCCCAGACCCCCCGACCCCCCAGGGAGAAACCCCCTCCACCGGTTCAGCCGCACCCCGGGTGGGCCCCCGACGGTCCACCTCGCAGACCCGGACCCCGACGACCCCGCACTTCCCGGGGGAGGGACCCCGCTCCCCGCGCTACCTTGGGGTCCCGGATCTGCCTCATGCCCGCGGGTCGGGGGGGCGGCGGCTGGGAGCCCGCGTCCTCTCGGGGAGAAGCTCAGCTGCGCGCCGCCGCCGGACGGACGGACGGACGGGGCGGATGGACGGCCGGGGCCGCGGGCAGGGCCTATGCTGATGGGCCGGGCTCCGCGCCGCCCGTGGGCGTGGGCGGCCGCCGCGGGTGGGCGCGCAGCCCGGCTTCGCGGGACGGCACCGGGGAGGGCAGGGTCCTCCCCCCGGGGGTCTGCACCACGGCGGTATATATATATATATATATATATATATATATATATATATATATATATATATATATATAATTTTTTTTGGGGGGGAAGAAGAGAGCGGGAGCGAGGGTGGAGAAAAGCACGCGGGGAGACAAGCGGGCCGGTGCCCACGGAAGGGACGGGCCGTGTTGGGAACATCAGTCACTCCGCGCGCTGCGACCCGCAGGCTGGCGGGAGGGCTGGGGGCACCCGGGTGGGGTGGGTGGGGGGGGGTAGGGGGGTGAGGGGGGGGGCAAAGGCTCCTCCCTCGGGGTCACAGCCCGGCCCCCCGCGGGCCGCTCGGGGCGCGGGGCTGGCAGAGGGGCTCGGGGCGGCCGTCTCCTTCGGGGTCCCACAGTCTGCATGGCCGAGCCCCCGGGGGCAGAGGGGGCGTCCTTCTGCGCCCACCTCGCCCCGGGCCCTGGCACGGCCCCCGGGGGGCGCGGGAAGGGTGTCCGCTGGGGGCAGAGGGGGGTCGCGGAGGGGCGCTCGCCCGGCGCGCGGGGTGCTTTCTGCAGAAGAACCACCTGGGTCAGAGCCTCCTCCCGCCTCCCGCTCCGGTCCGGGCGCCGGGCAGTCAGGGCGGGGGTGGGGGGCGCGGGGCAGTCTGGGCGGGGGGTTGGGGGGCAGTCTGGGCGGGGTTCGGCGGGAAGCGCGGGGTCTGTGTTCGGTCCGGGGTTGCTCCCGCCGGGGCGCCCGCGCGGCACTCCCCGGTCCGCCCGCAGCCTCGGCCCGCAGCGCCCGGGCTCCCAGCCCTGCGCCCCAACTCCGGCGCCTCCCAGTCGGCGCGCTGCGGTGCGCACCCGCAATCCGCCCCGTCCCGGCGCCCGGCGTCCCTGCCTGCCCGGGCGGCCTCGCCCTCGCCGAGCCGGTCCACTCCGCTCTGCCAGCGTGGCAGCCGGCTCCCCCCCCCCCCGCCTTCCCGGGGCGAGCGGCGCCGGGGCCCGGGAGGCGGCGGGCGCCCTTCTTCCTGCTCCACACCCCCCCCCCCCCGCCCCGGGGCGCGGGCCAGCCCCGGGCAAGTTCTCTCCGGGCTCGGGGACCCCGGGCGGCCCCGCGGGCTCAGCGGGCGGCGGAGCAGGCGAGGCCTGGGGGGGACGGCGCCGGGGTGCGGGGTGCGGGGTGCGGGGTGCGGGCGCCGGGTGCGCGGGGCGGTACCGCTTTAAATGCACTTGACTCACCTGCTCCGGCGGGTCGGCGGCCCGCGCTGACAGCGGGGGCTTTGTGTTCTCCTCCCACCGCCCGCCCCGCCCCGCCCCCGCCCACGTGACCGCCGCCGCCGCCGCCCGGCGCCCCGCCCGCGCCTCTCCGCCCCCGCCGGGCTGCAGGGAGGACGCCCCGCCGGGGAGGGGTCCCCGGGGGTCCGAGCGGCCCGCCTGCGGGGCAGGGGGGAGGTGGCACGCTGGTTAGGACCCCGGGAGCCAGGGGGAGTGGGGGACCTAAACTGCAGTGGCCCGGGGGCTGAGCGGGGAGCCCCGGGGGGCTGAGCGGGGAGCCCCGGGGGGCTGAGCGGGGCGTGGGGCCACGCGGGGAGGGGAGCAGGGGCTGGGAAGGCTCCAGCCCGCGCCACCCTCCCTGGGTCCCTGGGTCCCGGGGCTGGGGCTGCGCACCCCGCCACCCGCACCCCTCCCGCCGAGGGGCTCCACTCGCGCCTCGGAATGAACCGATCAGAGGTTGGGACTGTTTCAATAGGAACTTTATGAACCACACCAGCAATTCCGAGCGGATGGTGGCAAGTTTCTTGGAGGTTTCAGGTCTGCTCGTTGGTGCTGCGGATAGCTGCACTCCGCTGGGGGAAACGGGGCCCAGGCTGGACCCGCTCCTTCCAGATGACCGGCCCCTTTGGAACAGCACCTCCGCCTGAAGGCGGTGAACGAGAACCTGTCCAGACGCGGCTCCGCACCCGCTGCTGCTGGCAGGGGCCCCACGCCTTGCGGATGCCCAGGGTCTGAAGCTGCCAGAACCTGTCGTCTGGACCCCCCCTTTGCCCTTGGATAACGTGCACGGTGCCCCTCCCTCTCCGCCCAGATTGCAACTCAGGAGACGGTCTCCTCCTCCCCGGCATCCATGACCCTGAGGCCTGCATGGTGGGTGACTTAGCCCAGCGCTCCCCACACTCTCATGTGCAGAGGGGTCACAGGGGGGCCTTGTTACAGCCACAGTCCGATTGAGTGGGTCTGGGGGCGGCCTGAGACCCCGCCTGGTACTCCCACGGCCGGAGGGCCGCACTTGGAGGAGCAGGGCTGAGAGCACCCCGCTGGGCGCTGGCCAAGCTGGGTTGCGTGCTGACTGCAACACTTAATAGCTCTGTGACCTCAGGCAGGTTCCTTAGCATGTAAGCCTCCCAAGCTGTCAAACTGCGCTGTGACTAACGTCCGCCTCGATCTTGAAAATTAAATGAGGGAACTCATCTGAAGTGCCTAGTGCAGTATGTGGGGCTTAGGAAATGTCAGTTAATGGCCGGGTGGCACCCTTGCAGGAGGAAAGCCGGCACAAGCCCCAGCATCCCTGCAGGGGGAGTGGTGTGTGCCACGGCCCGGGGTAAAGGCGGCCAGCCCGGAGTGACCACTGCGCCCCAGGGGCCCGGAGGGGGCCGGCTGTGCAGAATAAAGTTGTGGAGCAATTGCACATCTGCAGTGCAGAGCAAACCATAGATGTTTAAAAGTTCTGTTTCAAGCAAAGAGCTTCTTGCTGGGAGGTCAGGGACCTGCACTCCATCTTGGGGATGGAGAGGCAAGGGCCGCTCTGACCGCCCTCAGCCCTGGGGGGGCTTGACCTCTGCGACAATGGAAGCAACTTGATGAAAAAGGATGAACACGCTGAAAGGTGTTGGGGAACACATTTCCCAGTGAACTGGATAGTTTGTGCCACGGGGGAGTAGCCAGTAGTGGGAGTGGCTTGGGAAAGCCATGGAAAAGCCATCTGTGTACGATCGAGAACACCTCCGAAGCACCGCAGATGGCTATTTCCATGTGGACATTTTAAGAGTTTTTTAATCTGTTATTTTTGTCAACCAGTTTTTTGTTTGTTTGTTTTTTGTCAGCATAGAACACTGGATCTGTGAAACCAGGGAAATCCCAGGAAACAAAATACGAAGGAAAGGAATCCCGAAATATGTTTATTAAAAAACTTTGAAATATTTTTTCAAAGTTCTCCTGTTTCATCTGAGAAACTTTAAATCTTGATAAATGATTTCTGGGACACTGAATTAAAAAGCCATTTTGCTCTCTATTACAGATGTCCAGCTGCCTGTCAGATGGGTAATCTATTTTAATATCCGAGGGGGTAAATGGATTGCTAAGGGGTGGTACGTTTTTTATCCTCCTTAAAAAACCTTGGAATTTAAATGAATTTATTAATGAAGATGTGGTATTCTTAGCTCTCAAAATGAATGGTATTGTCACCAGCATTCTCATCTCTCCCTTCCTCCATTCTCCTCTCTTTGTACCTCCCCACCCCATCCCCCCCAAGTATGAATGTTTCCTAAGACTCATTTCTTGGCTTTCTCTTTTTCTCAGTTTCTGCATTTCCCTTGGAAATTAAAATCTTATGTTCAATTTTTAAGTGTGGGATGACTCCTGAATCTATATCTATATCCTTAACCTGTTCCCACACCCCCATTTCTGCATTACCCACTACTTGCTGGGCATTCCCCTAATTTTCCACTAGCCTAGAAGTCCCAGTGTGCTCTAACTGAAGCCCCTTGCTCCTCCCATAAAACCGATACTTCCTTGGTGATACATCAAGATGGTTATTTGCATTGGGCCGCCCTCAGTGCTGCTGCAGGGACTTGGGGAGGACTTGGGGGCACAGTATCCCTGCTGCCTTCCTACTGCTCCCAGACATTGCTGTGAGACTTCACCTTCAATATGGGGCCAGCGCATATATGAAAACAACTTCCTGGTGTGGCACCCACATACATAGCTGTGGGCTGCTGCATACATGGTGGTCAGTGTGAACTGAGCTCGTGAGAGGAGGGGAGGCTAGATTCTGCTGCTGTAGGAAACACCATCAGTGGCTTCACACAACAAAAGGTAATTTCCTGCTCATGCCAAGTCTCCTGGGCAGCTCGTATGGGGATTCATCGTTTCAGCCTGCCTCACTCCTGTGACCCTCCGTGAGCACTGTGGCAGTGGCAGAGTGTGGAACACTGCACACCGAACCTTAAACCCTTTCCCCTAGAAACAACACGGATCACTTCTCACGTTTCACCGGCCAAAGGAAGTCACGGGGTCCTTACCTAACTTTAAGGGGTGTGTACTCAGAAGGAATGGGAAAGTAGAAATCTTGGGGACAAGTAAGGACTACCACAGGGACCCACTGGACATAGCGGGTGAGGGGTAAAACCGAACTGGAAGCAGTCCAGTTATAGCAGGGAATGAGCATAGAGTACCAGGTGGAGGAAGGTACTCAGTTGTACGTGGAGTCTTTGGAGAAGCATTGCCATGGTTGTTGTTATACAATGCTATACGGGGAGATACTTCACAGTGAAAACTTCCATCTCGCTGCCTTTCAGGGTCAACTTATGCTTCAGCCAAGGTCAGTCAGCTCCAGGCACCGATCTATTCTCTTCCGGGACACAGGAGCCAGGAAGGGTCTTCCATCTTGATTCTACTCTGGGGACACAGCAGCCATTGATAAGTAAGGTTTCATCAACACAGAGAATTTGCTGATTTGGTTGACATTAGTGGTCATTCTTCACTTGAGGAGTGAAAATGTGTCTACGAAGAATGAAATATTTCAGTGAGACCCAAGTGTCCCATGTTTCCCCTCATAATTGTCTGAATTATGTTTTTAACAAAGAATTTTCGTATCTTCAAGGGAATGTTGAAATGTAGTGTGATGAATAAAAATCTGTCCACAGAGGGAAAAAGCACTGGTATCAGTGTGAATAAATAAAATCATTGTTTTCTGTAAGCTTTTTGGATTCTTTTCCTAAAGAGCAGAGATTCTGTCAACTAAACTTGCTTCTGACATCCCCCAATGCTTTGTGTATCTAAAAGAGGTAAAAGCATTGATGAATGCTGTTAGCTCTAACGTGCGATATGGATATAGGCTATTATAATGTGTTGCTGGGCACTGAATCATGGTTTTGATCTCAACAATTTTATGTTGTTCCTGCCCACACCCACCAGTGACATCCTTTTAAAAACACATACCTCTCATAAAACTGTTCCCAGATAAATATTTTTATAGAACATCAGCATCTGCCTAAAACTAGTATTCTGAGACTTCAACCACACATTTCCACAAATATCTAAAATGAGTTATTGAAAAGGGGATACAGAGTTTATCAACTCATATTTTAAACTGTATGATCAAATACTTTTCATTTTATCTGATTTATTTTTAGCTCAGAGTGCTTGCTAGCCTGTGGTACTGCCTAAGTATAAATCATAGTCCCAACAGACATGCTGCAGTGAGCTACTTATGAATATATTTTAATGCCATGCAGACTGATATGGAAATGTTCATTACCAAGATATGACAGCATTTATCAAGATTATTGCAGGAGGCAACCTATCAATGATTCTCTCTCATCATTGATGTTTCTATCGCTCTCTCCCTCCCCATTCCTCTCTGAAGTCAATAAGAAATATATTAAAAAAGAAATCATATGTAATAAAAGCCTAATATGCTAAACATCTGGTTGTCCAGTCATCTGTTCAACCAATCAAAGCATAATATGCTAATGATATGTTAAGGCCGCTCAACCTCTCGCTATGACATGCACTGACCACCAGGGGCAGATGCCCCAATTGGTAGGTTAGCTTGCTGCTGGGGTTCAGCTAATTGGGACTGAGAGAGATGGGCTGGACACACCCTGGAGCCCTCCCACTGTCCTTCCCCAGTTGGCCAACTTCCTGTGTCCCTCTTTGGCCCCGATTGTACACCAGTGGGGTCCCTCAGGGAAGGTTGGAGAGCTGGTTTTGGCCCTATCCTGCAGGCCAGGCCAAGGGATCCCATTGGTGCATGAATTCGTGCACAGGGCCTCTAGTAGAATATAAAAGTGTGTATTTCATCTTTAATTTACCCTTTATAATTTCAATTTTTATGTCTATAATATACTAACACAATTGTATATTTATATCATTTATAAATGAACGTGTATGTGTGAGATAATAAATGTTTTACTTATAGGAGTGTGTAGGCAGAAGGAAGTAAAGAAAATATATTAGAGCAAGGTATCTATGATTAGCTTTGTTTTTTGGAAGGTGACTTAAACAACACTTTAGAGTGGAATGTGAGAGACCAGAGTCCGGAAGATCAGCTAGGTGGCTACTATCCTGACTCAGAGGACAGGTGGTAAGCACCTGGTGATGGAGAGATCACCAAAGCACGTGGTTTGGTTTTCAGTAGGGGTGTGTGTGTGTGTGTGTGTGTGTGTGTGTATGAGAGAGAGAGAGAGAGAGAGAGAGAGAGAGAGAGAGAGAGAGAGAGAGAAAGAGAGAGAGATTGTAGCTTGCCAGTCTGATTGGATGGTGGAACTGTTACTTGAGGGAGGCCAAGGGATACTGAACAAGATACAAAGTTAGGACATGTTATATCAGAGGTGCCCAAGGGATTCCTGGGAGATGACTGCTGTACACGTGTCCCTTCTTCAGGAATCATGAGCATTGTAAATCTAAGGCGTGTTATTTATTGGACAAAGCACGTTCTTGCAAAGTTATGAGGATGGCTTTCATACCATGCCATTCCCCTCAATGCTTACCTTCCACTTACTAAGAATCTGCAGGTAATTTACCAGTTTAATTTTTAGGTTTCATACAATTCTATTTCTAACCATTTATCTCATAAATAAAGTACTATGATTAAATAATACTAAATAGATATTGATTTAAATTTGCAATTTCTCATATCGTGGTTTTGTGGCATTGTGTCATCTCAAGCACATGTGCAGGATTCTTTATTACAATGGGATTACATTCAGTGCTGGGGTTTATCCCTCTCCATTAGAATGGAAGCCCCATGAGGGCAAGACTTTTTGTGTGTTTTGTTTACTCTTCTATCTCCAGCACGCAGAACTGGATATGTCTAGGATATGATGGATAAATAAAATCTCTGAATGACTGAATGCATACATAAATAAACAGAATAGACTCATAAAAGTCTTGATTTGAATCATCTTCCTGTTTTTTAAAATTTTAAATCTTAACATATTGTTTTGTTTCTCTGTAATTTCACAACTTCATTTACTTTTAAAAACTCAGTTTAATATAAGTTTATTGTGATACAGTTAGCTTGATACATAAAGTTTTACTCTTTCAGCATCTAGGAGAAAAAGTCCTTTCAATCTTCTTTTAGCTTATAGACACACTAATGGCCACAAATGTATCTTATGTAAGTCTCCCAGAAATATTTAAATAAGAAGATCAAGTTTAGTCTTAAAAACAAAATCCAGCCTTCATAAGCAAAAGTTCACTCTAGAATATGGCAAAAAAGTCAATAAATAAAAATATAAATTAAAATAATTGGAGACTTAAAAAAATCAATTTCTTAAAGACCACTCTATCTGTTCTAGTGAAACACTAATCAGATGCTATACTTGAAGGCATTGCTAAAATAGCATCTAACCAAATCCACAAATTAATTCTTGCTATTATTATCACCACTTCACAATACTATGCTTCCCCCCATCTGGAAGCGGAGAAGAGTGACTGGGGAAATGCACTCCCCATCTCAGAGGAGCCCAGCTGCGGGAGTGCGCTGGCTCTGGGGACCTGGACCAGACCTCCATCACGATAATGGATGGAGAGCGAAGTCTGCAGCGGTGGGAAAGCCAGGCCCGAACTCCCCCGACAATGGTGCTCGGGGGAAACGCTAACGTGGTCTGCCATGCTACCGTGTGCTCCTTTGTTCTCCAAGAACACCCATTCTGCTCACCACTCGTGAGCACACGTTTAGTGTTATCTCACGGATAGGAGTGTGAATGAGGGAAAATGCGGAACATGCTCCTACTGAGTCCACACCGGCTCCCAGGCCCTTCCACAACTCTTCCCCCTCCTTTATTCTCTTTGTTGTTGTTTTGTTTTTGTTTTTACTCTTATGAGGATTGTATAGGATTGAACACATTTTGGACAGGTCACACACATTTCCTGGTACCTGAAAACAAATGTGTGCTCATCACATCTTAATAGTGATGTGACCAAGGAGCAGGGACCAGGAGTCCACATGCTGCCCAGAGACCTCCAGGGCGGGTACAGATCTTCGTGGTTACCGGTACCTCCAGAATAGTGACGTTTTCTGATGCCAGACTCACCGTGGCTGAAGACTGAATTGGCAACATGCTGTTTATTCATAATGTGTCTAGCCTGTGCCAAATGGAACCCAGTGCAAAATACAAAATAAAATAAAATAAAATAAAAATTATATGTTTAATGTACACAACTTGCTGAGTTTGGAGGTGACACTTTTGATCCTGACTGGTAGAGACCTCAGATGCCAGAGGCAGAGCCCTGCTGGCTTGAACACCAGAAGAGAGGGCTGTGCATGTAAAGAATAAGATGAACTCATCTTTCACAAAAGCCCAGAAAGAGTCAAACAGTTAAACAGATTAGGGTTTAGTTATGTGATGGATTTTTTTTTTTTTTTGTAACTGCTGGAAAAAATCCACATTAAAATATTTTAGGCTACGGTACAATGATCACTTTAACATATTAAAGGACAAAGACAAAATTCAAAAGTTTTGAAATCTTATATATCCAGGATGATGTCATTTGAGTAAAATGTTTCCATATGTTTCTATGCATAGAAAAGTAAATAAATAACAGAGAAAATATTTTTAAATGGGGGTATTCCTGAACTATAGTGAATTCTGCTCTCTTTTGTATGTATCCGTCTCTATCTCTATATCTGGAGAGAGGGAAAGAGATAGGGAAGGGGAGGGAGGGAAAAAAGAAGGGGTGTGTGAAAGAGGTAAAGGGGGGGGAGAGGAGAGAGAGAGAGAGAGAGAGAGAGAGAGAGAGAGAGAGAGAGATTGATTTCAAGGAATTGGCTCTCATTATTTCGGGTGACTGTGGGAGCTGGTAAGTCCTAAACCCAGGAGGCTGGAGGCTGAAGAGTTGGTGCTGCAGGCCTGAGGAGAATTCCTTCTTCTTTGGGAAACCTCGGTCATTTCTGTTAAAGGCTCCAACTCATTGGGCGAGCCCACCCACATTATGGCGGGCAATCTGTCTTAATCACATCTGAAAATGCCCTCACAGCAACATCTGCATTCGTGCTTAAACAACTGGGCATCATGGCTAGACAGGCGGACACATGAAATCACATCACAGCTTTCAAGCAGTTCCCCGAAACCACGGCCTCCCCGACACCCTTTCCCGGACACAATCCAGGTCTGAGGCCTACGCTCTCTGTTACCCGACACAGACCCCAGGAAGCAGAGAGCAGGTGAGTCTTGCTTAACTGGCGTTCACAAGAGCTATAAACACAGCTCAGTCTGACCTAAGGAAAAGCGAACATTTATTTCAGTTACATTTCGGGGTATGGATATTTTTTCAAGGGCAAAACAAACAAACAAACAAATCACACCACAATCAGTATTTGTGCTTTGACTGTTAGATGAGAACAGGCCAATAGGGTAGGACAGTGGTCGGCGAACCTGGGCTTGCCGCTCTGTTGACTAATGAGTTTGCCTACCACTGGGTTTAGTACATTCAAGGCAGGACAGAGTCAAACTATTCAACTGATGAGTCTGAAAAAAGTGATTGACGTAAGAAACAGGAACAACACTGTAATTTTCACTCGACATCAAACCTTGGGGTCTCTTACATCTTCAAATCAGCAGGTGTGGGTTGGTGAGTTTGGAAAGGCATGCCCCCCCCATACTTTCCTGCTTCATATGCTCTGGCATGTTGATGTGCATTTGCCTCAAGCTGGCACACGCTGGGCGGAACGTGCCTTGTGGTCTGCCACCCCGGGCAGCCTCGGGGCCACGCGGGACAGGTACCCCCGTCTCTCTCACGTCGTAGGTATTCCCGTGGCTGCACTGCCACACTGCTGTCATCACCTGGTCATCGACCTCTTAGGACAGTGCACGTGTAGCCCCTACAAAGTACGAGGAAGAGTAAACAATGGCAGTACGTTGCTGCCTTTTCCTATTCTCTGTATATTTCAGGGCACCTGTCATTCAGAAGGTGGTCTTCCCAGGTCAAAGATCAAAACTTTAAATCTGT
This sequence comes from Vespertilio murinus, assembly GCA_963924515.1. Lineage (NCBI taxonomy): Eukaryota > Metazoa > Chordata > Mammalia > Chiroptera > Vespertilionidae > Vespertilio > Vespertilio murinus. The sequence goes on from OZ004709.1 coordinate 7,979,324, forward strand.
GTGTCCCAGCCTATTATGGATTTAGGCTTTTAAAAATACCGTATTTGCCGGCGTATAAGACGATTTTTTGGCCCTGAAAAATACCGTATTTGCCGGCGTATAAGAGACTGGGCGTATAAGACGACCCCCTAACATTTCCATTCAAAATACAGAGTTTGTTATATACTCGCCGTATAAGACTACCACCCACTTGGAGGCATATTTTTCAGGGCCAAAAAATCATCTTATACACCGGCAAATACGGTATATATTTTATTGATTTTTTTTTTTTACAGAGAGGAAGGGAGAGGAATAGAGAGTTAGAAATATCGATCAGCTGCCTCCTGCACACCTCCTACTGGGGATGTGTCCACAACCAAGGTACATGCCCTTGAACAGAATCGAACCTGGGACCTTTCAGTCCGAAGGCTGACGCTCTATCCATTGAGCCAAACCAGTTAGGGCTGGATTTAGGCTTTTTAATGTTGACTTAATAAACACGTAACTGAAGTTTCTACAATATCAGGCATGTATGTCAGACTTCCCTATGTGTAAAGCATTATATTAATTAAAGTCATAACCATAGCATTCTGTACTTGAGTATTTTAGATAATAATTCTCATTTCTTTTGTATGCTACCAATTTTAATGTAGTCCACTGATAAATGTTTTAGAACATGTGCTTTCAGTGTTCTGATAAAAATAACCATGAAAATGTTAATATACTTCACAATTCCTACATATTCCATTAGTCATTATTACAGGAAAAATGTGAATAATTTATTGGTGAAAAGTTTTAATTAATTCACTGACTTAAATCATGCTTAATGGTTCCTAAGGGTTTGGGGCCTCGGGAGGAAAAAGGCATATTCTTTGTTAATAAGAAGAGTGACTCCTTGAAGGACCACGAAAAGTTTACCTTTACAAAAAAAGCCAGTACACAATCATCTAGTCTATTTCCTTATAGTGTAATCATCTTGGGTAAGTGAAATAAGCCAGTTTACCTTTACAGAGAAAGACAGGTATCACATGATCTCACTCATATGTGGAATCTAATGAACAAAATAGATCCAGAGACATAGAATCATGAAACAGACTGATGGCTGAAACCGGTTTGGCTCAGTGGTAGAGCGTTGGTCTGCGGACTGAAAGGTCCTGGGTTCGATTCTGGTCAAGGGCATGTACATTGGTTGCGGGCACATCCCCGGTAGGAGGTGTGCAAGAGGCAGCTGGTCAATGTTTCTCTCTCATCGACGTTTCTAGCTCTCTCTCTCTCCCCCTTCCTCTCTGTAAAATATCAATTATATATATATATATATATATATATATATATATATATATAGAGAGAGAGAGAGAGAGAGAGAGAGAGAGAGAGAGGAGGGAGGGAGAGAGAGAGAGAGAGAGAGAGAGAGAGGAGGGAGGGAGAGAGAGAGAGAGAGAGAGAGAGAGAGAGAGAGAGAGAGAGAGAGAAACAGACTGATGAATTTGATGAATCTCAGAGGGAAGGCAGGGGTGGGTGGGTGGGTGGATGGGGAGAGAATAACCACAAAACTTATATGCAAATATGCATGACCCATGGATACAGACAATAAAGTGGTGAAGGCCTGAGAATGGGGTGGGGGAACGGGTGTGGGATGGAGGGAGTCAACGGGAAAAAACGAGGACATCTGTAATATTTTCATCAATAAAGATAAATTAAAAAATGAAAGATATAATGAGAAGTGGTTTCTGAAAATGGGTAGGAGAGAAAATAAATGAATTAAGATACCTTGATACCTTAAATTCTAGGCAAAATTGGGCAAGTATAATAACAATTAAAAAGTTAAATTGGATGGAATGTTTAGAATTCACTATCTGCACTCCTTGAAATAGAAGGTAATATAGTTTTAATTTTAATTTTAAAAGTGATTTTTTAAAATACAAAATTAATATATGCTCTTTGCAATAAATTTAGAAAATACTAAAACATCTACTCTATTTCCTTCTTCTCATTTGCATCTTCTCCTCTCTTTTCCTCCTTTTCCTCCTCTTCCACCTGCTTCTCTTCCCACTGGTTCATGGGAATGATACACTTAAACTCTACAATGTGGTCTACTTCTGTGGAAGAAGGGGAAAGACGAGGGAGGGGCTTAGGTAGATAGATGGGTAGATGTAAAGGTTGAAGCATATATGGTTAAAGTTAACAGGTTTAATGTTGGGGGCAGGGACATAGGAGTTTGTAATTTTTTCTATTCTGGTCTGCAGGCTAGAAATATTTAAAAAATAAAATGAAAATGAATAAAAGCCCTTAAGCCATTTACTTTCAGATGCCACTAAACGTTTATTATGTTTATCATTGAATCATACTGGACGGGGCAGTTAAAGGCAGTGTGCCTCACCATCCCAGAGATGGTTGAATGGCGCTCTTTGCTGTTTAAAATGCACCAGTGCTTTTAATAATGACATAAAAACAAGAGAGAAGATACTCTACCCTGAATGCTTGGGTAGGTGGAGGATGGATGAGGAACGAAATTTTCCCCAGGTCTCTTTTGGGCATGCTGTTCCTTGGTACATGTGACAGAGTGAATAAATGATCTGTATGGCAATTTTGGGAAACTTCCCAATGAGTTTAAGACAATAAGAGTAGGCAAGTGAGAGCTGTTAGCTCAGCAGGTCAGAATTACCCTCCAGAGTAGAGCCACAACTTTTATAGGCTTTCTGGGTTTAGTTTGCTGTTGGCTGGGTTACATTTAATACTAGTATGTTCCCTTTTCAGACATCTTGGTCCTTCCCTGCCACCTGATTAGGCTCTGGAGACTTAACACTGAAGTATAAATATTAATAGGCTCTAAAGATAGAGGTATCTGTCAAAAAAGTATAGCATTTTGAATTTGTACTTTATAATGGTGTCCATGTAGAACGTGAAGCAGAGAATTAGGGCAATCATTTAGATGTTTCAGGAAAGATTTTTTTACAGGGTTCCAATTACTTGGACACTTCAGGGAAAATCTATTTTTGGTACAAAATATTCTTATAGTTACTTCATTTTGCACAAACAGATGATGTCAAATTGGACTTATTTGCATGTATTCTAAGACACACTCTTATGCATATGCTTTTATTCCCCTCTGCAAAAACAAGAGCAATACTTCTGCTTGGAAAAATGTTCTAATGTTGGCATCTTATCTGACCTTGTACAAGCCTTTTACTCTCTCTGGATCTCCCTTTTCTTGGCTCTAGAAAGTAGGATTTTGGATTTTATGAACTTTAAGCTTTCTTTTACCTTCATGTTTTCAAGTAAAAGCCATTGGGAGTCCTCCTTCCTTTTTTTTTTTTTTTTTTTTTTTTTTTTTTTTTTTAGCTATTAAAAATTACATTTTATTTTATTTTATTTTATTTTTTTTTTTTTTGAAAAATATATTTTATTGATTTTTTTACAGAATGGATGTTAGAGGGATAGAGAGTTAGAAACATTGATGAGAGAGAAACATTGATCAGCTGTCTCCTACACAACCCCTAGTTGGGATGTGCCTGCAACCAAGGTACATGCCCTTTATTGAAATCAAACCTAGGACCCTTGAGTCCTCAGGCCAATGCTCTATCCACTGAGCCAAACCTGTTAGGGCAAAAAAACAAAAACAAAACAAAACAAAACCCACAATCATAAATATAACAATATTACATGCAATAAACAATATTTGAAGAAAAAAGGTTTTAAGTATAATATTAGCAAAACTATACCAACATAGTATGATATCACAAAAGTTATAGGAAATATAAAAATCCTGAAATAGTAGGCTTACTTCTATGATATTCTACAATACCCTCCCCTCTCCCCACCCCCCATACCCCGGCTCCATTTTTGTTCATCAGTTTATGTTGTCCATTATATTCCACAAAGGAGTGAAATCATGTGATATTTATCTTTCTCTGACTGGCTTACTTCACTTAGCATGCTGCTCTCCAGGTCCATCCATGCTGGTGCAAATGTTAAGGGTCCCTTCTTTTTTTTTTTTTTTTTTTTTTTTTTTTTTTTATTAAGGTATTATCTGTATACATAGCTTATCATTGCCCCCCCCCCCCCCCAATATATGCCCTCCCTCCCCAGAGTTTTGTGTCCATTGGCTATTCTTATATGCAAGCATACCAGTCCTTTGGTTGATCTCTTATCTCCCCCAGATCTCCCTACCCCCCCCCCCCCCCCGCTGTCATTTGACAGACTGCCTGTTGTTTTACTGTCACTATATCAATCTTTCTGTTCATTCGTTTATAATGATCTTTAATATCCATAAATGAGTGAGGTCATGTAGTGTTTCTCTTTCATTGACTGGCTTATTTCACTCAGCATGATGCTCTCCAATTCCATCCAAGTTACTGCAAATGATGAGAATTCCTTCCTTTTTATGGCAGCATAGTATTCCATGGTGTAGATGTACCATAGTTTTCTGATCCATTCATCTGCTGACGGGCACCTAGGCTGTTTCCAAGTCCTAGCTATTGTAAATTGTGCTGCTATGAACATAGGGTTGCATATATCCTTTCTGATTGGTCTTTCTAGTTTCTTGGGGTATATTCCTAGTAGTGGGATTACTGGGTCAAATGGGAGTTCCATTTTCAGTTTTTTGAGGAAGCTCCATACTGTTTTCCACAGTGGTTGCACCAACCTACAATCCCACCAGCAGTGCACGAGGGTTCCTTTTTCTCCACAACCTCGCCAACATTTGTTGTTTGTTGTTTTGTTGATGTTGGCCATTCTGACAGGTGTGAGATGGTACCGCATTGTTGTTTTGATTTGCATCTCTCGGATAATTAGTGACTTGGAGCATGTTTTCATGTGCCTCTTGGCCTTCCTTCTGTCTTCTTTTGAGAGGATTCTATTTAGGTCCATTGCCCATTTTTTAATTGGCTCATTCATTTTCCTTTTATTGAGTTGTATAAGCTGTCTGTAGATGTTGGAGATTAAACCTTTATCAGTGATATCGTTTGCAAATATGTTCTCCCATACAGTGGGTTTTCTTGTTGTTTTGTTGATGGTTTCTTTTGACGTAAAAAAGCTTTTTATTTTGATGTAGTCCCATTTGTTTATTTTCTCTTTAGCTTCCATTGCCCTAGGGTTAGTATCAGTGAAGAAGTTCTTTAGGCATATGTCTGAGATTTTGCTGCCTGTGGATGCCTCTAGTATTTTTATGGTTTCCCGTCTTATGTTTAAGTCCTGTATCCATTTTGAGTTTATTTTTGTGTATGGTGTAAGTTGGTGATCTAGTTTCATTCTTTTACATGTATGTGTCCAATTTTCCCAACACCATTTATTAAAAAGACTGTCTTGACTCCATTGTATGTTCGTGCCTCCTTTGTCAAATATTAATTGAGCATATTGATTTGGGTTGATGTCTGGATTCTCTAATCTATTCCATTGATCAATATGTCTGTTCTTGTGCCAGTACCAGGCTGTTTTGAGAACAGTTGCTTTGTAATACAGCTTGAAATCTGGTATTGAGATTCCTCCTACTTTACTCTTATTTCTTAAGATTGCTGAGGCTATTCGGGGTCTTTTATTGTTCCAAATGAATTTTTGGAGAGTTCTTTCTAGGTCTGTGAAGTATGTCCATGGTATTTTCATGGGGAGTGCATTGAACTTATATATTGCTTTGGGAAGTATGGACATTTTGATGATGTTGATTCTACCAATCCATGAACATGGTATGTTCTTCCATCTGTTTACATCTTTCTCTATTTCTTTTTTCAGTGTCCTGTAGTTTTCTGCATATAGGTCTTTTACCTCCTTGGTTAAGTTTATTCCTAGGTAACTTAATTTTTTTGGTGCGATGGTAAACGGGATTGCTTTTTTAGTCTCTGTTTCTGTAAGTTCACTATTGGTGTAGAGAAATGCCATTGATTTCTTGGCATTTATTTTGTATCCTGCTACATTGCCAAATTCGTTTATTAAGTCTATTAGCTTTTTGATGGAGTCTCTTGGGTTTTTTATGTACAATATCATGTCATCTGCAAATAGTGACAGCTTTACTTCTTCTTTTCCGATTTTGATGCCTTTTATTTCCTCTTCTTGTCTAATTGCGATGGCGAGTACTTCCAGTACTATGTCAAAGAGGAGTGGTGAGAGTGGGCATCCCTGTCTTGTTCCTGTTCTTAGAGGGAATGGTTTAAGTTTTTGCCCATTGAGCATGATGTTGGCTGTGGGTTTATCATATAAAGCTTTTATTATGTTGAGGTATGATCCTTGTACTCCCACCTTGTTGAGAGTTTTTATCAGGAAAGGGTGTTGGATTTTATCAAATGCCTTTTCTGCATCGATAGATATGACCATATGATTTTTATCTCTCAATTTGTTTATGTGATGTATCACGTTTATTGATTTGCGAATATTGTACCATCCTTGCATTCCTGGTATAAAACCTACTTGGTCATGGTGTATGATCTTCCTGATGTACTGCTGGAGCCGATTTGCTAGAATTTTGTTGAGGATTTTGGCATCTATGTTCATGAGGGATATTGGCCTGTAATTCTCTTTCATTGAGTTGTCTTTATCTGGTTTTGGTATTAGGGTGATGCTGGCTTCATAAAAGGAGTTTGGCAGTGTTCCTTCCTCTTGAATTTTTTGGAAAAGTCTGAGGAGGATAGGTTTTAGTTCTTCCTTGAATGTTTGGTAAAACTCTCCTGTGAAGCCATCTGGCCCTGGGCTTTTGTTTGCTGGAAGCTTTTTGATGACTGCTTCAATTTCTTCCCAAGTTACTGGTCTATTGAGATTTTTAGATTCTTCCTGATTGAGTTTTGGAAGGTTGTATTTTTCTAGGAATATGTCCATTTCCTCCAGGTTGTCCTGTTTGTTGGAATATAGTTGTTCATAGTATTTTGTAACAATCCTTTGTATTTCGGCGGGGTCTGTTGTTATTTCACCTCTTTCATTTCTAATTTTGTTTATTTGGGTCCTCTCTCTTTGTTTCTTGGTTAGCCTGGCTAGAGGCTCATCAATCTTGTTAATCCTTTCAAAGAACCAGCTCTTGGTTTTGTTGATCTTATGTATTGTGTCTTTGGTCTCTATGTCGTTAATCTCCGCTCTGATTTTTATTATTTCCTTCCTTCTGCTTACAGTGGGCCTTTCTTGCTGTTCTTTTTCTAACTGTTTGAGTTGTAGGGTAAGATAATTTGTTACCATTCTTTCTTGTTTTTTGCAATAGGCTTGTAGGGATATGAACTTCCCTCTCAAAACAGCTTTTACTGTGTCCCATAGATTTTGGATTGTTGTGTTTTCATTGTCATTAGTTGCCATGATGTTTTTGATTTCTTCCTTGATTTCTCTGGTAACCCAGTCTTTGTTCAATAGCATGCTATTTAGTCTCCATGTGTTTAATTTCTTTGGCTTATTATTATTGTAGTTGATTTCCAATTTTATGGCACTGTGATCTGAGAAAATGCTTGATAAGATTTCTATCTTCTTGAATTTGAAGAGACTTTGCCTATGTCCCAATATGTGGTCTATCTTTGAGAATGACCCGTGTGCACTTGAGAAGAATGTATATTCTGTGGCTTTGGGATGAAATGTTCTGAAGATGTCAATTAATTCCATCTGGTCTAATACGTCATTTAGAATTGTCGTTTCTTTACTGATTTTTTGTTTAGATGATTTGTCCAGAGGTGACAATGGAGTATTAAAATCTCCTACTATGATAGCATTGCTATTAATCTGTCCCTTAATGTCCTCCAGCAGTTTCTTTATGTATTTGGGTGCTCCCAAATTGGGTGCATATATGTTTACCAGGGTTATTTCTTCTTGTTGGATTACACCCTTTAGTATTATGAAGTGGCCTTCCTTATCTCTTGTTATGTCCTTCACTTTGAGATCTAGTTTGTCAGATATAAGTATTGCTACCCCAGCTTTTTTTTCGTTTCCGTTTGCCTGGAAAATCTTTTTCCATCCTTTCACCTTCAGTCTGTGGGCGTCTGTTTTTCTGAGGTGGGTTTCTTGTAGACAGCAGATGAATGGGTTTTGCTTTCTTATCCATTCTGTTACCCTATGTCTTTTAATTGGAGCATTTAAACCATTTACATTTAAAGTAATTATTGAAAGGTAGGTATTTGATGCCATTTTTATTCTATCCCCCTGTGTTCCTTCTTCACTTCCTATTTCTTTATTATTACAGTAGACCCTTTAGCATTTCTTGCATTGCTGGTTTGTTGGAGATAAATTCCTTTAGTCTGTTTTTGTCGGTGAAGCTCCTGATTACACCTTCAATTTTGATTGACAGCCTTGCGGGGTACAGTATTCTTGGGTTCAGACCCTTCCTTTGCATGACTTTGTATATGTCATCCCATTCCCTTCTGGCCTGATGAGTTTCTGTTGAGAAATCAGTTGCTAGTCTGATGGGGTTTCCTTTATATGTAACTTTCTGTCTCTCTCTGGCTGCTTTTAAGATTCTGGTTTTGTCGATGTTTTTTGCCAGTTTAATTATAATGTGTCTGGGTGTTGATCTTTGGGGGTTCATTTTGTTGGGGACCCTTCGAGCATCTTGGATTTGTGTTGGTTTTTTCTTCTCTATCTCAGGAAAGTTTTCTGTCATTATTTCTTGAAATACTTTTTCCATATCTTGCTCAGTTTCCTTTCCTTCTGGAACCCCTATTATTCTAATATTGTTTTGTTTTGTATTGTCCCAAAGCTCCCTTAGGCTCTCCTCCTGTTTTTTAATTTTTTTTTCTAGCAACTGCTGTAATTGGGTATTTTTTTCCATTTTGTCTTCTAGCTCACTGATGCGGTCTTCTGCTTCATCTAGTCTACTCTTGATGCTTTCTATTGAGTTCTTCATAGTAGCGATGTCATTTTTCATTTCTTCTTGGGTCACCTTCATTTCCTCTTGGGTCACCTTCATTTCCTCTTGGGTCTTCTTCATTTCCTCTTGGGTCTTATTCATATTGTCAAATTTGTCTTCCATTCTTTTTAGCCAACTTATGATCATTACTCTGAATTCTTGCTCTGGTAGGTTGCTTGCCTCTAACCCGTTTACTTCATTTTCTGGTGATGGTTGATTTTCTTTCACAGGCGGGTTGTTTCTTAGTCTCCCCATGCTCTCTCTTTATAGGGTGCCTGGTAACGTAGTTCTCTCCCTCCTGCTTTGATTTAAAGGCACAAAATACAACACAACCAGGTACAACACACAAGGTACTGGACAGAAATGTGTTTGCAATATTAATATCCTCCAATAAAGGTGTCTAGAACCCAGATAACAAGAACATACAATCCAATAAAAAGAATAAGCAAACCAATCTTACACACACACAAAAAAGCATAAACCTTTGATATAGTTAGCATTCAACATACAACAACAAAGGGGTAGAGAGAAGGCTTTTTTTTTTTTTTTGGTGGGGGGGCAGTGGCAAGGTAGGTGTGAATGGGATTGGAGCAGGGGGTTGGGAATTATATATACACAGGACAGGTGAAAATTTTGGAGAGGGTAAACAGAAAGAGTAAGGAAAATCTATAGCAGTAAAGGGTTAAGATAAGCAGGACACCAAAGGTAAAGGGTTAGGAATAGAGAGATGTCATAAAGGTAGGTTTGAGATAGAATAGAGCGTTGGAGAAGGCAAGGTATGAATAGTTTTTAGAATAATAATCCCGCAGGAGGAAATAGAGAAAAAAGGAAATAGAGGAAAAAGGAAAAAAAAAAATAGAAAGCAAAAAAAAAAGGATTATAATATGACACTTAAAAAGTAGTAATAAAAATAAACAAAAGAAAATAAGATAAAAAAGATAAAAAAGGTAAAATAGTAGTAGTAATAATGTTGATTACCTATAAAAATGAATTAATTAAAAAGGTAAAATCTAGTGATGGCAGATGAAAAAAATTTCTTGAGTAAACTTTGCAATTAAAGTAGGTAAAAAACAAAAATTCAACAGTTAAAAAAATAAAAATTGAAAATTAAAAATTAAACAAAATTTGCAGTAATGAAGGTCATTCACTTTCTGTGTTGCTATGTCTCGCACGCCTTTTCCCAGTCTGGGCGGTAGTGGCAGTTCACTGTGTTTCACCGTTCCTCCGTGTTGATTACAAGACCTGATTTTTAAGCCATTCTAGAGACCCTATGTGCTTTAGCCTCTGGGTGGCAGTGTTTCTGGATGACTTCCAGGACTCTAAGGTCTTTCTAGCTTTTTCCTCTTCTCTGTGTCTTTGATGGCTGGGGGTGGGGCGGTCCGGAGCTGGCTGCACTCCCCTGCAATTCCGCGGCCACCTCCCGGACTCAGATCCAGCTGTGCTGCTCCCCAGATATCCCTAGTCTTAGGAGCCCTGTCCACAGACAGGCGCGCCTCCAGCTGAGAAGTAAATCCACGACCAGTCCCTCAGCCTCTGTGCGCCGCGGGAGCTGGTGCGCAGGGGGGGGGGGGGGTGTTGCTGCGCCGAGTGGAACTCGGTCAGAACTACCGGTCCCAGTCCCTCAGCCTCCGTGCGCCGCGCGCGCTGGTGCGCAGGGGGGGGGGGGGGGGTGTTGCTGCGCCGAGTGGAACTCGGTCAGAGCTACCGGCCCGAGTCCCTCAGCCTCCGTGCGCCGCGCGCGCTGGCGCGCAGGGGGGGGGGGTGTTGCTGCGCCGAGTGGAACTCAGTCAGAACTACCGGTCCGAGGGGAACTCACCCACCGGATCGCTGCGAAATCTGAGCTCCTCTGAGATCAAGGGTTCGCGCCGACTATGTTCATTTGGTGTTCCTTGGGGCTGGGGATAATCAGGCCTCCGACACTCGAACCTCCTCCCTTCCAAGATGGCGAGATTTCCCGTCCGCGCCGGCAAGTATCTCCGGCAAGGGACCCAGCTGTGGGTGTTCAGCTGCTGGTGGCTCCCTAATCAGCAGACCCCAAATTTCCTCTGGTGTTTGCTAGTCTCCTGGCTTGCTGACGAGCACTCCTAGCGCGATCCTCAGCTGCTTTCTCTCTCTTCCTCGGGACAAGACTCAGAAACCGCCCATCTGCTCTTCCGCCATTTTCTCCTCCCCTCCTTCCTTTTTATAAATAATTTTTTATTAAAGCAGTTAGGTTCACAGCAAATTTAGAGGAACGTATAGAGATTTCTCATAAACCCCCTGCTTTCATATATGCCTAGTCTCCACCATTAGCAACATCCCTCACCAGAGTGGTACATTTGTGATTGCCTCCCATGGGGTTACCCAGATTTTAAAGAAATTCTCAGTATTTTCTCATCAATCAAATTGTATAATTGGTACAACTACTAACATTTACTGGCATGATGGAAACCTGAGCTATTCAGGGAAAGCTATGGTTACACGGTTCTCATATGTCCAATGCTAATGAATGAGAGAGACATAGGATATGCTTGAATTCACTTTATATTTTATCTAAAAAGGGAAATAATTTAAAAATGTTGATACTGTATTGTTTGCAGTGAATACACTACAGTGTGCCTCATGCTTGACCATTGTACACTACTCTGTTCTGATAGCATGTTTGATAACTGCTAGTCTAGAGAACTCTGACTATGGAGAATACCCAAACTTTATGAGTTAATAAGATTTTATTATTACCATTAGAAGGTGGAAATCAAGACCTGCAGTAATTGCAGCATACTGATTTGGTTGGAGTGAGATGTTGACCACCAGCACTATTGATTATGTTTCTAAGAGAAATGCTATGATGGAATTTTGAAATCAATACATCTATTTCCATTAGGACTTTAAAACATTTGTCATTTTTATGGAGGTGATGGTGACCCATCTGGGCATATAACTTGATAAATTATGGATAAGAATAATGAATGGACTTCATTTACATCAATTAGGATTTTTTTTAGAAGCTCTGGTTGACTATCATTTCTGGATAGTCTGGAGGTTTAGAAATCAGACATATTTGAGTAACTATGTATGCCAGGTATTGTGCTAGGGCAGGCTATATACGTGTTTGTTAGAAATAAGAGGAGAGAGAAGAATTGTTTTTCTTTGGCAACAAAGATTCTGTTTAATGGTTGTAAAGGTGTAGTGATAATCAATGACATCAATTACAAGATCTGCACAACGAGATTCAATTGCGGGGGAGGGTGGGTGGGTGGGAAGAGACCAACTGAAAGGCTGGTACGCATATGTGCATAACCCATGACACAGACAATAGGGCAGTGAAGGCCTGGTGTGGAGGGCTGGGTTGGGCTAGAAGAGGTCAATGGGGGGAAAAGTGGACATATGTAATACTTTTAACAATAAAGATTTAAAAATAAAATGGACTACATAAACAAACAAACAAACAAACAAAAGATCTGCACAATGGAGAAGGTAAAGACATGGAGAATAGTCGCTCTCAAGTTTTTCTCCTGTGAAGAAATAAGAAAAACAAACCTAGCTGGTTCAACGCAGTCGACAGGACAGGGGGCTGGCCTGCAGACTGAAGGGTGCCGGGTTTGATTCCAGTCAAGGGCACATGCCCAGGTTGGGGGCTAGATCCCTGGTAGGGGATGTACAGGAGGCAGATGATCAATGATTCTCTCTCATTGATTTCTATCTCTCTTTCCCTCTCCCTTTCTCTCTGAAATCAATAAAAATATATTAAAAGTAAATTAAAATACCACAAAGTAGACAAATGTTATTTTTTTCCTTAAGAACAGCTGAGTTAAATACATACTTCCTTTTAACACTAATTAAAATTTTATAGAAGCAGAGGACAATAAACCAAGATAATAATATATGGAAGAAATAATGTAAGCTTTATTTCTTTTTTCTTATAAAACATCTCTAGGGCAAAAAGACTTTTCAGTGAGACATTAAGAGAGACAAAGGAAAACCATTGTATAGATAAAATGGTAAGTTATATGTTAGGTAATTTAATGTACAGTGTAGAGAGCTAGTTCTGGCTTATTTTCGTAAACAATGAAAGAACTGAGTCAATTTGATTAGTATTCCCAAGGTAATACCTTACATAATAAAATAAATGTATCTATATTACTAATAAAATAAATAATTACCAGAATGAAGTTCTAGTAGCAATAAGACCTATTATTTTCAGCAGTGTTACTAAGGCCTAGGGCAGTGGTCGGCAAACTCATTAGTCAACAGAGCCAACTATCAATAGTACAGCAATTGAAATTTCTTTTGAGAGCCAAAGTTTTTATACTTAAACTTCTTCTAATGCCATTTCTTCAAAATAGACTCGCCCAGACCATGGTATTTTTGTGGAAGAGCCACACTCAAGAGGCCAAAATGCCGCATATGGCTTGCAAGCCGCAATTTGCCGACCACGAGCCTAGGGGAACATAAATAAACAAAACACAAAAAACAGCCAGCCAGCATGGCTCAGTGGTTGAGTGTCAACTTATGAACCAGGAGGTCAGGGTTTGATTCCCTGCACATGCCTGGGTTTGGGTTTAATCCTAAAGCCAGGCAGGAGGCAACCAATCAATGGTTCTCTCACATCATTGATGTTCCTATCTCTCCCCCTTCCTCTCCCTCTGAAAATCAATTTACACACACACACACACACACACACACACACACACACACACTGAGTGGTCAGATTATTATGATCTCTGAACGCATAATAATCTGGCCACTCAGTGTGTGTGTGTGTGTATTAGTGGCCCAGTGCATGAATTTGTGCATGGGTAGGGTCCTGCCAGCCTAGCCAGGGGGAGGGGACATGGGCCTGCCTGCTGGTTGAACTCCTGGTTGAGGGGACAATTTGCATATTAGCCTTTTTATTATATAAGATAGACACTGAGTGGCCAGATTATCATGTGTTCAGAGATCATAATAATCTGGCCACTCAGTATATATTTAACAAAATTAAGTATAGGGCTTTAACCTTGATCTCAACTATCTATCCCCTTCTCTTATTACCAAAGTTTGAAACTTATGGTCCAGTATTATAGCTGGATAAAAAGTGTGCTAGAATGGAGTAGGTTAGGTGATTATTATTCCTGCTTTACCTTGGTGCTCCTGGATTTTTATTAAGTAGGGTCTTTGAAACTTGAAAGCAATCTGTTGAAGCTAACATTAACATCAGCACAGGCAACCAACACCCATAAATGAGAGACTGGAACTGATAGTACTCTGATGGCTCCCATTGTCCAGATGATGAGGAGGATGGTATTGGTACTACTACTGTCAGCTAACATTTCTGTAACACTTACTGTGTACCAATCAGTGGCCTAAATCTTTTCTATATATTTCTCATTTAGTTATTTAGTTTATAATTAGTGATGTAATCTTTAATTTCTACCTATCTTACTTCTTTCTACTTGTTGTGACTACCCACCTCATTTCACAACTCTGTGAAACCTTTCCCAACTCCTGCAGAAAAACTGTCGCTCTTTCTTCCTATCACTTGCTAAAACACATAACATTATGCTGCAATTATTTGTTGATGAATCTGGATCATCATATACTTTATAATGGCTGTTTCCTGTTCAATTTTATATTCCCAAAGCTTATACATTGTTTGTACCATTAATAAATGTATGATGACTGATCAAATGATTGAAATTGTATGAGATCTTTTGTTTCTTGTGATCAAGAGAGAACTGCTGAATAAGAAACTGGAAAAAAGTTCTTATAGTTAAAACATAAAAATATTTTTATAGCTTTAGGATAACCCTACAAATTTATTAGAACAATTTAGGCTTCATCTTCAAAACAACTTTTAATCAGATGTCTTCTTTGGTCTGAATATTCAGATGTGACCCGAGGGGAGAAAGTGACAAAAGAGCATTTAGGAGAATATATTTTCAAGGAAGATTGCCTTTTGTGTGTAGGAAGAGCTATTTCAGACCCTTTGGGCACATGGGTATGAAATAGCCTAGGGCTCTTAACAAGGGTCTAAGGACCTAATTTTTTTTAATGATAAGCAGACATTGATCCTCTTAAGTAACTTAAAAGCAACGCTGTAGAAGCTTAAACCCTTGTAGCAGAAATAAAAGTGCTCATTGGTGCTTCATTAGGATTAATGGTCTACATTATTATTTACTATTTAACCAGAAAGAAACAAATAATGCAACTGAAGGCTTTCTTTGAAAGCTAAAGCCGTCCCTTGAGTCCAATGGGGGGAGGGGGTTTTGAAACAGGAAGAGCCTGGATCTCTGACTCACCAGGAAACCTGTCAGATGGCCAGGCAGAGCTGCACTGAACTGTCCAATGAGCAAGAGACAGCCTTTTATCACCAATGGAATGTTGATGTTGGTTTACACAGCCAGTGCTAACTACTATATATCAGGGGATATCAAATGTCCTGCACAGTATCCATTAGTAAGTTAACAGTCGGGTGATGACTGACTGAACCCAGTTCTCTTAACTCCTTGCTAAGTGCTCTGATGGTCTCTATATAAGGTCCTGTGGGATCTGGGAACAGACAATGCATTTTACAGAAAACTCTGAAAGTAGGTAAGTAAACATTACACCAAATTCTCATTTAAAAATAACATTTTAGATTTTGAAATAGGTCAAGCTAATACAGCCATACTCGGTTTATTATATATCTTTGATTTATTGAGAAATAGTCTCTTTAGCTGTATGATATCATATTTTTGTGGAGTACAAAACTGAAACGCACTTCTAACAGTGAGTCACCAACAATGTGCATAACATTTTATCCCAGATGGCTCTCTCTTTTGCCAGTTTTATGTGGAAATCAATAGCTTGTCTGAAAGGATGCCTACATGCTCTTCCCAGGTCAAAGTTCTCCTCTCATAACACAACACTCATGTGTTTTTCTCTGAGAGGAGATCTGCATGGTAAGGCTAGAATCATTCTATATGGAAGGATAATTAGCCTTTTTAGAAGGAAAAAAAAAACCCCACAAAGAAACTCCATTCTAACAAAAGTATTTAGATTTTATTATTTATGGGCTGATAATCTCATTTATGGATAATGATCAAGAATTTATTGTTACCAGGCTTTCGAGCAGTATTATTTTGGTTAGTACAATTTCTAATAGTTTCTTTTTAAATAATTACCAGTCACGGGAGAAAATGATGCCAAAAGTTCTACAAGTAGCTTGTCAGTTTTAAAATACTTTCCATGTTGGCCACTCTCTGTCCCTATCAACACTTTGCAGCTCTCGTGCACACAGCAGAAAACAGTTACTATTTTGAACCCGATTCTAGGAAATGAATGAAGAGACTTACCTTTTAACGTGAAAACCTCTCGCCTGATTTTCTAAGGTAAATGTGGTGACTTGGGAGCTTTCCACAGCAAAGATAATGGGGGCGGGAAGGTGGTTTGAGGGGGGGGGGCGCAAATGCAGTGTCCTGTGACAACTTCAAGGTACATGCTGGTGGTTCCTCCTCAACCCCTTACTTTTCTGTTGTTATAGTTTCTTTTAAATGCAAAAGCACGTCTTCTCTTAGTTGTATGAGGCATGCAGAAGGGTCATGATGATGAGCGGTATGTACTCCCTTCCCCCCAGGGGTTGGGGAGGCTGAGGCAGAGCCTGTTGGGCCCTGGTGTGTGGGGGTGTCTGTGAGGTTAGGAAGGAAAGCATGGGGTGCAGGGGCGTTGGGACTGGAGGAAAGGCCAAGTCAGAAAGGGTCCAGGGACGTTTAGGTTCAAAAACGTGAAAAGAGTCAGAATGAAGCTAAGATCAAAGATGGGCACTGGAGTTAACTGTGGAATCCAGTGCTCAGGAGGAGGGCACAGTATAAGCAGAGCAAAATCGAGACAAGTAGGCATTGCTCAATGACCAACGTTAGCTTGCCTTTGAACACAATGAAATCTGAGGAATCCTAGCTTGGGGTTGTGATTGAGGGGCTGTTTTCTTTTGTTCAGAAAATTACTGTCTGGGGAACACTGAATGGAGGACCTTTGACATGTACACAGAGAATGTGGCTGTTGATGGAACTTCTGGTCCACATTTCATTGGGTTCATGTAGAAACTTCAGCTCCATTCTAATTCCTCCAGATTCAGAGTTCAGCTTGGGTTTGCATAGCAATAGGAGAGAACGTATGGGCAAATAATTTGTATCTTTTCATACCATCAGCTTCCATTTCCTCTCTTTGTTTTCATGAACTTTAAGTATGGATAGTAAAAACTTCCGATAGTAAGTGATTTCCATAATGAAATCCTTCATTTAAAGATGCAGTAAACCAAGTTTTAGTCACACAGAATGCTTTAAGTTTTTTTTTCAATGTAATTTTGATATATAGAATTCTTTGTATTTATAAAATAAATTATCATAATTCTATAATAAATGCTGAAAGAAGTGGTGGAATTATAAAGAATGTCTTCTTTTGAGTGCATTTTGCTTCTTTACAGCTAGTGAAAATTGAGTTGGAAATAGCTATTGCTATGAAAGGGACAAATATGCTCCATTGAAACAAGTTATAAATGTCTATAAACTTGCTTAGGACAAGGTTATTTGCTAAATGTCATATTAATTTTTTAGTTATCTTTCACAATATACTCGAGAAATGACAGCATTATTGTTTCTTATACATTAAATGTTAGACTATTTTATCAAGTTTACCAGGGCTTATAGTATAAATAAGATAGAAAAAAATCTTATTCCTAATATATATAAGTGAACAAATAAGTAAATAAATGGTATGCTGAGAATGACTTTTTCAAGTAATCCTCACAATGACCCAACTCTCATACCTGACTGGGTAAGGAGCTATAGTTTGGCACAAAATATCTGTCTGAACTTGAAGAAAAATAATGTACTCTTTATCAAGCTTCAATAAGGCAATGCTATGTCCACACCACCAGGTGGTTTATAAGCATTGTTTTATTTTTATTCCTGTGAGTCATGTAGCATACTTCACCTAAGTGAACATCAGGTTCATAATAAGGAGACGTGAGCTTGAATCACAATGAACCAATGAAGGAGGTAAATCCCCACTTCCTGAACTGAATCCATTTCAGAGTGCACGATTAAGCTACTGTTACCCAATCAACTGAGCACACGCCTCATCAAACTGCTCCCGGGCTTGGTCTGCAAACTGAAAGTGTCATATACCACTCCCCTCGTTTTAATAAACAAATGCTTCTACAGACACGGGCCAGGATGGGAGGGGTGGCTTGCTCTCCAGCCCAAAGGGGACACCAGTCTTACTTGCAGAATGAACTGGGCTGGGGTGCGGCAGAGAAGGCTCTGCTCTGAGTCCTGGCGTTCTGGCTCAGAAACACTGGGGCCATTGTCTTGAGCGGCAACAAAAGGGGTTGTTGAAGGAACCAAGCTTTAATAGAAAGCCAAAAATCTGTGCTTGTCATTTTCTGTTTATTTGGCACTCAAGGACGGCAGTCATTCTCAGCTCTTGCCACTGGTTATACTAAAGGAAGCCCCGTATCCGTGGGATGGGAGCCAGCTCTCACTCTTTAAAAAACAACAGCTATCTTACTCTAAAAAACAACAACAACAACAAAAAACCCCTCTATCATTTCTAATCATTTCCTGTGTGCCTGTTTGGGGCTGGTGAATGGCAGGTCAGCAGGATCCTTCCCATCAGAGCCTGCTAACCCTCCTGAACTGTTCTTTCATAATGAGATACACATTCGCATGTACTTGGAGGAGGGGGACAACATTCCTATGATACCGAGTCAGAATTTCCTGTGCTATCATATTTTGTGTGTGTGTGTGTGTGTGTGTGTGTGTGTGTGTGTGGCTTTAGTTGGGCAGTTACTAATTGCAAGAGGAGGGGAAGTGCAATCCTCCTGCAGTTTTGTCTCAGCTTCTTGGGTAACAGTTACACTGGGCCTCTGTTTTATGGGAAACAAGGCTAACCTAATCTTGAATGTTAGAGGAAACTGCTGCAATTCCGTAACCTTTACCCTGTGTAATTGAATGAGAACTGGAAGGGAGGGTGATGGAGTGGTGCTGGTCATTTGGCAATGGGCAAGGGTCACTACCATGTTAATTGGTATCCACCTATTTTTCTAGGGGGATCAATTTAAGAACAGTGCCATTCATTGAAATGAACCAATGCCCTTGACTTCTTAGAAGACATGAAAGGGAACGGATCACAGTAAGTTGGCTGAACATTAACCAAGATAAATCACTTGAACTGATGGGTGTGACATCAATACCTGATATTTGAATGGTGAATTATATATTTTTCATTCATATTGCTATAAAGTAGTTTTATGGCTAGAGTAATTTATATTTCATGATATTATTTTATGTGATCATCACAATGATTCTATAAAGAATGTAAAATAAGTATTCGGCCCTAGCTGGTTTGGCTCAGTGGGTAGAGAGTCAGCCTGTGGACTGGCGGGTCCCAGGTTCAATTCTGGTCGAGGACATGCGCCCCGGGTTGTGGGCTTGATCCTCAATGGGGGGCGTGCAGGAGGCAGCCAATCAATGATTCTTGCTCACCACTGATGTCTGAAGTACAGCTGCTCTGTGAGCAGTGTGGACCTGCCCTGGTCCGAAACGAAAGCAGCTGGTGGCTCCTGTACCTCAAAAGGTGGCTCTGCAATCGTCATTTTTATTTTCTATTTTTTTAAAATATATCTTATTGATTTTTTTACAGAGAGAAAGGGAGTTAGAAACATCGATGAGAGACATCAACCAGCTGCCTCCTGCACACCCCCTACTGGGGATGTGCCTGCAACCAAGGTACATGCCCTTGACTGGAATCAAACCTGGGACCCTTGAGTCCACAGACCACCGCTCTATCCACTGAGCCAAACCGGTTTCGGCAGCAATCGTTATTTTTTGAGGATGAACAACATGACTGGAGATGCTTCTCTTTTCTGATTTTATTTTATTTTTCCAAACATCGCTGCAAATGGTCCATGTTGTGGAATGTTGACTGTCCATATTTAAGAGACCCCGGAAAACTCGAGTTCTGAGCACATCCTGCTTCCAACCTTTTGTTTGTTTTCCAGTGAGAATGGATAGTGATCCACTTAAACTCTGGCAAGTGTGGATTTCGGAGGCGGGAATGCCAGGGCTAGGGCTAACCAGGCGGCAACCTCTGTGCCTGGCAGCCTGACATCACTGCAAGCTCTGCCAACATTCCTTTGGAAGCAGATGTTCTCCGGAGGGGAATGGTGATCGTTTATCCTCTTACATTTGTTCCGTAAACGCTGACGTGTAGGAGAGACAAGATTTAGGTGATGGCTGCAGACGATTCACTGGGAATGTCCCTTTTCAGAATAAACATGACGATTTCACAATATTTCTCCCAGCATTTCTCATGTTTTAATTCAAACTCTCCCCAGCGACTTACAGTCGGGAAGGAGTCATCACGTATTTACCCCCCACCCCCACCCCGTCCTGCGATAGCTCCTGGGCTATCGGTGGGTAACTTACAGATCCTAGTAATATTGCCTAATCCCTGGGTCTAGCACCCAAACATAAACCTAAAGCCCTCTTCCTTGTGTTTGCAAATGACCTCTCTCAGCCAGACAAAGCATTATTCCAACATAAAACTCCAAAAGGGCCCCGTTTGCTGATGACACAAACAAGGAAAACTGTGGGTCCCATGCCAGCACTGTGGCTACTATGATGTCAGCCAGCCAGCCAGTCAGCCTGTCAGTCAGTCACTCAGGCAGTCTGTCCGTTAGCCAGTCAGCCTGTCTGTCGGCCTGTCAGCCATCCAGTCACCCAGCCAGCCTGTCAATGACTCAGGAAGTCTGTCTGTCAGCCAGCCAGCCATTCAGCCGGCCTGTCAGCCCGACAATCACCGAGTTGTCAGCCTGTCAGTCCCTCAGTCCGTTTGTCAGCCTGTCCATCAGTCAGCCAGCCTGTCAGTCATCACTAAGTCAGTCAGCCTGTCCATCGGTCAGTCAGCCTGTCCATCAGTCAGTCAGCCTGTCCATCAGTCAATCAGCCTGTCAGTCATCACTAAGTCAGTCATCCTGTCAGTCATCAGTCAGCCTGTCAGTCATCACTCAGTCAGCCTGTCCATCGGTCACTCAGTCAGCCTGTCAGTCATCACTCAGTCACTCAGCCTGTCCATCAGTCAGCCTGTCAGTCATCACTCAGTCAGTCAGCCTGTCCATCAGTCAGTCAGCTTGTCCATCAGTCAGCCAGCCTGTCAGTCATCACTAAGTCAGTCAGCCTGTCAGTCATCAGTCAGCCTGTCAGTCATCACTCAGTCGGCCAGCCTGTCCATCAGTCAGCCAGCCAAGCAGGTCCCCTCCCCACCCCGTTGTGGGCCGCACAGGACCCAGCCCGGTGCGGCCTCCTGACCCCCTTACCGACTGGACTCTCCCGTGATGACCCGAGGGGTCGCTGGGAACCGGAAAGGCCGCTTCTAGCCGCGGGCACGGGAGGGAGACCTTGAGCGCCCCGGGCACACAGACAGCCGCTCTCACCTGCGGCCTCGGCCTCTGCGCGGGGGAGGGCCTCTCGCGAGATCGCCTCTCGCGAGACCACGCAGAGGCAGCGAGACCTCAGGGAGCAGAGCGGCTGCGGCTGCGGCCTGGTGGGAGCGCCGGGCACGTGGGCGGCCTCATGTCTGAGAGAGGTCTCCAGGGGAGGGGAGGCTCCTTTGGAAGAGGGAGTCAGCTGCCCGCGCCATGTCCGTGCTCGTCAGCCTTGCTGAGAACTTGTTTGAAACGCAGATCTGGGCCCACCCACTCCAGAGTCACTAAATCGGAGCTACAGGTTCGAGAAGCGCTGCGCCATCTATGGCGTCCCTGGCTTGTCATTCCATCTCCTGAGGGTCCAACGGAACCTAATCCTGGGGGGCTCCGATTAAAGCGGGGCGCCAGGCCGGAGCTTCTTCACAGGCGCACACACATCCCCTGGGATCTTGATGCCATGCCGACTCTGACTTAGTAGGTTTGGGTTTTGAGCCTGGGATCCTGCATTTGTCACTCGCTCCCAGGTGATGCTAATGCTGTTGGCCCCTGGACCACATTTCGAGTTGCAAGAGACCAGTATTTCCTAAAGCTCGTCAAACCGTAAATATCACTGAAACACTTACTAAAAATACAGATTCCCTGGCCATACTCTAGACCAATCAGTCAACAGAGCTAAATATCAACAGTATGACGATTGAAATTTATTTGGAGAGCCAAATTTTTTAAACTTAAACTTTTTATAATGCCACTTCTTCAAAATAGACTCGCCCAGGCCGTGGTATTTTGTGGAAGAGCCACATTCAAGGGGCCAAAGAGCTGCATGTGGCTCACGAGCCGCAGTTTGCAGACCACAGCTCTAGACCTGCTACATCCGAATTTATCAATCCTCGGGTGACTTTTGTAATTAAAGTGGAGGAATACTAAGAGAGGGAGAGAAGAGCTAAATGTGCTCCTTAAGGGATGAAGGGATGAGGCACTGAGATGAAGCTAAAGGAAACTGACAGGCACCAATGGACACACCCTTGTTTCTCACCCCCAAAGAGAAGGGGGATATATGTTTTGTCTTGTGGTGATATCAGGCCAGGATTTGCCCCTGTAATTGATGCAGAGCCTCCTGGCTTCTCTCTCTGGGTCCTCTTGAGGGTTTACAGCATTTTCATGGACTTCAAATCAACCCCAGACTTCATGAGCACAGACTGGCAGCCCCACTCCACGTCAGAGGTCCCCAGAATGCCATTCATGAAGTGTTGCAGCCAGACTCAGGCTCTGCTAATGGTTCTGTAAAGGAATCGACTTCCTGATCAAAGGAAACACACAACACTCCATTGCATGGGAATCAGAGGTTCTCGGAGGCAAAATGAGAATGAGGGGAATGGCAACACTCGGAGTATCCGTCTCTTCCTTGGACTCTTGTGTCTTGTTGCTGTCACCATATTGATGACCATATCAGTGCTCATTCTCCTTTCTCACTAGCTCTAGCACAAACAGAACAAAAGCCACTAGCACACTTATTCACCCACTCAACAAGTAATTGTTAAGCATGTAATATTTGCTAACTACCTGACTAGATGCTGCAAATTCAGAGGATCAAGAGAAGTAATATAAAGTGCAAATCTCATAACAATGTCTGATGTAAAGTAAGCTTATGTTAGCGATTAGCTTCGCAAACCCACCTCCATATTGACTGTAACAAGGCTTTCCATTAAAAAAAAAAATCATAGCCCCCAAAGTGAGATATTTTGCCCGAGATGCTTAATACTCAATCGATAGGTCCTGCTTCACATTGCAAGAAATGAGTTGCCTTTTTCCTTTGAACAGACTGACTTCATGTTACTTTAGGAAAGATTCATTGAAATAAAGGAATAACATATCCAAGATATAGTGTTTTTAAAAACATTTTTAATGAAGAAATAATTCCATTCCAAAATATAGACACACAATTAAATAGTTTAATCACTTCAAAATATAACATGTCCCCAGGAGGTTCCAACACACACACACACACACACACACACACACACACGCACACACACACAACAAAACAATACTTAACAGCAATACAAAAAAACCCATACAATAGTAGTTTTGTTACAATACCAATGAATATCATGAAATCTTTAGGGTCTCTGTATTGGTTACTTCAAATGGTGTCAAATTACAGTAGTCTTAATTAAAAATGTCTTACAGTTAATTAGCCTCAAGATATGACGCTTCTGATTTTATTTTATTTTTATTTTTTGGTTCAAAAGTAAAAATGCCCTTTCTTCTGAGGACACAGTGGAGTTCTTGCTTGTGGCTCCTTGCGTGGGATCGAACCAAGGTGATTGCAGCAACTCAAAGTTGCCGTATTTACAATGTTTATCTACAGTGGACAGCCAAGAACTAATAAGGGTGGACAAAGATGATCAAATTGAAGGCGGACATCAGTGCTAAATTATGATGCAACAGTTTGGCTCATGCATATAAGAAAATACATAGTATATCACAACGAAGGCCACACTCTTATGCAATTAAGTTCACATTACTACTTACAAATGAACCTTCCCTGCTTTATCATCCGAGAATCCATTTTTCACAATCTCCAGCACATCTCCCTCTGACCAACCAAACGTACCCCGACTTCCGTCCTGACCAACCACAACTGATTCCTGAATCCCATACAGTAGATTCTCCCCCCCCCCCCGCCCTCCATGAACATGGCGCTGTGGAGGAGGGTTGGCTGTGTTAGACCAGTGCTCATAGAGGCCATCATCTCTGATGGAGATGGATGTGCAATTCACGTGGAACAAGAAACACCCCCGAGAGATACAATTGTATGTGACGCACAGGACAGGCAAAAACCTGCCGGGTTTGCTCTCAGAACAGGCCCCAGAAGTAAATCTGGAGAACCAAGGAGAGAAACCCACCCAGAACCACAAAAAACCAAAACAACACGCGCCATTTTGTCTCGATTACAGAGCAGGGGTGCTTGAGTCTGGTCTCAGGGCTGACGCGGAGCTAAGAGAGAGAAAAGGCGGCTGGTTAGTCAGGAACTGGTCATGGGCAGCGGCGCGCAGAGTCCTCGCAATGGCTTTGTACGATGGGATGGACAACCGCGTGATGGAGTTGGCAATGAACGCTACGACAGGGGGGATGATTATCAGCAAGGGAGTCCAAACCCTAGACAAACATTCTCATGTAGAAACACCAAGGGACAACAGATGCCAGCTCAGTCCAGTCGGTGGCTGCCTGCCACCCGCAGGGTCACAGTTTAGAGTTCACCAACTACCTGGCTGTGGTTGAGAGCTGACAGCAAGGCAGGTAGCCAGGACGTAGTGGTTTTAGGTACTGAGTATGAGGCAGCAGCGACCATCTGCTCCATCTAGAGAGGGATGGCTTCCCAGGAGATGGGCAGTGGAGAGGAGATGAACGTGAAGAGAAGACATGGACACAACCCGCCATGAGACCCACCTGTGCCAAGAAATCTGAGAACTGTGCAGTGGTGCCGCTTTGGTGTGAGACTGGTTCTCTGGAAGGAGGCCTGATGGTGCCCATCACTAGCTAGAACGGGCTCCTTACTGATGCCAACCAAGAGCTTTACTATCCCCAAGGCAAGTGAGGTTGTTTTCCAGGGCAGCCAAGGAGATGGCTTCTGACTGAACGCAGAGATGGGACCATTCCAGGGCTCTCGGGAGAGGGCACAGGAAGATGGCGGGATGTCCGTTCTCAGCTGGGCACCCCCCACCCACCGGCTGTGTGGGGTGGGAGGGGCTTTCTGCCAGCTTGGGAAGCAAATCAAAATTGCTGGAGCTTTAAGATGGGCACGGAACCTTCCTTGTTTATTCTGAATAAGGCCTTCGCAGAGACTATGACACAGCTTTACCCTACAGCAGTGGTTCTCAGCCCTCGGTGTGCACCAGCGTGACCTGCGTGCGTCAGGAAACACAGATCGCGGGGCCCGACGCCCAGAGCTTCTGATTGGATAGGCCTGGGTTCGGGCCCAGGAATTTGCATTTCTACATAAACTCCCAGGTGATGCTGATGCGTACCGGTCCAGGGAACACACTCTGAGAACCACTGGTCTAAAATGATATTCTCTTCTTTCTTTGAAAGGAGGGCAGGAATTCCAGAGAAGCAGCCGATTTAAGCACAGTGGACCTAACACATGGCAGGACTTTGCATTTCATCATGTCTTGAAAAAGGGTGGGTTATTTTTCCCAAATTTCCCAAGAATCCCTAAGGGAGGCTGTGAGTGCTCCTCCAAAGGGGTCCTCACCAAGGACCCCCGACAGTCTTCCGTTCTCCCTCCTTTGACAGCTCGTTTGCACACCAGCTCCTCCCTGAGTGCCAAACCCCAACGCCACGGAGGAGAGCCAGTTTCCTTTCACATACATGACCGCGGAAGGCTGCATGCAGAACACTGGGGCGCCAGCGAAGGCAACACACATTCAGAAAGGAAAGGAGCGGACGTATTTTTTTTTTTTTGCAAGCGCACTTGAAGCCTGTACAGTGAGGGGGGAAGGCCTCCGGACGACCCGTCGGGGCACCTGTGGGCGAGCGGTGCGGTGAGACATGCTCCCTAAAGCTACACCGAGAGGAACAAGCTATGGAAGAGCGGAGACCACTGCGGTCCGGGTGGGGGTGTGGGGGGTCGTATGGCACCTGTGGTTTATAGACAGCTTTAGTGACGAGTATTTCCAAAACATAGTTCACAGTTGTAAGAAGACCTGTGCTGATTTTAAAAACTAGATTCTATATAATTTGCACGTTGTCTTATGTTTCTGAATACGATATCTATTTGGAAAAAAAAATATGTACACTAAATTCTATGGCTGATTCGCTAGCACATCTTGAAAGAAAACAACCTCCAGTCGGGAAGGAGCCCAGAGCCTGGGTTAACCTGGTGTGGTTGGCTCCAGGCACCGCTCACATGACGGGAAGACCCGGGCAGACGGGCCAGGCCAGGACCCGAGGCCTTCAGGGTCAATGAATAATTTCGAGCAGTTGTTTTGTCCCAATTACTGTGGAAAAAGAAACGTACATCGTCTAATAAACTGGTTTGCTAAAATCTCAAAGAATTTAGAAATCAAATCCTAGCTATGAACAGTATTAATGTTGTCATTGTAAACGGAACAGGTTCAATATCACGCGCAGATGATATTGA
The DNA here is from genome assembly GCA_963924515.1 of Vespertilio murinus. Taxonomy (NCBI): domain Eukaryota; kingdom Metazoa; phylum Chordata; class Mammalia; order Chiroptera; family Vespertilionidae; genus Vespertilio; species Vespertilio murinus. Next base: position 8,005,670 of record OZ004709.1, read on the forward strand.
AGATGCTTGTTAACACTGCCATCGTGAGCGACAGCAGCGTGGGCTTTCGGCCTTTAGTTTTTGTTTGTTTTGTGTTTAACCAGGGATGAGTCATGTTATAGAAGATGTAGCTGATAAGTTAGCTTTGAACAGAAGTCTTTTTGTTTTTTTTTCCTTCTTAACACACACACACCTACGAACTACACATCTGAGGACGAAACATGAGCTGCACTACAGCCCGCAGAGCAGTCTTGGGGGCGGGTGTGCGGAGCTGCTGGTGGGTGCTCCTCTCCCGGCGCTGCCAGCCTCTTCTCGTCTGCATCCCTTCGTCCCCAGCGCTCATGTTACGCTCCTCAGCTGTCTGACTATAGTTTGCCTGGGAATAAGGAATGTGTAATTTTTTTAAAGATGAAAACTGTTCTCAAGTCAGGAAGCTTAGGACCCTCCCTTTCCCCCAAGACACCACACAGACACACACAGACACACAGACTCACACACACACACACACACACACACACACACACACACACACACATACACACACACACCCTCTACTCCCTTCCTCTGATAACCGGGGGTGAATGTTCTGGGTAGTGTGTGTCATGTGTTGCACCTTCCAGAAGAGGACAAGAACCCTCCTGGTGGGCTCCCTGCTCGGGGGGCACTGTGGCACCTGGGGGTGAGAGCCAGCCACAGCTGTCCTTTGGACAAGGAGGTGAGAGCACCGACTCACCGGCAGAATGCTCCGCTCATTAAAAAACCCCCCATAAACAACCACTTTTGACCTTCCAACCCCCGATTTCTGAGGCTGGGCTCTGGCTCGCCGAGGGGAGCGCACTGCCACGGGGCTGGAGGGATGGCAACGGACACGCCAAGGTCTGAGCGGGCCCCGTGGAGCCGTGGTGCCCTCCGCGGGGAGTGCTAACCCTCTGTTTACATTTCTTCCCGAGTGGCCGCTGGGGTTGTGGCTCTTTGCGTTGGTACGTGCATGTTCATCTCCACACAGGCCTCAGGCTCTCTGTGAGCGGAAGACCGAGTCTCCCTGTGGCCTTCCCCACGTAGGGCCTGGTCAGTGGCAGCCCAGTGAGCCTTTAGGAACCTTGGGTCAGCGGTGCCCATACTTTGGGATAATTTCTGGTCTTGCAGTGCAGTCAGAAATTCAAATTGATTTAAATACCACAAGCTGCGCTAGAGTTCCAGCCGTCTTTCTAGACTACGTCCAGACAGACTGCAGGGCTCTGTCGGGTTGTAAGGAGCCTTTGCCCAAGGGGTTGATGTAGTGACAGGCCGGCTCGTGCGCAGGGTCCTGTGAGTGCCATCCAGGTGGGCTCAGGAGGCATTCGGCGGCAGAGGCCACAGCTGTGTGACTTGTTTTTCCCGCCAAGTTTGTGGCAAAGATAAAACATTGCCTGAGAACTTCCAAAGCACTGAGATATTTGGCTTTTAGGTACAAGAGCCAAATGCCACTTTGTATCTGGGTTCACATCAAGGACAAGTTACTAGGCTTTTCCAAAGATATATTTCTCTTAAGAAGGCACTACTGATGTTTAAATAACACGTAGAACAAAAACCATCAGAATTGCCAGAGCTAAGTGAAGGAGACTGCTATGAAAGGAAAGAGCTTGCTCCTTCGGGACTAGCTTTGTTCAAACTGGAGCGAATATTTTCAGAAGCCACTCCTGAGAATTTTCTCACTGTAGTTGTCCATGTCTCAGGAGAGCAGAATGCAAGGAAGTCAATATGTCCCAGTGTAGCCATTATGCCATGACTTTCACTTGCTCGATCTTAGCCTGAGGACTGAGGTAGGAGGTGTGTGGTGTGTGAGCTAGAACGTACTCTTTACTGACTGAGGTCACTTCGCAAGTTAGCAGCCAGAATTGACTGTCAGCCACACTCCCCGGATTCACGGGATCCCATGGCTGGAAAAGACCGTGTAACAGTCGGAGGAAGGAGTCCTCGGGCCAGTGCACCCAGATGACCTCGAGGGGGATTCGCTTTGATCTGTAAGGAGGGGCATCTAAGCGGTCACTCGCTGGAGTCGGAGAAACCATCTAGACGTGTGGGGCCGTGGAGCTGAAGGTGTATGGAGTCATTGCACACAGCTGAGCCCCAGCCTTGTTTATAAGACACAGAGGGAGCAAGCGGGCTCCGAGTCCCAGGGGTTCCCGTACACCCACATCATCGCTAAGGCAGCTCCCACGAATCGCATGGAAGGCTCTGAGCACAGGGCCAGGCCCGTAGGCGTGTGCTCACCAACGTTACAGTGTGCCTGCCACCGCGAAGATCTGTAAGAACTGGACCTCAGTGAGGGCGTGACCTCGACGGTGCGGGCAGTACCATGCATGTTGTGCGGAGGGAGTGGGGGCTCACAGAGGTCCCCTAACGTGGCCGAGGTTATGCTGCTAGCATTTGCTGCAGCTCCCACTCGAACGTGGGTAGATTAGGGTCCAGAGCCCAGCTTCAGACCACCACCCTCTAGTGGTGCTTGCAGCCAAGTGCTGTTCTCTCTCCACTGAACATCCCCCGAGGATTTCCCACGTGTGCAGGCAGGTGGGCCGGCCCTTGGGGGAAAGGGCCACGTGCCGTATCAGTGACTGCACCCTCCTGAGTTCTACAAAGGGTACGAACCAGCTATTCCAAACTTAAAAGCCTGCAGAGGTTTTCCTCTGTGTCTTGCTGCTTTTATTTATTTATTGTTTTTGCCTTTGTTTGGGTTTTGCTTTCCCCTGTCAAGGACAGCTCTCTGACGCGCTGGGCCCCGAGGACAGCAAGACCAAGGAGCTGAGCCATCTCGGGAAGCGCTGAGTAAGCCTGGACCATTGCTTCTCAAGTGACGGGGCGGCTCAGACTCAGGTACTCTTGTGGACTGTGATGTGGCCGCATGGCCACGGAAAACTTCGGGGGCGTGTCTGGTGTTGGAGAAGTTTCTGTGCCATTTCCCCTCACGAACAGAGTTAAAAAGCCATCTCTCAAGCTCGTTGGCCAAATCTCCCCGGGGATGTCGTGGGATGCCCCATAGACTGGGCTGGTTCTTGGGACAAAAGCAGGGAGGGAGGAAATTTTATCACAGAGAAACGCCCAAGAGAGTGTGACTGTGAACTTAGGTTGCAAGCTATGAGAATTGAGTGTACAGTGGCCACGTTTCCTCCTAACCGAGAGGGTACTTACTTGAGAGGAGAGTGATAAAAGGATATTGTATTCAGCCTTGCAAGCTGACCTGCGGGTGACAAAGGACACAAACAAGAAAGGTGACATGTCAAGTCTGTGATGCAGTCAAGCAGGTGAATTATTTTGTTGGAAGCCATGCACAAAGTCAGAGAAAGAGAGAGTGCAGTGAATGACAGCAGCATCTGAGCCACCAAACAACCAAACAATCTGTAAACATGAGCTCACAGAGCCGTCAAGGAAAACCACCACAGCGTTCTCCAGGGCGCATGTCCTGAGTGGGGACACACAGCCTGTTAGAATCTCCTGGCGCCTTTTGTTGCCTTTCCCTTGAAGTCACCAGGCATGGAAAGGAAAGGAGAGAGAGAAGCTTAAGATTGACCAGAGATGGCAAAAGCTCCAACTGGGTCTTAAGCATGAACAGAATTTCTCTTCACCTTACTCAGACACCGTTAAATGATTCTCTTTCATCATTGATGAAACAACAACAAAAACCTAGTAAGTTATATGGAATGGCTGCCTCCCTTTAAAATAAAACCTAGAACCCGGCCAGCATGGCTCAGTGGTTGAGTGTCGACCTATGAACCAGGAGGTCACGGTTCCATTCCCGGTCAGGGCACATGCCCGGGTTGCTGGCTCGATCCCCAGTAAGGGGGTGTGCAGGAGGCAGCCAATGGATGATTCTCTTTCATCATTGATGTTTCTCTCTTTCTCTCACTCCCTCTCCCTTCCTCTCTGAAATCAATACTAAATAAATAAATAAATGAACAGATAGATAAATAAATAGATAAAATAAAACAAAACCTAGAAATTCAGTTACTGTTGCCATCCAAATCCGGGAACTGATATGAGCTCCAAGATGGAGGCGTACCAGGCACCTCTAGCCAGAGTATTGATGACTTAGCATGAACCAGAGTATTGATGATTACTGTATCTCTCTCCCCTTCTAGGCAGGAGCACCAAACAAGCTATGTGCGAACCTCCCTCAGATTCCCAGACCCACCCTGGCGGCTTCGCCCAGGCTGACTTCCTCCTGTGGATGGGCCATGGAAATCACAAAGAAGGAGCCTTCTCCGTGGGTCTGGACTGCAGGCGGCTTTGTGTCTGCAGCGCCGAAGCACGGCATTACATATCTAGTCACAGGTTTGACTATTTTTTATGTGATGAGACCCACATGCCACTCACTCCTGAAATGTGGGTGTAAAACCAAAAGGGCGAATGGAACATCCCAAAGAGGTCAACCTTTGCTTCCTGGTGGTGGTGGTGGTGGTGGTGGTGGGGGGGGGGGGCGGGGAGAAGAGCTCCAGTTGTCCTCTTGGGAAAATATTTCAAAACTTAATCTATAAACGTACGGGAAATAGAAGACATTTGTTCTCTCTGCTACTCTTTTCCTAACAGGAGAGCTGCTGCCGACCTAAGAACGTGGAGAAAGTTCTCTGGCCGTTGGACAGAAAGGCCGACAGTGAAATAACCCGCTGGGGCCTGGGGAGCAGCGGGTCTGTCAGGCAAACAGCCCTCAGCCCCCTGAACCCCAAGAAAACAGGGTGGACTACAGGGAAAGGAAACAGACCAGGAAAACCAACATGGCTGTGGCGCAGCCTCTGCGGGGAGAACGATCCCTTTAGGATGAGCTGCTGCAGGAGTTCCGTCTGGTGAGTTCTCAGTGGATGACGCAGTCCAGTATATACGACAATCTGTCCATCCACACTCTGCGGGTCCTGGGGCCTGCAGCCTCCCCCCCCCCCCCCCAACATTCTTGGGTGAGGTTTGTCGCTTGCCTACTACTTACATTTCCCATGAGGTAGGTGGTGAGGGAGGCTGAGGGCAATGAGGAGATACATTTATGCTTATCCAATTGCCTTGTGCCTTGATTTCTATATCTCTTTCCCATCTAGGAGGACAAGCATCTCTGCTGATGACCCAGGAGGGGGATGGACTGCTAGTCACCAGGTTTCTGCTGTGTGATAAGACCCCCCTTCACTTTCCAGATCAGAAGTTCTCACACAGGGTGAGTGATGGCTATAAGAAGTAGCTGGACTCTATAGTGTCTAGAATACACCGACTAAAGAGTATAGTAAGAATATTCCAGAAAGGGAGGGTGGGAGGAAGGAGAAGGCACTGGTTTTTCCTAGTTACTCAAAAGACCCAGTTACCTCGGGGCTGGGCGGGAGTGGGGGATGGTGTGGGCCCGGCCCCGATACCTGGTAGGCCTCGTCCTGCAGCTTCTGCTTCAGGTACTCCTCCATCTTGAGCTCGTTCTCCAGCTGCCGGACCGAGTCATTCTCGTAGTGCTCCTCCTCGGGCCGCACATAGGGATCCCCGTCTTCTGTGACCCTGGGAATGAACCACAGATGGGTGTTGGAGCAAATCTTAAAAAAGGAAAGTCTAAGTGAAATTCATGTGTGAGCTGTAGTTTGGGGGAAACATTTTATTTGTCTTCCAATTCACTTCAATTCAGTGTGTTGTTATGGAACACAAAACTTAAAACAACAACAACAACAACAACAACACACACACACACACACACACACACACACACACACACACCCCTTTGGAAATACAGGGAAATATATGGCCAAGGCATTCTCACGCAGTTCTCCTGTGGCACTCTGGTGATCACCGGTCAGCCATGTTTCTCAAGCGTTTACAGGACTGAGATGCCCTTTTGATGTTTGTCAGTCTCAGAAAAGGCAGGCTCGTCTTTCAGGAGGATATAGTTTTCCCAATATGGGGATTAAAAAAAATAGTATAAATGGAACCCAAGAACGCTTTCTCTAAGGAGAGTGAGCCCTCTAGTGAAATAAAGAGTGAGGACATTTGTTCCTAATTTAACCCCCTCTGTGTTCCGCATGCGTGTGGGTGTGTACGCCCATGTGCTTTATTTTCATAGTGGGATCAAATCTCAGACTATCAACCAATCAGTGTCAGCAAGCGTAACACTCTAACCCACAGCTCTCAAAGATATATACCAGCTCTAAATCTAAGAAATCCACTTAAGTTGTCCAATTCCACTATGAAATAGATAAGAATGACCTCATTCACCAATGTGTGACTATCTCCATCTATTCACCCCCCAAAATATATGAAGTTCTTAGAACAGAAATTTGCTCCCTAAATTATATGACTAAAATATTCTCAGGGTAAAACAACAGTACATGCTTAGATAGCAGAGATATTAAAACAGCCCCTACAATGAAGAGTGGTCAAGGAGAGGTTTCTGGATTGGAATTTAAATGCCATGGCTAGTGTTTATTTATATCCGTACGGCATGTTCTCATTATTTTTAGAGGTTTGGGTCCAGCGTGAATAGGTCGGCGCTGCCTCTGCGAGCTTTCTCTCCCCAACTCCTGTGGCCGGAACTGCCACAAGCATTCAGGGACAGTCGTGTGGGGTGGCTTTAGCTCCAGTCTTGGATCTTAGGATCAGAACGAGAACATTTTAAGTAACCACCTTGTAAAAGCTTAACCACAGAAAGTCAAATGGGTATGTGTTTACCAACTAGACTAACCCTGATGCTAATGACGTCACCATTTGGAATGACAATTCTAAGGGACAGAGGAAAGGACGAGAGAGCGAACTAGAATTGAAGCAGCCCCGTTAAATGACGTTAGAGCAGATCTGTGCTGTTCTCCCGCTCGGCCTTTCCGCTGCTGGCTTCCCCAGCCCGTCTATTTATAATTCCCCATCGTGACTGGTCTTTTGCTCCCTGCGTGGATCGGGAGCCAAAACACCAGGAAGGCCTCTGTTCAGCTTCTTCTTTGGGTCTTTAAACAGCCGTTGATTTTTGTAGAGGAGTTTACAGTACCTTTCCTCCGAAGCACCATCACCTTCTGGAGTTCTTTGGAACGGTGAGCAGTTCCTCCTTCCATCTTTGTGTGAACCTCTGCCCTCGTTTATCACAAGCCCAGGAACCCCGTGCTCCTAGAGGCGCCTCCTCTTCCCTGCCTTGGTTTCCCTCTTTCCCCTCCCGCGCTGGGCTCTGTAGCTCTGGCCTGTGTCACCACCAAAAGTCTAGTGGGCGCGTCACTGACTCTGCTGGCTTCTGTCAGGGCACAGAAGCCTAAATGCGTGAAAACCTTTGCAAAATGTCTTTCAAGGGTCAGATTTGTACATGTTCAATGAGTCAGCCACATTGGATTTCTTTATAATGAGGTTTTATACATTTACAGTCTCATGCCATGTAACAAAGCTTTGGTCAAGGGCCCACCATATGTATGATACCTGATGGTGGTCCCATCTATATATATAAAAGCCTAAGCGACCATTATGACTGGTTGACCAAATGACCAGTTTGAGGCACAATGGCCACGAGAGGGCAGATGCTCAAAGCAGGAGCTGCCCCTGGTAGTCAGGGTGCTCCCACAGCCAACCTCAAGTAGTTGGCCAACCTTCCATAGTCCCTCCCCCCAGCCGGCTGGCCCTGATTGGCCCCGATCAGGCCTGATGGCCAGCCAGGTGGAGGAATCACCTGTGCATGAATTCATGCACTGGGCCTCTAATGAGATTATAATGGAACTGGAAAATTTTTATTGCACCCTGACATCATTGTTGTCATGTGTTTGTGGTGATGCTGGTGTAAGCTGGCCTACTGCTCTGCCAGTTGTATGAAAGTACAGCACATACAGTTATATACAGTACATTATACTTGATAATGATAATACATGACTGTGTTACTGGTTTTTATATTTACTATGTATTGTAGTGTTATTTTCTACTTATAAGAAGTCTATGGCAGCAGTGCCCCTAACATCTCCTGCTTACTTTGTCTCCCAATTGCATCAATTTCTCTTGTGCTTGATTTAACCTGACGTTGTTTTCTACAGCAACACCCTGTAGAGCAGTGGCTCTCAACCTTTCTAACGCTGCGACCCTTTAATACAGCTCCTCATGCTGTGGGGATCCCCAACCATAACATTATTCTCGTTGCTACTTCATAACTGTAATTTTGCTACTGTTAATGAATCGTAATGCAAATATCTGTGTTTTCCGATGGTCTTAGGCTCTACAGCAACAGTTCTCCACCTTTCTAATGTCACGACCTACACAGGTTGAGAACCGCTAGCAGGGCAGCCTAAGACCATCGGAAAACATAGATATTTACATTATGATTCATAACAGTAGCAAAATTATAGTTATGAAGTAGCAACAAAAATAATTTTATGGTTGGGGGTCACCACAACACGAGGAACTGTGTTAAAGGGTCACGGCGTTAGAAGGGTTGAGAACCGCTGCTGTAGAGGCTTGGGGCCTGGGAGCGATCAGCTGTACCATAGAGCTAGGTGAGTACTAGGCTGGATCACCTAGGTTTGTGTAAGCGCACTTTATGCTGTTTGTGCCATGACTAAGTCGCTTAACAATGCCTCTCTCAGAACATATCCCTGTTATTAAGTGGTGCGTGACTGCATATATTTCAGTTCCTAGTGCTTATACGATGCTGTGCATCCCGTTCTGAACAGAAGCCTCCGGCATCATTGGGTCCTCCCAGGGCAAAGACAGAAGATTCTGAAGATAAGGTGACTAACCTCCTAACTGGTCTGTGAGCCCTGGAAGGTTGGGAGTGATTTTTTTTTTTTTTAAATACTAGTTTGTATCAAACCAGCACAGTTCCTGGGGGAGCCAGGCTCTCAGTAAGCACTGGTTGTTTTGGTTACTGATAGTCTCTGGAAATTGTGAGGGGGAAGTCACAAGGCCACATTCAACCATGTTGTCATTTCCCTTTGCTCCCGACAGGGTCCTGTTACTGAGACAATATCGCCGAACAGGAGATACTCACACGTCGCCGCGCATGGTGCTTGGGGCAGCTCCGCCGTGCATGTACCCGGGTTTCCGGGCGTGGATTTGCGCTAGAAAAGCCTTTTCCGAGGTTGGCGATGGGACCAGGTCCTCAAACTGAGTCCTTGCAAACTCAGAATCCACAGTGCTCTCCGTCTCACTCCCCACCTCTGTGAGGTACAATTGAAACAGAGAATGACTTGTTAGAGTCTCTGTGATCAGCAGGTACAGGGCGAGGCTTAACATAAACCAACCTGCGCTGCAGAGAGTATTAACCGGTTACCGTATGTAAGTCAAACAAGTGTTTATTTCAATCCCAACTGAGAACGGAAACTGAACATGAGTTACTGTAAAAGCATGTGGAATACAGCATTGTATTAAAAAATGGTAATGTTATAAGGAATCTTTTGTGTCTTACTAAATTACAGCTTCTGTTTTGCTCCTTGAAAGTCTTCAGGAAAACGGCTACTTTTACTTAGTGTTACTTAATATTCCAGAGCATGACCTATAATAATAGAAGCATAATATGCTAATTAGACCGGACGACCTTCCAGACGAAGCTGGGGCTGCGAGGGAAACCCAGGCCCAGGTGTTTGCCGGTGCCGGAGGGAAGCCGGTGTGGGCAGCCAGGGGAAGGAGGGCCTACTCTTGCATGAATTTTGTGCATTGGGCCTCTAGTAAGAGTATAAACTAATAGTACTTGAGACCTCTACAAGAAGAATAAAATTTTTAGTAATCTCCACGATATATTCACTACTGCCAATTTCATCCTATTTGGTAATCTTGATCTAAAATACTAGCAGCAACAGCCAAAACCGGTTTGGCTCAGTGGATAGAGCATCGGCCTGCAGACTGAAAGGTCCCAGGTTTGATCCCAGTCAAGGGCATGTACCTTGGTTGCGGGCACATCCCTATTGGGGGATGTGCAGGAGGCAGGTAATTGATGTCTCTCTCTCATTGATGTTTCTAGCTTTCTATTCTCTCTTTTCCTCTCTGTAAAAACTCAATAAAATATATATAAAAATAAAAATAAAATAGCAGCAACAATTTTCATTACTTTAATTCTTATTATAGAGATTTTAAGAAGTTTAGATGCCAATTTTTTTTTTTAAATATTGAAGTTTTGTTTCTTATAGTTGTTGTAATCTCAACAACATGACAGTCAAATATCTTGCTATGTGTGCTTTAAGGAACAGATGAGATGCCTACATAACTGGTGGGATAATTATTAGACTATTCATTATTTGAATAACATTTTTAAAGTTCTGTGTAGCATTATGAGGATAAAGAGACTCTCACAATTTTCTGCTATTTATATTCTGGGCAGATCTATCTTGAGAGATACTGCAAAGGGAAATTTCAGATTAAACTCATCCAAATAGCCATTCATTTCCAATGAACAGAGTCTGAATGAGTAAATAAGACATTTGGACCTTATGCAATCACTTCTGTGTCTTGTCACTTTGGATCATGAGAGATGTTAATGGTGACTCTCTTTGGCCTCTTGAATTATAAGTCAATTGAAATATTTCTTCAATCTATTCTTTTCTACACTATTAAACTTTTTGCACTAAGCATGTATTAATAATCTTCTCATCAGCAGCTATCAACATCAGTTAAACACCTGAATGTGGCAACCAAATATCACACAGATCTTCCAGAAAATCTTGTTTTACTGGACAGTGAGCAGGTCTCTAACAGGAGCCCCGAGAACGGGTGGCTTCCTCTGCAAAGAGCAGACAGATGAGGGGCCCAGGACACACCGGAGTTCAGCTCTTTCACGAGAGAGGACATGGTGTTAGTGATGGAATCCGCGGCCACTAGCAGGTCATTCCTTAAGTTTCTTCTTGAACCTTAAGTGAAGAAGAAATGACAATAAGTTACAAAAAAAAAAAAAAAATCAAAGCGTTTCCTTTCCCCCAAATTTCAGGCTGTTTATCATTTCCAAGGCCAATTCTCAAGCAAGAGAAGTTCCAAGACGTCTCCTTCACAGACGCGCTTTGGCTCATCTGGAAGGAAGGCCATGTGCTCAGGGCAGTGGTCTCTGGCCAAGGAACACATGGCAACCGATGGAGGCTCATGTCAGTTATTGTCAAAAATGGGACAAGTGAACGAGGGAGGTCTGAGCAATAAGACCGGGCGACCCGGCACCCATGGGGATGGTCCCAGGTAAACCAGTGTGTGTGGTGGCCCTTCGGAAGAAAACCCACACAGATGAACGGCCAGCTTCTGCCAGGAGAGCTGCACCTTCCTGGCCACTACCTGGTGGCCGAGCCCACCGATTCTATCTCCATCACCGCAGCCCTTGTGTCCAACCTGGCCTCCCCGAACTCCCCCTCCCCTGCCAGGTCCCTCGTGGGAATGGGAACCCTCTACACTGAAAGCCCCAGAGCCGTGGTCGGCAAACTGCGGCTCAGGAGCCACGTGCAGCTCTTTGGCCCCTTGAGTGTGGCTCTTCCACAAAATACCACGGCCTGGGCGAGTCTATTTTGAAGAAGTGGCATTAGAAGAAGTTTAAAAAAATGTGGCTCTCAAAAAGAAATTTCAATCGTTGTACTGTTGATAGTTGGCTCTGGTGGCGAATGAGTTAGCCGACCGCTGCCCCACAGCATGGAAAAGAGGGGTGTGGGGGGTTGTTTCTGGCTCTGGCTGCAAGGCATGCGCACCGGATGTATGCCCGGTGCCCTGAACTGGAACTTAGTTGATGTTTCTTCATGGGAGAGAGATATTAGCATGACGTTCCAGGCACGCTCAGGGTTAGAGGGGTCTCGGCGGTCTGCCCCAGGGACCAGGCAGGGTTGAGAGGGAGCAGAGGGCTGATGGTCACAATCTTTGGGAAAATGGGGACCAAGGTTCCAAATGTCTGACTTACAGATGAATGTATGCAGCAGCTCTTTGTGAGCTTGGCCGCATTTCCTTCGGTCACTTCTCAGAAAGGACAACTAAATTAGTGAGAGGATAGATTCATGAAAATTAAAAAAAAAAATCAAAATAGTTAAATGAAACAGTAATCCGAATAGGAAGCTCAAACTGATTTAAAATTTCCTTAAAGTAAGATTTAGGGAAAGGACATTTTTTCTTCTAAAAATTAAAGGAAAACCTAGTTACTTTGTATAACTTAAATTATTTTCTTTTTCAGAAGAAAAAGCGCTAGTATGGATCTTCCCTTTTCCCTCATAAGAGAGAATACATCATTCTTCCCCTTGTAAAAGGTATGACTGTTGTCTCCATACACAATGGGTGAGATGACCTGTTTCCTCACACTTTTCTATATCTGGGTATTACTGGTTTTTTAAAACATGTTTTCATATTGTTATTGGCCATTTATAATTTCTCTCTGTTTGTACCCTTCACCTATTTTTATTTTGGCGATGCCTTCTTCTTACTGATCTCGAAAAGCTTTACATCTAATGGAAATGATAAAACTTAACTGCCATATATGTTGGAAATGGTTTACTCAAAACTATTTAATTTTGATCTTTTGACTTTTTTGCCTTCGGATAAATTCCCAGAAGTGGTATCGCTGTCTTTCTTGACCTCAGATCCATAGGTAAGAACCTGGAAGGATGCCATGATAAATTGGTAATTTAAAGAAAATGCAAATTATGAACCAAAACAAGCATGAACTTCTTTGTGTGAAAAATAGTGTCTATGAAATACAATTAAACATATCTATCTTCTATCTATCTATCTATCATCTATCTATCTATCTATCTATCTATCTATCATCTATCTATCTATCTATCATGTATCTATCTGTAAGTGAAAAGTTGAGAAGGACCAGACTGTTAATAGTGTTTACTTTTAGGAATGAGATCAGCAGGGTGAGGGTCTGCAGGAGGATTTCCCTCCGCCCCCCAACTAATTTTTTCCAAATTTAAAAAGTAACAGCAAGAAAAGTTTTAAAAATTTTTAAACTATTTTCAAATGAGTAAAGTCACTTGCTTTGGGATTCTTATACTCTCCCCTACCTGTGCCCAACCAGGAGTGTGTAAATGGAAGAGGCCACCAGTGAGAGAACGCTGTTTGCCACCTCCCTTCAGCTTTTCGCTCCTCTGTTAACCTCAGAGGCCTAACTGGGTAGCCAGCTCCTAAGGGCACCTGTAGAATGACTACCCTTCCTTCTAATCGCAGGCTACAGAGCTGAGTTGTCTCATCTCAATCTCGAGTTTGCTTACACGCAGAGAAGCAGGAAAGGAGATCTTTCAGAATTAAAAACACGGATCCCAGGGAGAGTTTCCGGAGATATTAGTGGAAGGGTTTCCCTTCCCTTCATGGGCAAAGACGCATAAAAAATGGGGCCGATAAACAGAAGCCCCAGGAAGGTAAGCTGGTGAGGTGTGGAACAGATTAGCCAGGAGTTTCTAAAATAGCCAGCCTCGGCCAGACGCCACAGAATCGCCTAGAACAGTGGGGTTGGCAAGCTCATTAGTCAACAGAGCCAAATATCAACAGTACAACCATTGAAATTTCTTTTGAGAAGCCAAATTTTTAAAACTTAGGCTATCTAGGCAGGTACATCGTTGTTAACTTCATTAGGGTCTGTTGTGGGGTCAAATCCTGGGTTCAAAATAAGACCACCAGAGGCTGATGATTTATTAAAAAGAGCAGGCAAAGATGTATTGAAATTTCTGGCCAGGGCAGCCGCAAGAGCACACACACAGGCGGCTCCATAGGACTGCGCTGTTCTGGGTGTAGGCAAGTCTTTTTAAAGGCTCAAACCACAGGAATTTTCCTTTGTTTTAATTTTAAAGGCTAAAGACTACATTCTAAAGACTGGGGACAGCCCGCAGGGCTGGTTCCCAGTCAAGTCCGGATGTGGCCCTATCTTGTGATAGCCCATAACACAAAACAAAAGCTGAGGATAGCCCATACACAAAACAAAGGCAGAGCTCAGTGGTTAGTCCCGAAATGTTATCTACAATTTCTATCCCTGAGGCTACTGAGTCAGCAGGAATAGAATTGCCTTAGCCTCCAGGTCTCTACCTGGAAGCTGAGGTAAGTACCCTGTGTTTTAATCAGACTTAGCAGAGTTAGAATTCAAACAGCGGGTTTTATCAAAATATGACTTCTACCATAGGTCCTCCCAAGCTGGCCTTTGCTACCAACTCAAGGGGCCAACGAGCCGCATGTGGCTCTCGAGCCTCGCTTCTGCCGACCACGGGCCTAGAACAGGCCGGCTTTAGACCATTCAAAGGACCTCGGCGACTTGTTTGTCTCATCAAAGCAGAAACACAAGAAATAAAGCCACTTACTTTGTGCAAACGCCTCCTGCACGTCTCCCCCGACCCCTGTGAGGGAGTCCTGCGGCGTGGGGGCCGGGGTGGAGCAGGCGGACGCGGACCGCACGGGCATGGGGATGGGCCTGCTGATGGTGTGGCTGGGGGAGGAGCGCGGAGAGCCTGCCCCCTGGGTCTGGAGAGACAATGCGAGCCGTTAACGTGCCTCCCCGAGAACACCCCGAATGCCCCCCATCCCCAGGGCCTCAGTCAAATGTTAAAAACAGTCACAGTGACGTCTCAAAGCGGCAGGAAATCCGAGGGCGTTGAGATGGGTATCCTAACGCTGAGGTGCAGGTGCAGGAAATGGAGGACCTTATGGCATTATCTGAGCTTCTGGGTGTATCTCAAAAGCTAAGAACACGAGGCGGGCCCTGTTCCATCCTCTAGCCTATGAGACGTGTCCCCGGGGAATGAAGCTACTGTTCAGCAGCGGACATGACAAGGCGTGCCTATTTGTTTTCCTTGAAGGAAGTGCTACATGGAATGAAAAGATCCCTAAGGAGAAAGTTGTAAGTGAAAACTAGGAGACTTTTGGGGGGCTGGGTCTGGTTTGCATTTCCTAAATTTCCAACCTGTCTGTCCTGGCCTCATCTGCCGAGGACCATGTAGAGTTAAAGTCATGCATGCTATATGGTGCATATTCAGTCTCATAGTAAGCATCAGACAAGGCATACGTTTCTAAATTCCCAATTTTATAGGAAAAGTTGACTTCGTCAAACTGCTCAGTGGTTAGGGGTTCCATTGAGGAAGAGGAGGAAAAGCAGTCTGAGTTTCTAACTTGGGGCTGCTGCTGTTTCCCCGTCGGAAGTGTCTCTCTCTGGGTCTACACAGCAGCAGTATTCCAGCAGGAAGAACAGGAAGATTTAGGACGAGTGAAGAAAGTAGAAACCAACAAAAAAACCATGGATCTCTGCACCCCAGTCCTCAGCAGAAAACCATTATTAGAAAGTCACACCTCGAATTTCCCAGCTTTTGTCTCTATAGCAGGGGTGGGCAAACTTTTTGACTCGAGGGCCACAATGGGTTCTTAAACTGGACCGGAGGGTCGGAACAAAAGCAACCTGACCGTGCTGGCACTCTCCTCTTGGGCTGCTGGTGAAGGAGCGGAGGGGAGAGCAAGAGAACCCTCCGCTCTTTCGGCTCCACGGGCCGGATAGAACAGCCGACCGGGCTGGATCCGGCCCGTGGGCCGTAGTTTGCCCACGGCTGCTGTATAGTGAGGTCCTTTACATTTAATTACTCTACAGAGGAAGTCAGTCACTCACAGGAAGAAAATGCAAGGAGACCCTCGGGGCATACACAGCGGATTAGGAGTTCCCACACATCCCAGTGCAGCCTGGGGGTCCGGTTGGTCGGTCGGGGAGAGTGAGGGCTCTGCCACGCAAGGCCCAGAGGTTCACTTCCAACCCATCCAAACCCGGAGGCATGCACCCCGAGAGCGGTGCTCTGGAATATTCCGTTAGATCTGTGCCGGGGGTTCAGGCTCTTGCAGTTACAACACACAACACGGGCCCTGTACAACGCCATGCTGTTAGCTTTCCAGGGCTCAGCGCCACACGCACAAGTCAAGTCTACACATGGAGAACAACCCGGAGTAACAAAACGCAGCACAACAGCACAGAGGACAGGAGAGAAGGCATGAGACGCCCACGGGGGCCGAGGACGCCACTGGCTCCCTCTCCGCCGTACCTGGATGGTCTGTCCGCGCCCAAGGACGAGGCGATGCTTGGCAGCCTGCGGGCCCCAGCCCGCTGGGGACGGGCCCGCTTCCCCCAGCAAGCTTGGCAGCCCAATCTCATGACCACGAAACTTCTGCTCCTGAGCTGCCACGGCATCTCCCCGCCTCCCAGGCCACTAAGATGGCCTCACCGTGGGGCTGTGCGTTGCCAGGGGTCAAGGGTTTTCGTGTCTATCATGGATTCTGCCCGGGCCGCTGCAGGAGGCATCATCTTCCCTCTAAATGCGCAGATGTGGCCGCCAGAGCCCAGGGAGGTGCCAAGAGTTGCCCAGGGGGCGGGTGCCTGGGCTGCAGGGGCCTGGACGGGCTAATGGAGGCAGATGGGGGTCAGCTACCTCCAGAGCTGCCTCCCCCCCCCCGCCCCCGGTGCATCCATGCCAAGTGCTCCTTGGCCTCCTCCTCTGTCCCCCTCACTGAGGAGCCAGCTGCAGCAGGGAAGGGGGGCTGGAGACGCAGCTGGCCGAGGGTGAAGGAAGGGGGCTCCTTAGCTACGCGGCACGGGCCCCCCTCGTGGCCCTCCCCTGGGGCTGGGGGCTCACAGTCACAGTACAACTCCGCTTTGTATGCAATTTACAAAGCCAAGCACCTTTCCATACATTTTTTCTTGGTTTCATTTTCCTGATAATCAGCGTTATGAATGATGGTAGCTTATAGCCAAAGAACCATTTGCAGTCGATCCCAATCCCAACTACTTCCGTGGATCCCCCTCACCGCCACGTGAGAGAGATCGTTCCCATTTTTCAGGCTGGCAAACTGAGGCTCGGAGGCAGTCTCTGGCACCACAGCGGCCGCTCAGGCCTGTGGGCCCCGTGACCCCCGGCACACGCTTCCCTCCAGCGTCACAGAGGCAGGGAGGCGGGCACCCCGAGGGCTGTGAGGGGGCAGGGCCCGGGGCTTCCTGCTGGGCCGGGCAGCCTCCTTCCCTGGCGGGGTCACGGTCATGGGGAGCCGCGGGCGTGCCCAGGGCGGCAGGACAGCCTGTGCTGTTTCATAACGGACGTGTGGCTGCTGATTTGCAGGGTATTGTGTTTCTAAAACTGGAAGATTCCGAATTCTGGGACCTTTCGGACAATTCTGGGGCTGTGGGCTGCATCGGAGGGGATCTAAGGGACACCAATGTGTGAATGCCTCATAGCAACCATCTCCCACGTGAGTCTCTAGTTGGTGCAATTTCTAGCTGCCCGATGACGTGAAGAATGCGAGTGGGAGGTTCTGTGCTGAAGACTCAGCGGCATCCTTCCCGCAACTCCCAACACCCACGCCTTGTCCAGTCTTCGCCTGGACCTTTACGCTGGGGCCCTGGGGCCTGGACCCCTCTCTCTCGGTGAGGCCTGTGCCCAGTCTGATGTGTGGTGCCCGGCTCTGGCCTCCCCTCTGTCGCTCGTGTGGGGCCACTCGGGAAGGACAGGGGCCGGCTGGCACTGGGAGGCCAGCAGAGCGGACACCCCCGAGTCTTACAGTCCCAGGAGTGGCCTCTGCCGAAGGGCCGCCGCTGGCCCGGGCCCGACACAGGCGCCTGCTAACAACTCTGGGCGAGCTAGCTGAGCAGTCCCCGTGGCCACCCTCCCCTGGAAATGACCGGCTGACTCATGGAGCGGAGCCTCCAGGAGTGCTGGTCCATGCCGATCAATATAGAGACCTGAAATCCCCTCGAAGGGAGCTGATTTATGGAAGAAGGAAAACATACATCATGCTTGGAAAATGTAAGATAGCTCTCTTCCTAGAGAGTAAATGAAAAATTCATTTCTACACTCCATCCTCCCAGTCCACTCAACCTGCTGTTGTATACATTTTTAAAAAGCCTGACAAGATGCATAAATTTTATGATTTCCCCCAACCCCCCACCCCAGGAAGTATTTTTGGTTTCTACACGACACCAGAAAGGGCTGCTTCAAGGAAGGGCCCCAACGCCTCACTAGGAAGCAGCCACGCCGGGAGCAATGGCAGAGGATGGCCGCTAGGCGGCAGTGGGTGGCACCACATCCCCCTCCTCTAGAAAATTCTACCTCTCAGGTGTGGCTGAGAACACAGCCCAGTCTGGCCTGGCTTTACTCAGCCGCTGGGAAGCTAGAGCAGAGCAGTGCTGAGCTACCTCCGACCTCTTTCCACCCTTCCTCCCGGCCCACATTGGCTGACTCATCGTAGGGATGGCTGTGCGCCCGTGCGCTGAGGTCCCAGATGGGGTGGCTGGCTCGGACCTGTCTGGCAGGAGCATCCCTGGACCTGGGTCCCAACAGCAGAGCTTTCCAGGCAGAAGGAGGGACAGGGAGAAGAGAAGAGCAATCCGGGCCATGGAGCATCAGGAGCGAGGCATGGGAGTGGGAGGGATGTGGCGGGTAGGACTGGGAGGCCAGTGGGACAGAATGAAGCTGGGAAGGGGAGGGGCCTGGTTTGGGGGCCTCCAGTGTCATAAAAGGGGCTAGACCAGGGGTGGGCAAACTTTTTGACTCGAGGGCCACCATGGGTTCTTAACCTGGACCGGAGGGCCGGAACAAAAGCAACCTGACCATGCTGGCACTCTCCTCTTGGGCTGCTGGTGAAGGAGCGGAGGGGAGAGCAAGAGAACCCTCCGCTCTTTAGGCTCCGCAGGCCGGATAGAACTGCCAAACGGGCCAGATCTGGCCCATGGGCCGTAGTTTGCCCATGGCTGGGCTAGACTTATCCTGAACTAATTTTTATTTTCTAGAATTAATTAACCAATCCCTAAGATTAAAAATGAATGTGTGTGTGTGTGTGTGTGTGTGTGTGTGTGAAAGAGAGAGAGAGAGAGAGAGAGAGAGAGAGAGAGAGAGAGAGAGAGACTGACTCTGGGAGAGCATGTTTTTGAACACTAGATGTTAGCCCTTATACTGCAGCTGATTATTTAGGATAAGAATTGTCCATGCTCCCACCCTCACTACTCCACAGAATACACACCAGAGAGGAAGAGCAAGGGACATAGAGAGAGGCGAAACCCAAGCTGGTGACATTGGTCCTTTCTGGCCTGTTCACGTTCCACCGCATGTTTGGGAGAATCAGGAACCTGAGTGACTATGATTCCAAGCCATCTGGTTGTAAACAGAGAAGAGAATGGGGGCAGGAGGTGAAATCTGGAACGATGTTTGACCATCTCCCCCTGATGGAGACACTGTTACAGTGAGGAAGAAAGTGAGTGCACGGCTGTGTGTGGGGGTGCTTGTAAAGTAAGGGCCAATCGAGAACGTTTACATACATCCATGTGTATATGTGTGCCTACACACATATTCACACATATCTAACATGCGTATGGTATGTCCTGGTAACGTGCTGGTACGTCCATTATCCTTTTAAACCCATACAGCAACCGGGCGAGCCATGTTATGACAATATGTTTGAAATAAAGTCCCAGGACGGTAACTGACTTACTCAAGATCTTCCTCTGCGGGAGAAGAGCTGGGACCGAGACAGGTCAGGTCTAGCTCCGGTAATCTTCCTGAGGAGTTTTATTGAGATCATCCTCAGCTCAGATTTGGCTGGTTTTAGATTGGGACATACTGTTTGGAGCTGGACGTGTACCAGAGACTCTGGAACACACATACCGTCACTAAATTATACCCCAGCCGCCTTCATTATTATCTTTTTATGAGTGTTCTTTTTATGAGGCCTCCAATAAATCTTAAATATACACAAAGAAGAAAGAGGGTAGGATCATTTCAATTCAGGTTTTGTAAAAAAACAATTTATTGCTTATCATATCATAATCATTGTGTTATATATATTACAGGCACTATTTAAAAAAGAAAATCATGTTCTTTCCTCCAGGGGAACAAATCCATGCATTACCTCTAACAAGGAAAGTAGAAGTAGGAATTATATAGACCAGAATAATAAAATACATCGAACCACACAGACGTAGGAGAAAGCAAGGAGAGGTTATCCAGTCGGCACAGTCTGTTGTGCGCAGTGTCTGAAGTCTGAGTTTACAAAGAGCGCGTCCCCAAAGGGGAAAGGCTTATGAACGAGACAGGAGTGAGAAGCAGACGCCGGGCCAACGCCTCTAACTTCTCCCCCAGATGAGCCTGGGCGCCGGAAGTCAGTGTGTGTGGATGGCGTCTGCTTGTTCCCCGTAGAACCGCCTCCCGGGCCGGGGATGGGGAGGCTGCCTCCTACCTGCCTCCAGTGGAGGCCAGAGTGACAGCCGCCCTCTGAAAGCTGCCGGGGCTCTGTCCCTGTCCCCCGAGAGCCAGTATTTCTGTCCCAGTAAAACCGCCAATTATGTTTTCCCTTTCGGCCTCCTTGCTGGCAAGCCCAGAACACTCCTGTCCCTTATAACGAGCACATGTGCACTTTTCCTTTCCTTCTCTGATTTTCCTAGTTCATGGAGTCCTTGTTTATGTTGTACTGTTGTGAGCTACTTCAGGTCCTTTTAAGAAAAGGGACCTTGAGTATAAAAGCAAATGAATGCAAACTTCCCCCCCACCCCTTCCCCCAGCAGACAAGGCACTGCTGCCATCTGGGTGTTAGCAATAATGGCCCGGCGGTGCCCAGGCGGTGCCCATGGCTGCCTCTGGGAAGGGCTCCGTGGGGAGGAGCAGGAAGGAGAGGAGGCGGCACTGCTCTTAAGGGCGCTGCCAGGGCTCAGCCCTCTGCACGCCAACGCCCTGACTCTGCTTCTGTGGGTTTATGAACTTCCTGGTCCACTGAGCATCCGAAGGATGCATTTGTTGCCTGGGAAACGGGAGAGGGGCCCCAGAGGGAAATGGGCAAACCAAGGCTGGCCGGTTGCAGGCGGACGGCTGCTCTCTCTCCGCTGGGAGGGAGGCCGTGTGGGACCTTAAGTCCTTTTCTCACCCACACACCGAGGAAGCGAAGGAACGAGGCTGCTCGCAGAGGGACGTGCACAGCGGGGCCTTCCTATCTCCCATGACCCCCGTGTGTGGGAAGTACACAGCAATGCCCCATGTATGCGTTCATGGGCAGTTTCGTTTTAGTAAAGTTTTCCCCCCACAAAATACAAAAGAATGTAATACATTGCCTTTATTGTCTGACATTACAGATTGGTTTTACACTTTTCTTTCTTTCTTTCTTTTTTTTTTTTTTTTTTTACAGACCAGGGGAATGAATAAAGGTTAAAAATGTGTCCAGCATTTTGCGAACAGTCTCCGTTACACCAAACACACACAATGAATAACAGGAAAGAGAATACAGAAGAATCAAAAGGCAGGTTGGAACCGGACAGGCTGTAGTTCTAATCGACCCATGGGAAGAGAACGGGAAACTTTCTGATAGGACTGGGGGCGGGCGTGTGGTCATACGCAGCGTGGTACATGCGCTGGAAAGTGAAGCTGCTTTGTTTTTGCTGCCACTGGATTGTGATTAGTTTCTGAGGATGCTGCTCCCTCTGCTGGCCTCTGAACCACAGGGTTCGAGACAGGGTTTGGGCTTGGGAGTTTGGGCCACAGTGCGAGCCACGGTATCCCTGCTCCTAGAAACGGAGGTGAGGACCCGGGAGCTCCGAGAGCAGAGAGACTCTCAGTGGGCAGAGGGCGGAAAGTGTCCTATTCGTCTGAGACCACTGTCACCCCGTGGGTAGGGGTTCTGCTTGGGAGAATGAAACCCTGGGACGTGAATAAGTCCCGAGTGCAGTCTTTCTCTCAAAAGATTGAGCACACTTTGGGGGAATTGGGGCTTAATAATTACATAACAAGAAGAGACAGAGTTGACTAATTTTTGTAAAAAGAGGTCCCCCACCTTTTCAGTACATTGGAAACTGACTGGCTACTCGCAGCATCACGGGATGTCTCGGGGGCTTCGGTGAGCCGGGCTTTACCTAGGGTAGCTTTAGCGCCCAGGGTGGGTACCTTCCTATCAGGAAAAGGGTTTGCTCCACAACCCAGAGACGCATGAGGCTGGTTTGATAGTTAGACCCCGCCCCTAACCCCCCAGAGATCTAAAAAGTGTCCCACAAATGACAATTTGTTCCCTCTTCTCATACGTGTAATAGTTCTTCGTTCGATGCTGACAGAAGTCATAGTTATAAAAAAAACGCTCAATTTAATATATTTCAATTCAAGCACTATATCGAAAAGGAAGCAAATTAGTATGATTGGTTTTTCTCTTTCCAAACTGAAGCATGAACATACATTAGAGGCAAAAGCAATGGGAGAAACGGCAGGACGCAGGCCCCTCCACTGTTAGTTAAGACCTGCAGTAGGGGACATAACTTACTCCCTGCTTCAGTTCTTCTTCCTACAGAAAGATGGAACCAACAACAGTTAGGTTACCCAGGGTTCCGAGAAGGGCATACACACAGGGTGAAGGGAAGCAGGCGGGGACACATCAACACAGCTTTGGTGGCGGGTCAGCTCTCTCTTTCTGCCTCCGGGACTTCAGTCCTAAGTCTTAGGTCTCAGGAACTACAGACTCACCTCCTCCCCGCCCTGTGCCAACCGTCTTTCAGCACAACCTGCCTGCCCTGGTGGGCGTGCATCCTGATACGTTAGGCTGCTCCGCTATGTCGATGCCCCGGTGGCTGGGGGTAAGCAGACTTCCACCCGGTGTGATGGTGATAGAATTGACAGGAATCTAAGCAGGGGGACGTGTGCAAAGCTCCCTGCCCCTGAGTGAAGAGGAAGATGGGACCCGCCTTCTCCATTTGGTGTATTTGGAAAGGAAAGCGGGGAGGGCTTCTCAGCGTCATCAAAGGAGAGGACAGGCCAGGATCAGCAACAAGCTGTTAGTGGTCTAGTCCCGTCCTAACGCATACAGGACCACAGAAACTGGATTCTACACCTCGCACGTCTAACACGCTGACGGTAGTGTAGTAACGAGAAAGCTTCCCAACTAAGAACTAAGAAAGAGTAAAGAAAACAAAAGAAGTGGTGGTAATGTACACAGTGCCTGACAGGTTCCAGGGTAGGTTTCAACCAGTATTTGTTAAAGAAAGGGAAGGAAGGAAGGGAGGAAGGGAGGGAGAAGAAAAGGAGGAGGAGGAGGAGGAGGAGGAGGAGGAGGAGGAGGAGGAGGAGGAGGAGGAAGAGGTAGCAGCCAGGGAAGGAGAGGGAGAAAGGAAGGGAGGGAAAGGAGAGAGGGAAGGAGGAAGGAGGAGAGGGAGGAAGGAATGGGGGAGAGGGAGGGAGAGAGGGAGAGAGAGGGTACAGACACAATAAAGGAAGGTGTGCCAGGGATAGGTGGGATCCACGGCTGGACTGGGAGTCAGCACCTCTGCCTCACCAGTGGGCGGCCCCAGGGACTGTGCCTCTGTCATCGTAAGGAAAGTTCTAGAATCTAGTCACTGCCTTTGGCACGAACAGTTGCGGCCCCTCCTGGCTCATGAGTGTCTGTGTCAGGCCGGGGACCACACAGCACTGAAGCTTCTACTGGGCTGAGAACGGACACGTGGCCACAGTTCGTCTGCTTCTGACTCAAACTGGGACCCAGGGCACACCGAACAGGGGCATAGGGCATAGGGCGAGGGAAGGAAGGATGTCACCTCCCAGCGAGAAGCACGACTGCAGCACTCTGCAGAGGCCTCCCAGAGCTCTGCGTTCAGAAAAGCGAGGAGATCAATAACGTTTTCAAAGAAGCTCAACTCTATGAAACTAGATTTCTTAGCAATTTATCGGGAATTTCTTTGGGGCTCAAGAGATGAATATTCCTCAGGCAACAGGATTAAAGAAAAAGATATTTCCATTTACAATTTGCATTTGAGACCCTTGGAACTTAGGTGACTCTCTGCTAAAGCCACCCAGGTAAGAAATTTTTTTTTTAAAACTGAAATTAATGAAGTTACTCCTCTGAATGAAAGTATACCACCAAAAGTTAATTCATCACTACATCTTCATTTCATGAATTAGACATTAGCTGCTGTTCAATTTACTCAGAACTGCTAAAAGCTAGCAAAGTAAGTGTTTCTAACTAAATCCAGCTTTATTACGTTCACGGACACATGGAGCTGGGAATGAGCCGAGAAGCTGTTCCGTGAGAGTCCTCAGTCATCAGGTCCCAGAACATGGATAAGGACAAGCCCGCTACTTGACTGCTATCAGGTGATGCAGCTGAGAAAAGTTCTGATGCCTGAATTTTAGACTGCATTTTGGGGGAATCACGTGTTGGGATTATAGAAAATGATGCACATTACGTGCACAAAGTTTCACAAATGCCAGTGTCTTACCTTGAGTAGCTTCATGAGACCTTCTAACTGGACCATCAGCTCCCGCCGGCTCTCCTGCAGAGCGGACATCCTCTGCTCCAGCTCGTCCTTGCGCTGTCTGAGAAAGCAGCAGCGGTGATCAGAAACAGCATTCGGCAGCCTAGTCACTCACGCCTCCCCGTCTGGGGGGACTAGGGGATCCCCAAGGGAAGGGCATCTCTGGGTGTTTGACATGGTTACTAGGCAGGGAACTGTCCAGTGACTGAGCAGTTAAAGCTCTGAGGTGTACATCTATTTGTCAGAAATCATACTAAAATAGAATTAAAGTCCTTTAGACTCTTCTCCCCCTTTACACTGGATTAGCCTTAGATAAAATCTTTTTTTTGAAATTATTTTTATTCATTTCAGAGAGAAGGGAGGGGGAAAGAGATAGAGACATCAATGATGAGAGAGAACCACTGATCGGCTGCCTCCTGCATGCACAATACTGGGAATTACGCCCGTAACCACAGGCATATGGCCTGACCGGGAATCGAACTGTGACTTCCTGGTCCATAGGTCAATGCCCAACCACTGGACCACACCAGCTGGCCAAGATGAACTCTTTTCTGAGTACTTACTATGCCATGGCCCCTGTGCTACGCCACTGGGTTTCCTTAAACACAACAAATAAAAACCAAATCATCACTGAAAAAGGCCAATCCCCATCCAGCTGGTGTGGGTCAGTGGGAAGTGTTGACCCCTGAACCAGGAAGTCATGGTTCCATTCTTAAACAGGGCACATTCGGGGGTTTCAGGCTCAATCTCCAGTGAGGTATGTGCAGGAGGCAGCCAATAAATGATTCTCTCTCATCACTGATGTTTCAATATTTCCCTCACCCTTCTTTTTCTCTAAAACCAACAAAAATATATTTTAAATAAAGAAAAAGACCAATTCCACAAATTCTCCAAACCCAAGAATCCTTTTATAACTCTCATAGAAAACACTTATTACCTTAATGTTTGGAAATTGGATTTAGAAAAGTACATTTTCCACCTGTTCCATCCTTAGTATGCAAAGTAGTGCCTTTCAGAGGTCAAATATTAATTTTGCATAGTAATTACAGTCAATCTAAATTTTTTGGTTTTGGTTTGCTTTAAGTAAAGTCAGAATAAAGAAATTCCTATATAATTAACTAAACATAATCTACAAGGCTTGTCTTTGTTTAATTTAATTTTGTTTTGTAGAACAATTAAACTGACAAGAATGGAATTGTCACGCATGACAATCTATACTCTTATCATGTTGACACTAAGAAATAACAAAAATATCTTTAAGAGAGGGGATAAATGAAACAGTATGAAGGTGAATATTAACGGCTCACATTTCTGAAGTATATGTATACATTTCAAATCAATTTAAAATTCGATTATTTAGTGACCATTAGTGAATAAGTAATACATTTTTTTCTTGCCCCAAAGGCTTCTCTGTCTGTGTCGGAAACATTGAGACTTATATTTTAACAATGTGTGGGTGTTTTAACCATATGAGCATTAGCGTAGTAGGGGTGGGCATGCCTCGTCTCATGGCACAGACACAGTATTCGGTGGAGCTACCGCAGGGACTCTGCAATGCAAAGCTGACGATCTGAAGATGAAACGTCACACTGAGTTAGGCCGAGGGCTCACCCTGTTGAGGGGCACTCTGTGGGAGGACAGGCTATGGAGATAAACGAGACACCTCCAATGTGCTTTCAGATAGGCGCACTCCATAACGAGTGACGGATTTAAAATTTATAAACACACCTCAGCTCCTTTGGAATATATATTTTCAGCTTTTTATTGCCACTTAAGGCTTACTACCAGGGCAATCTTTCCTTTGATTTCTTTAACAACTGCCTCTTTCCTGAATCCTGTGGATAAGGAACAGCAGTTCTATGCAAGAGTGCACGTGGAGCAGAGCACATAGGAAGTGTTGGCTTAGCACACAGAAACGCCCATCAGGTCATCCAAGTTAGTTGCTAGATCTGGCTTACCAACTTGGCTTTCAGCTTTGTGGTGGCTAAAGTGAAAAGGGAAATAGGATCATTTAGAAAGGTCACAGTGCTCTCCAGATAAAAAAAATAGACTATGATTTCACGAGGAGCAAAGCCCCTCTGCTGTCCCTGAGCTAAAAGAACTTGGGCCAGTTGGTTTCTCAACAAAACAGCCCGGGAAGGAGGTGATGGAAGGAGAAGATCTCTCCCAGAGCTTCAAAAAGGCGCTTCTGTGGCTGTTTTCCTTGGCCGCCCCTCAATGTGAACGGAGGCCAAAGTAACCATGCAAGAGGCCATTGTCTTGGAGTGCTTTCAAAATATGACATGATGAAAGAATAAAGCTTAGAACACTGGGAGCTGGGTTTCTTAACCTGGGGTGTCAGGGCATCTGTGAAACCCACGAGTTGTGAAAGTGCTTAGCACAGAACAAGTGGTTTCTAAGTTCCTAGAGAAATATTCTTTTTAAAAAAATATGGTTTTATTGACTTTTAGAGAGAGGAAGGGAGAGGAAGAGAGAGATAGAAACACTGATGAGAGAATCATTGATCAACTGCCCCCTGCATGCCCTCTACTGGGGATCGAGCCCGTAACATGGGAGGGCATGCGCTCTGATCTGAAATGGAACTGGTGATCTCTTGGTTGATGGGTTGAAGCTTAACCTCTGAGCCATATCACCGGGCTAGAGACATACTCTTAAAGTGAAGGTATTTCTTGCAGGCAGAAGAAATGTGTAGAGTGTGAAGTTAGGCAAAGCAAATCAGCTGGGATTAGGTGTCTCAGGCCTCAGGCCTCAAGCCTCATGTGTGGGGCACCAGCTGACAATGAGGGCCAGACGTGCATGGGTTCTTGCAGGCCAGACTCCTTGGTGTAGCTCTAAACTCAGTTGGGGCCATGAAAATACCACATCATGGCCAGAGGGAAGAAATGTCCATTGGAAAACTCATCAACAGTGACCCAGGCACATCAAGATGCCTTCCCAGACTGGATTATCCAAACGGAACCGAATACATTGGAAGGCAAATGCTAACTGGTGGGAATTGATGGAAATGCTTATGAAAGATTCCTAGTCATCACCCCTCCATTGGAGGATGGGACAGCCAGAAGAAGAGGCACAAAGGCCATGTCAGGTGGAGAAAAGGCACTCAGATGTGTAGACGAGGGACCACTCCTGCTTCCGAGCTGCTCTATTCAGTTATGTTTCTGCATGTGTCCAACTTAATTTTCAACGTGTGAGCGTGGAGGGCCTACACCATCCTCTTTGGTGAAAGATACTTTCAAACAGTCATTCCTTTTATATGCCTTGGAGGAGGAGGACGATGTGAAGCATCACTCTGTCCTTTTCGTTTTCGCCCTTTCTGGGGATGGTGTGGTAAAATGTGTAAGAATTGTCTCTCTGAAGAGAGACCAGACATCAAACAGGTTGGAAAGGAAGAACTCCTGTTTTTCCCGTTAACTGATGTGGTTTTTCTAAAGTGTGATGTGACCTCAGCAGCCCCACCAGATGCAGGTTCTGTACCCCTCCTTTCCAAGCTCAGACCCACTTCCTGTGGAGGGCTGGTCCCACCAGCCAGGTGCATGGGTCCCAGGTCCTGCAGGCTCGGCCAGGGGTGCTGCCGTGCTCAGACGTTAACGTGTCTAAAGGGCAGGGCTAGAGAGGAACCCCAGAAACATCCATGACTCCCATCACTAGGTACTTGGTAAAAAAAAAATCCTAAGGTCCCTTCCACACAGAACCCGCTTCATGTAGTGGCTTCCCACGGAGAAAGTAAATGACAGTCTGACTCTGGCAAAGGTTTCTGAAAAGAGGCATGGGTACAATCGTGGCCCACTTAACAACGGGAAAGTGCCCTGAAAGAGGCACCGTGGGTGGTTGTGTTGTGCGGACAGCACAGAGTGCACTGAATAAACCCAGATGGCCCAGCGCACACCTCGGCCATGTGGCAGGGCCTGCTGCTCCCAGGCTACACGCCTGTAGAGCATGTTCCTGTCTGAGCAAGGCAGTCTGAGATCACATCAAGCACAGGGCAAAACGGTGCTATCAAGAGACAAAGTAAACACAAGATGTGTGAGGCTGCTGCCGGCGCAATGTGGCATACTGCTTTACAGCAAGCTGTTTTAAAAACAGAAAGAGTCTACACTAAAATAACGATAGAGGTGTTGTTAATAATGAGGTATAGTATTAGTATTGTAACTCCATAAAGTGGAAGCATGGTTGTTCATGACCATCGTCAAGCATTATGCGTTGCACATCGCTGGATGTGCTCTACTTTCTCCTGCCTGGCAGTCAGTAGGCCGGTTGGCACCAGCACCCCCAACGCACCGGGCCACTAAGACATGACGGCCGGGACATCATAGGCAACAGAAACTCGTCAGTTCCACTACGGACTCTACGACCACAGCCCTCTATGCCGTCTGTTGTTACTGAAACAGCGCTGCGTGCACATGACTATACGCAAAAAAGTAAGCCCCGTGTCAGGAATATACTTGGCACCCACACCAAAAGGTGGGGAGTGTGCTCTCCTTACTAACGGAAAGTGCCTTGTGAAATAGGACACTGCTGCGAGGGAATGCCTTTGAATTTATGTTCGTTTTGTTTGCTGCTCCCGTAGGTCTGGGCATGTGCCACACGCAAGGCAGGGAGGGAAGCCAGTCTGACATGGGCCCAGATGCCTTCCCTTCACTCTCAGTGCCGAGGGAGCCAGGCCCCACCCGCATCCCGCTACTTCCACCTTCCCCCTGAGGTTCGGGAGTCGGACCAGTGACCTGAGGTCCTTTCCAACTCCAGTGCTTTATGTTGACGGAGGAGGTAAGCCCAGGTCTTTACACTCAAATGCAGCACAAGAAGGTGTGGGGACCAGGTTTTAAGATCTGTAAGTAAAGCGATTAGGGACCCAGATTTAGAGAAAACCAGACTCCCTTTATGGGTTCCAGGTATATATTTAAATGTAAAAATGTTTTGTTTTTTTTAAAATATATTTATTTTATAAAATATATTTTATTGATTTTTTACAGAGAGATAGAGAGCCAGAAACTTCAATGAGAGAACATTGATCAGTCGCTTCCTGCACACCCCGCACTGGGGATGTGCCCGCAACCAAGGTACATGCCCTTGACTGAAATTGAACCCGGGACCCTTCAGTCCGCAGGCCAACTATCCACTGAGCCAATCAGGCCTCGGCAGAATGTAAAAATGTTTTGATCACTTGCATTATAAACACACGTTTGAGCGTACAAATAACTCAAGAAATCCGAGTTAAATTTTTTCCAGGAAGAGATCTTGTTTCTGACCTAACGGATGGGTTCCTTTCTCTATATCAAACGAAAGAATGAAATAGAAACAGCTTCTCCCTCAAACCTCCCTCAAACCCCCAAATCTCAGCAATAAGGTGTGTGCAGTTAAAATAACAAACGGAGGCCCAAACCGTTTGGCTCAGTGGATAGAGCTTCGGTTTGCGGATTGAAAGGTCCCAGGTTCGATTCCGGTCAAGGGCATGTACCTTGGTTGCGGGCACATCCCCATTAGGGGGGTGTGCAAGAGGCGGCTGGTTGATGTTCCTCTCTCATTGATGTTTCTAGCTCTCTATCCCTCTTCCTTTCTCTCTAAAAAAATCAATAAAATATATATCTAAAAAATAAAAACAAAAACAAAAAACACAGGGAGGTCCGAGGCTGGCGAAGGGCCAGTGCTGGCAGGGCTGCCAGGTCCCCCTGAGCCCCCTGACCCCCCCTGAGCCCCGGGGCTCTCACCTGAGGAGCCGCAGCTCGGCCAGCAGAGTGGGGTTTTGCTGCGCCTTCTCCGGGGTGGGCTGCGAGGCCTGCTCGTGCTCCAGCCGCAGCCGCTGGATCTCCTGTAGGATTTCTCTTGGGAGAGAGGAGGGAGCAAGAAGCCGGGTCAGTCAGCTCTCAGAGCACCCAGGACCTCGAGTCTGGGCAGAGCGGCTCAGGGCCACCAGCGCCCAGAAGGGGTCACCCCACATTTCTGAGCGGCCCCCACCCTCCCTCACCCAGCTGTTTCCGAGGCGTGGCTGCAGCTGGCGGGCCCAGTGGAGGAGGGGTCCCCACTCCCTCCATCTGAGCTGGGAGGAGGCCGAGGTGCCCCCAGCCTTCAGACTGACCGTTCCCAGCAGGCCTGCTCCCCTCTCTGGTGGGGGAACATCCCGCCGTGGGCATGTGCTCTGCTTGGAAGAGTGCAAGGCTAACGGGCCAGACACGTGTCTTCCTGTTATTTATGGCCACACGGACACCAGACACAGAGCCTGCCGCTTCCAAGGCTGAGGGCTCGGAGGGGAGCCAGGGGTACAGGATGCTCGTGTCACAAAACGAAACGGCCCCCCTCACTGGCCGGGAATGACATCACGCTCACGGGATTTATCTGAGAAGGTCACGCTTGGGCCAAAACTCTCTCTCTTCTCCTAGCACGGTCAGCCTCGGCAATGGGTCCCAAGGAGAGCAGCCTTAGAGGGAAGGCGGCCTTAAGGGGGTTCACTGTAATTGCTTTAAGGGGGTTCACTGTAATTGCGCCTGTGACATTAGAGAGCTCTCGGCGGGTGTGACCTCTGTCGGGGTGAGACAGATGGGGGCCCGGCTGCCCCGCATGGAGGTGGACACCAGGCCAACCATAAAGGGGAGGCGGCCCGTGTAAGGCAAACGGCCCCGCAGTGAGCTAGAAGCCATGAGCGAGGTGACAAGTCACAGGTTCCTGGGGGAGGGGCTGGGCTCCAGCCAGCACCATGCGCCAGAGCCAGTGACACAGAACAAAGCACCGGAACGGCAGGAGCACGGGGTGAGCCGGGGGGTTGGCTTCCTCTCCGAAAGGCTGATCCCCCCTCCCCACCCCCGTCTGCTTCACCAGCACCCCAGCACCCAGAGGCCAGCTTCCAGCCACTCCCCGTCTCCCCTCCCGAGGATGGGAGGAGGTTGGCTGCCATTCAGCGGCTCCCACCTTGTTCTGGCTCCCCTGGGTGTCCCATGGAGAGAACATTTCAGAGAAGTATTCCCTGGAAGCCCAGGATGTGACAGGAAGGGTGCCCCTGGTCCTTGCCCCTCCCAGGCACTGCTCCAGAGGCCCCGGGGTCTCAGAGCTCAGCCCGACAACCAGGCCCCGACTGAAGACCTCCAGGGCCAACAGCCCGAGATGCCAGGACCCCCCTGGCTCTCCTGGCTGGTTGTAAGGAGAGAACCATGGCGAGCCAGGAAGGCCAGGGAGGAAGAGCTCTGATGAGAAAAAACGATGGTAAGCTGCGGAAGGGGCCCTGAGTGCGTGGTCTGTAAGGAGCGATGCTGTCTTCTGTAGTCATGGTCTGTTTCACCCTCATAACAATCCCATTCCATATCCATACCACTCCTATTTCATGAATGAGGACATCAAAGGACAGGCCAGTGGGAAGACGTGCCCAAGTTCAACAGCACGTGAGTGGCAGAGGAGACCTGGACGCGGGCTTGTCAGCTCCCTCAGCCTCTGGTACTTGCCCTGGCAGGCCTGGCCCAGGCTTCCTTCTCAGGACGCGGCCCTAACAGCCGCAGGGTGGAGCCGGGCATGGGAAGGCTTGGCTGCAGGCATCAATGGGCACGTGGATCAAAAAGCCTCTGCGGTCAGCGGCCTTACCGGTTCTTATTCTCCAGCTCGGCGATGAGCTGCCGCTGCTGCTTGTTGGCGTCGATGGTGAAGGAGATGTCGGCGGCGCCTCTCTGCTGAGCTGGCTGCTGCAAGACACGGGGGTGCGCGGTTTACTGCCGAGGCCGCAGCAGCCATGGGACGTGCAGGTGAGAAAAAGGAAACCATTTCCGTACAAACCCAAAAGCAAAGACACACAAACTAGATGGCCCTTCTGCGCCCAAGGACCAACTTTTGGTGGGATGGAAGCACATGTATGCGATGAAAAGCAGAACAGAATCTCTGGCCGGCAAATACACAAAACATAAAAAAGTTGTTTTGTTTTTTAAGCTTCTGATTTGAAGTCCTTGGGGAGCTCTTTTATCTGGCCATGCTGTTCCCATTGCAACGATCCTCTCAGTATAAGTGGGCGTAAAACATAGTCACTGTTGAGATAACTCTTTCTCTAGAATTACTGTTCAACCACTGTAATATGCAATTAGAAATTTCATAGTTTTAAAATGACTTTCTTTTCTTCTTCTTTTGGTTAATATACTTTTAGCATTTCTTTACATGTAATTTTATATATATATATATATTTGGTCATGCAACCAGCTTTAAAAACTGGTATATATGCAGTCATAACTTTCTCCATTCTTATAAAATTATATATATACACACACACACACACACACACACACACACGTATATATATAGATACAAATTAATTCCTAAAAAATTATACACTGAGTGGCCAGATTATTATGATTTCTGAACGCATAATAATCTGGCCACTCAGTGTATATCCTATATAATAAAAGGCTAACATGCAAATTGTTCCCTTGACCAGGAGTTCGACCAGCAGGTAGGCCAGCCAGCCACCTATGTCCCCTTCCCCGGCCAGGCTGGCCGGACCCCACCCATGCACAAATTCATGCACTGGGCCTCTAATAAATAATAATAATAATAATAATAATAATAATAATAATACATATATATGTATTCAGAAATCATAATAATCTGGACACTCAGTGTATGTTATAAACAAATGAATCACTGATTAAATAACACACACATAATATACCATATATGTGTGTGTGTGTGTGTTGTGTGAATGTGTATTTAGTCAAGGGTTAATTAGTCATTTTCTATAAAAATAGGGTCAGATTCCCCAGCTCTGTTCCCTGCAGGTCAATGGGGGAAGGGACTACACAATAGATGCATGCCCAGTAATGTTTGGGTGACGTGGGAAGTGCTTGTCTGTCAATCATACCTGGGGTATGAGTGAGTCCCGGGGGGTTGAAATCTGAGATACTTAGGTCCTAACCAAAGGGCATTCTCTCTCTCTCTCTCTCTCTCTCTCTCTCTCTCTCTCTCTCTCTCTCTCTCTCTGCCTCTAGCTCCCTTGAGACTCTCGTTGCAGACTCCACACAGTGGCTTAAGGGCCAGGGAGTAGCATAATGCCACGTGGACACAGCTCCACTGTGGACCAGGAGCTTTAGAGACTGGCTTTGCTCCTAGCTCTGCTGAGGCCCAGCTGCACCTTCCCAGGACTGGTTGAAGGGAGGCGGGACTTTGGGACTTTGGAAACCGAGGGATATAATTTCATGGGACTAAAACCCATTCATTTAAAACGTAGGGTTAGAATATGTATACGTCCCTGTGTCTTGCTTTCTCTACTCTACAGTACATTGTAGAAATTTCTTGATGTTAATATTTACTGATTTTAAAACAATTAAAAAAATATTTCTAGCAAAGAATGCCAGAATTTAAAAAATGGTACTCATTGCCCAAGCCTGCTTTTTAAAAAAAATATATTTTATTGATTTTTAATAGAGAGGAAGGGGGAGGGATAGAGAGCTAGAAACATCGATGAGAGAGAATCATCGATCAGCTGCCTCTTGCACACCCCCTACTGGGGATGTGCCCGCAACCAAGGTACATGCCCTTGACCAGAATCGAACCTGAGACCTTTCAGTCCGCTGGCCGACGCTCTATCCACTGAGCCAAACCGGTTTTGGCCCAATCCTGCTTTTTACCATCTGGAAGGGTGATTGTAGGAAAAGTTAAAGTGTGGTAAATATCTGGCTTTCCTAAAGCTTCTCTACAATTTTTTAATTAGCAGTTATTTTAAAAGAGAAATGATTTGGAAAAAAAGACTAAGAAAAAGAAACAAAAAGAAACGATTTGTGTTGTTAATGAATAAGTCTGAGATCCTACGTTTTATATCCAAAATGCCTTTCTCTAGCTAAGACTGGCACATGGCAGCTTTGACCTGTGACCCAGGCTTTTCTTCTGATTTCACTGCATACTTTTCTCTTTCCCGTACATAGTTTACATATTGTTAATAAAAGCAGAAACTTATATGGGTCATTGCTGCGCTCTTTATATTAAGTGATCCAGAATTATCCAGAGAAATCAGGCATTAGTCTGTTTCAGCAATGTCATAACAGAATAACTCAAGCTATGATCTCCGGTACCAGAATGAGAGCTGAGAAGGGAAGAGATGGAAGGAGTGGGACCATTCTTGGGTCTTGAAGACCACACAGTAGCAACTCTGGAGCTCTGCCTAGTTGTAGCACCGACTATCAGCAGGTGTGGGGAACCTTTTCCTGCCAAGGCCATTTGGATATTTATAACATCACTCTCAGGCCGTACAGAATTATCAACTTAAATATTAGCCTGTTGTATTTGGTCAAACATTAACTCACCCATCATGCTTTGGCAGGGCCAGACCAAATGACTTCCTGTGTTACATAAGGCCAGATGTTCTCCACCCCTGAGCTATAGGATCAACAATGGACACGACATCCATCCTCTCGCTCCCACTACTTACGGACGAAGTGGACTCTGCCGCCAGTCTTGCCGCGTACCTGGCGATCAGCCTGTGCTCCTCATCGAGCCGGTTTGAGCTCTCCAGCATACTATTGAGAACAGAGCGAGGAGACTGTTAGGCGACCGGAAGGATGCATGCACTCCTATCACCACCAAGGGTGTTGCTATTTCAATGTTTCGGCGCAAAAATTTGAAAACTATATAAAATCCTATTAGGCTAACGATCTCAGACTTGGATTTATAACATGAATCCATAACAAGAATCTAGTACGTGGCCAGGAAGGTCACTAATAAATCCTGTCTCACTCACTCCAATTGTCTTACTGACTGAGAAAGCTCCAAGGAGGAGTGATGGTTTTGATGAACATTTCTGATAAAAGAATATTTTCTCTTTAATTTTATTGTGTTTGATATTTTTATTTCCTCATAACACAAGTAATACATGTACAAAATAGGCATGTTAGAAAATATGGACGCTAGATTAAAAATTAAAAAAAAAGCAAACAACAGTGGTCAGCCTGTAATGATCCCCATTTCCTGGTGTTCACTCTTGTGTGTAAGTCTCTCCCTTTAGTATGGCTTGGACTTACTGACTTCTACAGATAATATAAAATATGGCAGGAGTACTGGAATGTCACTTCCAAGGTTAGGTTATATAAGACCATGGCTTCCATCTGGGGCATGTTTTCCCTCTCTGAGCCCCTTTGGATCACTTGCTCTGTGAGAAGCTAAGTCCCATGCCATTAGGTGGCTTGTGGAAAGGCCCATGTCATGAGGCGCCAGAGCCAGCCAGCCAGCACCTTGTGAATGAATTTAGATGGGCAGAGCCTTCAGATGAGATCACAGCCCCAGCCAACAGCTTGATGGCAACCTCATGAAAATCCTCTTGAGCCACCGGCCCCTCCCTGTGGGCAGGGGAGGGCGGCTCCCGAGAATCTGCATTTCTAACAAGCTTCTGAGATCCTCTGGTACCACTGGCCCAAGGACACTTTGAGTAGCAAGGACCTAGAAGATCTTGAAAATAAGATGGAACGTCTAAACTATGTAAAATGGATCACTTTTCTTGAGCATATAACTGATATCCATGTAGTATGTGTGGTGTTTTCCAAACATTCCCTTATGACAGAACATTTTAGGATTTCAGGTTGACATAGGTATCGTATCAATCCCTGTGGATTGAGATTTTAATTGGCATAACAAAGGACTTGCAGTAAGAAAATAATTTCAAAGCGAAGGGAGTTAGTTTTGGGAAACTGATGCTGTAAGGCCGACGTTTGTCTTTGTAACACGGTATGTGCACTCCGCAGTGGCCAAAAGCAATGACTGAACTTCTCGTTGCAGCTTTAATGAGAAAGGAAGTTCCACTGCCTTTGCTTTAAACAGAAAACTACCCACAAAGAAGCAGTTTAATTTGATTTTTAACATGCTTATCATTTCTGGCTGGTGCATCAGTGACTGAAAGCCTACTTAGACACTGTGCAGAGAATAGGGCCCCTCGCTCTATGCCCAGAACAGTGATGTGTTAGACGGCCTGAAAGCGACTTGGTGGTCAAAAACATTTGTGAGTGTTTTGGTAAACAAATAACAAAAAACCTTGATAAAAACAAACAAAAAACACACACAAAACCTCATGATCAAAGTGTCTTTTATCACGAATGGCCGGCAAGTACGTATAAACAATAGGAACGTTACTTAAAGAAGCCTCCTGGAAATGTAAGATGTGACATTATGGGATTCGGTCTAGTAAGCTATAATTCATCCTCCATTCTCTCCCTCCCCCAGCCCTGGCCGAATGAGGGGCGGAGTGATATATTGCCCCTTTGTGCGCACAAAGGATTTACGAGTCCACCTGTGCCATTTCAGTGTGTTCAAATTATACAAGAGTGAATGAGAAATTTCTCTGATAAATTCCATTATTTCAAGACTCCAATTACAAATGGTTGAAAATGAATGGCCAGTAATCCCCTAAATCATGAAAGGAATACGGATTCCAACACTTGCTCTACCCCTGGCTATTCATTTCAAGTCTTTGGAATCAGTAATACGTTGCTACAAGACTAGGATGAATTAAAAAGGGGCTGCTGTGTAGACTGAATCTCGAATGGGAAGATCTATTATTTTGAAAACTCTCCAGCGTCTACCTTAAATACATGGCTGGCGGCTGCTGCTAGTGGTTGAAAATGGCACTCTAGGAAACTCAAGTGGCCCAGCCAAGCGATGGCTCCGTAAATTGTGACTTAGCAGAGATTTCTGGGGACTCAGGGTTCATTCACCTTTTTGGTTTGCTTGTTTCTCTGCAGTCTTGTTCTGACCGCCAGGGTGAGAAAGTCAACCAAGTAATGTCACCCAAAGGCCACCAGATAAAGTGGTATGTTTTCCCTTAATATTTTTTTTCCCCACTTGGTGATGGGAATTTTATCGCCAGAGATTAATTTTTAAGGTCACTAGGCCTCAGGTACTACCCTTCTATTAAAATGGAAATGGCAAGCAGGAGGATTATTGCCTAAGAAAGCATGGTCCATTAACGCCAAGGGGAGGATTGCTTTAGGAGGTTATGGCCTATGTTTTGCAGTTGGTTGAGAGCAAAACGCTATACAGGGCCCTGTTCAGGCTGTCAGGAGCCAGTGGGCGGAAGACAGGGCGGAAAAGAATGAAGTGATACTGGGGTCCAGGAAGTGGTTTTATGGGACGGAGGATTGAGGAGAAAAATGAAGGAAATCTCAATGCTTCAACTGTTGGCACCTTACTGTCAGGTTTAAAAGGAAAGTCCGGGAAATCATAAATTGGCAATCTTCATGGATAATAATAATAAAATCTGCATAATAATGGCTTCTCTATAGTGGCACCTTCAAACTCCTTTATTGAGACCTTAACAGCCCACTCTGTTATAATCATGGACAAGGCCCTGCCTTCTATCTTCTACAAACTCACAAGTTCCCCCCTTCCTTCTATCCCAACTGTCAGCGATATGCTCCATGCCAATGATTTAAAAAAAAAAAAATATTTTATTGATATTTTACAGAGAGGAAGGGAGAGAGATAGAGAGCCAGAAACGTCGATGAGAGAGAAACATCAACCAGCTGCCTCTTGCACACACCCCTACTGGGGATGTGCCCACAACCAAGGTACATGCCCTTGACCGGAATCGAACCCGGGACCTTTCAGTCTGCAGACCGACGCTCTACCACTGAGCCAAACCGGTTTCGGCAATGCCACTGATCTTTGCCTGAATTAGTGCAAAGGCCTCTCAACAGGTCGCTCCGATTTTAGATTTAGTCTTCCCTCCGATTCATTTCCTATCCCATGTGCCCAGTACTACACTAGCTAATTTAAATCTATAGACTCATCAGATTGGTAGTGTCACTCTCAGCTTCCATGGAAACTTAAAATGTAATGAATCTGTAACGGAGAAGGGAACACATCTTAAAATCAATTTATCATCTGATTATGCTGAGAAAACCTCTGTGGATACAACAGAGCCAATGCAGATATGTGACACGCTTCAGATACTTATTTCTAGCCTCCTAAGGAAATATCTTTCTCAGAAGTCTAGTTCTATAACTACAGCTCCTAAAAATTTCACAGAAGAAAGGAACAGTGTTAACAAGGAAATGAAACTCATAAAAGAGGCACTGTC
Source organism: Vespertilio murinus (assembly GCA_963924515.1). Taxonomy (NCBI): domain Eukaryota; kingdom Metazoa; phylum Chordata; class Mammalia; order Chiroptera; family Vespertilionidae; genus Vespertilio; species Vespertilio murinus. The sequence goes on from OZ004709.1 coordinate 8,043,796, forward strand.
AGTGAGTGTAGACAACTCATTTTTCCTTTCAATAGGTTGCAATCTACTTACACTTTTCAAAATCAACAACATTTACAGAAAAAGGTAAAATCATAGCCTACACATTAAACATGTTAAAGGCATATGATTCAGTGAATTCAGTGTTAGACTGAGTTGTGTCTCCCCAAATTCATGTGTCGAAGCCCTAATTCCAGTACCTTACAAGGTGGCTGTATTTAGTGACAGGGCTTTTAAAGAGGCAATTAAATGAGGTTCTAAGGCTGGGGCCCTATTGACTATATGACTGTTGTCCTTATCAGAAGAGGAAGGGAACTAGGAATACACAAGCACACAGAAAAGACGATGTAAAAGGCCACATAAAGGGAAAGCAGCCATCTGCAGGCCTAGGAGAGAGACCTCAGGAGAAATCAACTTTGCCAGCACCTTGGTCTTGGACTTTCAGCCTTCACCAAAAAAATATCTGTTGTTCAAGTCACACAGCTGCTGGTATTTTGTTATAGTAGCCCTAGAAAACTAATACGAAACTTCCAGTTTTTAAATTTTGCTCCCATCACTTGCTTTTCTCACTCACATCAGTGCATTGCTGGTGTTTGTCTTTATCCACATTTACCATCTCTCTCTACGTCAAGCTTAATACCTTATAATCTTACACCAAATGTTTAAGGGCTAATTTATAATTGGTGATGCTTTAAATAGTAAAAAAACATTTATTTTACTAGTAAAAAAGATTTTCTGAGGACTCCCAACAATTTTGCTTAGTGTGAGAGGGATTTTGCACTATAGCACTATGGATATTCTACAGCATCAACAGATGTTTATTGGCCACCTACGACGTGCCAGGCACTGTGCAAAATGTCAGAGACATGGTGGTGGGTAAGTCAGAGAAGGCCCTGCACCGTAAGGGGAAGATAGAGAGTAAATCAACCACCAACCAACCAACCAACCAACCAATGGCTGCAGTTCTAGTGAGAATAAGATAACTAGTATGCCATGATAGAGACTAATGTAGGAGACCTACCTGAGGAGGTGACTTCAATCTGAGATTGGAAGTCTGAGTAGGAGCTTGCGCATGTGTGTGTGAGGAAGGAGAGGGCGGGGCAAAATGGGGCCGGATGTTCTAGGCATAGGAAAGATCGAGCATCTTGATCTTGGGGCAGTTTTAGGAATAGTTTTGAGGAATCAATCAAAAGCTGATGTGACTAAGTTATTATGACTGAGCGGGAAGACCCCTTGGCAGCTGAGGATGAGAGGTGGTAGGCAAGAGCTAGTCCCACACAGGTTTCTAGGCTGAGGTGAGGGGTCTGAGTTGAAAACTGAGTGCAAGAGGAATCTATTCAAGGGTTTCAAGCAGGCAAGCCAAGAAAAATTTGGACCTCAGATATGTACCCTAGACCTAGGGCATAACATGCACCATTTCTTGTACTTGAGAAAAAATACCTATGCAGAACAAATTTTACCCTGGTTATGTGAGATGAGGGTTCTGACTGAGTGACAGCAATTGATCTTGACATCAAAGTATAGGCTGTAGCCTTTAATTGTACCCCTCCCTCCCTTACACAGGGGACCTTCGCAGAGGGAACTATGCCAGAAGCTTTTCAGTAGTAAGGATATAATTATGTAAGAGTTGGGAGTTCTAGGCTGGTTTTGGATCCTTTGGTCTGCCTGCTGTGGTCAGTCCTTCTGAACCGCTGTAAGCCCGGGCCCTCGATAAGCTTTAGGGAAGGTCAGAAAAGCCCTCACTGTATATTTTTGAGTCCCTTCCTCCCCGTTTGGAGAAGGGGCTTGAAAACACGAAGGCTTTTAAAATGTCACTGAATTAGGAAGACGGCAGACTTCTCCCAGAAGCTACAGTTTACCCGGCCTCTCTGACAGCAGAGCTCCTTGCACTTAGCAGCAGACTATTTTCAAATGAGTCTGTTTCTCACTGTGTTAAGCAGTTCATGTTTTTTTAAAGGATCCCATATAGTTAGTCAGGAGCACAAGTGAATAATTATGTAAACCGATCAAAATGAGCAATCACAAGGCAGAGAGCTAAATGCATCCACTCTGATGACTACCATTCTTGTTATCACGGTGAGCTCCAAGTGTCTGTGAAAGCACAATGAAGTAATACAGTGGGATTTGCAATTTTAGGAAATAGATGTGTGTGGACGACTGTCCAGAAAAGCTTTCTGGAGGGCATACATAGATGTAGGTTTCATAAGAGGCAATGGAGCCTAGTTGTTAGCTTGGACTCAAGTGGCTAATGATCAAACTTCCTGCTCCACTCACTGTTTAGTGGCCACGTGACTGGGGAGTCCTGTAACACTCGTAATTGCTACCTTACTTCTCTATACAAGGGGGATGATAGCATTTACTCTATAGGGTTGCTTTAAGGGCTAGGGGAAATTATGCAAATAATTATGTGATTAACTTGTGTAATTATACATTATGTAAATAATTTATAGAACTATAAATTGTATAAATAATAGTGTATTAATACGCGTTTTGTGTATGATTATGTCATTTATGCAATATCACCTAAGTAAGGCTTTCCACAGTGCTTAGCCTGAGGCAGGACTTTAAAGAAACAGCAGCTGCTCTTCGATTATTACCATTATGTAGCTCACCATAGTTGAATGATGGTAAAAATTATAGCTATAAGGATGACAAAGGAGGTGAGCGATCATTACAGCACTCATATAATCGTGGCCGGTGTGGGGAATTGTTAGGATCTAACTAAACAGAAAGGAAACAGAAGGAAAAATGAAGAATTCGAAAGATAAGTTGGAATTTTTTAAGGACAGAAAGAAAGCCCTGAGAAATATGGGGGCAGCAGCCATTAAAATGGAGGTGGCTTCATGGATCCATCTTCCTAAAGGGGACGCACGGTGTCTCTGCCGTGACAGTGTTACCGTCTTAAGTGGCCATCAAGTCACTGTGATTAATCACCTGAGTAGGGAAGAGGCCGCGGGTAATGCTCTGAGCTCCCCTCCTGGAGACAGTTCTGTCACAACTTTAATTAAACGAAGGTCAAAGGGAAGTAGTAGAAAGAGTCAGAGTGTCCTCAGCACCGTGAGGAGAGGACGCCGTGTGAGATCACACCATCGCCTTCAGACATGGTTAAATCTGTATCGACTGCATTCTTCTTTAAAGATCACTCACACAATTTGTTTCCTTTTGTAAATCTGTATTTTTAGTTTCATTGCTTCAGCCACCATATGGCATGGCGGAACCAAACTCATTGGGAATAAGATTCAAGCAATCACTCTTTCCTCCTATAGTTTTGAGAGGCTGAGATGTGAGGAAGAGGAGACACTGTTTGATCTACAAGCTGGGAAAAAATTGAACAAAGAGATGGGCTTAGCAGGAGAGCCCATTTCCCCCCCCTAAAAGAGTAAAATTAAACTAATATGCCGGTCATATTAAAAAAATACAAATTAAGATAAATATGTAACCATTAAATACTCATCAATGAATCACCTAAAATTATCTCATGCATTAATTATGCAGAAAATGATTCTAAGGCATCGGAAACAGAAATAAAAAAGAACTCTGGAAATAGTCAAGGGAAGAATGTTCTAGAAACAAAGAAGTGGCTAATAATACTGAGTGGTGATGTGATGAGCATCAAGTGTTTGCGGTATGCTTTCTGAGACAGTAGTGAAAAGGAACTGGTTTGCCAAACATGCTTGTAAAATAATAGTCTAAACCAACCTGAACTATATGATACTTATATAGTTTTTCATATATGTTCATTCAAATAAAAAATGTGCAATTATTATTAAGACAAAGTAACTAATCAAAGGGAGGAATCTCATGTCACAATAAACATAGAAATAGAAAAACTTTACAAATGTCTTTATCTCAATATGTAGAGCTACCCGAATCCATACATGGCACACATCTGAAAGTAAGTGTGGCATAGTCAGGGACTTGAAAGCAGGCTTTATCTGATGGCTACCCAGAAACATTTGCGAGACAGAGAAAAGTTGAAAGACAATCACTGTTAAGGAAACAATTTCCAGGGTAAGACCCCATCCCATAACACCCTCTTTTTCACATGTCAGCAGAGACATACCTGTCCTTGCAATAGGACAGATTCCTGCATTACCCTTGTGTGGTTCTGACGTGGCACTTGTAACACAGAACTGACTGTGGGACCCACACCCCTGCACCCACCTGGATGCTGATCCTTATCTTGGCGCCATGTGTACACATTATCCCTTTGGCTAACATATAATTCTATGGCACATTAATGGGAAATATAAAAAATAACATCACAGAAGACATTGGAATGGAATCCTGAGGGACACCCCTGGCATCTGTGGCTTTGCCCCCCGCTGAGCTGCTGGTCGAGAGAAGGGACCGGGTCCCTCTCTACGGACAGCCACGCAGCCACGGCTGCACTAACCATGAGGGGTTGCTCCGGAGCATGTTGACATACAACCCGATGAGCACATGTTCATCAGCTAGCCTGTCTGCCACATTCAGGCTGTACTGGATCCTGAAACAGGGCAGGAGGAGAGAGGCTGTGTTAGAAGAGGCGGGCAGAAAGACGTAGCGCAGGTAGGAGTGTGTTAGTGCGTGCGGGTGGGGGAAAAGGCATCGGGAAAACCAAACAAGCAAAGGAAAAATAAGTGCTGTTCGATGCGAGACACCACAGAAATCCAAGCAACGAAACTCACAACTGCATCTCATCAACTGGCCAAAGTACAGGCTTCAGAAAACAGACCTGCAATCTTCAGACCACTGAGGCCAAGAGACTCAACTGATCGGTAAGCACGCTGCAAGCAAAGATTAGGTAGCCTTCGGAAAATCAAACCTGAAGCTTAGTCATTTAAAAAAAGAAAAGAAAAGGAAATCAGGGAGAGTAAATAATCACACAGATGCTCCTACCCAATATTACTGCTTGGTGCTGTTAATGGAGTTATAACGGAGCTGCTTTTACCAAGTCAAAGATGGTCTTTCAAACACAAAGCGCGTTGACAAAGGAAACCTCAGTTTTTCCGTGCAGTTCATTCCCGATTCCAGTATACTCTGGGCTTTCACTTACCCTTTGCCCTTCAGGAAGGCTGGAGCGGCCCTAGCCAGCAGCTTGCTCTGCTCTACTTCGCTGTCCTTGGGAGGAGAGCTAGTTAATAAGACGGGAAAGCCAAGAAGAGCGTAAACACGGCATTGCATTCAGGAATAGAACTGGCCACAGAAACGCCCACGTCTACAGCCGAGCTCCGTGTGGACAGCTCCCTCATTATTTTGAAATGTTCAAGATGTTTCCCCTCGCCGCAGAGTTGAACGAGGAGCAGAAACCCGGCCTGGCAGCCATTATTACGATTGCACAAACCGCTAGGATCCCAGGTTTGACCTCTGCTAGGCGCTCAACAAAGGGATTGCATTATGCCTGGACAGAATGGAAATTCATTCAGCATTCATTGCTGTGGACGATCCTGTAAACAGCCCAATGGCCCACCGCCTCCTGCCAGCGTTTGTATCTCAGTCAAGGAGTTCATTTCTGTAGCCTTCCCGATATTCTCCAACTTTCTGGGTTGAACAGAAAGTTGAAAATTACCGAGAGACTGCAGTCTTATTAGGAGTGCTTTGTACTCGAAGCACCACAGAGAGGGTTTCAGAAATCCCCCATTACACAAAGTATTACACAAAGTACAAGGGCACACAAAATTGACTTTAAAAAGGAGATGATTACTGTTCTAGGAGAATTAATTTTCCTGATGAACTTACATTTTTCCCCCAGCATGCTTACTCCACCTTCTAAGACTATGAAACTGCCTGTAGGGCCAAATAGCCACTTTAAGCCACTGTAGCTGATATTTTCCCATCATCCCGCCAAGACAGCACCCCAAGCCCGGTCTCCTGAAGCATATCCCTTTAATGTTCGCTATCCAGTTACTACCGTCTCCCTGCTGCCCAAGTACCTCCTCCAACTTTCTTTTTTGTAACTCAATTATGTATTGTACCTACTCTATAATTAACCTCAGATTCTTGCAAAACCACTCAAAACACTGTGGTACATCAATGAGTTCCCTGTCTTGTTATGCTGTTCTGCCCCCTCGATGCCCAGAAATTTTTGTGGATATTTGCTAAATCAAAAGCTTAATTATAATTCCATGGCTACAACTTCCAATATTGAATGCACAAGAAGAAAGGACCAGTAGAGAAAAGAAACATAGGAGGGTCTGTCGGGGGATGTGTTTGCTACCAACGGCTCTGGTGAATTTTATGGGGGGAAGGTGATGTGTCCACAAAGCCTGTCCCACCACGTGACACCAACACTAGCTCTGGAGGGGCCTTGCTGACATCAGTATGTGCAGGGCCAGGAAGGGAGCGGTAGGCCAGGTTTCCGTTTGTGGCCTTATTCTTTCCTTCTTTTTAACTCTTTTCTCCTTCCTCTGCTCCATTTTCCTACCTCACCTTTTCTTTTTCTTCTTCCCAAGTCCCTTCCTCACTCAAGGGGATGAGCAGATGTTCTCTGGATACACACCTCTCTCCTTTTTGTCATTTTCTTTGTACTGGCCCATGCCAGGATTGGTTTAAGCCAGGGGTGGGCAAACTTTTTGATTCAAGGGCCACAATGGGTTCTTAAACTGGACCGGAGGGCTGGAACAAAAGCAACCTGACCATGCTGGCACTCTCATCTTGGGCTGCTGGTGAAGGAGCGGAAGAGAGAGCCGCTCTTTCGGCTCCGAGGGCTGGATAGAATAGCCAAACGGGCGGATCCAGCCCGAGGGCCGTACTTTGCCCACGGCTGGGCTGGTTTAAGCCCTTTCATTCTCCTTTTCCTTCCCACATGAATTCTTGGGAATCAGTTCTTGGAAAATATGGGAATGACACTATCGGTATTTATGAGTTTGTGGAAAGAAATAATTTTATTTTGTTTTGCTACAGCTCTTAATGCCAGGAGTACTTCTGAGTTTTGGTACTCACTGTCCACGAGTTTCTATACTTCCAAAAACTAGCCTTAAATTCTGCTCCTTGTGACTTATTTCTGGGAAGCTGAAATTATGACCAGGTAGAGAGGAAGTCAAGTGCATGAATAAAACAAATTACAACCAAAGCCAAATACTCTCTCAAAATGAAATGGCTCAGGAACTTAGAGAGTTGATGGGGAAGCAGGTTTCACATAACACTTGGGTCTATAAAGACTTCACAGGAAGTGCCTTCACCAGAGTTTCTTTTGCAGCTCCTAAGGCGTTTGAAGAAAGAGGCGACGTGACAAATTTTCCTCCCGCGCTGTGAGAATAGTGACAATGTGTAGTTTATTATGATCTCTTCAAAGCAATAGTGCTCATGATATTATACAGTACTTTGGATTTTTAAAGTTTCCTTTTGTAGCTTGGCACTTTGCTTGGAGGAGTGAGGTGGTCTGTCCAACTCATCTTGGGCTTTGGGATCAAACACAGGAGCTATGTTCTTACCAAGAAATGAACACTTCTGCCACGTCCCTGCCTCAGAATGCAGCAATAGCTTTCGGATCAATCTAGTTCCAAAAGCTTCTGTCTCCTACAGCCCAGTCTTCAAATCTAAATGCATTCTTCCTCTTAAGCTCAGAACTGGGAACTGCCTGAGGCTCCCCTTGACCATGGGCAGGAAATCTTTTCTAATCTGAGTTCCCAGCAGAAGCAAGACCGCTATCTCTAAAATTGTATGTATTTTCTTATTGTGGTCACTTTCTTTTCACCAGGCCCTTGTAAATCTATAGGCACACCCCTTGGCACACATATTATCAGTAATGAGTGCGGTGGCAATCATAGCCTGGAGGGTAAGAGAAGGTACATTTTGAAGTTTATGTGTCCTGCTAAAAAAAAGGAGGAAGAAATAATTCTTTAGACTACATGTTCTTTCTAAAATATTCTCTATTTTCTCACCAATTCCCTTTTAGACCTTTGGAAAATAGTATATATATAAAGATAAATGCCTCTTCAAACCCCCTCCCCCCCCCCCCCGCACACACACTGGTTTTAGAAGAATAGGGCAACTTAAAAATATTTCAAATAGATGTAATCCTATTATTTGCAGAATTTTAATAGTTCCTACAACTTTTGTGATGCCATACTATGTTAGTACAGTTTTGGTAATATTATTATACTTAAAATCCATTTTTCTTGAAATATTAATATTTATTGCATGTAATATTATTATATTTAAGATAATTTTTCTTGAATAATTGGTGTATAAGGCAAGTGACATTATATTTAAAATCCTTTTTTGAGATATTAATGTTTATTGCATGCATTAGTATATTTAAGATAGTTTTTCTTAAAATATTAATGTTTATCACATGTAAAATATTTCATATTTATTTACCTATTTATTTAAATTCACCCTTTACATTTGAAGAGTGACAACTGACGCCAGTAGTTTTGCTCAAGTGTAAACATTTTGGGGGTTTCTAGATAACAGAACTACACACAAAGCTCCCTGGGTTTTTTGTTTAAACCTGAAACATATTTTTTTAAGAACCACCTTAGCTTATGTTGGCTTACTATTTTAGCGCTGGTCAAATATTTTTTTCTTTTATTGAGTGTGAAAATAGAATAATTTAAATGGAGGTCCTAGATGCAGTCTCACAGAATAGCAGCATTATAGAAATAAATTATGTTGTGTGCAACCATCATGATCACAGTGGCCAACAGGACACTGATATTGAGCCATGGCAAATTAAAATATTCTCATTTTTATTGATTTCAAATAACTGATAAACTTGTGTGAATAACTTGTAAAGTTGGCTCCCTCCTTAAGTAACTATCGGTGTGAATAAAATTTTGCTTCTCACTGCAATCTACATCGTTTAGGTAGAATACGAAAGAGACCACAAGTCAGTTTTGCCAGGAGCTAATTTCCTGGAAAATTGTGTTCCTGTTTCCTGTTCTTGCTTTCAACATCTTTGATCTGAAATGTACAATATCTGTTGCATGCACATCAGAAAACAAGCATGAAAGTAATTTAGTGTCTCAGTGGGGTGACTGTCATCAAGCTGGCATGAAAGTCACGCCATCCTAAGCAGCTGCTATGGAAGAAACGCTAAGAATTCTTGGCTTACATTGGATTCACTACATTCACTATGTTTCCCCCCAGATAGCATCAAACCATAGCAACCTCATTTTTACCAAGAGAGTCTCTAGAAGTTGGCTGGGTATAGGGTGTGTACAAGCAACAACGAAAGCAACTTTACTAAGATAATAAAAGTTGGTGAAGTGAAGAAGAGAGATGACAAGTTTTAGTTATGCACCCACATTTTAGCATAGGAGAGAGAATTGAATGGGAAGACTGGCCTATTTCAAGTTAGTGGAGCACTCGGGCTACAAAAAATAAAGAGATATCAGCAGAGAGTGATTTATGATTTTTTCCCCAAATTTCATAAAATTTCAGACAAAAATGCCCAGAAAGTGTGAAAAGAGTAAAGAAATCCTCAGGCCAGTTAATGTATAAGTTCATCTGTTATATGATGTTGATTTATAAATTTATTTTTTTTCTTACTGAAAAGGATGAGCTTTAATCTTAGGAAAAATAATCCTGAAGAAAACTTTAATTTTTAGATCAAAGGCTAAATTTAGTACCTCAATTTTATACCTATTCACTTTTGATTACCTAAGTACAAATGCTTAAAATTTAGTTTGAACATTTTTAGTTAGGTTAATAATCTGGGTTGTTGGGTAAAGAATCCTTGGTTAAGCAAAGTATTTGAAACAAACTGAAGAAGCCATACTAATTAACCTTTCTTTGGTTGAACACATAAACCAATCAATCAACTGACCAACCAATCAACCAACAAAAATAACTCACAAAGGCTGCCCACTGGGAAGAATCAGGGTTTGGGGAGCACTTAGGAGGGGGGTGTGCCTTCCCCATCTGCACTACTGAGCCTCACGCAATATTAAGTAACTAACCAAATGCTATTGTGACAAACCAGAAAACAGCATATCTGATTGGGTTCAATGCATTCCTCGACTCAAGCAATTTTCTAACATTTGGAGGAATGATAAGATCTGGCTAGAGCTATAGATTCCTTTTCTGAGTGGCTTCTGTTATAGAGGTTGCATCTATAGAAACGTTTGTGAAAGCTTTGCAAGATGCTTATGATACCTAGGGTAGAATAATCTAGCTATTTAAACATTCAGAGTTTCATATTGCGGTTAATAAAGAAGACAGCCATAATTCAATGCATGTATTTCACAGAAAAATCCTAGGTTAACTTTCTCACATACCTCAGGCAAGAATTCTGGGTGGATAATTAAGATTTTTACAAAGGGGGCATGATACCAACAAAGATGGCAAGTGTTCAGAGGCACGATGCTGTGGGCAGTGAAGGGAGGAAAGGATCTTTTGGGCCTGGATTTGGGTCAGGGCTGGCAATAATATTTGCAACAGTGATGAGATATATTTCATAAGTTTATCTAATGTTGCTGCCCGTACTTGGAGCTCTTTTTCTAGTGGTGATGATAGATTTCCATTGATACAGCCATTTTTTTCTATAAATTAATTAATTCTGTATATTAATGCATTTATAAGAAAATAACCTAGGTTTCGGGATAAAGTTAGGATCAAGGAAATGAATGAGGTGAATTATGTTATTTGAACTACATTCTACCTAATTGCTAATTAGCATTGCGGCGTGTGCACACACACACACACACACACACTCTCACACACAGACTTCAAAGGGTCAAGGAGCGTGTCTTTGAGATTCCCTATTTTTGTTTAAGGGAAAAGTGAATCAAGAATTTAACTGGAAGTGGAGGTAAGAAAAGAGGATTCAGCAGATGGCGGTGGTAGCCAGTTATACACTCATAAATCTGTGTGAGTCAGATCACCCGGATGTCAAAAGACTTCAAAGATACACCCTAGTGCCCTTTGAAGATCAAAGGGGGATGCTTGTAAAGGACTCCAGGTTGAGCAATGCCAGGAGTTTCTGGCGAGAATTCTGAAGTGGTGATTTCAATTCATCCTCATTCTGCTTTATCTTCCTAAGATCTGTCACAGAAGACTGAAAACCCAGGCTAAATAAAATATGTGCATGGCAAACTTCCCTACTTTCTTAACATAGATCAGTGCATTCTTGGCTTGTTTAGGTTTTTATCTGATTTTAAGAGGGGAAGTTGGGGTGGAATAGGAGGGTAGGGCCCTAGGTTACATGTTTTTGGTTCCATTCCAACCATAGGAAGAACAGGGCCTTTAACTTATGCCTACATTTGGCTTTGTGGGTTTCTATCAATTTAGGGTGTAGACATGGTTAAGAAGTAAACAGTGGATCACCACTAGCATGATCAAGTGGTAGAAAGGAAGCACTGATAGTATGAACTTGGTTTTTAAATTCTTCTTCAATAAGAATTAGACGTGCTGTCTTTGGGGGAAAAATGGCCCAGGTGGACAGAAAGGTGTAAGTCCTCAAATCTTTTACTACACTATGGCCCAGCCATGTGGCATTGTCTGGACTCACCCAGTCAGTGCTAATGATCATTCCAATGGGCCCTTTCTTTAAAAGTCTAAGAAATCACCATATGGGGTCTTGTGCAACAGCAGAGTCAGACAGAAGAAAATCCGCTTAGTACTCTTCACAGATGAGTATCTGATCTATACTGGTTTGGGGCCACGAGATCAATACAATAAGTGGAAAAGGGAGGAAAGAGCTGAGAAGTCCAGCTCCAGTTGGAAATTCTCAATGGAATCTCTTAAACCCCCCGAAGACCTCTATCTCCACTGAGATGTACGACAAGAGGATTTAGCGATGGAGGAGAGTGACCAGCAGTCTAGCTATGGATCTACCACTATGATTAGTGATTTGGGGCCGGGATACTGACCGTGAATAGCACCCAAGCTGATTGACATACAACCTTTTCAGCAAATGCTCCTCAGCCACAGGGCTGGCTGCACTTAGCCCCTCAGGTGACCTGAGGGAGTCAGACAATGAGACCTCATCAATACTTCCCCTGGACAGAGCAAGGCCCACTCAGAGAGGACGGAAGTTCAGTGTACACAGCTTTATTGAACAGCACCTTAACACAGACACCAGGGGCCAATCTCCCTGGTGACAGGAAGAAGTGCAAACTCTCAACAACGTGTCTGTGGTTCACAGGGGGCATTCCAAAAAAGACTGAAAACGGGAGAAAAGGGAAATGATCGTGTCTTGGGGTTAATAGGTACCATGCACCCTGGAGGAACCAGAACAGCTCAAAGTGTTATAGGGAAGTTTTAGAGTAGAAGAAGCCATGTTATCCATCTAGACGCATCCACCATAAGCACCGTCCGAGCTGAAATGATATAAAATGACCTTCAGTAAGGGTGGAGTCGCACTCTGCCTGGCATTTGCAGAACGTAGAGATTCCTAATAAATGCACAACATCTTTCTCAACATATGCAGGCTCTCCTCTAGGGAGATGCACAGGCCCGAGTCTCTGAGAGACTTCACAGGTTATGATTTTGTCTTAGAAACGATGGTGGAGTTTCTGGTGGTTCTGAGAAGGAAAGCTGAGAGGCACACTCCGAGGGCCTATGACTTCACTGTGGAGGTTCTGTGGTTCAACTGTGTTCCCAGTGCCACTTGTTACAGACGCCCATAATTTACAGGGAAGAAACCCCATGGCCTGCCATGTTCTGTCTGTTCTGCTAATTACAGTTATGGGGATCATCTTCATCTCAGGGTCGTGCTGATGAGCAAGTAGAGGAACACAGGAAAAATAGCCAGCGGCGTCCTGAGTCTCACTGTGTTCACGTCCTCACTAGAATGTACCAGGACAATAGAGTGCAACTGGCACCTCAGCCACATCTTTAGGGAAAAGACTGATCACGTGTTTTTGTAAAACATGAGACTGTGTTTTTTCCCTACTGAAAAGCATTTGCAAAATCTTACAAAGAGCTCCAATTACCCTCACCTTTGTTTCTGCTTTCCCGTGGGCCTTCCCCAAGTATTTCTACGAAAATTCTCTGGTGCTTTATTTGTGATCTCTGATCAACTGTCTCAGAGCACCTCTTGGCCCCTGCGTATTTGTAATGCTGGCCCTAAAGGAAGTGCTGGATTCACCTGCCCTTTGCTTACAGTGGGAGTAGATCTTGTTAAAGAAGATGATACATATCCACCTTTGTTTTAAGTCCAATAATCCATGACATTATGGTGTGGAAACTACATTGCCAAGTTTGGTCTTCGGCCTCTCCCCTCAGAGACTCCAGAGCTCACCAAGAAGAGGGTTCTTTTATATCTGGAACTTTAAGTTAGGAGATAGTTCCCTAGTTTCCTGGCTGAAGTGGACCTTTCTAAGTGCTATGAGAGTGCCTTTCTCGATGAAAAAGAATGCATGTATATCAGTAGTAAAATTTAAACTTTTGCATTTACCGTGGGTGCGCTGTAAATGCACGTTTCCAGACAACCTTACCCACGAGAGCCATCCCATTCTTCTTTTAATGCATTAACATGAATGAAACAGGGAGCCATGTGGCAGAAATTTACACAACTAGCTTCTAACAATAGTCTTCCACTCTTGGCTTGCCCTAGTATATTTTTCTTGCCACAGAATCAAGGCTCAATACCAAAGAGAGGGCTTGTTATGTCCTAGGCTTGGAACTTACCTCCTGGTGATGAAAGGACTTCCTGAGGAGGGGACAGAGTGGGAGAACAGGGTGTCATTCATGCTGGTTACAGGTCTGGGTGGCCTAAAACAAAGTACACGAGGATGGAAAAGTTAAGGCAAGTATAAGTCGCAGGTTAAAAACTACCCACCATCCCTGGAGGCGAGGAGGTGGGAAGACCAGAGTTCTATCATAACCCAGGATCAACACGAAATTGTACACTTTCCAATGAAATTCTTTAGATGCTTGAAAGTTACATTTCTTTGCAAATATAGGATCTCAAGTAAATATTGTGAGGCAGGTCTCTGGACACCATAGGAGTGTCTATGTGTGAGCTCTGAGCCTTGCATTTCATTGAGCTATACTCCTGAAGGAAGCGAGGTTTTGAGGCAGCCTTCTAGTTACTGCCTTCTAAAGGGAGGAGCTCTGAAAACGTGGTAATGATCAGAATGTGCATCCTTGTGCAAAGAAGAGGATTTCCGAAGCTCTGGAAACTCCCTCTGGCATTCCCCATAAAAATGGTGCTCTCCTAGCATGCCTAGTCTGGAAGGACCAGGCTAACAAAGTCATCTGGTGCTTTATCTGCTCTTTGCTGTAAGTGAAGATGCAAGTAAGCACCGCTAGTATGTACTGACTCTCTGTCACCTGGCTGAGCCAGATGTAGGGCACCTGGTGCAAGACATCCCATAAACTTTATTTTTTTTCAAATGGTGGGAGAAAAAAAATATTATTGTGTGGAAACTACATTGCCAAGTTTTCAACATTCCTCAAAATTGTCCATGTCCCTAAACACCGACTCCTCAGGTCTGTCATCCCCTGTCTGATTTTTCATTTCTTCCTGTCATTGTTTCCCCGTCGCTAATATCTTAGTTTAGGTAAAATGAAAGTGCTACGATCCCTATCTCATCTCCAAGCAGTTTTAAATCTGGAGATAGGTTTATTGTAAAATAATAATACCTAGTAAGATGAGATGGGATTGGCAGTTCAAAAGGTTGGGAGGAGGCAGGGCATTATGTTGAGTCAGAAGAAATTTTTATTTCATTTTCATTCCATATTTGAGTAGAATTATTTGAAGATGACAGATTAATTCTAGCCTACAGAGTCTACTTGTGTTCGCTTGAACAAGAGCCAAACTTGTAATGGTTTAATTTTTATCTTAGGGAATCAGAGCTAGTTTGCCTTGAACAGAACACTTTCACTTGACAAGAAGGATGCTAATTTTATGCAAATGTCCTCTGTGAATTTTCAGAAGTCAGGAATATCAGATTTTAAAATAGTAAACAGAATGAAATATCTTGCATTGTAGCTTTGGCAAAGTTGAAAAATAAAAACTAGACCAACATTTGTGTGTATTTTGTTTTTTAATCTCTCTTTTAAAAAACAACCTTTCTCATCTTGCTTTATCTCTAGGCAAGGAGAAAACAAGTAGGTTTGCAATGCTTTTTAACTAGGCTGGTAAATTTACTTTATTAAATGTGGTCATTGTAAAGCTGAAAGTTGTAGTTCATTAGTGAATGGCTTCATGTTTAAGGTTCATCATAAAAATGTTGAACTTGGGACACAGAATGGCTAACCTTGGGAGTAAATAGTGGCTTTCAAAGGGACCTATTTCCTCCATAGTCAAATGGCAAGTTACCTTATCTAAAAATAGGTCCCATTGAGAATTTCACATGTATTTCCTCTTATAAGAAAGGAATAGCTCCACAAGATAAACCCATGTGGGGCCAGTGCAAAATTTTCTTCCAGAACAAAAATCTCTGTAGAGGACATTTTTATAAAACCACATTCTCCTTGTAAATTGAGCGTTCAGCTCAAGGCAGAATTAGTGTTAAACTAGCCTCGAGCCACTCACTTGTTTTGTATCTCATAATCACTTATAATTATGCTTGTAAGTTTTTATAAGTATAGTGGGGAAGACTGAACTACTTACCAAGTATCACTTTGGGCAGCAAAGGATTGAATAGAATAGAGACTGTTAATCATGGCAACATTCACAAGCAATACGAGAGCTAAACACAAATGTTAAAATACCAAAATGTCACCCACTTAAGTGGCCATATACTGATTTAAAGCAGCTAAGGGAACAGTGTATTTAAGAGTTAGAAGTCTTAGGTATCCCCACCCAAAAACATAAATAAATAAAAAGAGGACCTGGATGTCTGCTCAGGGCATTCACATTTGAATAGCAAATAGGGAGAGAAAAATCTCTAATGCCGAAAATAGAAAAAAGATTCTGTTCTGACAGAGACTGAACAGTCTACACCCAGAATTTCTTACATGTTATTTCAACAATTAAATATTTTTCACAATTTGCAAATGAAGACGTTCATTCTGGAAAATGTATTAACAATGAGGATAGATCAGTCTTTTCATTCAGGGCTATTTTGAGAATTCGGTTCCATCTATAGAACTTTTCTCAGAAATAAGGGCATATTTTGTGTAGTATTTTAAGGGAATCCCGGAACCAAATTTGTGTAGTAGATACAGCCCTCCCGTAGCTCAGTTAATAACATATCAGATCATATTGCCACTATAAATTAAAGTTTAAAAAAAATCTTAGCCAATTAACACACACCCCAACCGTGAGCCAACTGGGTACAAGTCCGGAAGTAGGTGATATGCAGTGTGAAACTGGTTTTATTCCACACTGCCTCACCTCCTAATTCCTTCTTCTTCTTTTTTTAAAATATATTTTATTGATTTTTTACAGAGAGGAAGAGAGAGGGATAGAGAGTTAGAAACATCGATGAGAGAGAATCATTGATCAGCTGCCTCCTGCACACCCCCTACTGGGGATGTGACTGCAACTAAGGTACATGCCCTTGACTGGAATCGAACCAGGGACCTTTTAGTTGGCAGGCCGGTGCTCTATCCACTGAGCCAAACCGATTTCGGCCTAATTCCTTCTTGAAGAGGAAGGCAGTATCCTACTTCCGTTGGACTGCAAAGCCCTTAGGGCCAGGCCATTCACTCCCAGACTCTCTCTGTCCTCACCCGCGGCAGCTGTGATTGGACTGTGCGCTGGGGGTGAACGTCCTGGCAGGTCGGTAGACAGGGGCTGTGGCAGAGCACAGAGCACAGACCCGCCCCCACTCGGTTTCGTTCATTCATTCACACGTTAGGGATTGTCTAGCTCTGGGGAGGAAAGCTGAGCCTCAGTAAGAGCAGCCCGTGTGAGGCCATTTTCTAAAAAGTGGTTGGCGCTTTGGCAATCTCCTCATGGGTTTACCCCTGGTTCATTTTTAGTAGCAAAACTTCCGAAGGTAAGTTACCCGCCTTCCACAGAACCGGTTTACATTAGTTTTCGGATGCTTAGTCCATGCCAGCAACAGGAGCCTCCAGACTGTGTACTGCGGAGGACCTGAACCCTCAACGCCCCTGGGACCAAACCGAACAGAGAGCTGGAGTACTTATCCCACGTTCACAGACATGGTACTTGCTTGGGTCCATCAGACGCAAGTCACTGCTTTCTAAGGCTCTGGGCCCACAGCAGTGCTGCTTGCGGGTCACGCTCTGAGCTGCCCGAGCACGAGCTTGGCCTCGGTGACTTCCTAACATCCCAGGTCTGATCTGCCCACCTCCTGATGTCAACACGTAACGCAGGCTCGACAGTGCAGTGGGTCCTGCTGAACTTGGAACCGCAAGGCCAAGGCCGTCCAGAGGAGGGAGCCACCTGCTCCCGAGGCACCTGTGACTCCACCATTCCCTACTGGGCCAAGGAAACAACCACTCCTTCTCTGCTGTCTTGGCCGTGGGCCTGCGAGAGACCCCAGGGCATGGCGCCTGGGCGTGGGGAGGGGGTTGGGGAGGAGCAGTGAGGGGAGCCTGCACCCCCTGGCCCAGGCCCCTGTCCACCAAACCCACATATACTCTGGAGAAATATTTTTGAAACGTCTTCTTTTTAGATGTTCTGATGAATGTTTCCACCAATCCCCTCTTTAAACTGCGCCTTTCTCCCTTCCTCCCCACAGGCCATGATCCTTCTAAAGTTATACAGCTCGGGATCAAACAACAATCTCCAGGTTTACTGCCATCATTAAGATGACTGGCTCGGCAGAAAAGTAAAACAGAGGGCTTTTTTATGTGGGACTCAGCACATACGACATTAAGGCAAAGTGTACTTTAGAATTTCCTTACCCCGGTAATTCCATTGATCGTTCACTTCCAATTGTGCAAACTCCACTCACATCCATATTTTATAACAATGCTTTTCCCCTCTAGGAGAATTGCATTAGTGCTGCACACTCTACTTGTACAGCTGGGCATTTGTACCGTATACCTCTACAAACATTATAATGGTATTATATTCAGTCTTAGTTTGCCTATCCTCACGCAAAGATATTGTTTACTGATATTTTGAGAGAGAAAGAGAGAGAGAGAGAGAGAGAGAGAGAGAGAGAGAGAGAGAGAGAGAAATAGAGAGATGTGAGAGAAGTGGAAGGGAGCATCCGGACTGGGGATCGAACCTGAAATCTAGGCATGTGCCCTGACCGAGAACTAAAACACAACCTTTTGGTGTATGGGACAATGCTCCACCCAACCGAGCCACCCAACTGAGCCACCCAGCCAGGCTCATTCAGTCTTTTTTTTAAAAATTAAATTTTGAAACATGGTTCCTGACAACTGATATGAAAGTGCTTTTCTATGGATCTGCCAGTAAAGAAAGATTTCTCTAGAGGGAAGGCGGGGGTAGGGATGGGGTGAGGGAGTAAGAGATCAACCAAAGAACTTGTACTCATGTCTATGAGCATAACCAATGGACATGAACAGGGGGCAGTGAGGGCATGTGCTGGGGGAATGCGGGGGCCGCCAGGGAGAGGCCAATGGGGGTAAAGGGAGACTTATGTAATACTTCAAACAGTAAAGAATTAAAATAAAAAAAGAAAGATGTCTCTTAATGTCGAGGCAGAGACTCACACGATGTGGGCCAAGTTGAGCGGCTTCTCCGGCTGGTCGGGGAACATGGGGTGCAAAGGCTCACGGCTGGAAGCACAGCTCAGGGACTTGCTTAACGCGTTCGTTAGCTTCTTAGCTGGTGATTTCTGCAAAGAAGAAGAAAGATAGAGGTGATAACAATGAATGTTTATGCAACTTTTGTCAGATGATTTGCTTTCACAATAGATAATCATTCACTCACTCACTCATTCATTCACTCATTCAAGCAATCCTCTTTGAGTACCTACTCTAAGTTGGGAGTCTGCTCAGCGGTAAATAAGCCAGCGAGGTACCTGGCACCTGCTGCTCAGTGAAACAGGGGCCCTGAGCGGGCCTTCGTGGACAGCAGGAGCCCTTCTGACAGAAACTCAGGGGCTGGGAAGGAGATTCCAGGTGGAGGAAGAAGAGGCCAGCAGGAGGCTGATCATTAAAGTCCTACCAGGTCACATAAGGACTGTGGCCTTTATTGCCAAGGCAGGAGGAACAATGACTTGCTTAAATCATGGAGGCAGCAGCATCAAACTGGATTCAGGAAGGACTGCTCCTACCTCAGAAGGAAGGAGGGAGATGAGCAAGAGGCTTTGCAGGAACTCACCTAACTAAAAGGCAAGAGTGGGATTCCAATTTGAGTCTTTTTTATTTTTAATATATATATATATATATATATATATATATATATATATATATATATATATATTTATTGATTTCAGAGAGGAAGGGAGAGGGAGAGGGAGAGAAACATCAATGGTGAGAGGGTCATTGATTGGCTGCCTCCTGTATGCCCACAAGGGGATCAAGCCTGAACCCGGGCATGTGCCCTGACCAGGGATCCAACCTAATTGACCTCCTAGTTCATAGGTCAACGCTCAACCACTGAGCCATGCTGGCTGGGTCAGCCTGAGTCTTGAGAATTTAAAATTCATGTTCTTTTCAGGGCATCAAGCTACCTGTTTTTCATTTAGATTGGTGAAATGTTTACCTTAAAATTCCACAGTCAAAATTATAAAAAATAATTTACCACATATAATAAAGCTTTGTAACAAATGCTTTCTTTCCAGGAGTAACCATTTGTAATTTTCTTCACTTTCTGTTACACAGAGAGCCCGTACGTGGCGATACGTGGCTTTTCTCCTCATTCTTGAAGAGCTGAGCGGTAGGAGCACTGTTCAGGAAGTTCCACTTTGGCTTTTGCTAGATGTGATTCTTAGATCACTTACATCAGCAACACAATAAAGCTCTCCACTGCATAAACAGTGGGCCCCCTCACCTTCTCGAGGAGTCTGATCTGACTTTAGTAGAGACACTGCCCTCCTAAATAATTTTAGAATCTTCAGCCCCTAAGAAAAAGGCCCCTTATCTGGTTTTAGCATTTACATAAAAGAACAATTAAAAATGATTAGGCTTCAAACACCAACCCTCCAGAACTTGGGATAGAATGAATTTGAAAACTGGTACTGAGTTGACAATAAGAAGACCGAAAGTGCTTTCTTCTGTGTCCTATACTAACACGTGTCTCATCATCGGGGTCGGTATATCTACCCTCAGCACATGATGTGACCCCCAGTGACAGGGGCCTGGGAGCTGGCATGAAGCCCTCAGCGTGTGATGTCCCAGCGAAGAGCTGTCCCTTGGACTTGGAGTCAGACGAGTGCTAAGCATCCGATATACGGACACTGACCAGGAGTTCCCAATCACCACGCCTGGAGAGGACACTCCGACTCGCAATGCATACTTTGAGGATTTTCCTTTTTTAAAAAGCAAGTTACTCTTTAAGTAAAGACTATCTGCTGAATTGAAGCACATACAAATATAGGAAAAAAACTCATGAAAGGTTTGCATTTTCTTGTGGGAGAACTACTTCAAGCGGAGTGGGTAGGGCTGAGGGTGTGTCTGTCCCCTGGAGCACCAATCACCATTCGGGCACGGAGCAGCAAGCTCAGGGGGCAGGTTCCTCCCGCAGACCCAGCGGCATGTGCCCTGGGACACGCAGCACAGGGGCAGGCGCTGCCGGGTCGCCTGCAGCAAGTCGCCCACCTGCACTATTCACCAAAGATGGTTGGCTAAGGAAGCCACAGGCTGCCCTCTTCCCCAAAAGGAACATGGGGCAGCATCGTTAAGCCCACACGCTCACACGCCTTCCCTCTACTTTTCAGTTGTGCCCCTAAGACAGTGGTCGGCAAACTCATTAGTCAACAGAGCCAAATATCAACTGCACGGTGATTGAACTTTCTTTGGAGAGCCATGTTTTTTAAACTTAAACTTCTTCTGACGCCACTTCTTCAGCATAGACTTGCCCAGGCCGTGGTATTTTGTGGGGCCAAAGAGCTGCATGTGGCTCGTGAGCCATGGTTTGCCGGCCACTGACTTCAGAGAACTCCAGAAATGAAGGAAAAAGAAACTAGCAACCATTTTTAAGCAATTCCCATAAGACACAAGAAGTGGCGAACCAAAACAAACACCTATCAAAGGTGGAAAAGAACCTTCCAGAGGATGCCTGCTATTGGGTTGTCAGCTAAAGCAGTTCTGAGTGAACTACGTTTCCAGAAGTAACGGAATTTGAGTCTTCCTATAGTTTAAGTCTCAGGCAGCTACCCTGGGCTCAGAGACACTCTGACAGAGATCCAGCAAGCTGGGTGGGTTGGGAGGGAAGGGGAAGAAGGGATGTTGGCTGCGGGGTAAGTGTGCTCCTGACTTCTGTCACCCTCCTTGACATTCCCTTGCATCCTGGGTTGCACGCACATATCCGACTTTGAGCACAGCCTGGCCCTTGCCTTACCCATGACGTGTACTCTTTCATTTGGTGCTGGTTGCTATGGGAGCCCCCGGCATGTCCCCTCCAAAAGCAGTCCTGGCAGAGCTGGTAGTTGTGACACTGTTGGCATCGGTAGCGGAATCCCATCATGCTCTCGCTGTGGCAGAAGGAACACTCCACCGGGTGGAAGACTGAGGAGGCAGCAAAGGAAGAGAAAATAAGAAAACCCCAGTGCGAGCCAGGGTAAGGACAGACACGGCCTGACGGGGTGGCGTGTCTCGGCCGGGTGCCCTGGCGCCAGCTGACAGCCGGGCTGGGCTGAGCAAAGCGTTGTGTCTATGCCAGGCGCCTCACTGCCCTTTCCAGGTGTGCGTGTGGAGGTGGAAGAAGTGAAAGGAGGTGGAGGACAGGTGTTCTTTTAACAACAAGTTTCTGAAATGCCACTTGCTCTTTCTATTCCCATCTCTCACACCAGTCGTCGGCAAACTGTGGCTCTCGAGCAACATGTGGCTCGAGAGCTGCGAGTTGCTGCTCTGTTGACTAATGAGTTTGCCAACTGCTGCTAGATTCAATGTTACCATGTAGTTGGAAGCTGTGAGGATACTGTGTGCAAAGAGGTAAAGGGTAGTATATGATAGTGTTGGCAAACTCATTAGTCAACAGAGCGGCAAACCGTGGCTCGGGAGCCGCAGTTTGCCGACCACTGTCTTACACTACAATAATATAAATGACTCAAACTGGTCCGTTTCTCACCCCCCCTCCATCCCTATTCCCCACCCCCAAACTGCTCTCTGTCTCCAGGAGGCCAGCACAGTCACTGGGAGACTCAGCACCATGGATGGACATGGCTGACCATCCAGAGGGGAGAGAGCAGAAAGGGAGACATGAGGAAGGAGAGGGAAGAAAAAGAAAGAAAAATGGAGGAAGAGCAGGAAAACTGGA
Organism: Vespertilio murinus; assembly: GCA_963924515.1. NCBI lineage: Eukaryota > Metazoa > Chordata > Mammalia > Chiroptera > Vespertilionidae > Vespertilio > Vespertilio murinus. Next base: position 8,065,982 of record OZ004709.1, read on the forward strand.
TGAGAGAACTGAGTCATTTTTTTTAAATGAAGCAGCTAAAGGGCTTACCCTCTTTCCCCGAAAATAAGGCAGTGTCTTATATTATTTTTTGCTCCCAAAGATGCGCTAGGTCTTATTTTCAGGGGATGTATTACATTTCCATGAAGTAGGTCTTATTTTCGGAGGATGTCTTATTTTCGGGGAAACACGGTATTTAATGAGTGACATGGCCTCCATCTAACAAACAGATTTGTTTTCTTTCCGAAGAGGCAGATGGTCAGGGAGACAAGTAAACGATCTAAAGACAGTTCCAGTTCAGACAGCTCAGGAGACACGACTGTCTTTGGCAGAAAACTGGAATCACGAAGCAGGTAAGGTAAACTAGTTGACATTGGAAGCTAACCAATGGTCAAATCCAAGTAACTGTCTCTACGCTATGAGCTAAAGATTGTAAACAACAACTCTTGCCTTTGGTCACATTATTCTCTGGCTAACCAGCCAGGGAAAAGAATGTGCATGGAAATAAACGAAGATAAAAAGTCAATTGCAACCACAAAGGCATAACCAGCTCTGGAGGTATTGCCTCCTGACTAAGCATCAGCCCTCCTTTTTCTGGCTCCTGGGAAAGGCAGGGAGAGCCCTGGATTACAGACAACGGCTCTCGGGGACAGGCCTGCGAAACCCATTTCCTGCAACAGGAAGTGCTGAGCTTCAGGGTGAAATTACAGCCTCGTGACGGAAGGTGACTAGCTCTCAACTGTGAACAGTAACATGGACTCGGGTTGCATGACCTGACCTTGATTGCTCTTTGCTTCTGCGGATGAGTAAGAAACATACAAAAATAAATCTATGCTTGGTAGTGATCATAGAGCACTTACTTAATTCATTTTTAAAAATCTTCTCCATGAGCAAAGCAGGATACATTTGTAACTTTTAACTAAGAGAGATAATGAGGGCAGATGCTAGACGTTCTGAATGGGAACATAAATTTAAGCTAACTTTACCTCCAATCTATGTTAAAGAAATGTGTAGGAGTTAAGATTCTAGTAAGAGATATGGGATAAATGAAATCTCAGACTTGAATTGAATAACAAATAAGAACATCTAAAGATTAGAGAAGGAGGCACTGAATTGCTCCGTGTCTAAATGTCTTTAAATCTCCTGAACCGTGGTTTCCATTTAAACTTGGGTGTGTCAATATTTACTCCTTTTACCCTAGAATAGTGGTCGGCAAACTGTGACTCACGAGCCGCAGTTTGCTGCTCTATTGACTAATGAGTTTGCTGACCACTGGGTGAAGCATTACCCTTATCCAGAAATTTTGACTTCGGGTTAAAGACCTTAGTACATTATTAAAATGTTTTTTTTTTATAGTGTTTTTCCCTAAGGCATTGGTCAGTTTGCCGATCACTGCCCTAGAAAACTTGCCCTTATAAAAAAAACACTGTATGGCTTTTATATTTTACATAATTACAACCGCTGAAATATAATTCTGAGCACATGACAAGAGATGAGTAAGTTTCTCTCATCCAATGTTTTCCCTTCTCCTCCACCTGTTCCTGGCCCAGTGTCTAGGAAGACATCCTCAATGCCAAGATAAACCAAATTGGAAATCCAGGCCTAAAACAAAATAATGGAAAAGATCCCATTCGTTACTGAGATTTCTCTGTTGTGTCCAGTCTTTATGCCACACCTGACCTGTAACTGCAGGGTACACAGGGAGATGACTTGAACTTTCTTGCACTGACTGTCTTAACTTGGCCATGCACCCATAGGGCCTTGTGAAGATCAGGGAGACCGGTTAGTTGCATCCTAAACAAAGCTCGGGACAACAAAATCCATGACCTTAAACCAAAATCCATCTTCCTAAAACCATGACCTTAATAACCATGGGGCTGACTGGCTAATTTCAATGGCCAAAAAGCCTGCCTGCACTCAGCAGTGCCGACTCACCGTTCTCTACATTCGCCAGTCGATGCAGAAGGGGCAGCCAGACCAGACACTGCGGGGGAGGATCTGACATGAGCGTGTCCAAGAAACCGTTTAGCGTGACCTTCTTCTGCATAAAAAACAAAACACAGTAAGAGACGACAGCACACCAACCCGCAGTAACTGAGAACAGAGAATACGCTCAATTCAGCTGCTCTGCAGCTCTCAATCGGGATGGGACAGGATGTCCATGGAGCCTCTAAGGCATGAAGAAACAGAACTTGGAACTAAGTTCGGCAGGACTTTAAGCGCAGAGTGTGTTTTACACATGTACACACAACTGAATTATCTCCACTGAGGCCGGGGCCAGATGCTCCCACGGAGAAAACCAATTCTGGGAGCACTGCTTTCCCAGGTGAGGGACATTCCCATCAAATGTCACCCAGCTGTGGGTCATGGCACCTGCCACAGTGCCACACCCGTCTGTCTCCTGCATTGGCACACCAAGCGGCGCCCCAGGCTAACCTGTGGCAACCTCAGGTAAAACCTCCCTCAGAGCCCTAAATGTCCCGTGTCCTGGAAGATTTAGGTAGCCGTATCTCTCATCTTTTGGGACTCCCACAGAGCGACATGGCAAGGGCCATACTTTCTCGTCTTCTCTGACAAACATTGGTGAAACCAGGGGTCCGTCAGACATGTGTTTCATGTGAGGCGGAGGGACCTTTTAGCCCCTTTGATAGGGCAATGGTGATGATGGTGATGATGGTGATGATCCGGAGACTGTAGGGTTGTCGTAGGATTACATTCGACAACGCAAGTAAACAGCTTGGCATGGTGCCTGGCTGGTGGTCAGTAGACATCACTTGTCACGATGATGCAGGTGGGTGAAGTCTAGTGCCTGATGCACAGGCCATTTGTCAAAGGCCGGAAGACAGGCTACAGGCTACAGGCTACAGGCTACAGGCCACAGGCTACAGGCTACAGTGTACAGGTTATCACTTGTCTGAGCACTGCCCGGAGTGACACACGGAGGAGAGCAGCTGCCGTTGGGAAGATGCTTCCTTTCACACGTTCTTTCCTACCTGCTGAGAGAAGCAGGACCTGGCGGACTGCTCCGTGTAACCGAAGGAGGGCCCTTCAAACACCGCCGTGGGCAGTTTGAGCACCTCCCGCAGGAACTGGTCATAGCGCCCGTAGACCATCACCCCGCTGGAGTCGGAGATCATTGAGAAAATATCTGATGGGAGAGGAAGGAAAGGTGCTTATGCTTCACGGAAACATCCCCCTCTGCTTCAGTTCAGTGTATCTGTTTCAAGTAACACAAAGGTGGCAGAGTAAATGGTGTGTAGGAAAGAATAATAGAAAAGCTATTTTTTTTTATTCTGAAACATTTCTGGCAGGGTGTTTTCTTTGGGGTCCTTTTGTAGATGATTGTGGCACATAGCTGTAATTAGTAATCAGGGTAAGATTAGCATATTTTGATAAGACGGAGCACATGACATTGTTTTTTTGGTCAATTATTAACTCATATATAACTCAAGGCAGAAAATGTATATGTGAGAAATATGCTGATCTTGTTTTTTTTTTTAATGTAACTTTAACTTTTTTTTGTTAATCCTCACTTGAGGGTTTTTTCCTATTGATTTTCTAGAGAGAGTGGAGGTGAGGGAGAGAAAAAGAGAGAAAGAGAGAGAGAGCATGGTGGAGTGGAGGTGGGAATAGTAGGTGTGCTGGAGCTCAGAGAGGGGGCTTCCAGAGGGCGGAGTGGGTCAGGGAAGGTTTCCTCACAGAGGCGAGCGCTCGGCCAGCGTAGAGGACAATTAGGGGGTCGCCAGGCTTAGGAAGCTGGGTCAGGACGCGGAGGAGCATGCTCAGGCATGAGGCACGCAACCATCAGCAACCAGGAGCCTCACGGCGCCTGGGAGGAGGTGAGGGGGAGACAGGGAGAGCCTCCAAAGCTCCATGAAGGAGTGTAGACTGAGTCCAGAAGATGCTGGGAAGACACTTTAAGAATTCAAGGCAGGCTAGTGACCTTGGATAGGCGTGTGTGTGTGGGGGGGTGGGGGGGGAGGGGGGTGGGGGGATGGGGGGATGGGGGTGGGGCGCGCAGAACAACCAGTTCAGCAATAGCAGCTCAGCAAATACATAGTGCTTGGTGCTTGACATAATACTGGTCTTTTCAAGAAAACAAAACCAGCCTCCCGGAAGCTCCAGAACAGCACTTGGCATCTGGGGCTCACAGCATTGGGTTCCGTAAGGTCTTTAGGACCACCCAGGAGCCCCGAGCAGAAATACAAATAAGCGCTCCATCTCACTAAAACAACAGACTGCAAAACAAACAAACAAAACAATAGGCTATCATCAGAGCAAAATCCACTTGCCAGGAGGACTGCATCAGGCCAGTTTGTTTAGGCTGCTGAGTCCTATGACTCTGGGCTCCTGCAGGTCACAATGAGCACCCCGCGTGCGGGCCGGCTCCCGGGGCCCTGAGCATGGGCAACGGTGCTGCAGCCTGGGTTTGCTGTCCCTTCGGACGCATGTAAAAGCAGTTTCCAAAACAGCTTTCCATTGCCTGTGCGTTTTCTACTTGTTTGGCTTTCTACAATCCCTAATTTATTTGTAGCCAATTACCCCTGCCATACCCACTTGTCCCCGAGGAGCCACCGGGGAGAGCTGAGTGGAAACCGGAAAGCACCAGGGTCCGTGATGGCACAGGACCAGCCTGGTTAACGAAGGGCTGTGAGTGCGTAACTGCGGAGAACCGCTCTCTCCAGCCTTCCTCAAACGTGCTTTCACAGGGGATCCTTTCATCCACGTGCCTGTTGGCTTGGCATGGCATGGAATACGTGTTTGGAAATGTCCAGTCTGAAAAACACACCCATGTGTCCAATGTCCTCAGCCTAAGTGGCCAACGGTGACCTGAGGTCAGCAGGCAAGACCCCCGCAGTTCTGGCTCCTGTGCTGACCATCCTCCTCTCTGCTCACCCCGAGGAAACGCCTCCTGGACGGCACGGCTCTGCCTTCGAGAAAGTGGGGGACACCCCAAAGGAACCCAGAGTTTTTTATTTTCCTGTCTCTTCCCAAGAGGGGCCCCACAGTGTCTAATCACACGGACACTGTTTTTTAAAAGAACAACAACATTGGTTCTGCCACCTTCTAATTGGGCTATTACCCTTCAGCCAAGTCTTGGTGCAGATAGTTTCCAATTTTCTACATCGTTCAGTCTCACTGAAGATAACTGAACCGGCCTGTGTAACAAAGAAGCCTGCGTGTGAGGGATTCTCTGGAGGCTGCCTCCATCTGGCCCTTCCATTTGGCCATTCCATGAAAGGAGGGTTCTGGAAGTGAGGGGAGTGTGAGGTCATGGGGGCTTCCATGCACCTTCCACTTATCTGCTGACCCAATGACCATGACCCTCTCTACCTTGGAGGAAGTGTGGGGGGATTCCATAGGAACAAAGGACTCATTTCTGTATCTTCCTTCAGTCAGCCCCTCCGGGTGCATCCAGGAGCAAGAGGTCATATTCAGAAGAGGCTGCGAGGAGGGAGGGAGCCCATGGTATCCAACCCCCCAGATTTAGGGCAGACAGGAAGCTGAGGACTAAAGAAGGGAAGCAACTTCCACAGGGTAACTCAGTGAAGCAGTCACACAGCTGGGCTTATGACCTGGGCCTCCTAGTTCCAATCACAGCGTTCTCTTAATGCTGTGACATAAACTCATGGTAGTTAGTGTAAGGGGGAGGGTTCGTTTTTCTTTTCAATGGCAGAATGTCCCTCATTTTAAATTGGCTATCTATGAAAATTCTTTCCCCTACACCCACACCCTAAGCCCACTGAATCAGGAATTCTGGGAGTGGGACCCGAAATCCATGTTTTAAAAAGCATTCCAGGCGATTCTATACATCCCACTGGTATTGGGAAAATAGTCAGGCTGCCATTTCAGTTTTAAAGAATGTGATTTACTTTAACTCTCGGAGTCTCAGCTTCTTTACCTACAACAAATCAACCAACCAAAACACTCCCACTGTTCTGTAGATGGAAAACTCTACATATTAGTGACAAAGGTACTTAAAAGCCCCATAATCACTCAATGTACTGTGGCTATCGTGCTTTGACTGACATCCGGTTCACTATCAGCCCACAGTGTCTCTACACAATTACCATGCCCCCTGCTCTGGCAATGTTTACTTTGGCCCGGTTGGAGTTCCTAGTGATTTGAACAGCACTGGCCGAGAATGAAGAAACATACCGGGAGCTTTGGCTTCGGATTACCTATAAAAGGAAGGTGGTCCTCCAAGTCCTTATAATGATGGACTTGTCTGTAGGGCAGTACAGTACAATAAACTTGGAAAAAATATATCTTACTTTAATAGCACAAAGTCTAGTTGGTAACACTCAACAAGTTATCAATAATAATAATCTGTAAGTAGAAGGAAAACATGCCTTGCATTAACACTTATCTAATACAAAAATATTTCTATGACAAAATCTAAAGATCAATGAAGATCATCAATAAAGATCATATTTCAGCTGGCCAGTGCGGCTCAGTGATTGAGCAACGACCTATGAATCAGGAGGTCACTGTTCGATTCTATGTTCAGGGCACATGCACTGATTGCGGTCTCAATCCCTAGTGTGGGTTGTGCAGGAGGTAGCTGATCAATGGTTCTCTCTCATCACTGATGTTTCTCTCTCTCTCTCTCTCTCTCTCTCTTTCTCTCTCTCTCTTTGAAATCAATAAAAATATAATTTAAAAAAGATCATTTTTCAAACAACAGTCATAGCATGAGGAAAGTCACAGGTGAGCAGGGGTCATGGCAGGGCTGAGGAAGAGGGAAATGTGATGTGGGGAAAGAAAGATAGGCGAAGAGAAACACGAAGAGCAACTTACATCTTAATTTGTCCATGATCTTCCCTCCACACAATGTGGCTAAAGCCATTTTGACAGCAAATACTGAAATTTTGCCATGGCCTTCCCTGTTTCATGATAATAGAAAAGGAAAAAAAAAAAAGATGTCATTTGGAGAACTTCCAGTAACAGGTTTGACATTTTCTGTTCTGTAGAATTCAAAGGACAGCTGATCCATTATGTGAACAATCCATTTTAACAAAGGTTGTGAATACAAGTCAACACACATTTCCAAAAAACTGTCTAATAAATGTTTTCTTCTTTTAAGAGCCAGAAGACTCTTCAAGTTATCTTTTGTATATGGCAACTTGTTCAAAGCATGGACTGGTAGCCAGCCAGAGGGGTATGTACTGTTTAAGTATGGATTAAAGTCACAGAACATGAGTTTCACAAAACAGTTTCATGAATGACAATTCTACCATTTCTACAATTTATTTAAACACTGCTTCCGATTTTTTTTTTGTAAGTGAATTTCTGACTTTTGTTAGGGTAACTATGAGGATTTTTTTAATCACACATTTCTCTCCCACAATGATCATTCCTTCCCCACAAGCCAACTGTACTTAGGCTGATCCACCAAATTTCAAAGTGAGCTGGTATTTTAAAGGGACAAAAGTAAGAGCTCTGTTTGACTGGTTCTTCTTCTACCTAAATGACACCACAGCTGCCAAATCTTCATTGATTTATGAAGTATAACTAACTTGCCCTTCACAACGTGTGATACAAAGGGCATACTGTAAGAAGTATAATACCCCCGGTAATGATTTTCTAGCTGGAATAAACTCTTCATTCTTATGTCCTTAGAATTAGAAAGTATATCATACAGAATTAGTAATTCACTGCTTTGATCATTGTTACTCTTAAGAATGACCAAAAGTTAGTTAAAATAATAATGTAGTTGAAAGGTAAGTCAAGTGTGTATTCACAAGGGAATAGTATATAGAATAAATCATTTATATGAATAAGATTCCTATAGCTGACATATTAGGAAAATAAGGTATAATAAATAGCTATGTCTTTGTTCCTTACTAGACTTCAGAATGAGATCATTTGTTATTTACCATTGTTGTTGTCAGTCTTAGCAAGAATGCCTGAAAAACATCTAGCCAGAAAGCAAAACTGACTGAACCCTCTGCTAGTGACATTCATATTTCTAAGCCTGACCACAACACTACGTATTTACTCAGTGGGAATCTTCACTTGGATACTCCACGTCCAACCAAGTGTGTTCAAAATAGAACTCATCTTTACAGAGCTTCCCCATAATAGTCGAGCCAATCCTATTACTAACTTGCTCTTCCTCCTCCAGTCCTTCTGATGGTTAGAAAGCCCGTGTACCTAGTTACCCAGTGAATCCTGGGATAGGGGTCAGCCTTGACTTCTTGCTCTTCCTAAACTCACTAACACCCGAACACATGTGGAAGGGATTCAAATATACCTCTTCACTGTCTATTGAACTCATTCTTTTCTTCCCTTTCCCACTGCCATTTCTTCCAGCAGTGTTTTCTTTAACACTGTAAAAACCTTTTAAATATCCTGTTTGAATGCTCCTACTACAAATCCAGCCATGCTATTTCATTATTTAAAACTCTTCTTGCTTTGTTTGCCTAAGGATTTGCGTTTAGCTTTTCCAGTCTTCTCCAGTCTTACTGGCTGGCATTTCTGTTGCACTGCACACCACAGTCCCCTTTAAGGCCTCCGCCCTTCCCAGGACCCTCCCACCCATTCATCAAGACCCAGCTCAGCGGCTTCATTCACTCTGCTCTGACAATAGCTTTATTCCTTGCCTCCCAGATGTGGAAGCAATGGCTATCCCCTGCACTTTTCCCAGTATGTGGGACCTACTCCTGGAGACCTTGACTTGTTCCTTTGCATGTGTGCAAGTGACTCAGCTCCACACTGGGAGACCTGGGGGGCAGGACAGCCTTCTGAGTCAGGTGAATTTCAGTGTCTTGCGCTTTGTCTCACACAGAGTCACTGAACAATACATTTCTTATATCAATTAATGACTATGAATCATTATAATTGGTGCCGGTAGAATTTTGGATGGCCATTCATTATGTTGTTTATTACTTTTAGAGCAGGCAGCTATAATAAAAATGTAATCATTTTGTAAAAAAAAAACCCACCTCATTAAAAATTATCCCATGTGCCCTGCATTCCCAATTGCATGAATAACTAGAAATATCAAAAATTTTATTCTATGAAACAATTATTTTCCTAAACTGAAACATGGCTCAAATAATGAGAACAGGAAAGTCTACACATGAGGAAGGATAGGAGTAATACAGTCATCTTCAAAATGCAAAGAAATTGAACAGCATTGTAAGTGAGACTTTAAGAGCAATATGAGTTTCTTTCAGTGATTCAGAGCAAACGATTTAACTCAAGAAAGAGAAGAGACCACAGGTGATGTTGGAACAGAGCGATCTCCAAAGGATGAAGTGAGAGCTCACAAGGGGTTTCTTAAACCTTAGCTTTTCGTGAAGAAGATATAGGGAGATTGCCAGTCCTGTACTGTTCCTGGAAATGCAAGATTAATGCTATTAAACCCAACAGTGGCTGCACCAGAGCTATTCTGCCACATTGATACAATAAATCTAGATAAATCACCAAGTGGAGGGCAGCTCAATGAGAGTGCTGCAGGAACTCAAGGATGAAATTAGCCCACTGCAGTGTATTGTTAGGCAAGCTGCTCTGCCAGATTGCAAATGTGACCCTGTCAGGAAGAAGCATTCAGAGGTGGCTGCGTTCAGACCACTGATAACCCTGTAAGGCAGTGGTCGGCAAACTCATTAGTCAACAGAGCCCAATATCAACAGTACGACGACTGAAATTTCTTTTGAGAGCCAAATTTTTTAAAACTTAAACTTCTTCTGACGCCACTTCTTCAAAATAGACTCGCCCAGGCTGTGATATTTGGTGTAAGAGCCACACTCAAGGGGCCAAAGAGCTGCATGTGGCTTGTGAACCGCAGTTTGCGGACCACGGCTTTAATGAGTCGGAGGAGTGAGTGGAAATGACTGACTCCACAATGGTGAATGGGGGCACCAGAGACTTACATACAGACAGCTCCTTCCTTTCCTTTTTGGACCTTTTCAGTAGATGTAACAGAGGGGAGGCAAGGGCGGGGGCCGGGAGAGGAAGATTTCCTAAAGGTCTTTTTTTAAAAAAAAAATATATATTTTATTGAGTTGTTACAGATAGGAAGAGAGAAGATAGAAAGCTAGAAACATCGATGAGAGAGACACATCAATCAGCTGCCTCTTGCACACCCCCTATTGGGGATGTAACCGGAATCGAACCTGGGACCTTTTGGTCCGCAGTCCTATGCTCTATCCACTGAGCCAAACCGGTTTTGGCTCCTAAAGGTCTTTGACAAGATTCCATAGCAAAGGCTACTCTTCCCTGTCATCTAGGGATCAGGGTCCCTAGTTTTTTTGTGCAAAAAGAACTGGCATTAAATAAAGGAGTGAGAAGCAGAGAGAAGCTGGCTCCATCCCCAGTGGAGAAAAGTAGGAACTACTCTCCTTAGAAATGGTCCTTCCTCGGGGCTGTTGGACTGGGGAACAGTCAGTGGAACCCTGTCCAGGTCCGGGAAGTGGAAAGTCAAGCTCCTGGGGATGGACAACAGGAAGCTTTCCGCAGTCGCGTGCAAACGGGCAGGAAATCGGCCCATTGTTCCAGAGTAAGCCAGTCCGTGCAGAGCCTCCGGGAGCGAAGCAGGAAGACCGGACAGGTGGGGTGGTGGCTGTCCACCACAACTTGGGAAGCAACCCTGCCAGAGAGTAGGGTGGAGAAGAGCCATAGGTTGTCCCCAATGTTGCAGGCCAGGCGGCCTCCGAATGGGCAAGCCCAGGAAGAACGCCAGAGAAGGTGATGCTCTTCTCTGGCCTTTGTGAAACACGAGGGTGACTTGCCTTGCATTCCACATGCAGTTCCATGACCACCCCCAGAAAGACGTCACCGAGCTGGATGTGCCTGAGGATCAGTGATCGATGACGGGACCACGTAGCTTTTCTTTGTAAATTAAAGCTTTAGTGCAGCTGACGTTGTAATAGCATAGAAGAAACAGCGGAAGCTTAAAACAGGTATTTACTCTTAGCCTGCCATTTATTATTAAAAGAATAATTTTATTTTTAATGTAAACATTTTATTTATTTTAATATTTTCTTTTCAATGCAGAGTGAGAACACAATGGATAAAGCATACTTTACTCTCTCCACCCCCCACTCTTTGTCTTTTTGGCATAATGGGATATATCCCATTTGTAAGCCAATTCCCTTGAAGGTTTTGCTGATGCAAACTTTACTTTCCTATTCTAGCTTGATGTCAATAAACACCCAATTATATAGATATATTGGTATTTAAGTAATACCTAAAAGGGTATTTAAAAGAACCAGAAAATTATCAAAAGTACAAACTGAGGGGAAACTGATTGGCAGCGGGAATAAAAAAAGTACACACCCTTGGGTTACTATATGGAGATTTGTAGCGTGTCTGTCTTAAAAATATTGGACTCATCCTAATAAAAAGTGAGTCATTATGCTGAGATTACCTGAGTTTACAGAGAAAAGCTGATTTCTTTGAACTAAGAACACATTGCCTTCAGGGGAAAGTTGTCTGGGCGGGAAAATCTACTTTGACAAGAAGGAAAAAGAACAAATTGAGAAGAAGGCTGGGTCTGGGATGCTGGGCCGAGCTCACCACAGAGTGTACATTTTTCTCCAAACGGCTGGGAGAGTGTCTCCACGTCGAAGTTAGAGAGTCCCATGATAAATTTCACACCAGTGAAAGTGAGATTTGAATTCTGACAGTATTTTTTTTGGACAGGTTGGAAGAATTATTTCTCCATTTAGGAGCACCAAAATCAGAAGCTCGTCTTCTGCCAATATGTTTTACAGAAACATTTGGGAAGCATTTTTGATACGTAAATCACAACACTCGACCTGCGCCACCACTTCCTCCCCTGGCTTCTCTCCTGGGAATGATTGGTTCACATGGATCACTCATTTAGGGACTCCATCGATAGGTAGTGACAGTGCTTAAGAGGTTGGGGATATGTACTCATAGCCTATTGGAGAGAAAAGTGAACCCCAGTTTGTGTTAATAACACACAATTTCACAAAGTGCAGGGAGCTTATCCTATTTACCTCTAATTCCCAGCCTATCTTAGTACCTGGCACACAGCAAGCTCTTTATATGTATACTAGGAGCTCGTTTGCAGGAAGATTCCTGTAAGCTGCTGCTGCTGCCGCCCGCGCTTTCCCTCTGGCAGCCACCTTGCTTCCCGCTTTTCCTCACTCTTCCTTCTAAGCTGTCTTCAGTCTTCACTCCTCCCTCCCGCAGTGTATGCAAATTAACTGCCATATTTGTTGGGTTAATTTGCATACTCGTTCTGATTGGCTGTGGGCATAGCAAAGGTATGGTCAATTAGCATTTTTCTCTTTTATTAGTGTAGACTAGAGGCCTGATGAATGAATACTTATGCACTGGAGAGGGGGTCCCTCAGCCCAGCCTGCCACCTCTCACAGTACTGGAGCCCTCAGGGCGGGAGGCAACCCAATGATCACAGGAAGATAACACCCCATCACCTCTGCTGCTGCCACTGCCAGCAGCACAAGCCTCAGTTGGTCCTGGTTACCTGAGCCTCAGGAAACCCTGGGTAGCTTGCCTGTGCCTTGGCCTGGCTTGGGCAGCTGGAAGGCTGAGAGGACTGGAGTACTCAGGAGGCAGGCACCCCGAAGAGGCTGAGGGGACTGGGCACCATCTTGTGGATGTGGGTGCCACCATCTTTGAGGGCAGGGCAGTCAATTAGCATATTCCTTCCTTGTTGGCTGTGGGCGCCTCCATCTTTGTGATGGTGAGGGTCAATTAGCATATTCCCTATTTATTAGATAGGATATGCTTTCTGACTTACCACTTAAGTTTTATATTGAGAAATTCTAAGTGTTTGAGTAAAATTGCAAACATTGACTTTAATGGCCCTTAATATTAGATTGCGCAGCCACATACATAACTTGGGCTAGATCACGTACGTAACTCTTGTTTTGGGTGTAGAGAAGTTAACATGTGGACAGACAGAAACCCCTCATTTGGCCCTGGCATCCCTGAGGTTAGCAAACTATCTGGGAAGAGAATCTCTCATAGCCCCGGGCCAGGTGAGTTTGCCAGAAGTTTCTCCAGAATGGAAGGGGCCAATACTGTCGACACTGTCTCCTTTACCCACCATGAAATCCCATCTGCTACTCATCCAAAGTAAAAGTCAGAAAGAGGAGTGGCATGGAGATGTTCAATTTGTCTACAGCTGTGAAAACCCTTCAGAAAGTGATTCCTTTTTTAGCAACGTAAGTATTTTCTTCCAGAACAAAATTTTAGATGAGAAAATTCTATGGCTATCTCAAATTTAAGATGTGCATAGAAAAGCCAAGTAAGCACAATTTTAAATATTTAGTTCTAGCCATATGGGTAATGGAGAGAAAAAAAGAAAAAAAATTGGCTTCATATGACTCTTCTCTTTTTCCTTTGCCTCAAAAGTGAACAACATGTTTTGTTGTTTTTTTTGCACAGAGAAATGTCTGGGTTCTCTGCAACACATCTTGCATTAAACATCAGAATAATTTTTAAAATTCAAAAGGCAGAAGGATTTTGGCAGAATTCCAAAATTATTTCACATCCATCCATCTTAATAGTGTTGTGGTTCCTTTCATCGTGTCGGGGGATAGGGGCGGGGCGGTCAGCAGTGGGAATGGATGTTCAAATGGCTCAGCGCGGTGCCATATGTCAAACAGAGGGGAAAGGACCAGGATTTTGCATTCTGTATTCTCTATGAGAGACTACAGATCTGAGTTCTGGATGGCAGTCATCAAAATGACTCTAAATCTACAATGTGTAACTTGTTAAGTCCAAATATATCTTTCACATACACTCTGTCAAACACGTCTAAATACCACACATGGAAAAGGCTAGAAATGTGAGGGTAATAATAATATCCTGTAATAAGCAGGGGAATCCCCGGGGGAAAAGTCCATTAATTCTCATTTAAAAAAATGAAACAGAAAGCATGAATAGAAATGAACCTAAACTGCTTCCTGAAACAAAATGATTTTGACTTTTCTCTCCACTCACCTCATCTAGTATGCAGCTGTGCGACCTGTAAATTATTTAACCTCTTGTCTCAGCTTCATCACTTACTCACCCTGGAGAATTATGATGATATAGTGCCAGGTCAGTGAGATGGTTGGGACACAGCAAAGGAGGAGGGCATCTTAGCTATTATTACAATGATTGTATTATCATCATTAGAGAATTGGCCTGAGAAATGTATCTGGACCCCTGAAAATAGAAAAATCACCGTTCCTTTTAATATTTACCATTGTCCTACGATGAGTTTTGAGTGGCTGAATATATGTGAAGACAGTATTTGCCAAAAACAAGGCCCTGGGGCCATAATCTACTTTATGAGGAACTAGCCTAACAAGAAAGATTCTCCTGAGTTGAAATGAGGGGTTAAGTTAACACACTGAATGGATGTTAGTCTTTCCCAGGAGTAGGAAGAGAGTAAGACAAATATTGAAATCTTCTGTAAAAACGGGACCACGTGCATTAGTGACTGTGAATGTTTGATTTTCCTCTCTTGTGGAGCAGAAGTTAAAATTGAGGGTGTGAATCTTGGTGACAGAGCAAACTTGGACTCACTAGTGTTGGTAATATATCGGAGATCAAGGAGGACTTAAGCTCAGAAAACAAAGAAATCGGTGTGACACGAGCTAAGAAAAGTCATTCTTTGATATTCATTCATTCATTCATTCATTTATTCATTCATTCATCCGGCGATTCATTATGAGCTGCGTATTGTACGAGGTGCTCTGCGCACAAAGAAGACCCGGTTCCACTCTAAGGCAGCCTGTGGGAGCCAGGCGGACAAGCAGTAAGACATGCGCTGGAAGAGAAGAGCAGAATCACGTGTAAGGAGCTGGGAGCTGGGAAAGGGTGAGCAGCTCAGCCATAAGGGGGAAGGGCTCCACTGTGTATCCGATCTTGAGACCTCACTGCTCAAAATGGCCAGTCCTTTAAGAATTAGTTTCAAGGTAACCATTATACCTCAATAAAGATGTTTACATAATAATGATTTTTATCTAACTTTATGCCATGTTATTTTTCTTTTGTACTTTCAATTTTCTAACAAAGAACAACAGTAAAAGTCCTTAGAATTCTCCAAAGAGATCTTTCCTCATTTCGGATCATTTTCTTGGCGGAGTCCAACTGGGTAGGTCTGGTGACTTTTAAGGCACCATGAAAATAATGACCCCATTTCCGTGAATCCAAGTTCTTATTTTCATGAATTTATATTGGTGTAATGTCTTTCCTTTTTATTTCTTCATCGTCTCTTTTGAGACCAGGTTCTTAAGGTATCTATGACTTTTACTTTGGATTTTATCTGTTCATTTAAATATAGCAAATAAAAGAAAATCTTTTAAATTCTATAACAGCAACAGCACATCCTTGATCTTCTAGGATCAGCCTCATTCATGACGACCAAAATACAGGGGCTCCTTTATAATCACGTGTGTGGGTCACGGGGATATGGGATAGGAGGTGACATCAGATTTCCATACTGGATCTCATTTGGATAAACAGGAGTTTACAATGATAAGAAACAGAATCAACATTCATTTTATTCTTGTTTCTCTTCTTATGTTCACTTGTAAGTTGAATTTTCAGATATCAGTGCTTCCTGGTAGCTTATATTTCACATTGTCTTACATGTGAAAAGTCACAAGAGGGGAGATTTGATTATCAATAGAATGGCTTATACTCATCTGCTCTGTCCAGGGATCGAAGGCGGAAATACCTTCAGCCTGGGGCCCCTGTGTGAACGTGTCTCTACCGTGAGACCTCTCCATGTAGGTATTTTTACCCATCTCCCATGAGAGCAGGGGCGTTCCTATCTGCAAGAAGAGTAGGGACCGAGCAAAGGTTTCTTCTGAACATTTGTGTGAACTGTGCCTGACCTGGGGATAGTCCTTAAGCTTAGGGTTCATCGTTCTTGAAATAATTCAGCCACAGTATTATCATTATTTAAAAAAAAACAGGTACAGCTCTATTTTTTGAAATGATCTTCCCAATATTTCCAAACGAAAGTGAAAAATATAAGCCTATTAGTTTAAGCTCCATATATTTTATTAAATCCCCCTTCCTTATTATTAATCTTCCCTGTTTTTTAAAAAAAATATTTTATTGATATTTTACTGAGAGGAAAGTAGAGAGATAGAGAGCCAGAAACGTTGATGAGAGAGAAACATCAACCAGCTGCCTCTTGCACACCCTCCACCAAGGATGTGCCCGCAACCAATGTACATGCCCTTGACCAGAATTGAACCCGGGACCCTTTAGTCCGCAGACCGACACTCTACCACTGAGCCAAACCGGTTTTGGCAATCTTCCCTGTTTTGATATTTATAGAATGGGCCCAAGTTATATTTTAGCTTAGATTCTTTATGAATGATCCAGTAATACTCCAAGTGTTAGCAAGAAATTATATTACTCGGTTCATATTTTCCACTAGAGGCCCAGTGCATGAAAATTCATGCACTGGAGGGGGGGGGGTCCCTCAGCCCGGCTTTCCCCCTCTCACAGTCCAGGAGCCCTTAGGGGTGGGAAGCGACCAGCAATCAGGGGAAGGCGACACCCCCATCATGCCTTTGCTGCTGCCAGCAGCACAAGCCTCGGCTGGCCCTGGACAGCTGGGCAGCCGCCATCTGAGGCTTGCCTGCGCCTCAGGCTGACCCTGGGTGGCTGGGGGGCTGAGGGAACTGAGTGACTCTGGAGGCAGGCGTGCAGCAAGGCTGGGCCCGCCTTGCTGTGCGCCTGCTGCTCTGGTGGTGCTAAGGGAACTGGGCACCGCCATCTTGTGGCTATGGGCACCACCATCTTTGAGGGTGTAGCAGTCAATTAGCTTATTCCTTACTTATTCCTTGTGGGCGCTGCAATTTTTGTGACGATGTGAGGATCAATCAGCATATCCCTCCTTTATTTATAGCATTGTTATACTTATCTACCTAATAAAAGAGTAACATGCCAATTGGCTGCACCTTTTCAATGCCCACCAGCCAATCAGGAGTGAGTATGCAAATGACCCCAACCAAGATGGCAGGTTAATTTGCATACACAGGCGCTGAGCAGCTGGGAGCAGGGCAGGACACAGGCTTTCCACACGGCCCCAGCTGCTCCAGGCCTCTGGCAGCATGGGAAGGCAGAAAGGCGGCGTTGGCCAGAGCAAAGGCACTGCAGGCAGCCAGGGGAAGGAAGGCCATTCTTGCACGAATCTTTGTGCACTGGGCCTTTATTAACAAGTAAGTCCTTCTGGGCCGTGTGGCTCAGAGGACAGAGTGTCGGCCTGTGGACGGAAGGGTCCCGGGTTCGATTCTGGCCAAGGGCGTGGACCTTGGTGGCGGGCACGTCCCCAGTAGGGGGTGTGCAGGAGGCAGCTGATGGATGTTTCTCTCTCATCCATGTTTCTGACTCTCTCTCCCTCTCCCTTCCTCTCTGTAAAAAAAAATCCATAAAATATACATTTTTAAACATATTTAAAAAAAAAAAAAAGAATTAAATAATGCCGAAACCGGTTTGGCTCAGTGGTAGAGCGTCGGTCTGCGGACTGAAAGGTCCCGGGTTTGATTCCGGACAAGGGCATGTACCTTGGCTGCGGGCACGTCCCCGGTAGGGGGTGTGCAAGAGGCAGCTGGTCGATGTTTCTCTCTCATTGACGTTTCTAGCTCGCTCTCTCTCTCTCTCTCTCTCTCTCTCTCTCTCTCTCCCTTGCTCTCTGTAAAATATCAATAAAACATATTAAAAAAAAAAAAAAAGAACAAGTAAGTCCCTTAAAGACTCCGTTGGCGAGTCTGAAAGCTGCCCTGCTCCTGCTAAGGGGCCAGGATGGGCACGCTCCTTCTAGGACTTCCATGGCCTGCTTCCTTTCTGCCACCTGTCATGTGGAGCCACAGCCTATCCACCTGCCCTGTTCGGTTACCATAGCAATTAGCCCAAAGCAGAACATCAGCTCTGAGGTCGGTGCAGACTGTGTGTAGAGTCTTTCACGCTGGACGGCTGGTTGTAGAATTGTTTACTGCAGCTTGAGAATTTCTCAGAACATAAGAATCTCAGAAACAGCAATGCATCCTGGCCAGACTGAGCACAAACACTTCTGTTAGCACGCGGGGTCGCAAAGGGACAGCTGGGGGCTTCTGTCAGCCAGGGGCATAGCAGCGGTAGCTGGCTAGATCGTCTCCTGTGCCCGCCTTACCTATTCCCGGGCACTGGCCAGACAATGAGACTGAGGCTGAAACTCTTCCGAGAGTCTTAAAGTGTGACTGCCGAAAGGTCAAGTTGGTAATTTCCCTTTTTAATAGTCAAAGCCCGTAGCACACGTGGAGGCGTTGATACGATCTCGAGGCCGGAGGCTTTTCACAAGAACCCCTTTGAAATTACAGGCTGATCATGGAATTCAAGGGGGTTTTTGTATCTCACACGGCTGCTGCTACGCCTTGGAGAAAGCACCGCCACTGAATACCTAAGCGCCCGCCCTGCCCCCGCCACTGCCACGCTGAGGACGGGACAATGACGGTCTCTTTGTGCTTCAGCTCCTTTCCCCGTAAAGAGGGAGATTTGGAAACGCCGTCTGTAAGATCTCAGGCGGCTCTGAAGTCTCTGATTCCGTGAGGGGAAATGATGAGAGATAATGAGGCCGGGTTTCAGTTGTGGTGCGTGGATAGCTTCACTCTGCTTTCTGTGGCCCATCCTCGGCCAGGCCACGGAAGGCAGGTCACAGCTACCCTCCCTGGGCTGGCCCAGACACCCCTTTCATCCTCTCACAGTCTGCTCCAGGGTCTGGTCACTTCCCCTCAGAAACACTGTCCTGGGCAATTTGCAAAGAAGAGAGTGAAAAACACCCCCCCCCCCCCCCACTCTGCATTAAATCGCTTCCCGGGCGCGCCATCACACACTTTCAATCGTCCAAAGCCTCTAGAAAGCATGGGATGAGTTAAATACAGGTCAGGACATAAAACACAATTGTACTCAATTTCCTGTTTTACTCTCTAGCCTTTTCCACAGCAGCTAACATTGAGGTTAAACACAGAGAAACTTGATTGAAACAAGTATCTGATCAAGACAAAATAGGCAGTAGGTTGGAGACTCGAAAACATTATTTGCAATAGAGACCAAGAAGGTACAAGAGGAACAGGTAAAATGCAACCGCCATTTGGAAGGCACTCACGGGTCAAAGGCCGCCAGCAGGAAGTTGAGCAGGAGGCCGATGGACTGCTCCACGTGGATCTGGTGCGTGGTGGGCATCCGCTTGTTGAGCTGGTAAAACATGGTGGAGAGCACGGCCTCCAGGCGAGCCACGCTGAGTTCCGTGTTGGGGTCCAGGTTGTTGAGCGCATTTTCCCGCAGAGCTTCTATGACGTTCCAGATGTCCACCAGGTGCACTGCGCACGGGTAAAGGAGAGGGAACGCGTCAGCCCACGGAGCAGGGAAAGGCAAGCTCACGGGTCACACGCCCCACCCACCAAGGCGCTCACACGCTGTGTGCTCCATGATTGTAGGGTTGCCTTGAGCACAATACGCAGTGCATCATTCCAAAGACTGGACGGGCGGTGTGAAATGACATGCAAATGCTTTACTGAATACCATAGCCTAGTAGATAGTTACTTCTAGGCTTTGTAATGACCCTAGAAATATAGCTGTTTCCCCCACCTTACATGTGAGTTAAGAGGATCAGGGGAGTTAACTGACACACCACAAGTCCAAGTCCAGTCAATGGTAAAACTGGCCTTCAAATCCAAGCCAGTCTGGCTTCTTTAAAAAACTGACATAAAGTTGGCATTTAACATCGTGGAACTAGAAGGTGTATACTATGTGGATTAGATAAATTTGTACATCTCAATCCCCTTACCACAGTGTTAGCTAACCTACCCACCATGTTCTGTCATTTCCTTTTTACAGTGAGGACATTTAAGATCTAGTTTCTCAGCAACTTGGAAATAGATATTATTTGTGATTATAGTTAACAAGTCTATCAGCTTCAAAGCATTTTCCAGTTGTACATGCTAACCCCTAAAAAATAAAGAGAGAGAGAGAGAGAGAGAGAGAGAGAGAGAGAGAGAGACCTACAACACTTAAATTTTATTATTTGGAAGGATATCATAACTGCATTTGAGAATTTAAAATATTTTCATTTACGTATTCTTAGTAGTATAAGGTTTGAAATAAGAAAGTGAGCAGGAAGACAGGGGCGGGGGCAGGTATGAGGCATCACTGTAATGCAACAGCAGAACGAAGTCACAGATAACTTCGTTGGTGAGAACGAGCAGTCAATTAACTTAAGTCATGGTTACTTTCACTAGGGTGGTCAAGAAATCCATTTCTATTTCTGTTCGCCCTGAAGTCTTGTTATGACATCCCAGAAACCATCACCACAATCAAGATAGTACATCCATCATCCCCAAAAGTCTCCTTTGAAATCTGTCCCAAGCCACAGATCTGCTTTCTGTCATGATTTTCTAGAATTCTATATAGCTGAAATCATCCAGTGTGTACTCTTGTTGTTTTTTTGGGGTAATCTGGATACTTTTACTAGTGTAACCATTTTGAGAGTCATCCACAATGTTGGTTGCATTAGTAGTTTGTACCTTTTTGTTGCCGAATAGTATTCTATTGGAGGGATATATCACAATTTGATTGTCAACTCACCTGCTGATGGACATTTGGGTTGTTCTGGTTTTTGGTGACAAAGAATAAAGTTGCTATGCACAATCATGTACAAATCTTTGTACAGACATAAGCTTCCAGTTCTCTTGGTAAGTACTTAGAAAGGAGGTGGCTATGTTGTATAGTAGGTGTATGTTTAATTTTTGAAAATCTCCCAAAGTGTTTTTCAAAGTAGTTGCACCATCTTACATTCCCATTAAGAATGTATGAGAGTTCCAGTTTCACCACAATTTCACCAAGTTCTGAGTTCACTTTTCATTATACTTTTGCATTTGAAAATAAACGTCGTCTTTCTCAAGGAAGTACAGTTCCAATTCCTGAGAAATGTGAATTCCCAAGTTCTAGTCTCCTACAGCTTTGCTAATTTCTGACACTGCGTTTAAGACACAAAACTGACATCTATTGAGCTCCTCGACTTGGAGTCCAGAGTAATGGTCTTGGAGTCGGAAGACCTAGGTGCAAATCTGGCTCTTCTACAAGTGTTTACACTCTTAGCTTTGAAGACTCACAGCACCCACTTCCCAATTTATGATGTGGGTATTGTGTTCCTTTAAATGGGAAATGCATAAAGTGGGTATTGTGTTCCTTTAAATGGTACACAGACACAATACTTTATACATGAACAAATGAATAAAGTAAATTCATAAGTTTTTTTTTTTTGCGCATATCTCTAGGTTCTGACACAGGAACACAAATCACTTTTCAAATGAATTACTTTAATGTTAAGTTTGGATAAATTCATATTTATGGGTTTTTAAATTTACAAAATTCTTTGTATATCACACAAGGAAATTATTTGTATTTTTTGATGTTATTTGTCAAATTTTTCACTTTAACAAGCAAGGTACTAAAAATAGCATTTATAAGTTGAATTTATTTATTTTTTGAGGAATAAAAGCTGGGATTTCTACTACTATTCCCTACATATTTGATCTATAGAGCCTCTGGATCCAGTCCTCAGGGAGATGTGTGGGTGCAGGACACAAAAAGAGCAGCGATGAGGGGACCCGGCCTGTGTCCTGATTGATATCTGTGCTCAGGCCACCAAGGGAAGTGGGTTACTATCTTCTTTCTGACTATGGGTCGTGTGAAACAGGTACTGGAGAAGACACACATGAATAGTGAACGTGGGCATTGGAGGGAGATGGCTATGAGTCAAGGAGGAGAAATGGCTGCTGGGAGAGGGAGCGCATCTGGATGCTTAGGTTTCTCTTGGAGAGTCTTTGTGGGGCACAGAGAGGCTCTCAGGATTCCCAGGGGTGGAATCATAGAAGTCCATGGAAGCAGCCAGCATGTCCATAGACAGTGGGGAGGGTCCCTCAGGAACTTCAGCCTCAGGTGCCCAGCCTACACTAACCTCCTCTCTGCCAAACCCACTTTCTCTGGGGTTCCCTCCCTTGATGAATGGCCTTAGCCCCTACCTTCTTCCCCCACCCCAGCTAGAATCTGGATTTCATTCCTGGGTCCTCATATCTCATATGCAATCAATGACCGTCCTCCATTTCCACAAACTCTTCTTCCCATCACCCGATTTCACCACCCAATGTTATCACCATCATCTCATTGACTAAGTCAATTCCTTCATCTTCACTCTCTCCCCTCCAATTCCTTCTAAACACTGTAGCCAGAGTGGCATTTCTGAACTACATATCTGACTTGTCACTCATATGTTGTGTCAAATCCTTTAATAACTTCCCAATTAAGTTGAAATTCTTCAACATGGCTTGCGAAGTTCTTTCAGACCTGGCCCCACTTTCTTCTCATCTAAGTCTCATCTATGCCTGAGTGTCAACACCACTTCTTCAAGGATGCTTGTCCGGATCTCTCACCTCCTCTAGGTTTTGCACCCTCCTACGTGCCACCTTGGGACCCTGTTCCCCCCATTATTTAGTGGACTCTGTGCAGGCCAGCTGGTAGTCTGGTTGCCCTCTGCAATTGTATGTTGCACGGGAAGAGACTCCATCTGCCCCCAGCCTCACACACCACAGGAGTTAATACCTATCTGTTGGCTAAGTAAACACATGACAAGGCAATGACTCAACAGTGAATGTGCATGCGACTGCTAAAGAGGCAATACGGTGTAGTCACACAGAATCACAAAAGCCTTGGTTTGCATCCCAGGTACATTATCTGTTGTGTTACTTGGCTTTTCTGAGTCTTCATCTTGGCAAAGTGGGGCTGGCAAGCGCACCTACCCTCAGATGGTTACTATATAGAATAAACTGGAAAAAAAAAGAATAAATGGGGTGATGCTTACAAATTGCTTGGACAGGGCATGTAACCTAGGAAATAATAATGTGGACACACAGCCGAAACTGGTTTGGCTCAGTGGTAGCGCGTCGGTCTGCGGACTGAAGGGTCCCTGGTTTGATTCCGGTCGGGGGCATGTACATTGGTTGCGGGCACATCCCTGGTAGGGGTTGTGCAGGAGGCGGCTGGTCGATGTTTCTCTCTCATCGACGTTTCTGGCTCTCTATCTCTCTCCCTTCCTCTCTGTAAAATATCAATAAAATATAAAAACAAAACAAAACAAAAAAACTTAAAAAAAATAATAGGGACACACAAAATATCTAGAAACCATGTGAACATCACTAAAAATAAGTACAATCTATATTTGGGCTTTCACAGTTAACGTCTCCATATGAGGAGAAAGGAAGCAGTAATTACGGCTGTTAGACTAGATAATTATAGATGAAAGTAAAATGAGGCTTCACAGTTATGTGCCAGGCCCTGGGTAGGGCCCAGGGACTCAATGGCAAACAATGCAGATGTGGCTCCTGCCTTGGGGAACAGAGTCGGCAGGGGACACAGAGATGAGTCACAGTCACACAAACAGGCAACTAGAAATTCTGTGACTTGCTGGATTATGTAATGGCTGTGAAGGGGCCAGAAGTACAAGAAAAGCATTTTACACAGTATTTTGCGCACAATAAGCATAGTTCAATATCTACTAATTATTACTGAGAAAGGTAAGTATCACAATTCTTCTGCTGAGTTGAGGAGGAACACTAAGAAATGTGCTAAGTCGAGAGTCATTAGGCAGTTAGTAAGGGGTCTGTTTTAAAGTCTGACAGATGTATAATAAATATGTTGCTTTCTGTGGAGCATTTTAGAAAATGAGGACATGTAGGTATGCTAGAATGATGCTATACCACTAGATGGCACTGCACACATTTCACTGCCGGCTCTCAAGCTGTAACTGTCCATCATGAAGCACCTGCTGTTAGGTGTAGGCAACCGGAAGTGGGGTTTCCTCATCCACCTGACTGTGTACACTTTACACGAATATACTAGAAAAGGCAACAGTTTGCAGAATGACATCATTTTGTTAACACTAATCATATCAAGAGTTAACAAAATGTTTTCTTAAAAGTAGAATTTAGTTCTTCATAGAATCAAAAGTACGAATAGGGTTAACTGCAGATAATTAATTACGAATACCTCACAGTAGTTTGTCTTCATAAATAAATGGAAATAGACAAAACTTCAATAGTCCGTCTTAAATCCAAGAAAGCCCAGTTGAAAGAAAAGGGCTAGGGTGAGGATTGGGGGAGGAGGGTTTGGGGTTTCGAGGGGAGAAGAATTTTTGAATCTCAAGTGATGCTGGCCACGTGTCCCCCTATTTGAATAGGAGACAGACTCTTAGTTCAAAGAGCGTCCCCGGGGAATGTGCAGAAATGCCAAACTCACTTACAGCTAACAGAAACGAGGGATGTCGTAAGCATTATTAGAAGTACCGGTAGTAGAATTGCGCGATAGGGTAAAATACAGAAGAGAGGGCACAGAAAGTACAGGAATATCAAACGACAGCTTCCAGATTTAGTCTATCTCTGAGTTCGTCCAGAAGCAGCCTTCCCAGGATCGCATCACAGAGACTGGGTGCAGGTCAGTGGCTCTAACCATGGTTCCCTTTTTCCTAAAGCACTAGGAGATCTCTTAAAAATCCCCAAGCCCAGCCTCGCCCACTCACTGACTCCAGAATTGAGGAGGGTGGGCAAGGGTTTTGACAAAGCTCTGCAGGCGATCCTGCCAACCACTCATCCATAAGCCTTGGGACAGCTCTCAGAGGGCTTGCCAGGAGGGAAGGCGGGTACACACCGGCTGGCAGAGCGTCCACTTCCATCCCTTCGGAGGAGTGGCTCTGCTGGAGTCTCCGGTGCGGGTGGAGAACGGCTCCCTGGTGAAGCCACTGGGCTGGTCTGGAGCATACTTGGAGTTTCAAGGCACGAGGTCTGTTAGAAATGCAGATCTCAGCACCCCCGCCCTCCCTCCCTTAGGCCTGGAGAATCGGAATCTTCCTTTTAACAACATCCCCAGTGTCTCTTCACACTCATTACCCCAAGCCGCTGTAACTAGCTTTCCTTCTCAGCCCCCCACTCCAGAGACTACAAACTTCATCCACAGAACAAGCGTTTGTTTAGCCCCTACCATGTGGCAGCACTGTCCTGGGTTCTAGAATTAGCACAGGCAAGACGGGCGTCTCCGACCACATGGGATTTACAGGTGGTGGGGAACAGAGACAGTTAGCAAACAAGCACATTGAGCGTGCTACAACACTCATCTATTTTCTCCTACAGAGGAAAATGGGCTTAGTGATAACAGATTTAGATCCAAGTGTTTCTTCATTTGCATAATGGGAATAATAATGCTCACCATGTTTACCTTATAGGTATTCTGAGGAACAATAAATGTTTACATGGAAAACATTAAACTAGCTGAAACCGGTTTGGCTCAGTGGATAGAGCTTCGGCCTGCAGACTGAAAGGTCCCGGGTTTAATTCTGGTCAAGGGCATATACCTTGGTTGTGGGCACATCCCCAGTAGGGAATGTGTAAGAGGCAGCTGATCAATGATTCCCTCTCATCAATGTTTCTAACTCTCTATCCCTCTCTCTTCCTCTTTGTAAAAAAAAAGCAATAAAATATATTTTAAAAAAGGAAAACATCAAACTATAAAGCATGCTATGTATTTTAGATGTTCTTATTTTTTTGAGAGAAAAACAGACCTTAAAATTTACTGTCACATTCAGATAAAATGATAAAATTTCCTCCCTTCAAATTCTTTTAGTTCTTTATTTCTCTCTGCCAGTTATAAAGATACAATATTTTTCTTCTATAATTGCAGGTTTGTTTTCCTCCGAATGAATGTAATACATAATCTATCCATGAGAGATTATATCACAGTGATGACTATTTTAGCTCACTTTCGGATCAGATACTTATCTCGAAATTCAGAGCGCCTCAGCCCATGAGCAAAAAGGATATGGCCAATGTATCGCCCCTCACCACACATCTATTGCACACACAGGCTTAACATATGGAGAGAGACAGCCATATGCTTCCACATACAGAGCTGGGAAAGGAAGCTAGAAATGAGATTCCAAAACCTTTTCAAAAAAGAAATTAAATTCCAACCAGTAACTTTAAAGGTTCTGTAATACATTATTCTTCAGGTTACAGGTAATTTAACAAACTAAGAGAGTCTGGCCATAAAAGAGATTGTAATTCTCACGGGGAGAGACACTCAGATGGCCTAACTGAAGATCAAGATGAGACATGACATTATGAAAAGCCCACATTCACAGTGCAGGTTTAAATAAAGAAGCTGCTGGTACTCGAAAGCCTGTACAGGGATGCTAAGTGGGCTGGAAACTTTGGAAAGATTTGGAGGAGGGGAAGAAGAGGAGAAGGAAGAGGAAGAAGATGATGATGAGAAGGGGACATAGAAGGACTCAAGTTGGCTCCTGAATCAAAGCAGGATATGAATACATGTTGAGGAGGAGGGAGAAAACTCCAAGAAGAAGAAAACAGGTGGCCCGTGGCACAGAGCAATGAATGAAGGAAGTGCAGTCAGACCTGGATTGATGGGTTGGGGCCAGAGAGGTTTGTGTGGGACTTACAGGAAAGCAAAGTCTATAACTAAGTGAGCTTTTCTTTGAGCATTATTTCACAGTTCTCTCATTTTTTAAAAGCAAACAGAAAGACTGAGAATTTGCAGCCTGTAAAGTTCAATGCTTAGTTTCATTTTTCAAATCACCATGCCAGCTAATTCCGACCCCCGTCTACAGCCAACCAGTGCAGCGATGAGATGAGACCCAGAGGTGAGCGTTAGAGTGGCGAGTGGGTCTGAGTCCAGAGGTCTGAGGTGTGGCCAGGGCATCCACAGGAAAAGCACCTCTCTAGGTGACTGTGAAAGACAATGAGGTTTGAGAACCACTGCTAGGGAGTATGACTCCAGGGATGGAGTTAGACAAGGGACAGGCAGAACAGGAAATGGATGCGCATGTGATACAGAGGACTTGATTTAAAAGGCATCATGAGGATCTCAGAACAAGAAATCCATGAGCAAATTAGTCAGTTGGTAAGATATTTGCAAAGGAAGTATTTTTGCAGGCAATTGGGCCTTTTATTGTGACAAAAATCGTATTTAAAAAACCTTCTGAGAAGGGGGAGGACTCAGTTAGTTACATGGTATGCTTTGGCAAAGCCAACACACCTATCCTGATGTCATTACGCTGATGATATCAGCCATCATCCACACTAACCAGACACTGAGTTTGGGAAGAAGATGTTAATAAAACCACAATTCTCAGATTTTATTTCCACTAGTGAAATTTTATTTCCACTTTCTAAGACATGAATCTAAACATCTGAATAGCTCTGAAATTATCTTATGCTTCCAAACTCAACATCTCCCTTGTTCCCAAAGTATGCCTTTATCACTAACATAGTTCTCTTTGCTAGGGTTCCTAGGAGAGAGGCATCCCATCTTACAGATAACATTTTAGTTTCACTTTAACTTCCTGGTTGATACAGATGATATGATAACAGAGCTTCAGGAGAAGGTCTATAACATAACTTTGGTATAAAATCAAATGGGACATCACGCTAGTCCTCAAAGGCTCTGGGAGCACAGTCATGGTCTACTAGGAGAAAGTATTCAGGGTTGTTTAAATTGTAGGCCAGCATCATTATTCAAAATGAGGTATATTAATTGTTGGCTCAACAGCTATCATATTGTAAGTTACATTTAACAAAATTCCATTGAACAAGCATTTAGTAGGCCTATTATTTTTTCAAAGTATTGTACCAAGGACTGTAAAAGTAATAGGAGAAGGTAAAGAATGACCTGAACAATAACTAATTTCTCATTGCTAGTGTTTCACTGTGTTCAGAATATATTTAATAAATTTAGAAGCAAGGGAATATGATATCTTATCTCCCCTCTGGGTAGTAATTTTAGACTTCGCTAGATAACCCCCGTATAGGTTTCTTCAATATGCTCTTACCATTTCCTATCAGTTACTGACTTCCGCTTAAGATTCTTTTTACAGCAAGCCTCATGACTCTTCAATTGCTGCCCTTTTCCACTTACCCTAAAAAAATATTTTAAGGCTTAGCTCTGGTCATACCATTGTCTATTGTCTATTGGGGAAAACCCGAGCTTCTAAGCATAAAAATCCATGTTTAGACTCAAGGTTCCTAATCTTCAGCCTTATCTCCTCATCTCCAGCTTCTCCTGAGCCCTATGCTCCAGTCACACTGGACTTCTCACAATTCCAGAATATTCCCTTGGCTGTCCTGTATGTGCCTTTACTCAGCATGCTACCCTCATCAGCTATACCCTTCAGAACACTATCTTTTCAAGGTGTTGTACATATGCATGCCCACGAGGCAGCTCACTCTGATGCTAACCTTCCCCTTAGTTGCTTCCAGAAACTTCCACGTGTCTATTAGAACATTTATGACACTCTGTCTTTCCCACAGTTATTAATCAACTAGAGGCCCAATGCACGAAATTTGTGCCAGGGGGCTCAGCCCTCGCAGCCCAGCTGCCTTGCAGCCGTCCACTGGTTGTTGCGGAAGATCATTCCGCCACCCAGTCTAATTGGCATATTAGCTCTTTATTGCATAGGATAAGTTGTCCCCTCCATTTTTTAGATAAACCCTTGATTGAACTGCAGGGAAGAGGAGGGTCTTTGAAATGACGAGCTACGTTTTTTGTTAAAGGCCATGTGTGGTTTCAGGGGCCAGGGCCAGTGGCTTCCATCAGATTCTCCCAAAGAGACAGGGGGGAGAGAAGCTGGAGAATCACAGCACGAAGTTCTGAGCAATCTGAAGACAGGGACTATGTCTTGGCCATCGCTCTGTTCTTCATGGCTGCACACAGAACGCGTGGTTCAAACTGGGTGCCTGTGACCGCTTGGGGAAGGGCACACAGTGCCTGCTGCTTGCCAGACACTGCAGATAACCCCTACATGCTCTCCTCTGCCTCATCCTCTCAGGCGCACTGGGCAGGGTTTCCATAGAACTTTATCACTCCCTGCACACTATGACTTGAGCAGACGGACAGAATCCTTCCTGCCAGAGGCCACGTTGTAAGAGGAAGAGCATCCCCAGGGCTAGTGAGCATGAGGCCTGACTCCCACTTTCCCTTTGTAGCCGCTGATCTCGGTGACCCTGCATCCTGTGCCCACCTGGCTGCGGGCACACTGACAGACAGAGTGCGCAGGGATGCTGCAGAGCGGGTGGTGGCAACCGGCTGGGATGTGTTCCTTGGTCCTGCACCCACCCTGCCTGTTTAAATACATGATTAATTGCCTTTGTGCAATGAGAGCAAACATTTCTATCTTCTGATAGAGAACAGAAGATACATTTCACTCCTCCACGCAGAAGATGGCTATGGCCTCGTTTCCTTGTGCCGGGAGAGCTGTTCGGGGCCGGGCAAGCATTTGGGATGAACAGGTCCCTGATGGCTGCAGACTCTCTCAGGACATCTTGAGCGAAGTCAAGAACACGGGAAGTGTATCTTGTGTAGGAAAAGCATCTTTTAAAAAGTTAGTAGAAAATACCGATGGGGAAATCGCCAATGCAGAAAGCCAAGGTACACAGCAGGCAAGGTTTAGACCGCTCTTGGTACCATTTCAAAATGGTGGCTCCACCCCTTCCTCCAGCCCCTGTAGGCGACCGTCATGGCATAGACTTTGGCCAGTACCAGCCAGCCACCAGCTCAGGCTCTCGCTGTTTACCTGCAACACCTCGGCCTGGACACCTGGAGCCCCCCAACACTCTCCCATGTGCAGCCCGTAAGAGCAAGTGCAGGCCCCTGCCCAGCGCAGGGCTTAGTCCCTCCTCCTCTTTGTCTCCTGGATGGACGGTTCTGGGGTGCATTTCACAAGCCTCCTCAGTGGGTCCCGCATGATCTATTTTCCTTTCTTGTTCCGGTTCTGCTCTGGCTCCAGCATCCAAATGGACAGCTTCCGGTCAGGCCCTGCTGAGGGGCCCGCAGCACTGATTCTAGTCAAGCCCTCGTCTGTCGTTGATTGGAGACTCCCAGAACCACACATGGGAGATGGAGATGGTGGGGACCATTTTCCAGGGGGATTCTGATTCTGTTGGGTCACAGGCTCTCCCCTCAGCGTCTCCGTCCCCACATGCTGACAGCAGTGTCTCACTCGGCGGCGTCGGGTTTGACAGATGAAGTGCATCCCACTTGACCTCCTGGGGAAGTTCGTAACTGTTCTGGGAAACCAAGCGATTTAGGGCTGGGGCCGTGGCTAGCTCTGCAGTAGGCTGCGTGGTCACTCGCTGGCCTCCTGTGGGCAAGGCTGGGCCGCCGGGAGGGCAGGGACTGTTTGCCAGGGCACACGGCTTGTAGCTGGAAGCCAGAAGTGCCGTTGTAAATGGTGTGATCTTATCTGGCGCTCACCTGAGGGGAGCACTCGCTGCTCTCCTTGCCTGGGACGGGCAGAACCTTCCAAGTCCCCGGGGAAAAGCAGGTAAAGCGGTCCCGGCCCAGCACTGTGAGCAAAGGGAGCCACAGACACTCTGTTTCTACAGCTATGTACATATTTGATTTCTTTTCATCACCAGGCTTACAAGTAATTTTTTTCTTTAGAAAATGAAAGTTTGCTGAGGGGACTAAAAGGCTGGATATGAGTTTATATAGCATTTTAGGATGTGTCTGCCACTTGATTTTTACGAAATGAGAAGCTTTAGAATACATAGGACACATTCATTAGATTCTAAACTTGAGGTTATCCCAACACTAACTCTCTACACGAAGGAATGGGACCTCACTTTGCTCCTAGGGTCAGCATAACGCTTGGGACTCGCAGTAAATCTCAGCACACAGCTGAGAAACACACGAGTGACTGATAATAACAACAGCAAATGACTGATAATGTCAGCGCAGCCCCAGCAATGGATCCAGGCGGCAGCAGCAATCACTTGCCTGCAGGGTCACAGGTGTGCAGTGTGGGCGGGGCCATCCTCCCAGCCCTGCCCTCCGGTCTGTCCTCTGTTTCCTCTGTGTCCCTCAGAGCCCAGAGGTCCTAGGACTGGGCAGCACCTCTGGGTGTCCCTTCCTTGCCCTGATGACTGGCTTGGGGCCGATCAGCAGGCTCCCAAGAACACAGCTCGGCAGACCCGTCGGGGAAGGTCACCCATCTTGCTTTGGCACCTGTCAGATGGGGCTGAGGAGGCTTGGAGGGCATTTCTCTGTGTGCATCACTCTTTTGCGCTTTCCTAAATTGTGAGGGCGAAAGTGCTTGGTCGGCATGGATTCCAGGTAGCATGCAGAGCGGGAGGCAGGGAAGGGAGCCGGCTGACCGGACGTCCTGATGCCGAGAAGCAAGGCTAGCGGTGCTGGCAGTGGCAGCAGTCCCATCAGACACAGCTTCCGGCGTTCTCTAAAAATCAAAGTACTAAGAAGAAAGCAAAACCCTGGATGAAGATCGTAAAAACAAAAGCCGTGAAAAGGGGAAGCCGAGATTTCCTCTGACTAAGGGGAAGCAGTGTGCCAGGGCTGGGGTGCCCAGGGAGGCGTGCTTCCGGCTGAGTGCCCCACGGTGGAATACATTAACAGGCCAGCTCTGCCGCCGCCATCGACTTCCCCGCAGGGATCGTTGGGAACGCTGTATTCCAGCAACGAACTTCCCTTCTTCTAAACGTGTGTCTAGGATGACTCAGCACCAGGCAAGAAAGTGAGCATCCGAAACATGGGGAGCAATACAAACAGAGGTAACTATGCTCCAAGGGTTTGTCATCGGCATCTTTATTTCTCCACCAAACCTCCCACTCTTCCGTTGACTCCGTACTGGAGAGAGTCCTTCTGGCTTTCCTTTGGAATACGTCTCTCTTGGGGGATCTAGTTCTCTGCTGCAGGTTTTTACTTTAAACTTTTATTTTTTCACCCACTGTTCGATATGCCCTTATCTGGAAAACAGAGAAGTCTCTGGCCTGGGGCAGTGGGACAGGCAGAATCCTAAGATGCTTCCTTCTCTCCCCGATTCCTGGTCCCTGTTGTTTACCTTCTCTCAGTTACTCAGACAGTAACCCAGGTACTGCTGTGAGGGGGTTTTGCAGATGGAATTAAGGTCCTAAATCAGTCAGCCTTAAAACAGGGAGATTATCCGGGTGGGCCTGACCTAATCACAGGAATCCTGTCACAGTAGAGTTTTCTCTGGCCGGTCACAGAGGACACAGAAGTCAGAGGACACACGCTGGCTGGCCTGGATAAGGCAGCGAACACCCATCCTCTGAGCGGCCTGTGTGTGGGGCCGTGTGTCGAGGAGTGTGGGTGGCTGCAGGGGCTGAGACTACCATCCTAGCTGTCAGAAGGAATGGGAACCACAGTCCTTCAACCACAAGGAAGTGAATTCTGCCAGCAGCTGGTCCCCATCTGAGCCCCAGATGAGAACCGCAGGCCCAGCCAGCACGTTGATTTCAGCCCCTGAGCGGAGAATCCCACTCGCTGTATAGGATTCCTGACCTCCAGAAACCGAGATAGCAAATGTGTGCTGTTTTGAGCTGCTAAGTGTGTGGCAATTTGTCATGCGATGGTAGAAAATGGACACCAGCAGCTCCAAATACATGTGCTTAAAAATGAGGCAGAGAGAAGGAATATGCTTGGGAAAACCTAACGGAATATTAGTATTTGTGACTAACAAATACCGAAAGGCCACTTACGCAGCATAAAACTAGTCACCTGGATGTGGAGCCTGTTCGTTCATTCATGGAAGAATATCTATTCAGGTCTTCCTGCTCGGGTAGCACTCGGTAGGGTTGATTTTGCAGGGAGAGAGAAACCTTTAGGTGAACAGGTATCTGCATTTTGCTCTTTTGTTTGGTAAAAAGTCCTGAGAGCTTAGAGCTGTTAAAGACACAAAGCAGATATACTGTAGAGCAGCGGTCGCCAACCTTTCAGACCTCATGGACCACCGCTTGGTGACCGCTGCCCTAAAGTAGAGCTGGGTGAGGGATACTTTTAAAGATGCTTCATTTACCGGAGGAACGATACTTTGAGAAACTGAAAGTTCAGACACAAGTACATATCTTTCGTCTTTCTTTTTAGACAAAAATTGGAATTAAAGTTTAATCAATAGGAGTGATAGAAACTGCGGACTGTGGTCAGAGGAACGGAAGATGGTATAATGTCAGTTGTGGGGGACAACATCACCCCCCCACCACCAACCCGCCCCGGCCTCTTTACTTTCGTTCTGTGTAGACAGGAGGGAGTAGATCTCTGATTTATTTCTCTCATCGCTTTTTGTTGTTCATGAACTAACTTAAGGGTGCCTTTCCTTGACTTTAAAGTAATTTCTGAAAAACACATGTGCTGACATTACAGGTATCTGGGTCATTAACCATGCCAACGCCGAGTGAGGAAATAATGTGACAGCAGAAAAGCCATTTGTTTAAGGCAAAGGCCGAAAGGTTCCCGTTGCTCACATGCCTCCAAGTGGTATACAGGGTATTTCTCTTCGAGAACAGCTACCATGAGATCCGGAAGTCAAAGAGAAGGCTGCTGATTAGAAAGGAGTGTCAGGCCTGGATGTGTAGACTCCATTCTGTACCATTTTTTCCCCCTGGAAAATGAAACAGCCAACTTGTTCCCTAACTTTGAGAGAGAGAGAGCTGTTCTTTCACTTTGTTAGAGACTGTGCTAGTGACGGTGTGTGTGTGTGTGTGTGTGTGTGTGTGTGTGGAGGATGACAGGGAATAAAGATGAATGGTGAGGAAAGAAGCTGGTTTGGAAGACAAATCCTATGGACAAAAATTGAAGGAATTTATTGCCTAAAATAAAAAAATGAGTACAACTTTTTTTTTTTTTTTTTTTAATGCTCATCCATCAATAAGCATGCTGGAATTGTTTTTTGTGAGAAAAATATTTTGCGTAATTGGCATTACACAATAGTGTTCTCCTTTCTCTTTTCAAATTGGTTATAAATCTGCACCTATTCTGAGTTCACAGTCTATACACACTGAGTCCACGGCCACACCTTCCTGGCCTCTTCTATGACATATTTGCGAACACTGGGATCAGCATTCTCAGCACCCACAAGGACTGCGTTAGAGGAAGTGAACTCTGATGCCAGTGATGGGATTGGTGCTGTAGATGGGACACCATGAATGAGCAGGCATATGGGGGAGAAAATGTGGGGAATTAACTAACACTTATTATCTTTAAATTCAGATAAGAAAGAAATCTCATAAAAAGTATGCTTTCCATGCTATATCCAGACAATATTTATTTTATTCCTAGAATATGGCTTTATAAGTGTCAGCTTTTATGGTTTTTTCCTCCATTACATGGTTTTAAAGCTTGGTTCGGGTAATACACAAAATAAATTTTATCTGTAAATAATGTCTGGGCCTAAAGATGAACAAGCCATTTTCAGTTAAGGTCTATCAATTTCTGAGAAGTAAACACTGCATGCGAGTTTCCAATAAAGCAATGCAGTTACAAATGCACTATCTGAATTTTTTCTTATTTCTCTTATTGTAGAGTAGAACTCCATTATAAGGTACCATAACTTACTTTGAGCTGGGTTTTATTGCAGACAATTTTCTCCCTCTCGTACAGGGGTAGTTAATATTGACGAACATATGTCACATAAACACCAGGGCTCCTGGTTATCTCTCTAAAAGAAAAGCTCTAACTCTGATTAGAATAAGCCCAGCTCAATTGTGTTGGTACTCTGGAAGTACCTCAATATCACAACTGTTCTGTTTATTGTCAGGAAGGAAAACTCAGCAGACACATATAATGCTTGCACCAACGTGGAAACAATTTGGGAAAAAGAAGCTTAATTTTAGCAGAGCATTCAACATAAGCTTGCATTTCTTCTTTGAGTCTTAGTGTTGTCTAGTTTGTATAGAATGCAATGTCTTTTCTCACCCTAAGATGTATAAAATTTGGAAGGTACATTGTAAAGCAAATAGCACTTTTTCTGCTTACTGTCTACCAGTTCTTTAGATTCAGCCCAGCTGTCCCTCCCTGTCCAGGAGACGCCTCTCAGCAGCCCCCACACCCCGGTCAGGACACTGCCTTCCCGTGCTCCCACAATGCCATGTACGGATTCCTGTCATTACATGTCACACTGTTTTATAAGTCTGTTTAGAAATCCATCGACCCACTTAGACTGTGGGTAACTTCAAAGCAGGGAATGCATCTTACTCCCCATCGCTTTGTCCTTGGTACCTAGCACAGCGCAAACACAGAGTTCATTGAAAGATTTTAAAGAGGCAAATGAATGGATTCATTGAGGGCAACTGCACAGGTGTGAAGAAGGTTCTGTTTCTCCGAGGGAGGGACTATCACTATTTTCCAGGATAGTAATGGTTTTCCAAGAATGTCAGTGTAACCATGCCACGATCCTGGATACAGGGTAAGGATGAGCACCAGAAAAGACTAGGAAGAGGGGAGAGAGATGTCAAGAAGGAGAAAAGGCCTTTATCAGAGAGGAGGAATAAAATATGGCCCATGGTTGCTGGACCCAGTTAGAGCCAACAGTGTGTGCTCTTTGCAATGTTTGGTGCAGGGTTGACAAATCACTATAAACCTTCCTTCCTGTCTCCTTCCTTCCCTCCCTCCCTTCTTTCTTTCCTTCCTTTCTCCCTTCTTCCTTTTCTATTTATTGGTTTGTTTGTTCACTCACTCACTCACTCACTCACTCACTCACTCACTCACTCACTCATCCTTACCATTTTGTAATGCCTTTTTGAAACTCCCTGCTTCTACTGAAAATAACCTAAGAAAAGTTCTGTTTGGCAATGCTTTGAGGAGACAAAACTCCTATCTCTACTCCTTCTCCCCTTCTCTCTATTTTGAGGGCCACTGGTAATGAGGTAAAGAAAAAGGGAGGACTACATCACCTTCTCATTGCTGAAACCATGGCGATTCTTTGATTTTTTTGTTTAAATGTGGATGATGAGGATGTGGGGGAAGGAAAGCTTTGCTTCTGGGGAAGCATTTTCCTAGGCCTTGAACGTCAGGTCTGCAATACCAGATGCAAGTACAACCACAGATCCCTTCCCATGGCCAGAGGGCTCCTCTCACCACTTTGTGTGTGTGTGTGTGTGTGTGTGTGTGTGTGTGTGTGTGTGTGTTTGGGGGGGATGGGGAGAGAATAACATTGATTTAGCTTCTGTGAGGAGTCAAACAAGTCTCTGATGTTTTTTCTACGCTCTTCTCCTGCCCCAAACTGCAGCCCCATCTCTGGGGCTGGGGAAGAACCGCAGATGAGTGGCATGCGGAGGAGCTGCACACTGCCTATCCCAGTCGCAATTAGCAATAAGCCTAGAAGCGTGGGCTTTAGGTGGCCTGTTCGGGGCTCCAAGAAACATCTGAGGGAGACTCTGGGATGGTAAAGACACGGACACAGCTGGTTTTTCATTCACCAAGAATCTAATCCTCATGGCAATTATTCAAGAACTATGTGTATGCACTCAAGATAACATGGTTTTCATTTTTGAAGGCACCCATACTGATAAGAAAATGAGAAGAGTTATTAATTTTTTATAGCAGTCTGTTTTTAAAACAAAGTAATATTTTTTTAATGAATGTGGTGGTGTGACGGAAGCACCGACCCAGCAGGGAACCGGAACCTGCTCACCGTGATTAGTAATCTACCCCGCTGCGTACATCCTAAAATTTAGGGAGAAGCTAAGCCAGTTCCTTTGTTCCTTTCAGCAGTCTTGTCTCTTCTCTTGCTACTGTCCGGTGCAGGCAAATGTAGTTAATATTCTGGTACAGAGGGAAAACTTTCTAGCTTCAGAAAGAAACTGGATTGTTTTCCAGAGATTATAAACATGCTCCTTACTTGTAAAGGAAGCACAAATAGAAGGGGGACTTCGTGTTTGATGTTTTACAAAGTTCCTGGAAACCATCTGGATGGCACTGCGTTCACAACACCCAGGCTAGAGAGAAGAAGGAGAGCATCCCTCCAGATTTAAACCAACTCCAATGGCAGGGTGGAATAAACCTTGGCAGGTTAGAGTGATTACGCCTTGAGAATTACTTAGGCATTGTCTCACTACCATTTGTATGTCATAACATTGTTTTCATTGTTGTGTGAACATATATTTTGTCATTTCTTACAAGAAAACCCAGCTTTAATAAACTAAGTAATAAGTGAAAATGGTAGGACTCACGAAGGTAATTACTGCAAACAACTGGCATACTTACAATTGCATTTCTTCTGAACAAACCGCAGCTTGCATGCTGTTCTGTAGGTGGAGAGTCGGATTCGATCCAGCTCTTGAGCTCCTGGGGGCAGGGGGGCAGAAACGTACACATATGGTATGCCATGTGTGTGGAAAGGAATTTGTAATATTTTTATAAAGAAAACAACTATAAATATAACCCAATGCACTTGATTTTGTTGTGATTAGAACATAAGTATAACTTGAAGACCTGAAAAGGTCTGTCCTGTACCCCTCAGGTGTGGGAAGAGAGCACATGTAATCAACACTGAAGGTCAGGTTGCCAACTGTGTTCACTGGCCAGGACACCCAGCCTCGCCCCTGAGGAGGCTGCCCTGAGGGAGCACAGTCTGCTCAAGCTGCCCTTGAACAGCCAGATGCTATCATATAGTAACATCATCGTCATCATAAACTCTCTGTCATTGGTCATTAGACTGGGGCTGTGAGGTGAGCACCTGTCGAATGTTGGGCATCTTTTCTGCTTGACCTGAGGCCAAATGCTTTTGGAAGTCCTCCTTCTCTCGTCTGGAAGACGGGGATGGGGATCCCACTTCTGTTGACTCCATTGGTTGTCAGGGTAGAGGAACGACTCTGCCCCACGCTCTGAGAATGCTGCCTGGCGCACGTGAGCGCTGTGCAAGCGTTCACTGTTATTCCTGGCATCTCACCTGCCAGCTTCCCTGCCAGCCTCAGAGGGGGCACCTTTCTGAAAGCAACCGCTGCTCTTCCACAGTGGCTTCCCGTCCCTTCCTGACAAAGAGGAGCATGCTCCTTATGTTTCTGAGCTGCGTTCCCTACCCATTTCACCCAGGAATTCTGCGTGGCTTATGATGCCCACTGCACCCAGTCAGAATGCTCTGCTCAGAATCCAAGCTCCTCTTGTAAGCCCTTCCCATCCT
This sequence comes from Vespertilio murinus, assembly GCA_963924515.1. NCBI lineage: Eukaryota > Metazoa > Chordata > Mammalia > Chiroptera > Vespertilionidae > Vespertilio > Vespertilio murinus. Next base: position 8,103,957 of record OZ004709.1, read on the forward strand.
GCCTTCCAACAAGAGTTCCCACTACTCTCCTCTAGAACTTCCCCTTGCAGATGGCCGCTTGTTCCGTAACTGTGTTTCCTCCAAATGGGTTCATCCTTAGACTGTGTCTGGGACACAGCAGACTTTCCACAAAGGTCAGTTCTCTGCTTCTAACTCGTTGGCTTCGTCGAAGCCCATGTTCATGGTTCATACAGGTACAAAGGCCCATACCTGGTTTTGACACATGTTGAACTTTCTCTGAACCATGAAGAGTGCTCCATAGATGCTTCTGAATATAATAGTTAGGGTAGCAAGTAAATGAGCTGGCCTGAAAGTGATTATATTAGGTGACCAATTACGCGCTCTCCTAATGAAACTTGGGATGAATTAGCAAGTGTCCGTCGCTGAGAGCGTTTAGCATTCCTGCAACTCAAACTGGTCTCTTTAGATTCATTTAAAAACACTCTCAATACTCCTAGTACCCCATGGTTTAATAAGGCATGTAATTAAATATTAATTCCAACAGAAGTTTATTACTTGACAAACAGGCTCATTGACACAGGGTACTTGAAGGATCAAAGAGGCAAGGATTTATCTTCACCTAATCGAGAAATTCCCTTCCACATGTTCTCAAGAGGTAGACATTTCAGCCAATGGCCATGAAGGACTATTTGCAATGACAGGGATGATTATAACACAGTGAAAATAAATGGACTTGCTGTGTGAACTTGGACAACTTTTAAAAATTACTTCCTCATGTGTAAAATATCAACCTTATTGGCTGGTAACCTATGTAGCTGGTCCCTAGTGAGAACTTTACAGCAAGCAGATGGGCCCCTAAAAGGCTTCCTGTGCCAATTCTGAGCAACAAGTGACAGAAATTTCTTTTTTTGCATTTGCTTTTAACGTGCCTTTCTGTAGTTTCAATCCATTTGACCTAGTTTCCCTTCTGGAGCCAGTTAATCTTTTCTCCCGGCACTTGAGAATTTATTTCTCAATGGGAAGCCACTACCATGATCACTGTTAGCATCTTCATTATCATCTGAAGATCATACCCAAAAGTTCCTGTTATCACACGAGTTTAGGGTTTAGTTGGGGAAGTAGCTTCTCCTTGACTTTTTAGATCCAAGAGGTTCAACTGCACAGTCATTTGAAGCACAATGTTTATTATTGAGCATGACACACGACTGGCTTCAATACATGGAGGTGGCTACTGTTATTCTCATTATCATCAGGCAAAGATTTGGGGCCCTAACCATTCTCAGCATCCTGTTCCATGACTGGCTAATATCTCCTGGACACAAGATCTACAAAATTAACCCAACGGGTATAGAATATGGGAAGCAACTACTATCACCTTTAATAAGGACACTTAACTAATGGAATGCATCCTTGGGTTCTTTAGTAAGCTTGTAGTTTATTAAGAAGCTATTCAAAAAAATCACATGTACTTATATTAAGTCAGACTTTTTTCATATTTTCAATTTAAATGCTTATTTGGGGTGGGGCTACAGGTAGGATTTCATACAGTTTCATTTATTTATTTATTTATTTATTTATTTATTTATTTATTTATTTTTAGCTCATACTTCTAACCTTTCTATATTTAAAAAAATATTTTCTCACTGGCATTTCATAGGGGCTCCCAGTTTCAAGTCCTCTACACCTGAGAGGCTCATGGATGCTGGATGACCAGACAGAGCAATGATAAAAAAAATACCCAAATGCTAAATCTGCCTTTTCCCCTGGATGAGGTGTCGTTTTATTGATGTGGACTTTGGCTCAACCATCAGGAAAGTCTCAATATCTGTAAATAATCCTTTAGAAGAAGTCATTAGGGACATAGATTATTTGTTAAGTTTTTCAAGAATAATGATTTAAGCCTCAGGTAGACAAGGATGATGATGTAGCACACAGTTAAATTTCTTAGTTCCAGCAAGATCTTGGCCTCTGAGCAGAGAAACCCTGGCTTCACTGCACCACCCTCCTATAGAGGTCTGGGGGCAAGCTGGGACAGGTGCACCCCCTGGGATCAGGAAGAGGGAAGGAGAGCTGATACATAGGGACAGGAGTGCACTGACTGCTCACCTGCCCCATCACAACGTGGACTTAATGGACCCTCTCTTTTATTTAAGGATTAGGAAGAGGTCTGGAGGTCTGTCAGTGTTTCCTATTTGTGTATGTTCTTCTAGGTAAGGCCTCAATATTTAGGGATGTGGTGAGCAAGGAAAATTAGTCTTTCAGCTATAGCAGCCCACTACCTTGCACAGACAATGTAAGTGGCAAACACAAGATCCATAATGAATCCTGGGACCAAAAAAACCCCCCAACACACCCCAAAACAAACAAAAAACCCCACCCCTGATCTGACGTACGGTGTGCAGGCTCTTGCTCAAAACCCACCCCTGATCTGACATATGGTATTTGTCTCTGCCTCACACACTTAATTCAAGTTTACATGTGCAGTTTCTTCTTGAAAATCTGTCTACCTGGGGAGTAGCTGCATGTCTTCCGTGTTGAAATTACTGCTTAAAACCAAGGGCCTGACAGGGCCACAGAAAAGTCTTCTGGTACTTCTAACGGACACCCTCCAGGGTGACTTCCTGTTACTTATCCTTTAGACATGGTCATAACACTACCTGCACATCATCCTAATTGCATGGTGATCCAGCTCATGTTTCTCCAACACATGCACAACTTAAGAGACTCTGTTAGTGCCTTGCTGAGATTAAGGTCCATTTTTAGCCTATGATATTTTCCTGAGCTAACAGTCTAGTAGCCTTATTGAGAAGGGAAATTAGCTGACTTAATTCCTCTATAAAAAGAGATGGAATTTGAATAAATGAATAAGGAAGTAAAGTCAATAGAGCGATCCTTGTTCTTAGCATGTTGAAATGTCTAGGGCTACCACTATCTTTTGTTCCTGATTTGAACAGTGCCTAGTTGTTTGGTAGTTGTTCAAGGACTACATGACTTTGAAAATACTGGCAATCAGAACCCTGGGCAGGGACCTGGCTTTTTTTGTGATGGGCACTATTAATGCAATTGATAGTGGGCCCACCTTAAGCTGGTCCATCAGTATAAGCTCAGACTGTGAGGAAGCAAGGCTGTGTTTGTACACTGGCTGTTCTGAATAAACTGGGTCCTGAGACTATGAGAGGTGGTTCTGAAGGAATTCTTGGACACTTAGAGCCAAAACAACAATGGTGAGACCTTGACAGAAAGTCAAATTGTATACGAAAAGAATTGGTCAAGAACAAAACTTTGGTAAAATCTGACTTCAGATGGCTGGGAAGATACTATGACACAGGAAAAGAGAAGTAGAGTGGTCAGAAAAAGTGGAGGACCGGACCAGGGTGGTGGTGACATAAGGGAGAATTTGCAGGATAGTGACCCAGGGTGCTAACATTTTGAAGAGGTTGAAAAGCATGAGAGATAAAGAAGTAAAAATAGTCATTGCATCCACTGTGGTCTATGGTATAGCAACACTCATGTCATTTTCCTGAATTTTTGCAGTCAGTTTTCCTAAAACTCACAGTGTGCATTGCAAAAACATGCTCTGGGTACCATTCCAACTATTTACCCGCTGACTGTGGTGAGCATTCTGAAGAAAGACAGCCTTCAGACAGTTCAGCAGTGCTTGCTGAGTGCCTACGGTTACCTCCCTTTGATTTCTGGCTAAGACCTTTTTTCTCTTATTAGGAAGCCTACCAAGGTACGAAAGAATGCTTTCCAATCAGTTTCCTCTCAATAAAACCCACCTATCCTGTGTCCTGGAGGCTTTTAAACTAACATTGGCTCGGCATCTAGGTGAATGGATTTGAAGGTAGACGTCCGGGGTCTGTCCCTACGCAGGAGCTCATGGTGAGTGACATGGATATGCTCACAAGTAAATGGGTTCTGACAGCCCTAAACATTTGGCTCAGTGGCCAGAGTGTCAGCCTTCGGACTCCAAGGGTCCCAGGTTTGATTCCAGTCAGGGGCATATACCTTGGTTGTAGGCACATATCCAGGGAGGGGTGTGCAGGAGGCAGCTGATCGATGTTTCTCTCTCACCGGTGTTTCTAACTATCCCTCTCCCTTCCTCTCTGTAAAACAAATCAATAAAATATATATTTCAATGTGCTCTGACAGCAGGAAAACAGAGAAGGTGAGTTTAATTCCAATAAACTATTTATTCTGCTAAAACCCAGGTTGCTAAACCTGTTTAAGCTGATAAACTTATTGAATGACCGGAAAGGCCAGTCTTTTCAGCGTCAGTCCAAGGCGCTAGCTAAACTGACCATTAGGGCATCATTCTGAAGGTGCGTTTGGGCTTAAGGGCAGCTTGCCCAGAACTTCCTTAATCAAGGAGGTGGCCATGGAATTACTATTGCTGTGCTTTTGATACGTAAGGCTATTCTTTTTTGCTGTTTTTGTGAGCCCATGTTACTCTTAATTTCATTTCTTTGCCATTTCTTTCTACTTCCTGCGGTGGTTATGAGCTCAGAGCAGATGTCTGATGCGCATGTGCTGTCATCACCTGGAAGTGCCCGGATTCCTTAGCAGTACTTATTGTTATTTTCTGTTCTCGGCCTCTGCAAAGCTGACGTGCCTTAATGTTCCCCTCAGCTTGACCAAACGTCAGCCAGGCTTCTTCCTGACTCTGGGCCTCTGACCTCCCTTTTCTTAGAGCGTTTATGTAGAAAACTTCCCATTGTAAATTCTTTATCTGCCCCATGGAGACATAAATCTCCTGGTTTCTGGCCAGTTTTATAGCCCAGAAATATCCTTCCTAAGGACCTGGGAGCCACCCCTTTGAAACATAATCACTGAAGGAGCTCCCCCAATCCCTGCTGGAGGGGAGGAACCCAACTTCCTAATTGTGACAATTAACAAACACAATTGACCAACTTCTCCCCTAGCAGGTGTGGCTCAGTGGATAGAGCATTAGCCCTAAGGCTGAAGGGTCCCGGGTTTGATTCTGGTTACAGAATTGATTCAGTTACAGTCTTGATACTGTTTCTCTGTCTTTCTCCCTCCACTCTCCCTGAGAAATCAATATAAAAATATCATAGGGTAAAGATTAACAAACAAACAAACAAACTAACAAACAATTAAAATAGTTGACCAACTTCCCCACTAATAACTTTTAGCACTTTTATATTAGCTCATCCCAGGTCTCAAAAACCCTCCTTTCATTCCAGTGTATTTGAGTTCAAGCTCTCTCCCTTGTTGCAATACTCTTTTTTTTTTTTTAAATATATTTTATTGATTTTCCACAGAGAAGAAGGGAGAGGAATAGAGAGCCACAAACATCTATGAGAGAGAAACATCGACCAGCTGCCTACTGCACACCCACTACCGGGAATGTGCCTGCAACCAAGGTACATGCCCTTGACCAGAATTGAACCTGGGACCGTTCAATCCGCAGACCGATGCTCTATCTACTGAGCCAAACCAGTTTCGGCGTGTTGCAATACTCTTAAATAAATTCTTCCTGGCCTTCTTAACTCTTTCACATGCAATTTTTCTTTGACATTTGTACTTTCCAAAACAAAAATCTTTAAGCACTTTCTTTTGCTGTTTCTAAAAATTATTTCTAGATAATACTTAGTTGGCTAGACTTCCAAGTTCCTCATCTTTGTTAGCTCCTTCTCTAGGCATCAGAATTATTGGAAGTAGTTACTTTCCAATCTCCTTATCAGTTTTCTCTGATAATAGTTTTTTGTCTTTCTTTGGTGTCCTGCTGATAGAGCTGAGGTGACCCACATATTTTTCAACTATTGAACACATTCTCAGTGAGACAACCTTTCTTATTTGTGTGGTAGTCTACCTATCAAAATCAATTCCTCCAAGTGTTTTATCTGGCAGAATCCTACTTATTGTGGACATGTCCTACTTAGGGTTGATGTAAACATGATGCTCACTAATGAATTGTTAGGACCAGAGATGTTTATCTGCTTTGGGCCAACATCTGATTCCATTATTTAGCATATTCAAGGAAGAAAGACACATATTTGTATGCCTTTTAAAACTACTCATTAATCAGTAGAACTCAGAGTATAATTTAATAAAGCACATGACAACCCCAAGAAGTTTCTATGAAAGATAAAGCTACAATTTGGAAAATAAATGCACAATATTCCTAAATCTCCCTAACTTGAAAAATTTAGAACTCTCTTCCTTTGGCTATAAAACTTATGCTGATCTTTCTTTGAGTTGGACAACTTTAACTCAAAAGTCATGTGTGACATATGCATTTTTCTGTACAAGGTACTGCACCAGGAGTAAGGTACTTAACCTTAGGTATTTTAAAAATCATCAAATAACCACACATTTATAATTCTTACAGTGTCTTTGCCAAAAAAGCATTTACTGTAACAATAAATTGAAACATTTCCCCTAAGACTTTACTGTTTTTTTATGTTAAATGTTAACTTTAAAAAATATATATTTTATTGATTTTTTACAGAGAGGGATAAAGAGTTAGAAACATTGATGAGAATCATCTATCAGCTGCCTCTTGCACACCTTCTACTGGAGATGAGCCCGCAACCAAGGTACATGCCCTTGACCGGAATTGAACCCAGGGACCTTTCAGTCCGCAAGCCGACGCTCTATCCACTGAGCCAAACCGGTTTTGGCTTAAATGTTAACTTTAAAAAAAATTTTGTGTCAAAACACTGGCCCGTGATGTACCCGGCTCTTGCCTTTTCAGTGTAAGAACCTGTGATACAGGAGGATATCTGTGCTGCCTTATATTTTGTTCAGATGGGCAGGCAGTAGTGCGGTTCCTTGCCCTGTTAGATTTGCATCAATAAGGCCATAAGTCCAGGAGAGAGGCCATGCCAGAGATGAAGACACAGTACCACACGTGGCTAGCAAATTGGAAGGCCGTGGCAGAAACACTCTCAGGCACTTCAGACATGTTTCTAAAAGTGGAAAAAGCAAGGAGCACGGTTGAGATTCCCCATATCAATTTTGATTTTCTTTCCTTTGTGTTAGTTCCAACACTGTCTTGGTGTCACCCAATTATGGGGAAATGATAAAGGGAAATATGAATCTTATTATCCGGGACTTTCTTTTATCTGCTGTGACCCTCATTCTTGCCAATCCGTTGCAATCTTCAGTAGAAACTTAATTTTTGTCTACTGCCTTTTCAGGGAAAAAGGCTTACCACTCACTTCTGTTCATCCTCATTCCTTATGCGGGGGAACAAGAGATAAAAAGACAATAAGAGGACTGTACTTTTCTCTTTATAACATTTCATTTGAGATGTGTGCTTTCCTCCCGATGTCAAGCTCTTCCGTATGAATAGGAAACATGGTCTACAAGGGAGACATTGCAGACTACAACCATTTATATATACATAAACCAATGGCCTCTACTTCACGGGTTCTCCCCTGGAGTCAGTCTTGGCTTGGTTTCCCTCTATAGCAGGTGCCCTCAGGGGCTCTTAAATTTTTAAAAAATTGATTTTAGAGATGAAGGGAGAGATAGAGAGAAACATCAATGATGAGAATCATTGATTAGCTTCCTTCTGCACGCCCACACTAATAATTGAGCCCGAAACCCAGGCATGTGCCCTGACTGGGAATTGAACCATGACCTCCTGGTTCATAGTTCGATGTTCAATTACTGAGCCACGCTGGCTGGACGTATGGGCTCTTTTCAACTTTTTATCTTCTTAGAGACTGGTCTGGGACAGATCCTCCCCTACTGCATGAAGTCTAAATGACAGCATATAGTTTGGTCCAGTAATCACATAGGACTCATCTTCCCCATAGGAACATAAGCTATCCTCCAAGAGATGAGACATTCAATGATTCATTTCACAAATGTTATCAGTGCCTATAACATGCTGGACACTGACACAGTATAGACAGATGAACCCAGACTTTAAAGTTTAGTGGATCTGTTAAATGCCAACACTAAATAGTGTTTCCAAAGGGTTGTGTGTGTGTGTGTGTGTGTGTGTGTGTGTGTACTTAGGTCCATGAAACTTTTCCTTCATATAAAATACGTAGTGTAGTAACACATTGTGACATTTCACTAGTTTAACTTTTCCCTGATAGAAGGCAAAAATTCCCAGTTGCATTTTATGCCAAGAAATTTGGGATTTTAAATAAAAGTACCCAAGTCACAGAATTTCATGTATATTCAATGGACACTGGAGGGGCTTCCTTAAGAGTTCTGTACTTACTCATCTCTGCAAACAGCTGTCTTCTTTCTGCCATGGTATTTCCTCTTTTCCCACTATCTTCAATCATTCTACGAGACAAAATGGATACAGTGGGTATTATCCTCCTGCTCATGAGGCCAACGACCATTTCTACGGAAACACACTTGACGTGGACGTGCCACAAACCCAGAGACAAACTAACAACATTGTGTATTTCAAAAGCATAGTTTTGCTTGCACTAACTTAAATTGCTGTGCATATTTCTGCATATATCTTGTTGCTGTTTTTGTTTTGATTTTTTATTTTCTAACACAAAAATATCTACAGCAGAAAATGATCTTGTGTTCTAACTAAATACAGTCCTATCCAGTCTGTTAGGTGATACACTTTTACGCACATAGATTCTAATTCTGGGAATTCCGATGAAGAAGATCAAGCAGACAGAATGCATCTCATACAAATGAGAGTCTTGTGAACTTTGTGGACTTTGTGAAGTGAATGGCATAGGCGATTGGGCTCCAGAAAACAGGTTATTTTCTAAATGTTCACCTCTAAGCTGAGTGTGCATAATTCCATGTGAGGTGGTTAGGTCCACATCTCTCTACTTAAATAACCATACTATCTATAGTGGGACTATCTTAAAAAATGCTAAGAGTTAAAACAGAGAATGAAAAAGCTACAAAAAATTAAAATTTTACCTGAGGAAAGAGAAAATAATGAGAAAGTTAATGGAAATGTTGTTTGGTCTGGCAGAGGGCTTGGGCTAGATATTAAGGATTTTTACAGGTTGATGGAGGTGATTTTTAAAATTATATCTAATTAAACTTTTAAAAATGAAAGTCTCACCTCTCATGTACACATACTTGTATGCATTTACACTGACCCCATTATGTTTTGACTCTTGGGCATGGGAAGCATAAGGCACAGCTGATGGTTGTGCCCGTCTTTCCTTGGATCCCGCTCCTTCTCCATATGGGTCTCTGTCCATCCTATTTATCATATTTATGTTCGGTTTGGTTGCCCTCTTCCTGTGCTTAGGTAACTTGCAGTAGGTTACCCTTCAGGTCTCAATTTAGATGCATCTTCCTCTGAAATCCCTCCTAATTCTGTGATTGGCTGGTTGTATGCCGTTCCTCTGAGCCTTCATAGCCCTCAACGCTGAGCTTAACAAACCTTTCTCGATATCTTCTATGCTCCAGACGCCAAACAAAGCTCTGGGTATGACACAGTATCAGGCCACAGCTCCCGCCCTCACTGTGCTTCCACTCTGGTGGGGATCACCCAGACGCATATAAACAACAAATGCACAATGAGGTCATTAAAGCTGTAGAAGCGGCAAGAAAGGAATGTGACTGCGAGAGAGAGGTTGACTACCTGGGGCTAAAGTGAACAGAACCACTTGCGGAAGACTGCTCAAAGGGTGAGGGTGCTAGTTTCTCTGAAAAGGGCATAAAAGGAGAAGTGACTCTGGGACAGTTTTATTTTAAAAAATATATATATTTTATTGATATTTTACAGAGAGGAAGGGAGAGAGATAGCTAGAAATGTCGATGAGAGAGAAACATCGACCAGCTGCCTCCTGCACACCCCCTACCAGGGATGTGCCCGCAACCAATGCACATGCCCTTGACCTTTCAGTCCGCAGACCGACGCTCTACCACTGAGCCAAACCGGTTTCGGCCTGGGACAGTTTTAAAGGCCGAATAGCAATTTTCCAGGTAGGAAAGGGGGAAGGAAGGATTCGGAGGGAAAAGCATATCACTTTGCAAAGTGCATGGGGTGCACCTGGCGATTGGGCTAGCTTGGCATTGCTGGGTGCAGTGCGCATGGGGATGCTGGAGTGGTGAGCGGGCATTGGAGCCAGAGAACCTTTGCCACGTCCAGACAGTCAGAGCTTCGCTCTGGGCCGCCGGGAGCCATCCAAGGTGTGAGTAGAGACTGATGTTCACAGATTTAGATTCTGTCAAGATTACTGCACTTCTGTCACGGGTGCAGGAGTGGGCCGGCAGGACAGTACGTGATTACATGATGAAGGGACTGGGCCAGTCGGCCGGACACTTGTGTGATTCGGGAGTGACAATATTCTGTTTCACACTGAGGGACTGATTTGAGCGATTGAGGACAAATTCAACAGCAGCGGTGACGGGCAGGTCTCAGGGAGGAGCAGAGAGGGCCCGAGCCTCTGCCTCCGGCAGCATTTCACACCGAGCAGGGGACCGCAGGAGGACCCCGGGCGATAGTGAGCTGGTGTGTGGTGAGGCTCCTAAGCTACCTCCCCAGCCTCATCGTTAACACGGGGCTGCCAACCGGACAGGGGGAGCCCCCTCTCTGCCCTCGCGTTGGGGGAGGGGGGAGACGGCAGAGCAGAACAGTGTGGGAATCAGCAAGATACAAAGAATGAGTCTAAATGTAGGTCACGGGCTGTTAGAATAAATGCGAGCCGTGTTTTGGAACAGCGAGGATACGTTCACGTTGGAATAGCCCATCCTCGAGCCACTTCCTTCCCATCCCTACTCCGCCGTCACCCACGGCACCCATCCCTAGGACATGGCCCAGAGGCATTTTAAAGGGAGAAGCTCAGCCCAATGGTGTCTTACATGTCTGTGACTTTCCCTAGATTATAACGTACAAATCTGCCTTTGCCCGTAGCCTCGCCAGGAGGAAGCGGAGATACGCTTCCCAGGTTGGAGGTGAGGAAGTTGAGACAGCACGGCCACAAAACGCACTGTATCCTCTGGCAGGGCCGGAAATGGAACCCTTTCTATTTTTTTGCTCTTTAATTTTAAAATTCTGAAGCCAGCACGGGTTCTAATCACCAGTCATCGTATTCCAGCTGCCGCTGGTCAATACAAACAAGATCCTTCCGAAGCTGGGAACGAAGGTGGTAGACGCCGGTGACTCAGGCCCGAGGAGAATGGGGGGAGGGCCTAGCTCTCTCCGGTTCCCCGGAGCGAGGCCTCTGCCTGCTTCTGGGCGGATCCTCCTGTTTTAAAACACCGCTACCCTGGAGATGGCCTGGTGATCACATCACCCCAGCACCCAGATTTGTGTCACGCCAGGCACATGCCATCACACAACTCGCACACGGATTCACCCCCCGGGCCCAGCCCCACAGGCGGCGCTGCCTCAGAGGCTGCACTCCAGCCGGCAGCTCAGGCCTCGCAGAGCGGTGTGCAGGGTGACCAGGCCGCGCCCAGGCTCTCTGGTCCCCGCGTGGCTCCCGGCGGGTGACAAGGAGATGCGGGGTCAGCGATCGCCATCGCTGCCCACTCCCCGGAGTGAACCAGCGCCGTGAAGGCCACGCCAAGGGCCTCGCCTCCTCTGGCTGATCTGCGGGCGGCACAGAACGCCCGCTCCATTGCTGCTCGTGACTCCTTGCTGGGACTCCCTCAGATGTACATCCAGCCCTAGTCTCCTTGGGCAATGCAATCAAAAGTGTTCCGCGCTCTTTCCCATAATGGCATTTGCTTCCACTACCTCACATCAATGGTCTTCTCTCTTTTCCCCTATTCTCTCCCCCGCTTCCACTCTCTCTCCGTAAAAGCAATGGAAAAAATATCCTGGGGTAAGGATTATCAACAACAACAAAAAGGTAGTGGCTCCAATTTTTTATTATTATTCCCATTTTCCCAATGCAGAAACCAAGCTTCAGAGAACTAAGTATTGGCTCAAGCACCTCTTAAGAAAGACCAAAGTGGCATCCTGTGAAGTAAGACTCATGGGAACTGCTCTTTTCCCCTGCAGATGGTGATGGTAGGACATTGCCCACACACATACACACTGCATTGGCCTAAGGCATGAGATAAGCTGAGAAGATGCTCAGGGGAGTGGGGCAGGATGGAGTGAATGAGTTATGCATTGCCACACTTTCGCTAAGGGATCGAACCCACAACTTTGTTGTATCAGGATGATGCTGTATAACCAAGTGGTCCGAAAACTGTGGCTCGCGAGCCGTGGTTTGCTGCTCTTTTGAGTAATGAGTTTGCCGACCACTGACCTAGACTCTCAATTCCAATAATTCCCGGCTGTTGTTGTTCCTTGTGAGTAAGCCCCTATCCCAGTGGTCGGCAAACTCATTAGTCAACAGAGCCGCAGTTTGCCGACCACTGCTCTAACCAACCGAGCTACCTCGCCAGGGCCTGCGAGTCAGAAGGTGCCTATAACCTCTGCACTCCCCCCTCATTTTCTCCTCTCTCTCCTCTATTTTATCCCTCTCTCCAACCCAGCCTTCCCTTCTTGTGTTTCATTTTCTTTCCTAAACTTAGCTCTTTTATTCATGGTCTTCATTTCTATGTGCATTGAGGAATTTGACGCAAACCATCAAAACTGACAGTTCTTAGCTTGAGAAATAAAAACCAGGCAAGTATAGTGGGAAAAGGAAAAATAGAGTTATGATGAAAAAATTCTGAGGATCTAATTAAAGTAAGCAGGGTGAGTGTAGTTAATAATACTGAGTTTTAAACTGGAAATTTGCTAAGAGAATAAATCTTAAGTTTTCACCAAAATAAATAAATAAATAAATACATAAACAAACAAACAAACAATTAGGCCCTGGTTGGGTAGCTCAGTTGGTTAGAGCATCATTCTGATACACCAAGGTTGTGGGTTCTATTCCTGGTCAGGGCACATACAAGAAGCAACCAATGAATGCATAAATAAGTGGAACAAATCAATGTTTCCCTCTCTCACACCAATTTAAAAAAGGTAACTGACTTGATTGTTAGAATTATTTCACAATGTGTAGGTATATTAAAACATTACTAGTATGTTGTACACTTATTACAATTTTGTCAATTATATCCCCAAAAAGCTAGAAACATTAATTGTATGCCCTTAAAATGCAAATTTCTCTGAGAGAATTGGGAATGTCACTTTAGAGCAATTAATTTAGTTGCTCTCTTTTTAATGCCTGCTTGTGATAAACAACGTGAGGACATGGCAATGCGCATTGACTGGGAAAAGGAAAAACCATGGCTCTTGAGTGCTTCCGGGGAGGTCAGCGTTGGTGGCTCCGGAGGCCACAGGAGGAAACTGTCTTCTGAGATGAGAGAGACGGGAGCGCAAATGGTGGAAGAGGGCTAAGGTAAATAGGTGCAAAGGTATCACCATGGCTGTGAGGATGCTGTCATGGATTCAGAGCCCATAACAAGGTATACGATGACAGAGGGGTCCAAATGCAGTCTATGAAAAGATCATAGGGGACATTTACTAAACTTAATAAAAAAATCTTTCCCTACTAATTCTTCTAGATGTCCCTGAAAATTTATTTGTGCCAGAAAAAAATACTTTTAAAGGGTAAAGAATTCTAGATTGCCATTAGAGCTATTTTGTTCTCATTTAAAATGAGGACTGAAGGAAATCTAAATTTAACCACTTTTAAAAAAATATGATATTTTTTTACAGAGAGGAAGGGGGAGGGATAAATAGTTAGAAACATCAATGAGAGAGAAACATCGATCAGCTGCCTCCTGCACACCTCCTACTGGGAATGTGCCCACAACCAAGGTACATGCCCTTGACCGGAATCGAACCCGGGACCTTTCAGTCCGCAGGCCGACGCTCTATCCACTGAGCCAAACCGGTTTTGGCTAAATTTAACCATTTTTCAATCTAGTTTACTATGTCAGTAAAAAGTAGAATAGAGGTCAACCCAGTGCTAAATATTAACTAATGCCATGCTATTTTTTCCTCTTTTCTCACTCACACTCTCTCTGTGGAGAATATCTAATGCTAATGTTATATACAACAGCACGGAAATCAGCAATGACTTTGTAGGGATCCCGATGACAGCTATCAGTGCGAGCACAGCCCAGTGTACGGAGTTAATGCCTGCACATGCCAAGATTAACTAGGCCACCTGGAAAAGAAGCAGGCAGAGTGGATGAGCAGCCACAAGTGATGGCTGCAAGATCCCGGGCAGTAAACAAGAGCATTTTCCACATCATGGTCCTTTCCCGAGACAAAGGTGACAGGAGGACAGAGTAGAAAGAGAAGAAACAGAGGCAGCCCTTATTTCTTGCCTCTGGATCTGTGAATTATCGGGCTCTTCATTATGGCCCTTCGACTGAAATTAAGGAATGACCAGAAGAAGCCTCTGTTTCCTGAGAGAGCCATGGTTCTACATTGGTGGCTGCCAAGAATTTGATGGGGAAGAATAGCTGGCGGGAATGTGCCTTCTTTTCCAGCCTGGAACCTTTCAGGCCATCTGAACCACCCTGCTGAGGCAGAGGCTTGGGTGCCTGGGTAATGTAGCAGGAAGGGACTAAGAGAGTCATTCATTGGTGACAGCCACAAGAACAGTTACCATTAACCACGTGCTTACCAAGCGTGGATAGGCTCTGAACTAAGCATTGCACATAAAGTATCCTACTTATTTCTTACCCTATATCTGAGGTAGGTAATTTTATACTATTCTGTTTTTTTATTCAGATGAGGAAACCAAGACTGATGAGGTAGAGAGAATAATGCCTCCCCCCAAGGACGCCCACATACGGAAGCAACCTAAGTGTCCATCAAAACATGAATGGATGAAGAAGTGGTGCATATGTAGACTGTCATACGATTCAGCCATAAAACGGAAGGAAATCTTGCCTCCGCAACAACATGGATGGACCAAGAGGGTATTGTGCTGAGTACGGCGAGTCAGGCAGAGAAAGCAAATGCCAGATGATTTCACATATATGTGGAACCTAAAAACGAAATACATGAACATGCAAAACAGAAATAGACTCAAAGATATAGGAACATTTTGACAGTTGCCGGATAAAAAGGGGTTGTGGGTCTGGGTGAAAAAGGTGAAGGATTTATAACAAATTGGTAGTTATAGAATAGTCATGAGGATGTCAAGTACACCATAGGGAACCTGGCTAATAATTCTGCAATAACAATGTATGGTGCCATATGGGTACTAGATTTATTGGGGTGATCACTTCGTAAGTTTTATAAATGTCTTGTCACAGGGTTGTGTACTTGAAACTAATATAATATTGTATGTCAAGTGTAATTTTAAAATGAAAGTATTTTTAAAAAATATTTTCATTTGTTAAAATATGAGGTCATACATATGACTATCACAATAGAACAATCATTGGGACCCCAATCTACCACATATCAATAATCATCTGGATGAGACAATACTCTGCTTATAACAGATATATTATTCTAAATCAAGAGTATATAGCTAATCAAAGGATTTGGAAATGCGGTGTCTGCTACTGTAAACTTTACAACCCCAAAAGCCAGTACCACAATGAATTACATTAACCCAATTAAAACATCGAATGCTTTTATTGCTACCGTATTTGCCGGCGTATAAGACGATTTTTTTGCCCTGAAAAATACCGTATTTGCCGGCGTATAAGAGACTGGGCGTATAAGACGACCCCCTAACATTTCCACTAAAAATACAGAGTTTGTTATATACTCGCCGTATAAAACTACCCCCCCACTTGGAGGCATATTTTTCAGGGCCAAAAAATCGTTTTATACGCCGGCAAATACGGTATATTATTCTTACAATGATATAAAGGATAAAGTGATATACAATACAATTCTGTAGAAAACAGACCTGCCCAGAAAACAAAGCTAATTTTTGAATCATAATGCCCCAAGTTAATGCCTGTAAATGGAATAACACACACACACACACAGTGCTTCTCTGACTCATGATACCTATACTTCAAACTATCCTAACTTTACAGACGCACCACTAAAAGTAGTCACAGTGACACGAAGAACTGCAGCACTTGAACAAAGCATGATCAAACAGTATTGACAGTGCAACGAACACTCTCTTGAGATTATAAAAGTCCCTCTTGCAATGCATCCTATGTGTCCCCCCTGTGAATCTGAGGACACTGGAAGCCAGTGTTCCGGACTCGCGCTCCACTGTCTGTATCTATGGAAGCAATGTCCCCGGGCCTCATGAGAACATAGCGCAGGGTGATAGCAGCAGGCTCTGCGTCCCAGGCTGAACAAACAGTTCTTTCTGAACAAAGGCTTTTGCCGAGGGGCACGCAGGCCATTTCCTGATGGTGCTGGGCACACAGACACACCCTCCCTTTCCCTGTCATACTCAAGGCACCAGAGCAATGGTGCGTTTAATAGCATCTTAGTGACTTCAAAGACTTAATTAGCCTAAACTACTACCTGGAAATAATTAGGCCCTGAGAGAAATAACTGCTAAAAACTGTGTTTTAAAAGCTCCACAAAGCCGTTGAAAGGGATGCTGGGACTTAGGAAGTTTACGATATGAGACCAACGGTTACCCTTTGAGCTCTGGACTACAACGCCGTCCTTTTCAGCTCTGAGCTGTTTGTTACATTACTAGGCTTGACGCGTGAACCAGCCCTGTCTCTTTATGGTTACATAAAGTCAGGCCACTTCAAATAAAAACCAGAGCCTGCATAGCATTCCAGGGGCAAACAACAATCGTGTGTAAGTAAAGGAGGCAGAACCAGAAGGTCCTCATCATTACTTTCCTATTGGCAACGTGTGTCTGTGCTACCAGTTCCCAACTTGGTGGTGTCTCTTGGTGAGAACAATGACTCTCAGGAGTCAAGGGGTAGGTAGTCCGAGGCTGCACAGCGATGATGTAGCAAAGCCAGGATCCATAACAAAAAAAGTGTAATATGCTAATTAGACCGGACAGCCGCACAACTTTCCAGACGTCCTTCCTGTCGTCCTTCCGGATGACCTTCCGGACGAAGCCAGGGCTGCTAGGGCCAAGGCAAACTGCTGTGGCTGGGAGGGCCGAGCCCCTTGCACGGATTTCGTGCATTGGGCCTCTTGTCAGAACATAAATTTTCTGGGTCTTGGCTAAGAGATGTTTTTTGGTCTACCATATGGCCTCTACAGATCCTTGCCACTACTTGTCTATTTGGCTTCATAGATCGATTTCTGTGAGCCAGTCCCTCTACTGTAAAAACTCTCTAAAGAACTCCTTTCAAGAATATGGGGTGTCAGGGATGGAAAGGGGGATGAAGAATGAGAGCCTTGGAGTTCACAAGTGATTGTCATAATCACAAGAGTCCATGGAAGTTCTTTGAAGAAGCAAGTCATTGTCCCGTGGCACCATATGCCGGGAAATGTTTTAAACTCGAGATATTGTTCTCCAAGCTAATGAGCCTTTGAAACAACAGATTCTTTTAAAGTTGGTGTGCCTTTGCTCACTCAAACTTCAGGATTATGGAGGTATGTAGGTAAAGACTATTTATAATAGTGAAGGACAGAAAGAGAGCTGGACCTCTCACCTCCAAACAAAAATAAAAAAAGGTAATTTTTCATTTTGAAATATGCCCCTTATACATGGCAAATGCATTTATTTTTTGGTGCATGGGTTTTTGTGTGTTTATTACGGAAGCAGTGTCCCTGGGCCTCATGAGAACATAGCGCAGGGAGATAGCAGCAGGCTCAGCGTGCACCAGAGGTCCTGGTGCACGGATTTGTGCACATTGAAAGGAAATTAATTAGAAGAAATATTTTAATATTGCTATTCGCCCTTTCTCTGTATTAGAAGTGTCAACCAAATTCACGATCGTCAATGACAGATCAAAACACAAGCATGAGGTTGGCACCAGCGAGAGCTTTATATGTATCATGCATGCAGGAGTCAATGTTTATTTTTAAATTGCCAGTGTGCATGATATGTACTGGCCAGTTGGTCAGTCAGACAGCTATAGGGTCACTTAGCCATATATATATATATATATATATATATATATATATATATATATGTATACACACACACACTAGAGGCCTGGTGCATGAAATTTGTGCATGGGTAGGGTCTGTAGGCCTGGCCAGTGATCAGGGCTGATCTGTGGGGTGACTGGCAAGGCTATCAGGGGGGCCCCTGCCCCTGCTGGCACCCGCTTTGGCTGGCCTGGTGCCACCTGCTCACTGGCTCAACCCCCCCCCCCCCACCAGTTGGGGCCAGAGGGCTGAGGGCAGCTCCTGCATTGAGCATCTGCCCCTGGTGGTAAGTGTGTGTCATAGTGACCAGTCATATTAGGGTTTTATTATATAGAATAGATAAGGCTTGCTTTTATCCTAATCACACACCATCGGAATCAGGTACATTTTAGTTTTAAAAGTACAAGCTAATGACGGAAACTTTCTTTAGCTTTCCACTCAAAACCTCCACGAATGCCCTGGTTCATGGCTCTGGGTGCTCACAACCAGGCCCTCCCAGGACTGGTAACTCTCCCTGGGCTCTAGATATACTGGGAGGGGAGGGGAGAGCGTACCTATCAGATCAGCATTTCTCACGGTCAAATGCTCTCCTCTCACAGACATAGAGGACTCCTCCCCGACAGGGAAGGGGTTCCTCAGGTCAGGTAGGAGGACAGGGTAAAGAGGCCAAGTAAGGGAGACCAGGAGCGAGAGGTGATGACTCAACTCTAAAGCGAGTTCAGGCTTAGCCTGGTTGACTTGGCCTTCTGCGTTTTTAGTAAACCGTGTGCTTTGAACGGCAAACCACCAATGCGAATACCTTGTTTTGAAAGAAATCAAAACACGACGTTGTTTAAGTTTTGATCCTCCTCACCGGCAGAGCCTGCGCTGTGGATGTGCCTTCCTTGAGCTGGATGGTGTGCTTCTGTTACTGAAGTTTGTAATTTCAATGCTGCCAGTGGTAATGAGGCTCACTCACGGGACCATGAGAAAGGCGTTCCTTGTGGTGTGGCAGGATTTATTTGGGTAGAAATAGAAGTCTGCCCCTGGGTTTTCAATTTCCCATTTTCTTCAATCCCGCCATGGGAAAAATCAATCTTGTCTTCATCAAGGACAAAACAAAGGCCCACGTCCAGAGTTTCTGTTTCCTATGGAAGCTTAGTCCTGTGGAGCCCGTGGGTCTGCTGACGGCCCCAGTGGCTGCTACACCCACATGGCTATGTGCGTTCCCTGGGATTATATTATCCCTGGAGCTTTTTCAAAATATCCAATCAACTTCCCAAGCTTTCGTGGGCTTCTGATGGGTCCACCTCCCAACCAATCTCTTTACTCCAGCCTCTATAGTCAAACACCATTTTGACATCTATTGGCCTACTCTTACCTCCCCCTGCTCCTCACCACCCCCACCCCACACAGAGTAGGGGAGGGAGGAGTGTTAATCCTTGGCAGGCAATGCTGTGATCCCTGAGGTGTGGGAAGCAGTAGCTTCCTGGTGAAGCAATATCCGATTCCCTTTGCTTTCTTCCTTATTGATATCTGGCCACCTACGCTGACAACCTGAGTTGGTTTAGTAGCCATGTTTGCTGTGTTCAATGGCCCCTGTCATCATCTAGGTTGCATTTTATAGAATGGAAATAACGCAGGAAGGACTGCCCAGTGCCTTTAATTAAAAGTCCAAAATCCTTACTAAAGCTTTGCAGGTCCTGAGCAATCTGGCTCGCAGGTTCATCAGCTCTCTGTTCACTCACTGCACTCTAGTGACACACGTCTGCTGATTGCTTCGCCTGGAATACTCTCCTGTTCCCCATGAATAATATCCCGATCCTCTCAGCTCCGAACCTTAGCATCACTCCCCCAGGGAAACCTTCTCTAATTTTTCTAACCCATTCTAGTTATCTGCTTTCATAACACCCTCATAATTTACTTTTATGACCGTTATCACAATTATAGTCATAAAATACTTCATTAAATTTTTTGGGGGTGCCTTATCCATCCTAAGACTGTCAGTTTCATTGAATGTATGCACCATCTCAACAATGTTCATTGGCAGATTTCTGTGCACAGGAGTTAGATAATGCCAACAGTAATCACAGAATGTTAGTCTGACAGTAAGTACGCAGGATAAATTAGAGCTGGGGGGAGACTAAAATGTTTTGGAAGATTTGGACCTCACTGACAGAGAGCTATTGCCCCAAACTGGAAGGCTTCCTCTCTTTAGCTGTATGTCCTAAAGAGGGAGGACCAGGATGGAGATGGCTCCAATGTTGCTAAAATAAACAACTTAGAAATCATTCACTTTGACTCTTATAGCTTCAAATATATACTTAAGAATTGAGGAGATATAGTTAACAAGAACATGCCATCTTGGAACTAATTAAAATTTGACTTTAGGTGAAGTTTCATGATCATTTCACAAAATAATTTGCACAATTATATTACATTTATAAATTAAAATTATAGTTTTAAATTTTAAACTGGATGCAGTTTGTGAATGTGAACTTAGATAACAATTTCCATAGGTACAATTTAACTCAATCTCCCTAATAAAAGTTACCTAGTGCTTTCTTTGATGATTGAAATAGTCTTTATATTCATAAAAATGTACGGTCCTTCCAGTTAAGCCTCAAATGGCCAATTTTGGATCACTCTGAATATTTTCAAAGTAGGCAAATAGCCTTTGAATACTAATATTTTCATAATACAGTTGTTTAAAAATGAATAAAAATTAATTTTTACTTCTCTCTAGTTTTGAATGGAGAAAATTTCTTTCTGAGCCACAGAAGATGAGATGTGTTGGCTGGTGGCACTGCATGCCTTTTGAGAAAACGGAGGGTGTATGGCAGAGATGGAAGATCAAATTATACAAGGAACAAATAGAGAACCATTCTCAAGATCTCATCATTTCTAGAGTCAGGCTATTTTTAATTTTTAGTTTTTCAAAATTCACAATTTTCCATTACTATTTTCAAACAGAACCTATACTCAACTTGGTTGATCCATTATGTTTTTGGCTAAAATGTGCTGTGAACATTTGTCAAAAGCTCATAATGTGACTGCTATTGTAAATGCACAATTCTGAGTGGACCAAGAACATGTGGGCAAATATCTTTCAATACCCAGAAGTCCAAATATTTAAATGAAGCCCAAAATGACAGAATACTGATCCCTCTACAAAACTGACCTCATCCTCTCTCAGTCCAGCCTAGTGGACTTAGAATCTGGAATTTAGTTCCGTGTGTACAATCTTTCATTATTCTCTCCTTGTCTGTCACTCGTAAGATCCATGACACGATGGCTCTGGAGAGCAATTTAATTCTCCATGTGGTGACAGCCGCATCCTATAAAACCAATGGGATAGGATGCACATTTTAAAATGGTTCGCCTGGGTGAATGTATTCATATTCATTATGACTCATATATAATTTATTTGAAAAATGTCAGTCTCCTACAGATTTCAGAACTGAAATATATAATCTATGGAGTTAAATGATAAATAGTGCATGCACACATATGTGTACCATGCAAATACTAATTAGGGAAGGTGACATTTTAGAATTTAATGTGGTTTTGCTCTCTTATGATTATAACCTTTATCAGTGCTGACCGCCAACATGAAGGTACAGCTAAAGTGCTACATCGTAAGAGTTTATGAGCATTCTCCACGTGAGGGCACAGAACCAGACTTCCCAACTCCCTGGCATAGCTGGTTTATTTGCTGTGAGTAAAGTTAACACTGCATATTGAACACTGTTTCCCAATTGATTTCAAGTTTTAATTGTGAAAAAATAAGTCCCAGCATTGGTAAGGTTATCAGAAGTAGTCTTTGGGGGTGGGTAAAACCCTGTATGATGTAGTGAAAGGTGGCAGAGGTGGAGAGGAGAAGGAGGCTAGTTTCCTATGCACATTTTAGTGCCTTTAGGTGAACAGCACCTCTTAAAAGTTAGGCGGGGCAGAGAAGCCTCATAGGGTTGGCAAGTAGAGTGACAGTGTGTTGGAACACGGAGCAAAGCAATGAAGTGATGCAATGAATTTTTAAGAGCTGTACTAATTGGTAATAATGATAATGACAAAGTCAACTGAAAAATATTCAACTTAATTTATAATGCCTTTATTCTCTTCTTCGTATATGATGCTCACCCACCCCATGTTCTCAAATCAAAGTGCCTAGCATGTAAGATTGCCAGAGGTAATCAATTTATATATATATATATATATATATATATATATATATATATATATATAACTTGCAGTAGGTCTCAAATATTGCATAGGACATACTTCTACTACAAAATTATTATTTATCTAAAATTAAACTTTATATTTTCTCTGATTTTTATTTTTGCCACAGAATCTTTTCTTCAAATTAATTCCTCAACTGGAGCCAAAACAGGAGGTTGTTGGGCTGGGGCCGGAGCGCCGCCCCCAGCCCTCCCAGGCGCCTTCCCTCGCTGCTGTCTGAAATCTATTTCCTTGTCTCGGGCCACGGAGGCAAACCCGGTGTCTGTGCGTGGAAGTGTGCTGTCACTGCGCACCCAGGCAACCCCACAGGACAGGAATGCGTTCCAGCCCTAAGGTTACTCCATAAGCTTCATCACAGCACGTTTTCCTGTTCAGAAACCGCTATAACATTTAAGTGAGATTATTAGGTGACAGGCCGCTAAAAGTCAAATCATCTGCTTGGAAAAATATTAAGGGTGGGGGGGAACGCAAACATTTCAAAGAAATGATGGGTAAAAGAAGTTTTTCTGGACTGGTCTGTAACGTACTGATCATGGTTGCTAGTGAGACCATGTGGAGGTAGGCAAACAAATATTTTGTCCTTTTTCAGCTTCGGGGAGAACGATGAACCCAAGAAGAATAGGTAGGAGATTCATCAGGTGGGGAGAGCAGAAAATTCACAGGGACAAAGAGTCAACGCAGAAATTGAGGGTCCGCTAATCTTTCCAAACCCCTCGGCAGCTCACCACATCCCGAGAACATCTACGTGTGTTCGCGCTCCCTCATCTGCCCTGTCACTGCTTCCTGTCAGTCACTGGTTCTAAGGAAAGAGAAAAAGACTCCACACCTACCTCTGTTCCTTCAATCATCTATTCATTAATGCCATAAAGAGTAAAATATGTGAGCCAGGCACCATCCGAGGCCTTGGTGGCACAGTGAGAAACAAGAAAGAGTTTCTGCTTCGGAGAAATGATGGCCGAATGGGAAAAGAGACATTAAAATGTGATTGCAGAAATAACGGATGACAACTATGAGAAGTGATGCTCACAGAAGCCCAGTGACTGCAAACACTGGTTACGTAATACAGAGTCGTCCTAGCCATAGTTTGTTATGCATTTACTATGTGCGAAGTATTTTACACCCCTTACTGCTAAAACTCAAACACATCTTAGAAAGGAGCAAGGTTTGCATTATTAGTACGGTTTTTAAAAGATAATGGAAAACTTCTTTTTCTGTGTATGACGTTGACTGCCTTCCGAGGAGACCGTTGGATGTATATGAACGTGAAGGTTTGGAACAAGAAGAGAGTCTTGATGTATTTGAATGTGAAGGTTTGGAACAAGAACAGAAGAGTTAAATTTCTCTGCAGAGCAGGAGGGAGAATATTTGTCATTTCCATGAAAGGATCTGGAAGCAAGTGTCAGGAGCGGGGGTGGGGGTGGGGTGGGGGGTGATGATAGAGATCTCTGGAGAGATGAAGAAAACCCTGTTCCCCTCCCCCCTCCCAGTCCCTGCCAACCCCAGACTTCAGCTATGCCAGTGGGGGTGGATTCTTCGGTGGACGCTGGAGAGAGGCAGTTTCACTTGTGATCTCACAGGGGAAAATGGGAACACAGCTTGCATAACAGAGACAAAGGAATAATAGGTTAAGGCAGTGGTCGGCAAACTCAGGAGTCAACAGAGCCAAATATCAGCAGGACAACGATTGGAATTTCTTTGGAGAGCCACATTTTTTAAACTTAAACTTCTTCTAACGCCACTTCTTTAACATAGACTCGCCCAGGCCGTGGTATTTTGTGGAAGAGCCACACTCAAGGGGCCAAAGAGCTGCATGTGGCTCGAGAGCCACAGTTTGCTGACCACGGGGTGAAGGGACAGTGATCCCCAAGGTTGTGGGAAGGCTCTGACGTGGGTTTACAGAAACTTTATCTGATTCCCCGGGGACCAGGGAGTCCCAGCTGACCAGTGGATTAACCAAAGAGAACATGTGGACTCCGAGAGGCCCCCCGACGTGGCCAGGGCCCGAGCATTCTGTGCGGACCTAGCTCTGGCTCCTGGGTCTGTCTGCTTCCTCGTTTGCCAAGTCTTCTCTCCAGCAGGGCACCGGGGACCACGGGCAATTCTCTCCCCCTCTCTGGCTCTGGGGGAAACTGGCCGCACACCATGCAGGGCACCTGCCCGCTGCTCTCATTGGGAGTCCCGAGCAATCCTGTGGCTGTACTGCTCCACGTTCAAAGCGCTTTCACATATTTCTCTGTGTACGGAATTTACATCTCCTGCATGAAGAACTCAATAAGTTGTGCTAACTGAATCTCAAGGGGTGGTTCTTGTTTGTTTGTTTTTGTTTTTTTTTTACTATGAATTACTCCTCAGCAGTTCCTTCCCAGGCGTGACCTCCCACGCAGCCAGGGGGAGGCGGCCTTTGCTGTGTCACCGCACACGTCTGCGGCTCCGGGAGGGAGGACACTGGGGACAGCGTGTCCCGGGCCAGGCAGATGCCGGCATTTATTTTTGGAATTGCTTCTTGGATGTGGAGGGATGAGTGTTTTTTTTTTCTTTCATACAGAACCGAGGACAGGAAACAGGGAGGTCAAAGGAGGTCTGGAAGCTCTACCTAAACTCGTCTAGCCGGTCCGCAGGTAGAGGGAGCCCTCGGTAGGTGCCTTTCAGAGTGTCTGCTTTGGTGGGGAAACACCAACCACATGGATGGCAGAGGAGGCAGCAATGGGAGCCAGGCCACAGGCCTCCGGGAGGGGGGTGCGCTGGTGCTGCAGGTCCCTCAGGGCAAACCCCGCACTGCCCCGTGCTCTCCGTGCGTCCCTGAGAGTACGCTGTCCTCCCTCCCTCAGCCTCCTTCTTGGAAATGGCACTTCGTAGGAAATTACTTTGTGTGATCCCGCGAGGACGGACGAGGCAGGTCTGTCAGCTGTCTGGCATTGTACCTAGTAGTTTCTGTCACTGGATCTGTCACGCTGTCCTTCCATCATCCCTGACTCTCTCCTCTCCCAGAGCCCCGCCTGCGGGCTGGCTGCCGTCAGAGATGGAGGCAGACACTAGAGTGAGGCCTGGGGCGGGACTTCCCATCCTCCTGGCCATGGGGAGCGCTCCGAGCTACGCTCACAGCCCCCGGCCTTTGCCTCTCACTTGCTGGGATCTTGTCTGAGCTACTAAGAAGATGTCCCTGCTGGGGATGTGAAGGGGATGGGTGTGTGATCTGGGCAGCGGGCGGCTGTCCGACCTGCCGGCCCCCACCCCTGAGCCAGTGAGAGCCACAGATGTGGTTGTGCGGCTGAGCAGGACCCGCTGGGTGCAAAGCTGAGCAGAAGCAAGCCCCGGGGACGGTCCCCGAGTCTCCAGATCTAACGTCTGAGGCCAAGGGCATGGGGGCCCTTTTTATTTACCTAAGGCGAGGGCCCCTTTTCACACGCACGTCCACAGTGGCTCTGTGTGTGATCGTACAAACCTGGAGACAACCCCAATGTCCATCAACAGGTGAATAAATAATAAGTAATGCAAAAAATAAACATTGATACATGAAAGTGAAAAAAGCAGACAAAGAGAGTATGATGAATGATTCCGTTTATAAAAAAACTCCAGACAATGCAGAGTACTCTGCAGTGTCCAGAAGCAGAGCTGAGGCTGCTGGGAAAGGGGGAGGGGAGAGGGGGGTGCATTACCGAGGAGCCTGAGGAACATTTGGGGATGACGGAAATGTTTGCCATTTGGCTTCTAGAGATGGTTTAAAGGGTGTGCACATTGTGCCAACACTGGTTAATTGGTATACTTTAAACAAAGTGTAGCTCATTGTTAATTATATGCCCTGAAGCTGTTTTCAACATTCCCCCAATATTTCCTTCTAATTCTTACGTCTTTATTTATTATAAGTATCAGAGTATTAAGGTATTAAGTATTATTATAAGTCTAAGCTACTTGGAATTACTTTGTAGTATGAGGACCTTTTCCTTCCCAATATGGTTTGCTTTACTGCATAACAATAATGGTCTCCCCTAGTGATGGGTATTGCTTCTGTAGGATGTATTAGCATATATGCTAGCATCTGTACATACGCCATGGCTGTGTCTCTATCAACACCCTCTTTACTTTTAATTCAACTTCATTATAATTCAACTTAATTTTAATTACAGCTTTATAATTTACTTAATAGCTGGTAAGAAAAGCTCTTTTAAAAATTTCAATATTATTTTCATGCCTAACTTTAATCCTAAGCAAGAGTCTCAGGTCTTAGCATTACTGTCAGAAGAGAATATTTAAACCCAAAGGATTATTTTAATATAATTTTATTTTATTTATTTCAAATACAATGTTAAATACCAAAGATAATAAATGTTGCATTTCAAAAGGGCTTTTTTTCCATTAAAACAAAAAAAGGATCTGCAAAAAGAAGGCCAAAGAGCGCCAGTTTAGCTAAACTGGGAAAGTCTGTTGCTGACGATCACATGCTCTGGCTCTGTTTCTCCTGCCCGGGTTCTAGTCCTTGGTTCTCACGGAGCTTGGTATCTCAGGTGGACAAGAAAGAGAGCTAAACTCAAGAACAGTGTGGGGCAGAGGAGGGTGTAAAGAGGACAGTTTGTGAATATGAAGGCCAGACACACACCTCTGCATGTAACAGGGCATTGCATCGGCAAGATACACTGACACATACTGTTCGGTGGTTGTGTGGATATGGGATGGGCAGCTGGGGGCTCATAATAGTTTCCTTTTATTGGTTTTACATAGGCATAAAGGGCCTGCGTTTTTGTCTTTTTATGTGAGCCAATGGAATTATTTTAAATCTGCTCATTTAGATGTCAGAGGTTAGGTTAATTTCTTAAAGAAAAAAAAAACAAAACAAAACTACTTCATATATTTTTCACATTAGTTTCCCACATTAGGAATTGTAATTGCTGACTATTCTCTTCTATTCCAAAGTAATCTTTTCATCAGATGTGTGAGAATCAGAATGATTACCTTTGAGAGGTATCAAGAGACAATAATCAAAGCCAAAACCAGTTTGGCTCAGTGGATAGAGCGTCAGCCTGTGGATTGAAAGGTCCCAGGTTCGATTCTGGTCAGGGGCATGTACCTTGGTTGCAGGCACATCCCCAGTGGGGGGTGTAAAAGAGGCAGCTGATCGATGATACTCTCTCATCGATGTTTCTAACTCTCTATCCCTCTCTGTAAAAAAGCAATTTAAAAAAAAGAGACAATAATCAGGCAGTTAACACGTATTAAATACCTACTGTGTACAAAAACTACCTTGCTCTTCACACACACAAAAAAAATGAGGATTTAATCCGAATAATCTAAGCGAATGCCAGTGCTCTTTATTTGTAATAGCGGTTTCCCAAAGCCAAATGGCAGTCACTGAGGAGAGTTTCACTTTTGAAGATGAGAGGGGCTTTGAGCAAAGGCAGCAGGTGTGAGTGAATCAGTAAATGAAACTCTACGCTTTGCTTGCTGACTCAGTGCCTCTAAGAAATGGATTGAGCTTCATTTTCCTCTTCGTTACAAAGCGAGTGATAATGTCATCTTCCTTGAAGAATTATTAGGAGATTAAAATATAATGCAATCCAAATACTTTGCAAAAGTTAAGTCACAATACAAATGTTAGTTTAGTATCATTTATAATAAAAGGCTAATGTGCAAATGGACTGAATGGCGGAAGGACCGGTTGCTATGACTGATCACCAGGGGGCAGATGCTCAATGCAGGAGCTGCCTCTTGGTGGTCAGTGCGCTCCCACAGGGGGAGGGCCACTCAGCAGAAGCCGGGCTCACAGCTGCAGGGGTGGTGGTGGGAGCCTCTCCCATCTCTGCTGCAGTGCTAAGGATGTCCGACTAGCAGCGGGGAAGGCTAAACCATCAGTCGGGCATCTCCTGAGAGCTTCTGGACTTACGAGAGGGTGCAGGCCGGCCTGGGAGACTCCCCCCCAGTGCATGAATTTTGTGCACCAGGCCTCTAGTGGTTAATAAAAGCCTCTCCAGATAAGCACACATAACATTTGCAGAGATGACTTTGGAGACCTTGTGAGTGACTAGCTTTATCAATGTATTGCCTAATAGTTGAAAGACACACACACACTCTGTAAACTCATGGAGAGGAAGTCATCTCAGATGGGGGTGACGTAGCAGAATAAAAAAGTCTGGAGAGAGATTTTCCCACCGCATCCCTCCGCCCAGGAACAGAGTGGTGGAAGGTCTGCTGGTCTTCCTTGTCCTCTGACAGGGGCAGTCACCTGGCATGTGTACCCAATGACATCATTAGCGGAAGCACTCTGAGGTCACCAATGAAGACAAAGGGAGCTATAAGAGTGACAGATGCAGACGACGGGGCAGCTGCTCGCCGCACAGGCCTGAGGCTCACCTTGCCCTCTCTCCTAGGTCCCTCTAGAGTCCTCACATCCCTGCTGCCCTGAGCCGGAGTGCCACCAAACCTCCTCTACTTGGTCTGTAGCTCATCTCTCAAATGCACCCCATTGCAGTACCATTCTCTCCAGGAATTCTAGCACATCCGAGTTGTTGTTCTTGCACTGCTTGTATCTAAAATGTTTAATTTTTAAAAAATTCTGCATCTGTTGACATTCTTTTTAAAATATATATATATATTATTGTTTTTTTTGTTTGTTTTTGTTTTTGTTTTTTTTTTTTTTTACAGAGAGGAAGGGAGAGGGATAGAGCGCTAGAAACATCGATGGGAGAGGGATAGAGCGCTAGAAACATCGATGAGAGAGAAATATCGACCAGCTGCCTCCTGCACACCCCCTACTGGGGATGTGCCCACAACCAAGGTACATGCCCTTGACCAGAATCGAACCTGGGATCCTTCAGTGCGCAGGCTGACGCTCTATCCACTGAGCCAAACCGGTTTCGGCTCTGTTGACATTCTTAATTCAGTTGGATTGCAAATCACCTAATTTTCCATAACATTCTTTCTGTACAGAAGGTACAATCCACCTACCTCCCAACTAACCCATGTCATAGGGAAAAGAGCAGAACTCACATGTGTACCTGACTTTGCTCCAGGGCCTGGCCGGGTTCTCTCTAGAACCTTCCATGTAACCTTGAGGATTCTGCTACCAATCCCTCCCTTGAAATGTGGCCCGATTCCCCTTCCTGGCTGCCAACCTCTCACTAGCTCCCTTAGGTTGTGCAAATGTCATAGCATTTAATTCCTAGCAAGACCACAATGAACAAATTGATATACTATTCAAATACCCAGCTGGGAAAGGGAATATGCTTGCTCTCATAATAGTATCATTAGCAGTGTAATTCATTGGCAAAAAGGTCAGAGCTACGTAGATGTGTATATGGAACATTTCTATGAAGCACATTCTTAGAGATGAAAACTTCAAAGGTGCCAAACTGATTGATGGTATTGGGTGAAAAAGGAATTCCCTCAATTTACAATGAGCATGCTCCTAAAAAAAGCTGTACTCAAAACTTACATAAGAAAAATCCAAAGCTGACCTAAAAATCTTATTGTTTCTGAGCAGTGCTATGCAAAAGGACATAAATATCAGAACACCTTCTAAATCCTATTACACAATAATTGCTAACATCTTACTAAATGTCAGGTACTTTTTAAACATCATCTCTTGACGTATAATAGACTTTCCATGGAGTGAGAGTAGGCTAGCTTAGTGGTGGAGCCCCACTAACTATGGCTCTCTCTCTTATTAACTATTAGGGGCCCAGTGCACAAATTTGTGCACCTTGAAAGGAGCTGTGGGCCGTGAGGCTGTGGTGGACACAGGGGCGGGTCTTGGCCCATCCTCCACACCACAGCCTGGGCCCTCCAGCCTCTGCCCCTGTTCCCCTGTCTGCTGGCAGCCCCACTCCCACTGCTGCCACTCCCATGCACTGACTGCATCAAGCCCGCTCACACTCATTGACAGTGTGGAGTGATTGGGGCCGGCACCAGCAGTGGGTGTGAGCAGGGCTGGCACATCAGCAGGTGTGAGTGGTGGCTGCTGCCCCACTTAACCCTCAGGAGCAGGGGGAGTGGAGAAGCCAGCCCTCAGGGGTGATCGGGGCCAGCAGCTGCCCGATTGGGACTGGCACCAGAAGCTGGCAGTGGGTGTGAACAGTGGCTCCAGCACCAGTAGGTGTGAGTGCCAGATGGGACCGTGGCGTGCGGGAGCAAAGAATTTTCAGTAACCACAGTGGCTCACCCTGATGACAGCAACTGGCACCCCATCTTGGTCTGGCACCTCCGCTCACCTGCTCCACCATCCTGCCATGGTCAACACCTGCCATGTTCTGCACACACACCCTGGTGGTCAGCGCACGTCATAGCAACTGGTTGTTCAGTTGTTTGGTTGTTCCACCATTCAGTCTATTTGCATATTAGGGATATATATATATATATATATATATATATATATATATATATATATCCCTAATATATATATCTCCCCAAGGCTATATATATATATAGCCTTGGGGAGATCTGGCCTCTCTGGCCTTGATGTCCTCCTCTGTGTAATAAAGATGATACATGATAAAAGGACCTGGCTCCTGAGGTTTTTTTGTGAGGACCAACAGAGATAACAACTACTTACATACAGGGGACATTTTATTTGCAACATCAGTTGTGAAGAGGAATGCATATAGTTGGAAAAGGGACTCATCAGGATTTTAATAATGCCTGACATTTGTATATTTACATTAACTCAGCCAGTCTGCAGGAGGGCCCAAGCACACTGGCCCTTTGGCCTAGTCCAGCTGTGGGCAAACTATGGCCCGCAGGCCGGATCCGGCCCGTTCGGCTGTTCTATCTGGCCCTCGGAGCCGAAAGAATGGAGGGTTCTCTTGCTCTCCCCTCCGCTCCTTCACCAGCAGCCCAAGATGAGGGTGCCAGCATGGTCAGGTTGCTTTTGTTCCGGCCCTACGGTCCAGTGTAAGAACCCATGGTGGCCCTCGAGTCAAAAAGTTCGCCCACCCCTGGCCTAGACCCTTTTCTCCACACCCTGCTGCCTGTCCATGTTCTACCTAAAGACAAAGAGGTGGAGCAGCTGGGCAGCCACGCAGCCACGCCTCCGCCTCCTCATGGCTTTCTCCCATCAGCTCATCAATGTAAGCTGGTGCATGTGTTCCATTTCTCGGACTTTGTAACCATCGCAGTGATGAAAAACTGGCAAGCAGGTCTGGCTTTATTTGGTTGGGCTATTTTCCTCCGAGGATTGTTGGGCGCAAGGCTCTGCAATATTTAAAGCGTTTGCTGTGCTTTGCCGGGCAGAACCACTTCCCCTCGACGTATCAGCTTAATTCTCACCACGGTGTGTGACGGTTCATGTTTCCTACACCCTCCCTAACACTGGGCATTGACTCCCTCTCCTCTTCCTGTTTCCCTCTTTTAAAAGTACTTGCCGAAGACTAAAATAGTGTTGTTTGTTTAGTTTGTATGTATTTAAAAGTAATTAGTAAAGACAATACCAAAGTCATGATCCATGAAAGAAAGAACTGAGGAGACGGACGTCATTAAAGTTTAAAACTTCTGCTCCGTGAAAGACAAGATCGAGAAGGAGAAGGCGAGCCCCCCAAGGGGAGAAATGTTTTCAGAAGACCCCCCCCCCATTCATCAGGATGCTCGTTTCCCTGTTGCTGAGCCCTTCTGTTAAACTGTTGTCCGCCGAAACATACAAAGGACTCTTCAGCCTCAACAATAATGGAACAAACACCTCCATTAAAATATGGGCAATGCCCTAAACAGACACCGAACCCAAGGAGACATACAGATGGAAAGTAACGTAGGAAAAGTTGACCGCATTCCATGCCATCAGGGAAATGCAGATGAAAACAATGAAGCCATACCGCCCCGCAGCTACAGAAATGGCTGCAGTGCCGAACACCCACAACATGGAATGCTGGTGAGGACGCCGAGCAGCCGGAACTCTTATTCACTGCTGGCGGGAATGCAACTTAGTGCAGACACCCTGGGAGACAGTCGATTGTTTCTTACAAAACCAAACATACGATTACCCTATGACCCAATGATCACATGCCTTGGGGTTTACCCGAAGGAGTTGAAAACTATGTCCATACAAAAACCTGCACATGGGTAGTTAGAGCAGAAACAACCAACTGTTGTTCAGTGGGTGAATGGAATGTCTAGCTGATGTTGAGTTATTAGGTTGTTCCTCATTTATTTTAGAAATATTGTCTCGGAGCTCATAGGTTATTATTGATTTTACAGATGAGACTACAGAGTCCATATGATTCT
This sequence comes from Vespertilio murinus, assembly GCA_963924515.1. Classification (NCBI taxonomy): domain Eukaryota; kingdom Metazoa; phylum Chordata; class Mammalia; order Chiroptera; family Vespertilionidae; genus Vespertilio; species Vespertilio murinus. The sequence goes on from OZ004709.1 coordinate 8,136,211, forward strand.
TCTTTATCACGACTGTGTTGAATATCTCCTTAATAAAGGTAAATGTTTACAGATAATTATTTATCAGAGAGGCTATCTAGCTCTAAAAATGAATGCCAAAATGTTAAGAATTATTCATGTTCTATCTAAAGACAGAACATGAATAATTCTTAACATTTTATCAGATGACTACTGGTCATCCAAAATTAACAATAAAACATATTTAAACAAGGGATGAGAAAAACATAATTCAATTAAACAATATTGTCAAAATTTCTAATTTACAGCAATGGCATCAAAAGTCATTTTGCCTCTTAACAATGTAAATATCAAAACAACTATAAGTGGCTCTTCCACTTATATTATGGAAAATAGTGTGGAGTTAAAAAACACACACCAAAAAACACACACCCCAAAACTAAAAATAGAACTACCATGTGATCCAGCAACCCCTCTTCTGAGTATATACTCAAAGGAGATTAAATCAGTACCTGGAAGAGATATCTGCACTTCCATGTTTACTGCAGCATTATTCACAATAACCAAATACCTGTAAACAACCTTAGGTGTCTGTCAGCGCATTAATGGACAGAGAAATTGCGGTACATACGTACAATGGAGTATCATTCAGCCTTAAAAAGGGAGATCCTGCCATTTGCAACAAAGTGGATGAACATGGGGGACATTCTCCTAAGTGAAGTAAGCCAGACATAGAGAGAAAAATATTGAACAAACTCAGTTATGCATGGGATCTAAAATAGTCAAATACATAGCAGCGGAGAGTGGAATGGTGGTTACCAGGAGCTGGGGGATGAGAGAAACAGGGGGAGGTTGCAGTAATAAAGGAAGAGCCAGTCTAAAGATCTTCTGTATGGCCTGGTGACTATTGTTCATACCAAATACTGGACAATTGCTACATTTCAGGTGCTCTCAGCACACACACAAACACATGATACCTTATTTGAAGAGAAGATATGTTAATAACTTCACTATATTAATCATTTCATTATATATATATATATATATATATATATATATATATATGAAATCATTGTTATATTCCCTAAAATATACAATTCTTAATACAAATAAAACTTAAGCCCAGCTGGTGTGGCTCAGTGGTTGAGCATCGATCTATGAACCAGGAGGTCAGGGTTCGATTCCTGGACAGGGTACATGTTTGGGTGGGGGGTTCGATCCCTAGTGTGGGGCGTGCTGGAGGCAGCTGATCATGATTCTCTCTCATCATTGATGTTTCTCTCACTCTTTCCCTCTCCCTAGCCCTCTTTGAAATCAATGAAAATATATTAAAAAAGCAATACAATTAAAATCACAGAGCATAAATGGAACCTTTCACTTTCGTAAATCTAAGTTTCTCTTTTTGAAGAAAGAGTGGTTTGTGACTAAACTTGGGATAATACATCGGCTGTGATCGTGATCAGTGCCAATTAGTGGCAAACAGCTGGTTTTGGCTGAGAAAGCATTTTCAAAGGCTCTCGGCTAGGAAACTCTCCGGGAGGCTGGACAGGGGGCTGACTGGGATAACACAGAGCCCTGCCTCTGCGGAGGGGTTAGCTGTTGTCTCCAAAGCTGCCAACTCAGCTCTGCTCTGCCAGCAGAGAAGTTGCAAAGGTTAGCCCTCAGAGAAAAAAACTAAATCCCCGTGCCTTAGGGAAAAAAACCAAAAACCCCAAACATCAACATCAGTAGGAACTGTGAGCAAGACACCAAATAAGTTATTCATGAAGGAATTTCCTCCTTGAGCCAGAGCCTCTCAGAGCCTCTCCTGGAAGCAGGCTGCCTGCTGATCTGTAAACAAGGCGGTGAGAGGAGTCCCTCTCCGCTCTGGGGACTGATGCTTCGTGAAACCATACCAAACTGCTTGCCTTCTGCTCTCACCCACCTCTACGCAAAACAGTTCCCTCTATACTAACCCTCGCTGCATTTACTTCTACTTGTCAATCCCCTAGATGCGTATGGCCACCATGCCTGAAAGAACAGAACACTAATGGAAATAAAATACGCTGTAAAAAAAAAAGTATAGAGAGAACACAGAAGTGTTCATTTGGATGGGGCGGCCTGCATATGATGAGAGAGGGAGAAAGCCCGGACACAACACATACACCAAGGAACAGGAAGGCGGACTCTGTCCCGCAGCTCCGGGCCAGTGCCCCGGTAAGGTGTCCTCGGGGGAAAGCGGACCCATGAGAGGCACCCGGAAACCCTGCTCAGCTGCACGTCGGTCTGAGGACACTGATGGTCACATTTTACTACTTCCTTTCCAGGTCCTTCCCTTTCACTCACACACCCCTCCTCCCACACATTGCCACGGAACTAGAAACATCCGCAACGCTTTAGATGTGGGAATTAACAACAAAGTGGATTTGGAGGTGGGGAAGGGGGGAGGGGGACAGCATGTGGGGGGGGCGGCAGTGAAACGCCACCCGGCCAGCTCTGCCACGGAAGAAGGAAGAGCTCAGTCTTACAGGCTGTGCCTTACCTGGTTGTGAAGTTCACGGCACCCCGGTGCCCCTAGCTCTTCCTGGGAAGCACTGCGGATGCCCGGCGCTACAGGACTTGGCCGTACGCATCTCCCCCGAAGAAACTCCACAGTAACCTTTCACTTCAATAAAACGCTGGGCTCATTCTTCCCCTTGTACTCAACACACAGCAATCTAATACACCTCATCATGTGGCTCGTTACCATGGCAGCCATGAATCCAGCTGCTGAAACACAAAAGACTGACAAAAAAAAGTTGCTTTTCTCCCCTCCACCCTACCCTGACAAAGTCAGATTCTTTTTTGTGTGTGTGTGTCTGGATGACAAGTCGAATTTGAATATATTTTTTGTTGCTGACTCAACTCCGAGAGCAAGAAAAAAAGAACACGGAAGAATGGAGGTACAAGAACAGAAGGTGTCCGGAGCACTGCGACCAAATGGCGAAATGACTGCATGCAGTGTTGAGTTGCCTCTAATCTCTTGGCATACTGATGATTATCTGCTCCTCCTGTTTAACCAAACAGTTTTAAAGGCCAGTTACCAACTCAACAGGAAATACAGCCGTATCCTACAGCTCCTTTAGGAAATCTAAAAGCATGTTAAGTGACTCAGTAAACACAGATGCCGAAAACACTAGGTTGGTATATGAAGGGAGAGACTCAAAGTGCTTTTTCTAGGGCAAACTGCTAACCACAGCTCCGAGGTGGGAGGGAAAAAGTTCCGTTCTTTTTTTCCACCAGCATCCCGCATACTTAACCATTATTTAAACAGATCCGCTTTCAGTACTATCGTGTTTCCCCGAAAATAAGACCTACTTACAGGGTTCCTTCTGAGTGAAATATAAGGCATCCCCCGAAAATAAGGCCCCCAGGCTCTGTCTCAGAATGAAAATTAATTTACCATAAACTGGTCGCTAGGGCCGCCCCGACTGGAGTCTAGCAACCAGTGACGTTATTTGGAGTCCTGATGTCACTGCTGTGTGAATGGAGAGAAATCAGCGTGGAAACTTTGTGAAACCTAAACTGTAAGAAGTTGTGACTTGGGTGAAGAATTCATGGGAGAAAAATCACTGACAGTTGCATTGTAAACGCACTGCGAGCAGGCTACCTTGACAAGAAGTACTCATTTAAAGACAGTGCTATTGCTAAACAGGAGAGATTTGGTCCACTGATTCTGAAAGAAATGGAGTCACAAGAAATTCACCAGGAAATTCAGGAATTGGATTGCTATGATGATGTTACAGAAGATGATGACATGATTGTCATTGAATAAATGAGTAAGTTCTTGAAGCTGTAGGATTCACAGTTTGTTTGGTTTGTGTTGACAACTACCGTACTACCGTACCGTATACAGGTAATAAATTTCCTTTGTTTTCATTTAACAATAAATGTGTACCATATTCTTCTTCATAGGAAAATAAGACATCCCCTGAAAATAAGACCTAGCGCATCTTTGGGAGCAAAAATTAATATAAGACACTGTCTTATTTTCGGGGGAAACAGGGTAGTTAACGTGGTCACAGTTTTGGATTTGTGGTGATCCAAACTCCTAGAGTCTAGCCCACTCTGTTTGGGCTTTTACGTGAAGAGTCGGGAGGTCTTGGAGTGGGGTCACTGTCGACTCTGCACAATCCTGGGACCCTCTCCCCCAAACCAACAGCTGCATAATCAAGCTTTAAGGACACCTCACCACTCCCACCCCAGTGTATCCCCAGCACTTTGAGGAGGGCTGATGAGGGGCCCGGTGCCTGGGGCCCAGGGAAGGCGCGGTGGCTGTCTCTGGACGGATAAGCAGGGGGTGCGTGAGCTGCCCCTCTCGTGGAGGGATCCTCCGTGGGGCTCACAGCACTCTCCACTGGGCTGACCCCAGCAGGGATCTGCACAGGTGTTCCCTCGTGCTCTATAAGCAGAGGGAGGCAGAGGGCAGGAGCTCCTCAAAGGAGCAGCTGTGGAGCCGCAGGGACGTGGGTTTGAAACCAGACTCTCGCCCACACTGGTTTTGTGGTCCTGGGTGGACCACTCAACGTCTCTAAGCCTTAGTTGCTCTTCTGTCAAGGCCCCACTCTAAAGGGTGATGAAAAGGATGAAATGAGAAAACCGGCAAGAACTGAGCTTCAAACACACCGAGTACTCAACGAACAACGGCCAGTGCTCTTCAGTGGAAACGCCCGGGAGCCCTCAGGAAGAGGGACGGGAGAAAGCCCACGGACACTGGACGTTCCCTCGCTGATCAAGCTGTCACTCCCAGCCAAATACACGCCATCAATCTCATCCTTCACAGTGTGAGTTTGGACGGTGACACATCATAAATGTAAAGATCATTTCAGACAAAGAGCTAGGCTTGCCTGCTCTCCCCTACAAACCATCTAGGGCAGTGGTTGGCAAACCGCATCTCGCGAGCCACATGCGGCTCTTTGGCCCCTGGAGTGTGGCTCTTCCACAGAATACCACGGCCTGGGCGAGTCTATGTTGAAGAAGTGGCGTTAGAAGAAGTTTAAAAAATTTGGCTCTCAAAAGAAATTTCAGTCGTCGTACTGTTGATATTTGGCTCTCTTGACTAATGGGTTTGCCGACCACTGATCTAGGAGGTTCTGACCGGTCCAAAGGTTGCAAATATTCCAATTTTTTGCTAAATGAATTATGGGAAGAGTGTTAAACTGGAAAGTTGATTTAAAGAAGATTTTAAACAAAAGAAAAATACACTCGGTAAAGGAGCTCATTTTGATATTTATGTTGTATTCTCAAGGAAAATTCTTTTTTTCCAATTAAAATGGGGTAGAAGGAATTTTCATCACAAGAAGCGTCAGAATAAAAGCTGTGCCCCCAGGCTGCCTGCCTATTTAACAGTTTACTGATGTGGGGTCACCAGGAGCCTTTCAAAGGCCCCCTTGATCTGTAAGGAGGGCTGTAAACTACTCACCAAAACAGACCTCTCCCCGCAGTCATCTCACTCAGGAAATTACCTGACACCGGAGCCAACCGCACAGGCGCATCGGCATGAAGATCTCTTTGAAGGCTTCCATGCAAAGAGGCAGCCAGGGGTTTAAAAACAAAGCAAAGCAGAACAAAAACGTGGGAGAGAAAAATCTTCATCCCAGGAAGTTGCCAGAAAGGTACAATGCACGTTGGAAGATTTCTCTATCGTTTAAAAAAAAAAAAATCCCTTCAACAAATCAGGAGAGGTTATTAAGACAGTGTTGTGACTCCAGATGGCACAGCCCCGTGAAGGCGTGAGGAAGGCAGGACAGCCAAAGGCAGGAAGCACGGGCCCTGGACCATCGCAGCCCCAGTCCTCTGCAGAGGCGCTGACGAGGGAAAGACTCGTAGAACCACAATTTGAATAATTCATAACTGTTCTCAGGTGTGGCTGGCTGAACAGCCACTCTCCCTGTTTGCTCTCATTTCTTTACTTTGAATCTTTTTTTTTTTTCTCCTACAGATTGGTCATGCACCTAATTGTTCTTCATTTTGTAAATCTAAGAGTCTACCCTTTATCTAGTAGTGAATGTAGCCGGCTACTGGAGCATTTCACTGGGTCAGCAAACATCCTGTGTTAAGTGGTAAAACAACTGGTTTGAATTCTCCTGAGCATTATTAGCGCATATGATGTCAGTATGTTTGGCTTCACAAAGTTTTAAATCCTCTTTTGCCAATGTTAGGATTAACGTCTCTTGCTCAGTGTGAAGGAACTTTGTAATCTGTGCTGGTATGACCCACTTAATTTCCTAGGAAGAATCCAGTCACCTGGGGAGAAACAGTCTTGGCCTCAGAAAGCTTCAGAAGGGACCAGGAAGTGGGCTTGCCAAGCCCGGGGCCCGCAGGGAGGGGAGGGTGCGCGGAGGTTATCTGCTTCACTGCTCTCTCTTCAGGCACGAGGGCACCTCATTTCCCTCAAACTCAAGGTCACAGATTGGACTCTGAGGTCACAGGCTTGAATTAAGAGGTCTGGTTACAAGAAACCCTTGGCTGCTAAAGTCAATAAAATGAAACCAAGACAAAACAATTTGCAATTATTATTTTTTTTTTGCGGGGGGGATCACATTTAAAAATATTTTTTTATTATACCAAGTGTTTTGTTTTTTTGGGGGTGGCACATAAGAAAACTTGTTAAATAGCAATAACGACAAAAAGAGATTCTAATCTGAACAATTTTTGCAAGCACATAGTTTCTTGGGCCACTTTGAACAGATGACTGAAAAAATATTAATCGGATTAGTATCTGCTCTACTTCATAAAAATTTCTTATCAAAGAACAATGATGTTGCAAGCTATCTCGACTTATATAACTCAATATCAAGATATTCTATTCTACCCTTAAGATGTTTTCCGAAACATACATCTCTCTTTTGAATTGTATTAACGGTGCTGTATATAATAGGGGTTCTGTGTGATTTCCGGCTGTTGACACATCACAGAAAATATATATTTTTAAAGCACAGTGAAATTGATGGCTACATATAACTATAGATAACTTACTATGAGCCTTGAGTCATTTTATCCTACCCACCTATGGAAATTTATTCCCAAATGTAGAGATTTATGAAATGACATAGAAACACACATGATTCCACTCTCTGATAACCAAGATCTACATTTTGATGTATTTCTTTATGTATTAAAACTCTTATATCATTTTGAATATTGCTTTTTTTGCTTTTGTTTAATGAATGACACGTAAAATAAACACAGTATGGTATTATCTATTCTTTCAAAATATTTAAAAATATTTGCATAAAACTCTATTTGGATTCACCAGAATATATTTAGCCATCCTTACTGTTAAATATATATTTAGCTCTTTCCACGTTTCTTCTTTTTGTAAGCCATGCACCTTTATATATACATTTTTGGTCATTCTTTGAAATACTTCTTTTGAATAGATTCCCGTGGGGGTGAGGGCTACTGAGTTTAAGTTAGCAAGTCTAAGCACAGGACCTCAGAATTGGCAGGACGCATACCTGTAACTTCATATAACACTCCACTGCATTTATGAGGAACCTGAGACTGACTGGGGTGAAATAACTGGCCGGAAGTCCTGCCATGAACTCTTCCAGGGCCAGGGCAGGACCTGGAGTCCTGGGCCAGCTCCCTTAGCTTTGGTAACGTCACCACGCTGACGCTCAATGTGGTTCATCTCGGAGGTGCTCCCTCCCTGACCCAGTTGGTACTGAGGGAGCTGGGAGGACAGGAGGCTCACAATGTTAGTGAGCTCCAATTGACATAAAAGTGGGAAGACCTCTGAAGGCTCTGCATTCTTTTATGGCCTTGTATTCTGCCAAGAGGGGCTGTGTATTGAGTGGCAGACTCTAGGTTACTCACAGGGGGCGGGGAAGAAGTGGTGCCCGCTCTTCCTCTGGGACAAGCCCAGCCCAGGAAACCAGGTGTGACAGCACCAGCACCACCAGGATGATGCCTCCTTTGAGTACATCGATGCATTTTTAGCCCGAGGGGGAGGGGGAGGACATGTCTGAAAACCAAGTCTACCTGTTAAGTCAAGGAAACAAGAAGACTCCTGAGACCTTGCTCTCGAGAGAATTCATTTTCTTAGTTTGAAGACACAGCACTCAGAGATCCGTGTGTGTGTGTGTGTGTGTGTGTGTGTGTGTGTGTGGTCTCTTGCACGTAGCTCACTCATGTGGCTCATTCTAAAACGAGATGACTTGTTCTAATTCAGTATGTTTTAATTAAGTGCCTTCTAAAAGCACATACAGCATAAAATGTTGTCAAGAAATAGAAATGCCCTTCAACCTGGAAGGGGAGATAAGATATAAAGAAAATATAGCTGTAGATATCATAAATGAGAAAAATATAATTAACTGACTTGACAGTGGATAGATAATTTAATTAGTGTTGTTTAGCCAGAATATTGTGCGGGAGGGGGAGGGTGGTAGGGGAGGAGGAGGAGTACCCATTAAAGCATTTGCTGTGAGGATGTTAGATTTAGTTTCCCAGTTTCTTTTAACTCCTTGCTTACAGACTTGGAATATATGAGCAGGCAAACATTCTGAAGGTCTGTGGAGTATGTACCCCAAGACTATGCGTATGTACCCCAAGAGCGCAGATCAGATGCAGGTGTGATAGAAGCTGGCTTCTCCCTTCCTTCCTAACCTCCCCGGGGAAAGGACACGTGGTTAAGTCATCAGTGACGTGGTGGGGAGAGGGCCTACGCAGTAAAATGTGCGTGTAGATTACGGGGGATGGCATGGAGAGACCAGAAAGCAGATGCAAAGCCATGCACCTTGCAGGCCCTCCATTGAAGTTAATTGTTCATGACAAGTATGATAAAAATAAAGCCTATTAGAAAATGAGGCAACAATACCATTAAGGTAGGACTGCGGGAGAACAAATTATTGTGGGAAAGCACAGAGGAAGAGAGAGTTGGAAAAGATGTAAGGTGAATTAGGGGGAAAGGTTAAAAAGAGAAGCATATGTAGTTTAAGAAAACACACAGCAAAGCCACCCAGAAGGAGGGCCAGAAAAGAACGCTGAAGAAGCACACCTTACTGAGAAAGTGGGACAAACCGAGACAAATGACAGTCCAACATGTGACACTTCCTTCTATACACGTCCATGGATTCCAGGGTTGGAACGAATGGAGAAGGTTCATGTGGTAAACACCTTTCATTTACAGTGACTCACAAGAAAGACTGGGGGCACTCTGGCCCCTCCCGGCAAATGCTCGGCTGGCAGGGACCATTCATCCGCTGTTGGGAGGTGCCCGTTTCGGGCACTGAGGAGCTCACTGGAGCCAAGCTGGGAGGCATTACCGGAGCCCCACGGCTCACACTGGCCATTCTCCACCAGGCCACTGCGTTCTGTTCACAGCCCCCCGGGTACACGTGAAATGGAGGAGCCACACCCCTTGGTGAAGGATACCCCGGAAGGGAAGTGCCAGAGGCCGGTGCGGAGGCACTGAAGCTGAGGAAAGTGTAGCTGCACATAAATAACGTGAGCAGCTGCTCCCCTTCCACCGACGGCCCCGCAGTGGGCTCCTGCCAGGTGACACCTTAGGAAGGCCCTCCGGATATGATATCCTTCCTACTCATGACTCCTAAGTAATGTGAGGCAGGAAGGCCTGGCACTCTGTCTTGTTCGTCAGAACTCAAGTGTTTCTGGAGGACACTTTACATCCCAATCTACTTACAGCCTCCCAGTGACATGTGAAATGGAGACACTTAGTGTTTCTATTCACCTCTACACATACACTGAGCAGAGAGAAACCCTAAACACACCCTAACTCTTCCCCTACCATAACCCTAACCCAAATGGGGAAAACCATTTAAGAGCATGAATCCTAGCAGATTCTTCCTTCTGTGTTCTGTGAAAATTATGTTAAAGATGTTAAGGCCCAGTCCCTTTGCTTCTCTCGTCATTCAGTAGATAGTCTTATAAGACTACAGGAAGGACATTATTTTTGTCATTTAACTAGAGGCCCAGCTCACTAAATTCATGCACAGGTACAGTCCCTAGGCCTAGCCTGCAATCAGGGTCATCTTCCCCAGATGCCCACAGCCAGCCCCATCCCACCCCACCTCACCCCCACCACCCACCTCGGTTTCTCGTTCACCATCGGGCGATTGGAGCCTTCTGGCTGGGAGAAAGGATTGAGAGGTGGTCAGTGTGCCTCACAGTGAGAGGTTGAGCCATCATTCTGGTCGTTCCACCGTTAGGGTCAATTTGCATTTTATCTTTTTTATTATATAGGATACAGGCTCGATGCCTGGGGGGGAGGCTGGCCAGCCTGCCCTGATGGGGACCCAAGATTGGAGTGGGGATCCCTGCTAGGGAGCAGGGCTGGCGGGGGTGAGGGGCTGCCCATGCCCCTGATCAGGATAGGAGTTCCGGCTGGGGCAGGGTTCACGATTGTTCTGGTCTCTGTTCATTCTGGTCTTTCTGCCATTTCGGTCACTGGGCTTTTATTATATAGGATGAACTACTTCTGAGAAAGTTAGTGTTTCACCAGCTCATTAGAAACGTCTGGGACGGCCAGGGCAGAATTAAGGCTTGGGTCACCCAGCTGAAACTACCATCAATGTTTTAGATATTCATTGATGTTCTTCAGACTCTCAGACACACCTCCACTGGTTACTAGGCAACCACAGCCTATTGAAGTAAGTATACAGTAAGCATAAACTTTATGTGTGCATATGAAAGGGATCTGAATATTTTAGTGAGAAGCCAGTCATGAGCTGAACTAGACTATTACCTTTAGTAGGTAAGACAAGTACGAGGACCTTGAACATCTTTCAGAAAGTGAATTAACAATGTTTTACTGAAAAGGCTTTGTGCTTACAGGTGACAACTACACACAACAGCCTCGCACTGGACCGTGCTGAAAATGTCAGCCATTTTTATCCGGTGGAGGAATGCCTGTTAAGCACTGAGTTATGACAGAGATTGACAAGCCCTGCTTCTGAGGCCCCTCACTCCTAGTTTGGTAGAAAGGGAGCATCCCAGAGAGGAAGAGGAGGAGGTTTTTAGATTAGGGTCATTTTACCGTTGTGTTTACTGTCTGCACGTGTTTCCTGCCAGAGGAGAACTCAAGGTTCAGTGGAGAGGTGCCCGGAACTCAGGTGGTGGCGGGCCTTGTCTTTCTCAGGATGGAACCCACATGGAGGCAGCATGTGACTGAGGGCTGCCTCTGTGGCCAGATACACCGTAACAGGGTCTAGTCCAGCCGTGGGCAAACTACGGCCCGCGGGCCGGATCTGGCCCGTTCAGCTGTTCTATCCGGTCCGCGGAGCCGAAAGAGTGGAGGGTTCTCTTGCTCTCCCCTCTGCTTCTCCAGCAGTCCAAGATGAGAGTGCCAGCATGGTCAGGTTGCTTTTGTTCCAGCCCTCTGTTCCAGTTTAAGAACCCATTGTGGCCCTCGAGTCAAAAAGTTTGCCCACCCCTGGCTCTAGTCTGTTGAACTGGCCATGAGAGAGCCATTTGCTGTGGCTGAATGGGAAGAATGGAAGAATGCAGCCGTTTCTGGAATGTAGAAAGGCTTTTTTTCTCTCCAAATGTGTCTTTTTAGATGCTACTATCCTGGGAAGAAATTCAACTTCAGAAGGGAAACCATGTGACCCTGGAGTTTGTATTTATTAGGAAGGCATGGTGTAATATAAAGACCTGTTTTGAGAAAAAGACAGCCAGCTTACTTACCTATGCAACTAGAATTGATATAAAAAGTGCATGTATTTGTCTGAGTCTGCAAGCACATTATAAACACACATAATCAGGGTAAACTCCCTAGCCGACTGTTACAGAATTGTCAGGAATTAACAGAATAGAGAGGTACATTATTCCTCTGCTTTGATGATTTGAAACCATCAGATTCAAAGTTTAAGGTTTTGCTAAAATGAACTATACAGATTCAAAAGTCTGATTTTAAAAGTTACAAGATCAATTGATGGTTAAAATACAAGCTAAAACAAATGGTTACTCTTGTGAACAGACCAATTATTTTTGTAAACTCACCATAATCCTTAGTTTTTGTTAGGAAAACAACACCATTTAAAAAAATTATACTCACACAAAAAGAAATAGCATTCTGCAAACTCTTCTGAGGAAAGAAAGGGCCAATTGACTAACAAAGACAACTGAACAAGGCAGGGACGGAACTAGGAATGCCAATGGAATTCTTATTTTTTCCCAAGATACTGTCTAGCACTCAAAGACAGACACAGCAGTATACATATGCTCATACTGTAAAAAATTCTTTTCCACCCTAGCTGGTTTGGCTCCTGCAGACTGAAGGGTCCCAGGTTTGATTCTGATCGAGGGCACATGCCCAGGTTGGGGGCTTGATCCTTAGTGGGGGGCATGTAGCACATCAAAGGTTCTCTCATCATTGATGTTTCTATCTCTCTCTCCCTCTCCCTTTCTCTCTGAAATCAATAAACATATATAATTTTTAAAAAAGAATTACTTTCCACTTCTGTATTTTCAACACATTAATGATATAATAGTAGTAGACCAAAGTCATAGCTCTGTATCTTGCTGTTTTACTATATCAGGTATTTATGGAATACACATGTTTAAAAGAAGTGAATATGCTACAATCACTTCAGATGCCATTTAAAAAAAATATTTTATTGATATTTCACAGAGAGGAAGGGAGAGAGATAGAGAGCTAGAAACATCGACCAGCCGCCTCTTGCAAACCCCCTACTGGGGATGTGCCCGCAACCAACGTACATGCCCTTGACCGGAATAGAACCCGGGACCCCCCAGGCTGCAGACCGACGCTCTACCACTGAGCCAAACCGGTTTAGGCAGATGCCATTTTTAGCACCACATTATGCTTGTCACTGCCTGGATTATTGTGGTATTTCCATTGAAGGGCAATTTGGGTTTTCACACAATTAAATATTCACTGTCATGCACACAAGAGAGTAAGCAGGATGTGGGCCAGGGGGACATTTCTGGTTTATTCAGCCATATGTCTAGCACCTGGCAAAGCTCCTGATAGTCACCTAATTCTCAATAAATATTTGATGAATAACAAATCTACTTCTACGGATTATAAATAAAAACCAAAATCAACCTTATTTCTGCAGTCTCTTCTCCTTAGACTCAAAACTTCTCTTGGGGGAAAGTAAGATCAAGAATCTAGGAACACTGGCTTGTTTGGTGGCAGGTAGCTAGGTCAGTGGTTGGCAAACTCATTAGTTAACAGAGCAGCAAACCTCGGCTCGCAAGCCGCAGTTTGCCGACCACTGAGCTAGGTGGTAGGAGATTCAGATGGGTCTTGGTTGTGGCTTTGTTGCTGATTTGTTGGGATGGTATATAACATCTCTGGGCCTCATCTTCCTCAAATGTAAAATTAGGGGGTTGCTAAGGGCTGAATGTTTGTGTCCCCCTCAATTTCACAAGTTGAAATCTTAATGCCCCAGGTGGTGGTATTAGGAGGTGAAGCCTGTGGGAGGTTGTGGAGAGTGGCTACAGTGTTTGGACAGGTTCAAGCCTCAGACTAATGAGAGGGCACCATCCTTTCGTGGCAAAGCCACGTGCAAGTCCCAGCACAATTATAGCTAAAGGCTGTCGTAAGCTTGACCTTATGGTCCAAACCTGTGGTCCCACGTGGCTAAGTGATATGGCTGCAGGAGGTGCAGCAAGAAAACAAAGCCTGATCAGGTGTATGTAACTGAGTAGATATTCAAAACCCAAGAGAGCACTGTAAACATCTTGACCATGCCCTTCCTTTGCCTCGTGGAATCTGGCTACGAAATAAAGACTCAGACTCAGCGTGCAGGCTGTGGCGCTGTCTCTTTAATTTGAGGGCAGCATCCCACCTAGCCCCAGCTTTATTCTCTTGTCTGTCTTTTCTAATCCTTCGCCGCCCCCCATCACCCATGTCTGTGCTGGCTAGGCACAGGAGGTGATTAGACCGTGACTGTGGAGCCTTTTATGAATGGGATTAATGCTCTTATGGAAAAGACCCCACAGAGCTCCCTGGCCCTGCCCACCAGGTGAGGTGGTGTCCCCTGCCCCCTCCCATCAGATGAGGTGGGGTCCAGTTATGCACCAGAAAAAAAGGCCCATCCCAAAGCAACGCTAGGCTGGCACCTCGTTCTGTACTTCCAGCCCCCAGAGTTGTGAGAAACACATTTCTTTCTTTCATAAGCTACCCAGTCTCTCATATTTTGTTACAACAGCCAGAATGGACTAAGACAAGGGTCTAGGATAGACTTTCGAAAAAATATCCCCTATGAAGTCTGAATTCCATAATTATAATCTGTGGCAAATTTAACTGGGATATTACTTGGAATAATTATACTTTATTTATCCCAGGCTCCCTGCTGTCTAGCCCAGAAATAGTAAACCTAAGAGATGTGTACAATATAATTGACAAATGAATGAATTACCATTACAGGTATAAATGTTGTCCTAAACATCATTAGAATTTTTCACAAAAGGAAGGAACCTTTCACTATACATACTTCTTCTTTTTTTCTTTCTACAATTAAAATGGAGTCAGAAGATAGCTGTTTGGAAATTTTGAGTTTTATTCATATCAATTATTATTTTTATACATAGTATTTGAATAGTGTGATTAAAAAATTAGAACACATTTATGCACTCTCTTAAGAAGTGCTAATCATATCGCTATGTCATTTGATAAATATTCTTAAAGAGAAAAAAAAAGGAAGAAAGACAGAATCCTTGCCTTTAAAACTTCCTTCTCTAGTGGTGATTCTAAGATAACATGCAGCCCTAAAGTCCTATCAGCCCACAGTTTTGGACATCATAATTTCCAGGCATATGCTCGCTTTCATAAGTGTGGTTCGTGTATAAGTAAGTCTCAGCCACAAGATGCTACATCTCTGAAGCTCTCATTGCACAGGAATAGGGCTAATTTTAGCATCAACCTAAACATAAACTCATTTGCCAACGAGAAAAAGATCTGTAGACTTATAAATAGCTTACTCCTCAGGAAATATTTTAAATAGAAAGTTCTAGCATTCTTATACAGGCATATTTGCATAGGATTAAATTATAGGATCTTTTAGAGTGGCAGTTTGCCACAGTGAAAAGATGTGGCTTAACATTCTGGTTCTGCCACTTACCAGAAATATGACCTTGGCAAGTCACCTAAAGTCGTGGAACCCTAGTTTTCTTATCCAAATAAGGGAGAAATAATAGGCAATTTTAGGGGTTACTATGAAAGTTAAATGAGAGAATGTGAGTGTGGAGCATCTGCTTTGGTGGCTGGGGCACAGGCCCTCTCAGGACGGCCCCTGCCCCATAATGGACTCTCTTTTTGCTTGTAGTGGCTGCAGTGTTATCATCTTCACCGGAGCCATGCAAAGCATATATCAAAGTATGGCCCTCCCTACTTTATCTAACACCAAGGAGACTACTTTGAGTTTGGTACAGGCGGTTCACAGATTAAACTTGTCCTGGATGAGAATTTCGGAGGGAGGACAGATGAATGACATGAGAACTTGCAACATGAGCCTGTGAGTGACTGAATGAGATGGCTTTTTCTTGGGGGGGGGGAGGAGTCTGTCATCTACAGTAAGGGCTGATCTTCTAGAAATGACCCACAGGATTATGTGAACTCAAAGACAGCACTGATAAGTGCCGACACAGGAAGGGTTTAGCAAGGACTTCACAATGACTAGGCTAGTGCAAGTCACCAAGGAGTGCATGTTGTTTGTGGGTAAGAGAGGGGTTTGTAGAGAGGTGAGGAAGCAAGGAGAGTCTAGGCAGAAGAACCGGCCTGGGGAAAAATTAAGGCACTAAGAGCATGGCTTAGGGAAGGCAGATCATGCTTCTGTTAGCAAAGGTCAGCAGACGAGGCGAGAGGAAGGTAGCAGAACTTAATAGGTCTGCTGTGGCTGTGTTATGACACGCTTATGAACATAGGCCACAGGCTTAGAAAATTGGGCCACAGGTGTGGAAACATAGGCCACAGGTGTAGGAACAAAGGCCACAAGCATAGGAACACAGAACACATGCTTAGGAACACAGGACGCAGGTGTGGGAACATAGGACAGCAGTGGTCGGTGGTCATTAGGTCATATTGGCCTGATGGGTAGGCATCCACGATGTCCCAGACACTTTCTGGATGTTATTTTCTAGTCTCACAACAGACTCGACATATCGTTCCAGGTGGTGAATGTGAGGTTCAGAGTTTAAGTAACTTGCTGCTCAAGATTACACATTCTTAAATTAAGCAAATGGCATGAAAAGAGCAAGAGCATATTTTAAAATATTAACTTCAGAGCAAACCATTAAAGAGTGGAAATAATGAGATCTGAATGTAAATGAGGAAATTGACTTGGGCAGCGATGTTTTAAAAGGAAAAGAGAGAAGGAACACTGGCAAGAGGGGGTTTGTGTACAAAGCAAGGCCATTCGAGATTTTGGCAAGATCTAATACAGGTATATTCTGGAAGGATCTAGGCTTGTTAATAAACACAGCGGCCTCTGAGTTTGAAAGCTAGCTGATGACTCTATTACACGAGGAACAGTTGAACATGGTGGTGAGTGCTCAGGCTCAGACATCAGACTGGATTTCAATGCTCAGCCATCTTCCTTAAGCTTGGGCAGGTGATCTACCCTTCTGGGACCCTATTTTACTCATCTTTGAAAAGAAGACAATAATATTACCCATGTTGTGGGGTTGCTTAAGCATGAAGTGACATCTATGTGTGCGCTTCTCAGTGTCAGAGGAATTCAGTACCATCAGCCAGTGTTGCTGGGTGCCTTTGTCCTGGTCACCAATCATGTATTTAGACATTCTCTACATGTGCCAAGCACTGGGCTAGTTTCCAGGGACACAAAGAGGGATAAACACATTATTTCTGCCTTTAGACACATTTTATTTTTCTCACGTTATGCTATGCGACTCAGCAGAAGTACTACTGAGTACATTTAGGTTCAAGCACTTTCCTGGGCTGTATGGGCACCAGGGATTTAAAATCTCTATTCATCTTGTTGCTCATTTGTGTAATGCGCATGTCCCCTCCTCCTCCCCCGCTCCTCCAGCAGGGCATTTAGATCTGTTCAGCCTGAGCTATCTTTATGAAGGGTGCTTCCCTCGGCCCACCGGGAGACATCACGAACTCGGTGAGATCATTTCAGCAGTCTCCTCCTACCTCTGTGTACCAAACCCGCGGAAGTGGAGTGTGTGTGACTCAGGAGCCTCTCCCTCCCTAATCCATTAGACTTCCGGGAGATGTAGTATCTATGATTAGTGGGTGTATTTCTCTTCCCAAGAGTATTTTTTTTTAAAACAGATGACTTAATAAAGCCTTATTTTTCTGTAGGCTGGAGAGAAATGTTAAAAGTTAGAATTTTCAGTGGCTGTACCAAACTATGAAAGATGTGTGTTGAGAACATCGGTTATTCAAGGCATCTTAAGCCCCACCATAAACATCCCTGCATTTCCTAATCTTAGGCGATGAAGGGGTACAAGTGATTCTGCTTCTGATGCGTTTTCACATCGTCTAAAGGGTTCTCAGTAACATTAGCATCAGTTGAACAGATGACTGTTGGTAGGAGGGACACCATGTCCTCTTGCGTGTGCCCACCACACACTAACATGGGCAGGTGAGTAAGCTGTCACAGGGGCCTCTTTGAAAAGGGACACACTCACATAAATGAATGGGAAGAAGAAAAGGAACACAGCAAGGCACATGCATTTCAAAGAACCAAGTGAAGCCGAAACCGGTGTGGTTCAGTGGATAGAGTGTCGGTCTGCAGACTGAAAGGTCCCAGGTTCGATTCTGGCCAAGGGCATTGGTTGTGGGCACATCCCTGGTGTGGGGTGTGCAGGAGGCAGCTGATCGATGTCTCTCTCTCATCGATGTTTCTAACTCTCTATCTCTCTCCTCTCCCTTCCTCTCCGTAAAAAATCAATAAAATATATTTTTTAAAAATAAAATAAGATGACCAAGTGAAGTGCCAAAGTAATGAAGCGAGAAGCCACTTTCATGCCGAGGAGGCCCTTTGGCGGGAGTGGGATTGTGGGGACAGTGGTGAAGTGTTCATCTGTCAACAGAGACAGACGCTGGCATCCTGCCCACCTTGCTTTCCAGGAGAGCCAGTTTCTGTTGCAGGAAAGGTGGGATGTCCAGAGCATGGGGCGTTAAGCAGCAAACCACACCACTGGCAGGGAGCGGCCGGTCCATAGTGAAATGGAGCAGAAGCTCCAGATATAAGTGTGAACCCAGGAATGAGGGCACCCCCGCCCCCTCCCAGAGAGGTTCTTCTGTCATCCATACAGATGTATCACATGTGAATATTAATAAAGGAAACACCCGCCAGGCTGGCATGGCTCTCTGGTTGAGCACTGGCTTATGAACCAGGAGGTTGCTGGTGCAATTCCCAGACAGGGCACCTGCCCAGGTCGTAGGCTCGTTCCCCAGTAGGGGGCGTGCAGGAGGCAGGGGATCAATGATTCTCTCTCATCATTGATGTTCCTATCTCTCTCATCCTCTACTTTCCTCTGAAATCAATAAAAAATAGCGAGTTAGGTAAACCCGCTCTCCATTCCCGTTTTCTGCTCCAGGGTAATGTTCCGCTAGGCAAATCGATTTCCTGAGATTTGGGAAGGGCACTAAACTTAGCGCCTGAGAACCGCCTCCTACCCACATCTCCTACATAACGAAACCGCAGACTTAGTTCCACACACCACCCCAGTGAACCCAGCTTACACACCCTTGAGACGATGAGAGGATGATCCGTTGTCATTGTGAAGCTACCCAAAGCATAAAGGAAGCGTCCCTGTCTTTTGGATCAGATTTAGACGGCGGTCGGTGGATGCTCGGGCAGTTGCATTGTTCGATTCAGAATTGTGATCAGAGATAGAGTCTGATGTTCTAGAAAGCCCCATTCTTCCAAGTAGCCACGCAAGCCGCGCTTGGAAAGCCGCACTCGGGGGCAGGTGGAGAGACACACGACTTCCTCGCGGAGACCCCGCTCAGTCCCTCCGTGCCTCTCCGCGCTGCGGTGCCCTGACTGGCACGTGCAGGAGAATGGGCAAAGTGCCCAATTGCAGGAAGGGGGATTGTGTTTGATGAGGTTAAAAAAAACAAAAACTTATCTGTCCCTTTTATGGCTGGGCCAAACAAAGCTGACGGTGCCCACGGGAGCCTGTGTGGGTGCTTCATCGTACGCAATGCTTAGACACTGCACCCGCCCTCGGCCATGCCCGCTTTCGTGTAAGCATTACCAACCCCCGCCCTCCAGGGCAGCCGCCGAAATGCCAGCCTTTCCCACACGCAGACCGGTTAATGATCACCCTGCCATCACCCCGTCACATTTTCCTCTAGTTCATGCCATTAAAACTCGGGTCTGTCTCATTTGGGCTTATTACTCTGATATGAAATCCGTTCATCTACTTTAAAAATTAGGTGACCTTTAGCACAGAATGAAGCGCGATGGCATTTGCTTAACAGAGACCGGGAAGTGGAGTCGAGGCCATGGCTACCCCTCGCTCACATGGCGTCTGATGAGGCAAAAGAAGTAAAAGGCGCAAGGTTACGGCTTTCTCCGTCCGGCACCTTCGCAAAGGTACAACGCGTTGGTCAGGTTTAGTCCCATTTTTCTTTCCGAGCAATGAGAGAAGCACTGTGAGGAGAGAGAGTGCAATGTCCGTAAGCTCCGTCTCAGACACTCACCTAAACTTCAGTGAAGAAACCGCGTGACCATTCCAAAACCATCTGTTCTTGGAAACGGCGCTTGGCTATGGCACTGAAGGACTCCCAAGCACTTCATCCAGGGAATGGTAAATCCTATTCGCCTGCAATGAGAAAAATAGACTTTTATTTACCTACGCAGCTCACATGTCCGTGTACCACAGAGACAGGAAGCCAGAACAGGCCTCCCTAGAGCGTATGGCATTTTACAAGTTCCCTCACATACTACCGTGTTTCCCCGAAAAGAAGACCTACTTCATGGAAACATAACACATCCCCTGAAAATAAGACCTAGCGCATCTTTGGGAGCAAAAATTAATATAAGACACTGTCTTATTTTCGGGGAAACAGGGTAATAATGATCTGTAATACTCCACTTGGAGCCTTGGCTTTCATTGTAAGCCAGTTGGAGAAAGACAAGTATCACATGATCTCACTCATATGGGGAATCTAACGAACAAAATAAACTGAGGAACAAAAGAGACCCAGAGACACAGAAGCATGGAATCGACTGTGGGATCTCAGAGGGAAGGTGGGGGTGGGGATGGGGGTGGAGGTAGGGGCGAGTGGGAAGAGATCAAAGATCTTGCATATAAGCACAACAACCCCATGGACATAGACAATAGGATGGTGATGTCTTAGGGTGGGAGAGGGGGTGGGAGGAGGCTGGTTAAGAGAGGTCCATGAGGGGGGAAAAAGGGACATATGTAATACTTTCAACAATAAAGGTTATACAAAAATATTTAGAAAAAGAGACATTTGTGCAAGAAGTCATTTTATAGATGAGGATGGTGAGGCCCTGGTGGTAAAATGATGTGCAAGATTAAGCAGCATCTTAGCAACAGACCTTAGCACAGTGGCCTTGAATCCTGGGCTCTACACCTAGCTACACCCAGAAACAGAAAAAGATGACATCTTCTGTGTTTTCCAAGTAGGCCATTTCCTGGAATAGCGTGTCACCATAATTTCCACGAAAGCCAAGGAAATCACAGTTGAGTCACAGAGTCCTGAATCAGTACCTTCTCTACTGATTTAAGCTCTAGCAGTTATAAGTAGGTATAAACCTGAAATTATTTAATGATCCACAGGACTTATGGTGCTTATAGTAACGGCATAGATAGTAAATAGTTCAGAAAATGTCCTGTTAAGGATTCCTAATGAAGTGGAACGGTTTGACAAGCTGTTGCTGTCTGAAAAAAGACGCGCCTATGAGAGCTTTAAGAAGACCGGCTCTAGATTTCACTCCCCCTAGCTGACGGTTTCCAGTCCCTCTGACCCAGCTCCCCCGATACTCTCTCCATCACTAGCATTTCTCATCATTCTCTTTTCCTTCCATCCTTCCCCCTTTCCTTCTTACCAACACCCAGGCTGGCTGTTTACTATCCCAGGTGCTAGATGGCTGGAAGCAGCAGAGGTTTGAAGCTCAGAGACGCCCATGTTAAGATGACGGGGAAAAAAGTGGGGAGCAGGGGAGATCACAGGAAATAAAGGGGAGGAGGCGTTGGACAGCATGGGGGGGAGAAGGAAGGAACAGAGGGGCCTCGCTGTGCCCCTGAGGAAGGGGACAGGTGCCCCTGATTCCATCTCCTCCCTGTGCTTTCTTCCCCCAGGTGTTTTTCTTGAACCCCAGGTTGTCTAAAATGATGACAGTAATTATTTAGCTTCCGCGGTCTCAGGCATCCTATGATTTTAGATCCAAAGAGAAAATTTTATTCAATAATCCCCCCCCCCTGCCTCTAATCCAGGTTCTCAGGTGCATTCAAGATTGCATGAGATTCATTTAACGACAGATAAAGAAAATGTCATGACACGATTAACCCTTGTTCTGCCATGTTAGAATTCAACCGTCTCTGCCTGTACTTAGATTCTAAGTACACTCATGCATTTGGCATTCTTTGAATTAGAACTACTATTGGAACAGTGGTACCTCAGACTTTTTTTTTCTTAAAATACATGCTATTTTTTAAAAAAATTAAGGATCTGATAAATTAGATTTATGCTTCTGGGAATAAGTTAGATATTAAAAACATAATACCCCTTCCCCATAAATATAGTTCTCCAAGCCATAGCATCAAAAAATAAATGGAAATCTTACACAATATTATAGGTACTTTTATTTAAGACCACATATATAGTTTACACATATAGATGAACATCCAACTATATCTCTCTATAAAAATGTAATATGCAAATTGACTGGTTGGCAGAATGACCAGTTGGCTATGATACGCACTGACCACCAGGGGGCAGATGTTCAATGCAGGAGCTGCCCTCAGCCTGCAGGCCTGAATCACCAGATTGAGGCCTGTCAGCCAATATATCAGTCTCTACCCCGGCTGGTAGGCTCTGATCGTCCTATGGGGAATGGGGAATCGGGGTTTGGTGGGGGTGAACATGGGCAGTGCTACCCTCCCACCCCCGATCACCCTAATGGTCGCCCCACACAGAGGGTGACCAGTGGTGGCAGCGGGGGTTGGGGCTGGGTGCCAGGGAAGGAAGACTGGCTCTGATCACAGGCCAGGCCTAGGGGCCCTTCCCATGCACAAATTTCATGCACCGGGCCTCTAGTCTAGCAATAAAGGGATACTCAAGACACCCTTTGGTAATGGTCTCTTAGGATGATGCTACTGGTTGCTGCTCCTCTACCTGGCAGCTTTTAGAAGGATGTTTTGCATTCAATGTTTCCCCCAGGTCCCTGGGTCATCCCAGATTGCCGCAGACGCAGAGGCTCAGACAGAGATGCTGTGTTCAAGTCCCCCACAGGGTGGCTCAGGTTGTGCACCTTAACTAGGATCTGTGACTCCAAGAAGAGTTACAACTTGGCTGACATCTTCACTGTCAGCTGGCTTTAGTTTCTGCTGTTCCTCCTCCACCGAGAAGTGGCGGCCAGCCTGTCTCCCACAGGCTCTGATCAAAGGCAGCGGTCTGATCTGCAGGCAGCCCCATCTCTCTCCTCTTGGCTTCTGTCCCCTGGAGCGGGCAGAACGGAATCGCATCCATCATTCTTTTCACTCCCTAGCCTCCCAAACTGCCACCGACTTAAAAGCATCAGTCCCTACTTTCTCCTCTTGCTGCAGCCCTGGACACGTGCAAAGCAAATTCCTCATGTGAACAGTGAGTAGGAACAGAAACAATTTCCTCTCTTTAAATTCCTATTTAGGTTCTCCATCAGCCATCACATTCTGATTTAACGAACGTGTTAGACTAGATATTAAATACAGTGTCATGGGGTAAAAGAAAATACTTCCTCCTTTATCTAGCTTCCCAAAGAGCTTTCTGTTCAGGGTCCCGACTGGAGTTAGGAGTCAGGATCTTACCATGGAGCCCCACGAGACAAGGAAGAACCTCGTTAATTTGGAAGTGCCGTATTTTAGGCATGCGGATTGGACGGAAGTTGCAGGAGGCAGATATTTTGCTCAATAAGTGAACCCCATCAACTTAGGGCACACAAAATAGCATGGACCCCCTAGGAAAGAGAGTGACCTTCGCACCAGTGGTGTTGATTTAAATATGGGCTGGAGACTCATTTGTGGTGGTGGGATTTGGTCAAGCACAAGCATGGCGTATGGAGTCACCTCCAACTGAGATTCTGTGGGAGCTAGCCAAATGTTAGATGGGAGATAATATCCACATTTTATTTAGATTAATGTCTTTACTGATCTCCCCATCAAAAACAGCACCCCTCCCTCACTCTCTTTTGCTTGCCCTGATATATTCTTCTGCATAGAGCTACTTTTTATGTATTTATCATCACTGCACACTAGAATATAAGCTCCATGAAGGCGGGAGTTTCATTCACTATTGTACCTCTGATGCTCAGAACAATAGTAGGCTTATAGTAATATTTGTTGCATATATATCTATATGGATATATATATATATATATATATACTTTCCTGCACCTCCCAGATCAACTCTTGGAGCTATTCCTCCATACCCAGCCCTTGGTGTTTGCATTCCACCCTCAGAGTCCCTTCACTGTAGCACATGCTGTACAAAATGGCCACTTTATGTTACACAAAAAACTGAAGGGCAGGGGCTGTAGTATTTCCTTCTTCACCATCTTTAGCTCGTCGTCTTTACTAATTCTCACTACATGTATCTTTTTGATGGTGGAACGAGGAGCAAACATGAAGCTCAGCCTTTTCTCACTCGGTTTCTCTACAGGGTGGCATCAACTTACTCTGGTCATTTCTCCAGATAATTAGCTATCCTCCTAAGAATGTCAAAGTGGCGTAGGAAGCTACAGCAAAGTGGACGTGGGCTTGTGGCCTTTGGACTGAATTCAGAATCACCCCAGACACAAGGCTATTAGGTCAGAGTCGGGGAGACAGGGCTTTCTGGATGCTTGGCAGCTGGGGACGGAAGGCTCCGGGAGACTCAGGCACTCTCTCTGTTCCAACGATTTGTTCTTGTTGATGAAGAATTCTGCCCGAGAACCAGGAAGGTCTTGGATGTCTGCACATATTTCCTATTAAGGTCATAGAGTGTTACTTCTAGCTCCTAGGATAAAGAGGCTTTGGCACTGGGACAGTCTGACGTTCAGATCCAGGGTGGCCCCATCGCAGAAGGACAAACTCACAAAACGTGGTGGGCCCCTCCCACCAGGGATTCCGGGCGCCAGGGGCAGTGCTGCTGAGACCGGCTGCATCTGCTCGGTGCTAGTCAGCCACCTCGCTCCTGGGAAGTTTTTACGTCTTTGGCCAGTTAGGCAAATTAACCTCAGAGCACATCTGTAATTTCTTTCCATCCAATTATCGCCCAAGGATTGCGGAGGCCTGCGCTCTGGTTAATGATTCTATGACCTCAGGCACGGGTACAGGGAGAGTAGAGTCCCTGCCTGCCTCACTTCCTTGTCATACCTACCAGGGCCGGAAGAGGACATCTGAGCAAGTGAAAGATAGCAGCAGGGAAGGATTGAGTTTTGCTCTTGACATTTGTGACAGACGGGGATAAAAAAGTCATGCTCCATCACTTAGGTTAAAATAAGATAACGCAGAGAGAACAGCAGCATTTGGACAAAAGAGCTGTCAGAGGAAGGGACATATACACTCGGCCTGAATGGAGAATGTTTTACACCAGAGAGCGAGAGGCCTGCTGACGCACAGAAACACTCAAGGAAAAGGGATGGCGACTCTCCTGTCAACATCAGCTCGGGCGGGGGTTCAGCCAACTGCTTTACAGGGGCCGGGAGGCAGCAGGTGGTGTGTGAAGGATTGCTCGGCTGTTTCCTGCACAGCCCTTTTCCAGAGCCACTGCATTTATGCTTCCCTCTTGCATGTCTTACTGTAACCTTAGGGCAGCTGCTTTAACTCAGATAATATTTGCATTTAAAAAATATATATTTTATTGATATTTTACAGAGAGGAAGGGAGAGAGATAGAGAGCTAGAAATGTCAATGAGAGAGAAACATCGACCAGCGGCCTCTTGCACACCCGCTTCCGGGGATGTGCCCACAACCAATGTCCATGTCCTTGACAGGACTCGAACCTGGGACCCTTCAGTCCGAAGACCGACCTCTACCACTGAGCCAAACCGGTTTTGGCAAATATTTGCATTTTTAAAGAACATTCTCCCCTAGGCTTAATGATTTGAGCTCAGAGAGGAGCGCCACCACTAAGAACTGAATGAGCAACCATAATTTTTTCTTCAAAATAAGAAATGAAAAAATAATTTGTATGTTTGTATTTATGAGAAGGTGGATTTAATAAAAAATGAATCAAGAGATGGCTGGAAACTTATAGAGTATTTTTTTAAAAAAAATCAAAGTAACTTTCTTTTTAGGAAGTGTGTCAAATTCAATGTATTATTAAAAAATAAAAATATCTTTCACAACCCCCTGCCCAGAAACAATCACTATGCATGTTTTATAGATTTACTTCAATTATATAGACTATGTATATGCACACACACACACACACACACACACATACCTATAATTTTTAACAAAATAGAGGAATTATAAACTATATATAATTTTGTTTCAAGTTTTATTTTTAACTTTTTGTATCCTATTATTAGTAATCCATATGTATTCAGCATAAATACTTCCTCTTTTATAGCTATGAGATTTTATCAAATTTGCTAATTAAAAATATAACACATGAAAAAGGAGGACCTGTGTAATACTTTCAACAATAAAGATTTTTTTTTTTTAAAAAAAGAGGAACAAGAACTACAAAGCAGAAAACAATGAACAAAATGGCAACAGCAAGTCCTTACCCATCAATGATTTTAAATGTAAATTCAATAAACTCCCCACTCAAAAGACAAACAAACAAACAAAACAACATATATGAGGACATGTGACATCCATTATCCCTGAATGGTCCTTTAGTTTATTCATGGACTTCATATGCACTCACATATACACAGAACACATTTCTGCTACAGTTCAGGGTAAGAAAGTAGGTCATCATTTTATTGTATAGTAGTGCTTATTTGGTTGTAGAGATAACCTACTGCACAAAACTCATGTATCCCACAATATCAGAAAAACGGGCATTTTCTCGTAATACTCTTTTAAAGAGAATGATTCTCATTTTGTATCTTTTAAAAAATACAACTGCAAAACCAGTAAGTGTCTCATTCACTGACACAATTGCTAACCTGAACTACCTCAAATTTTCTTAGATGAAAATCTCTTTTTATGAATGAAATAGAACAATATGCAACTAAAACAGAGGATAGGCCAAAACTTGCTCTGTAGGGTGACCTCATTAAAACTTTAAACTCTTTGTTTTTAAATTAATTCCAAGTAAGGCAGAAAGATTAACATAGTTTTGCTGACAAAGAAAAAAATAAATTCATCTAAACTCAACCCTTTTTCTCTTACAGCTCAATATACCAGCCTATTGGTCTAAATCCGTGGTTGGCAAACTGGGGTTCCTTGGCCCCTTGAGTGTGGCTCTTCCACAAAATACCACGGCCTGGGCGAATCTATTTTTAAGAAGTGGCCATTGGAAGAAGTTTAAGTTTTAAAAAGTTGGCTCTCAAAAGAAATTTCAATCATTGTACTGTTGATATTTGGCTCTGTTCGACCACTGGTCTAAATAATTGTATTAAACTGTAATGGTTAAATCAAAATGTGTCAAAGACTTAGCCAATAAAATTATAAAAAGACAAAATTTTAAATTAGCCACATACAGGTAAATCTATCATAGATTCTAGTGAAATTTCCATAGTAATATGTGACTATCGATGTCTTGTTCATATTTTATATCATTCATTAGTTAAAGTCCTGCACACTTCTAAGAGATTAATGAGACAATGTGATTGGATATGTGTGTCTGATTGAGAATCTTATTTACAAATGGAGATAAACGACACAGCATTGAATTTTGTATCAGTAAGTGGCCATGCCACTTTGGAGTAAAAAATAAAAATGACATTATATTCTACATCATAGGTTCTCAACCTTCTTGTTCTGAGACCTCCTAAAAACTTTTGTTTATGTGTTATGTCTATCAATATTCACCATACTGGAAATTGTCTTAGAAACTTAAAAAATATTTATAAATTTATTTATGTAAAATGGTAATAACCCCATTAAATGTAACAAATAATATGTGTTTGTAATAAAATAAAAATATTTTCTAAAACAAACAAACAAAAAAAAACGTAGTGAGAATTAGAGCATATTTTTACATTTTTGGAAAGCTCTTTAATGTCTGGCATAACAGAAGGAAGATAGCTAGGCATTCAGGTCTGTGTCGGCATTGAACCTACTGTAGGACGTAAAGAAACTCCCACTCCCACAGACATGCAGTTTGAACAGGAAGAGCACTTTCATAGCCTCTCAGATAACGTAAGCAAGTAGCTATTTCCTAAAGGTGAGTTACATTGTGGAATCTGATTCATACCAATGAACTTTGCATAATCCATCACACTAAAATCCATTGCCTGCCTCAGACTTTGTATAGGTTTTTAAATTTATATGCAATTTTATGACATCGTGAATCTGTCCTTTGGAAAGTATTGGTTCACTGAGTGATGCAGATCTTCCAACTGTTGATTCATTTCATGTTCAATAACAACAGGTTATATCTGTCAGGATCACCATCAATCTCATCAGAAAATCCTCCTAGGTATCAGGAATCTGCCAAGCTCACAGCAGCAGATGCACGCTTCCCAAAACTCATATTTTACTTCGAAGTCTGAATTTTATCGTTGTCAGGAAATACTGTTAGTTTCCTCTGAAGTGACAAGATCGCTTCATTTATTGTCAAGGAAATCATTCCCAAATCCCATGTCTAAACGACACAGTGTGTCTACCAGTGGTTCTTTCCAGGACACGTGTGTTCTGGGGAAGAAGTGGTGTGTGTTCAGTGTGCACCCCCATCTCACTGCCAGACAGCCATCGTCCCTCAATATAATTCACGAGTGCTTTGTGCACACTCCCCATTTCCTCACATGGAATATTGGAAAGCTGCATATTAGAGCCTCAATAGTGAATATGGTTTTTTGTTGTTGATGATGCTATGAATATTTTTTACTGCCTCTAAACATGTTCTCCTTTATCTTCTCTGAAATTGTAAGAGCTTCAGTTGGTCTATTTTCCCTTTGACCATTTTTGCTATTGACATGAGTACCCAAAATATACAAACAAACAAAACCATAACCAAAAAGACCAAACAGCTCTTAACCACCAGAAAATAACCAGGCAAGCTTGTTTATAAGTAACACATGATATTTGGTCTTGGTGTTGGGAAAATGACAGGGAGTGGTAGTGATGGAATTGAAATGATGAGTGTGTAGCCTGTTAAGAGAAAGTACTCCCCTTTAGCGGTGCCCTGTAGAGGCATAGGTCAGGGGTGGCCACATCTTCCTATTCTCCTGTGCAGGGTGGAAATCCAGATGTTTCCACAAAATGTTCACCTTTATAAATGTTGCCTCAAACGGAATAGGACAAACAAACATGTTGACAGGGTTTGCAGGCTGCCCGACTTAGGATTTCGCCAAGGACACAACCTGATGTTCCTGCCATCTCATGGGTCAACAGACTTTGCACTTGAATCCTCTCTGCCACCACTCAATGGGGACACCATAATGGGAATGGGGCCGAGAGGAGCCCTCACCTCCCTCTAGTGGTTAGGAAGTGCCAAAACAACCAGCCAAACACACTCATTTACTTACTGAAAAGTTTCATCTCTGTGAAATCCACTAAACTCAGCAAAGCAGACTCTGGCTATTGTGCGTGAGATGTGACCCACGTGGGCATTTCATTGTGAGTTCGTATCAGGCAACAGAAATAAGGAGCCGGGACCTCAGCTCAAGTCAGGGCTGGAGATTCTGAAACAACCGTTCTAGCCCTAGCCACCAGGAAAAGAGAAGAATCTTAAAAGGGTGTCCTACCCGAAGGCGGGTCAGCAGGGCATGCTGTCGGCTGGCAGGTGCATTTTGAGTTTTATGTACCGGTACGTAGATGAGACTGTGTGAAGGATCATCGAGCTAAAGTGGCATCTAGTCCTTCTGGCTAATTTGATCCCCACTTTAAGTATTTAACAGCATCTCAGCACTTACTAATTAATGGAGAGCATCTTGTATCCTTTTGATCAGAAGCTTAGCTTGAGCAGAACACGTGAGGGTGGGGAAGGGGATCCATTAAAATTAAATAGAAGTGTGAGTAGGTCAGTCACACAGAGTAAATAAAGACTCTGAGCAAGTTCAACAGCCTTACTCCCTTTGGACGCCCCCGTGGTCCCAGAACACGGTCCCACGTACTATATGTCTGTCCCACTGACAAGCAAGACCGATGGGTGCGCCCGCTCCCTCAGAAAGCACCCGGGAGGAGAGATTTCACTTTCCAGGTTAATTTAGAAGGAAGTCCAGGCCGGCCATTCAAGCCCAGGTGCCGGCTTGTATGTGGGCGCATGAGTGTGTCTGGGTGAGAACGCAGCTATTGACACAGACGGGTTCCTTTTGTGGAGAAAAACATGTTCCGATTGCGAGCTGCGGCGTCAGAAGCGGGCGCTGCAGGCAGTGGTGCCCAGGCCTGTCCCGGCCCCAGGCTGCCCCCCCCCCCCCGCGGCTAGCCCCGCCGGCCCAGCACGGGAAAGGCCCTCCCGCACCCAGGCGTGGAGGCGGCACGCTGGGCCCCAGACACGGCAGGAGGAGCGGAGTCTCACCAGTGACGTCACTCAGAGGACAGGCAGAAATGGGGATGTTTCTGATATACTGGGGTAAATAGGGCATAATTATAACCATTTGATCTGTTTCTTTAAAGTTTTTCAATGTGGCCACTAGAAAAATTTAGATTACAGATGTGGTTCACATGGTATTTTAATTGTCCAGGGCTGCTTTAGAAGGTGTTATCGATATCATTTCCTCCCAGTCTCACTCCCTGGCCCCCGCCTCTCCTCTCCCTCCCTCTCTCCCTCCATCTCTCTCTCTCTCTCTCTCTCTCTCTCTCTCTCTCTCACACACACACACACACACACACACACACACTCTTGGATGGGATAGGAAGGGGCATGGCAGTGGGGCATTTAAAAAATACAGGCTTTAGGCAGTGCCCTGGGCATCCGAATCTGCCTCTTTTTCTTTTCTTTCTTTCTTTCTTTAAAGAATATTTTATTGATTTTTTTTTAACAGAGAGGAAGGGAGAGAGAGAGTTAGAAACATCGATCAGTTGCCTCCTGCACACCCCCTACTGGGGATGTGCCTGCAACCAAGGTACATGCCCTTGACTGGAATCGAACCTGGACCCTCCAGTCCGCAGGCCGATGCTCTATCCACTGAGCCAAAGGGCATCTCTTGCTTCCACAGTATTTGGACGGAGCGGACCAGGGGCGCCCCTACCTCCAGCCTCTGGCCTCCCTCCGCCCTCTTCCCCAGTCCCCTCTCTGAAGCACCTCGGCACCCTCGGCTTCCGAGACCAGCCAACACGGTATGACTTGAACCCCTAACCCACGGCCATGAGCACCCCGATTCGTTGGAATTATTCCCCGAGATGGAGGCTGCCCTCACCGCCTGGCCAGCCCCTCTGCAGGCCCACACCTACCTCTCAGGGCTTCTGTTTCCTCCGAGACCCCTGGCTCCGGGGCAGCCTCGGCCTGAGCTGGTGGAGAAGAAGCCCAGGGCGCCAGCCTCTCCTAAAGGTGGGGCCACATCCCTTCCAGGACGTGTAGGAGCCGCCCCAGGGTGAGTGGGCAAAACGCAGGACGCCATGGAGGCTGCCCTGGCCCTGGTGGAGCTGCAGGCCTGGCTCTCCCCACAGAGCTCAGCTCCCTGACTGCTGGGAGAACCAATTCCGGGTGAGGAGGTGGGACTTCCGGAGAACCACTTCCGGGTGAGGAGGTGAAACTCACTGGGAAGATGGACCACACCTGGCTCACCTCCCCATGCAGGCCTGAGACTGGGCTGGATGGGTGTCTCTTTGGAAGGCTCCCCCTCAAGTACCATTAGGAGCCCGTGGAGCCCAGAGGCCTTTGAGGGGTCCCTCCACCTCCCCGCTGGTGTCTGACTTCTGCCTGAGCCTCTCCCCAAAACCACTAGGAATACTCTTCCAGGGAAGCTCTCCCATGCATTGGACCAAATGGAAACAGTAAAGCTTTTTGCAGCTAAATTAAAAAAAAAAAGCTTCAAAATTCCAATGAAGGGGCTGATTTGCATATACCAGCTCTCTGGGCCAAAGAATGGGTCCAACTCTGGCCAAGCACGGAATGGCGTCCTGTGCTAATAAGGCTTTGGGTCCAGAAGTGAAAGGGCGTCTGTCATAGTTCATGTGATTCTGTCTGCTCTGCTCAGAGCCCAGGGCACAGCCAGATGCCAAGGGTCTCCTTCCCCTTCTTAAAGAGCCTCAGGAGCTCCTCGGAGCGAACTGGGGCCGCTCCCTGAACCTGTCACTTCTGTCTTGAGTTGGGCGCCCTCAAGAATGATTTGACTGGGTCTGTCAAGACTGCGTCGTACATAGCAGGCTGGGATGTTGACTTAACAAAGACTTTGATAAAAACACAATCTGGGCACCAACGTGGCTCTTTAAATCAGCCAATGAAAAACCGTAACTTCCAGAACGTCGGGTTTTTGTTTGTTTGCTTGTTTTGGGTAGGATTTTGCACCGCTACTAAATTATCCCCCTGAACTCTGACCAGCGTTGAGAAGTTTCTAGCAGTTTTTCTCCAGGACCTTGCTCCATCTTTTTGAGTTTCAATCCCTGAAACAATTGCATCATCCAACTTCTTTCACCATCTTCTTGGCCAACACTCACTTCTAGGACTTCGGAGTCTTGGAGGTGAACAGATGCCAATTTGGGGTTCCAAACGTCACCCGGCTCTTATCCTTAAGTTGATTTTTCATCCATTTTAACTTGATCTACTGACTCTAAATTCTGTGAGCACAGGTGGCAAACACGCCGCGGAGCAGAGCTCTTGCTGATGGTGGCCGGGCCATCCCGAAAGGCTATGGCGCGCTCTGCACGGGAAGGCGGCGGTGGTCCTGGCTCCTGAGCTCCTTGGAAGCTCCCTACCCCTTTCTCACCCAGAGCCATGCAGTGCTCCCCTGCTTCCGGACAAACAGCCTACGTTTCCCTCCAAGTAGGAAATCCAGACAGGTCTCTCTCTGGTGGCGCTTCTTTTGGAAAATGGGACACCGAAAACCTCTTTTTAGAATTCATCCTTCTAACAACGGAAAGTGATTCGTGTGAAATGTGGTGTATTTATTTAAAGCTATGGAGATGTTTTAAAGAAAAATAAACAGGTTTACATTTTAATGATTTTTCACACATATGCTTTCTCTGGAAAAAAAGTCGTGTTACAATATAAACATTTTCGTAAGGGATAAAAAATAGATAAATATTTTTACCACTCTTTGGGTTAATTGTTTTTTAATCCTGTCCATTTGGACAATGAAAGGAAATGGATTTATACCACATTTCACTCTTGGACAAGTTTTTATTTTTAAGTCTAAATTCCTGACAAACATTTCTGAATAATACTAATGCCCCCCCCCCCAAAAAAAAGCAACTATATTTGGAAAATATACAAAAGAAAGAAAAGTATCAGGAAGCCAGAACAAGCTTCTAGCATTGGCAGAATAGCAGCCTCATCGTATCTAATCCCAATGACTGGGATTAAAATGACCAAAACTATGCAACTATGGGATGATTCTATAAAATAAACTATGACTTATTTTCACTCACTATGTGTTTAGATAACTGCATTACCGCGTTAAACAAAACATTTCAATGCCTGCCAATTAGAAGTTTACCTTCTCTTTATAGTAGATGCTATTACCGAGAAATATAATCGAGAGAAGGGATCCTATTTATTCTAAGGTTTTTATATAATAAATAATCCCAAACTCCTTCAGAGTCGCCCCACGGAGGAGGCCACACCACTGAGGGCTGTGACAGCTATGAAACGTGGTTTGGGGAATGTGACAGGATCTGGACGACTTCAATGGGAGAGTGTCTAAAAAGCAATTCAGATTGCTCCCTGACCTGGAAGTTCAGGAAGAAAGGGGTTAATGGTGACTGGCAGCTCATTTCAAGCCTTTTCAGCATCCTCCCTCCCCCCACCCCCAAGCGCTAACAGAAGAAGCAAAAGGACACAATTCTCAGACCTTTCAGGTGAGAATTCTGAATGGGATTCCTAGCCGGACAGGGCACCAAGGATATACCCAGACTCTGTAGCCTCCCCTGCCCCAAGCAGGGGGAGCCGCTCCATGAGCAGCCTCCTTCCCCTTTCCTACGACTGACAGTTTGCCTCCTTCTCAGTCTGTAGCAACACAAAAATGGGAAATAAAGTCAATTAAAGAAATAAGAGGAACATATATTTATAAAAGGAACTTGTTAACTGCGTTAAAATTTGATATTTTAAGCTGTCCTGTAACGGAATTCCTCAACCCATAGAATTAGTATCAAGAACATAAAGTCCATTCATACAACTCAATTCTTTCATTTGCAGCAAGATAAACAGTTGACAAATATTACTTAGTGTGTTGTGTGTATAAGAAAACGTGTGTGTGTGTGTGTGTGTGTGTGTGTGTGTGTGTGTGTGTGTGTCTGTAGCTTATTTGTGAAAGTTGTAGAGTGTGTAAGTATAGAGTGTGAAAGTTGGTATGTTTGAGATTTAGGTAAAATTATGAGTGTGAGTGTGAAAGTTGGTATGTTTGAGATTTAGGTAAAAGTATGACTTTATTTTCTCTGTATACGTGAATAATATTGACTTTTTTCTCTGAGTTTGTTTACTCCAGAACAAGGTGTTGAGACTCCTGAAAAAGACTGACCCATTCGCACTAGAACAAAGTCAGAGTTTTATTTTTTACACTCAATTGCATCAAGCTCTTTGATTAGAAAAATACTTGGGCAATCTAACTGCCAGGAAAAATTATATGTTGTTACTTATATTAATAGTAAAACCTAAGTACTTACAGAAAACACTGCTGCACTCGCCAGACACGATCCCCGCTCAGGGCTTCTGGCTGAGCAGTGCTCCCATGGGGAATGCACTGACCACCAGAGGCAGCACCTGCATTGAGCGCCTGCCCCCTAGTGGTCAGTGTGCATCATAGTGACAGGCTGTTCCCCTGTTTGGTCGATTTGCATATTAGCCTTTTATTATATAAGATCAGCAGACATGCATTTTGCCCATTCAACTGTCAATTTTCTTACGTGCTTTCATTTTATCTCAGCTATGCTCCCGGGCAACCCAAGCGGAGGCCCTGGTATCTGGAATTTATTTACCTTCTATAATTGAAACTTTGTAGCCTTGAGTGGAGGCCTAGGCTGGCCAGGATGTGTGGAAAGCTTGGCTTCCCTTGCTGGGGAGACCCAAGCCTCTCTCTACTGCTCTCTGTGGCTTCAGCCATCTTGGCTGGGGTTAATTTACATACTCACTCTGATTGGCTGGTGGGCGTGGCTGGTGGGCCTGACTTGGGTGGAGTGATGGCTAATTTGCATATTACTCTTTTATAAGGTAGGATACTTTTTTCCTTATGGCAATTTCCACTTTTGTCCTTCCAGCCCCTCTGTCTGGCTAACTCCTACCTAGCCCCATGTCTCAGCTTTAACATCACTTCTTCCAGGAAGCCCACCTGCCTCCGGTACGAGGTTAGCTCCCCTTCTGTTCTTCTATTGACCTGCACGTCTCAGGGCTCCTATTGGAATGACCTACCTGTTCTCAGCCTTCCCTGTGTATGGTAGGCTCTTTGAATGCAGAGACCTGGCCTGCCTGGTAGCTGTATTCCCAGTACCTAGCTCCATTCCTAGAAGACTAATGACCTGAATTTGTTGAATGAATGAAACAGATAAGACGGGTAATAGGAATATTGATCTGACTGGGGCATACCCCATATTTTTGAATGAAAAGAATGTAGGCTTAAAAAGTGAAAGTGACTGGCAATGGTGCATGTTCATTAAAATGTTATAAAATGTTAAATAGTAACAACTGCTAACATTTATTGAGAGTCCCTTATGGCCAAACACTGTGCTAATTACTTTCCAAGCATTATCTCATTTAATCCTCATAGTTACCTCATGAGGAAAGTATTGCTAATATGTGAAACCATAAATGCAATTATCCTATCTAACAAAGAGGGGATATGCAAATTGACTGTCACTCAGTCACAAAGATGGTGGCACCCATAGCCACAAGATGGCAGTGCTCAGTCCTCTCAGCCCTGCCAGAGTCCCCCAGTCCCAGGCAAATGGCCACTGAGAGCAGGCAGCATTAGCAGCCTGGTGGAATGCTTGCTTTGTCATTGTGGTGATGAGGCGAGGGTTCCACCCTGGCCATGGAAGACCTCTGGGCAGCGGCATGGAGTGGCCAGGGCAGGGGCGGGGGGCAGGTAATGCTTGAGTTGTTGCCCTGGCAATGAGGCAAGCGTTCTGCACCCGGCCGTGGAGGCTGCCCAGCCACGAAGGGCCTCTGGCAGGGTGGGTGTGGAACTCTTGTGTCATTGCAGCATGGGCTGAGGGACCCCTCTCTGCACGAATTTCATGTACCAGGCCTCTAGTGCATAAATAAAAGCTGACTATCATACAAAAACATTGCGTCTACACCTTACACACCACTTACAGTTCTGGCTACCACAGCTCACAGGATATATATGATGCATCTAAAGTGGGTCTTTTTATGGGGCAGCCCTATGAAGACAGGCTTAAAAAATATGGAGTATTAAAAAGATGTGACGCCTAGGAAGCTTTGAATGACTTGGAAAAGTTGACAACAGACTTGCCCACTGAAAACCCACTCAAACTTCAAAGAGGCAAGTTTAAGATCCATAAAAGGTTGCACTACCAAATATTACTAAGAGTAGTATGAAAATAGAAAATATTTTTAAACATTCAAAAGACTCATGAGTCACAGAACTGTGATAAATCACTAATGAACATTAGGATTTAGAGGCAACTTCTTAATCTAAGTAAGAAGAATGACTAGTACATTCTTTTGTAACATATCTCCTGGTGCCAATGTAATAATAAAAAAAAAACATATTTTTAACAGGTCCCAGAGTCCAATTCAGCGCAGAATTTTTATGTTCTTTACTGACATTATAACCGATATTCATAAATACTCAATTGTAGCCACTTCTTCACATAGGCCTCACATAGTGTCTTTCTCTAAGCTCAATAAATGTTCGTGGAATACTAAGAGAGTGATCAGGGAGGCCACAGGCTAAGAACCTGAATTTTCATTCTATTTTGAGGCAACGGCATTGGCTCCAAACCTAATAGATGATTAAGAGCATCTAAAAAGGAAGGGATCTAATTGCCACCGTTACTATAAAAAGACTGTGTTCCGAGGGGAGAATGGGAGCAAGTACGGGAAACACACACACACACACACACACACACACACACACACACACACCCCTTACCCTGTTTTCAGTGGATACATATAACTGGAACTTCAACCTTGATGTAGAATGAAGAATTCACCTGACACACAGCTTATCTGCTTAGAGTTCATTTTTAGCGGTTTGGCAGTAAATCCAGATTCACTTGGAAGGTCAACCTTTTCTCTTTAAACACTTTACGAGGATTTTCATTTCCTGTGTCAGGTGCCACAAAGCAGGGGCATCGGAGCTCTGCTTAGCTGATCCCGGCAATGGGGAAGCTTAGAAAAAAGAGTAAGATTCCCTTGACTCTCAGATTCGTCTCTGTGTTTGACTTTACCTAAACCTCTTGAGTTTTGTTTGTTTGTTTATTTTGTTTTTTTGTAGGGTGAGAAGTGCCAGTTTCAAGATTTGTGAAGTATCCACATACCTCCCTGGAATTATAAGCAGGGCCTTGGAACCCGAACACCAGCACTGTGCCCTTCTTATATTCTCCCCTACTCCCAGACACAAGCTCACGCCAGGACAACACCCTGGTTTTCCCAGGCTCCCTTAGTCTCCCCTCCCCCCTTAGGATCACACGGAGCATAGTCCTGAAGAGAGGTGACCACATGACAGGAAAGAGAGGGGGGAACAAAGATAAAGGACTTTAAAAAGTTTGGGGAGAATGTTTTAAACAGAACGGAGCATCTACGGAAGAGAAAGTGAGGAAAAGCCCAGTGCACATGAAATGTCAGAACAAGGTCGTAAACATCCATGTGCTCTGCAGAAACAATCACGTATTCCTTGGTAAAAATCACGGTCCCCCTAGTTTTTTTTCTGCATAGATCAACAGACCATCAGAGAATCCACTAGCTTGTAGCTCATTTGGGGTGAATCTTATTCAAATAAGCGATTTAAAATGGAAACATTTCACACATGTAAATGTCGTTGCCAGAAGGGTCTTGGGAATGAGGCTCCAGCTTTTGAATGAGAAACGGACTCCGTACAGATGTGTTCCACTGATTGTGGGTAGAATGTCCACAGCAGTGTGTGCAGCCATTTTTTGCAGACATATCAAGTCCTAAGACCATACTATTCCTTTGCCCATGTTATTTTAAAGCTGATTGATAAGCACTAAAAGAGCCCTCCGTAAGCCCCCGGGAAATCACCATGACAGCCCTTTTCAAGATCATAAATACAGACAGAGATCAATTTGCAAGCCAAGTCCGAGAGGGAAAAGGGCTCAGGAGAGCAGAATGGAATTCAGGAGCATCAAGTTACCAGTCTTCTGTACAGAGCGTTCTTATCTCCAAAGAGATTCTAATAAAGGCCGGAACCATTAGTACTAATTCTGAAATAGTAGAACACTGGCTTCAGGGATAAAGTTCTAACATTATTACATTATCTGGATTACTTCCTAAAACATTAAATTGAAAAAAATTAAAAGGGAACCAACAGTAGTACCACATCAAGAAGATCTTAAAGATGGTCCAAAATTTACTTTAAAAATTTTAGGGTTAAAATATTCGGATGCTAATCATAAAGATTTTTACACACAAACACACACACACACTCCACTATAATTACACAGTTTTCCTAATTAATTTCTTGAGGACAAACCCATACTATGCCGTGAGTTTTAGAGAATACCAAGAATCTAGCCCCAAGTTTAAATGCCTGTTTTTTTTTTTTTAAAAAAAACAAATCTACAGAGTTGGGACAAAGCTTCCACAAGAATCTGAAGGAAATAACTCTAAATGTCTTGAAAAGTCGACTATTAGTGGCAGCAGTCATTGTAGTGACATTTCAGAAAGAATAACAATGCTGTATAGAACCAGAGAACTCTACTGCTATATAATATGTCCATCTAGTCCAATTTCTGTTTACCTACATGTGCTTCACATCCCTCCATCTGCTCTGCCTGGGGCCACAGCTATACAACATTTCCTAGGTTTCCTTATAGTTAAGTCACGTGATTAACTTCTAGCCAATGGGCTGTGGACAAAAATGATATGAGTCACTTTTAAGCCTACCTCTCTATAAAGCTTCCCTGTTTGCTCACCTATCCCCTCCACCCTTCTCCCCAACCCCGTTACTGTTGAAAGGAAACAGAGGACTCTGGAGTCTAGCAGAAGGTAGCGCCATAGGATGAGATGGGCTTGGCTCTGTGAATCACCCCATGGAGGAAATCTACCTGTTGACCAAGAATGCCTATCTAACACTGACACTGACACTGGCACTGGTACGTGAAAAAGCAATTTTGGGATCTATCTGTAAAAGTAGCAAGTATTGCTCCCTAATTTGTGATCTATGTGGCTTTTGTACGGACATTGGCATTTAGGATATTAGCCCAAATGGCCACTGCCCATTATACCCATTTTGAATCCTGGGATAATTACTAAAGAAAACTACTGGACAATTCCCCGTGTCTAGTGAAATGAAGATCAGAGGTCCACCTTCACTCCTCTAAGAATTCTGTGAATCTCTGGGGCACAAAAATTACCAAAGTCAAGGGGAGATCTGTAAAGAACAACAACTGATTTAAATATGTGGTCCATGCTTCAAAAGAAACTTTAGCAAGAACTTGGGTACTTCTGATGTCACGTTGCTTATAAAATAAAAAGTTATCTGAAATGGCCGTTTCATCCCACACATTGGCTTGCAGTGAATTACATGGTTAAAAGTTAGCACTGGTGATTCTTACTCAGTAAGTTAATGTGCAGTTGGCCCTTGAACAACATGGGTTTGAACTGCCTGGGTGCACTTATACACAGATTACATGGATTTACCTCCCCAATAAATACACAGCTGACCCTTCTTATCACTGGTTTTACCCCTGCAGATTCAACTAAACTTTAATCAAAAAGTATTTTTTTATCCCCAGTTGAGAATCTACAGATGTGGAGGGTTGAATGTAAGCATTGTTCTACACCATTTATATAAGGGACTCGAGCACCCATGGATTTTGGTATGCACAGTGGTCCGGGAACCAATCCCCCAGAGAGCAAGGCAGCACTGAGGTTTGTGGAAATTTACAAGTTAAATGCAGATTTTTGACTGTGCAGGGCTGAGCACCCTGACCCCCATGCTGTTCGAGGGTCAACTGCATTTTGCTTAATACCTCAAACTAACATTTGGATTATATAAATGTAATCAACCATGGACATAAAATGCACTTTTCCACAATAAAGCACAAATTATGACACATGTTTTTTTAATTAGTTATATGAGCTTCATCCGTCTAATTTTAAAACTCGAAAATTGAAGATGCTTAGCTCTAAGAGACAAGTTTATTGGTAATACTAAGCATAAACACACTTTGAGTTCAGTATAGACGAACAGAAAATAGGAATTTAAGTAATGTGCTCAGTATTTCACTGTGATTTTTCATCATCTGATGAGAAATGTTTTACTGTTATTTTGGCCATTCTTATATAACTGATGCAATGATTTTTTAAGCTACTGAATGAAAGGATATGTGCTGTTGAAAAATCAGGAAGTATGATCAGACATTCCTCAGAACAACAACAACAAGCCAACTCTGCAAATACATATCTAGTCTCTGCATTTAAAATGATGGCATCCTACGCAGTTAAAAACATAAATAGGAAGGGATGGGATGGCTGGGGGGTATGTCTTCACCTGTTTCTTGACATGTGGGATAGATTAAGGGAATAGGCGAGGACCTGTTTCTAGAGGAAATGTTAATAAACGAGATCCGATATTCCATGAAATAGTTACAAGACTAAGAAATGAGAGAATGAGGAGAAAGTGATGTTAGCTAGCTTCTAGGATCAATACAGCCGAGGTAGCATCCACACTAAGGGCTTTCCCCCTCTTCCAGCCTTCCAGAAAAGACACTGAAAAACTCAAGGGAGCCGAAACCGGTTTGGCTCAGTGGATAGAGCATTGGTCTGCGGACTGAAAGGTCCCAGGTTCCATTCCGGTCAAGGGCATGAACATTGGTTGCGGGCATATCCCCGGTAGGGGGTGTGCAGGAGGCAGCTGGTCGATGTTTCTCTCTCATCGACGTTTCTAGCTCTCTATCTCTCTCCCTTCCTCTCTGTAAAAAATCAATACAATATATATATATTTTTAAAAAAGCTCAAGGGACTCTTCATGGGCGCCAGTGGCATTGGGCGAGTGTGCTTTGCTGAAAGGCCTGGTCTAGGGATCCCTCTCCATTGTGGGCGGTGATGTGGCCCCTTCACGCATGAACTCAGTACTTGGATTCTTTTTTGAGGTCTATTTTTCCCCCCACATATGGAGACACATATCTGTAGATTATTATGAACAGACATATCTAACATGGGAGGGTCTGCTGTATTCTATAGTTAATACCCCTTTAACAAAGCCTGATGTAACTTCCCTATTCCTTTAGTTACAGTAATTCTCAATTACCTGCCCACTCTAGCGGGCGGGAGTGGGCAGGTAATTGATAACACTCAGCCTTTTCAAGAATAGGCAAAAAAAAAAAAACCCACAAAAAAAACAAAAAACAAACAAACAAACAAAAAACACCAAATCTTATCCAGCAAAGAGCACTACCTTATGGGGTATATCCAAGGTTTACTATCAGTGCACAATATGGAAGAATAAACCTCTCTGAAACCTCACTATCCATCTAAGTTCTCCACATAACGTGAAAATCTCCAATGGTCTTCCAAATTTAGAACCTACAGGCTAGAGCCTAGCCTTTTGATAATCTGTTTCTAAGACTACAACTCCTACTACATTGTGTCAGAAAGCGATGTCATACGTAAGCTTGACCAACTTAGGAAAAGATTGAATTTTCTTCCAGGGCCGATCCTCATGAATGTCTCCAGTTCCCAACCCCAGAAATGTGAACTAGGAACTCCTAAAGGGCAGCAATGAAAAGAATGAATTTACCGTTTGCAAATAAATTCACATACTTAATATATGTTAAAATATGTTCTCAAGTACAAGGAACATTAGAAGGAATAGGATGAGCTGTTTGGAATCTTATGTCCTTTTATATTTACCGTAATAAAGGATTCATTGTGCGAAGGTCTACAGATTCTGGCACGCTCCAGCAATGCTAGGAAACGCTAGTGCCAGACACATTTTACGTCCATATTAGGCTGCAGAAAAAAGACTGATCGAAGGGAACTGCAAATTAGGGTGTGTTTTTCCCCCCGTCAAGATTTTTACAAAACACCCGTGATGTTCTCTTCAGATTATAATGTGAGGTGCCAAATTGTGTATTTCTAAAATATTCTGGATGATCACAAGCACATAAATAATCCACAGTCAGTAAACCATCTAACTCGAAAATAAACTTAGTTAGAGATGCTTATGTGACTACAAATCCTGGGAGAGCCTTTTAGTCTCCCACTAAGATTTAGGATATATTTCAAAGCCCGTCAGTCAAGAACGTCTTTTGAAATGTTAACCACATTTATTTTGGAATCTTTGAAAAGTTAATTATTTGCCATGCAACTGTATTCTCTATATAAGTCAACTAATAACTATAGAGATTATAAGTGGTCCTAAATAATGAACATTCACAAAAATAGCCTCTTGATAATAGTACAGTCAGCTCCTATGTGCCTCACGAATCATTCAGCTCTGTGACCATTTGGACCATCTCCCTCCTCCCTTTCCCTATAGTTCACTATATATCTATTTCCATTGCTTATTAAGAATTCCACTACAGGTGACTAGGACAATAAAATGGATATAAATGGATCAGGTTCTGTTGAGGGAAGACACACTACTTACTCAAATGAGGTTTGGCTTATTTGGGAATTTAAGATATTTGTGTCATTCCTATTTCTTTTATCCCCCCTAAATCACATTGGCCATGACAAGAGTGATAGATAATTTAGAAACAAATCTAATGTACAGTTGAAGAAAGGTGGATTATTTGACGAGTTCTAGAGTTTTGCTCTAGCAATGTAGGTTTGGGTTATAGGAATTTACAGTTTTTATAGATTTATAAAGATAATGCTTAATAATACATGGGGGCCAAAACTGGTTTGGCTCAGTGGATGGAGCGTCAGGTTCGATTCCGGTCAAGGGCATGTACCTTGGTTGTGGGCACATCCCCAGTAGGGGGTGTGCAAGAGGCAACTGATGGATGATTCTCTCTCACTGATGTTTCTAACTCTCTATCCCTCTCTCTTCCTCTCTGTAAAAAAAAATCAATAAAATATATTTAAAAAAATAATACATGGGGATTTATAAATCATGTAATTAAGGAATATATAATCTGATAGCTGTGAAGCATATAGTTATACTACTTTCATTTATCAATATTTCATATTGGCCACAACCCTAAACTGTAGAGCGAGGAACATAATCCTAGTTTAAAAAAATGATAGCTTGCATTATTTAATCTAAACTATATTTAGGGACAAAATTGGGGTAATGGCCAGATACTTCCCACCAAGTAGACAATGAAACTGTGGGTCCTGGTGAGCTTGAGGCCAACATTTCTGGTTTACCCAGTGAATATATCCTCAAGACGTCTTCCGAGGATAATAAAGGATAAGCAGATGTCATTACCTCAATGAAACGTGTAGCAATGAAGGTAAATCAGGACTGGGCTAATTACTACATTGATGATAGATCTTTTGTCATGCTGTACTTAAACTCAGGAGCTGGGGAGAGGCAACTGTCATTGAAGAGTGATTCTTGTAAGTTTTTGTGACAAAATAAAAACACGAATCACATACTTTTCAATGAGTGTCAATCTTGAAAACCATGCATTCTTCTAATATTGATATTTCAAAATATTTGGGGCACCAACCTTGGGGTGAAACCTTAGGTTCCGATTGTGGTGAAAAGCACCAGTGGTAAACACTGGAGAGGCCAGAAGGGCTACACGCTATGACACATCTTGCTTCTGCTTTTAAGTTACATTCATTCTACCCACCAAGGGCTGGCAAGGACCCCGAGTTAAAAAGAATGTTACCAGAAATAGTCACTAGTCACCAAATTCCTCCTCCGCTCCAGTCACAGGCGAGTGTCCAAGTTAATACCCAGAGATGTTCTGGACAGCCTGCTGCTGAATTATGGCATGCTAGTTACCGACATGGATTCCAGGCGAGTGTCCCACAGCCCGGGACAGGGCAGTCCCGCGGGAACATTTCGGGGAGGGTTTAACGCACAGGGCCTTAGCATTGGAGCCGAGGCAACACGATTCGCCAGCAGAGCCTGCAGTGCAGAGGAATGTGCAAGCTGGTTCTCTGTCAGGAGACCGAGTTCCCTCTGCTAAGGTGGTGAGACTGTGTACTGAATGGCATTCAAGGGTTTTAAACAGTGAAAAGAGGACTCATTC
Source organism: Vespertilio murinus (assembly GCA_963924515.1). Classification (NCBI taxonomy): domain Eukaryota; kingdom Metazoa; phylum Chordata; class Mammalia; order Chiroptera; family Vespertilionidae; genus Vespertilio; species Vespertilio murinus. Next base: position 8,179,885 of record OZ004709.1, read on the forward strand.
CCGTCAGGAGACACGCTCAGAGCCCCCGGGGGAATGCCAATGGAAGGTGGGAATCATCGCCTGGAGACACCCAGTCCCATTTGGGCAGCACTGAGGGGGACTCCAGGGCAGTGCCAAGGCCTTTATTCTGGTCCTGGGGACACGTGTTTAAAAATCCTCACCTGAGGATATTTCCCCATTGATTTTTAGAGAGAGTGGAAGGGAGAGGGGGAGACAGAGAGAAACACCAATGTGAGAGAGACACAGCGATTTGTTGTCTCCTGCCTGCCCCCATCCAGGGCTGGAGACCTGCAACTGAGGTATGTGCCCTTGACTGAAATCAAACCTGGGACCCTTCAGTCTACAGGCCGTCACTCTATCCACTGAGCCAAACCGGCCAGGGCCTGGGGCCATTTTTGATTTTGCTCTAGGATGCCCCAGAGTATTCCCAGAATGCCCCAGCGCTCCCCTCCCCCACCCAGACTCTCTGTTGCTGTGGGAAGGGTGTGGTAAGACCTTCCTGGGAAAGCTTCTGCCTATTGCAGTATTTCCTGATGTCCAGTGGGTAATCAATACATCTGAACGGGAAGGCAGCAGTAAGTAATTAAGTAGCAAAGTGAGAGTTCTCAATATAATGCAATATTAATGCCTGTTTGGTGGGTCATGGTTCGCCAGGATTCTGCTCTGTGTGACTGTTTTTCAGGGCTATGTAAAACTCAAACCTTCCTGAAGCGATGCAATGCCATCTAGTCAGCTTAACTTTCTGGCACACAGTGCTTTTCTGTGCCTGTTTTCTGCCTCTTCTCTCCACTTTTCGACTCTAAGCTGAAGTCTCTTGTAGCATCTTAACTTACATGAAAATAAAATAGAGAACCATAGGTATGAGTCGACAGGAGCTGAGCAGGGCTGTGGAAGTCAGGACATCACTCAGTCATAAAGTAGCCAGCAGTCAGAGCCAACTCCACAGCACACATGTGCGCATGCACACACACACACACACACACACACGCACGCACGCCTAGCATATGGCCTGGGTCACAGTAGCATTTGGCAAACATTTCTAGGATGAATGAGCAAACAAATATGTTCACAGATGTCCACAACTTGGCATTGGGAGTCCTTGTCACGGGTATTGGGTCTTCTCGGGGCCACCATCCCCACTGGAACCGAGATAGGGGGTAGGAAGTGTGACAGGGACCAGTTCCTGGGCTGGGGCATCAACACAGAATAAAACCAGGACAAGTGCCTAATTACCAAGGACAGAGACTTGCAAAGCTAACATTGCAATCGCAAGATCTAAAATTGACGACAGGTGGGCAGGGAGCGGTCTCTGCTGGGAGAGGCAGCGGAGTAGTCCATAGTACAAAAGGGTGTTGGTAACATAAAAGCATAAAGAGGGCCAGTGCCTCCGGGTGTCCCCCAGCTGCAGTTAATAACCAGAGCTAGAAAGAGACCAGCGGAAATTTGTATCCAAGGCTTTTACTGGGACCTTTAAGACCATGATTTATATCTTAAAAGAGTCCATTGTCACTGGGCTGTGCAGAAAACAGCCTCTGCACTCTCGGCCTAAATCCATCCCGGGGAATCTCAGGGAGAAGCGTTCAAATAAGAAGAGGAGAGGACCCAAACAGGTCCCATGTTTGTCGTTTCGCCTCCAAAGAACCAGCACGTTAGGAAGCTGGAAAAACGGAGCGCTTCTGGGGTCGGCCAGCCCATCAGCAGACCCTGCAGCAGGCCCCTCAGCTCCAAGCAGAGAGGAATGCTGAGCCCATGTGGGAGCAAAACCCTCCACCACTGCCGACCAATGGCACTATCAGTTAGCTGACCAGTGAGCATCAGCGTCTTCACCTCTGACCCGGGAATCATTAGAGCTCTCCTCACAGGGGTGCTGGGAGGGGTGAACGGGTGATGGTTCAAGTAGTGTAGTCAGTGCAAATACCACTACACAGCGAGCCCTCAGTAGACGGGAGCTGCTAATTACAAGACTGAATTGCAACTTCACCCAGGATGCTAGCAGATCTAAAGGAACAGCACTAATGAGAAGTATGTGTGTGTGTGTGTGTGTGTGTGTGTGTGTGTGGTGGGAAATTCACCAAGGAAAGCACAGAAAACCTAGAGTGAGAGGAGGAGTTAATATTTATTGCTTTTTTTTTTTTTTAAATCGTGTGCAGGTATTTTATTGTGTTCTGTATCCATTACCTCACCTAGTTCCCAGGGATAATCCTCAGCTAACGAGGCAAAGTGCCGCATCACAGGACAGATGGCAGCGAGGATGGCCTTAGCTGCCTGGCACCTGCCTGCGAACGGGCAACCCCTGCTCCCCCCACTGCGGCGGGGGAGCTGCCCCGGCGGCAAAGAGGACAGCGGCGGCCCGCAGGGGCTGCTTCTGAAGGCAGATTCACCTTCACCGCGGGAACGCAGGCCTGGTTCACGCTCTCAACCGTGTCCCTTTCACTGATTTAATCCTAATAAAACACCTCTCTGGTTCCATGTCCCTTCCTAGATCAGCCTGCAGGGAAGCAATGGCATTGATCCCCCGAGACCATCCCTGTAGCACTTGCACATATAAGTATGGAATTCAATTAGCTGCTCTGTGGTTTCCTAAGTGCATCTCCGTGAACGGATGTAGGGGTCTGGGATTGAGAGAGAACTGTCTAGATCGGTAAGCAATGCTGTTCAAAGGAAACACCACCAACCATCAGATGGCCTGAGGGTTTGGGGAGGTAGGGACTCAGATCTACTCAAATAGGCGGCCTAGCCGAAACTGGTTTGGCTCAGTGGATAGAGCGTCGGCCTGTGGACTAAAAGGTCTCAGGTTTGATTCCGGTCAAGGGCATGTACCTTGGTTGCGGGCACATCCCCGGTGGGGGGTGTGCAGGAAGCAGCTGGTTGATGTATCTCTTTCATCAATGTTTCTAGCTCTCTATCCCACTCCCTTCCTCTCTGTGAAAAATCAATAAAATATATATTTTTAAAAAGTGCGGCCTAATGGTATCTGAGCGTCCCATCGAATGGCACTCTAATTAATTAATTTATCATACTTATACATGGGAAAAGCTCCCTCTTTGTATGTGGTCTCCTTCTGGGTACTCTCTTTTCCTTCTCATTCTGGCGGAAGTGTATTATTTTTTCCTACAGCTTCCCCCTTCACAAGCAGCATTTTTCGGGCACCGGTGCCTTTACAGTTTGGAGGATCCGATCAGAGCTGCTCAGGGGGGTCCGTGAGCCACACCTCATCAAGTCCCGGTTGCCAAAGCAAACAGAAGAATGCGCCACTGACAGCAGCAGCAGTTGGGGCTACGGATTGGTGTAGCGTCTTAGCTCGTGGCACAAATATTAGGATGTAAGTTTGCCAATTTACTTTCTCTTGGAACACTTTTGGGGGGAAATACCAGCAGCTAAGCAAGCAGGGCATTGTGTCAGGAAGCACGGCGTTTACGTGCTTAGAAGCCAAGTGCCAGTCACTTCCTTCCGTTCCTGGGCTGATTTCGGAAGAAATTGACCTGGAAGTTGGGATCAATGGCAACGTCTCCCACTAAGCATCCACTGAACTTGAGTTTCTCCTACAGCATTTCAAACCATCATCAACAAAATTTACTAAGCTCATTTTAATCAACAGCAATCATTTTAACTAACAAAGGCATAGCCTTAGGGCGCAGGCGTGACCTTGGATCCTGTAACTGGATGACTTAAAGGCTGTGTGTGAGGAAGGAGATGCTTTAAAATAAGACAAGATACCCTTAAGAAAGCGATATTCTGTCCAGTAGGGCTCCTCAAAGTGTGGCCCATGGGTCCCTGGGGGTCCCCAAGACCCTTTCAGGATATCCACAACATCAATAATGTCTTCATGATAGTACCGACATGTCTCATGCTCTACTCATCATGCTATTATTGGCACTAATGGTGCAAGCAAAATGGTCAGTAAAACTTTCAGCAGTTTCGTAAGAATTGAGGGAGTTAGGTCAGACTGTGCTAGTAGTTGTTTGTTTGTTTGTGTGTTTGTTTGTTTTTTTACTATATATTTTAATAAAAGCATTTGCTTCACATAAGAGTGTCATTGATGCAACAGTAAAATGATTAATGATTGATTATATTCCATCTCAATCCTCAAATAGATATATTTTTAAAATTTTGTGTGATGAAATGGGAAATATACATAAAGTATTTCTGCTGCACACCAAGGAGTGTGTGTGTGTGTGTGTGTGTGTGCGCGCATGTGCGTGTGAGTATGTGTAAAGTACTTGTGAAACGGTTTGTGAGCCAGACTAGTTGTTTTCTCACGCCACACCACTTTAAGTGAAAGATTGACAGGCAAACCATGGTGATTCAGGCTTGGGTATTTCACAAATATATATATTTTTTAAATGAACTAATTGATCTGCCACTTCTGGTAAAAGAAACAACAGATTTGTGGCCAATGATAGAATGGGAACTCTCAAGCAAAAATGAGAATTTCGGAAAGCTTGCATTTGCCACCAGGAACGTGACAGCTTCCCAGGACCTGAAAGACTTTTCTAATGAGAGTGATGGTGATATTAACTAAAGTGGCTTTTTTTTTCTACTTTAAAGTGAAATGCGTCAATACTTGGAAGACCTGCACAACTCAGTAAACCAATATTTCCCAAATAACCAAGGCGTGATGTTATAAAATCATACAAAGGTAAACATTCTATACCAAGTATGAGGCAAACATGGATTTTTATGGTAATGGGCTATGCAGAAGTCACTAATATGGCTCATATTCCACACTGCAACTCACCTTTAAGATACAACCACTGTTGAGTTTGTGTCATATCAAAGAATATCCACAATTATCTGAAAAAGCTAAGAAAACACTCCTGTCTTTTCCAACTACATTATCTGTGTATTTTGACTTTCTAAATACACTTTAACCAAAACAACATATTGTAATAGATTAAATGCAGAAGCTGATGTGAGAATTCAACTGTCCTTTATTCAGGCAGAACATGAGAGAGATTTGCGAAAACCACGCTACTTTTCTTATCATTGAAAATTAGTTATTTTCAATAAAAATCTATTGTTTATGTTAACATGCAAATAGTTTGTTATTTTGGATTTAATTTACAAATAAAACCCTTAAAGTTTCTTAGTTTTAATTTCTAATTTAAACAATATTAGATGTTTCCTACACAACCAAAAGCTCTCTGGAGTTCTCAACAATTTTTAAGAGTGTAAAGAGACTCTGAGACTCAAAAGGTTAAGGTTAGTTTATGTATGAGTTGCGCAAAGGAAGTAAATAGTGTACAGAAAGAGTGATCAAAATACAACCACAAAGAATGAAAGATAAAAATCTCTGCAAGTTGCCAAAACCCGTTTGGCTCAGTGGATAGAGCGTCGGCCTGCGGACTGAAAGGTCCCAGGTTCGATTATGGTCAAGGGCATGTACATTGGTTGCAGGCACGTCCTCAGTTGGGGGTGTGCAAAAGGCAGCTGATCGATGTTTCTCTCTCATGGATGTTTCTAACTCTCTATCCCTCTCTTTTGCTCTCTGTAAAAAATCAATAAAATATATTTTTTAAAAATAAAAAAATAAAAATCTCTGCAAGTTATGTTGTCTAAATCTCAACCTCAAATCCAAAAAGTGGCTTAAAATACACTAAATGGACAGGCATGCTCTGTTCTCTATTTTTTCCTTTGGTTGGGATTGAGGTAAGCACTTCTATTTTCCCCAGGAATACTAATAACTATCATCTATTAGATATCTACCATGGGCTGCATGGTAGATATCTAATCTTTTTTTTTAAAGTTTCATATTGTTTTATATTTTCCTTGATTTGGGCATTACAATGTCACAGCTTGTGCACTGGTTACTATAAACACCTTGCATTTCAACTATTTAGAGTTTAAATAGGAATTTGTGACCAGAGCACACACAACATTATATTCCGACTTAAATTTCTGAGTCTTCCTCATTTGTAAAATATGGCACAATGTCTACATGTTTAGTCTGTGGAGTGAGATTATCTACATTTCAATATTGGTTACTTATTATTAACATACAGAAATTCCTGTCCTATGTTTAGGTTTTGTCAGTTGAAAAAGGAGATTATAATAGCAATAGAAGGAATAAAAAGGAATGAGTTCCTGGTATATAATATCACAAAGGATATATTGACTCTTAATTGTTTTTTGTTTATTTATTTATTTTTAAAATTATTGTTAATAATTGCAGGTCGGACTGTCCTCAAGGAAAAGGAACACCTCATTTCATTGATTACAATGAAAGTAAATGTTCATTTTAAAAAACCCATTTAAAGCAAATGTTTTACTTTCACTTTAAATTAAGTAGAACATTCGCTTTAAATGGTGACTTGAAAAGAGTAGAAAATCTTTCATGAATTAAAATGAAGACTTCTGCATAAAAAATTGTGGTAAAGGCCGAAATTCCCTGAGCAAATACTCTGATTCGAAAGCTCTGGGAGGAACAGTGAGGGTCAGCTACGGTTGGCATATTCCACAGGAACAACATTTACTCGCAAAATGCTGAATGATTTCTGAAACAGATGAGAAATCACACTGCTAGAAAGATTCTCTCTGACAGGGCACAAGAGTTCAAGCTGCGTTCTGGCATTTTCTGCAGAGGACTTTTCCCAAAATCACACTGGGGAACTGTGGCATCAGGCGCCGTGCCCAGAGCTGGGCAGGAACCCACACACAGCAAGCATCCTGTATGCAGCCACCACACTAGAAGGAGCCGAGGGGCAGGAGGGGCCGCTGGGCTGGCTTTATAGATGACCCTCCCCCAAATGCTCATTAACAAAGGGAATGCGAGCTTCCTGGATGCGTAAGGAAGGTGGACCCCAAATGCCCCAAATGGACAAGCCACTTACGTCGGTGCCACCACAGGAGCAGAAAGGAAAAGCATGATGCCAAGTAACCTGCTTCTGATGCCAAGGAATTTATAAATCCTTCCTGTGAGGTTTACGGAAATTCTACTTTCTTGCACTAAAAGCTTGTTAGAGTGAAAATGTTAGGAGACACACAAGATGATGCTGATGGATTCATTAGGATGGTGCAAAGTAGTCAGCTAAATACTACAAGTCTGCAAACTGGAGGAAGAATAAATCCACATGAATGGGATTAAAACAACACAATGCAATGGTTATAGAGGATGGACTTGGAACTAAAATGAAACATATGTTAAAATAAAATGGGCACAGCGGTGGAGCTCCCAATAGGAGTCTCGCTGACTCAATGCGGGGATCACGCCACTGCCCCGCTGCGCTGATGTCATAGGAAGTCACCCCTGTGAGCTCCTCCGGGCACAGTCACACTTGGGTGGCGACCAAGTTTGGACGTGGGAGTCTTTGGTACACAGCCCAGCTTCGAAGCCTAAATGGGCTCCTGGTAGCTCATCTTCCAGGGAGTAAGAGTAGCGTACTGGTGTCCAAGCATAAAATCTGAACTCCTGTTATCCTCACTGAAATGTTTGTGGCTGTTTTTCAACCTGATGAATTAGAAGAACTGTGCCAACTGATTATTTTAATGACAAGTGTGCTGCCTTTAACACAACTAGTCACTCTCTGCGTCTTAAATTTATTTTATTTTTTTGCTTTGTGTTCTGCAATACCATTTTTTTAATATATATATTTTATTGATATTTTACAGAGAGTAAGGGAGAGAGATAGAGAGCTAGAAACATCGATGAGAGAGAAATATCGACCAGCCGCCTCCTGCACACCCCCGACAGGGGATGTGCCTGCAACCATGCCCTTGACCGGAATCGAACCTGGGACCTTTCAGTCCACAGACCGACGCTCTACCACTGAGCCAAACCAGTTTCAGCTGCAATACCATTTCTTGATGGTTAAATAGATGGGCTACCTAATCAGGCTGACCTCTTTCCAAAGCCAGCTTCCATACTAACTTGAAGTAGTAAGTAATGGAACTATTTGAATCTTAGCTTCTTCAATTGGAAAAATAGGGTTAATTGTATTTCCCAAGCTTTGTGAAGATGGAATAAAATGGTAATAATAAAATAACTCTTAACTCTTACACAGGGCTTTCTGTGAGTCAGGCACTACTGTATGTGGGGCATTAACCCTTGAGCCTTTACATCATGCCATAAGGTTGCTACTTTTGTTCTCTCCACACAGCTGACTTTCTGCATTATCTGTGTCCTTAGGCACTTGGAAGCTTTATATTTACAATAAGTGATATTGTTATCCAGGGGATATGCAGTCTTAAAATGCCAGAAGGTTACTGGAAATCCTCTTACAGGCAGTTCTCTGAAAGGCATGAAGCAAGATTTATCTGGATCAATGAAAAAAAAATCTCAAAGAACATGATGCAATTTGAACTCAGTATACATAGAGGCCAAGGGACAGGAGTCTTTCTCCCATAAGTGGACACTAACCTGATGGCTAGCTTTCTTTGTAAAATGGAATGCCCTGTCTATAACTCTTTATGGCAAAGAGGGAAACAAGAAGTCACTGTGTCACCAGAAGGGGTGACTCCCTTACCAAAACACTTGGAAACATTTCAGTAGAATTCATTTGGCACTGAGATGTTTTACATTTTTAAACTTTCTGTTTTATTAAAAACTAGAGGCCTGGTGCACAAAATTTGTGCACTGGGGGCAGGGGTGTCTCTCAGCCCAGCCTGCACCCTCTCCAATCTGGGGCCCCTGGAGGCTATCTAACTGCCAGTGTAGGCCCGATCCCTAAACTGGCAGTTGGATAGTTCTCTCATAATCTGGGACTGCTGGCTCTCCCAACTTGCTCACCTGCCTGCCAGCCTGGTCACCCCCTAACCACTCCCTTGCCAGCCCGATTGCTCCCAACTGCCCTCCCCTGCTGGCCTGATCGCCCACAACCATCCTCACCTCCTAGCCATCTGTGGTGGCCATCTTGTACCATGTGGGGGTGGCCATCTTGAGCAAGGGCATGAGCGTCAATTTGCATATTACCTCTTTATTATATAGGATAAGACAACAGTTACCAGAGAAGGAATGTGTAAGAATTCTACATGTCCTTCATTAGAGTTAGAAAAATGACCTAAAGAAACCCCTGAGTATTTAATAGCCACTGTAGAAAGCTTGCTTATTCTTAAAGGTTAAAATTCATATTCTTAGAACTAAGACATGGTCAGACAGAAGATGTACCAGACTCCCTACCCCCAGGTAACTAATGTCAGAAGAAATGCTAGCATTATTGGAAAGCCACTAGTCATGAAGAAGCAGGATGGAGCATGGTAAGGAGAATCTTTCCTATTCCCTCCCGGGGCTGAGCACACATTCAGGAGAGAGGCTGGGCTGTGGGTGGAATTCCCACTCAGCACAGCTGCACTGGGACCGCCAGGCGCTGCCTCCTTCCTTCGAAGACACTGGAAGCCAATGTGGGGGGGGCGGGTGTCCTGTTCCAGGGGTGCAAAGGGCAGAGAACATGGCGCAGGGCGTTAAACAGAGGACTGTGCAGAGCCTCAGGGTCACTGATTTGCAGCGACCGAAGAGGCCTTTGTCAGATACCATGTCTCTCCAGGACCTCCATGATGTATTGGTTATCTGTGGACCTAAGCCTAATGTCTCAGGCAGATATGTGGTCACTAGCAAGGAGCAGGCAGCAGGGCAGGAAGACGCTATGAAATCCCCCGGGGGGGGGGGGGGCTGGAAGGAGTGGCGGGGAGAGGCTGAGGCAGGCCGGGAGCACAGGCTCCTCTGGGCTGAAGGGCGGTGGGGTCTCAACAGCGGGATCAAGGGAAGAAAGCGCAGTTGGCACAGGCACCAGTGGGAGGATTTTTGCTTCCCCAACTGCCGTATGTTCTCACACAAACATTCTTGGTCTCAAGGGTGAATTCGTTAGTTGGTTTTGACTAATTGAGTGAAAATAAACTTCAACTCAAGACCCTTCTTCAGAAAAGCAGTGACTGTCAGACTCGTCTTCTTACTGCGTCTTTCTAGCTGCGTTCCACGTGCCACATGCTGCTGTACAAGCTACAGGAACTTCCTGTTCTTACGGGATCCAGTCTGGGTTCCTCATCTTGGCCTTCATGGAGCAACCCCATCCTGCCCTTTCTTATGCAAAGTCCTCCCAGTGCTCCCCAAGAAGGCCTCCCGCTTCAGCCAGGCCGGCCTCCCCTCCGAAGGTCATGGGTCAGTGCAGACGCTCTGTCTCCCTTCACTGTTTTCATTATTTCAGGTTTTCCCTCCTTCTGCTTCTGCTAGTACTTCCGGCACCTCCCCGCCCCCCTCATGGTCCGGCTTCTCCCAGGGATCCTCTAACCTCTCCCGTTGATACCAACTTCTCCCTCCACGGAACTCTCAGAGACTTTCTGATTAGAGATTCCTTTGGTATGTGATGGTACATTTTATAATGTTGTCTCTATTTATAGCACCCTCTTACCATTTCATGTGTAAGCCTCCTCTCCCCAAGGAGATGGTAAGTTCCTTGAAGGAAAGGACAATGTCGGATGTTTCCACGACTGCTCCATTTTATCTGAGGCTGAACAGGTGGATGTTACTTGAGGGGCTTCCCCCAGTGAAGCTGACCTCCCTTCCTTCCATCGCTCTCCTGGATGCTGTCCAGTCAGCTAGGAAAGCGTGTGTCTCAGCTGTTTCCCGCCGCAGACCGTGAGCTCTCCATGGGTTGAAGGCCTGTCTCACTCATCTTTTTTATCTCTCAGAGCACCTAACACTGCACTGTTTGTAAAAAGAATTTAACAATAGCTGCTAAAGAAATGTCTATTACGTTTCAACTTTGTTGAACATGGCAGTATTCCCTGCAGTGCTTTTTTAAGGAACAAACATTTCCACAAGGAAAAATGGTTGTTCTTGAAGAGGTTATGTTGACATTTATCATGAAAGAGAAGCTGATACTCTCCTAATTTGTTTATTAAAAATAATGTTAAAGTCTAAATTTAAATATAAATTAATCAGTTGTGCTATCAGACCATCATTTAAGAGGTATCTGCTATATCAAAAACACAAAAATAGGTAATCAAGCATAGTAAGTACTTTTTATTAGAAATGTTCATATGTCAGTATGGTTGTTGTTCTCAGCCTAAGATTTTTTTTATCACTATTAATTATTTGACTTTAATATCTTCATACATTAATACATCTGTTTCTGGCAAAAGTAAAATGAAAATTATCTTCCCATTGTAACATTCAATAAAACCTTATAACAGAACCAATCAAGGACTGATAAGCCCTTTTTTATTCTTGCTATCTTGAGTTAATTATGGTTCTATGTCTTTATTAGCTTATCTATTTTTGTTAATTATCATCTGAGGATATTTTTCCATTTATCTTTTAGAGAGAGCAAAAGAGAGAGGGAAAGACAGAAAGTAAAGTCAATGTGAGAGAAACACATTGATTGGTTGCCTCCTGCATGTGCCCGAACCAGGGCCTGGGTGGGGAGGAGCCTGCAACCAAGGTACGTGCCCTTGACTGGAATCAAACCTGGGACCCTTTGCTTTGCAGGCTGACACTCTATCCACTGAGCCAAACTGTACAGGGCCTATGTCTTTATTTAAAGGGGACCGAAAGTTTGATGGACTCAGACACTCGCGAGAAAACTTTTCACTGGCCCTTTGAGTACTTTCCATTAAAATTCAGTCCAACGCCCTCTCCTCAGCTTAGCAAAAGCTCTGTCATGTTTTTCCCAAAGTGAACTTGAATTGAAAATACGGGCATTTTCCTGTTAGGAAAGTGCTGTGTCTGTGTAAAGCGAAAAGAGCTTCTGAGGTTGATTTTCAACACATTTGGGAGAATGATGGCTTTAAAAACGCAACTTTTCAGAAAACAACACCGGTGCTTCCGTCAGTCACGCGACTGTGTTTCTTGCTATGAACAATGCCGCTCTCTCAGCATGTACTTAACTCCTTGAACTATTGGCCTACTCCCGGTCTCTTTGCCCGGCCCACGGCTGCAGCACAGCATACTGCTTCCACATAATAGGTGCTCAAAAGCGCGTGTTGAATAAATGAACGCATGAGTTCACTGAAGGACATAAACACCTCGCCTTAGTCCCCTTATGTTCGTGTACCTGTACTCCCTCCATGCAGTGACTGGCTCCACCCTGCTATGACATCCTGATATAACGATGCCCCTGAGCTCCTATGACTAATTAGTGAGAATGAGATGGAGAAGCAGGGGATCCAGAAAGATAAAGGCCTTTGTGAAAACAAGAACACAAAGTTGTCGTCATACAAATTCTCTTAGAAAAGGTCCTTCCACCTGCCAGGAAAACTCTCTAAGAATCCAGTATGAATGGAGAACCCTTGGTGGCTGTTTGCTGCAGCTCCTGCAGAACCAGAGTGGAGGTACCGCCAAGTCCATCTGTCCAGTTCTACTCGAGGCTCGGGTTCTACTTCCTGATCAGACTGCTGTTCCCTGTGTGGGGGAAGCTGCATCTTCCAGCTGCTGACCTTACACTGGCAGGGTGATCACCCCAGCGGCTCCAGGGCATTCCTGCGCACTGTGCTCCTGGAGCTCTGGCCCCTGGTGGTCCATTCCTGGGCCTGAGCATCTGGCCACGGTTTATTTCCCATGGTCATTTTTAAGAAGAAAAATATTCATATTTTTGAGAGAGTCTGTTATTCGTATCATAATGCCCAAGTGGCATTTTGGGTTAAGCCAGTATGGCTTTCTGACAACAGTTCAAGTTGTGTTTTTGATAGTACAACGCACTTGTTGAAAACATGGGCTGGCTGTAACATTTCTGCAGGCCTGTTTGATTTCCTTACAAAGGATGCAGTGACAGCTCTTAACTTAAGTTCTTTCTAAAAGTGTTTTCTCCTGAATGCATATTCAAATGCATAATGGTCTTTAAGAAATCTTCAGCTTGGTCGGCTGGCTCGGTGGTTGAATGTCGACCTATGAACCAAGAGGTCAAGGTTTGATTCCTGGTCAGGGCACATGCCCGGGTTGTGGGCTCAATCCCCAGTGTGGAGCCTGCAGGAGGCAGCTGATCAATGATTCTCTCGCATCATTGAAGTTTCTCTCTCTCTATTTCTCTCCCTTCCTCTCTGGAATCAATTATCTATATACCTTCCTTCGGACACTACGTGATCATTTGTAGGAGTAAAAGCAGGAAATTCTTATGGACTGGATTGAAGGCTAGCACTGTATCTACCTTCCCTTGATCAAGAAACAATAGCATACAAAATTTGCAATAAAATGATAAAGCTTTTTTTTTTTAATGATTTCCATGAAGCAACTCAGTCATTCCAAACAGGTTTGTCTTTTTAATCATAATTTTTTAGGAAGTCATAAGCCAAACACAACAGCAATGTGCATCTTGGTTTGCAATTAAGTAAGCGATATTATTTTGTGGATTTTCCTTTATAAATCTGTTCTGGAATTTTAATCTAATAATTCCAATTTTCTTTTCTGGGTCTTCAAATTGTCCACTTCCATGTGAGCAATTCAAATATTTTCAAGGCTGTCCTATTTACATGTGGTGCTTTAAAAATGCCCTTCCTTCTGAGTGCCCACTTGGCCGCTCTCTCTGAAAGCTGGTTACGTACCTGCTCTTTCTTTCCCATGGATAGGACCTCTCTCCAGCGGGAAGTTCCCTGGAGGCATGGAGCCATGCTAGCTTGGGATGGGATGCTGCAGACAAGATGAAACTGTCTTCCTTTTGTTTTGAAGGCTATTCCCAGGTTTCCCGCCACCCCCCCGACCACCACCACCAATTTTGAAGTTTCTTCAGTGGACTCCAGAGCTCTCCCAGAGCTGACTATTACTGATTTTTTGGATAGGGGGGAGGCCACCGTTTTGGTGATGTCAATCTGGTGAATTCTTCCCAGTGTAACTTGAGGAAGCTCTTCCTCTTCTTCAACCCAAGTTACTAGTGTTCACTTGGTTCTTTCTCAGCCTTCTTTTCCCTTTGGGTATAAATGACTATCAAATCCATGTCTCCCACAAGAGCTCCGACTCAAAACTGCCAAAGCCATCGTGGTCATCCTTCCCATAGGGAAGCCTTTCCCACAGTTCCTAGCATCATGGATGACATTACCACCTTCCCTGTTGCCAGAGCCAGAATCTGGGAACCATCCCTGACATCTTGGTTTCCTTTCTGCTCCTCTGCAAATCTCTCAATCACATTGATTCCACTTCTGAAATCTCCTGGATGTATCCTCGCGTTTTTTTCTGCCAATGCTGTTATCTCTGCGACTTACTTATTGGATTAGGTTCTAATGGCTCTTTCCTGGGACTGGTAGTGTATTGCCTCGGCTTTCTTCCTGGACTGGTGGTCCTGCCCTCCAGCATTTCTTCAGACTGTGGTGACAGTGACTTTTCTAACATGAAGATTGATTATACCACTGCCTGATCGCAATGTTACAGTGGTTTCTCATTGCCTCGGTGTATGTTTGAACCTCTTTTAGTCTTAAAGACCTTTTTTGTTTACCTAAATTTGAAGTGTATTTTAATATTGGTTTATAATATATGTTACTAGAATCCGGGCAAATCTGTGCAAGAATTAATTAACATGAGTACACACATATATACATTCATATTTTTCTTTTTTTTCTTTTTTGATATATATTTTTTAAGGTTGACAGGACTTTTTATATGTCTTCCTATTTGTCCAGTCTTACTGTGTACCGCTTATTACAACTTATTTTATGTTTCAGTAATACTAAACCATTTCAGTTACTTAAAAATATCCTACTTACCTTCCAATAATTGTCAAATGATGTTTACTCCTTCCAGAATATTATTTTGCATTCATTTTATGCACACCTCCCCCAAATATACCTGTCAAACTTGGAGCACCCTTCCCATTTTCTGCTCATTTATCTTTCCCTCTATTAATACTCTCTCTACTGTGACTTTTGGGGCTTATGTTGTGGCATCTACATGATATAATGAAGATTTACTTATTTATGTCTTTCCCCTACACTGTGAGCTCCCTCAAGACAAAAAATTGCATCCGTGGGACTCATGTAATAATTGTTACATAGATGGTGAGTGAGTGAAAAAAGAAATTAAAAAATGCAGATTATCTTCATTATTAATGGTCACTCATTTAAAAAATGAATGGAATTATTTTATAAAAGTGAAAAATGCTAAATCATAATTGCAAGTAAATTTTTTAAATTCCTCAACATGGCACTGATATAACGCTCTCTATCTTTATCCACAGCACAACACTCTTAAAACATAAATGATATCATTTCCTAACAATGAAAATATTGGTCTAAACCAGTGGTTGGCAAACCGAGGCTCGAGAGCCACATTTGGCTTGCGAGCTGCAGTTTGCCAATCTGTTGACTAATGAGTTTGCCAACCACTGGTCTAAACCTCCCAAAGTGACACAGGCAGAAAGGACTAATCAAAAATGATTGAAAAACTGAGAGGACATACTTTTAGTCACAGAGTATGCCCGTCTGCTCCGGGCTGTAAAGGACTTTTTCCAGTGGCCTGCTCTAGGATCACGATCTGATACTAAAACAATGATTCATAGTCACCACTGACTTAAAATGCTTTGCTGACCAATTTTTAATTCTTCTGTCCTGAGTTTTCCCTCATCATAAATGATTTCATGATATTGTGGTCAATAACCCAAAGCAAGATGAACTCCATAAAAGAAAGTAGCTTAAGCTGGCAAATCGTTACTCCAAGGGCTGAAGAATGTCATAAAATTTTAAAAAGCGCCGAGATATAACAGAACAGAACTGGACTGGGTTTTACTCTTGGCCCTTGTGTTGTTGGGCAAATTAATCTCTCTAGGCGCTGCTTTCCTCTTCCATAAAACAAACATAAAACTAGATTGATCTAGTCCAGGGGTGGGCAAACTTTTTGACTCGAGGGCCACAATGGGTTCTTACACTGGACCAAAGGGCCGGAACAAAAGCAACCTGACCACGCTGGCACTCTCATCTTGGGCTGCTGGTGAAGGAGCAGAGGGGAAAGCAAGAGAACCCTCCATTCTTTTGGCTCCGCGGGCCGGATAGAACAGCCAAATGGGCCGGATCCAGCCCGAGGGCCGTAGTTTATCCATGGCTGATCTAGTCAGTAGGTGATGTCCACGCCTGCTCCCAGCTCTGAAATGTGGTGATTCAGTTGCTCTGGCCCCAGTAAAACATCAGAGCATCATATGATGGAAGAGGAGGGGGAGGTGTGCAGAAGGGTTACGTTCTCATAAAAACTGTGCATACTAGTGTTTCAAAGTCCTAAGAGTCTAGCATGAAGGCTGACTCATTCTAATCCATTTACGTGCTGAGAACTCTACCAGTCATAATTCATTTCCCTAGGTACAATATCTTCATGTAGATGAACACATCTAGGGCCTCATAATTATAAGGCAAGAGCGAGACGCGATGCGGGGAAATGTTTACAGGTAAGCTGAATACGACTGGAAATGTCAAAGTGTAATAATATTTACTGATGAGTGTAAACGCTGTAAAATTAATGACAACAGCCTCTCTGTGTTTACCGCTCCTCCACACAGCTAGTCACAGTCTGGGCAAAGGAGGCTCTCCCTTTCCTTTCATGTCTACAGGGGTGAGACACCATGGACTGTGCTCGGGGTCTGGAGTGTCCCGTTACTGTAGCTATACATGCCATGCCCTTCAAGAACATGATTTACCATGCCTTTTTCTTTGCTAAAATAATGACACAGATTCTGGAGAAAGTCAGGGGCAGCCATGAATCGAGATTTATAGACATCAATGTCCGGACTGAAGGAAACTTCGGAGAACTTCACGTCACCTTCTACCTGCTAAATTTCCATTAGAGGTGAAAAAACTGGTCTATAAAGTTGGAAAGGAGCAGAATGGTACTATTTTCTTAGTGTATAGGAGATGTACACTAGGAGCGAAATGTTTCTGAGCAAATGAAACCACACCAGTTCCCTCAAAGAATTGTTAAGATGTAAAAGAAGGAATTTTTAACAGGTTGAGATTTATATATGAATTACATATTTTTGAAGCATATTTTATACATGCTTTATAGAAAATCTGTATAATATAGGAGATTACCAAGAAGAAAATAATCTCCTATATTTCAAGATTTAGAGATATCTGCAATTAATGTTTTCTTCTAGGTTTTTTTCTATTAATATATCTACATTAGAGGCCCGATGCACAAAATTCATACACGGGGGCGGAGGAGGGGTGTCCCTCAGCCCAACCTGCACCCTTTCCAATCTGGGACCCCTCAAAGAATGTCCAACTGCCTGTTTAGAACCGATCCCATTGATCCCCCCAACTGCCCTCACTTGTGGGCCTGGTCTCCCCCAACTGCCCTCCTATGCTGACCTGGTCACCCCTAACTGCCCACAACTGCCCTCCCCTGCAGGCCATCTTTTGGTGGCCATCTTGTGTCCACATGGGGGCAGTCAGACATCCCTCTCACAATCCAGGACTGCTGGCTTCCAACTGCTCACCTGCCTGCCTTCCTGATTGTCTCTAACCACTTCTGCCTGCCAGCCTGACACCCCTAACCACTCTCATGCAAGCCTGATTGATGTCTAACTGCTCCCCTGCCAGCCTGTTTGCTCCCAACTTCCATCCTCTGCTGGCCTGGTCACCCCAACTGCCCTCCCCTGCAGGGTTGATCACCTTCAACTGCCCTCCCTTGCAGACCTGGTCCCTCTCAACTGCCCTACAGGCCTGGTGTCTCCCAACTGCCCTTCCCTGCTGGCCATCTGTGTCCTCATAGGGGCAGGATCTTTGACCACATGGGGGCAGCCAGCTTGTGTGTTGGAGTGATGGTCAATCTGCATATTACTCTTTTTTTAGATAGGATAATCATGATTAACTGCTCAATTTTTTGTCCTCTTTGTTATTGTTACATTCTAACATCAGCATTTCCCCAAATCATTAATACTTTTCACAGACATCATTCCACTATGTGTAATATGCTGAGATCATAAATTCTTCATAAGGATTATCTCATGGAACCCGTTCATCAATCATTTAACAGATGGGAATAAAATGTCAAAGAAGTTAAACCAACAATCACACAGTTTACAATTAAGATATTTGATTTAGCTCATGAAAGAAATGCACAACAAGCTTAAATGCATCTAAGACCACGTAATATTTTATTGAGTACTAGTGGCTGGTACCCTTACTCTATAATAGAAATGTCAACAAAAGCAACCAAATTCATGATCGACAATGAGAGATCTGAATACATGCGTGCAATTGGCACCAGTAAGAGCTTTATATGTATCATGCAAGTGTGAGTCAACGTTTATTTTTAAATTGCCAGTGCATGTCATATGTGCCAGACCATCAGTTGGTCATATGGTCAGATGTACGTGCGATCAGTCACTTAGCCTTTTATATATAGAGATAGATATTTATTAGTTATCTTGACTAGTCCTCTTTTGAAAGTGCATTATTATTCATGTCATCCATTCCATTGGACCTGTCATATTTTAAATGTGATGAAAACAGCCTATTCATGCCACTGGTACCACAGAGACAACTAAGCACGCTCCGTGCCTCAAAACAGCTCTGTGCAATCATCTCAACAGTGAGGAAATGCTGGGCCATGCTTTCCTTTTCTATCAACACATCGTTTCAGAGAATCTATGAGGCACATCTGAGGAGTATCAGCAAGAGTCCTGGATTAAAAGTCAGGAGACCTGGGTTTTAGACTGACAATTAGACTCATTTTTCCCCCCTGGTGTTTGACAGCTACTTACTCACCCCAGCCTCAGTCTCCTAGACTTCCACGAGGAAACACCAGCCCCTAGGAGTGATGGTTAGTCTAACTCAGTGGTTGGCAAACTCATTAGTCAATAGAGCCAAATACCAACAGTACAACAATTGAAATTTCTTTGGAGAGCCAATTTTTTTTTTAACTTAACCTTCTTCTAATGCCACTTCTTCAAAATAGACTCGCCCAGGCCGTGGTGTTTTGTGGAAGAGCCACACTCAGGGGGCCAAAGAGCGGCATGTGGCTCGCGAGCCATGGTTTGCGGACCAGGGGTCTAACTCATCCACTTCTCATAAAACAGCTTCCCGGGCGCCCTCTTCTCTAGCTGACAGAAACCTCCTCACGTACTTGGCCAACAGCCTTGCTGCTAGAATAGGACAAAACAATGACATAAACATGTTCTAATCAAGCGTGACCTTACTGCTTAACTGTTCTGTCAAGAGTCCTCAGATAAAAACTCCAAGAAAGTTAAAACTTGCTCAGAATGAAAGTCCATAAAGTGAATGTGACCTGACTGATAATAAATATAGACTCTGAGCAAAAAAAAAGGAGTGTGGATAAAAGAATAACATCAAGTTCTTTTGGGGGAAACAGATTTCAAATGCATCTAGGGAATGTTACTGTTTTATGAGAAGTCTCTTAAAAAATACATTTTTATTGATTTCATAGAGGAAGGCACAGGGATAGAAGCATCAATGATAAGAATCATTGATCAGCTGCCTCCTGCACGCCCCCTAGTGGGGATAGAGCCCAGAACCCAGGCATGCGCCTTTGACCACACTCAACCTCCAAGTCACACTGGCCGGGCTCTGAGCAAGCTTGCTAGTTATACCTTATGGGTTAAGATTCACTTCTTCTTATTTTCAATATTAAAAACATGCAAGAGCCCTAGCTGGTTTGGCTCAGTGGATAGAGCATCAGCCTGTGGACTGAAGGGTCTCAGGCTTGATTCTGGCCAAGGGCACATGCCCAGGATTGCCAGCTCCATCCCTAATAGGCAGCCAACCAGTGACTCTCTTTCATCGTTGATGTTTCTCTCTTTCTCCCCTCTCCCTTCCTCTCTGAAATCAATAAAGTACATTAAAAAATAAAAATAAAAACATACAAGATAGCGCAAAGTACTGTTAATTCAACAAATACTACGGTCTGCTCCATGATGGAAAACAATGGACCACTAGGTCAGACAACACAATCAGGGGAAGCCTGAATTACCCTAATGACATAGACGAGTGTTTTTATGAAAAAAGGAAGTAAATTGGGCTTTGCTCCAGTATGATTAAAGACAGATTTTCAAGAAAATAATTATATAGAGCACTGGAAATTAATCATTATTACAAGTGAGCATTCATTTTAGCTCTAAGAATCTAGGCAGTCAAATAAAGTAAGCCTACAAGTTTATCTTGGCGAGAAACTTTTTCCTGCCACAAATTCCTCTGAGAATTGTGTGGCTTCCTCCTTATTCTGACGACAACAAGTAACATTTAGCACAATGTTACTGCACTTATTCAAAGTCATTCTTTATTTTCCCAAAGTGTGATGCATTATGGTAAATTTCAACAGTACTCAAGGGCACACAATTAAACATTTACTCAGTGATGATGTTGCATGTAGATGGAGGGGGAAGGGAAGAGTTAAGACGTGAGCTCTAGGCGTGTGACTCAGTTCACACAGCACCCACAGAAGATGTCTGGCATAGTCTCAGCACAGCCAATTCAAGGTTAAATCTTTTGACAGCGGCTCGAAGTGCCGATGTCCTGTGTGGATGACTGAAGAAAGATCTATGTGCTTAAATAGCAGGCAAAAAGGCAGCGGAGGTGACATCCTTGGAAACATTAAGAAGCCTGACACAGATGGTCACTCTAATCCACAAACAAGTGGATACACTTTTTCTCAAGAGAAAATAAACTTCTGCATATGCTCTTGTCATTTTATAAATTCCTTAAAGCATGGGAAAAACGTTTTGGTCTAGAAATTTTTATAGGCCGCTCTTACTATCACACTACCCGAATCCCCAAAAGAACCTAAGAAACACTTTTTGTCAAACATCTGACTATATGAGTGGAAAGACATAATGATGAACCTCTAGGGCATTAAATGCTTCAAGCAGAAAGAAGAAACTGGTCTCGTTTAAGTATTGTTCATTTGAATACTAGAGAATGTGCAATTTATTTATTTTTAAAAATGTTTTTTTTATTGATTTCAGAGAGGAAGGGAGAGGGAGAGAGAGTTAGAAACATCAAAGATGAGAGAGAATCATTGATCGGCTGCCTCCTGAGCCCACCCCCCACCCCCCAACACTGGGGATCGAGCCCACAATCCAGGCGTGTGCCCTTACCTGGAATCAAACTGTGAGCCAAGCCAGCTGGGAGCATTTTATTTTTAGTATTGCTGGTGTAAAGTCTTCCTTCCTGGCAGCGATGTATAAAGTCATAGCTACGTCTGAAGGCCACTCTTGATCCTGACAGCACACTATGTCGTCATCCTCGCTCCTACATTTCTGGGCACATGAGCACATCTCCAATTCACTTAAATGCTAATCCAGTTATTGATGTCACAACATTTTTTATAGGATTTAAAACTTCAACTAAATCTGTCAAAATAGCATAATGCCTGAACAGCTTCATCAAGAATTAGGGATGCTTTCTTGGTTCTCATTAATTGGCATCATCGTAACGTAAGATTTAAATCATAGGAATTTAGAGTCATAGAAACTTTTATTTTATTATTATTATTTTTAAATATATTTTATTGATTTTTTTTACAGAGAGGAAGAGAGAAGGATAGAGAGTTAGAAACATCGATGAGAGAGAATCATCGATTAGCTGCCTTTTGCACACCCCCCATGGGGGATGTGCCCGCAACCAAGGTACAGGCCCTTGACCGGAATCCAACCTGAAACCTTCCAGTCCACAGGCTGACACTCTATCCACTGAGCCAAACCGGTTTCGACTAGAGTCATAGGCACTTTTAGATTAAGCACTGCTCTAGGTCACCAGGTCACATTTCACTACTTATTATACAGAGCTACGTGGAAATAAACTTCCTCACTGAGCATCAAAATGGTACCTCCGGTGCCTCTCTGGAATTCTGTATCCTCTGACCTGCTGATGCCGGAGGAGGTGGACTATGTTTGTTGGTGCAGAAAAGTCCAACAGAGCTCAGAACCGTGAGCACTTCTGGGAGACGGCCACCAATGCTCCGAGAAGAGGGAGGAGGGACCCTGCAGGACAAAGGACTCTGTGGGAAGAGTCCTGATTACAGCACCGAACATTCCCCATCTCTCTTAGGAGGTGCCCACAATACCGCAGAAGGGCGGCAACTATGAGAAACGCCAAAGTGTCCCCTCTCCTTTCCAAAAGCTTTACTGAGGATGTTCATTTGGAACCAGGCTAGAGTTTATGCAGCTTAGATCAAATACATTTTTAGAAGTTAAGCTTCAAAGAGATGGGAAGCTCCTCTTCCCAGTGGCCAAAATAATTGTCCTGGAGTCAGGTAAGTCTTCCTATGCTTTATGAGCAGATGATTGCAATATCATCTCTCTCCCCTGCCTCTATCCTTGTCTTCTTTAAAACCACCGTCCAGAGTGGTCAAGCTTCCTAAAACACATTTCTTGCAATTTTTAGCACCTACCTACACCTGCTTCTCAAGCAAGGGAAGTCTGTCACCAAAGGACACGCTAAAGGACGCCGTCAGTGTGTTGGGAGAATGAGAAGATATTGGATTGACATGGTGTATCTCTTAGAAAATGTAGAAAAAAATTTATCATGGGGTAAAATGTCAATACATTATAACTTCATATACATGGCAGGCCATTTTGAACTCTGGCTCTAGACTCTCACGTGGGTAGGCATTTATTCTTTTTCAGCTTTGCTTCCTTTGGGTGAGGGGTTTGGATTTCAGAAGCACTAAGCAGTCTAAGGAAGAGAGAACAAGCCGCTCAGAATCACATGAGGAGCCTTCCATGTCTGGGTACCTATCTACCTCTCCAAACTCACCGCCTTGCACCCTAGCCTCAACCTGGAAACATCAAACTGTTGATCCTCCTCCTGCACACACCACCCAGTTTCCTACCTGTGCTCATCCTAGTCCTTTAAAGCTTGACTCTCTCCCCATTGTTCTTTTTCTAGGTAACCCCCATGCATCTGTCAAAACCTGATACAGTTGTCACCGCCTTCAGGACATCTCTGGACACTTTAATATTCTATGACATCACATATTATGACTAAACTATCACCATAAATACCTGTCTCCTGGGCGCTTCTCAAAGACAGAGGCTTAGCTAAGTGTAGGTCATGTAAAACGTCAAATACAGATTTAGGAAGGTCTTGCTCTGATACAGTGTTTCCAAAAGTGTGGTACGCGTACCCCCAGGGGTACAGGAAGAGTTTGGTGGGGATAGGCACTGCACCGTTCTTAGCTGTGTCTAATTCTACGTTCTCATGAGTCAAGTCAAGACAGTCATGTGAGGCGTGAGATGGTCTGGTGTGCAAATAAATGTTATTTATAATATAATATACATTTTATTTATATTTTATTATGAATGATTTTATTTTTCGATTATTATTATTTTGTGTATGTACCAAAAAAAGAAAAATAAATATATTTTGATTGTTATTAAAATACATCCATTTTTTTGATGAGGGGTACTCAGCATTATGAAAATTATAGAAGGGGTACACATATGTCAAAGTTTGGGAAACATTACATAGTAATACATAGGTTGTGGATCATGTAATTTTGAGATGAGTTTTGGTTATGAAATTCTTATTTAAAAAATACAAGCACATGATTATTTTCTCTTTTATTTGTTGTGAATTTTTTTGCTGTAAAGTAATGAAAGAACATAGCAAATTAAACTTCATTTTCTTTCATTTTTTAATTTTGAGAATATATGCTCTTATATAAGCTATAAACTATCTAGACATTATTATACAATATTTAAATTTGTTATCCTAAAGTTTCAACTATTCATGATTCCTAAAGAATTGAAGTTAAAAAAAAAATCTGAGAGCCCTCCAGTGGTCAGAACAATATGTGCAAATAGTCACAGTTATTTACTCAATATTCCTCCCTCCAAAGAACTTAAAATATTTCATTCTTCTTTTTAGAAAAATGCATGCTTTGATTACTTTCTTATAACACTATCATTTTTATATATATATATTTTGCACTACAAGGAAGCAGATGTTTAGCCAAATTACTAAAGGAAGCCACAGAAAACAGCAGCCCAAACCACCCACTTATCAATGAGAGATTCTGAGTAGTTGCTAGAATTGAATCACAGAAGGGCAATCCTAAATCTTGTCCAGAGAGGAGTAATTTAATCCCTCCCATTGCAGCCATCGAGCGAAACGTGGCTCTGTGGTAAAACCACTCAAGAGGAAGAAAGGATCCAGGCAACCCTCACTGTGGCTCTGAAGCACAGAGATGGACTTCAATGTGTACACGCTTAGACTTGTAAAAGCACAGTGCCCGCCTGTGTGTGTGTGTGTGTGTGTGTGTGTGTGTGTGTGTGTGTGTGTGTCTAAACTGTAATGGTAATGGTTTGCATAAGAGATGTGCTGGCTTCTTTTTCAGGAAATGCATATCTCACCAGGCCAGGCAGCGGCCCTGAGGTTTGCTTCGTCTCTTTTCACCAGATTACCGGCGCTGTTCGGGCAGAAAGCCCCGAGGAAGGCCTCTGCCTTGAAAGTTATCGAGCGCTAACACTTACCCAAACTCAGCGACACTGATGGGTGAGGGTGTTGTTTGTTTTAATTAAATTCTGACGCGGCCTTATTAAAAAGGAAAGCTTGTTTTAAACACCCTCCCATTTAGACTCAGACAGGATTAAGATTCCTTTTTTGCAAACATAAACCAATATACTCAATTACCATATTCTAAAATCTTTATAGACTACCCCCCCAATCCATATTTATTTATGTTAAAAAGTGAGCAACATCAGGGGGAAAATGCTAAGGAAAAAAATGTATGCCCTATAATCGAATTCCTTACTCATATTGTTTTTGCTTATTTTCTAAACTTAGTGGCCCAGTGCACGAAATTCGTGCACATTACAAGGGGATTAGAGGAAATAATTTAATATTTCTATTTGCCCTTTCTCTATAATAGAAGTGTCAGAGATGAAAGAAAATTAGTAAAATGCATAGGAAAACCTTCCTCCTGTCAGAGTCTGGGGCCCACCACAGGCCCCAGAGTCAAGTCCCCGCCCACCCACGTGCACCTCAAAATCACATGAGACCTAGACCTGGCTGTCCCTCCCCCCCCCCCATTGGGCTAGATCCAGACCCGACCAGTCCCATACTTGTCAAGCCCCGCCAGGCAGGGGTGTAGCCTCAGGTTCCCTGGCCCGGTGCCAGAACAGGGTGTGTGGCCTGAGGTCCCCCAGTCCAGACTATGGTGAAGGTTGCGCCTTAAGGTCCCCTGTCAAGCCCCGCTGGGTGGAGGGCATGGCCTGAGGTCCCCCGTCAAGCCCTGCCAGGTGGAGGAGAACAGCCTGAATTCCCCCAAACCAGCACTGGGGGTGCACTTTAAGGTCCCCCATCAAGCACTGCCAGGTGGTGGTGGTGGGGGGCACAGCCTTAGGTCCCCTGGCCCAGTGCTGGGGCAGGGTGCGTGGTCTGAGGTCCCCCGCCAGGTGCCACTGGGTAGGGGGTGCGGTCTGAAGTCCCCCAGTCTGACGCTGGGGCAGGGGGAGCAGCCTGAGGTCCCCTAGCCCAGCACCAGGACGGGAAGTGCACCTTGAGGTCCCCCATCAAGCACTGCTGGGCAGGGGGTGTGGCCTCAGGTCCCCTAGCCTGGCACGGGGGTAGGGGGCTCAGCCTGAGGTCCCCTGTCAATCCCCACGGGGGGAGGGGAGGGCATAGCCTCAGTTCCCTGCTGATTGCGCCTTAAGGCTCCTTATGGGAACTTGGCCTCAGCTGTGGGTTCAGCCATTTGTGTGATGGAGAGGTGGCCAATTAGCATATTCCCTCTTCATTAGACAGGATGTCTTAGAAAGCAAATGCCTGTCAGTTTTCTCTTTCGCAGAGTAAAGTCTACAGACTTACCAATGTAACCAATGTTCTCAAGCTTTTTAAAAAAAGTCAAGTTCAGTCAGTGTCTGAGAATGACCTTCAAGAAACGCAGCTGACTGCAGGCGGTCTAAAGGTCATCCTCAGAAAGCACCCTCTCAGGGGTGAGTGAGTGCCGAGACGGAGTGGGCATCTCTGGGGGCTGCATCGTGTCGGAGGCCTTAGGGTGCCATCGAGGAGGCAGAAGCAGTAACTTGCCCTTGCGCAGGCAGAAAGACAGTGTAACTCCCCCCACCCCCCAACCCTCCCGATTCCCTCTGCCTCGTTAAGTTAAGCACTTCCCTCAAGTCATTCAAAAGAGGCTGTTGTACTGTGAATGGGAGTAACTGAGGGTTACGTGCTGGGGTCTGCTAAATGGCTGCTCGGGGTACTTTCAGCATTCCAAATGCTTTAGGGGCCAGGCAGCTCCAAGGGCAGATGCCATGGCCACATAGTTGGGCAAACTGGAGGCAGAGGTAGAGTCCTGGCGTGTGGTTATTCAAAGAACCGCCAAAGGGCGAGTGACCCTGCAGCGCTGGGGAGGGGTCCGCAGACCCCCCCTGTAGTCATTTTGGAGGAGCTGCTGAGGTCCTCACAGCTTCTGAGCATGGTTAGGACCCCAGGGAAGATATGGACAGAAATCAGAGGAAAATGTATGCTAAGAAGTTGTGCTACCCACACTTTAAAATATATATATATATATATATATATATATATATATATATATATATATATATATTTTATTGATTTTTCACAGAGAGGAAGGGAGAGGGATAGAGAACTAGAAACATTGATGAGAGAGAAACATCGACCAGTTGCCTCCTGCTAGCCCCCTACCGGGGACATGCCCGCAGCCAAGGTACATGCCCTTGACCTGAATCGAACCTGGGACCTCCCAGTCCGCAGACGGATGCTGTATCCACTGAGCTAAACCAGTTTCGTCGCCACCCATACTTTTCATTGAATGCTTTCTTGTTCTATGATGCACAGAGAAGCTAGACTTCCCAGCTACTTTTCTTTCCAAGAGAATGTATTGGTTAATGCCTTGCTTTTATTATTTTTAAGATATATTTTTATTAATTTTGGAGAGGAAGAGAGAGGGAGAGAGAGATAGAAACATCAATGACGAGAGAAAATTTTTGATGGGCTGCCTCCTGCATGCCCCACACTGGGGACTGAGTCGCAACCTGGGTGAGTGCCCTGAATGGGAATCAAGCTGCTCTCCTGGTTCATAAGTCGTCATTCTGGGTTATGCCTTACTTTTAAAATGGAGGAGAAATGACGTGTGCTGAGAAATGACAAGCGAATAATATTGCCAGAGTGGGCAGGGTGATGAAAGTAGACATGCTTACTGTCACACCTAAACACCCCGATGCCTGTAACTGAAGCTAATAGCTAGGTTGCCTTTGAACAGATCATTAACAGAGAAAAATTAATGGGACAACTGGTTCTTTTAAGTGGTCACAGCGCTTAATGGAATATAATGCCCACTCTAAAGGAAAAACTGGACATTTTCTTCTTGTTAGTCTAATAACCTAACCATCTTACACAGAAAAACTCCCATAGGTGATAACATTAGTAGGGTTATCTTTTAAAATCTGACATATTCTTTTTCCTTTTTAAGCTTCAAAGTTGTTTATCTTAAAGGGGCTGAACAAAAAAAAAGTCAAGAAATAAATAGATGTTACGTTGAAGATGAGTTTGCTCTCTCACAAGGCCCTCATAAAGGAAGGCTCACAGTCTAATGAATTAATACTGCATAATCACATTATAAAATGGAATGCTAGTTTTAGAGTTTCGAGTGAAATGGGCAGAAGTGAGTTCTGGGATCTGGTGAACACAGCCAGTTTCCTTATCTGTGTGACCGTATCACAAGTCATATGCCTGCATAAAATCGAGCAAATATTGTTGAATGCCCTATCAGTTTGCAATTTGATTTCTGTTGTGATTTAAAAATCAATGATATTTATCAAGGTAATACAAAGTGCCCAATGCTAAAGGTATTTTTAAAGGTCCTTTAAAGTTCTAAGCTTGATGTTCTCAAAGTATTACATGAGCTACGACATTATCACACTTTTAATTATTAACACAATGAACAAGGGGGTAATTTGAACCAGAATTTACTGAGTGTGTTAAAATGTGCATAAAAAGAGGATATGTGTGTATATATATATATTTGATATATATAGTGACATATTATGTTTATATATTCTAATTATATATCTATATTCAAAAGAGCTCGAGAGACACGAGGTTAAAGAGAATCATACACATCTCTTTAGTGTCACATTTTAAGAATCCTTAATGCTAACGGTCACCTAAATCTCCAAGCGAGGAATACAGTAAACAGGGGTGCTCAAATCCATCCCATCCAGGATCCTCATCTTTTTCTCTTCCATATCGCATTTCCTAGAATTATGGCTCCCAAGAGCATAAGTTGGATTTGCTGACTTAAATTAAACCCAAAAGACCTTAAAATACTAACTTAATGATTTTTCAACTTTTAAGTGTTTCTTTGTTTGAATTCCCCAATTATACCTTGTTGGTACTTAAAGATAAATGCAAAGCATGAAGAGACTACCAGAGTGATGGAAATGATACTCAAAACTATGCGTTTCCGGTCGGTAATATAGACAGACCATCATTCCTCTGTAGCATTTTTTTAAAGCCCCATCTTTGTACTTCGCCTCCTGGAAAAAGTGGGGGCTGGGATTAGAATTGCATTCAATCTCCCTTTTCTCCATTTCTCTGCTCCACATGATCAGTTCCCAGAGATGGGAAAGAGTTAATGTTTTACATCTGCTCTCTACAGTAGAGGAATTGCCCTATCCAAGGCTCTTTTCCCTTCCCCAACTGTGAGCAGGTAAATATGAGGACAGGTAAAATGGCAGCTTTTCCCAAGGACTGGAAAAGCTGATCAGAAAGATCACAAGCACTGGAAATGGGAAAGACTTAGAGAGCCAAAATGCCTCCTGAATGTATGAGAGGCAAAGGGTGTTAATGACCAAGAATCCTGGATTGCATGTAGTCTGCCTCCATGTTACCAAGTATAAACCAATTACTGCTGACAAGTGAAGCCACGTCTATGTCCTTCTGGGGGTCTGGAGCGGCTGTCATCCATTAGTGTGGAATTCATTCGAATTTGTTGTAAATATGGCAGCCCGGTCTCTTTCCGAGGTACGTGCTAGGATTGTATTCCTCACCCAAATAAGATTATAGTTAAGCTTTGGCCAAGGAAATGAGAGTGTATGGACTATTTCCAGAGCAAAGCAAGAATGCAGAGAAGGCCCTCCAGCCAACCCAGGATGGGTAATTTGCATGAATGAAAAGGAAACCTTGTTTTTTAGAAGCCACTGAGACTCAGGGGTTGTTTGTCACTCCAGGAATTCACACATAGAATATCGGGAATACTTCAGATGCCTGCATCTTACTTTCACCACATATACAAGAAAAATAACATATTTCTCCTCTGCAAAATAGTGGGAACCACTGGATGCATCTTAGAAAAGAATCTATAACTTCTCTGAGGTGTTAAAAACATCTTTTGATGAGTAATGTGTTTCTACAAATTGTAGTAATGAACCGCCTAAGACTAGGAAGTTCAAATGCATCAAAAGATAAATTTTGTTCAACATTAACCACATCTTTTAATAAAATTAGTTAAGGCATTTATATTCTCAAACTACCGTATTTGCCGGCGTATAAGACTATTTTTTGGCCCTGAAAAATATGCCTCCAAGTTGGGGGTAGTCTTATACGGCGAGTATATAACAAACTCTGTATTTTGAGTGGAAATGTTAGGGGGTCGTCTTATACGCCCAGTCATCTTGTACGCCGGCAAATACGTATTTTTCAGGGCCAAAAAATCGTCTTATACGCCGGCAAATACGGTATTAATTCAGTGAATTCATTCTTTCAGCACTCACAAATCTGTGTGCTACCACATTACATAGGGATGGAGTCCAGAAAATAATGTGAGACTAAATAAGAAATAATAAGAATAACTCTCTTTAAAATACATGGAGCTTAACAAAGTTTCATGACTCAGGGTGTCTGAGTCATTCTCACACTGCATGCATTTTGCAAGAATGCAAAGTCCAGCTTTGCTTATGCAAGTAAGTGTACCTTTATTTTATATTAAGATACAATTCAATCGCCTACGTGACAATGACACATGTTCTACTTAACTTATTTTTTTTAATTAGTCCAGGGATCTTTAAGCTATTTTATAATGAAAACGGTATCTGCTAAAAATGAGATTTAAAGTAATTAAGTAATCCCAGGGCTATTATAAAGCTTGGCTTCCTAAGAGGATAACACTAATTATGGCGGCAAGGCAAAGTGATGGTTTAAACAAGTGTGAAGATTAGCACAAATAATTAAGAATATAAATGAAATAATAACATACATACATTTAAAAATTAAACCAATTGTTTTAATATGGCAAACTCCAGTGTCAGCGTACTGTGAAGGGGGGTAAAGAAATAATTTCATTGTCTAGCACAGTTAAGGGACAAGGTAGGAGCTTGATACTGATTTGCTGGATTAGTGAGACAAATTAGCTTTGCTACTTGGAAACTACAGTTTAAAATCAGCTCGTTTTCAAGAGCTACTGCTAATTTCTTTTAACAATGAGGAAAAATAGGAAAGACCAATATTATATTTTCATATTTTGTGGCATATTCTGGGCTCTCATCTAAATATTTATTGCCTTTGAATATTTGGTTATATTCAAGATAAATTTTTACCTTTTTCATTTGGAGGCTTTTGTCTTTGTATCTGAGTCCTATATGAGAAAAAAAGTATACACCAAAGCAAAGTTTCTTCTTTTTCTAAATCTCTGGAGTTGGCATAACAAAGGCTTACAAGAAATGGGTGAAAACCTTGTAAGTGGTCTGAGGAATATAAAATTAATTAAATATCTTTAGAATTAATAAGCTGTCTTTCACTTGGTTCCCACCAACTATATTCAATTTTGAAAAAGGAAATGCAGGATTTATTTTAACTTAAAATAGCAAAACGAGATTATCTTGCTCATCAAGGCCTTAACAATTTTGAGTGGGGGGGGGGAATTCAGCCAACTTTAAAATTAAGGACATGATGTCATAGCACAAAAGCAATCACCTGCTTCCTTCAAGCACCTTGCTGTGATCCAAAAAGACCCCAGTGTGCTCCGATGTTCCAGGTTTGGGCCGTGGGCAATGGGGTGGTTTTAATTCGGTTGTGTTGCATTGACTTTTCTCATCTGTGCTATTCGACAGGCCACCCGAGGACGTCTGGCTCAGGCGGACTAGAAAATCCCCAACGAGAAAGGGGCCTCAGCCTCATTTTGTGGGACCCCAGCCTGCGGTCACCCTATCCAGCACAACAGGAGGCAGCCGCACCGGAGGGCTGCTTACAGCCAGCAGCCTCAAAGGCCAGCGCTAATCGGGCTGAAGGACAATGAACTCCATCTACTCAGACTAGATACACCCAAGCTTCTGCCCCTTTGGTGTTGGTGCATAAAATTCAATCCCAAGGATAGCGGAGGCTGAGTCTTAAACTTCTCCAGTTGTGGCTCCACCTCCCGCCCCATTCCCTCTAATAAACTCCCCTCTTATTTGCTCCCTGTGTCCACCTAATTCAGCCGTGGGCAAACTACGGCCCACGGGCTGGATCCGGCTCATTAGGCTGTTCTATTTGGCCCTCGGAGCCGAAAGAGCGGAGGGTTCTCTTGCTCTCCCCTAGGCTCCTTCACCAGCAGCCCAAGAGGAGAGTGCCAGCATGGTCAGGTTGCTTTTGTTCAGGCCCTCCGGTCCAGTTTAAGAACCCATTGTGGCCCTCGAGTTTGCCCACCCCTGACTAATCCCTTGAGCGACTCCAATCTTACACTCTTCAGCATTATGGACCAGATCTGTTGAAATGTGTCAGTTTTCCAAACTATATGACTTTCTTTTTGATTATGAATCTCTGAAAATATATAGCTAATTTATCATATGTAAACTTCTATCATCTCTTTTAAAATGTTTTTATTGATTTTTTTTAGAAAGAAGAAAGGAAAGGAGAGGGAGAGAGGGAGAGAGACAGACAGACAGACATCAATGTGAGAGCAAAACATAGATAGGCTGCTTCCTGCACCCCCAATGAGGGGATGGAGCTCACAGCGGGGCAGGCTTCCAGACTGGGAATCACACGGCAACCTGAGGTGCATGGGAACCAGCTGAGGCACCTGGGCCAGGCGATCGTCCCTTTTGCCATCACAATTGACTTAAAGTCTCGTTTGGCAAAAAATGGAAATAGGTAACCTCCTCCTCCAGAAACCCGCAATGACCAAACGCATTTCACCTAGCCCTCGTTGACACATCAACGACTGCTCTTCTCGGGAAAGAGTCTGAAGTCAGAGAATCGGGACCCTCAGAAAGAAAAAGAATGAAGTAAACGAGGAACGGCTGGGGAAAACTTCCTCACACTGTCACTTGTTCGCTTCTTAAACACACTCCGCATGCTTTCTATGTCAATTACTGAGAATACGAAAACGAGTCATTCCCGAATCCTGCCATCAGGGGTTCTCAGAATGGGGGTGAGCTGTACAGTTAAAGAAAGCACGGTGAAGGTGACTTATGAGATCCGCCTTGGAGAAGAAGGTTTTTCCTACAAAGAAGACAAAAAACGGGCATCCTGGAAGAAGAACGTTGCTAGGCTAGCACAGAGGTACGACAGTGTACAGACTTTTCTGAAGGCAGCAATCATGTGTCCGTCACGTATTGGTGATGACCAGGGCAGGGGAGATGATGCCAGAGAAACAGGCCAAGGCTTTGTGGGAGGTCTTTAAGACACAGTAAGGGGTTTACTCTGGAGGGAATGGCAAGCCACTAGAGCAGCCGTGGGCAAACTACGGCCCGTGGGCTGGATCGGCCCGTTCGGCTGTTCTGTCCGGCCCTCGGAGCCGAAAGAGCGGAGGGCTCTCTTGCTCTCCCCTCCGCTCCTTCACCAGCAGCCCAAGATGAGGGTGCCAGCATGGTCAGGTTGCTTTTGTTCCGGCCCTCTGGTCCAGTTTAAGAACCCATGGTGGCCCTCGAGTCAAAAAGTTTGCCCACCCCTGCGCTAGAGCTTTTAATTAGGGGAGCAATTCATTCATGTCCGTGATTTTTAAGAAGGTAGGTGTGACGTTTAAAACAGGTGTGGTGCCAGAACTGGTTTGGTTCAGTGGATAGAGTGTCAGCCTGCAGACTGAAAGGTCCCAGGTTCAGTTCTGGTCAAGGGCATGTACCTTGGTTGCGGGCACATCCCATTTTTTCTCTCATCGACGTTTCTAACTCTCTATCCCTCTCTCTTCCTTTCTGTAAAAAAATCAAATATATATATATATATATATATATATATATATATATATAGAGAGAGAGAGAGAGAGAGAGAGAGAGTTGTTTTTTTCACAAAGAATCCTGGTGTGGGAGATGGGTTTGGGGCGGGGGTAGAGTCAGGTTTACAACTGGATGACCACAGCAATACCCAAGTGAGAGGACAAAGACCTGAAGGAGAGCAATTGCAAAGAGGATGGAAAGAAAGGCATTTCTTTAAGGTGGTTCCTTAAATGTGCTGATACTGTATACAGGCCAAGAGAAAGCAGGAGGAGTCAAGGTCAACAGCTGAGAGCGATGGCCGTGGGGTGGATTAGAGAGACTAAAGAGATTACTGTGGAGAGGGGCCAGCTCGGGACAAATGAAAGGGCCGTTAAGTATTGCTGACAGCTCAAATAAGGTCGGAAAACATGAATCTTCCCATCGGCACGCATTTGCAAATTTCTCCAAAATGCCTAAACAGATCAGATAAAAACTAAAATTAAACAGAAAAAAAAAAAACCCTCCCTGAAATCATCAATGGTATCAGCAGGCTGCCTGGTATCTTCTCCAGAATGAGGAGTGTAAGAAAAACAAATATTACAAAAGCAGCAGAGCCGATTTCCATTTCTGGTAACAGTAATGAAGTAATTTGGACTGATACTCCCACTGAAAAAACTGAACATATTTGAAGTGTGAAAACAGCAAAGAGTTCACAAGAAGGTGGAGACAGGGACACTGAAAAGACGAGGACCCAGACAGGAAGCTCCTCTCTGGAAGCTTTGCTCCTGGGCACATGACTGTCAGGGACAAAAGGCCCAGAAACCAGCTGTACTGGGGCAGTCTCCTGGGTTTCCTGGGAATATCAAAGCCCTTGGTCCACAGGTGAGCATGTGAGTAAACAAACCCAACTTTAAGGCCATAATTCCTTCAGGGGAGGAGGGAACCCCAAATGAGCCACTGCTCACGCAGATCTGCAGCCCACTTCCGGCACAGGAGTAACTGGGGAGCCGCAGGGACTGTGCTTTGGCTAAGGTGCCCGGCAGCAGCAAATCGAGTCTTCTCCGGCAGAGACTGTCATCGCCACTGGGTCTCAACTTACTTGTAAAAATCGTGTTTTTTTTTTTTTTTTTAATGTATTTCCAGCAGATGACCCAGCATATCCAAGCAATCAAGAAAAGAAGACACCATAAGGGAGACCTGACAAGAACAATAACCCAGTAATAACACTTGAGATATTAGAATTAGCAGACATCTATTACAAAACTATACCCAAAGAAGTACAATCCAAGCTTGAACATTTCAACAGGGATCTAGAAACTATGAGTGACGAAATCGTTGCAGAGAAATATCCATTTGCCCCATTTTCCTGCCCAACAGTATTTGGCCACATAGTTTAAAATGCTTCCATTTTTTAGAATTTAAAAACTTTTATACTTCTTTTGGTTGTCTCTTGACACACTGAAAGTAAAAACCAAACCCTATGTTAGGGTTTAAGCCAATTCTAATTATATTTATAGTTCAATCAGAAGTATAGTAGTTTAGGAAAAGGGTAAGTCTACATTTAGGTGTTTGTACTTGTGTGTGTTGTGCACGCACGGTACACATCTCCGGGAAACACTAACAGCTCACTGTTACTGTTAGCAGCTCAGGACACACGTGGGAAAGCACGGAGAACAGACGTTCAATGTGGCCAGAGACAGTTTTCAAAGATACCACCCACCTGCACAGACATGGACATTAACTTCAACATTTACCCAATGAGCTCATGGTAAGTACTGGGAAAGGTTAACTGTGATCTGAGGTTAGGTATTTATACTGAAATGCAAATACTCCTGATGGACTAGTGCACTGACTTTAAAACACTCTACGGCCCTGTGATTCCCCCATGAAGGTAGGGCTTGCCTGCCAGACCAGGCGGGGTTTACCGGTGATATTCATTAGGGGCTGGGAGGGAGGAGGAGCTGGGGGTAGGGAGAGAGGAAGAGGGAAACTGGAGACAGAGGGGGCACCCAAACAGAACTCTGACAACTTTACATCCGGTCTGGTCTCGCTCGATTATTCAGTTGTCATAAAATCCAGTGACTCTATCAATATGAGGCTATATATATATATATATATATATATATATATATATATCAGAAAGGAAGGGAGAGGTATAGAAAGAACTAGAAACATCGATGAGAGAGAAACATCGATCAGCTGCCTCCTGCACACTCCCCACTGGGGACGTGCCGGCAACCAAGGTACAAGCCCTTGACCGGAATCAAACCTGGGACCCTTGAGTCTGCAGGCCGACGCTCTATCCACTGAGCCAAACCAAGTCAGGGTTCCTTTTGCATTTCAGAAGCAGAACAGTATATTATGATCCCTATCCAAGTTGAGTGAGACGTCCCTATCAAGTCATTCATTGTTCACATCCAATTCAGTTCGTTAGGATCCGGAGTACCTGGCAGAGCAAAGCCCGGCCCGCGGCCTTTATCAGCTGGTCAGCCCCACACTCCACAACCAGGGGCCAGCGGGTCCTGCCCCTTCCTTCTAAAGGGGCCTCTCCCTCCCGGATAGCATTTCCCCCGAGGGACACCGAGGGAGCCCAGCGGAGAGGTCACTGGGCAAGACCAGAAACCCAGTCAGAACATGAAGAAAACCCAAGTTTGCCATTCTTTTTTTTTTCTTTTCCAAAGGAAAAAAGTTCTGAAACCCTTACAACACAGAGCGGCACCAGCCCACTGCAGCTCTTCCCCCTCCACCCCTGCGCACCCAGGAGGCCTCCTCAGCAGCCAGGGCCAGCTCTGGGAGGGGGAGGAGGGGAGGGGGAGGATCCGCTGGGAATTAATGAAGCCACACCGAAAAATAGCTCCCACTAATGAGTTGTTCTCTTCCATAAAAAATTTAAAAAAGTAGTTATTTTCTCTCATTTGTTTTCTGGAAAAACATGGTATCACCTGTTCCTTATGTACCTTCAACCACCGCTTTTCCCTTCTTTACTTTTCTTTTCTTTTTTAATTAGGAAGTGCCATGCACAGTGCCATGCAAGGGAAAGAAAAAAAAAACTCCATCTCACAACAAGCAGAGGTGGCTGGTGGTGACATGGGGCTCCTGGCACTGTGAGTGAGGAAGCGCAGGGGGACTCGGGGGCGGGCAGAGGGAGAGGGGAGCGAGGGGCCGGCCGCTGAAGGGCCAGGCGTCGGGCACCTCCCAGCTCTCAGCCCCGGTCCGCCCCGGGGCAGGTCAGATGCCCGCTGCCCTCTGTCCAGGGAGGCCAGGGGGTCCCCGCGCCCAGAGATCGGGGAGATCCCCAGGATCCCCCTTTGGCTCTCACCCACAGAGAGGCAGCCTCCGGTCCCCTCCCCGGGAAGGGGCGCCCCGCCGCCGGTCCCCCCGCCGGTCCCCCCACTCACCGCAGGCAGCGGGCGGGCTCCGCGGTGCTGCGCCCCAGGACCAACTCCGGGCGCCTCCGCTCCAGAAGCCAGCTCGCCCGGACCGCGCTGGCCGGCCGGGGAGCCCCTCCCAGGCCGCCCCGCATCCCGGGGAGGGGAGAAGGGAGCTCCGGGCGGCCCGGGAGGGAGGAGGGAGGGGGAAGGAGGGAGGAGGGGGAGGGAGGGGGCCGGCCGTGTCTATCTTTAACTTGGAAACGGGTTGGTTTCACATTCCACCCCAGCCCGCTGGCAGCGCACGGGGCGCCCTCGCCAATGGCCGGCCCTCCTCCGCCTCCTCCGCCTCCCCCGCTCCCGGGCACCGGGCACCGGGCGGCCAGCTGCCCCTACCTGCCCGCCGGTAAGAGGAGATGCTCGGCTGGCTGCCGGAGACAGAGCTGGGAAACCCAAGATCCGGCCGCTGGAGGCCCGCTGAGCTGCCCCATCCCCTCCCCGGCCGCCCCCCTCCCCCGCTCCCGGCCAGAGCCCAGGGACTTCCAAACTTGGCCTTCTGGACTGACGCTCCCTCCCTCCGGACTGGCATTCCTGGGCCCGGGACACAGCGGCCAGCAGCGCCACTTGCCACTTGGGTTCCGCTGCTCCGGGCTGGAGACACGTCCCCCCAGGTATACACACCGCCAAGTGCGTCTCCTGGGTTTCTGCCTTAACTCAGGGACCCCGGAGCATGTAGTCTGGGGCATTCCGACTATGGTTGTGGCCTCCTGGCATTTAAATGTTCATATTCACCGATAATTCCCTCCCCCCAGAATGGCTAGTTGGGATGCAGGGAGGCAGAAGGAGCAGAATGATCAGTCTTTAGTGGAAAGCTGAATGCCCCGTGCTGGTGAGGGGCGAGTGGGGCCCGTTAGAGGGAGAAGCCACGCTGAGGGCTTGGCAGGGTTCGGAAGCCACTGTGGCTTTTCCGTGAGAGGGAGTCTGTTCCCAGGCGTGACAGCCCTGGTGCCCGCCGTCCTAGTGTGCCCTGCAGACAGCCGGGGAGAGGGTGCAGACATTGCCACCTCCCTGTGTACCCCCACCCCCCAGCCCAAGAATTGTCTGGCAAGACTTAGTGAGGACTGGGGAAAAGATGTGTGTGTGTGTGTGTGTGTGTGTGTACAACACACGCATCTGAAAAAAAGAGGAAATGAGTGGAAATGAGAAAAAGTACATTTCGTCAAATAGGATCTGACAAGGATTAAAAATGAGGAGTTCTTTTAAGTCACTAAATAAATGTGTGTGTTCAATATTTACTTAATGTCACCAAGGCAAAAAAAGGATCTGCTGCGGAAAGGAATATACCTCTTTGTGATCAAAAGAGCAAACGCGTTACAAGCAGGGCTCTGAGCTAGACAGCTTCCCAAATGCCTAACTGAAGGCTGCCCATCACAGTCACCACCGGGACCCCAGCCCCAGCCCCAGCCCCAGCCCCAGCGTCCGAACCCCCGCTGGTGGCTGCCAGCTCCGCCCAGCCCGCTGTCAGCTGGCAGGCAGGCCGGGCTGCAGCTGCTCCTGTGGCTTGTCCAGCCATCGCAAAACTATGTGACGGCCAAAGGTTGACTCCAAAGAGAGAGCTTTCTCTTTGTGTGTGTGCGGTTGGTTTTACTACACGTAGAACAAGAGTCATTTTAGGGCATCGTGAGTGAAACATGACAAAAAGACATCCCATTACTGAGTTACTTCAGTGACATAGTTTTCTTAATACTCACTCTCTCAAAGGCGGGTTTACGGACTTTTAGAGAGGGGGGTGGGGGAAGGGAGAGAGAGATAAACACTGCTGGGAGAGATAAACATCTATCAGTTAGCTCTCATACGCGACCTGGAGGGGATCAAACCTACAACCTTTTGATATAGGAGACCAACTGAGCCACCAGGCCA
Organism: Vespertilio murinus; assembly: GCA_963924515.1. NCBI lineage: Eukaryota > Metazoa > Chordata > Mammalia > Chiroptera > Vespertilionidae > Vespertilio > Vespertilio murinus. The sequence goes on from OZ004709.1 coordinate 8,218,160, forward strand.
GTGCTATTTCAGCGATCTCTCTCTCTCTCTCTCTCTCTCTCTCTCTCTCTCTCTCTCAGTAGATATAGGTATCTCTATCTATATAGGTATACAGATATAGCTAGAGATATCTATATACATATATATTTCATCTTTATTGTTGAAATCCAGTGATATTTTGATACCTCCCACAGAATGGCATTTTACCACTTGCTCGCTCCTTAACCTGTTACTCGAAGTCCTTAAAAGTAATGAAGTAAAGGAGGAAGAGAAGAAACTTTATTCTTATTCCCAGAACCCGTTATTTTAGGGAAATTTCAGGCCACATGACATGCTGATGGATAGGGCATCCACGTGACTTCAAAAATAGACAGAAAGACACACTTACCCGGAGAGCACGCATGCCAGTCCCTGAGGTTCTTCTTCTTCCCTCTTTCAAACACTTCTCCCCAATGCTAATGAGTCAAAACACATGTGAACCAAACAGGTGGACAGAGCTGGCAGCGGGCCCTCTAGTGCAGCAGGCGCTAGCTTTTCAGACCTCACGGGCCACCAGTGGCCCATGGACCCCCAGTGGCCCGTGGATCCCCAGTTGGCAGCCACTGTTGTAGTTCACGTCCAGCCACACTATGCGCTCATGTTGAATTTTGGGTGAACATGAGCGCAGAACTCACACTAAGAAATACGTCTGTTGAAATTGAAGAATTGTTTGTTCAAAAGTGTACATTTTAACCTATGGAGAATGGTTATATGTTGGCTCACATTTTAGATAAATATATCTTGCATTTTTCATAATGAGTTAATTTTTTTTCAGGAAAAATTATATCTCCCTTCAAGCCATTAGCCAAAAGAGTGTATGTAGGGTGTATTAGTACCAATCACCTTTCCTGAAAACCTGACCCCAAAGCTCACAGTGCATTTTGTGTCTGTGTGAGCGACTCCCTCCAAACGTCAGCATGGAGAGTACATATTAGGAAGATCACTTTGGTTAATCTGGCTGGCTTCCAAGAAAAATAGAGGAAAAAAGGAAATGTCTTTCTAATATTTCATATGAACTGTTTCCTTTATTGAATTATTATTGGTCATTTCTTTTTGCCCCAGTTTTGTTAATCGTGACTGAGGATATTTTTTCCCATTGCTTTTCAGAGAGAGTGAAGGGAAAGAGAGGGAGGAATGGAACCCAAGACCTGTTGGTGCCCAGGCTGAGCTCAACAACTCAGCAGCACCGGCCAGAGTTCTGGCCACTTCTTTAGAGAGCAATACTCATCAATTAACTATCTCCTTAGGTTCCCAACTTGATCTCCCCTCATGTTTCTTCTGTGCCAACCATGGAAATTCCAGAACAGTTTGCAACAGTAGGAGTAGCATTAGTCCAAATGTAAGGTTGAATGAGCACAATGTGAATTTTTTTTAAAAAAGTTTTTCTTATTAACTTTCACAAGGCAATTGATAAGATTTATAATGGCTAGAACTCAGTGTTTATCATGAATAAATTTTATTTTTCTCTCTTATAAGGTCTAACATGAGAGTTAGAATTTGATCAGATAAATAGCTCCCAAGGCTTGCTTCTAAAAACAAAACAAAACAAAACAAACAAACAAAAACTGGGCATGCAACAGACAAAGCAAGTGCCCTTGATATATCATGAACAAGCCGTTAATCTCTGCTCCATTTTCCAGAAACAGACTGTATTAGCACAGTTCTGTGATGGCAAACGTGAGTAGCAGGCTCCTTGTAGGGGTAAAAAGGCGTTTAAACTCACATAGTAGCTGATCTGGGAGGCAACCCCTGTCTGTGTATGAAGAAACTGGTCATTGAAAAGCAATGGCCATTGGGTGTTCCTCTCTGTGGTCCTTCAGAGACTGGCCTAGGGTGTCCTCAGGGTGATGGTTTTGCGAATGAATATTTTTTGCTTATCGCATAGGATTTATTTTTTAAAAGCCTGTACTATTTGTTATAGACTGAATACTTGTGTTCCACCAAACTCACGTTTAAACCCAGTCTCTGACCTGATGGTATTTGGCGGTGGGGCCTTGTGGGGTGATTAGGTCAGGAGGGTGGAGCCCTAATGAGAGGGATTAGTGCCCTTATAAAAGAGATGCCAGAGAGCTCCTTGGTCCCTTCCACCACATGAGAACACAGCAAAAAGACACCTCTGAGTGGGCTCTTACCAGACACCAAGTGTTAGTGCCTTGATCTTGGACTTCCCAGCTTACAGAACTGTGGGAAGTAAATCCTGTTGTTCATAAACCACCCCAGCCTGAATGGACTAAGGCACTAGTTATGCAAAAATGAGGGTTTGGACAGGGTAGCACTTTTTTCTAAGGAAAATGGATAAACCCAAGTAGTAGTTGTTGAAAAGTAATTAAAATAGACACTGCCTAAGAAAAAGCAGAAAAACTACACACAGACAACATTAGAAAACAGACGTAAAAGGGACTCAAAACATACTTACAGGAGACAAAACAGACTTTAAAACAAATGCTATAACAAGAGACAAAGAAGGACCCAGTAATTCTACTTCTGGGTCAATATCCGATGAACCCCAAGACACTAATTTGAAAGGATATATGCACTCCGAGGTTCCTTGCAGCATTGTCTAAAACAGCCGAGATATGGAGGCAACCCAAGTGAATAAAAAGTGGTGGTATATTTACACAGAGGAATATTACTCGGCCATAAAAAAGAATGAATATTATAATTTGCAACAGCATGGGTGGACCTAGAGGGTACCATGCTACATGAAATAAGTCAAAGATAAATACCCTATGATTTCACCTCTATGTGGAATCTAAAGGACAAAATAAATGAACATACAAAGTAGAACCTGTTGCAAGGAACAGGCTGGTGGGGCCATAGGGAAGTGGGGGTTAGGAATGGGTGAAAACAGCGAAGGGGTTAAGAAGTGAAAATCGGTACTCACAAATAGTCACAGGGATGTACAAGGAATATAGTCAATAATTTGTAAAAACTATGTTTGGTGCCAGTTGGGTACTTGAAATATCGAAGAAATAACTTTGAAAGTATTTGTCTGTCTAACCATTATGCTGTACACATTAAACTATTACAAAATAGTATTTAATGAAAATTGTACTTTAAGAATAAAATTTGCCTTAATCAGTTTGGCTCAGTGGATAGAGCTGATTCAAGGGTCCCAGGTTTGATTCTGGTCTGGGGCATGTACCTTGGTTATAGGCACATCCCAGTAGGGAGTGTGCAGGAGGCAGCTGATTGATGTTTCTCTCTCATCAATGTTTCTAAATCTCTCTCTCTCTCTCCCTTCCTCTCTGTAAAAATAAATAAAAATATATTTTAAAAAATAAAATGAAAAGTAGAAGAAAAATAATGTGCATTTTTCATGAAAAAATATAGCAGCTATACACATTTGAAATTTTAAAGGCTATTTTGGTTTATCAAATGTTTTTTTTCTATAGCTTAAAACTATAGTTGAAGTGAGCTCAAGCAAAATTTATTTGATTAAAAACTGAATTTGCCCTTTTCCCTAGCCCTTCACTGCTCTCATTTTGCCTATTAATAACTACATGTGTGTGGCACGATGCTCATATGTAGCCCTGTGCAAAAATTAAGGTGACAGACACCTTATTTAGACAAATGCAATGTCTTCTAACAGTTCTTTTTAAAAAATATTTTTAGTAATTTCAAGAGGAAGAGGGAGAGAGAGAAAAACAAACAAACAACAACAACAACAACAACAACAACAACAACAAAAAACACCCACGATGAGAGAGGATCATGGATCAGCTGCCTCCTGCAAGTCTCCCACTAGGAATCGAGCCTACAACCCGGACATGTGCCCCTGACTGGAATCGAACCTGGGACCTTTCAGTTTGCAGGCCAACGCTCTATCCACTGAGCCAAATCAGCTAGGGCATCTTCTAACAGTTCTTTAAGAGACCTCCAAGGTGAGGGGTTTTAGGCATTTGGATAAGTGGGAAGTGGGAAGTGACACTGTTGTAATTTACGGGTTATTACTAATAAGAAAGGAGCAAAGGGAAGATCTGATATTACAGGCATGCCATTTGGGCAGCTTCCCCGGGAAGCTAAAGCCTCACTCCCCCAGGGAGCCCTCAGTCAGGTGGCTGGGAAGGGCTGGCAGGGAGGAGAAGAGATGCATGCCCCCCAGGCAGGTTGGGGTGCCAGGGGAAGGTTTGTCCATCACACCTGGGAATAGGTTATTGACCAGAATGGGTGTGACTACTGCCAGGGCGTGAAATTTGGGATATTTAATCCCCTAAACCCTCTTGAGCCACATGCAGCTCTTTGGCCCCTTGAGTGTGGCTCTTCCACAAAAAACCACGTGCGGGCACGCACGTACAGCGCGATTGAAATTTCGTGGCCCATGCGCAGAAGTCGGTTTTCGGCCTGGGCAAGTCTATTTTGAAGAAGTGGCATCAGAACACTCCAGGGGCCAAAGAGCTACATGTGGCTCGCGAGCCGCAGTTTGCCGCTACTGTCCTAAACAAATGAGTCCACTATCTTGGTTCCTTTGATGCTCTTGGGTGCACCCTCCTGTATCTGCCCACATGTACCATGGCCATGGGGACACCACACACAACGGACTAACGGACTTGAACTAGCCAGGTGCTGACCTGGACCCAGACACAAAGAAAACTCTGGACACATCCAGCTCTGCTGACACGCCAGCTATACTTCTATGACTGGACTGCTAAGGGGGAAAGGGACTTTGGAAACCCAGCAATGTAATTTCATGAAAATAAAGCTCATCTCACCCTCCCCTGGGGGCCTCTGGAAATGCTTCTTCCGCTGGTAGCCCAAGAACCCAACCCCCACTAGTAGCAGAGAAAGACCACCCACACGTTTTTTCTCTCTGACAACAGAGGGTTTAAGAGACATTTTGTTCCTAGTATTCTTAGGGTCCTAACGTCCCATCGGTAACTCTATCTGGCAGGCCTTTCTTCGTGCACACTCTGCCTGCCACACACAACCCTTTAAAGGAGGAGGTGAGCCGAAACCAGTTTGGCTCAGTGGTAGAGTGTCGGTCTGCGGACTGAAAGGTCCCAGGTTCGATTCCGGTCAAGGGCATATACATTGGTTGCGGGCACATCCCCGGTAGGGGTGTGTAAGAGGCAGCTGGTCGATGTTTCTCTCTCATCGACGTTTCTAGCTCTCTATCTCTCTCCCTCCTCTCTGTAAAATATCAATAAAATATATTTTAAAAAAATAAAAAATAAAGGAGGATGTGAAAAGGACCAAGCAGAGATGGAGAAGCTAGGAGTTGCTGGGTGCACAGCTATGTGTATGCGGAATGGGGGCAGAGTAAAAGGTGCATGTGGAATGGGGTGCAGAGGGCCTTCTTTGTGCTAAGAACCTTTATAAACTTTATTCCGCTTGATCCTTAAAAATCCTGTGATTTAGGAATTATTGTTTCCATGTAATGGATTGAGAGACTGAGTGTCAGGTTAAATGACTTGCTCCGGTCACTAGAATTCATAAAGAAAGGCACACAATTTGATTTTGTGTCTGTCTTATTCCAAAGCCTTCCATTCTTTCCACTGTATTGAGACATAAAGAGGTCTCCTTGAACCTTGAAGACCTGGTGCTGTTCCACTGCAAGGCAAACCCTATGTGTGTGGGAGAGGAGTCGTCTCGTGGGCCAGGTCACCTCCAGGTGGGACTGGGGGACCTGTCCCAAGGGGAGATTCTACACAGAAACAAGAAGAGGCAGAGAGCTTTATGGGAGAGGGATGAGGACATGCCCTAGTTTATCTGATCTCCGGTTTATTTCAGACTCACTTGAAGCTATGAGTATGGGGCCCTGGAGCCCAACTCTGGGTTCACATTCTGTCTCTGCCACCTCCTGCCCTGAGTTATATCACCTCTCTCTACCTGTTTCTCATCCGCACAAAGTGGAGGATAATATGGCTCTCATTAAGTAGCTGTTGTGAGTGCTAAATACGTAGAAATAACTTGGTAAAGTTGCTTAGCACACAGCAAGTTCAATTAGAGATCCTATCATCATTACCATCAACATCATTACCAACATTGACAGTAAATATGTGAGTCAGAATATTCTCTCATTTAATATCTATGTTTTACAACAGTGGAAGGCCAGGGGAAGGTAAGAAAAATAGCAGATTTGAATCACTAAGGGAGCTTTTAATATAACGATGACTGGGCCCCAAATGGACCAACTGAATCAATCTAAGCAATCGTTGGGGGGTGAGTTGGGAGCCTCTGTTTAAAAAGTCCTCCTGGATTCTAATGTGAAGCCAGGGTAGAGAATGTCTACTCTATATTACCCATTTTTGTAGTTTTTCTCTTAATCTTTCTTATTGGGGTTGAGATTGAACTGATGCATCAAAATACCTGATTGAATTTTGATCTGATTTCAAGGACTTCAAGCACAAATGCATTTTATATTACAGGAAGTCAGTGACCATGGTCATTAGTTTTGAATTTTTATATTACGAAGAAAAATGGGCTCTGTTTTCCCCAAATTAAAGAAGACCATCTGATGTTAAACTTCACAATCGCTTCATGACCTTCCACCATGCCCTGTTTCACCTGTGGTGTGTGTGTGTGTGTGTGTGTGTGTGTGTGTGTGTGTGTGTGGTGCCTGTGTGTCCCAGTATTACCTAATTCTGGGACAGGAGAGGATGTACAAAGGCATCAGCTGTGTTATAAAATGCACAAAGGCGGAGTGGCACTGAGAGGAACCCTTTGGGAAAGTCAGAGACCAGGGATGACGAATCCATTCTATTACCTCAAAGTAGACAGAACTCTAACATCAAAGTGGGCACCTATGAAGAGCGCAGAGAGCGCCTCAAATTACCTGGCAGATGTGTGACCATTCCAGTTCCCTTCTCTGAGTGTTGGGTGGACCATTCACAGACTGACCCAGCCGGGCCTCTGTTCCTGAAGGAGAGCACCTGGGAGTCCACGGTGGGAAGCAGATCCAAGATGTGTACAGTCGTGGGTTTCAGTCCTGGCTGCACCTTAGAAACACTCATGGGATTTAAAATGGCATACTGATTTCTGGGCCTCTTTCCTGGAGATTCTTATATAATAGATCTTTTTAAAAATATGTTTTTATTGATTTTAAGGGAGAGAGGAAGGAGAAACAGAAACACCAATGATGAGAGAGAATCACTGATTGGATGCCTCCTGCATGTCCCCAACTGGCGTGAGAGCCCAAAACCCGGGCATGTGCCCTGACCCAGAATGGAACCAGCTACCTCCTGCTAAATGGGTTGACACTCAATTTAATGAGCCACACTGCCCGGGCTGATATGATCTGAAATGGGGAGTAGATTTTGGTGCTCTCATAGTACAACTGAGGTTAAGAACCACTGTGTGCTGGACAGATATCAACTTGGTATCTCCAATGACTCACTTTATTTTTTAAATGTTTATTTATTTTTTTCCTTATTGATTAAGGTATTACATATGTGTCCTTATCCCTCCATTGTCCCCCCCTCACTCTCCCCACTCATGCCCTCACGCCCCTGTTGTCTGAGTCCTTTGGTTAGGCTTATAGGCATGCATACTGCCGGGAGCCATAAAAACAAGAGTTCAGTCCGGGGCAGCATACAAGTCCTTTGTTGATCTCTTCCCCTTACCTTCACCCTCCCCTACCTTCCCTCTGAGGTCTGATGGTCTGACCGCTGATTCTCTGTCTCTGGATCTGTTTCTGTTCATCAGTTTTTGTTGTTCATTATATTCCACAATGAGTGGGATCATGTGCTATTCATCTTTCTCTGACTGGCTTATTTCACTTAGCACAATGCTCTCCAGCTCCATCCATGCTGTTGCAAACCATAAGAATTCCTTCTTTTTACCACAGCATACTATTCCATTGTGTAGATGTACCATAGTTTTTTAATCCACTCATATGCTGATGGGCACCTAGGCTGTTTCCAAACCTTAGCTATTGTAAATTGTGCTGCTATGAACATAGGGGTGCATATATCCTTTCTGATTGGTGTTTCTCATTTCTTGGTACACCATACACAAAAATAAACTCAAAATGGATAAAGGACTTAAACATAAGACAGGAAACCATGAAAATATTAGACAAATCCATAGACAGCAAAATCTCAGACTTATGCCTAAGCAATCTTCACCGATATAGCTCCTAGGGCAATGAAAACTAAAGAGAAAATAAACAAATGGGTCTACATCAAAATAAAAAGCTTCTGCACAGCAAAAGAAACCATCAACAAAACAACAAGAAAGCCCACTGCATGGGAGAACATATTTGCCAATGTTATCACCGATAAGGGTTTAATCTCCAACATTTACAGGGAACTCATACAACTTAACAAAAGGAAGATAAACAACCCAATCAAAAAATGAGCAAGGGACCTAAATAGAAAGAAGACAGAAGGAAGGCCAAGAGACATATGAAAACATGCTCAAAATCACTAATCATCCAAGAGATGCAAATCAGAACGACAATGAGGTACCATCTCACACCTGTCAGAATGGCTATCATCAACAGATCAACAAACAACAAGTTCTGGCGAGGATGTGGAGAAAAAGGAACCCTTGTGCACTGCTGGTGGGAATGCAGGCTGGTGTAGCCACTGTGGAGAACAGTATGGAGTTTCCTCCGAAAACTAAAAATGGAGCTCCCATTTGACCCAGTGATGCCACTGCTAGGAATATATCCCAGGTGACTCATTTTAACTGTCCTGAGTACAGGGATCCCCCAACCACTGGGACCACCTGCAGGACTTTAAAAACTGTGGACGTCTGATTCCTACCACCAGCATTTTCCGACTTACAGCCCTCGTTGTTAGTATAATTTCTCCACATGTACAGTAATGCAAGTCTGTGTACATGCTTCAGGATGTTCTAATTTAAATATGTGGAATAAAATTGAAGTACTTGGGGTTTAAGGAAAAAAAATACACAGTAAGCCTATAGCAAGTCACTTATCCATTTATTCCCCCAGTAAGCATTTATGGAGCTCTTAATTTGAGCTAGATATCGAGTATAAAAAAGTAATTAAGACTCTGTCCCTGATTTCAAGGAGTTCACAAAGTCATAAGACTGAGACATAAATTAAGTGCAATTCATTCCCCCATTCATTCATCAGCTGTTTGCTGAGTGCCTGTGCTAAGCTGGCGACAATTTAGGTGCTGGAGATACAGATGTGACCATCCCCGATACCAGGAATTTAGATTCTAGTGGAAGGCCTCAGATTGGGGAAGCCTGGGAATTTAGTTCAGGGAAGCAAACTCCCACCTTAGCATGGGCTTGTGGGAAGGCTTTCTAAAGAGAAGATAGGAGAACTGACTCTTGCAGAACTTGGAGTTAGGCAGCTAAGGGAACATACATGTGACGATTAATTTTATGTGTCAAATTGGCTGGGCCCTGGAGGGCAGATATCAGGTCAAAAATTACTCTGGGTGTCTCTGTGAAGTGTTTCTTGGGGGTGTGATTTAAATTTAAATTGGTGGACCCTGAGTAAAGCCCTCCATAATGTGGGCGGGCAGAGCAGGCCTCGCTGAATTGGTGGAAGGCATTAATAGAACAAAGGCTGACCTCCTGGGGCAGGGAGGAATTTTGCCCACAGACAGCCTTCTTCGGACATGAGCTGCCACATCAGCTCTTCCTCGGTCTCCAGGCTGACAGTCCACCCTGCAGATTTGGGCAGCTTCCCTAATCATGTGAGCCAGTTCCTTAAAATAACTCTCTCTTGATCTATATGCACATCCTATTGATTCTGCTCCCCCGCAGAACCCTCATACCGTATGCATTTGAGCCAAGTGAATCCTTCCTTCCCCGTTCTTTCTTAAGACCAAGTCCCACTCTTGACTTCTCACTGTTTCACCAAGAAACAGATGCCACCCACGCCACTTCTTTCAACCCCTTTCCATGTACCTCACAGGTTCCCCTCTCTCTCTCTCTATTGGTTCAGTCCTCCTCTTCCCTTTCAAAGAAAAACTCCGCCCTTCTCTTCCTAAGGCTCATCTTTGATTTGTGTTCTATAATTACCTCCTGGCTCACAGCTGCAGTTCCTTTCTCTCCCCCTCGGGTTGTGCCCAAGCCTTCCACGCCTGCTGTGCGTCTACACACATGCGTGTTTGCGTGTGTATGTTCACGGATGTGCCCTCATCTCCCAGTGGGCGACACCCCGTGAGTTCAGATCCTGTCAGACATTTCACAGGTGGTGAGTGCACTGTAAGTGGCTTTTCACTGCTGGCATCAACCCTAAGGGTCAAAGTTGTGTGCTGACCAGGACATGAGCTCCAGATGGCAGCACGTGTTTTCTCAGGCCAAGGAAGGGTCTTGATCGACAGTTATGAACATCCTTGAGTAATAAATCACTTAATTCATGATAATTATTTTGGAGATAAACTTTAAAAAGCAATAATAATAAAAGGAGCCCTTTATCATTATGCATAGAGAAAAATAAAGGCTGGCTAAAGAAACAGGGGAAAAGAAAAGAAGGGAAGGAAATCTGGAGACAGAGTGAAGGTGAGCGGCAAGTGGGAGCTTAGGGAGAGTAAAGTAAGCCTGGACAGGAACCCAAAGATTAATTCACCTAATGCCTTGGGGGTTCCCTTTTTCTTTGTAAAATGACATAACTTACAAACAAATTTCAGTGGCATTCTCTGTCCCTCTCAAATCTGTAAGGACACATTGTCTACACACACACACACACACACACACACACACACACACACACACCATCGCCCTGCAGTGTAGAGTGAGGTTTGAGACTACATCATGCTGTACTACTGGCAGTACAGAATGGGTGGATTCTGATGAACTGTGAAACCCCGCATTTCATTTTTCTTGGCCTCTTACTTTTGTAAAATTACCCTTCATTTAGTGTGAACAACAAAGACTCGGATTTGTGCTGAATGTGCCTCATTTTCCAATCTATTGCTCATGTAGAGTATTCCTATTTCTATAGAAACAATACCTTTTATTTCTCTAATATCTCAGAGAGCGTTTTCTCCATATTCGTGTAAAGAAAACGCCATAATTGTAAAAATGTAACAAACAACGTGTAACTATATCTACACAAAAACACCTGCGGGATAAAGATCCTGAGAGCGACATTATAAGCAGGGCAAGGATAAATGCTTTACAGAGACCAGAATTCCCTGTCGGGTAAAAGGCATATTAAATTCTAATTAGATACATATATGTAGTTTTTGAATATAAATGCTAACAGAGTAGAAAAGGCACTGCTGGAAAATTTTTACAAGCTGTGCTGAAGCCTTAGAATTATGCCTTAGTTGAATTTCATACCAAAACAGCAGTAGAATAGCAAACACCCAGTAACATTGTGCGAGTCAACTCTAAGGAAAAGGTTGTTTATCTACTGACCTGTTGGTATAAATCCCAAGTTCATAGGTTTTCATACATATGTCGGTTATTATAGAATGGCATAGTAAAATAGCATAAACAGATTTTGTACATGTCCCAAGTTAATAATTTCTTATTGACCTATATACTCTGTAATTCTGATGTATAAACTCTGACATGAAATCTTTATACAATAAAATTTTAAATAATTCCCTTAAGGATCACATCCAAATTCTTACATTTTCAATCTAAAAAATATACATATAGTGGTGAAAGAGTGCATCTTATTTATTTAATTTTATTGAAGTTATTGGGATGACACTTGTTAATAAAATTACATAGGTTTCAGGTGTACAATTCTCAAGAACATCACCTGGATATTGTACTGTGTGTTCATCCAGAGTCAAGTCTCCTTCTATCACCATCCATCCTCCCTTTACCCTCTTCCACCTCTCCCTAATCCCTTTTCCCTCAGGCAATCACCATACTGTTGTTGCCAATTTTTAGTTTTTAAAACCAACAAACTTGCCATAATCTCTTCTTATAATGCATAGAAAATGATTCAAAATCTGCCAATGACTGTTACCATTTAATACAGCAACATCCAAAATGTCCACATTTACTCTCCTTAATATATATATTGAATGCGTTGATAAGACATTTAGATTGCATCCCTATTTTGGCTATTGTAGATAAAGATGCAATGAATACATCAGCGCATATGTATTTTTGAATTAATGTTTTGTGTTTCTTCAGATAAACACCCAGAAGTGGAATTGCTGGGTCCTTCTTTGTTTCTTGTTATAGTCTTTGTGTAAAAGTGTATTTTGTCCAGGATAAGTATTACTGTTCCTACTTCTAAATTTTTTTCCTGTTTCCATTTTCATAAAATATGTTTTTCTTTTTCTTTACTGTTAGTTTGTGTCTTTCGATTTGGAGTGAGTCTCCTGGAGACAGCATATGTAAAAATTTTGTCTTGATATACATTCAGCCACCTATGTCTTTAACTGGAGTATTTTATCCATTTATATTTAAAGCAATTGCTGCTATCTATCTATCTATCTATCTATCTATCTATCTATCTATCTTTATTCCTTTTTTTCTTTTATTTATATTACTAGATGCTCGGTGAGGGTGTATGTGTCCCTCAGCCTAGTCTGCACCCTCTCCAATCTGGGGCCCCTGGAGGGCAATTGGACATCCCTCTCACATTCCAGGACTGCTGGCTCCCAACTGCTCACTTGCCTGCCTTCCTGATTGCCCCTAACCGCCTCTGCCTTCCAGTCTGATCACCCCCTAACTACTCCCATGCCAGCCTGATTGATGTCTAACTGATCCCCTGCCAGCCTGTTTGCTCCCAACTGCTTCTGCCTGCCTGCTGGATCACCCCCTAACTGCTCAACTGCCAGCCTGTTTGACCCTCCTCTGCTGGTCTGATCACCCCTAACTGCCCCCCTTCTCCCCTTTGCAGGGTTGATGGCCTCCAACTGCACTCCCTTACTTGCCTGATCACCCACAACTGCCCTACCTTGTAGGCCTGGTGCCTCCCAACTGCCCTCCCCTGCTGACCATCTTGTGTCCACATAGGGGCAGGATCTTTGACCACATGGGGGCAGCCAAATTGTGTGTTGGAGTGATGGTCAGTCTGCATATTACTCTTTTATTAGATAGGATAGAGGCCTGGCACATGGGTGGGGGCCAGCTGGTTTGCCCTGAAGGGTGTCCTGGATCAGGGTAGGGGTTCCCTTGGGGTGTGGAGTGGCCTGAGCGAGGGGCCTGTGGTGGTTTGCAGGTCAGCCACACCCTCCGGCAACCCAAGCAGAGGCCCTGGTATCTGCAATTTATTTTCCTTCTACAATTGAAACTTTGTAGCCTGGAGTGGAGCCAAGCCTCCTGCTCGCTCTGTGGCAGCAGCCATTTTAGTTGGGGTTCATGTACCTTCTATAATTGAAACTTTGTAGCCTTGAGTGGAGGCCTGGTCTGGCCAGGGTGTGTAGAAAGCTTTGTTTCTTCCATTGCCTGGGAAACCCAAGCCTCCCCCCTGCTTTCTGTGGCTGTAGCCATCTTGGTTGGGTTTATTTACATACTCGCTCTGATTGGCCGGTGGGCATGGCCAGTGGGCGTGGCTTGTGGGTGTAGCAGAGTGGTGGCTAATTTGCATATTATTATTTTATTAGGTAGGATTTTTATTATTACACAAGTCCCCTATACATACCCCCGCTCCCCGACCTTTGCTCAGGTCCACCCAGACTCCACCCTCTTCTCCCTCTGGCCCTGACAATGTCATTATCTTATCTTTTATTTTCTCATTCTTAAAGAAGTCCCCCTTTAATATTTCTTGTAATACTGGTGGTAATGAGCCCCTTATTTTTTCCTTATGTAGGGAGCTCTATATCTGTCCTTCAATTTTAAATGGTAACTTTGCTAGCTAGGATAATCTTGGTGAAAATAACTGCGTGTGGTATCAGGTGGATACTAGATTTATCAGGGTGATCACTTGATTAGTTACATAAATGTCTAATCATTATGTGGTACACTGGAAACTAATATAATATCGTATGTCAACTTGAAAAATTAAAAAAAATATTTTTTAAATATATAAAGGGATAACAAAGTATAGTATGGTCATACTATGGAATTCTACATAGCAATAAAAAAGGAAGAGGTACTGATGCTTGCAACAACCATGAGTGACTCTGAAAAGCATTATAGAAATCAAATATGTCTGTATACATACTATATTTATATATTCTATTATATATATGCACTATATGTACTGGAAAAGACAAGACTATAGGGACAGAAAGCACATCAGTGGTAGATAGTGAACGGGAAAAGGTAATGGAATACAACAAAGAGGCACAAAGAAAACTTGGGCTGATGGAAAGATTCCACACCTTCATCGTGATGGTGGTTACGTGACTGAATAGTTTTTCCAAAACTCTCGGAACCGCCTATGTAAAGGGGTGAATTTCACTGTATAAAATTATGCCTCCATCTACATCACAAACACTTTACCTGACACAAATGACCTAGAAAATAGTTACGACTACATGAATGTTGCAGGGAAATAGCAAGTTACAAAAAGAAAATGCCACGTTCAACCGTCACTTAATTCCAAATTTGTGCTATTGACTGCGTGCCATGGAAGAGTTTGCTCAGAGTCCTTCCAATAGAAGAGATTATAGCCATCAGGGTGTATCAGTTATTAACTTACAACATCCTGACTCACTTAACAGCAGATGTAAAGGAAAAGGCTGCTGATAGCATCCAAGGGTTGTGTGCATTTTGATCTCTAGCGATTGGAAGTGAAAGGTCCTTTCACTCCTAATGCAGTTCACACTGCTCATCAGGAAGGACGGGGAGTCCATGTGGCGGATGCCTGACTGGCGTTGTGGAGCAGACTCACGGGGCTGCCCCAAGAGCATTCTTTTCCCTGGGAGATCAGTCAGCATTGCGGTTTAGAAACTGCTCTCTCGCTGTGCATGGGACAAGATGAGCAGAGGGTCTAGTGGAAAAACCTGGCCCAGCGGCCCTAATGATCATAGCCTCAGTCTGTCTCTGCAACCAAAGGTCAGAGGTCATGGACATGGACCTCACATAGAATTTTTTCAAAGCCCTTCCTCTGAAACGTGTACGTTGGGGTTCTGGTGGGAAGCCTGTGTATTCCGTTCAGCTTTATGGTCCACTAGGAAATGTTTAAAAAATGTGTGTCGAGCTTTCTACCATGCTCAATCCGCTAAAACTGGCTTCCAAAATTCCAAAATGGCTTATACCAAAGTTTCCAAATCCAAAGACCATACTCCTTCCTCAGATTAACACCACCTGACACCTTCTTTTTCCTTCCTAAAGATTCTTTTCTCTCTTGCCTCCTATGCCACCCCTCTCTAGGCTTTTTCCTCTTATGTTTTCCAGCATTTTCTCCGCCAGTTCCTCAAAGACGCACTGCCTTTGGCCCTTGTTTTCCCCTTTACCCGCACACAGCTTCCCTTGGTAATCTTACCCATTCTTCTGCCCGGCCCAGGTCTTTCTAATGACCTCCAGACTTGCATGTCCACCTGCCTACTGAGCATTTCCATGAGCATATTTCATTGATGACCTCACAGCCACGGGGTGCTGGACACCTCCAGGCAGTGTGCCCAAAGTAGAAGAGACTTGAGCCTTTCACATAGTCCATGCCTAAGAGAGAACTCACACTCTTCCTCTCTCCTCAAGCCTGGGCTGCGGTGGGGGTGACAATGGAGCTCTGAGAAGCTCTAGCAGATGGAAGGGTGGCCCCCAAAAGATAGCTTCACCTACAACCTGTGATTATAATGTTATTTGGGGAAAAGGGGTCTTTGTGGATGTAATTTAAAGACCCTGAGATAAGATCCTCCTGATTAGGGTGGGCTTTAAATCTAATGGCAATGCCCCGGTAAGAACCATTAACTGGTTAAAAAACGAGAGCTGCAGAAATGGCAAATGAAAGAAAGCACAGGAAAAACTGTGCTCTTAAACACTATGTGTCATTTTTTTTAATTAAAAATTTTGGGGTGACATTGGTTAATGAGATTATTAATATCAAATAACAAATCTAAAAAAGGATATCTGAGTCATGTAAGTTATTTTTTTTATCAGAGCCGTCTTGTGATTAAATGTTTCTTTTAATTTACATTTCTTTCTAAAATATATATGTTTATTACAATATAGATTCTTTTCTAAGTCACTCGAAGAAACACACACACACACACACACACACACACACACACACACACACACCATAGCAAAGAAGTCTATGGAGCTGCTCATATGAGGTACAGTGAATACAAATCCATTTCCTTAAGGCAGGCTCCTTCGCTAAACCATTCATCATCACGTGTGTTTTGTTTCTAAGACGCCAAGAGCTGTGCATGGTACATCCCTGTTCTTTATCTTAGGCCCACAGCTGCAGCCACTGTCCACGCACACACTCACACAGGACTCTAATTAACCCTGTCTGCAGGTCAGTGCATTTATGACACAATTAAAACAGCCACAGGAGGAGAGACAGTTATATTTAATAGAACTGGTGATTTGCATACCAAGTGATCCAATTAAAAGGCTTGGTGTGTATTTAAACAAACGAGTACAAAGCAGCTTAAAAGGCCTAATCCACCTCAATCTAGCATTTTGTTGAAAGACAGACGGATGGGAAGTAATGGGTATTCTCTACCATCACTTGCACATTTCCAAAAAACACTCAGATGCTTTCTTTCTCCACAGTGAGAAGGGTTTTACATTTAATATTTTTGTTGGAGAGGTTTCTTTCTCTCTCCAAGAATAATTAAGACTGTGACTTTCACAGCTGAAGCTAGGCTTTTCAAAGGCCCTTTCGAAGAGTGGGTGAAAGGAGTGGAGGAGGAGGGCGACGTTACAGGGTTGGGGAGGGGCGGCCGGCAGCTCTTTCCAGAGGAAGAGAGAACGTATTTATGGACAAAGAGGAAGGACAGGAAATACCCGTAGGATGTAGACACCATGAAATGGCCCGGGCCAGTCTCCCTGAGCTGCCACAGCAGGTAAAAACTGGCTGACCTAAAGCAGACATTTATTCCAACAGAGTTCAAGAGTCCCATCGTCCAAAATCAAGGTGCCAGGTGTGTCCCTTGGGGAGTCTCTGGGCAGCAAGTGCCCACGCCTTTCCCCAAGCACAGGTGTTCCCGGCAAGCCTTGGTGGTTTGTGGTAGCGTTACTACCATCCCTGCCTCCTTCTTCCCTGAGTGGTTCCCCAGCTGGCTTTCCTATGAAGAGACCAGGCCCACCCGGGCCTAGTAGGACCTCCTCTTAACTCTGACACCGGCAAAGACCCCCCTGCCAAATCAGGTCTTCTTCTGAGGTTCCCGGTGGACATGAGTGCTGGCGGCGACTGTTCGATCCAGTAAAACCCCTCAAGCTTTGAAGTTTTCAAACCTCATATTGTCACTTGTAAGAAAAATGCCCATTTGTTCAAGATGCATTTTCTTAATTTGAAATAGGTCTAAAGGCAGATTACCCTTTTGTTTTGCATTTAACCAATACATTTGGGGACGTTCTTTAAGAAGAGCATAGAATTTTCTGTACACTGGCCAGTGGATGATAGTCAGACAACTGTTCTCTCAATCAGTGGTCCCAGAACTCTACGTTTGCTTCATAATCACCAGGGGGCTCAGGAGCATACATATTTGCTGGGCCCCACCCCCAGAGTTAGATCTTTGTACTTCTAACAAGACCCTCGGGATCCCCAGGCTGCTGCGTGGGGACCCCACCTTGAGATTCACTGCCTTAAGTGTTAATTGAGTAAGAGCCCCATTATTTTCTTAAAGGCAGATCTTCCCCCTCATTGGCCAGCTCCCTCCTCCTACAGTTATGAGAGAAGGTGAAGAGAAGTAGAATGCATGGTGAAGAAGGAAGAGAAGGAAGATGCCACTTATGGTGGCTCAGTTTACCTATGATTGCTGAAGGAGTCTAAGAATAGAAGGGATCATGTGTCTGATTATACCAACATATGGCTACCTTTGGTTCCTGAAAAACTACAGTCTTTCATATTTATAAAAGAGGAAAGGTTTTATTTTCCTAATTCCTGAATGAAGCTTAGTGTGTCTAAATTTTGCTGGATTTAAGGTAACTTCAGTAAATATGGTGGAATTAGTAGTATGGTTTGCTTTGTTTTACTTAGAGTGCTATGGTGCATATATGTGTTATAAAAGAACCTTTGAGCAAAATGGACTATTGTGATAGTTTTTAAGAAACAGGATTTGGATGAATAAATGTCCTGCAGCAGCAGAGAAATAGCCAATGGCTCCAAACTGGTTTTAGAGAAATCGCCATAAATATAGCCATATAACCTTACCACAGGCTCTGGGAAAAGGGAGTGATATTAACATCTTAAAATGCAAATAATGACAATCTGGAAGAAAAATACATGCACATGCTTAACTTTTAATTTTTCTATAATGGAATAGTTGTCATAGAGTATTCTTTTTCTCTGGCCAAGTATAGGTAGATAAAAATAGTTGTGATAGTACAAAATTCCTAGATCAATACAAATCACACTAGGAGAAAAATGCCAATATAAGAAAATCATAAGTCAGATTATTGCTATAAGCATCCATTTATAACTTTTTTCTCTAACATAAGCATGTGCAGTAAAATTTTAACATTATTTCTACCAGTTATGAGGTATAAGAACGGGTTAGTTCTTATTCAGTTAAATAATTGATTTTTTTAGAAAAGCATCTTTAGGTATTAATAGCATTGTTAGAAAGCCATTACTTTGTGTAGATTCAACTATAATGTTGGGAAGGCAGCGATATCAAATATATAATTTAAAAGAGAAAACAGGTTCTCTGGCAGTACTTCAGAATTGTAAAGAGTGTAATCTTTTATATAGTATGTGTTTTAAAATACATGTAACTATATCCCCAGAGGGCAGTGCTTTCAGGACTAGGCACGTCTGTAAAGTTTGTAAGAATCCCATTGATAGTATTTCAAATTTCATCTCATTTTTAAAGGATATTAAGTAAACAGAATATTTCTAGGGAAACTTATTTCATTCTTGAAAGGGATATTAAAATCTGTTATTGTCATATTATGTTTGCTGTAGTCAGTGTTTAGAAAATTATTGCTGCATCTTAAAGAAAGGAAAAAATATAAATGTTTTTCTTCTTCTACAATAAGGCTATTCTCTTCATTATTAAATGACATACCTTATAACTATCAAACGTATTGTGAAGATTATAATTCGCATTCAATTCCAACAGATCAAAAATAAAAATGCAGAACTTAATATGTTAAACCAAATAATTTTAGATTGTTTTTGCTCACTGTCAATGTTTAATTAAAAAAAACTATCAAGAAATATTATTCAAATTTTTAATTGCTGCAGATTCCCAATAACTACCACGAAAAAGTAAAATGTGTAATATATTCAGATATGCAGTAGAATCAAGACTCATTTCAATGAACATCAAAATAATCATTTCAATTACTTTTGATAACACTATAGTGCATTTACTTTCAAAGGAATTCTAAGTAGTAAATATCTTCCTGATCTTAGAATTTACTATACCTTCCTCATTCTTATAATTAGTTAAATAATATAATGCTTGCTTTGGAATTACGTTCATTCAATCACTCCACCAATGTTTACAGTGTGTATTCGGGTTCATGGCATCGTGTTATCCTGTGGATATAAAATAAATTAACATACAATCCCTGCTCTCAAGAACATTATTGTCTCCTCAGGTAAGTACATATAAAACAAAAATCATCATCATGTGTTAAATTCTATAATATAGGCACACAGAGTGCTATAATACAAAGAGATAGCTAAGAAAGAAGGGATGATTAGAGAAGATTTACATACCGAAGGAAGGAGTTCAGGTAAAATGTCAGTCCAGGCCTGGCCAATGTGGGTCAGTGGTTGAGCATTGACCTATGAACCAGGAGGTCACACATCCATTCCTGATCAGGAGGCAGCCTATAAATGATTTTCTCTCATCACTGATGTTTCTATCTCTCCCCCTTCCTCTCTGAAATGAATAAAAATGTATTTTTAAAAATCTCAGCCCAGAAAGAAGAGTTAGGCAAAGTGGGATTTGGGTGGGGAAGGCAGCAGGCATTCCAAATAAAGAGAACCCTCATTGTGAAGGGTTCTGAGTTGAAACAAGAAGAAGAAAGAGCAAGGTGTAATGAAAGAGTCTGTTGTTTTATTAAGGTGAGCATGGTCTGCTACATAATTATGAAAAGAAGAGGCAGTCATATTTTCAAGTAATGTATAATTTGTACTTTTCTGAACACATTTGGTGGTTCAGCTCATGTAATGACAAAGAAAAGGGAGCATTAACCCCAGGTTACTTGGGAAGAAATGGATGGCACAGGAGAAGAAGGAAGTAGTTCAGCTCTTAGAATAACTGCGAATATCAAAGACCTCTGGAGAGTGCTGTCTTTGTTTTTGATTTTAGGAGGAAGTATCAGAAGAAAAGAGGATGAAACCTTTATTTTCTGTTTAAACTGGACACAATCCACACCAGATTTAAAGGTCTCCATTACTTGAGTCTGGATAGATGAATCCACTGAGTGGCCAGATTATTATGGGTTCAGAGACCATAATAATCTGGCCACTCAGTGTGTATGTCACCTATAGAGCATGGTTTCCCTAGATGACTCTACAAAGGCAGAGAACTGGCCACCTCTTTCCTTTTGTATCTCCTTTCTGGGAGAACACCAGCTCATTCTCTTTGTAGTTTTAGACATGGCACTTAGTTCTCATCCCATAATTACAAAATAGTAATATACAGTAGCACTGCATATACAGGCATTAAGTGCAGTTTTTAAGTTTCAATTAAAAAAAATAAAGATAGCATGCATTTAATTTCCATTTGGTATGTCTGGAATACTGTAATTTTCCATTCTCTCCCCTCCCCCCCTTCCACTTACCCAGAGAACTTAATTCAGTTGCTTACATTGGTTACACTGCAATATAAGAAAGCAATTAAACAACTGTGAGTTTGGAATTTTAAGTAACTTTGAAATAATTAGTTCATTTCCTTTTGGAACTATTTCTAATTACCTTTTTAATAATTTGCCCTAGTTGTCTTTGCTTTTCCTTCATCCTCTCTGCCTTTGTAGAGTCATCTAGGGAAACCATGCTCTATAGGTGACATATACACTGAGTGGCCAGATTATTATGGTCTCTGAACGCATAACAATCTGGCCACTCAGTGTATATCCTATATAATAAAAGGCTAATATGAAAATTGTCCCCTCGACCAGGAGTTTGACCAGTAGGCAGGCTGGCCAACGGCCCTTGTCCCCTCCCCCTGGCCAGGCTGAGCGGACCCCACGCATGCACTAATTCACGCACTGGGCCTCTAACACACACACACACACACACACACACACACACACTCAGTGATCAGATTATAATGCGTTAAGAGATCATAATAATTTGGCCACTCAGTGTGTGTAGTATCTTACAGGAACTTCAGGCTATCAAATAATGTTTTGAATTAAACCTCTCCAGACAGCTTGCTTCTGCGGTGACCACTGTTCCAATGGCAGTGCTCTTAGTAGCCAGCACAAAGGGTGGCCATGGGTAACAAGCACATGTGGTTTGTCATGTGCACAGATGGTCAATGACCTCCATCAACAGTCTTATTCTGAGCTCATCTCCTAGCACTGCCCCCCCTCCCCTTCCCTCGTTCCAGCCTCCCACTCTACTGTTTCCCTCAGTACTGGCACAGACATTTCAGTTTCTGGACGTTTGTCCTACACTTCCCTTTGCTTTTTCTAGTGTGTACATGGCTTAGTCCCCAGTTTCATTTAGGTCCCTGCTCACATGTCACTTATTACAAAGAAGCTGCTCCTGTCTTACCTAGTGACAGTCCATGCACGCTCCAGCCACTTTCTCCTCCCTCACCTGGTTTACTTTATACATTTCTTTCCCATTTACTTATTGTTTTCCTGCCGCTATTGGAATATAGCTTCCATAAGAACAGAAACTTCGTTTTGCTCACAACTCTCTCCCCACCTAGGTGAATATTCAACGAATCAATGAGTCAAAAATAAGCAAACTAAAAGCGGCATCTGCGCCTGTGATGACAGAAGGGTCTAAACTTTGGGACTCTTTTTGCTGTTTATTAATCAACTGGTTGATTCTAATGCACTAGTATCCTCCAAACGAGGTGCTAATTAAATGCATCTTCAAAAGATCAATGGCCATGTTGGAAACCTATTCACATAGACTATGAAAAGTAACGAGTGAGAAATCTCATTTATATTAAATCCTGAAACACACACACACACACACACACACACACACACACACACACACACAAAACATAAGAAAAGTAAGAGACTAATGTGAGGTAGATGTCTAGGGAGAGACATAAAGGAGAAGGCATTTAACTGAACCGTATGGGAGACGGAGATGTAGCCAAGAGGAGAGTCGCAGGGCTGATAAATGGTTGCGACAAAGCGAACAAAGTGGGGTGATCCTGAGAGAGAGGAGACTTTGCATATCCAAGGGATCACAATGCTAACCGGATGAAGTTAGAGCCAGCTGCCTCAGGGGACTCACTGGAAGAGAGAGGCCAAGATCACGTTATTTTGGGTCTCATATGTCACTGACATATATAGGGTGCCCCCCCCCCAATGTATACACACAAAATGGTTTGGATTGACCAGGCATCAGAGAAAACAGGGCCATTTAGCAGTCCCCCTTATCAGCGATGCTACAATACCTATAGTAAGGTCTGGAGGGACTATCAGCAGTCTTGACTCCCAGCTTGGGACTTAGGAGACTAACCCAGGCCTACTAGGTGTCCCTGGTGTCAGGAAGGGGTGTGCACAGACATGATCAAATGATGGATATTTCTTTAAACTCCTTGAAATCAAAGCACACGGTTTGGTTAATTTCTTTTTTAATTACTTGGTACTTGTTCCTTTTGTTTTTTCTATTTCTCTTTATTTTTAATCCTCACCTGAGGATTTTTATTTTAATTTTTTAAGAGAGAGGAAGGGAGAGAAGGAAAGAGAGAGGGAGAGATGGAGAGATGGAGGGAAGGGGGGAGAGAGAGAGAGAGAGAGAGAGAGAGAGAGAGAGAGAGAGAGAGAAGAGAGAAACATTGCTGTGAGAGAAACACTGATTGGTTGCCTCCCATATGAGCCCCCGACCAGGGATCAAATGCACAACCTATGACCTTTCGGTGTATAGGATGATGCTCCAACTGAGCCACACCATCCAGGATGGTACTTTTTCCTTTTAATGTTGTTATGTTTTAACACTGAAAGAAATGCCTGAATTATAAAGTGGTGTGCATAATGTAAGTATCATCTTTTTTTTAATGTTATATTGTTTCTACTAAAAAAATGAAAGGAATTTAGCCCAAGAGAGACAGACCTACCCCTTCGGACTGCCTGCTGACCCTCCCCTCTCAGAGCTCTGGTTCCCTGTCCAGGGAGCTCCTCTGATTTAGCAGCACAGTGGGAACCTGTCGGGCTGCAGGGAGACAGAGCTCAGCCCGGTCTGTTCAGACAAGGTAGGCCATCCGCTTTTCAGTGTGACAGGGTAGGGCAAAAGTAGGTTTGCAATTGTTTGTATGGAAAATAATGCAATAATGAATAATAATACAGGAATAAACTCTGTTTCATAAACTCACAGCCATCAACCTACTTTTGCCCCACGCTGTATGTCCAAGCGCGGAATTCACAGCAGGTGAATGCACGTAGAATGGGATGGAAGAGGAGGAAGCTATTCTATAGAGGGGAAAATCAAAGTCTCCACTGGATTATAATTTCAGGATGAATCTCTCAAGCCTCAAACACACACACACACACACACACACACACACACACACACCCCAAATTAATACAAAAAACCCCCCACCAAAAATAAATAAATAAAATAGGAGGTAAAAGGCTGCTGTAACTTCCAAAAAAATATTCAGTCTTCAATCATTAAAATTTAGCTGCATTTCTATGATACTCTTTTCGTCTTTCATTAAATCTAATTGAATTTAATTTCTTTTAGATTTCTCTCAAAACCATCCAAGAAAGTTTCTGGCCGTGTTACAGCTTGGTTGCTATGCTGACAGATGTAGGCAGAGAGTGAACCTGGGATACATTCCCAAAGCCATATTGTGCAAGCCAAGGCACAGTGCCCCTTAGTCTTCTTCTAAACAACCTCTTCCAGATTTTGTCATCTGGCCCGGTCCTATGTCTTTTTAGAAGTGATTTTCACATGTTGCATTTGTCCTCCCATATCTATAAATAAAGAACACCATTTTCATAAGCAGAAACGTTCTGTTTTCCAATGAAGAAAAAAGTGAAAACAACTCATCAAGGGAAACTGTAAGGTACATTTCTAAGAACCCAATGTAGTTCAAAAAATAATAATGGATGTCTTTTCATAAACTGGCCTGCATCAAGGCAGCCTGTAATTTTCATTGAGTCACGCCTTATGTGTACCGGTCAGCACACAGAGTCATTCTCGCCTCGGAAGACTTCTCCCAGTGACACACACAATAGAGTAATTCCTTGGCTGGTTGCAGCCGAGAGTAAAATCCATAGCAAGATCAATTGTGGTTGTTTATAACTCTCTTTTGGAGGGAGGCAGAAGGAAAGTAAAGGCAAGAAGATGACAGGTTGACTGAGACTCCCTGGCATAAAGAGGTAGAAAATTAATAACTTAAAAATTATCATTGGGAGATAAAAAAATAGGTCCTCTGTGCTCCTGAAATACAGTGTGTGTGTGTGTGTGTGTGTGTGTGTGTGTGTGTGTGTGTGTATTTCTTTTTTCTTTTTGCTGGTGAGTGACAAGGCTTGATGATCAGATTTACAAAAGGCAGAAAAACAATGTCTATCAAAATATCATCAAAATCTCTGATCTTTATGAAAATTGTCTATATTTGTAGCCAATCAGCATAGGGTGATTATGTTGTGATTATTCCATCTATATCATTTAAGACAACAGAACAATAACTAACATATAGCTATGTGAAAATTACAACAAAATAAGAGTAGGCAGTTACTGGGTAACTTTCCCTCTCTGTGGTCCTTCTCCTTTGGCACACACATTTGACCCATAAAAAAAGTCACTGGAACTTTCTTTAAAGGTTTAGTGCTGACCTGATGTGTATGAGATAATGTTGGATGCTTCAGCTGCGTCTTGGGTTTTGAGTTTCTTGGAGACTGGAACTTAATGCGACTAATTCGTTGGCATATTTATGAGCACAGAGTTAGCCAAGCAGGAAGTCATGCCTGATCCTAGATGCTTGGTAATCGAATTAATCTTTGAGACTCATCTCTTCACTTACTGTGAAGGCAGGCTCATTCAAAGTGACAAAACAATCAAAGTTGACTGGGGATGTTAACGGACACCTCAGCTGAGTAGGGATGAACCTGGTCCAGCAGGATGTGTGATGGGTGAATGAGGCCTTGCTGACAACATCTAAGTGCGAAAACCGGGAATACCCCATGCTGTATCCAAAGAGGATGATGCAGGACCCTGCTTATAGGATTACCGGCTGAAGCAGACCGCTGAGGGGAACGAAGCGTGAGTGGTTGGAATGAGATTGGTTAATAAAATTATATGGGATTCAGGGATATAATTCTATAACACATCATCTATATATTATATTGTGTTCACCAGTCAGGTCTCCTCCCATCACCATTTAGTCCCTCATTACCCTCTCTCCTTCTTTCCCTCTGCAACCACCATACTGTTGTCTGTGTTTTTTTTCCCTCTGTAACCCTCTTTTCACCCAGGCCCTTACTCCCTTACCTCTGATAGCTGTCAGTCTGTTCTCTGTATCTATGAGTTTCTTTCTATTTGTTTGTGAGTTTATTTTGTTCATTAGATTCCACATATAAGTAAAATTGTATGGTATTTGTCTTTTTCTGACAGGCTTATTTCACTTAGTATAATACTACTCTCCAGGTCCATCCATGCTATTGTAAAGGGTACGATTTCCCTTTTTTTATGGCTGAACAGTATTCCATTTTTTTATTCACTCATCTACTGATGAACATTTGGGCTGCTTCCAAATCTTGGCTATCATATGTAATACAGAGGTAATATGCAAGTTGACCATCACTCCAACACACAAGATGGCCACCCCCATGTGGTCAAAGATAGCCACCCCCATGTGGACACAAGATGGCCAGCAGGGGAGGGCAGTTGTGGTGGGGGTGGGGCCAGGCCAGCAGGGAAGTGGTTAGATTGTGATCAGGCTGGCAGGCAGAAGTGGTTAGGGGCAATCATTCAGGCAGGCAGGCGAGTGGTTGGGGGCCTGCAGCCAGGGATTGTGTGAGGGCAATCAGACATCCTTTGAGAGGTCCCAGATTGGAGAGGGTGCAGGCTGGGCTGCAGGGGACACACACACACACACACACACACACACACACACACACACACCATGCACAAATTCCGTGCACTGGACCTCTAGTTATAAATAATGCTGCAATGAACATAGGGGGTGCATATATACTTTCAAATTAGTGTTTTGGATGTCTTTGGATATATTCCCAGAAGTGGAATCATTAGGTCATAGGGCAGTTCCGTTTTTAAATTTTTGAGGAAACTCTATACTGCTTTCCACAGTGGCTGTGCAAGTCTGTTAAATTCATATTTGGTCTACTGCTTGCTAAAGCCAGGTTCCTCAGATTCCCTTATTATCATTATAATTTTTCAGGGCAATTATGTATTGCCCAGGTGATGGTTTATGCTTCTGTATTTCATGGGTTATTCCTGGGCCATATGTGAGACTTTGCACTGGCAGAGAAATATATTTTGAAAAATTTGGACTTAGCCTAGGTTTGAATCTGGCTCCATCTCTTGGTAGCTAATGGCCTTGGGCATACTTGGCCGTTTTGAGTTTCAATTTTATTATCTACAACAGTATTTCCCAAAGTGTGGTACGCATACCCCCAGGGGTACAGAAAGAGTTTGGTGTGGATATGCACTGCACTGTGCTTAGCTGCGTCTAATTCTATGTTCTCATGAGTCAAGTCAAGACAGTCTTGGGAGGCGTGAGATGGTCCGGTGTGCAAATAAATGTTATTTATAGTGTAACTTTTATTTATATTTTATTATGAATAATTTTATTTTTTGTTTATTATTATTTTGTGTATGTACCCCCAAAAATAAAGAATAAATATATTTTGATTGTTATTAAAATATATCCTTTTTTTGTGATGAGGGGTACTCAGCATTATGAAAATTATAGAAGGGGTACACATATGTCAAAAGTTTGGGAAACACTGATCTATAACACGGGGATAACAATAAAGGGGTCCCATGAGGTCTAAGGAGATAATGCATCAAAACTACCTACAACAGAAGCAGTCAATGAATGTGGTGAATACAATCAATACCGCATATTTTTTGTTGTTGTTATGTCAGACTTAAGTGATCAAAAGATCACCCTTGACTCTAGGAAACAGACCACCACCTCATAATCAATACAGATTGTGAGCTACTTTATGAAACTTCATCATGGGAGGGCCAGTCATGAGGAGCAGGAAGGGTTCGCTGAGGAAAAATGCCAGTGCAGACTGGCTTCCTTAATGTCACCGGATGGGAACACACAGTGGATTAAACGAACCTGAACTTCCCAGGGTCTGAGGGTCTCCGTAAGCTCGCCAGGGCAGGAGGGAACTCTCTTCATTTTATAGGTTTGTACACATACAAAATGTAAATGGAAACTACTTATAAGGGTGGTCAACATACAATACAATGTATAGGTGATATATTGCAGAACTGTACCCTTGAAACCTACAGTATTTTATTAACCAATGTCACCCCAGAAAACTCAATAAATATAGAAAATATTAATAGAGTCAACAAATGCATACTGGATCTTAAGTTTTGTCTATCAAATAAGTGAAAACGGAATTTATAAGGAGTTTTATGCAGTTGTGGCACGTATTATAGGTGAGAAGATAGATCTATTAGTGTTTTCCAGGATCCAATAAATCTATGCATGAGTCACTTTAATAGTCACTTCACTAACACCATTTATTTATTTTTTTTGCAGAGATAGGCAATTTTGGAAGATTTTTACATAGCATGAGTAATGCTGACAGGAAGAGTTTGGGGGACTTTATCTGCATGGCACTGATGAATGAGTCACTGGCAGCACAGAGAAGTGAACTACTATTCTGGCAGGCCACATGCTTTCCTCTCAACCCTTCATGGTCAGTTCATCCTTGGCGGGGAGGGGGAACACTGGAGAATACTTCCATTAATAAAAAGAAAAAAGCTAGGAGAGATATAGGCCCACAGACAAGAGATTTAAAGTATTTATAGCCCTGCCAGGTGTGGCTCAGTAGTTGAGCGTTGACCTATGAATCAGGTCAAGGTTCAATTCCCACTCAGGGCACATGCCCGGGTTGCAAGCTTGATCCCTAGTACAGGTGTGCAGGAGGCAGCCAATCAATGATTCTCTCTCATCATTGATATTTCTCTCTCTCTCTCTCTCTCTCTCTCTCTCTCTCTCTCTCTCTCCATCTGCCTTCTACTCTGAAATCAATAAAAACATATATATTTAAATGAATAAGTAAATAATAAAGTATTTATAAATTGGAAAGAGAGGCTAAATCTAACCAAGTGAAATTTCAATGAAATATGCCCATATATAAAAAATAATATAAAAATAGAAAACTGTGAAAAATATGTGAAGGTATTAGTTGAATATAAGATCAACATGCATATGTCACAGTGTGATGTGCTTGGAGAAAAAAAAGAAAGTTAGATTTTATGCTGTATTATTGCATACAGATTTATAAAATGCTAATTCTATGATACTCAGTGCTGGTTAAACCATCCAGAGTATTCTGTTGAGTCAGTGTCAAACTGACAAATTGGAAGAGATTTCATGGAAAGAATCCAGACTGTTGAGTGGGCTTGAAAACTTTATGAGAATGGTAACCATAAAAGCTGAAGATATTGAACTTGGAGAGAACCTGGGAGGAGGAATGATGTATGAGGTTGAAAAGCCATCATGGAGAAAAGCAGTGAGTTCATCTGTGTGACTCAAGTCCAGAAAAAAGATAAATGTGAGATTACAGGAAGCTATATATCTGAAAAATAAAGTTAACGTTAGAGGTGGCAGATAATCAAATGGATTTCATGGAGAAATAGTGAATTTCCCATCACTACACATTGCCAAGGTAGGGCTATAAAGAAGACTCAAGTGTCCAACTGATGGAATTAAAATTGATGAACTTCTATGCATTTTATAGACCCAGGAACCTATGACTCAGTGACTTTTCTATCTTATTATGAATATACTTTGTGCTAATAGGTGTTCTCGTTTACATTTGGCTACAACATGCAAAAAAAGCTAAACCTATTTACAAAAATACTAGGAAATGTGCTAAAGAGAAAAATATGAAACTTAAGGTAACAAATTATGCATATTTTTTTGCCATTTTTTAAAACACTATCACTATGGCATTTTCATCAATTTATTATACTTTTAAAAATACATTTATATTGAACAGCCTAAGGAGCTAGCTGTATCAGATATTATAGCAATGTTTGAAGATATTGCAGCAACATAAACACAAAAGAGACATTTAGATATGGATTCTAATATAATATTATTTCTGGAAATTTTATTGAAGCTCTAAGCAGGCTTAAGAAAGTGGACTGAATAATAGAGAATCAAATACACAATTTTGCATAACACTAAGTAGTATTATCATGGTATATCATAGGTTTAAGGGCTCAGAGGTCAGATAATTTAATTTCCTTAACTCTGGTCTGTAGCTTGTGCTGAGGTTTTCATTAGCACATTAAACAAAAGGGAAAAAAAGAGGACAATACATTTCTCATAACGTGAAATGTAGTCACCTTTTAAATCGCGAAATACTAATTCTTTGATGAAAGGCTGGTGAACATAGGTGTTAGTTTGTGCGTTTTCTTTTCTTTCTTTTCTTTCTTTCTTTTTTTTTTTAATGGTTGGTGATCCAGTATCCATTTTTCCATATTTAATTGTTAAAAAATAACAGAGGTATATAAACCCACAAAGTCTGTTAATACCATTGAAGTGACAATGCCTCCCGGCTCTCAATTCTTCAATGGGAGGCAATCTACACTTACAAGTTTCTTTCAAGTAATCTAATGAAAGGTCGGGAATAAGAGGCTCCAAGCAGCCCAGTTCATGCTTGGGATTTCTAAATTATCAAGTCAGTGAACAGCTACTGCCTTGGCAGCACGTCAGATTTCCGGTGGATATCCAACTGCCTTTCGTTTTTCAGTTTAACTTTAGGAAACTGGAATCAAATGCAGAAGTCAATCCAGAGTAAGAGGCAATAATCCTGCAATTAATTAAGCAAAAATCCATACCGGTTTTAAGTAACTAGCCAAGAATGCCATGATTTGGAATGTGTTGCCTATTAATAAGACAGAATCCATTTTAGAAAATTTCTTACAGGAATTTTAGTGATTTTATTGTAAGAGGATATTAAAAATAAACCTATATCAATGTGATTTGGTTTCTACTTCCTGTACTTATGTATGCTCTCACAACATCCTATTGGAAAATTCATTTAACTGCTAGTTGTCTCCCAATACTTTTTTGTCCTTCCTCTCACACTAATAGATTTAGGTGGATGCATGATCACTTAGCATAAAGCTCAACTTTCCTTAGAGCCAAGCATGACCAACTAAATTCTACCAAAGTAATGTGGGCAGAAGTGTTGTGCATTCTTAAAACAATTGTGTGTGCTCCCTCCACCCTCTTCTCCACCCTCCAAGCTGAGAGATGGCCAGAACATCTTTAGCCAACAAATAGACATCAAAATTTGAAGATGGCTTATCTATTCCTAGAGACTATTACATGAGGAAGTGAAATAAACGTCTTACTTGGTAAGCCACTATACTTTGTTAAAATAGTCTGCTCTTTAATGTGGAAGTTTAATTGGAAATGTAAATACTTAACACAGAAACAATACAGAATACCAGAATATATTACTAGAATATGCTATCTATATATCTATATCTCTATCTATCTATCTATCTATCTATCTATCTATCTATCTATAAAAGCCTAAGCTACCATTATGACCAGTCAACC
Organism: Vespertilio murinus; assembly: GCA_963924515.1. Classification (NCBI taxonomy): domain Eukaryota; kingdom Metazoa; phylum Chordata; class Mammalia; order Chiroptera; family Vespertilionidae; genus Vespertilio; species Vespertilio murinus. Next base: position 8,249,023 of record OZ004709.1, read on the forward strand.
GGTTGCTATGACACACACTGACCACCAGGGGGAAGCTCCTGTATTAAGGGTCTGCCCCCTGGTGGTCAGTGTACTCTACAGACAACCTCCCACAGTCCCTCCACCCACCCAGTTGGCTGGCCCCCATCAACTTTAATTGCTGGCCAGGCTGAGGAACCCCACCCATGCAGCAGGCCTCTAGTATACACATAAATTACTATCAAATGTTAATTTAAAATTACATTTACACATACTTGAATACAGTGGGAAAATAATTACATAAAGGTTAGTAAAAATATTTACGACATAGAAATACTTATAAAGAATGATCTGAAATATGTGAAAGTGCTTTGAAAAAATGCCTGGAAGAAAATATCCCACAATAATACCTGAGTTTATCTTTGGAATTAGGATTAAAGATGCTTTTACCTCTACATCTTTAATAGTGTTTCTGTGTTTTCCAATGAAGAAAAAAAGAGCAGGTATTATGTGAATAACTTATTTGTATAAAAATATAAAAAAACCTCTTTGCATAAGTGCCTCTTATAGCAACTCTAACAGTGAAAGAGAGAGCAGCTGCAGTGAAATTCACACCCACATCTGGAGTGGCATGCACACTGCTAACCTCCTAAACCAAAGCAACCAAAGCACTTACTTAGATTTTAGTTTTGAATTTCTGAGGGTATGTAAGTAAATTTTAAAATCTACTAGGGTTAGACACAACCCCATTGTGTAATCCATACATAACAAAGGCTTTATGTAGTTCCGGTAATGTACATATTCTAATTATAGAAACAAAATCTGGCAAAGTACTGAAGAATAAATCTTACTGTCTATTAAGGAAAAATGCCAGATAGCATTATGCTTTTATTGGTTTAAAATCCACATAAAGTAATATAGCTGCTATTCTCAATATTCTTTCTGCAGAGGGCAGATACTTCTCCAAATCTTCAAAACACCATTTCTTTTTCTACCTGGCCAAAGCTCTCCTTGAAAAACCAAGCCCATATCTCTTCTTCCATTCACTTCTTTCTTCCGTTTTTGCTTTTCCTTATTATTCTTAATTACAAACTAGACATTTGTAATGCAATTTGTTCATCTTCCATCACAAACCCTATCCATGTCATCTCTTTCTTTCACTTATTATATCCTAAAATCCCAAGAAATGATAGGAAATAAAGGATTATGATTTTTGGTATATATACTTAATATCCTATATTTTTAGTAAATTTCAGGCATCAATGCTGCTAGTGATTTTTATTTTTACCTGGCTCTAACCCCATTCAATCCCAGGATAAAACATTTCATCATTCAATCTTAGTCCTACTGAATTCATTTTTCCTGGTGCTACTCAATAATTATATTGATCAACGTTAAGTTCATGTCAAAAAGCTTTAACCCTGTATAACATTAATTCAATTGATAGTGGTTACAGCTTGTTGACAACGACTCTGCGGTTATATCCTTAGTACAATCTATATATATAAAAGGCTAATATGCTAAATGTCCCTACCTCTATTCTAACCAGTCTGTATGACATGCACTGACCACCACCAGGGGGCAGACGCTCAATATAGGAGCTGCGGAGCTGCAGTGACTTGGCAGGGGTGGTTCTCAGGTGCCGCACCCCTACACCGGAGAGGCTTTTGTTGTTGCTGGGCACCGTTTGTCCTGAATCTGGTTTACCTCACACCTTGTGTTTGCATTCCACACCCTGTATGACAGCAACTTTGCAGTGTGCCCTCTTGAACTCTGAGACGTCAGAGAGCTGGTTTCAGCCGGATTCCCGCAGGCCAGGCTGAGAGACCCCACCTGCCTGAGGGACCCCGCTTACTCCGCAGATGCCTTTTGAGCCACAGTGTCACCCAGGTGTGTCTGGCCAGGGAGGAACTGGGGAGGGACCACTGGAGCTGGTTCCAGGGTGTGTCCGGCCCATCTTGCCCACTAACACCCCTCCAGTCACCTTCTAATTTTTTTCAATGTGCACAAATCCGTGCACCAGGTCAATAACAGGGTTATAAAATGTCACGAATAAAGCTTCATAATCACAGGCAAGGAGATTCCATTTCTGATTCAGCGATAACTTACACTGGAGCTATAAATATTAAAAAATAAAAACATCCTGAGTAATAAAGAGTTTCATGTACATATTTTCTTCAAATTCCTTTTGATTTATAATGTGAAAATCAACAAATGTCTCTTAAGTCCTAGTGTTTACTATACGCACATCCTCTGTCTGTATTCTTAGCTTCTATGTAGAAAATACAATTCAAGTTTTTATCATATAATAATGTATGGTTATTATCTTATTTGGATTTCTTTTTCAAATGCATATGAGAAATATGTATTAGCCATTTACTAAATTAAATAAACAAAACCCCACATACCAATTCACCCTCTTCTCTGTGCTATAGCAATAATAGCCCTAATGCTTCTATAAAAGTGTTCAAATATATCAGAGCTAAAATGTTCTCTTTTGTTGAATAGCAAATGATATGGGAGGGAAGGAAGCAAGAGGATGTAGGTGCCTTTGTTGAGTTTTGGGTACAGAGATAATGTAAGGCAGCAGGCTGCTTTATAATAGCAGAGCGACATGAATAAATGAAAAAAATTGCTGGGACAATAAAAGAAAGATGTTCTCTCTCCGTTGCTTCCTTGAAGTCAAACTCTGTTCTATGAACTATCAGAAAAGCCTGCTAGTTACCAGCTAAATTACCGTATTACTAACCGGGCAAAGCCATGCCCTTTTGCATTTTTGAAATGTTGGTTTTTAAATGTCTTCAGGTAAAGGATTTGGACAAATTCTTATATCACACTAATGTTACTATTAACTCAAAATATGAATAGCTGATGCATTCTGAAGGTAATGGAAAGTATTTGGGACTTTCTATGAACTCTCTTACTCTTTCTTGCTACTATGGCAAAAATGAAAGTCCACAGAAATTTGTAATTCTGAGAATAAAAATGTGACTATCCCAAGGAAATTCATGCAAACACCACTCAAAAGAACTTTCAAGAGAAAGAAGAAAGCTAAGGTAATTCTGTTACCAGTCACGCACCTCATAATGACGTTTTGGTCACCTCCTGCCTGCATCGCATGTACCACAGTGACCACATGAGATTGCAATGGAGCCAAAAGTTCCTGTCGCCTGGTGATGTGGGAGCTGCTCTGAAGTCACATGGCGTGCAAAGCATTACCCACGTGTCTGTGGTGATGATGCTGTAAACAAACCTACGGCACCACCAGTTGTATAAAAGTAGAGCACATACAATCATGTGTGGTGCATCGTATTTAATAATGATAATACATGGCTAATGTTACTGGTTTATGTATTTAATATACTGTACTTTTAATAGCAATTCTAGAATGTACCCTTTATACTTATAAAAAAATGTTTGCTGTAAAACCGTATGCCGTGTTCCAACGGCAGCAGCTTCATCCATCTCTTATTTACCGCCTCTCTCGGTGTCATCATTTTATCTCATGCTCAATGTGATCCTGTGTTGATCTGTACAGTGACATGTAGAGGCTTGTAGCCTAGGAGCACCAGGCTATACCATGTGGCCTGGGTGTGTAGTAGGCTATCCCACCGAGGTTCAAACTCATGTTCAAATGGTGAAGCGGTCGCCTAACAACGTGTTTCTCAGAAGGCATCCCTGCTGTTGTTAAGTGAGCGTTGGCATATTAGAATGCGATGCTTATTAAAAATGTAAGGCATCATGTGAAGGAAGACCAAGGAGCACATTTACAATATCAGACGCTCTACCAAGCAAGTTACAATTCTTAGAATTTTACCTCAATGCATTTACATTCTAATGTTTTAGGCACTTCAAATAGGATTAATGCATTAACTTAAGAACAAATGGCTACCGCACAACACCCAGAGGGAGACAGTGCAGTAAAATTTAACAGTAACTTGCAACGATGATTCCAGGGATCTCCAGCACAATGTTGGGATCCAATAAAGGGGTGGACAATGAAGAGGAAGTGTGCTGAGACTTTTATGGGAGGGGGAGAGGAAGGTAGGTTAACTCTAGACTTTGATGAAAGATTATTACTTTTAAAAGCATCTTGTAAATTTACGAGTAATTATTAGAAGATTTTAAATAGGATGTATAACTTTAGAATAATTAGAGGGGGGAAAAGAGAAAAAAAAGATAAGCTGTTCAATTTTTTTTAAAAGGTAAGAAAGAGGCAAAGAGAAGCAATAAGAAAGTATAATAAACTAGAGGCCCAGCGCACAAAATTCATGCACGAGGGTTCCTCAGCTCAACCTGCACCCTCTACAAACCAGAAGCTCTTGGGGGATGTCCTACTGATGGCCCAAGCCCACCCCCGGGGTTCTCTTTTCTCTGCAGGGTTAGAGGTTTCGCTACAGCCATGGAAACAAAGCCCCAATGCCCAGCAGTGTACTCTGTCTGCCAGGCCTGGGGGCTTCGCTGACACTGACACACTAAGGAAGCCCCCAGGCCCTGTTGTCCTGGCTCTGTCTGCAGGGCCTGGGGGTGTTCCCACCGCCACCTTACTAAGGAAGCCCCCCCAGCCCTGCTGTCCGGGTTCTGTCTGCCGGGCCTGGGGCTTCACAGTCATCACCCTGTGAAATAAGCCCCCAAGCCCTGCTGTCTGGGCTCCGTCTGCTGGGCCTGGGTGTGTTCCCGCTGCCCCTGTGCTAAGGAAGCCACCAAACCCTGCTGTCCAGGCTCTGTCTGCCATGTCGGAGGGCAGATCCAGTTTTGCCGCTTGGTCCATGCGAACTCCCGTGGGGCTGACGGGCCCAACCGCTGCAGCACCGGCGGAGAAGGCTGGATCCATCCCTCCTGTGGAGATCCAGCTTCGCCACTTGGTTACCTCAAGTCTGTCTGGGCTTAAGTCTGCTTGGTCTGTGCAGGGCTAAAGGCCCAGATGCTGCAACACCGGTGGAGCAGGAGGGCTGGATCTGCCCCCTCAGGCAGACAGGCCCAGACACTCCAGCAGCGGGGCTGAAGGGACTGGATGCCGCCATCTTGTGGCTATGGGGGGGCCACCATTTTTGTTGTGGAGTAATGGTTAATTTACATATTACTCTTTTATTAGATATCTTATATAATAAAAACCTAATATGCTAAGTGTCTGGTTGTCTATTCAACCAATCAAAGCATAATATGCTAATGATATGCTAAGGCTGCTCAACCGCTCGCTATGATGTGTACTGACCACCAGGGGGCAGACACTCCAACTGGTAGGTTAGCTTGCTGCTGGGGTCTGGCCAATTGGGAATGAGTGAGGAGCAGGCCTAAGCCATCAGTTGGACATCCCCCGAGGGCTCCCAGACTGTGAGAGGGGTGAGGCCAGGCTGAGGGATGCCACCCCCCCCCCGCCCCAGTGCACAAATTTTGTGCACCATTCCTCTAGTATAAAAAAAATTCAAGGAATGAATCCAAATTATTAACAATCATGATAAACATAATTAAACAAAATAATTAATCTGAATTTCTCAATGTCTAATATATTAGAAAATAAAAATATTTCATGATTTAAAGAAAAAAGAAGAGGGAATATATCTACTAGCCTTTTTATGTACCCAATTAAATAAAAGGTAGTAAATAGCAACAAAATGACTTTCTGTTTCATTTAATGGAAAACATGCCATCATTTGTAAACAAAGGAATCATGGAAAGGAATATATGTATAACAGGGTTGTGAAAGACCTATGGAGAATGGTTGGGCCTGGATATACAATTTGTGGAAAAGGAAAAGAACGATTTCTTCTTTTCCTAATGGAGGAGTAAATAGAAATGTCTGCAGATAGAGGCCTTTGACAGTAACAATAACTACTCACACTTCTATAGGGTTTCCTGTGTGCAAGATACTGTTCTAGGTACTTCACACATATTAAATCATTTTATCTTCACAATAATCCCTGCTTTAAGCTGAGAAAACTGAGGTGCCAAAGGCTCATACAACAGAGTGAAAAATTTGGGATTTGAACCTAGAGAGTCTGAGAACATACCTGTGTTTTCAACCTCTCTTCTACCTCATTGAGACCTATGTGCCAATCACTTAAAATAGTATTTTAAAATAATAATATTTCTGCTGAGCAAGTTCATTCTCTTATTACAGTGTCATGAAAGATTTTAAATAATGTCACGGAGAATGGGAAAGGTCAGGACATTCCTAATTGTGAAACACTGCCCACACACAGGAGTAGGACACCAGGCATTTTTGACTCCTGCCCACTAAATGCCAGAATTCTGTATTTTAATTATACAAATAGCACACAGATGCATTCTTATGATTAAAAATCTAAAATACAGAAGTTTATAGAATAAAATTGCCTTCCTTCACTCAAACAATTCTTCTTGCTTCCTCAACAATAATAGGTTGGTTGTTGTGTAAACTGTAATTTGAACATAACTTTCTAACATAAAATGAGCTGTGAAGTACATCCATTTTTTTCTTTGCTTTATTTATCCTAATGATGTTTTTATACTTGAATACATGGGGCCTCTCCAGTGTTTGATTGCCCAATAAAACAAAATATGCTGCTAATTTGTAAAATCATTCTATTACTTGACTTAAACTTTTTGATCTTCTAATATATTAGACATTGAGGACGTGGCGCTCAAAAGACAGACCAACTTCCTGTCTGCTAAGATGGCTCGATGCAAACTAATGCCAAAACTCAAGCAAAACAAAGAGGCAGCTCAGCATCATGAAAGCACCTTAAAAACAAATAAATATTTTTGCTCTGATCCAAGGAAAAAATGGAGAGTCTGTTCATCTACCCCCATGGTTCTCAGAGCAGGTGGTGTCCTCATACTCTGTGGTAGACGGAGGTCCAGGATGCTTGATGCCCTGCCATACAGTGGCTCACTTCTTCCCAAGAAGTAAACCCCAATCTTTCAAGAGCTCCACATGTCCCTCGGGACAGTCATGTGAGTGAAAAACCTGTTTACCTTTTTTTTTTTCTTAACTTATATCCTAACAACAACCCCACACCAAGTAGTTTGTACATGGTTCCCATTGGATTTGAGAACAGTTTGTACTCTGGGGGGAACTTTACCAGGTCTTGTTCACCATTCTGGAAGACCACGCCGCAGAGAGCAATGCCACTAAGCACCACTAGAGTCCTCAGGATGGGACATTTGTATCAGCACTGAACTTGGAGCTGCCACCTCCATGGGGCAAGCTTCTTAATATATTTTTTTTGAAGGTTTTGAGATCAAAGCACTTAAATGTTGAAATAAACATTGTTTTACTCTAAATTATTTTCCTTTAATTTCTCCTTTATATTTCACTGTTCTGATTATATTGACATTTTGTCTTGGCTGTGTATAAGGTTGTATTACCTATGAATTTTATTTCAGGAGAGTGTATGACATGAAGAAATGTTTGTTTTAAAGAGGGACTCAAGCCGAAACCAGTTTGGCTCAGTGGTAGAGCGTCGGTCTGTGGATTGAAAGGTCCCGGGTTCGATTCCGGTCAAGGGCATGTACATTGGTTGCGGGCACATCCCCGGTAGGGGGTGTGCAAAAGGCGGCTGGTCGATGTTTCTCTCTCATTGACGTTTCTAGCTCTCTATCTCTCTCCCTTCCTCTCTGTGAAATATCAATAAAAAAATAAAGAGGGACTCAGGGTTTGTTAGGCTTAAGAATCAGAATTACACAGATACAGGTCAGACAATCCATGTGACCGGAAAAGATAAGGAATGGGGTTCAATGAGGTAAGTTTTTGCCTGACTTCAGAAAAACAAAAACAAAAAGAGCAATTTAAAGCTGGAAGCAAATTCAGTTACCTAAGGCAACCTCTTCAGCGAACACAAGAAGAAACTGAGAACTAAGGGATATGGCAAATATCAAGTGCCCGTTAGTGGCTGGATGGGGATCGAACTGGAAACCCCGTGACAGCTCTTGGGGTAATCCATCCACTGCCCTCTGTAACCGAGAAAGGGAATCACGTAGGTGAAATGGAGAAAACCAAAAGGCACTGGGCAAGCCACCAAGTCTGAAGGTGGCAGTTCTTTTGGTGACCAGAAAATTTTAAGCCTCAGCCCTCAAGCTTTGCTTGTGCCAAGTGTAAAGTGATGATAGAAATTTGAGAATAAAAAGATAAAGGAGGAGATGGAAAAGTCCACTCTGGAAACACTGAAATATAAATTATTTTGCCATAACTGATATGGAAGTCCATTATCATTATTTTTTCTTTTTAATTATGGATAATTTATTACTGGGATAACCGGAAGAGTCTTCACCTTCGGTATGCTTTAGATTACAACCAAGGCCAGACCACTATCACACAATGCCTAACGTGAAACATTTGTTGCTTACAAATGGTTAAATTTTGAGGAGTATTAGGAAAACTCAGTCAAAGCCATCTCTCCTTGGAAATTCTGCTTCCTGAAGCATGCCAGCAAGAACACAAATTTTGGCGGTGGGAGGAGGAATGGGCAACATGACTGATTTTGACCATCGCTGTACCCCCAGTGCCAACACCAATATATCAACCAAAGAGGTGCTCACATATTCACAAAGGGAAGAGAGAGAAGGCGGGTGGGAGGAAGGAAATGAATTAATCCATTCTTGGCCCTCTCATAATATTCAAATACCGTCTGAAGAGATAATATATTTTTCCCAGCACTTCTGCATGAATACATATTAGCAAACCCTATTGTTCTGGCTGTAATGGCATGGCTGTATTGAGTTAATGTGCCTTCCATCTGGTTTACCTAGGGCAAAAATTGTTATGATTCAACAATGCCTTATATTTGAAGCTTTTCTCCATGAAAATATCTTTTCAAGTACAATTCAATTAATTATCTAATAGAGGAGGTTTTTTAAGTCCCCTCTATCCCCACTCTGCCAAGAAAACACTTTAAAATGGCTATGGTCTTAGAAGACTGATAACCCAGTATACCTTTATTTTCTTTAAAACTCATTCATTCTTCAAAGCCATTTAAATTGCTCTTGAGGAATCCAAACTATGTCTCCCAAATATAAGAAACACAAAAACTCTAAAGCTCTGGCTTATATTTAGAACAACGGTCACCAGATTTTCATCTGTACCATAACGTGACCGATCAGATCTTTTAATATAACGTCGAGAACACAGGTATTTACATAATGAACATATATTTTGTTTCTGGTATGGGTTAGGCATATACGACACACATTTTTCAGATTTTTCTCTTTCAATACAATGATTTCTGTATATTTTCCCCCCTGAGAAAGGATTGAATTTTCAGGAAATCCGTGCTGCAAATAAATCCCTAAATTACAACATCTCAGCTCATGTCCTTGAAGGTCTTCCTAGAGAGAGGAGTGCTAAAAGGATGTTTCAGCCATTCTTACTGGCGGATGGTTACCCTTCAGTCCCACTAGCACACAGAAGTCTACAAATTGGATGTAGCAGAGGGTCGCTGCTGACCCTTAGCCCATGTGGAAGGTGACACACACAGACTGGGGCCATTACACTGCTGGCACCTCACCCCCCACTGCCTGCATCCTGATCAATGAGACTGGGAGTCTGTTTTCAGTGGTCAGAATCCAGAAGAACAAAAACCTATCATTGTGCTCCTCTCCCCAAGTCTTCTACATGATTTCATCAATGAAAATGCCCTGCCTTCCTGCCTTACGGTATGAGAGAGCAGGGAAGAGCTCAGGTCCTTGGGTGATTCCGTGTGGATTTTCATCTGGGCTGCAATGACCCAGCTACTTGGTGAAACCGGCTAAAATGACCTCGTCAGAGGGAACCTATTTCTTTCCTCCTCCCTCACATTGCTTCCTGCTTCCACTCACTGCTTATCCCTGTCTGCCTTGTGCCTGGAAGTCTAAGGATTCCCCTGGATTGGGTGCTAATAGAAGGCATAAGTTTGGGCTCATTTTTCTTCGCATTTGGGGGCAGGAGAGGAGGGGGAGGAAAGGGGCGATTTTCAGGAATTGACACCTAGGAGGCTCTCAGTAAATGCTTGTTGAATTAAAATTAAATTAAACAGAGGAGGAGACATTTTTATTCTTTGTGAGCTTTGGGCCCTTCCCTGAAAGGCCCTCTGGTCAAAAGATTTAACCCTTTTGCTGAAGATTTTCAAGCTCACTTCAACTGCAAGGGAGAGAATGTTTAACAGGAAGGGCAACACTTCCATCTGGCTATTTAAAAATTGTGTGGAAGTAATCTTTCTTTGTTCCAGGGCCTTTCAGATTATTTAAAAAAAAATTTTTTTTAATCCAAAATCAGAAGTAGTTTAAATTTCTCACCTGATTGGACAGAGAACAATGAAATAATTTAGATTAAGAAAAGAAAGAGAAAAAAAACTAGACTTAAACGAATTGAGGCATTTACTTGGCTTTGTACCTTTAGATTACAAAGTCTTCGCTATTAAGCATTTTGGGTTTCTATTTGCAGTTGAATAGCTTACCTAGAAGATACCCAATGAATGAAGTTACCCTTAAAAAAAAGAAAAAAGAGCAGAAAGCTATAAAGGCGATAATGAATGTGCGAATGAAAGGCAAAAGGAGAGTAAAATGCTGTTGTTATCCTTTCCTGATAGCATAATTTTATACTTTCAAAAGAAATAAATAGCTTATTTAATCACGTCTTCGTAATTCTTGAGGCAGTGGGGAGTCCTAGCAGAGTCAGATGCTTCTATGAGAGACACAGGGAAATCATCTCGGGCTGAGAGTGAGGGGCAGCTGGTGAGAGCTCGCCTGGAATCCCCATCTCCTGGCCACCAGTACCCACTTCTCCCACTGGTGTGAGGTCTTGCTGCTCCAACAAGCATCATAAGTGAAACTCAGTCAAACACACAATTCATAAGCTGGGTAGAGATTTCCAGCAAACCTGTTACTCTGGTGTCCTTCGCTTTTCATACCACATTCCCATCCAGATTAATCTCTTGAACCTAAGAATCAATCGCCTCTACCCGATGCCACTGACTTTGCAGAAGCCCCTGTAATCTTGAAGCATTAGAAAAACAAATCCCCCAAGTGCCTGTTACTATGGGATTTGCACAGAAATGCCCCACTGGACATTTGAAATATGCGGTCCCCTGTGTCTGGGAGTGGAGGAGGGGCGGGAACGGAGAAGGAGATAGGGAAGCTGATATCTGAGGAGAGGGCATTCCCTGAGGGTTCCTTGGTAACAATGACAAAGAACTCTTGTTGTCTACTTCATCCGCTGAATTTCTAGGAGAGCAGAGGGAGGTTAAAGAGCGGATCAGAGAGCACTGGATCAGAGAGCTTGGGTTTGAATTTTGGCTATGCAATGTGACTTCCAAAAATCTTCCCTAGCAGCAGAATTGGGATAAAAATCATTATATTCTTTATAGCATTGCTACATGGGTTAAGTGACATAAAATACGTTAAGGTGCTTAGCAAAGACTTAGGCATCTAATAAGTCCCCAATAATTTAGCTATTATCATTATTACTAATAATAGTAGTATATAATTATTAATGGGGATTTAGGGGGAAATAGAGATAGGGCAACTGAAGAGAGGGTCTTTGTGATAAGAAACTAAAAGTGATACTGAAGACAGATTTCTAAGTGATGAATAAAATATGATTTCTTCATGATTTTATTTTTTTCTTGAAGTAGAAAGGCACCTAGATTGATGGAGCACGAACACACGAGGACCAAGAGCAAATGGTCCATTTAAAAGACTCAATGTCTTTATTAAAATGTCATCATTCTTTGAAGTCCCAAACTAGGATAAATTAGCCTTGGTCAGGATGTTTACATCTTCATTCTGAGCATCATCAGGCTCAGAGCAATCAGATCCTTGGGGGAGTTTGTCCTGCCCTGGAACGCAGGGGGCTGCCAGACCAGTTGAGGCTCCATGTGGGTGAGAGTTGCAAATGCCACCATAAAATGTTTCCTCGAGGTTACAGTGGTTCAGAGGGACCTACACAGCTCCTGCCCTCATTTACAATCTCACAGACAGAGAGGAACTTGCTCTCAGAGAATCCAGGAAGTGGATCATCCCATTTATGAAAAATATTGGGTGACTCAGTGTTTCCTAAGAGCTACCAACACTTCGGCGGAAAGGAAGCACCAAAGAAGGACTTTCTGAGGCACATTTTCACATTCCATTTTTCCAAAGATCCTTAGCTCTACCCCAGGTTAAGCCAGACTTTGAAAAAAAAAAACAAACCATGAATTTATATTGCATCACGCTGCTGAATTATAATGTTGTTTTTGTTCAAGTCCAATTTGGCATGATAACATCAGCTCCTATCAAGAGACAGTTAAAAAAAAAACCCAACAACTCTAAAAGATGTAACTATATGAAAGGAGTTGAATATTTTGTTCTTTACAGTACACAAAGGCCACTTTGTGACTGTCCTTGGGGAAAATGCTCTGTCGTTTCCTAATCAGAAGCAGTTGGCCCTCTGCTAAGCAACCGGTTTGTTTTTCTCTTTATGGACAATGTAAATTGTATAATTCATCATTTACACCCCTTTCACTAGATACCGGAAAGTCTGTGCCAAATTTTTGTCTCATCTCTAAAAATATATAACAAAACATTTGGATATAGTCTATGTTCTTTTGCCTTTATTTTACTTTTCTTACCATTATATTATCTTTGCCTTATATTTCTCATCATTAAAAATGCATTTTTACCTTGTCATATTGTATGCTGACTTCAGTCATTTGTTATAACTTAATGAATAATGAATGAATGAATCAGTACTTCTGATGATTTAGTTATAGCATGATATTTAAAAGGATAAAGGACAGAGGGCATATCAATGCACATACACCTTCAGAGTTCTAAAGTTTCAGATGGCAAGATTTTTAGAAGCAGGCAGTCACCAGTATAGGTTTAGCTGCTCAAACACAGTGGATGAAATACCTCTCAAATTCTTTAGGTCTTTTCCTCAGGGTGGCATAATGGCTGCTGTCTCTCCTCTAATTCTGCTCTCGGTCAAAGCAGGATGAAACTGATGGGAACAACAGACACCCGTAGGGGTTAGAACTGTGTCCCATCATCAGCCATACTAACAAGGGAAACTATACAGGACAGTCTTAATTACAACCTATAGAGGAGGTGCAGGTAACTGAGTTGGGTTGGAATTAGGTGCTGGCTGTGGCAATAAAAATTCTGTCACAGGCATCAACCCTGGAAATATGGCAGTTTGTCAAAATGATCCTAAACTTTCAACCATCAGTTTAAGTTTGAGTCATATTCTATATTTTCTAAATTTTCAAGGAAAATACAGGCTCATGTTTGACATACAAAATACTCCCACAATATTGGTGGTCTGTGGAAGAGGCACAATAACGCCTGATGATGGAAAGGCATTGCTTTTCCAGACAGCTTAGCAGGCCCTGTGCCCAGGAAGGCAGATCTGAGTATGGAACATGCACCGGCTCATTAGCTGTGGGTGGTACTTTTCTTTTAGAAAGTATTCAACCTAAGACACTTTCAGTTACCCAGAGTATAAATGCCCATTCACTTTATTTAAACCAGAAATAATATCCTATATAATAAAGAGGTAATATGCAAATTGGCCATCACTCCAACACACAAGATGGCCGCCCCAATGTGGTCAAAGATGGCCACCCCCATGTGGACACAAGATGGCCAGCAGGGGAGGGCAGTTATGGGCAATGAGGTCAGCAGGGGGGGCAGTTGGGGGCAACCTGGCCTGCAGGGAGGGCATTTAGTTGTGACCAGGCCAGCAGAAGAGGGCAGTTAAGGGCAACCAGGTTATCAGGGGAGGGCAGTTAGGGGCAATCGGGCCTGCAGGGGAACAGTTAAGCATCAATCAGGATGGCAGGGGAGTGGTTAGGGGGTGATCAGGGTGGCAGGCAGAAACGGTTAGGGGCAATCAGGCAGGCAGGCAGGCAAGTGGTTGGGAGACAGCAGTCCTGGATTGTGAGAGGGATGTCTGACTGCCCACCAGGATCAGGCCTAAATGGGCAGTCGGACAGCCCTTGAGGGGTCCCAGATTGGAGAGGGTGCAGGCTGGGCTGAGGGACATCCCCCTCCACCCCCATGCATGAATTTCATGCACTGGTCCTCTGGTATGTCTATATTTGGCCCTTCAGAAGGTGAAATTAACAGAGCACAATCTCTATGACTATTGTTCTTACAACTCCCATGTTCTGTTTTGTAGCTACACCCTGTAGTATGTGAGTTGATACAAATAACCCATGAGAGTTTGTTTGTTTGGAGTAGGCTCTACCGACTGATTTGGAAATTCTAGAATCATTTTCAAAATATATTTTTATTTATTTCAGAGAATAAGGGAGAGGAAGAGATAGAAACATCAATGATGAGAGAAAGAATCGTTGATTGGCTGCCTCCTGGGCATGTGCCCGGGCATGTGTCCTGACCAGGAATCCAACTGTGACCTCCTGGTTCATAGGGCGATGCTCAACCACTTAGCTATGCTAGGTGGACAATTCTAGAATTTTTAATGGGAGAAACTCCAAGCTGTAAAATTAACACTCTTTTTCAGTTCCAACTTTGACAATCAATTCTAATAGGTTTGGCAGAAGTTCCCTGAGCTCAGTCAATTGTCTGATTGCAAGGTCTCATCAATGTGTAACAGTCATAGAGGAGGTCCAGGCTCCAAGGGCATGCTTTCATAGCAACCACGTATTAGAAACAGATGGGTTTTTAAGGCAGAAGCATGGGGACTCTCACTTGTTAAAAGATGAAATAAAAATAGAATTAAAAAAATAAACCAATCACACTAACAAGTATATTAGCATTCTTGTGAACTCATAAAGAGAAAACATTCATCTTGCAAATGCTCTCCTGAAAAAGCTGAGCATAAAAGCACTTTCAGTGGACAATAAAGTCTAGTAACTTCACTTCAAGGACAATTTCTCCAAAAAGGTGGCTCTGTTAAGCTTGATAGAAGCTCCAGAAATGCTTGGAACTTTAACTGCAGTATCTGGACTCATTTATTAAGGCTTAGTGTCTAGGTATCAGTTTAATAAGTGAAGATTGGGTGCTCCAGTCTCTGTCTCACCCATGATTTTCTTTGACTTTGGACAAGTACTTGACTCTACAGAATTACCTTTCCAGGCTTTTATTTTTTTTCTGTAGAATAAAAATAACTTTAAAAATGGTAGATCAAATATACAAGTCGCAAAGCTGGAGAAATTAAACTAGCAACTCTGTGTCTTGACTCTAAGTATAGATTCGTCTCACCACTTAAATGATTTTCACCTGTTTTAGTAGGAAGCATGGAGACTTGAATAAAAACAAAGCGAAACACTGTCTTGTCTCACTGAGGTTTCTGTCTATATCTAGAATGTCTACTATTAAAATACCATTCTTTATTAACTGTTGGCAGCATCTGGTGAACCACTAAAAATACCCTTTTGTAATGGGACTAAAGAAAGATAAGTAATCTATTTCTCCATGAGTAGACAATTCTCCTTGGTTTGTGGGGAGTGCTACTTAAAATAAAAGGGTTTGACTAAATGACCTCTTGTGTTCCTGTCTAATCAGTCTTATGTGGTGCACTCCTTTAGCAGAAAGAATTTACCTACCAGATCCAGGAATGGCAACAGGCGCATGTGCGCACCCACCCACACATACACACACACACACACACACACACACACACACACACACACAAGCACGCACACACACACACACACCCCACATTTCCATGTATGCATGTGTCTATGTGTTTACAGTTACGGGAGGAGTTACAGAATAGACAGATATGAAGAGAGAAGTGACAGGGGGGAAAATGATGGCCAAACTCTCTGAGAGTGGTGAGCCCGAGAGAAGTAGCAGGAAAAGCCAGCCGAGCCTTTCATCAAACCCTGCCTGAAATTTCAGTGTCTCTTCCTAATAGGATCAATAGATTATCCCGCTGCCTCTCGCAGATGAAAAACACACACACACACTTGGAAGCTAATGTTCCAAGTTTAAGTCAAAAGCAGTAAACAAGGAAAAGAAACCACCTCTATAAAAGTGGCTTCTCTTTTCTTCCTCACTGAGAAAACATCAAAATGCCAAGAAGAGGCAAAATAAAATGGTACATCCTTAAATAAATGGAGGTCAACTTCGTATGCTGGGGATGGTCAGCTATTGTTGGCACGGGTATTGAGTCAACTTTGTAAAGAACAGTTCCACAAAATGACAATTTTACAAATTCCTATTATTATAATTCATATTTCTGTGATGATTTGTATTCAATACAAATTAAATTGTATTCAATACAATTCAATATAGCAGCGTTCTTTATTGGTTAATGCTAGTAATAATAGTTAATACTTAAAGAATGCTTAATGTGTGTCAAGCAGTGTTCTCAGTACTGTTCCTGTGACTAACCAGGATCCTATACTATAGATACCATTATCCCTATTTTCACAGATGAAAATTTTGAAGCAAATTTCCCAAGAGCACGCAACCAGGAAGGGTTGGATGTTAGGATCTGAGCTAATTCTATGTGGGTCTACAGTCCCTGCTCCCAAACCATAACACTGTACTACCATCTAAGAGTGTTCTACATTCACCATATTTTCCATCAATAGATTATACCCTAAAGAACGGAAGAACACCGTACTGAAGATGACAAAGGACAAAAGTTGTTATATCACTACTACTTCTTCTTAAGTATCCCACTTCTTTTTTATCAAACAAAATTTCATGAAATTTTGCTATCCTCCTAAGGCCCTAACACCAAAAATCCCAGATGAATAATGGGTCTTTGGTTTCCAACCAGAACATGTGTGACCATGATCTTTAATCATGTAACTCCAGTCATATCTCTCACTAGCAAATATTCTGCTAGTGTATGACTTAGTATTCCATAAGAGTGCTGAGTTCAAGGACGTACTAACAATCACAATCCTACGAGACCGAGAAAATCCTAAGAAAGAGCACTGGGTTAGACCACAGGGGGCTGGACCCCAGTGTCAGCACAGTGATGTGGAAACGATGCTAATGTGCAGAAAGGGTCAAGGCATGAATGAGAGAGTAGATGCATGAATCATTTCAAACTTCTTAAAAGCATCTTGCCTAGTCCACCTATTGCCTTTTTGTTTTCATTATTTCCAAATAATTCCATAGGAATTTTCTTTGGTTTCCAACTAAAACCTATTAGCTTGGCTCTTTCTGGATCAATAAAACTGAGCTGGGGAATTATTTATTTCTATTTCTACCACTGTGTGTCAGAGGAGTGGTTTTCTTTGAGAAATGAAAGGAATGGTCTACTGTGGAACAAGGTGATCCCTGAGTATGCTCTCCTTTAATGAAGGTGGAAGCTCTGGTCTCACAGTGCTTACTCAATACATCTAAAGAAAAACCAGGAGTCTAAACACTCTTAAGTAGGGCTAGAGTGTACTCAGAATAGTGGCAGGTAAGCACAGCTGAACTTGGGAATCGGACAGTAGGAGCTCCAATAGCAGCAGTGGCTGAAGGGAAACTGAGCTGGAGAAAGAGAGCGAGAGGAAGTGGGGTGAGAGAAGGAAGGGGAGAACGGGGGAGAGAGGAATGACAGCAGAGGAATGACATCTCTGCCTTGGTTGCTCAACCTGTTTTCCCTGTTTGGGGGCTTGGGCAGAAGCCACTGGTGTGGCTCTGCCTGCACCACTGCCCACTCTAATGCCAGAGCAGGGTGGGGAACAGCCTTATAAGGCCCGCAAAATAATTTGATCTGGCCCTGCCAATGCATTAGTGGTGAGTTAGTTCAATGTTTAACCAAACATAGCAGGCTAATGTTTAAGTTGTTAATTCGGTATGGCCAGAGAATGAGGTTATAATTATCCAAATGGCCCTTGGCAGGACCAAGGCTCCCCACCCCAGCCTTAGAGAGTAGAACACTTATTTTTCCTACTTTGCTCAGTGTTCTTCTAGGATTCGTGCAGACTTTGAGGATTGAGCCATAAGAACTCCATCTCAGAATGGTTGCTTCCATATCAACTATGAAGCTGACGTCAAATCTGGTTCCTTTAAAAAATGTGTCACCTTGGGTATGTGTTGGATTTAATTGTTCCCCGTTCTATGACCTCAAGGCAGAATTAGGGAAGTAGTAGGTGTTAGAAATTTGGCTGCCATCCAATCCAAACTGTAACACATCTATCAAGTACAGCTCCAGTAGGTCCCACTTACTTGCTCTTGAGTGCAACGCTCTCTGCACAAGTGAATCACTTCAGTCCCATATCAGGTACAAATGGCTGAGCTGTCCCAGCTCCCTGGAATGTTTTTCTTTTAAATTCTCTAGGACAATCCACTCATGTCTCTACAAAGTCTTAAAAACTGTAACTTTTCTGCAAGCCACAGAGGACAGAAAAGGTGCCCTGCCCTGTCTTTGCATACCAGAGCACCAGCCACCATAAGAAATAATTCTGCTCTGCACAAATCCAGTCATGGATATCAATTACTTGGAAAATTGTAATTTAACTTACTGCTATCTCTATAAATGGACTATTCACAGTAGAAGTCAGATGCTATCCTACCAAGTATTCTGAGGTGAGTGGTTTTCAGGTGTTTTGTTTTTTTTTAAGTGAGCTTTCAGAAGATTTTTGAAATTGATTCTTAAGACCGGAAAGTTGCATTATGGGCTTCAGGTTCAAGAGTAAGAATTTAGAATTTTTAATGCTAATGTAAACAATAACGATGACATGCTGTTTGTAACACGTCGAAGCATGGATGCAATATTTCCAGTTGAGGAAAAAAAATCACAAAGTCAGGTACAGTAGTACAAAATGAAAATTCATATTTTTTCACAAGGATATTTTCATACACAGGATCCACAGAACTCAGAATTTACTACAGACTTCTACTTATTGCTGTTAGTTTGCATAAAGGTCACCCTTGGACTTGTGAAACCACAAAAGCAACATCTGGCTCAACCCACAGTTCTCTAGAGCTGTGTTATTGTTTTAATATCTCTGAGAGGAATTAGTAGAGAACACAGTACACGAAGCATCAGGAACAACCACCCGCATGATCGTTCAAAAATTTCTCCCATTGCTAGGCAACTCAGTAACTTATCCAAAGCTCTACAAGGCTAGACCGTTGGCCAAAAATTACATAGAATTCAACCAGCAGCCCCAAGACTCTTGACACATAAAAGTCACCTTTGCCAGACTTCCTTAATAAAATGAGAAATAGAAAGTGTGGGAGATAAAAAACACAAACGAAGGGGACATCTTTCAACAATAAAGATAAATTTAAAAATAGGAAGCAAGGTTATAAAGACCATGGTCATTTGAAAGCCATCACTGGAAAATTTGTCACTGCATATTAGCCCCTACCTACACTAAAGTTATGATGATAAAAAGACAAATGATCTTGAGGTTTGAGCTACATTTTATCTGCATAATCCTCAGTTTCCTCAACTGCAAAGTAAGACTAACAAGCCTATCTTACTTGCCTCACAATATTATTATGAGGCTCGAGAGAATACATGTGAAATTGATGTGGGAAGTATAAGGTGCTATATAATTGTCAAGTATCATTACCCTGTGCTCACGAGTTATATGTAGGCTCTGTCAGAGGTGTCTTTGTTTCCTATTTAGATGGATACAATGCTTACAATTTATCTAAGGTGATTTGAATATTTTTAGTAACCATAATTATTCTCTCTTTCAAGTTTTCCACCTGGGCAAACGGGACCCTGCACAGGTAATACATTAAAGTAGACTTGAAAAATGGAAATATTGTTTGCTTGTGCTGTGATTTAAGGTCTATCACCATATGGCCACCTTCCGAAGTTAGCAGGAAAATAAATGAAATTTATCTGTCATTTTATTAAAATGGAAAACTTAAGAAAAGAAAAAAACACATTGGGAAAGAATTCTAATAAAATTTTCAAATGAAGAATATGTTGGTAAAATTAACCCATTGCAGGGGGTGAGGTTCCTGCCTCTGGTCCTTTTAGGAAGTAGACTGGGCCACCTCGTGAGTGTGGAAGTGAAATCAGTGCCGGAGCCACAGATGAGGGATGTGGGGCTGAAGAGGCTCTGGAACGAGCCACTCTATAAGCTTTCCCAAATGAGATCAAGACGGTGATTTGTTTGCTTGAATGTTTTAATGGCATGTAGCCTTTCTGTTCAAGAACTGGTCTCCTGTGAATTAAAGACACAGCCGAGGAATGCCCATGTGGCTGGAACGGACATGCGTGCTCTGCTGCCTGCCCTCGGGTGGGCCCATCTGCTCTGCTGGCGGGGCTCCCGCCTACAGGTTGTGCGTGGGCACTGCGGGAGGGGAGGGGGGGAGGCTGGCTTTCGTAAGGAGTCCTTCAGCCAACCTGCACATGGGTCTGTTTGCACCTGACACACTGGCTGGCTCTCTGGGTTCTAAACCAAGTGCTCCTCCCCCCTGGATAACAGGAGGGCAGGGCTGGGCTCGCGCTCCAGGCACCGATGAGCACAGAACACACGTGCACCTTCCTACAGTGAATGACTCAGTGGACGGCAGAGCCACCCGTGAAAGAGGAGGAAGCCTCCCACCTACACGTTGGGAGGGAGAGGTGAGAAAGAACGTGCGTCTCAAAGTCCCAGAATGGGCATTACGCTGTCCCGTGCTCCCCTCCCTGGTGCACCTGTACTTGTATCGAGGTTTGGGGGAGACAGCGGTGTGGGTGGAGCATGCCCTGCCCCAGGGGGCACTGATCACTGAGGCTCCGTGCCCTCCTCATAGCCCTCTCTCAACCCAAGTCTGAAGGCACCGAAGCAAAAGACAGGAGGCCAGACCCCGACGGAAGGATAATAGCAAAATATTTTAATGACCAGCGGCATGGCTCTGTTCCTTATACATATTAAAGAGCAGCAACAACAGGCAAACAAGACCACGGATAAAATAATTGACAGAGATCAAGGCATGTCGTCTACGTTCACATACATCTCCAATGCGTGACTGAGAGACAGGAACCAAAGGCATCTCCAGGAGAAACCGGAGGGTAACAGCTGCTGTGTTTACTCATTCATTCATTCATTCACTCACTCAGTGAATACTTAATGAGCATGGATTGTTGTGCTAGAGATACAAAAGTGAACAAGACGCAGACAGAAACCATTCCCTCACAGAGCTTATATCCCAGTGGGGGAGAGAGACAAACAACCAAATAGATATGTGGGGTGATGTCAAGTAGTCATAAAAGCTCTGAAGAAGACCTAAGCAGGTAAAGGGGATTGAGAGTGAAGGGGTGCTGTTTTATATAAAACTAGAGGCCCAGTGGACAAATGCATGCACCCCCGGGGTCCCTGGGCCTGGCCTGTGGGATTGGGCTGAAACTGGCTCTCCGACATCCCATAAGGGGTCCTGGATGGTAAGAGGGCACAAGCCAGGTCGAGGGATCCACTGGTGCACAATCAGGGTGGGGAGGGACACAGGATGTTGGCCAGCCAGGGAGGGACCGCGGGGAGGGCTCCAGGGCATGTCCAACCCTTCTGGCTCAGTCCTGATTGCCAAATCCCAGCAGCAAGCTAACCTACTGGTCAGAGCATCTGCCCCCTGGTGGTCAGTGCACCTCATAGAGAGGGGCTGAGTGGCTTAGCATATCATTAGCATATTGTGCTTTAGTTGGTTGAATGGATGACCGCACACTTAGCACAGTGGTCAGCAAACTGAGGCTCTCTGGAGCCACATGCGGCTCTCGAGCTGCGGTTTGCCGCTCTGTTGACTAATGAGTTTGCCAACCACTGACAGCATATTAGGCTTTTATTATATAAGATGGGCAGGGAAGGCCATACTAAAAATATTTAACAGAGACCTGTGTGAAGTGAGACAGTGTGCCATGGGAAGCTCTGGGGTTTGAAAAAAAAGAGGGGGGGGCAGTGAGTGCAAAGGTCCTGGGGTGGGCACAGTAGTAAAGTATAGGGAAGGAGGACCAGGAATAGAGTGATAAGACATAAGGTTTGAGAGAGGCTAACAAGTCATATAGAAGTTGTAGGTAATAGTTGGATAAAGACACTAACTAACTTTCAACCTAAGTGTGATAGGAAGAAACTAAATTGTAAGCCAACGGGTGAATGCAATCTCTGATGTGCTCATCTCTCAGGACTAGCCATGGGAAGCAGAAGTAGAAGCAGGTAGTCCAATCATCTAGGTACCAAACTAATATAAACAAGAAATTACAGTGACTTGGATGGAAGGGCTCTCGGTGTAACAGGTGAGGGGAGGTTATATTGGGGGTATATTTGAAAGCACAGCTGACAGAATTTACTGCTGGATTGGTTACAGAGTGTCGGGGGGGGGGGGGGGGGGACAGGAGACAAGAACACCACCTAGGTCAGGGCATGAGCAGCTGGTTGACTTCTGGGAATGCACTGAGGTGGAGGAAAACTACAAGAGCCCTGTTTGAAATGGTGAGGAAGCAATTGTAAATAAAAGTCTAGAGTTCAGACTGCTGTCATCAGGAAATATGGGGAAAACGCTAAGAACTCATCTGTTACATACCAAATGCTCCATACGTTATAGTTGCTATATTGTTCTTGCTGCCAAACTGACACCACATTTTGCCTCGGAGATGTTACTCGAGGAAAAGTTTGATGAATGGGAACAGACTGACCTGATAGAGCAGAACCAGGACTAGCTATCATCTAGAGAGATAATCTGGGCAACGTTATTGTAATACACAGCAATCGTCCCTTAGGAAGGAATGAGAGGGAACAGCCCGGGCCAGTCCGGAGCAATGGTCCTCCCCTGCCAGCCTCCCCTGGAAGCTGTGAGAAATGAAATTCTAGAGATCCATGTCGGATCTACCAACTCAGAATCTTCAAGATGGAGCCCCAGAAGGCGCAATTTACGTGTCCCTGGGGCAAGACGGACACACTGCCCGAGGACGCAGTCTTCCACGCCCTCTGGACGTGAAGTGTTGGCAGCGCGGGTTGTGAAGAGAGCAGGCCAGAAAGACCACTGCGGATGTCTTTTATAGAAAGTGTGCACATGAAGCCCATTTCTTAAATGCATCTGGACACATGTCTAACATTAGGCTTACATTTTCAGAACGGTGCTTTGGGGGCCACAAGGAATGCCCCCCAACTCTGCTGCACCTCAAAGAACATGAAGGACGCCAGCTAAAACAAAAACAGGGAAGGTACCCAAAGAGGGTGAGGACTCAGGGGAACTTGAGCTTTCGTGCTGGGGGGGAGGGGGGAATGTAGTGACACAGCCACCCTGGAATACATTTCAGCAGTTCCTTATACAACAACATCCAGACATCACGCACCCACCGGGCACAGCCCAGGGTGAGTGCCCTGCCACAGGGAAGAAAGCTGAAAGCAATGGATGGACAAACAAGAAAAGTAAGCAAACCAAGCCTCATGGACACAGACAATGATTTGGTGGCTATCAGAAGGAAGGAAGGGGTGGGGATAGTAAATGGTAACGGGAGACAAACATATGGTGACGGAAGACTTGACTTTGGGTGGTGAACACAGGAAGCAATATATGGGTCGTGTATCATAGAAACGTATACTTGAAACCTCATTTTATTAACCAATGTCATCCCAATACATTTAATTGAAAAACACGCACACCCTATGTGGCCACACTTCAGTGCGCCATTTCTTCTTTGATGAGGCCTCAGATATTGTGTTTAAATGACTTACTGTTTAATAAAATCAGTGTCATTTGCCATGGGCCTTACATGTTATATTGATGGCTCCCAAAAGTGTGGTCCCTGAATCATTATCAGCAGCAGCAACTGGGAACTTGTTAGAAATGCAAATTTTCAACTCCCACTCCCCCACCCCTGCCAGATATAACCAATCAGAAACTTGAGGTGTTGGACCCCTGCAATATGTGTTGGCAAAAGCCTTTTAGATAATTCTGATATATGCTAAAAACCTGAACTACTGGTTTTTAAAAATTTATATCCATACTAGAGGCCCAGTGCATGAAATTTGTGCACAGGGGATGGGGGTGGGACAGGGGGTGTCCCTCAGCCCAGCCTGCACCTTCTCCAATCTGAGACCCTTTGGGGGATATCTGACTGCCAGTTTAGGGATTGGGCCTAAACGGGCAGTTGGACAAGCCTCTCACAAACCGGGACTGCTGGCTCCTAACCACTGGACTGCCTGCCTGCCTGATTGCCCCTAACCACTCTACATGCCAGCCTGATAGCCCCCAACCTGCTCCCCTGCTGGCCTATTGATGACTAACTGCTCCCCTGCTGGCCTGATTGACACCTAACTGCCCTCCCCTGGCGGCCTGATCATCCCCAACTGAGGCTGGATGCTGTGGGGACTTGGTGAGGCAGGGCTGAGGAGACTGGGGGACTCCAGCTAGATGAGGTGGGCTAAGAGGACTGGGCACCACCATCTTGTGGCTGTGAGCGCCGCCATCTTCTGAGGGCATGGCAGCCAATTAGCATATCCCTTCTTTATTAGACAGGATATCCATCTCCATGTGTATATCTATATTCATTTCCTGCGTGCCAATTACTCTCTGAGTCAATGTGAAATTAGGACAAAGTTATATGATCACAGAAATTCTTTAAAAAAGGAATTGACTCTTCACTCTAATAAAATCCTCTGAGAGCTGAGACCACGCTTTAACCACACATTAAAGTCCTTACACATCCACTGGGGAGGGAATTCTGACCAACTGCAATCTCTGCGTGCAGCCTGGGCCAGCTTTTACTTCTTCTGTCCCATCCTCCCAGTGCCCTACCAGCAGGAGACTCTCTGCTGCCAGGACTCAACTCGAACACTGCGGTGTGGGCACAGAGCTCAGAATTTGGGAACACCCAAGGAGGACTCAACTTCCTGTTCAGCCACTTCCTGGCTGTGCGATCTTTGACAAATCACAGTTTGAGAGTAAAAAGCAAGGAACCACAGAAACCCACACCTGAAACTTGTCCGTTCAATGTTGACCAATGTCACCCCAATAATAAAAAAAAAGAAAGGAACCACTAATTCACAGGATTGCTGAAAGACATGAGACACGATGTGGGAAGATTGCTTTTCGACTGTATTTCACGGCACACACATTAACTTAATGTGTTAATCATCCTCCTTCCTGTTTACTATTTCCTTTCCAGACACCAGGTGGGCGCAATAATGCATGACCTCCTGCAATGGCCCCAGGACCTGTGCCTACTCCCTTCCTCCTGCTCCCTGGTTGTTTGCTTCACTGCAAGTGAGTTTAGAGCCTTGGGAGGTCTGTGCAGGTTTCACTGTAGAGACAGGAGTGGGTGTGGCGGGCAGTAGTTAATGGTGACACCCACATGCGGATGCACTGGCTGTCCTCCAATTCAAGAAAGCTACTGAGAGGAAATGAGAGAGGCATTGTCACCTACCTCCGGAGAGCCTTCCTTCTTGGAATTTCTGCAGATTTCTCATATTTCATATAATGACACAGTTTCACCTTGTTTCATGGCGTGTCTTTTCACTAATTGTTTCTCTTCTTAATTGCATCTTTCAAGAAAAATGGAAGCCCCCAGAGGACAAGGGCACTGTGCTTCTCCACCTGCTCTGTGTGGTCCAGCCTCTACAAAAGCACTGATGGATGGGCCTTCATCCTTCCCCGTGTCCATACTACCTGGGTAGCTGGAATGTCACCTTGCAACAGACTGATAGCTTCTCTAATGAGAGTTCAGAGCCAATCATTCAGCTGTCAGCTCAGCACCCAGCCAAGCCAAGGTAACATTTCAGGTTCTGCTGAAGAAAAGTATGTTAGCAGGAAGATGCTATTTTTGCATCTGGGATCTACCACATTTTCCTCTTGATCTGCCACTTGGTAAAGACTGACACATGTTTTGACCATGTAAACTCTTTAGTTTTGCAACAGGTCTGTCGAATTTACTATTCACATGCATCTGTTAGTCTTTGTGTTTATTTTGTGGGTTTGCACCAATCTCAATCAGGTTTAATTTTTTTTTGTGTGTGAGGCAGGGGAGGATCATGGACATGGAGATTAGTGGAACAGATCTAGCCCACAGTAATACTGTATACACCTTGGTACTTTTAGGGGAGATGAGGCAAAATTCTTCTGGAAAATACATTGGGCTCTACAAGCTATGTCTGTGCCAGACCTGGCAATCTGGAACATTTCAATGATAGCTAAGGATCTGGTAGACAGTTCCTAGTGGATATATTGGGGAAACCAGAGAACCAGAAATATTAACCAGTGTATATCTGCCACTTTGAGATAAATCTGTCACTTAAAAAGTAACCTCAATTTTCACCTGGTGAGATGCTCAAGCGTAAGTTAAAAGCACAACTTAGAACTTTCTCCAAAAATGGTTGGGAGGTTTTATAATAGGGCACCTCATATTTGTTTCATAACTCAACTCCATAGCCCAAATGTGATAGCAAAGCTTGGAGCCAGTGGTCCTTTGGGGGGCAAAGGGTCAAGGGTCAGCAAGGTGGCCTCATGTGCCTATGGGCATTGAGCTTAGGAAACAAAGGTTGGGGTGGTGGTTGGGCATTCAACCAATGAAGAAACTTAGAACAGAGATCCAGGGAAGCCATAAGCTCTAGGGAAATCCCCCGAAGGACAGGAAATATGCTTGCATTGGGTCTGGTCGAAGGTCAAACCAATTCCATTTATAATTTCTAAGGCAAGTTTACCTCAGGAAGTAGGGACAAATGTAAGGCTAATACATGCAAACCTGTCTACTCTACTTAAATATTACTTCTTATGTGTGACTAGCTATGTCTACACCGCTGTGAGACATCTTTAAGAACGTTGAGAGCAGTGCCTGACTGTGTCGATCTTCCCCTTAATCACAACAATCAAAAAGCCAGTTAACTAAACCACCAGGACTGCCCAAGGCGCCACACTTCATCCGAATTCCTCATCTCTGCAAGCATCCTAGCCACATAAACATTCCTTTCTTCTCTGCCAATCAGAAGCCATCCTGACCCCACCTGATTGCTCACATAGACGGCAACTCTAAAGTCATTCTGTAGCTTCTTTCTTCTTCTTCTTTAAATTTTATTGATTATGGTATCACATAATTGTCCTCATCCCCCTATGCCCATCCCAAACCCCTCCCCACAGACCTCCATCCCCCTGTTGTCCATGGCCACTGGCTAGGCCCATGTGCATGCACACAAGTCCTTTGGTTGATCTCTTCCCCTTCCCCCCCACCCTCCCCACTTTCCCTCTGAGGTATGAGAGTCTGGTCACCGCTTCTCTTTCTCTGAGTCTGTTTTTGTTCATCAGTTTATGTTGTTCATTATTTCCTCTAAATGTGTGAGATCATGCGATCCAAGAAATACCCTTGTAAGAACTGAAACTGAGACAAGCCATAATGGTTATGCTGAGAGGCAAATGAATCAGTCTGAAGTGAGTTCCTCTCTGGGCCAACAGTTCTTTTGAGTCCCAGTTTAGCTTCTTTCTTCTTTCCCTCATAATGTGGTCACAGGGCCCGAGAATGTAAACTCCACCCCTTGTAGCTGTGCCACGCTGAGCAAGTTACTTAGCCTCCCTTTTCCTGCTTTTTTTTTTCTCACCTAGAAAGCAGAGTTCACAATACCACTGCCAGAGGCTGTCGAGAGCCATTAAATGAAATAATGCATGTGAAAAGTTCAGAAGAGCTTCTGACACTTGGTCTGATTCCCAATTCAAGGAGCACACGTCAGATGAGAATGTTTCTTCCCATGGAGAGTCTTGCCCCCAGGTCATGCTAGTGACAACAGTAATTCTCAATCGGTTTCCTTACTTACAGGTGACTTCCGTAGCTCATTTCTGGTAGTTAGCACAGGCGGCCTGGCGGTCTCACTCCAGACTGCGTCAGGGATCCACGCATTGGGGCTGTGAAGCCCACATCTGGACTAGCCCATAATTACTGTCACCTTAAAGCCCTAACGTCAGAAAGAGAAATCCTGATTCAGGGTGGCTAGGGTGGGGTTAAGATACTCGTCCTTTCAACAAACACCCCACACCATCCTTATGCAGGTGGGCCTGGCGGGCATGGCTCAGCCTTTGAGCATTAACCTGTGAACCAGGAGGTCACAGTTGGACTCCTGGCCGGGGCACCTGCCTAGGTTGTGGGCTCGATCCCTGGCGTGGGGTGTGTAGGAGTGTGTAGGTGCAGCCGATTGATGACTCACTCTCATCATTGATGTTTCTTTCCTCAATCCCTCTCCCTTCCTCTCTGAGAGCAATACAATATATTTTAAAACAACGTATTTTTGAGGAATACTGCTAAAAAAAATGATGGGTGGCCAGTTTCATAGTCACCTTGAGCCAGAGGGGCACAAGAAGGCATGGTGATGATGCATTGTGCCAAAAGCAAGTTATCCATAGAATACCATAAAAACGGAATCCAAGTGAGGACTAAGGAACGACTGACTGGAGGGTGAGAGAGGAGGGAATCCTAAACAGTGCAGTCTTGTCACAGGCTTGGGTGAGAGCTTGGAGACACACAAACCAGGGATGACAATGCTTCTGGTTTTGCAGTGTTTGCACTAAATCTCTTGGATGCTGGCTGGGAACGGAAAGAGGGGAGCTAAGAGCAAAAACAAACAAGCACAGCAAAAACAAACAAACAAACAAAGAAGCTGGAGAGAATAGATGAGTTAATAGGAGAAAACAAAGGCAATTGACCATAAATTATCCTCTGTTCGCAGATGAGCAGGACGACTAAAGCTAAGAAAGAAGGGAAGGCCTGCTATCCCTCACCTTTTCCCGCCTTCATGGCCAACCTCAGCCCTCCCCACACACCCGGCACATTCCTCGTGCTCGCTCATGTGGGTCACAGGGCTCTGCTTTTGAAAGCCCTGTGACTGGGTGACGTTGGATTGTTTTGCTTTCATAACAAATCCATAGAGGGCTGGTGATTGAGTACCACTTTCTCAGGGTTCACTCTGTTGTTTTTTTCTTCCTTGTCTATCCAAGGATTCAAATTGGACGAATATGGAACATCCCTCTATGTCACATTAAAAATATTAGGGGTATTTAGAGAACTTTTAAATCGATAGCTGTTATATGCTCCCATAAAAGAAGGCATAAGAGAGAAAACATATTTTTAAACCAATAAAGAAAAAATCCAAGAAAACAAAAACCTCACAAACAACAGAAGTAGGTTGAAGTACCACATCGTCACTGAGAGAAAACAAAAAAAGACAGATGATTTGAAATGTTTTTCTATTTTGAAAATCTAATTCACAGTTTGATAAAATCTTTTTAAATATATATTGTTATTGATTTCAGAGAGGAAGGAAAAGGGAGAAAGAGAGAGAAACATCAATGATGAGAGAGAATCCTTCATTGGCTGCCTCCTGCACACCCCCTACTGGGGATCAAGCACGTGACCAGAGCATGTGCCCTGACTGGGAACTGAACCCTGACCTCCTGGTCCATAGGCTGATGCTCAACCACTGAGCCACTGCAGCAGAGCTTGATTGAAAAAAATCAACCTGACTCTTATATCACTTCCTAAAAGTTGTTTCACTGCATTAACGGGAAGAATTACTTTGCATACCTTCTAATGGTGATAGTTACTTTTACTGGGTTTTGGCTACAAGGAGGAGGCAGACTTTATCTCCATATGGATAAAAAAAATCACCTGACACATTTTGTGTTTATAAATTGAAGCACTGGAGGGGACATCTGGACTACCACCCACAGAATCCACAATGTGCACATTTTACTTTTCTGAAATCTCAGCCCAGTTCATTGTGTAAGATCTCTCTCTCTCTCTCTCTCTCTCTCTCTATATATATATATATATATATAGAGAGAGAGAGAGAGAGAGAGGGGGGGGGGATTCCCCCTCTTCTCAGCCCAGTTCATTGTGTAAGATATATATATATATATATATATATATATATATATATATATATATATATATGAGAGAGGGGGGGATATCTTTTTAAATTCACATGTAGGCTTCACCCAACATTGTGGGGGTGGTTACTATATTAAGAATGCCAAAGTGGTTGAGCACAGAGAGCTGGCTGGTACTGCCAGGGCCAGGGGCCTCAGTTGGGTGAGGATGACTGTGAGGTAACACATCTGCTGCACTAGCTGGATGCTTCCTCCAGCCGGCCCACACAGCGCTATTTCACAAACACTGAATAATGAAGGTTTGGGAAAGTCTATGCCCCAAACACTGTAGAGGCACAACCATTTAAACACCCAAGCAGAATGAGTAAATGGGAAATATAATCAGAGTGAGTCCACGAAAGGAACAGAAGGGAAGAGAAACACAGTACAACTGGTAGCGGGGGTACTGAGAGGATAAGAGAATATTTCCCCAAATGGAGAATGTGTGTTATTTTATTTTATTTTATTTTACTTTTATTTATTTTTAAACATATTTTATTGATTTTTTTTACAGAGAGGAAGAGAGAGGGATAGGGAGTTAGAAACATCGATCAGCTGCCTCTTGCTCACCCTCTACTGGAGATGTGCCTGCAACCAAGGTACATGCCCTTGACCGGAATCAAACCTGGGACCTTTCAGTCCGCAGGCCGAAGCTCTATTCCCTGAGCCAAACCGGTTTTGGCAGAATGTGTTATTTAAAATCAGAAGCAGATACACTGTTCAGGAGCTGCCTGGCTGGGTGGCTCAATGGTTGAGCATTCACCTATGAACCAGGAGGACCCAGTTTGATTCCCATTCGGGGCACCTACCCGGGTTGTGGGCTCCATCCGCTGTGTGGGGTGTGCAGTAGGCAGCCAATCAATGATTTTCTCTCATCACTGATGTTTCTCTCTCTCTCTCTCTCCTCTCTCTCTCTCTCTCTCTCTCTCTCTCTCTCTCTCTCACTCTCCCTTCCTTTTTGAAATCAACAAAAAATATTTTTTAAAAACATTGTTCTGGAGCCATTTCTCTAGCTTACTCAAGAGCAAGATACCTTTTAAAGGTATATAGAGTAAAAGACAGGTGGAGCTGAAATTTATGAATATACAAATTAAAAATTACAAGAGTCTAACGTGATAACTGATCAAAAAGCTAAAATATGAGTAACTGAATGTGGTGGATATTAAGTGAACTCAATCTTTTAAGTTTAGAGAATTGCTAATTGAAAGAATAAGAGTATAACATACTGCCCTTAAATAAACTACAAGAGAATCATATTTAGGGCTATTTCTCCAATCTGCATCTATCTATATGTTATCATAATCACTAAACAATTTTAAATCTTTTGGCCTTTTATTTCTGAATGATCTTGGCTTCCCCTATCCTGGGGTTTGCACCCCAATTATAAAAATCTCTGTTCAAATTACAGCTTCTGTCCACAGACCAGCCTTGTCACTGAGATGCCCTTTCATCTCACAGGACCCAGAGAAAAGTGCCAGCGTGCAGAAAACAGGGAGTCCCCTCTGGAGAGCTGACGTGGGGATGACAATGAGTCCGGACATCTGCATATGCATCTGTCTCTAGCGGTACTGTGTGACAGATCTACTAAAGAGCCCCCAATTCGAGTGATGTGGAGACGCCCACACCCTCACCTCCAAATATCTTCCTGACTGTTGTCAGCTCTAGAAAGAACATAGAAACAGCGAGAAAAACCTGGCAACTTTGAGGAGCAAAGGCAGGGAGGTGTTGGCATGGTTCTTGTTTCTGGTTACAACCCCAAAGCCAGGCATGGAGCAGTTGTGACTCTTTGAGTAAAGGGTTATCAAATAATGGTGCAAGTTATTAAGATGTACTTAAAGAGACCGCTGGGGATAAAACAATTTTATTTTATTTGTATTTACTTGAAAACATAGTCATCATTGAAGAACACAAAACGTGACATACAATGAATACATTTCCAAAAAACTAAATGGATGAGTCAAGAACCGCGAGAATCATGTAGTTAGTGTTGTCTGCAGTGGTTAGAGGGTTACTCCCGTCCAGGGGTTTCCCACTGTAGCCATCAGGAGCCCCTTGGGCTTGCTGCAGGACAGATTCCTGGCTCCATCCCTGGCCTTTCAGCAGGCCTGTGGTGGAGCTTAGAATTTGCATTCACAACGAGTCTCCAGGTGGTGCGATGCTGCTTCTCTGAGGACCACACTTGGAGTTGCTCTGGTACAGTGGTCAACTACATGGTCAACTACAATGTCAATAACTTGGTTTGTCTCTTGGGAGAATTCCCCTAGACCATTTTTATTTGTGATTTCCTCCCTGTCATTCCTTAGTACATGAGCTTCAAGCAGGGAATTCTTGGTCCCATCGTTGATACTCTACTGAGTAGTGATCAAACAACTTGACAAAGTCAGCGCATTTATTTTTAATGTACAATTTCACATAGCAGAATGAACAGGAATGCTTGCTGGCAGGTGCTCCTCCATGACCATTTACACATAGGTTTCGTGTTCGCTGTTTTCTTTCCAACTTAGTAACATTTCCCCACACATTTTCCAGTTCAAAACTGCATTTCAGAGGGATGACGTTCCCAGGTCTAAAGGATACTTGGGGAGGATACCTAAGGGCTGGGGTGGTGCAGCTCTAGAATATGCCAGAAACGAGTCTCTGAGAACGGGGGAATCCCCCAGCCCTCATCATGGACACCCGAGAGGAGAAAGCATTGATTCGGAGTACAAGTACCTTCATCAGGGTGTCTCTGAGCCTCAGCACAGATGGCATGTTCTGTGAGCCTTTCTGCATCACTGTACAAGGACCCCTTCATCCCACTGACCTGGAAGGTGCTTGTCACTCAGAAACAGGTGGGCAATAATCCTTCTAGATTCTTCCTTGAGAATCAATGCTGAGGGATATTTTTCAGTTTACATTTGCATTAAAAAATATGGACTAGGCCGAAACCGGTTTGGCTCAGTGGTAGAGCGTCGGTCTGCGGACTGAAAGGTCCCGGGTTCGATTCCGGTTAAGGGCATGTACCTTGGTTGCGGGCACATCCCCAGTAGGGGGTGTGCAAGAGGCAGCTGGTCGATGTTTCTCTCTCATCGACTTTTCTAGCTCTCTATCTCTCTCCCTTCCTCTCTGTAAAATATCAATAAAATATATTTAAAAAAAAATATGGACTAGACTTCTGTAAAAATGGAGTTGAAGTACTTTTTAAATTTTTATTGAACAACAATAACCAAAACCCCGGATGTTGTACATAAAATAAACATACAAAGACTCTGAAAGTTGGACAGAAGGCAAACCAGCGAGAGGGCCTCGGGGCAAAAGGGTGGTAAATGGCAGGGTGAAGTTTTGTTTTGCCTCATACACCCCAGACGTGGAGCTGAAAAAACCAAGAACCCAGAGATGCCAATAGGCACCGATTTTTTTTTAAAGGGCCAACAAAAGCACGTTCTCTCTAGCCAAGGGACCTGGAAAGAAGCAGCATAAAACAAACAAAGACATTTAGACAATAACAGCTCTGCTCCAGTAAATAAAACAGAAAGAAAAATCAAAACAAAAACGAGTCCTACCACACCCACGCCAACAAAGGCTGAGCAGGGAGCTGACACCTCCACCTCACCTGGCTGACACAAGATGCTCAACACCTACTAAAGCGACATCACAGAAGACCCAGCAGGGAGCTGAGGCCTTCATTCCCATGGTGCAGTGATGAGACCCCCACCTCCCACCGCACTAGGTGTCCATGGAGACTAGGCGGGAGCCTGGCCTCCCACCCTCACCTGGCTGTGCTGTTTCTCCTCCCATTCTTCACCTGTGATGTTACAGGAGCCTGAGGGGGGATGGGGGTGTCATCACAGCTCAGGACCCCATCAGGCTACCTTCCTGCCCCCATCTTGTCAGTGGAGGCCACAGAGGAAACGGAAAAGAGGCACTTCTACCTCTCCTCTTGTGAGAGGTCTCAGAAGACAAGGAGAGGAGCCTGAATTACCACCTCGCCCAGAGCAATGAACTTGGAGCCCCCTCAGGTGACAAAAGAGACTGAGGGGAAAACCTGCACTTCCACCCCCACCTGGCAGTGAGGTGGCAGTACCATCCCCATTTTGCCCTCAGGAGTGATGTTAGAATTCTGCCAAAACAGGTTTACTGGTAAATCAGATCCAGATTCTCTTAACGTAATATAAAATGTCTAGGTTTCGACTGAAAATCGTTCATCATACCATGAACCAGGAAGATCTCACACTGAGTGAGAAAAGAGGATTGAAAGGCGTCCATAAGGAGATGACAGAGATGTTAGGCTATCTGGCAAATTTTTTAAAGCAGCCATGATTTTAAAAAATACTTAAATAAGCAATTAAGAACATGCTTGAGACAAATGAAAAAGTAGAAAGGTTCAGCTGAGAAACAGAACTTATAAAAAAGAACCAATGCACTGTGTGATTAGTGTGATTTTAACAAAAGATCTAACATTTATATCTTGGAGACCTGAAAGAAAATGGACAAGGCATATACACAGCATGGTCAAATTTATTTAAACACACACACACACACACACACACACACACACACACACGACAAAAAAAAATCTGAAAAAGAGAAAGAGAGAAATGGCACTTTATTTTTAGGAGAAAAACCAACTAGAACAGCAGTAGATGTCTCATGAGAATCCACAGAGGCCAGAAGAAAGGGGCACAGCATTTTTCAAGTGCTGAAAGAACAGAACTGTCAACTTAGAATCCTATATCCAGTTAATATATCCTTCAGAAATGAAGGAGCAATCCGGACATTCTCAGATAAAGGAAAACAAAGATTTTATTTTCAGCTGATCTGTCTGCTCTAAAAGAATGACTGGAGGAAGTTCTTAAAACAAAAAGGAAGTAGTGAAAGAAGGAATGTTTGAACATATGAAAGAACACAGTAAAGAAATATATGAATAAATACAATGAGCTTTCTCCTTCAAATGAATTCTAGCCTTCAAAATTATATGCAAAAATTATAGTACTGTCTAATGTGGCTCTAAATATACGTAAAATAAATATTTAAGGCTTTTATGCTATACGTGGGGAGGGTGAAGGGACATAAAGAGAGGTAAGGTGTCTCTGCTCCATTTGAATTGATAAACTGACGATAGTTATAGATGGTGATATATGTGTAATACTTTGAGTAGCTACTAAAAAAAATGTATACAAGGAAGCACACTTAAGAACATTATAGACAGCCCTAGCTGATTTGGCTCATTTTTAAATATATTTAAAAAAAATAAGAACCAAAACATGCCTATGCCTAGATACATCATATATAAATGCCAAAAATTAATGACAAAGAGAGAATCTTAAAGGCAGCAAGAGAAAAGCAAACTGTTACCTACAAAAGAGCTCCCATAAGGCTGACACCTGATTTCTCATCAGAAGCTCTACAAGCCAGAAGGGAATGGCATGAAGTATTCAAGGTAATCTGAAACCAAGATTATCCAGCAAGGCTATCATTCAAAATAGACAGTCAAATAATGAGCTTCCTGGACACAAACACACACACACACACACACACACACACACACAGGCTAAAAGAGTACATTATGACAAAACCGGCATTACAAGAAATGCTAACAGGACTATTGTAGTGAGAAGAAAAACAGAGTGAGAAACCTAAGCACACAGAATTATAATGGCAATAAATAAGTACCTATCAATAATAACCCAAAATGTAAATGGATTAAATGCTCCAATCAAAAGGCACTGTGTAGCTGAATGGATACAAAAACATGATCCAACTATATGCTGTCTACAAGAGACTCACCTCAGAACAACAGACTACACACAGGATGAAAGTGAAGGAATGGAAAAAAGTTTTCCATGCAAACAGAAAAGAAAAAAAAGCTATAGTAGCAATATTCATACCCAACAAAATAGACTTTAAAATGAAGGTCATCACAAGAGACAAAAAAGGTCACCATATAATACTGAAGGGATCAATCCAACAAGAGGATATAACCCTAGTAAACATATATGCACCCAATATTGGAGCATCTAAATATTTTTTTAAAAAAATTCTAGAGGACTCTAAAAGAGAGATGGAGAACAATATAGTCACAGTAGGGGACTTTAACAACCTGAAGACTTGACTGGATAGATAGTCCAGACAAAACCTTAACAACGAAATAGTGACTCTAAAAGACACACTGGATCAGATGGATTTAATTGACATTTCTAGAACATTTAACCCCAAAGCAGCAAAATATACATTCTTCTCAAGTACAAATGGGTCATTCACAAAGATAGACCACATGTTAAGACACAAAACACGTCTCTACAAATTCAAGAAGATTGAAATTACATCAAGCATCTTCTCGGATAACAATGGAATGAAATTAGAAATCAACTATAGTAAAAACACTCCAAAATATTTAAACATATGGAGGATAAATAGCATGTTAATAAACAATGAATGGGTTACCAATTAAGAAATAAATAAAAAATTTCCTTGAAGCAAAGGAAAATGAACACACCACAACCCAAAACTTTTCTAGGACACAGCAAAAACACTTCATTCTGAGAGTGAAGTTGATAGGACTACAGACATAAAAAAAAAAAAAGGAAGAAAGAAGAAAGATAAAGGAAATAAAAACAAAAATCAACAATAAATTATTTAACCCTACAACTTGAAGAACTAGAAAGATAACAACAACAAAAGCCCAGAGTGAGTAGAAGGAAGGAAATAAAAACAATTAGAACAGAAATAAATAACATAAAATTAAGAAAACAACACACAAAAAAATAAATGAAGCCAAAAGCTGGTTCTTTGAAAGGATAAACAGAATTGATAAAATGCTAGTCAGATGCATCAAGAAACAAAGAGGACTCAAATAAGTAAAATCAGAAATGAAAGTGGAGAAGTTACCACTGACACCACAAAAATATAAAGGATTGTAGGAAAATACTATGAACAACTATATTCCAACAAGCTCAACAATGTGGATGAAATGGACAAATTCCTAGAAAAATACAACCTCCCAAAACTGAAATCAGGAAGAATCAGAGAACCTGAATAGACCAATAACTACCAATAAAATAGAAGCAGTAGTCAAAAAACTCACAGCAAGCAGAAGCCCAAGTCCAGAAGGATTCACAGGGGAGTTTTACCAAACATTTAAAAAAGAACTAACATCTGTACTTCTCAAAATATTCCAAAAAAAATCCCAAAGGAAGGAAAACTTCCAAACTCTTTTTACGAGGCCAGCATTTTTCTAATTCCAAAACAAGGTAAAGATACTACAAAGAAAGAGAATTATAGGCCAATACCCCTGATGAACATAGATGCAAAAATTCTCAACAAAATATTAGCAAATCAGATCCAGAAATATATTAAAAAGATCATGCATCATGACCAAGTGGGATTTATTCCAGGGTTGCAAGGCTGGTACAATATTCACAAATCAATAAACATGACATGTCACATAAAAAAAATTGAAAGCCAAAAATCACATAACCATATCAATAGACTCAGAAAAAGCATTTGACAAAATCCAACACCCATTTTTGATAAAAACTCTCAGCAAAGTGGGAATAGAAGGAGCATATCTCAACATGATAAAGGCCATACATGACAAACTTACAGCCAACATCATATTCAATGGGCAAAAATTAAAACTATTTCTCCTGAGAACAGAAACAAGACAGGAATGTCCACTTTCACCACTCTTATTTCACATAGTACTGGAAGTGCTAGCCACATTGATCAGACAAAAATAAGAAATAAAAAGCATCCAAATTGCAAAGGAGGAAGTAAAACACTCATTGTTCACAGATGACATGACATTATACATAGAAAAATCTAGACTCCACCAAAAAACCTACTACGTTTAATAAGTGAATTTGGGAATGTAGCAGGATACAAAATTAACACCAAAAATTGATGGCTTATTTATCCACCAGTAATGAACTCACAGAAAGATAAATAAAACAAATAATCCCATTTACCACTGCAAAAAAAAAAATTAAGATACTTAGAAATAAACTTAACTAAGGAGGCAAAAGACCTGTACTCAGAAAACTATAGAATGTTGAAAAAAGGGATAGAGGAAGATATAAACAAGTGGAAGAATATACCTTCTTCATGGATTGGTAGGATCAACATAATTAAAATGTCCATACTACCCAAAGCAATCTATAGATTCAATGCAATTCCTATTAAAATATTCAACAGCATATTTCACAGATCTAGAACAAATACTCCAAAAATTTATATGGAATCAAAACAGACCCCAAATAGCTGTAGAATCTTGAGAAAGAAGAACAAAGTTGGAGGGATCACAATACCAGATTTCCAGTTACACTACAAAGCCACCATAATCAAAACAGCCTGGAAATGGCACAAGAACAGATATATAGATCAATATAACATTGATAACAGAATAGAGAACTCAGAAATTGACCCAAGCCATTATGCTTAATTAATATTTGACAAGGAATTCAAGATCATACAATGTAGTCAAGACAATCTCTTCAATAAATGGCTTTGGGAAAATTGGACAGATACATGCAAAAAAATGAAACTAATCCACCAACTTACACCATACACAACAATAAACTCAAAATGGATGAAAGACTTAAATGTTAAGTTGTGAAACCATAACAATCCTAGAAGAAGCCATAGGCAGCAAAATCTCAGACATCTTTTAAAAATATATATATATTTTATTGATTTTTTACAGAGAAGAAGAGAGAGGGATAGAGAGTTAGAAACATCGATGAGAGAGAATCATTGATCACATTCCCTACTGGGGATGTGCCCGCAACCAAGGTACATGCCCTTGACGGGAATCAAACCTGGGACCTTTTAGTCCGCAGGCTGATGCTCTATCCACTGAGCCAAACGGCTTTGGCTCAGACATCTTTTATAGCAGTATGTTTATGGATACATCTCCAATGGCAAAGGAAACTAAGGAGAAAATAAATCAGTGGGACTATATCAAAATAAAAAGCTCTGCACAACAAAAGAAACCATTAACAAAACAAAAAGAGAGCCCACTATACGGGAGAACATATTTGGCAATGATACATCTGATAAAGGGTTTATATCCAAAATATATAAGGAACTCATCCAACTTAACAAAAGGAAGACAAACAAACCAAGTAAAAAATGGGCAAAGGACCTAAATAGACACTTCTCCAAAGAGGACCTACAGATGGCCAAGAGACAAATGAAAAAGTGTTCAAAGTCACTGATCATCAGAGAGACGCAAATTAAAAAGACAATGAGATATCACCTCACACCTCTCAGAATAGCTACCATCAACAAATCAACAAATGACAAGTGTTGTTGAGGATGTGGATAAAAGGAACGCTTGTATACTGCTGGTGGGAATTTAGACTGGTTCAGTCATTATGGAAAACAGTATGAAGTTTCCTCAAAAAATTAAATATGGAGCTTCCGTTTGACCCAGTGATCCCACTTGTAGGAATATACCCTAAGGAAATTGAAACATCAATAAGGAAGAATATATGCACCCCTATCTTCATAACAGCACAACATACAATAGTTAAGATCTGGAAATAGCCCAAGTGTCCATCAGTAGATAAGTGGATTTAAAAAGCTGTGGTATATTTATACCATGAAGTATTGTGCAATAGTTAAAAAAAAAAAAGAATCTCTTACTGCTTGAGGCAGCATGGAGAAATTTGGAGAGTATCATGCTAAGTGAAGTTAAGTCAGGTAGAGAAAGACAAATATCACATGACCTCACTGATATGTAGAATCTAAGTAACAAAATAAATGATGAGTGGAGTGGATCCATAGACATGGAAGCATGGAACAGAGTGGGGAATCTTGGAGGGAAGGCAGGGGAGGCTGGGAGGGTAGGAAGTAATCAACCAAGAACCTCCTTATATGTATACTAGAGGCCTGGTGCATGGATTCATGCAAATTGAAGGAAAATTAATTAGAAGAAATATTTCAATATTGCAGCAAGCTAACCCATGGCTGATCCTGCAAGAAATTGGGCTCCCTCCTCCCTTCTCTCTCCTCTGTGGGTTCAGGGTGCAGGTGAACCAGACTTGGGGACAACAGGGCCCTATCAGCAAGCTAACTCACAGCCAGCAACCTAACCTATAGGTCAGAGGGTCTGCCCCTGGTGGTCAGTGTGCATCAAAGCTACCGGTCAAATGGTGGAACAATTGTTGGTCACTTAGGCTTATAGATAGATAGATAGATAGATAGATAGATAGATAGATAGAGCATGACCCATGGCTACAGGCAATGAGGCAGTGAGGGCCTAGGGTGGGGGCAGGGGTGGGCTAGAGGGGTTCCATGGGGGGGGGGAGTGGATATGTGTAATACTTCCAACAATAAAGATTTATTAAAAAAAAGAAAAAGAAAAAGAATGTAGCAAGGGATATCACTACAGAACCCACAGACATAAAAATAATTAAATAAATAACTCAACAAAAATAAACTGGACTACTTAGATGAATAACCAAATCTCAATAAACTTAAATTAACACAACACACACAGCATGAAACAAGTCATTTAAATAGCCTAAAAGTATTATTATTAGCTAAATTGTTCCTGCTCCCAAATTCATTCGTTGAAGCCCCAATCCCTAATACAGAACGTGACTATATTTGGAGATAGGGCCTTTAAAGTTATGATCAGGTGAAAATGTGACATTTGGAGTGGGCCCTAATCCAATGGCCAAGTATCTCTCTAAGAGGAATCTGAGCACCCAGAGAGACACCTAGGCTGCACACACAGGAAAGACCATGTGGGGACCCGGGGAGAAGGCAGTCGCTCACATGCCAAGCAGAGAGGCCTCAGGAGAAACCACACCTGCTGACACCTTAATCTCCCAAGTCTCCAGAACTATGAGAACACATTGTTTATGCTACCCAGTTGGGTTTTATTTTGTTATGGCAGCCTAGCAAAAAATAATAATAATAACAATTTTATACACACACACACACACACACACACACACACGCACACACACAGAGATATTAAAGAAACAGAGTCCTTAACTACACACACACACACACACACACACACACACGGAATAAAGACCAATTCTATACAATCTCTTTCAGCAATTAGAAGAGCATGGAATACGTTCCAATTCATTTTATAAAGCTAGTATTTCCTGATGCTAATAGCAAAGAAGGTACCAAAAATAGTTACAGACCAATATCTCTCAAGAATATGGATATAAAAATATTTAACAAAATATTGGCAAACAGTAGTGTGTATTATGAATTATACGCATAGACCAAGTGGGATTTATTGTAGCAATGGAAGGTTGATTCTAGTAAAAAAATTCACTCAATATACTTCACCATATTAACAGACTAGAGAAGAAAATTACACAATCATATATATAACTTGAGAGGGGGAAAAAAGCACTTTTACAAAAATTAATACCTATTCATGATTTTAAAAATCAGAAAAATTGGAATGAAGGCAAAATTCTTCAATTTTATAAAGAACATCTGCAAAGATTCGACAGCTGACATTACATTTAGTGGTAAAAGATGAAATGTTTTGCCATGAAGGTAAGCAACAAGGTAAATGTCCACTCTCACCACTCGTATTCAACACAGTAGTGAAAGTTCTAGGCAGTACAGTAAGACAAGGAAAGAGAAATACAAGTGTCCACATCGACAGTTCTAAAAAAAATAAAAACTTTCAGTACTAATAAATTGAAGGAAGTTCCTAGGGTGCCCATAGACATACCAAAACAATGAGATTTGACACACTTGCAATAAATACACTGACAGGTTTGCAGTGACATCTCATTGTGGTTCCAATTTGCATTTCCTTAATGATGTTGGGCCTCATTGTATGTGCTTGGCCATTTGTGTATCTTCCTTGGTGAAATATTTCTTCGTGTCATTTGCCCATTTCCTAATTGGACTGTTTGCTGTGTTTTACCGTTAAGTTTTAAGATTGGGCCATTTCCCACAATGGGGGTAAAGGGGTCAAAGGGGCCACGGGATCTCACTGTATCATTTCTTACAGAAGCATGTGAGTCTACTAGTATCTCAAAATAAAAGGTTTAGTTCAAACGTATGGGTAGGATACATTCTAACTTTTCCATGCCAATGTAAAATAAACATCAGTTCATTTGTATCTTTATCTGTCTCTGTAGGTGCAGTTGACATTAAAAGACACACCTACCTATCCAGCTTTCTGTACCATGTGGATACCATCAAATCTGTTCAGAAAAGCACAGCTTGGGTGCTGTCAGCAGTTCTGGGCAGTGTTCATGGCTTATGCTAGCTCTCAGAGAGCCTCTCTCATGTATTTCCTCAGAATAAACCATGCTGGCATCCTTCCTTGACTAAATTCAACCCCACTGGAGGGGAAAAGGATGCCACCAATTTCACAAGTTTAGAAGTTTAGTGTGTCTGTTTTCTTTGCTGGTCATTTTATGCTGGAGCGACCTTTCCATGCTGACATCCTAAACACAACTGTTGGCTGTTCCACTTTTAAAGTAAACCATACATTGTTCTTAGGTGATAATACTACTGAAGAGTCAAGACTAATTGTATATGGTTACCATGAGGCCTGTTCACAAATCTTGCCGTTTTCTTCCATGTGGGCATGTGATCTTCTTCACTCAAGAATAAGAATGGTCACATGACATGCTGCGGCCAATAGAATGTGAGGAGTGGAAGTGGCAAACAGTGCTCCCACATGGAAGCCTTTATGGACTGTGGGTGACGCACTGTGTTCCCTCCCATGTGTAAGGGAAGGGTGAGGATGTTTTGGACGATGAGAGCTTTCTCAGTTTGGGTCTCTGACTGAGGAAGATGTGAAAGAGTCTGATACTAACCAACATGGGCTCATAATATTAGCAAGAAATAAACCCTGGAGGGGGGGGGGTTCTTCAGTCACTGAAATTTTAGAGTTGTTTGTTGGACTTTTATCACTGATGGATGTATTTTACATTTACATTAAACACACAGCACTCTTTGGAATAGGGCACTGTATTATGGTATCAAATTGTAAACTGGTTAATGAGTTCTTCTATGGTGTACTCAATGGCATCTTTCACTCATAACACATGCACACACATACACACACAAAGCAAAATCAAGTCTTGCATCACTTTCCTTATGGCATAAATTAAGAGTGATCATTTGCTAGTGATTCTATGATATAAAGCTTTGTGTAGCTGAGCATACAGAGAAGTGGTGCATCACCCTCTTCACAGAGATACATGAGTCACAGAAATTATATGCTCTGCCCTAAGGATTTCCAACAGCTTCAAAGAAGACACACACACACACACATTTGTCGATGTGTACTATGTAGGGATTGGGATTCATGGTGAACATTAACAATCATATCAACTGCACAGAACCCACTGTTTGCAGAGAGAAATGACCTTGACAAACATTTATTTTCAGACACTGAGCAAACATCTATATATGCATTAGCACACAACCAATCAGACTTCCTTTTGCTAACGACTTGTGCCATGTGTCTGAGGTTCACATTGTTTGGATAATATTTGAAATTATTAAGTTTTTTTTATCATAACACTCACTATGAGTCATGTCAAAAGTTTTCAATGAAAAATTAACAGGGTTTT
The DNA here is from genome assembly GCA_963924515.1 of Vespertilio murinus. Classification (NCBI taxonomy): domain Eukaryota; kingdom Metazoa; phylum Chordata; class Mammalia; order Chiroptera; family Vespertilionidae; genus Vespertilio; species Vespertilio murinus. The sequence continues at coordinate 8,292,231 of OZ004709.1, forward strand.
AAAATAATTTTTTACAAAGATATTGCAACAGATATTTTGATGGTATATGTTATAGTCTCCTAGCAGTGCATACCCTGGACAAAGACTTTTGGGGAAGGTGAAACACGTGACTTAAATTCTTAACTTTATCAATTAGAACTTCCAGCTGTTAAAGATATTTCCCTAATTATTTGGAATGTTCAATAAATATTATTGATATTAAAATTGTCAACAGTTTCAAATGGAACTCAACTTACTATTTTTGAAATTTAAAAAACATATAATGATACATTTCTCAGAATCTCGCCATCACCTGTCTTTGTATAGGCATTCATATACATCTTCTTGCTTTATACATATATTTTGCCTACAAAAAATGAGGCAAAAAATCATTGATATACAAAAAGTGTTGTGTTTTCCACTTATTTCTGTGAAGGGAACAGTAACTAGAAGATCAAAATTAGGAAGTGCCAGTATGTTCACCATGATGGGAATTTAATGCACCAGGATAGTTGTGAACCAGGTGTGACACCCCACTAGTTCCCAGTGTGGACGACAGAATCAGAACTCCTGAGTTTAGTGTTCTCTCTTCCTTTGCGACAGCGGTTATGATTCCTGTCCTCTTTGCACTTCAGTTCCCTTCCCATACAATGAGGACACTCCAGAAGCCAATTGTGAGGAACTGGGATAGTAATCTATAGAGAGCCCATAAAACGATGCCCAGCCCACAGCAAGTATTCAGTCAGTGCAGACACTGTGATGTTTGCTTTAAGGTATCAGGACCCATTTCTCCAGAGTAGCAAACACTTAGGTTCACCTCCTTCACGCCGGAGCCTCTTCTCTTCCCTGGGACACTTCATAGAATCTTAGGTGCCAGGCATAAATCAGTTGCATGTCTATTCTGAAACATTCTTCCACTTGAACACACATGCAACTACCTTTTAAGATTTCAAAGTGGCTATTGAGGCAAAGGAAGAAAAGAACTATATTTCCTTAAAATTAAATAACTCTCTTCAAAGAGGACACTCACCAGTTGAGCGTAGCACATACTCTGTGTGCGTTAAAAAGTGTTGGCTAGCTTTGTAACGCTCCCCAGGTCCATAGGCAGATAATGAGGGGAAACAGTGTGTCTTCTGGTGAACAGAGGAATGTAGAGATAACCAGAATGAGACACAGGTCTCTGAAAAGAATTTAGGAAGTATGTATGAAAGCATTTAAGAAGACCACTTAACTTAGTAAACACTTCCTCATACGTCATTCCTCTGCAAATACGTGATTTTATGGGCATCCTGTTTTGAACTCCCTGACTGGTCCAGAATTCCTTAACACACACTCTTTTAAATATATATATATATATATATATATATATATATATATAATCAATATATATTGATTTCAGAGAGGAAGAGAGAGGTAGAGAGAATCATTGATTGGCTGCTTCCTACATGCTCCCCCCCCCCACTGGGGATCGAGCCAACCTTGATATGTGCCTTTGATCAGAATCGAATGTGGGACCCTTCAGTCCACATGCCAATGCTCTGTCCACTGAGCAAAACTGGCTAGGGATGAACATGCATTCTTATTGAATTCTTTCCTTCAGAGAATTTACCTCAATTTGTAAATAAGGGTTTACTTGTATAATTACTTTATGAAAGTCTGACCCTCTGAAATTGACAGGACTCTCTCATCTTCCTGCTCACCACTGACTTCCGGTGGTTCATCCAGCACCTGGAATAGAGGGGTTCTCAGGAGGTGGAGACGGTACGACTATCCCAAAACCAGAGATGTGGAACTTAAAAGGAAAAGGTCATGCCACATCCACCAGGTGAGGAAAAAGTAACAAGGCAATGCTTTCTCTAAAATAAGTAACAGAAACTAGAAAACGGGAACAGATCTGAGTCAGAAAGGACATGTGTGTATCACAGGATTCATACCTTAATGACAACCAACCAACATCCTATATAAATAGTCTTGGAACATTCAGACTCAATTTCAATATCAAAAACACTTGTGTCCCACGGCGTGCATCTCTCCTGACCACAGCGCTGCCCTCCAGTCTCCCCAAAAGTAACCCTGCAGCCATACTTTGGTGTGTGGAGGAGCTTAACCTCGGAAGAGCAGGAAGATTTGTTCACACCCAAAGATCATGCTCTCATGTAGTTCCAGTTGGATTCTAGCCCCCGTTCCCTTATAATGTTGACGAGGTGTGGATCTGAAATGTGTACATTGAATTTAACTAAACTGAAAGACAAGAATTAAGGAAATTTGTGAATGTCAAAATAATTTCAAAACTCATTATGCAAAGCAGCATTTAAATTACTTAAAAATAGCCGACGGAGATTTAAGAGAGATGTGTATTCAATAGAATGAATATCACCAGAGCTCAACAAGCTCAAAGGAAGAGGAATTCTCCGGAGTTCACTCCACTGGCACATTTTTACCACCACAGAGCACTTAAAACAAGTGAAGATTTGAAAGTTATTTCAACTTAAAGAAAATTTGATGTCAGTCTTCATTGCTCCACAACTCTGTGTAACTGATCGCCATTGCTAAAGGCATGGCATACATGTACACCCTAAAATACAGCCTGCTTTTAATTGCTTTTAATTGCAGACAGCTGAAAGAGAACAGCATACGTCTTCTTTTAAAGCTCCCTGACCCTTTCCAGAGTGACTGGATGAAAGATTATTAAAGTTGACCAGAAATTCCGCAAGATCATATTATGAAGAAAATAATGACCAAGCTTTGAGCCAAGTGCAAACAAATAGATTCAGCTATCTGCTTTATAATCTATTTTCTTTCCGGTTGAATCTTAACTGTGAAAAGCTTGATGGTGCTTATAAATACTACTGTCATCTACAACTGAAGAGGAAATTAGGTTCATTATGACAAAAGGAAACTACTCAGAGGATAGTTGCCATAATTACAGTATTAAAATTAGAAAAAAATTAATTGCTCCCAACGTGTAGCACATAACTAAGAGGATCATCTTGGTAGAGATGTGGGAAATATGTCAAATGTGGACTTTAGGTATAATGGGTTCATATATATATGTATATATATATATATATATATATATACACATATATATATGAATATATATACATATATGATGAATGGGTTAAGAGTACAGCAAAAGTCCAGCTGGCTAGAATATTTCATAACTGTGTGACCTTGGGTGAGTTATCTGGCATCTCTGGATTTTCATCTGTAAAGGTAGGTGCTATTATGACCTACTCTTCCCTTTATGGTGGTATAAGAATTAAATGAGATAAAATTAAAGAGCATAGAACTGTGCATGCAATTTGTGGAGAGCTGTTTTTTCCCCTAAAGTTTCTACCTTTGGAATAAACAAAGTAAGTGGGTTTTCCCCCCATAAAATAAATTAACTCTTTGTACTTCAACAATATAGGTAATTGTCACATTCAAAAGAACCCACAACGCACATCAAATACCAAGTGACCATAATTGATTGATTACAGGAGCCCTTGAAGGTAAACAACTCAAAATGCTTTTTTAAAGAGCAGGAATGAATCTAATGGTGTTTACTTCCAAAGTGTACATGCACCGTTCCCCCCCTAAGTTCTACACGTACCTCCTCAGAGCCAGACCCCCAGTGAGTCTGCCGGAGGGAGGGAAAGTTGTGCCACCCAGGTGCCAGGTGCAGCCCCGGTGCCTTGGCGCCCGAGCACCTTCTGGCCGCCCCTCTGCCCCGCTCTGGGTCGGTCCCCGGACGGACACCCCTCCACCTCCCACCCGGGGGGCTGGGACCGACCTCCCGGCCACCCTCTGCCCAGTGGGAAACTCCAATGTGGGCAACAGGCTCCGGATGCCCGACGCTCACCTGGGCGCCCGGCCGCCCCCGCCCGGGAGGAGCGCCCACTCCCCGCCGCCGCCGCCGCCCCCGCGCCGCCGCGATGGCCACGCGCACGGGCGCCGCGGGCCGGAGGGACCCGCCGCGGATCCCCCGCCCCCGCCCCGCTCTGCCCCCCGCGCCGGCGCCGTCCCCGGCGGAGGCGGCCGCGCCCCTCCCACCGGCTCGGCCCCCGGGACGACCCGGAGGGCGGCGGCGGCGACGACAAAACAACCCGGCCCGCCGCGGCGCCAGCGGCCGCCCCCCAGCCCGGGGCCCGGAGCCCGGAGCCCGGAGCCCGGGGCCCGGAGCCCGGAGCCCGGAGCCCGGAGCCCGGCGGAGGGGAGGCACCTGCGCGGCCCGCGCCCCCGCCCGGAGCTCCTGCCGCAGCCGCCCTCCTCCCGCGGCGCCGCCCTCCGGCCCCCGCGCCCTCCGCAGTCCCGGCCGCAGCGCGCACATGCCCCGCGCTCCCCGCTCCCCGCGGCCCGGCGCGGCCCGGCGCGGGTGGGAACCCCGCGAGTGGGCGTCGCTGGGGCGATCCCCTGCCCCCTCCCGGCCCGCGCTTCCGCTCCGCACTTTTCGGGGGCGCCACGCCTGCGCTCGCCCCGCGGCGGAGCCCGTGTCCCCGGCGCCCGGCCGCCCGGCCGCCCGCCCGGCCGGGGCTGCGGTGCCTGCGCCGCGGGGCTGCGCGTCCCGGGCATCCCCGCCTCCGCGGCTCCGGGGGCGCAGCAGCCCGGCCCCCGGTCCCCGGCCCCTGCACCCCTCGCCCCGAGCCCCGCGCCCCGCGCCCCCCGAGCTGTCACGGAGGAAAACGCCTCGCGCACACACACACACACACCTTGGAACGGACCGGCGCCTCGTCACCCACTCGCCAAACTCCTAGAAGGTGTCCGTTCGTCCGCAGGGCGGCCTGGGCAGGGCGCAGAGCCGCTCTGGGGTTATTTGATGATGTTGGAAGTGCCGGTCCGCTGCCAGAGTTGTGGGTCATGTGGGCACAGCAGCGGCTGGCTGCTGCCAGTACCAGGGTTTCCTGAGGATCCTGAAACTATGATCTCATCCTCCTCCGCCGCCGCCCCCGCCCCTCTCCGCGGGCGCGCACGCACGGCACACACACACACACACACACACACACACACACACATGCACACATGCACCCACGCGCGCACCCACCCTGCACGCGCTCCCCTCCTTCCTGGGCCAGATATTCCTCCGGAGGAATATTCTCTGTTCACGCTCTTCATGGAAAAAAATAAAATTAAAAAAAAAATCCTTCCGGATATTTTTTTTCCCCCCGCTTTTGATGTATGTGCTTTGTTTATTTTCCACGGTCTCCCCTCACACGTGCAAGGGATCAGAGCGCGGAGCCGCAGAATGGAAATTAAAAATAATCGTTTTCGGATGTTGACCCAGATTTTGGTCAGAACCCAAGGACTCCAACAGCACAATTTCAATGTAAAGCCGAGGCAGGGACGCGCCAGGCTCGACGAGGGAATAGCAATGACATGAGCGCATGCGATGGGTTTCCTTCCCGAGCTGCAAACATTACCTCATTTATTTGCAGAGCATCTTTGCAGAGGCGGCGGATGGGAAGGCGACTAAGTAGTCACTTCAGAGACACAGAAGTGGAGGTCAGATAACGTGACCTACCCAAGTACACATCAGTCAATATCTCCCTATTAATATTAATTGCGCCGCTGCTCACAGGTTGTTTGTTCACTATAACCAATTCTGGAAACTTAGATTCTGGGAAATAAGGAAGATATTCTTGATTTTTTTTTTAAAAATTACCTACTTCCTAAGATTGCAAATTAATTAGATAATTGACTTTTAATATATGTTTTCATATAATTTTCTCTACTATATTTGTATGTATCTCCAGTCTCATGTAATTTTCTCTCTTTTTTTTTGGTGTAGGTGCCATATCTGTGTTTGCACTCATATTCATTTGTGTTAACTTCTTAGTAATATCAAGCAATGTTACTCAATATTTTGGGGGTTGTGATCAATTTCATAATAATTTATATAGTTCACTCAAACCCCCTTGAGGTGCCTGATGTATATGAAAAGTTGTGCTATATTTTTAAGGATATTGGGAGGTTTACTATTTGGAACCTGCCCTCCCCTGGTGAGACAAAAAAAAATTATGTATATATTGAAAAGTCCACTGGTGAAATGCTTTCTTATTTTTGTTGTTATGAACTGTCACAAATGAAGTATAAGGTTCTCTCCTTTTCTTTTTTCCTATTTAATTTCTATTCCATGTTAAAAAAAAATATTTGTCTGTGTGCCCCATATTTCATCTGTCTTTGACCCCCCCACACCATCTCAATGACCAAGGTTATATGTAAGCTTTGCCCTTCACCTACACATCCACCACAGGGTCCCACAAAGTGCTCTCCGGTGTGGCTTTTGTTCAGGAGTAGATAGGAAAATGCAGCAGTCTTCTAGTAATCTGAAGAGAAGAGAAATGGTATGAGAACAGGATTAAGGAGAAGGCAGAGGAATAAGCAGTGGAAAGAGCTGGGGAAAAGACAAATAAAAGGGAATAAAATTACAAGATGAGAGAGAGAAAAGGAGGGGAAAAAAAAGGAGAAGGAAAAGAGGACCAGCTTTCAAGTAAAAGCTAAAATGTTCCAAATAAAATTAGAAAATCATATAGTTTCACATTGTTATCAAATATTATCTTTTGATAAGCATACAGGAATTTCATGGCAAGGACACCAGGTGTCAGTCCTATGGAGACTACCTTGAGTGATCTCAGTTTTAAAAATTCAAGTACAGGATCCGCTAGAAGAAATAAACAGTCTGACCTATCAATATGAGGTAACAATGAAAGTGACGATGAGATCAGATAGCCAGGGTATATACAGTGATTTAAGAATAAGTTAACATTGAAATTCAGGGAGATAAATGGAAACCAAAAGCACAGGGATATTAAGGCAGGCAACAAAGAGTTAGGCTTGCAGTATTCAAAGCAAAAACTAATAATAATAATAATGGCATAATTTTATTTTATTTTTATTTTTTTTTTTTTAAATAAATCTTTATTGTTCATATTATTACAAATGTTCCTCATTCCCCCCCCCCATTGCTCCCCTACACCAAGTTTCCATTCAATTCTCTGCCCTTTCCCCATCCCCCATTGTCCTCATCCATAGGTGCAGTTTATGTTCAGTCTCTTCCCGCCCCGCTCCACTCCCCATTTCCCCAAGAATCATCAGTCCACTCCCCTCCCATACCTCTGATTCTATTATATTCACCAGTTAATATTGTTCATCATTTTTACTTCCCTTGGTTTTTAGACTCACTTGTTGATAGTTACGTGTTTGTTCATAATTTTTATCTTTATTTTCTTCCTCTTCCTAAAGAACCCCTTTTAACAATTCATATAATTCTGGCTTGGCAGTGATGAATTCCTTTAGCTTAAATTTATTTGTGAAGCTCTTTATCTGGCCTTCAATTCTGAGTGATAGCTTTGCTGGGTAGAGTATTTTTGGCTGTAGGTTCTCGTTATTCATCACTTTGAATATTTCTTGCCACTCCCTTCTGGCCTGCATGGTTTCTGTTGAGAAATCAGCTGACAGTCGTATGGGTGCCCCTTTATAGGTAACTACCTGCTTTTGTCTTGCTGCTTTTAATATTCTCTCTTTGTCTTTAGCTCTTGGAATTTTAATTATGATGTGTCTTGGTGTGGTTCTTTTTGGATTCCTTTTGTTTGGGGTTCTGTGTGCTTCCTGGACATGTAAATCTATTTCTTTCACCAGGTGGGGGAAGTTTTCTGTCACTATTTCTTTCAATATGTTTTCGGTATCTTGCTCTCTGTCATCTTCTGGGATGCCCATAATTCTGATGTTGGTTCGCTTGAAGTTGTCCCAGAGGTTTCTTACATTATCTTCAACTTTCTGGATTCTCTTGTCTTCTTGCTTCTGTGGAGGAGTGTCCTCTGGCTCTTTGTGTTGCAAATCTTGGACTTGATTCTTACAATCTTCCATTCTGTTTTTAGGACTCTGTATAATATTATTTATTTCAGAGATTGTATTCTTTATTTCTAGTTGACCTTTTATTATTTCTTGTTGACCCTTTATTATTTCTTGTTGATCTTTTTTCATATCCTCATAGGTCTCATTTATTTTATCGGCCTTTTCTAGGAGATTGTTGAACAACCTTATAAGCGTGGTTTTGAACTCTATATCCCGTCGCTTTTTGTCCTCCATTTCTTTCGTTTGTGATCTGTTTCCTCGTTTCGGCATTTTCGCTGCTTCCCTGAGTTGGTAGGTTGGGAGGATCAGCTGTGTCTATGCCAGGAGACAGCCTTATCCACTAGACTTGGAAACCTGCAAAAGCCTCTCTGATTTCAGCTTGGAAGGGGCAGAGTTTCAGGGCGGAACCTACAGCCTTGGCTTCCGGTTAGCCCCGCCCTCTGAGGTTCCTGAGTCTCAGTGTACCTCTGTGTCCTTTGGTACTCGCTGCAAGCACCTCTGAGAGAAAGTCGCCCTGGAGCTTCGCCCGCTTCCAGACAGTGTAGTCTCTCCCCCAACAAGCCCACAACTGGGGTTCAGAGCAGTTGGAAGTGGGGTTAAGAACAGTCCGGAGCTTATGTCTCCTTCCCGCTAGGGCGATCTCGCGGCCCAAACAACAGTCTGTCCTCTGTGCGCGTAAAGTGCGCGACTCAGGGGATCTGCTTTTCGCTCCCCTGAGCTTCTGCCTTACAGCCCAGATTCCCCCTGTATGAGGCTGGGGCCCGAGGGTCTTGCCCAGGACTGGGGTTCAGTGCAGTCAGAACTGGGGCTCAGCACAGTCCTGAGCTTTTGAGTCCTTCCCGCTGGGGCAATTCAGCAGCTCAGCGAACAGTCCGTCCTCTGCGCGCAATGTGCGCGACTCCGGAGCTCTGCCTTTCTCGCCGCTCGGCTGAGCTTCCGCCTTACAGCCCAGATTCCCTCTGTGTGAGCCTGGGACCCCTGGGGTCTCGCCCAGAACTGGGGTTCAGTGCAGTCGGAGTTGGGGTTCAGCACGGTCTGGAGCTTTTATCTCCTTCCCGCTAGTGAACGCCAGCCAGGCACTCAGCCGCCCCTCCTCTCCGGCTCAGTCCTCTCCCCGCGCGCACCGCGCCTCCGTACCTCAGGCTTTTACAGCTCCTCTGGTTTTCCTTCTGGTTTTCTCTTTCCTTCTAGTTGTAGAATTTCCAGTCAGTCAACTTTCCTGTAGTTCTGGATAGTGTCCACTCTATATTTTAGTTGTATTTTTTTAAATTGTTGAGGGCGGCTGCAGTTAGGCTTTTACCTCTGCCGCCATCTTGTTGTCTCCCCTAATTTTATTTTTTAAAATATATTTTATTGATATTTCACAGAGAGGAAGGGAGAGAGATAGAGAGCTAGAAACATCGATGAGCGAGAATCATCGACCAGCTGCCTCTTGCACACCCCCTACTGGGGATGTGCCCGCAACCAATGTACATGCCCTTGACCGGAATCGAACCCGGGACCTTTCAGTCCGCAGACCGACGCTCTACCACTGAGCCAAACCGGTTTTGGCAATGGCATAATTTTAAAGTATTGCAGATTTTCACAAGTGTTTTTTATACAGTCTTTATTGAGCCTGATGATAATGAAAAGTAGGTACCTACCTGGGCTTCCTTTTAAAGGAATATAACTATTTTCCCTAGTTTTCTACATGTTGAATGGAGAAGTGCTGAACATTTTCACTCATTGTTTTGGAAATATCATTTAAATTTCATGACCAGTCAACCCCAAAGATGTTGCCCAGTGTAGCTCCCTCCAATCCTTCTCATCAACAATACCAGTGGACGGATTCCTGGGCATAGATCCCAACAATGATTTATAATCCAGGATTTTGCACAGGCTACTGGAGTTAAACTAGAAACGTTAGCATGTAGCAGACTGTAATGGCTTTGCAGTGTCTCTGGGAGATTTCTGTAGAAGAGGTGGAGGCCCGAATTGAACAGCAATATATCAAGAGCACTTTTCCTTTGATCTGCATACTCATGGCAGGGTGTGTTTTAATCAGAGGTATATTTAGATTTGAGGATTACAATGGGCTTCAGAAATGCATTACAACTCCAGGGGCTCAACATGCACTAGTGGTGTGTATCAGAATACCTTCATTTAGAGAACAATATTTTTAATATGGCTATGAACATGAATTTATGGTTTATACTCATTTAGGCTATCTTTCCCAAGGACAATAAATTATTGATGTTTACTATTTTGCTTTTGATTTTTATTCATTTAAAAAATATATATTTTATTGATTTTTTACAGAGAGGAAGAGAGAGGGATAGAGTTAGAAACATCTATGAGAGAGAATCATCGATCAGCTGCCTCTTGCACACCCCCTACTGGGGATGTGCCCGCAACCAAGGTATATGCCCCTGACCAGAATCGAACCTGGGACCTTTCAGTCTGCAGACCGACGCTCTATCCACTGAGCCAAACCAGTTTCTGCTTGCTCTTGATTTTTAAAATAGTTCATGAGAATGGCCATGGGTAAAATCAGAATGTTCACTATGTTATATGTGTGTGTTTTATAAACATAGTGATATGTAAAGTGTGTATGTGTTATAGGTCAAATAAGAATAATTACTATAACCTATGAGCTAATAGTTTGGGGGCATGAGGCATTAAAATTTTTGGAGCATTTAAAAGACTTGAATGAAAAAAAAAAGACTTGAATGACAAGAGTAAGAAAGAAGATAGGTTCAAAAGGGTTGAAAAAATAAAGACATCACTATTTTATCCATCAGAAATGCTTATATCCCTGGGTGTGCACTACTCTTTCAGGGAAGAATGATATGGGGGCTTGAGGGACACAAAATATATATAAATTCTGCTCCCGGAGACACTGCTTAGCCTTCGGGAAGGAAACGTTCATGAGCAGTCCAACACAGGACTCAAGACGATGGAGCCACTGGGCTGTGGCTCAGGGGACTCAAGGTTGGATTTTTTGGGTGTGAGAGCGACCAGGTTTTGAAGCCAAGGAGGGCAGAAAGAACCCTTTGTAGGCCTCTGACTTTTTCATATACACAGCCCTTTGAAACTCCTGGGTCTCAGACAGAACACCGTCTTCTGACCTCCACTGAGATGAAGAAACTGTGTATGTTTTATGTGAACACACTGAACTGAATCCCCTTGGTACCTTGCTTTTGCTATTGGTACACATACAACTTTTTCTTTGTATGTTTAAGACAAACCAAAAAAATAGTTTTGGATGACAGAGTTACATTGATGTAAGCATATTCATTTAAGTATTATGATCCATACTAGTGTGGGATATTTCTCTTTATAATGATATTTCTTCAGTTTAACAAAGAAAATAATGGTAACTCCACTCGTCTGTATCTGTGCCTTAAATGGTTAGAACAGACTCTCAGCATTTAGAGCATATTTTACAATTTACATTAAAAGAAATAGTGGATATTTACAGATTTGCTTTTTTACTTCAAAGAGAATAGATGCAATTTACTTATTTTATAGATGTAGAGTGGATACTTTAGGATTATATACAGTGTATATTCTGTTCCAAATGCTCATTGTCCTTTGCTTACCATAATTCATAGCATATTCTCGAGTCCAATATTATTCACCCTCCTTGAACTCATATGAAATAATCTTAGAAACACTGACTTAAAACCTAGTCACATAACCCAGACTGGTGTGGCTCAGTGGTTGAGCGTCAACCTATGATCAAGGAGGTCACAATTCGATTCCTGGTCAGGGCACATGCCTGGGTTGCCAGCTCCATCCTTTGTGGGGGAACATGCAAAAGGCAGCCAATCAATGATTCTCATTGATGTTTCTATTTCTCCCTCCCCTTCATCTCTGAAATCAATAAAAATATACTTTAAAAGCAAACAAAAACCTGGTCACATTATGTGTTCTTTTATTACCAATTGTTTTTTTATGTGTTAGGTATCAGGATTGTCCACTCTTTCACCAGGATTGTGATCTCCTTATCCTATCTCTCTCTTACACATTTCACATATCTTGTAGTTGTTCAATAAATACTTACTGATTGCTTTGCTGATTAACCGAAAATGTTACTGTTTTGACACGACATTGCCCTAAATATGAAAGTGATGTGTTCTTTTTCTATTTCCTATTAATATTCATGCATTTTCAGATATTTGGCTATATATTCCTAGCATAGCATTAAAATTTTTATAGTAATGATTTAAAGTTTGATAATAGAAATCTTCCTTCTATATCTATGAATAAATAAAAAAATTAAACGCACATCAGTTTGTTGTTTAGTTACAAGGAGTAATTATCACCCTCAAGTTTCTACCTTAAACAGATGGGATTACCGTAGTATCATTTATTTGGGGTAATGTAATTTTACTTCAAGAAATTTTACAAAACAAATATGGAGGTATTTAAGTATAAAGAATTTTCTTTCATTGATATTTTTTTCTCAGTGTTGCACATTTTTCATAATTTCAAAATGTAAGCCGATTTATTTTTCCAATTATATGCTCATCACGCTACAAAATGGCTCATACTTGTTCAAAGAAAATGAACAAATATTTCAACAATGCAAATATTTATTGACTGGCTAATATGTATTTAAACACATTTGTTTAACAATAGTTCATGTCAGAGAGCTGCAATCTACAATCAACAATCGTTAGGAAATTCAAATTTACTACCTTAGTTTTCATTTCTGAAATAAAAATCTCAATTATAATTTTCTCCATGTGTCCTGTCTAGTAAACCAAATGCCAACACTGGGAACCACTCGTCTGCTCCCTCCGCTTCATCGGATGTGAAAACATTGCTGGTCCTTTAGCCTCTTGGCTGCGATTCTTGTTACAAGGCCGTGACAGAGGATTTGGCTCCTTCTCCTAGACTGTAGTTGCACTGTTTCTGAGATCCCTTCCACCTGCGAAACCTTCGTGAGATAAGCAATTCTCAGGCCACCAGACAGCATCCACCTGTGGGCTGTTCACACTCTCAGCAGGAGCCCTAAAATAGTTAAAAGATGGTTTTAAGCTTCAAAGTAGTTATTCATGGAAAGTCAATAACAACTTTGCTGGCCTTATTTAACACTTATTTTATGGTCACTACGTGTTTTGTGTGTGTGTGTTTGTTTTTTAAACTTTCAATATACGTAACGAACCCATTATCCAGCTGTAGCAATTATTAACCCAAAGCCAAACACTTCCACATCCTCATTCATCTCTCCTTTCACATTATTTCGAAGCACATGCAGATATCACATATACTCGTCCATAAATGGTTGTCAGTCTATGGTTGTGCAGTTTTAAGTTGGAGTTACATCGTGGGTGTGGATAAAGCAGAACGCCACGCTACGTTCCGTGTGCAGGTGCGTTACCTGCTTTAACTTGGCCCGAATTGCACACGGTCCCACTTCTTCAAGCCAGGGTGGCTAGTCACAAAACAGACATCACCCCCATGCCCCCATCACGAGTGCATGTGTGTGGACAGACAGCAAGTGACAGAAAGGCTGTTCATCTCGGAGGCTCTCATCACTTCTTGAGAGACTGCTCCTTTTTACCCGGATGGAGAGACAGCCCCACGGACTACAAGCCCTGTCTTTGTTTTATAGCCGATGCCACGAGGCAAGGTAAGGCCGCGGTCAAGATGTCCACAACATTCTGGGGAGCGTTGATCCCACTCAATCACTTGCACCTGATCAGGCTTTGTTTACCTGCAGCCTGTATCTCTCAGGCATGTGAGGCCACGTGTTGGGGCCGTAGGTTCACGCTGACAACCACAGCTGTTGGCTGTCACGGTCCTGGGAGGGCCCTGCCCTCGCCCTCCAGCTGGGACTTGCACGTGGCCGTGAGAGGACGGTGTCCTCTCTTCAGTCCGAGGCTTGAACCTGTCCAAACTCTGTAGCCGCGCCCCACGGGTGTCCTTCCATATTCTCTCTGTCTCTCTGTCTGTCTCAGTTGGAGGTGACTGGTGGGACAGTCTGATAATTTGGACAGAAGCATGCATCCTGGTCCACGTACAGGCCCGCAGGGCGGCCCAGAAGCCTCGCCTCGCCCCGCCTCCACCGGCGCGTGACCGCTGCCTGCCGGGCTCTCCCTGTGGATGCCATCTGCCTGGAACCTCAGGGGCAGCCGCTTCCCCCTCTTCCGTCACCGGCGGTTCCCAGGCCTAAAACACGGGCCATGGAAAATAGAGAAAAAATATCACCCAGGAGTTCTGAGCGGCCAGCCGTTCTGAGCCGCACAGTGACATCTCGCGATGTGTAGCTGATAACGCGAGAGTTCGCTGGGCGGGTTCTCATGCAGCAGCCATCTTGGTTGTCAGGTCGGAGGTCACGGCCTGCAGGGCTGGTGCCCGGGTCGCCGTGATGCCGTTTCCCCTAGGCCCCAAAGCGCGAGGGTCCAGATGGCGTCGACTCGGACCCGGAAACGCCAGAGAGACGCCCTAAAGCACTTCCGGTAGGTGCAAAGGTGAAAGGTCTCATGTCCTATGGCCTCGCATCCCCTGGTGTCATTCTCCATGAGGACAGCACAGGGAGAGTTTTTGTTTTAAAGAGAAAGACCGCATTCACATACCTTCTTTAAAAAAAAAATATCAATTATATATAATTGATTTTTTACAGAGAGGGATAGAGAGTTAGAAACATCGCTGAGAGACATTGATCAGCTGCTTCCTGCACACCCTTACTGGGGACACATTCACTTACCTCTGATTACAGCGTGTCTTCTCATCGTGCTATTTTATTGTTGGGTATTGAGGTGAATCTCTTCCTGGGTGTAATGTATGCATTCAGCTCTATCACAGGTGTGCACGCACAGGCGAGACGGTGTGTGCAGGGATGGGTGCCCTGCAGCCCAGAGGGGCCTCCTGCCGAGGGACCCAGAAGCACACACACGTGAGGGTCTGTGTGTCAGCGCAGCGCTGCTAGGACGGCTGTGGGGCTCGTGCCCACCGAGTCCTTGTGTGTAACCGCAGTTGCTTCCTTTTTGCAGCTGCATCTAGTCTCCTGCCTACGTCTGTCCCAGTTTGTTACCGAGTTCCCTGTGGATAGGTCTAGGGTTGTGTAGTGTTTGGCACTTCTGGATAAAGCGCCAATGAATATTTAATGAATATTTAGGTACAAACATTTTTTGAGGGTCTGTCTTTTTAAAATAATTTTATTGATTTTTTTTTACAGAGAGGAAGGGAGAGGAATAGAGTTAGAAACACCAATGAGAGAGAAACATTGATCAGCTGCCTCCTGTACACTCCCCATTGGGGATGTGCCTGCAACCAAGGTACATGCCCTTGACCAGAATCGGACCTGGGACCTTTGAGTCCACAGGCTGACGCTCCATCCACTGAGCCAAACTGGTTAGGGCAGGGTCTGTATTTTTTGTTGCTGTTGTTGTTAATTCTCACCATAAGATATTTTTCCATTGATTTTTAGGGAGAGCGGAAGAGAGAGGGAAAGACAGAGAGAAACATCCGTGTTAGAGAGAGACACATTGATTGGTTGCCCCCTGCATGTGACCCAACCAGGGCCCACTCAGGGAGGAGCCTGCAACCGAGGTACATGCCCTTGACCAGAATTGAACCCAGGACCCTTTGGTCCTCAGTCCGATGCTCTATCTGCCATGCCAAATGGTTAGAGCGAGCGTCTGTATTTTTATCTCTTGTGTGAATACGCCTGATTTATTTTATCTTTTTCAAATCTACATGTTCCGTTCTCTTTGTTAAGTACTGGGTAGTTTATCAATTTTATGTATCCATTTTTTATTTATTTTTATTTTTTATTTTTTTAAAAAATATAGATTTTATTGATTTTTTACAGAGAGGAAGAGAGAGGCATAGAGAGTTAGAAACATTGATGAGAGAGAAACATCGATCAGCTGCTTCTTGCACCCCTCCCCCCTATTGGGGATGCGCCCGCAGCCAAGGTACATGCCCTTGACCGGAATCGAACCTGGGACCTTTCAGTCCGCAGGCCGACGCTCTATCCACTGAGCCAAACCGGTTTCGGCTATGTATCCATTTTTTAAAAATCAGCTTTGGTTTTATTGATTTTCTGTTTTGTGATCTTTTCTTTTTCTGACTTCACTCTATATTCCTCCTTTTTGCTTATTCCATGTTTAATTTACTCTTTTCTTACAGTGCTAATTTAGATGATTGACTTGAGACACTTCTTTTTTTTAAATATTAGAATTTAATATTTTTATCTCTAAGCTCTGCTTTAGTTGCATCTCACATATTTTGATATACTGCTTTTCATTTATATTCAGTTAAATTATTTTTCCAATTTTCCCAGGAACATCTTTTTTTTTATTCATTATACTTAGAAGTGTGATTTTAATGTTCCTATATATGTTCCTATATACTATTCCTATATATTGAGGTTTATTTTATGGTCCAGAATATGATTTATCCTAAAAATAATCTGTGTTCACTTGAAATTACTTAATTTTCTTCTGTTTCTGTTTGATAAATTGCAATCAGGGCTAATTGGTTGACAATATTTGTAGAGTCTTCTGTATCCTAGTTTTCTGTCTACTTTTATCCATTATTAAGAGAGGAATGTTGCTATCTCCACCTATAATAGTTGCCTTCATTATCTATAGCTGCATAGCAAATTGCTCCCAAGGTTAGTGGCTTAAAATGATGATACCTGTTTATTAACCCTAAGTTTCTGGTTGGCAAGATTTTCTCTGAAGCTTTGGTTTTCATCAGTTTGACTGTGTGCACTCTTGAGTTCATGGTTGTGATATAAGAAGTAATGGTTCCAGGCTGAAGTCTACCAACAGTAAGTTAGATGCTCTAGTCAAGTTTGTTTACTGCAGAGAATGTCTATTCAGTCAGTGCCAAATGAGCTACAAAGTCAGTTATGCTGTGAGTTATACATTTGCTGTATAGGTGCATTATTGTGGCCTATTGTTTAGCTTGGAACTATAATTATAGAAGTAATGATTACTATGACCACCAAAAGCTAGTAGTTAAAAGAATGTCCACAGTAGCTTTTTCATAATGGACAAAAATTCAAAACAATCCAAAAACCCATTAACAGGAAAATAAATAAACAAGTTATGCTATAGTTGTACAATGGGCTACTCAGCAATATAAAAGAACTAGAAGCCTATTACACAAAGAGATTCATGCAGTAGGCCTTCCTTCCCTTGGCTTCCAGCACCGGTTTTCCTCTGGGACCCGGGACCCAGGCCTTTGCTCTGGCCGGAGTCTGCTACCTTTCCTGCAGGCTCCAGCCACAGTCTGCCGCCTTCATCTTTGCTGCTTCACTGCAGACTTTGACTGGAGTCTACCATCTTTGTTTTCATTGCAGACTCCAGACAGGGTCTGCAGTCTTCGTTTTTGCTGTGGCCAGAGTGCCACTCCTGTAGATCCCTTTGCCCCTGGCCCTCCCTCTCATAGCACGTGTCCTGTCCCACCCTGCCATTCTGCCTGGAGAAGCTGGGTGGCTGCCATATTTTACCTTCTAATTTGCATATCCCCTCCCAATTGGCTGGTGGGCGTGGCAAAGTGATGGCCAGTTTGCATGTTTCTTTTATTAGTGTAGATAGATACACTGATCACTTCCTGTTTCAGACCTAACATGTAAAGAGCTTCAAAGTCACCACTTGTGTTGACTTTGAGAAAAAATTGAACAAATTGAAAATCGATGACTTCTCTTGGATCCCATTAGAGAGCTGAGATATCAGGGCAAACCATCACCCTGAAATCTTAAGAGACAGGCAAAAAACAGAGAATCACAGCCAAGATATACTTATATGCAACAGAAGCCATTGGATCCATTACCTGGAAGGAAGATTTAAATATTAAATTTGAAGAATTGTTAGAGGCTAAATGTAGATTAGTGTGAGCGAGAAATTCTTGGGGGCTGAATTTTGGGAGGACCCCATAGTTTGAGAGGTATTACTTCCAGGAAGCCCTCCAGATTGTCAAGTTGCGGATCCAACTAAGAACCTCTTATAGAGTTGTACTTGTGAAAGTTACAGCCCAGAGACAAATGCCCTCAAATTTAAAAATGGATCAATTCCCTGGAAGGCACAGACTACCAAACCTCACACAAGGAAAATTTGATCACCTGAATAGGCCTATATCCATTAAAGAAATAAATAATAAGTCAACATAAAAAGAAAGCACCAAGTTCAGATGATTTCACTAGTAAATTCTACATTTAAAGAGAATATGAGACCCAATCAAATTCTGGCTGCATGGAAGCAGTGGTTACCGAAGTCGGAGCTTGATTTTTGCTCTGAGCTGCCTGTAAGGAGAGCGCCTCCTAGATGTCTTACTCCTCTGTTCTCTCCTGCAAACAGGCGGGTTTGCATTTTAGCCCGTATCTTGAATATTCTCCCTAGATCCCTTCACCATAGCCGCCACCTTTCTTCAGAGCACCTTTGGGTGCTCGAACTTCTTCACTCTGTTTCAAATAAAATTAGTTCCTCTGGGAAGAGTTTAAGAGCAAATGTGCTCTAGCCTCTCTCCCCCAAAAGTAATAACTTAGAAGAAATGTACCAATTCCTTGGAAGACCCAAACTACCGAAACTCACTCAAGGAAAATCCCCCCCCCCTCCCCAACCCCTCTGCCCTCCTGGCAGACTGGAGCTGAGGGTAGGCAAGCTTCCTAATGACTGACACCCACTCTAAAAGCTGAGCACTCAGTGGGTGGGGCCAGCAGCCTGAGGACCTCCCCATTAGCCTCTTCTGATACAGAACCTCTGCTTCACAAGGAGGGAAAGGGCAATTGTTGCTCCAATATTCCCAGCATTACCAGTACTTCAAGCATGCTAGAGTCAAGACAAAACCTCTGATCCACTGGTGGGGGCTGAGTATCAGTAGAGAGCCCCACCTCTCAACCATACTCAACAGGGACTTAGCCTCAGTATCCCTGAGTCTTCTGAGGGGTGGGGGGAAGGGAGAGAGGTGTTGTGTGCACACACTACATAGAAACTCATTTTTGGACCTTCCTCCAGTGACCTTAACTTCTCTTAAAATCAATGGCAATCAGAATTTTGACTACATGAGAGCTGAATACACATATACTCAAATAACATTATCTCTGTTGCTATCTAATTTATGTTATTCTACTATATGCATTTTCTAACTAGAAAAGAACTAAGTTAGAAAGATTAGGTTTCTATCATCATGTCTAAGGGAGAGTCTCGAGGAGAGCAGAGGCTATAAGCAGGCAGAGTGCTTTAAATTAATGATTAGGGCTATAAAATATTAGATTAAGAGATTAGCATGTCCCGTATCTTTCTCATTATACTCTCAGAACAAAATACATAGTGTTAAATGTAGTTTTAATATGCCATTACTTAGATGAAGTCAGCATTCTAGCTGCTCCTGCAGTGTTTACTATGGCAGATTTTATATTGGTAACCTTAACACTTATAAAATGCTGGCACAGCCCTAGCTGGTTTGAATCAGTGGGTAGAGCATCAGCCTGCAGACTGAAGGGTCCCAGGTTCAATTCCGGTCAAAGGCACATGGCCAGGTTGTGGGCTCAATCCCCAGTAGGGGGTGTGTAGGAAGCAGCTGATCAATGAGTCTCTCTCATCATTGATGTTTCTATTTTTAAATCTCCCGGCCTCTGTGAAATCAATAACAATAAATACAATGCTGGCACAGGCACGATGGTTTTTAATTTCCTATGGCAATCCTGGACAGTAGGTAACATTGCGGGTCCCACCCAACTGAGAAGGGGAGCCTAGTTCAAACCCCGCCCCTTTCAGACGCTTGCTTCCCTGGATAATCTCCCAGGGTCTACTATTAACAAGCATCCACCTGGATTTTAATAGAACTTCTTTACTCTGCTGCTGGACTATCTCTAGGGTGCCTGCATTTGGAGGTTAAAACCTGTGGGTCTGTTAAGACAATGAGATGCCAAGTTGTTGTCTTTTTAAAAATGTATCTTTATTGTTGAAAGTATTACAGGTTCCCCCCCCCTTTTTTTTCCCCCATTGACACCCCCTATCCTGCACCTGAGATTCCTAGGCCTTCTCCACACTATTGTCTGTGTCCATGGGCATGGGTTAGTCATACATGCATATACGTTCCCCAGTTACTCTCTCCCAACCCCCCAACCCCTGCCTTTCCTTTGAGATTCTAGTCTGTTGCATGTCTCTGGATCCCATCTTGTTCATCAGTTTATTTTGTTCTTTAGATTCCACCTGTTAGTGAGATCATGTGATACTTGTCTTTCTCTGACTGGCTGATTTCGCTCAGCATAGTACTCTTTTGGTCCCTCCATGCTCTCTTGGAGAGTAAGGGATGCCACAGTTTTTAATACTTGTTTAAAGATAAACTGAGTCATTTCCTGTAAAATAGAAGTCTAATATGCAAATTGTCCCCTCAGGAGTCTGACCACTCGCTATGACATGCGCTGACCACCAGGGATGGCATGGAACATGGTGAGCATTGGCGAAGTGGTGCTGGCAGTGGGTGGCAGTGGAGGTGCTGCTGGCTGTGATGGCCCCAATGAGAGTGGAACCTCGGCAGGATGGTGAAACAGGTGAGTGGGTGGCGCCAGGGCAAGATGGATGCGAGCAGGGGCCTGATTGCCCTTCGATAGCAACCAGCAGCAGGGGGTGGGGCCTCGAGCTGGGGCCCAGTCCCTACAGGCCACCAAGAGGGATCCCACTGTGCACGAATTCATGCACCCGGCCTCAAGTTTAAAAGCATAAGAATTTACTTGAGCAAACATCAGTTAGAATGGGGCTGCACCAAACTGGCAGGGATTGGAGTGCCCCCCCCCCCCCCACAGCAGCTCAGAGAGAGGTTTTTACAATGAAAAGCAGAAACAAAGTAAGGAAGTTACTGATTAGTTAACATTGAAAGTCTAGATCATTGGTTTTCAACCTTTCTAATGCCTCGACCCTTTAATACAGTTCCTCATGGTATAGTGACCCCAACCATAAAATCGTTTTTGTTGCTACTTCCTAACTGTAATTTTGCTACTGTTATGAATCATAATGTAAATACCTTTGTTTTCTGATGGTCTTAGGTGACCCTGCTAGTGGTTCTCAACCTGTGGGTGATGACCCAAGGTTAAGAACCACTGCTGTAGAGTTAACTGTATTAACCGCTGCTGTAGAGTGGTTAATTGTATTAATTTTTAATCACACAAGTGCCTCACAAATTTTTCTGCGAGAATTCAAGCACAACAGATAAATATAAAGCTCCTTTGACTGCCTTTTCTCACCTTTCATCCTGTCCCTTAGTAGAAGTAATTATTGTTGTCAGTTTGGATATATTACTTCCAGAGTTTTTATTTATTTATATACATGCAAATATATTATAGCTGTTAGTAGATATAAATAGACCTCCATGGAAAACATATGATTTTTATTGATATTTTATTTACTGAACACTATGTGGCAATGAATACTAATGGCTGTTTCCATTTATCTGCTATAACACACAGTACAAGTAATAGTGAAATAAATATATTTGTGTCAGCTTCTTTATGCAAATATAGAAGAAGTGATATTGCTGACTTATAGCGAATAGACATTTTTCATGTTTACTGAGCACCAATATGCCTGGCAATCTTATGAGTGTGGGGTAAGGGTTGTTATGTCTCTATTTTCCAGAAACTGAGGCATAGGGAGGTTAAGTATCTATAATAATAAAAGCGTAATATGCTAATTATACTGGATCTCTTTCTGGACGACCATCAGGATGAAGCTAGGCAGTGGGGGAAGCCCAGGTCCCAGGTGCCTGCAGGCGGCCAGGGGGAAGCTGGGTGTCAGAGAGAAACTGGTGCCGGCAGCTGGGGGAAGGAAGGCCTACTTTTGCGTGAATTTCATACATCTGGTCTCTAGTTTTTAATAAGAAGAGGGAAATCACAGTATGAGAGATTAAGTAATTCAATGAATATGATAGGAGATTAAGGGCCAGAGCAGGGATCTGGATCCAGAGTGTGTCTGACCTCTTAACCTGTCTCTGGAATGGGTACTATCAAAATGAACAAGTAACTAAACAAATTTGTACAATCTCCAGTAGTGTGTGTGTGAGTTCCCATTACTCTTCACCTTCACCAGTGCATGTATTGATATTACAAAATGTTTATGCACTTTCTGATATGAATGGCAAAAAAACAGTATCTTGTTATTTCAATGTGCATTTCCCAGATTTCTGACAATGTTGAATATCTTAATAGTTTATCAGACATTTGTATTTTCTTTTTTAGGAATTTCTGGTAAATATCTTCAAACTGAAGAATTAGATGTAAAATTGAAATGAGTCCATACTGTGGCTCATTCTCTCTCTCTTTCTCTCTCCCTCCCTCACTCCCTCCCTCCCTCCCTCCATCTTTTTTTCTTTCTTTCTTATCTCCCCATACACACACACATACTGTTAGTATGTTTCTCTATGTTTAAACATAAATATATAAAATTTTATGAAACTACTAGAGGCCCGATGCATGAAATTCATGCAAGAGTAGGCCTTCCTTCCCCCAGCTGCTAGCACTGGCTTCCCTCTGGCACCCTGGACCCAAGCTTCCCTGCCCTGGCTTCATCTGGAAGATCATCCAGTCTAATTAGCATATTACACTTACATTATTATAGATTTAGTCAGTGTGTACACCCACATAATACAAACACGGTTTACAGACTTACACTGTGTGTCGCCTTATGTTAATGAGCAGTATATTCTGCACTGATTATTATGGGCTAGTCCACATCTAGCCTTATTGTCTGTGTCTCCATGCCCCGCCCTGGGTGAGTGACCCCCTTAGACTGCATCACGTGGCTTCTTTGCCCTTTGGCTTCTGACTCAATGGTCAGCACCGTGGGAAGTCAGAGGGAAGCAGGGGAGGCAGGCTGAGTACCTATCTCTTCTCTCCACTGCTGTCTCCCTGTGGCTCTAGTAGGAGTTGCCTACACCAAGGCCACGGCTTCTGTTGAGGGAACCACTTGTAGGGCTCCAGCGCTCACAGAGTTCAGGGAGGACAGGTTTCTCCCTTTGCCCTTTGTCACAGCTTCCACCCCCTCCCTTCCTGGGCATTTCCTGTCGCTTTTTGTGCCCTGTGATTATAGCCACTCTTCTGTAAGCAGTTCTTTCATAAAAATCTCCTCAGTTGGGTGATTTTGAGTATCTCTTCTGTGTCTGTCAGGCACAACTTCTAGAAAGAGTACTAATGACATCTTAATCTAAGTACTAGTAAGAGGAGCTGGGAGAATCTCTTTCCTGCTGGCTTCCGGTTGCTCCCCAGTAGGGGGTTGTGCAGGAAGCAGCTGATCAACGATTCTCTCTCATCATTGATGTATCTCTCTCTCTCTCTCTCTCTCTCTCTCTCTCTCTCTCTCTCTCTCTTTTTCTCTCTTTCTCCCCCCTTCTCTCCCTCCTCCCTTTTTCTCAGAAATCAATAAAAATATATTTAAAAATAATAATTTCTTTCCTGATTTTCCTCCAAATCCTCTTCTTTAGGACATCAAATTCTGCATAATTTACTTATTTATTCCACATTGATATCTAGGCCAGCCGGCACTTTTCTCTTTTCTCTTGAACAGAAATAGGTCTCAGGTTCCCTGGGCAGAAGAATTAGAGCATTTTACAATTTTGCCTTAGAACATTATACATAAATTCTATATGAGTACATATTTCCTATAGATGTGTGTTGTGGGTTGTATTCTAAAAATGCACACCATGTAAACATTTCAGAACACCATTTGCAGCGCAACCACTAATAATGAGATTACCTAAAAGAGTTGAATTATTTTTGTTTCTAGTTCTTCCTGTCTTAAATTATAAATGATTCAAATTATTATGCTTCGAAGTCACTCAGAATTGTGCCTTTCTACTTAATTATGCCACAAACAATATTCTCATTTAGGTTCACTTGCTTCATTTCCTATTAAAAGCCTCTTGAGTTTCTTTGTTAAAATGTAACTTCATAATCATGCAAAAATAGTTACACTATCAGATTGGATCACCAATCCTTGTGTTGATATTTCTTCAGTGATTTTTGTTATCTGAAGCTTTCTCACTGGTAGAATTCTTAGGAAGGGTCCTTATTTCTTAAATTCCCGGGTATCCATAAAAACATATGGCTTTTATAATAAAAAGGTGATTATATGACATTTTATCCTAATACCTTGAGTATTGAACACTACCCCTTACAGAGCAGAAACCTGAAAATGCATACACATGGCACATACCTGAGGCATCTAACAAGACTTCATTTTTTAACCAGGGATCTTCCTGATAATTAACAGTCTTTCTAATTCTCACATCTTTCTTCTTATATTTGCATTAAGCATCAATATATATGTCCTTAATTCTGCACTTATCTTTGAAATTTTATAAGGTTAAAATCTAGTAAATTTTTATATAGAATTTATATTCTCTTTGAAGTACATTTAAAAGGCCATATTTTAATTTATACAAATAATATGTATGAATATATGTTATGCATAATTAGAAATATACAAATTCTAAATGAGTACCTATTTCCAAAAATGTGTGTTGTGGGTTGCTCATGGGTAAAGAAGCAAAGAAGAAAGACTCAATTTTGGATATAATGTATTTAAGTAAACATTCTATAGGCAATTGTAAATACATACATGCACTCATTTATAGTATATAATTTAGCTGTACATCCTTAGAGATAACACACATTCACAAACATATCTATAGTAGTTTTTTCATAGTCTAAATCATAAAAATGGCCACAGGTTCCATAGAGACCAGTATATTCTTTGACATATTTTTATTGATTTCAAAGAGGAAGGGAGAGGAAGAAAGAGATAGAAACATCAATGATGAGAGAGAATCAATGATTGGATATGTTCTGCATGCCCCACTGGGGATTGACCCCACAACCCAGGCATGTGCCCTTCACTGGAATCGAACCCGGGACCCTCCAGTCCACAGGTCGACACTTTATCCACTGAGTCAAACTGGATAGGGCGAGACCAGTATTTTTCATATGTTCCAGTCGAGACACTTGTTAATAAATAGAATCAAATTAAAATGTGCTTTCACATATCTATTTCCTTTGAAATGTTCTTCATTATTTGCAAATGCCTCTAAAATATTTCACTTAATTATACCCCAAATTGAGTCCAACTTTTTCTTTCAGTACTTCCTTCAATCATCAGCAACCCACCCACATGCCAAAATAGCACCCAAAACAATTTCCCTTCATATCTCTCACTTCTTTAGTATCATCTGTGATTCATCCCTCTCCTCTTATATTTTCCACATTCCATCTGTCATATCTCCCTTGGGAAGCCTTCTTGGATTCACTCCCTAAACTTCAGGCCCAAGGCACACTCTCTAGTATGCAGCAGCATTTTTAGCACCAAAGCCATGCTGTATTTATGGTTGAAATGAGACTGGGTTTTGAAACCACAGAGGCCTTGGTTCAAAGTTTGGCTTTGCTACTTGTTATTTGGGTGCTTTTATTAATAGAGTAGTCTATCCACTGTTAGTTTCCTCATCAGCAAATCTAAACAATTCCTTACAAGGCTGCAATGAGTACCAAAGAAATGAAGATCCTGGGATAAAGTAGATAGATATATGTTAATGTGGAACTATTTATTTCTGGTTATATACCAAATAATCTGATTATATACCAAATAAATCTGTGTTTTTGCTTTTTTTTAAAAAAATTGAATTATTGGGGTGACAATAGTTAACAAGATTATATAGGCTTCAAGTGTACAATTCTATGATATATTATCTATATACTAGAAGCCCAGTGCACTAATGCGTGCACAGGTGGGGTCCAGTAGGCCCAGCTCCAATTGGGGTGGATCAGTGATAGGCCTGTCAGGAGGAGGAGACAGTGGGAGGTTGGCTGGCTGGCCCACCCTAATCGGGGACCTGATCAGGGCCAGGCTGACTTGGGGGAGGTGCTGTGGACAGTGGGCCAGCTGGCCCTGCCCCAGAATAGGATGAGGGAGGGAGGAAGATCAGAGGCCAGCAGCCTGGGGGAGGGGCCATGGGTGCTTGGCTGGCTGGCTGTGCCCCTCATCAGAGTGGGGGGGGCTTATGGGGGTGGAGCTGGCTGGGGGGAGGGTCTGTAGGCACTTAGCTGGCTGGCCTGGCCCCTGATTAGGGTGGGGGGGGGCCATCTCTCTCTTGGATTACGTGCACTGACTCTGAACTGACCTATGATATCTTCCATAGATTTTCACATTGTCGCTCATTACAGTGAGTGGACCTTGGTTTTACTCTCTGTCCTCATTCCCTCAATTAATAATTTAATATTGCTTACCTGCACGCTCAGGTTTCTAAACCTCATTTGGATCCTGGATTCCTCACTAATTCATTTGGTCCCTGTGGGATGGCCTTGCTGTTAACTGCCCCAGGGAACTTCCGCTTGCCGTATGGAGAACCCAGCCGGAAGATGCTGCCGGGTTTATCTGGGCAGTGTCTAGTCTTTCCACACATGTGGCTGTGGTTCAAAACGATGACTGCCTTTCTCTTCCTTGTGCCCTCGTCGTTAATTGACTGGGAGATGTGCCATGGTATGTGACGGTATTACTTTGTCCTTGGCGTTTGAAACATCTAATCCATTCTCCTTGCACCCAGGTATCCCTTTCTGTGCCCAAAGTATCCAGTCAACTCATCTTCCAGACACACAGCTCTTGCTTTGCTACTCCTTACTCACCAGCCAACCGGGCTTCCTTGTGAGATTATTCCAGTGCTCCAAAGCCTGCCTTTGAAGTTCCTCTTCACCTGACCCTCTTCAGAGAAATGATCTGACTCCCACAGATACCCTTCACTACCTCAGGTCCCCACCCACCCTGCACCAGTCATATTCCTTCTTCTCTTTCTGCCGTTGCTCATGCTGTTCCATTCAGAGGAAGCGTCTTCCAGTCTTCCATTCTCCTCTCCACCAATCAAATGACACCTGTTCTTGGGTCCCAGTCCAGTTCCATCTTTCTCAGGAGCCCTCTCTAACATTGTCCCTCTCCAATACCCCCTTTTCTCCTCCACTCACAGTTTTTACACAGTACCACTTACCGTGATAGTGTACTTTATTGTGCAGCTAATTAAAATATATGAGACAAAGTTTAGTGAATGAAATTCACAGAGAGCGCCAAATCGGAAACCAGAAGTCATTCTGGAACCTTCTGCCATCATTCCACATCACATTCTTGTTAATTTCCCCTCAGTATGTCCTGAACCCATTCCTTTCGACCTGTTTGTTCTGTCCTTGCCAAAGCTCTCCCCTAGTTCTCTTGGTTAGCTGGACTTCCCTCCTCACTGGACTCCCTCTCTCCAGTCTTTACCCATTAGCATCTGTACTCCATATAGCAACCAATGCAAGCTTTCTAACTGGGGGACTCCCCCACTTAAACCCGTCTGTGACTTGCTGATGTTCCGAGGGCAAAATCCAAACTCATTCACATGGCTCAAAAGACCTGTGTATTATGGCCCCAGCCACTTTCCCAGGTTTATTGTTAGCATTTCCCCACATCTTCCTACCCAACATCTTTTGTACTGCATGCCCCAGGCATGCTGAACTCCGTGTAATTTCTCCTGTGAGCATGCTCTGTCTCTTCTCAGGGCCTTACTATCCCCTCTGCCAAGAAACACTGCCTCCTACCTAGCTCCCTTCTCCTGGATAGCACTCTTCTTCCCAGTCTAAACCTAGACATCACGTGGTTAGAGGATCCTTCTCTGAGTCCCTAGTTCTGGGCGACCCTACTCTTCTTTGTTCTTCTGTACCAGAGATTATTCTCCTCCGACAGCGTATCAGATTCTTGGGATTACTCCTTTGCTATCACCAGCTAGTGAATTCCCTGAGGATAATGCCTGCCTATGTTACCCAGTATTTTATTTCCAATGTCTATCACCGTTCCAGATACAAAGTACTTATTGAAAGGAGAATGGAAGAAGGGACAGAAGGAGTAAAGGGTGAAAGAAAGCAAAGAAGAGAGGAAGGAAAAAGGAGAGAATTAAGGAAGAAGGGAGATGGAGGGAGGGATTGCTTTTATACCTAAGCTATGAACTCTTTAATTTATGTCATATAATTCATTTGAATAACTCACAGTCTCGGTTAATTGATTGGCAAGACCCCAATCATACTTAGGTTCTTCGTAGCGTTTCTCACTGCCAGAAACTTCTCCCTCTGGATATCCACCAGCCTTCCTCCCTTACTTTATTCTACATTTTACTCAAATTTGACCTACTCTTAGACTTTCATTTCCACCCATTCCACTCCTATTTCCCGCATGCTCTGTCACATCTTCCCTCTATTTCTTACATGCTGTCAGCTGCTCCCAAGATGCTATATTGGTTTTCTATTGCTGCATAACAATGCACCACAGAGTTGGCAATCTAAAACAATTCTCATTTATTAGCAAACATTCTGTAGGCCCCAAGGTCAGCATGGCATAGTTGAATGCTCTGCTGGTGTCTCACAGGATAAATAAGGGATTAGCAGGGCTGATTTTTCACCTGGAGGCTCTGGGGAAAATCTGGTTTGGGGCTCATTCAGGTTGTTGGCAGCAATCAGTGACTGTAGTTGTAGAAGTGAGTCCAGGTTTCCCTGCTGACTGTGATCAGGGGCTGCTCTCTGCTCCTAGAGCAGTGTTTCCCAAACTTCTCTCAGGATCAGAATCACCTGGTGGAGTTGTTAAAATACAGATTCCTGAATCCCAACCAAGAAGTGCTAAACTAGAATTTTTGGGAACATGTAGGTAAAATTGTATACTTAACTAGTGCTCTAAGCTTAGAGGATTCTCTTAGGACAGGTCCTTGCCATAGGATCCCCTTCCTCATCAGGATCAGAGAATCTTCCGGGTGAATCCTGCTGTACTTTGAATCTGACTTCCCTGTTTCACACCTGCAGATACAGATAAGGGTTTATGGTATTATGTCAAGATCATCCAGATAATCTCCCTATCCTAAATTCAGCTGATTTGAGACCTTAATTACATCTACAGAATCTCTTGTCATATAAGGTAACATAATTACATGTAAGGTAACATAATTTGCATCATATTCACAGGTTCCACCCCAACACAGAGCCAGGGGCATCACAAAAGGGTAAGGGTCCCTGGGTGATACCTTTATTTTATTTTTTTATTTTTAAAAAATATTTTTATTGATTTCAGAGAAGAAGGGAGAGAGAGAGAGAGAGAGAGAGAGAGAGAGAGAGAGAGAGAGAGAGAGAGAGAGACATCCATGATGCCAGAGAATGATTGATCGGCTGCCTCCTGCATGCCCCCTACTGGGGATTGAGTTTAGGCACTGACCAGGAAACAGACCATAACTTCTGGGTTCATAGGTTGATGATGCTCAACCACTGAGTCGCACCGGCTGGCTCCTGTCTACCACAAATACCATGTGATATCCTAATTGATCAATCAATTGATTGATGGGTGTTGGCCTCCCTCCATTAGAATGAAAGGCTCATGAGGACTGGGATTTTTGTTTTGTTCACTGCTGTATCCCATTTGTACTTAGAATAGTGTCTGGACTACCATAGATGTTCAATAAATGGTTTTTTTGAATGAATGGATATCTCAGATACACAAATATGAAATCTTTTCCATAAATTTTGGAAGTATTTTGAGAAATGTTTGAGATGCAGAAACAAAGTTCTAATATCTAGTTGAATATTAGTCAAACTCATATATTTTTTGCAGTATATCTTCATAGTCAATTTTTTTTATGTCAGGAGAGATAAACATGGTAGTGGTTTTCTATACATGCTTCCCTTTTGTCACCGTGAGCATGAAGCAGAGATATCCTACACGACAGAGAAAGGATTCGGAATAGCTTTTATAGAATAGCAGGGTTGTGTTTTCTTTTTTTCGAGACCTTGAAGAACCAGAAGTTGCCTCTCCTTCCCTCTCTCCCTCCCTTCCCCTCTCCACCCCCCTCTCTCCTTCCTCTCTCTCTCCCTCCTTCCTCCCTTTCCTCTCCCTTTCTTTTCCTCTCTCTCACCCTTCTCCCTTTACTCTCCTCTCTCCCTTTCTCTCCACATACTACCAGCACACTAGTGAGAATTGATTTAGCATGGCTTTAAGTCAGCTAAGTCTTCAAGCATTGAACTCCAGTTGGCCTAATGAAGGAATTAGTTATGCTTGTAAGATGAAAAATAAGGTTTATATATAGCATTCTAAAATAAACTATAAAGCTATAGCATAAGGTCGTATTAGAGTGAAATAAATATATTGAGGTGTGTTGTTCTGGTAAAATAAAAGAAAATAAATATATTAAGAAACAGGTACCTTAATGTGAAGCAGTTGCATACCATTAGAGAAAACAAAAGGTTTTTAAAGAGTGTAAATTAATTTCTTCTTTCTCACATGCTTGAATCTTTTCTATTCTCAATTATTTTAAACTGTTATTTTGGATAACATAACAAT
Organism: Vespertilio murinus; assembly: GCA_963924515.1. Lineage (NCBI taxonomy): Eukaryota > Metazoa > Chordata > Mammalia > Chiroptera > Vespertilionidae > Vespertilio > Vespertilio murinus. The sequence continues at coordinate 8,322,368 of OZ004709.1, forward strand.
GGAGTGGTTTCTTAAAGAGTGGACCATGTTTGATCAGTAGTCCTATGCATGTTATATTATTGAAACAAGTTCTCACTTTCTCACTATAGAGAATTAATGGCTGGGCTGCAACGTTTAAATTGATTTTGTTTTGATTCAACTGAGCACATAAAAAGCAGTAAGCAACTGCTTTAAAATCTGAGACCTGTTCTGCCATTTGAATGAAGCATAACTACATTTGGGAGAGAGTTTAGGGTGGCGATATTTACTATATTTTTAAAATTCACATAACTCTTTGATACAGCAGTTCTAAGAGATTTTCTTGTAATTTATGTCATGTAAACGAAAGTGTATAATAAGGCAAGAATATATATATTTCACCAGCGTTTCTAAAGGAAAAAAAGCGAATACAATAAAAATTTTGTATTAAAGTGTTAGCTAAATTATGGAGAGGCCTACAACAGAATACAATTTAGTATTCTAAAGTCTGACAGTATAGTTGTATATACTGAAATAAAATGTATCCATATTTATTGATAAGAAAAATGACTATGTTTCTAAAGAAAACCATGTATACTTCCATCTTTATAAAATAATTATTTTGCACAGAAACAAAATTTCTAAAGATATACACCAAATTTACTGCGGGGCACCATGGGGAAAAGAAGATTTCTGCTGTTTCGTGTGTGACTTTCTGTGTGAGTTCTCAGTAAGCAAGACTTCTGCCTCCACCCTCAAAGAATTACTGGCTGTGGAAATTGCCCTCCCAGAAAACAAGAAACAATTGAAGAAAAAATTGAAGCACTGGATTTTAGACATTGGAAAAGGAAGAGCCGAGGACTGTGATCCTTAAAAAAAGGAAACGTGTGAGGTTACCTCCAAAATTGCCCCAGCTTACTCCCTGAGTACAGTTTCCAGGCTGCATTGTAATGAAAGCAATCCTGACCCCGGTCAGCGGGCTGCTGAGCCAGGAAGCAGAGGTGTTCAGGAAGGCAGAGGCACTGATTTCTGAGCTGGAACCTGACAGAAAACAGCTTTACGAGAGATAGACTAGAGTATCTTTAGAGCAAAAACTGGGTAGAGTCACACTGTAATCAAAGGCATATCAGAATCAAATTGCTGAGAATCAATGATCAAAAGAAACAGAAATAGTTCTTCATAAGAGGAAGTAGGGAGTAATGGGAGGAGCACAGTCCTGGGAATGAGACAGACCTACCTTTAAATCCTGGAACCATCACTTACTAGCTGTGAAACCTCAGGCAAGACACTCAACCTTTCTTAGTAAGTCTGCGAAATAAAATCAATTACTTCTTTTGGCATTTGGGGTATTAGAGCTCATGTGTAATGGACGTGGTGCACAGTCTGTAGGCTCAATACAGGTGCACTTAATATTAGATGCATGATCTTCCCTCTGAGCTTCAGAAGAACATTTCAGAGCTGGGAACGGATTGATGATCTCTTCTATTGCTTCGTGTGGATGTGGAGGTGGCGTCTGTGGCATGTGACCAGAGCAGCATGGTCATATGACCTGGATGACCTTGACAATATCTACAACCCCTCTATTTCCTCACCTGTCATAGTGGGAAATAGTACCATCTTTTAAGAGGGTTGAAAGGAATAAAAATATAGTCGCTTAGTACTGTGCCTGGTACATAGTACATAAGTGACAAAAGTAATCATTTTATTAACTTGGTAAGGATAGAGCACATGATTTTTTATTTTTATTTTTACCACTGCTTATTAAACTTGTTCAGGGAACCCATTCTCTCTTTTTTCTCCCGTGAATCTCTGACAAGCCCCATAGATTTCCTCATCCTTTTTAGTCACAACAACAAATCTCATCTGAGCAATGTGAATATGTCTTCAGCACAAAAAGCAAAATTTTAAAGTCACTCAATTTAAAGTTTCTCTGTATTCCCAGGTAAGGTTGGGAAGCCTACAACCAAGGAAGGGAGAAGGACTGATATTATGTTCCCTGGTTTATTTTTCTTCCGCCTTCCCTGCTGGCTTCATTGCTGTTCCCTACTCAGGGGCCCTTGTTTCTGAGCCCTGGGGTCAAAAGCTTTGGGAAAACCCCCCACTATAGAGCACTTTTTTGGGGGGGACGCACAGCTATGACTTTCTCTCAGGAGTGCACTTTTTGTGCTTTTGTGTTTTGTTTTGTTTTGTTTTTAGAGTACTGTCTATGGCACCTCTCGTTCACATACATGCCTCTCTTATGGCTGACCATTTCCCACCGTTGCCTTACCTGCTGATGTCCGGGCTGCTACCCCTCACATAATATTTCCGTTAGGATCTCTTTGTTCTCTTGAGGAGAATTCACTTAAAGGTGAACGTAGGTTTGTATTTTCCCAAAGGTTGGTAAGATTAGGTTGGCCTAAGAAAAAGTTCGTGCTTCATTGCCCACTGTTTTTTTTAAAACACAGTGCAGCCCAGCCGGTGTGGCTCAGTGGTTGAGCATTGGTCTATGAACCAGGACATCACGATTCAATCAAGGCACATGCGTGGTTGCGGGCTCAACCCCCAGTGTAGAGATTGCAGGAGGCAGCCAATTAGTGATTCTCTCTCATCGTTGATGTTTCTATATCTCCCTCTCCCTTCCTCTCTGAACTCAATAAAAATGTATTTTGAAAAATAAATAAAACACAGTTCTTACCCAGTACTGCCCTGCTTCAGGTGAGAATTCCTTGGTTTATTCCTCAGACTCTGGGAGTGATCCTCTTGGAAAGCCTGTGGCAGTTAATGTGCATCCTCCCCTGCAGGGGGTGGGTGGGGTGGAAGATACATTCAGCCTACAAACAACTACCCCCAAACTCACTCTCTTTTGACTTCCTTGCTTTATAGACTCTTCTTTATCTCGTCTTGAGAGAAAAGCCTTTAATCTCTCCAAGACTCTCTCTCCAAAGTTTTCTCCTCTCTTATACAAGAGTGGAAGGGGACATTCTAAAGTTGATAGAGCCAGTTTCACCATCCAGTGCCATAGTTTATGTATAGTCTCTCACATTGAGATCTGGAAATAGTTGGTACCCATCATATGGTTCTCAGACTTTTGAGGCTCAGCCTAAGGCAAAGTAATTCCATTTTCGCATTTTGTTAGTGATATTCAGTATTGTGACTCAAATTAAAGTTGGTTGCCGCATGCCCAGGCATTGCACTATTTTTCTTTGTTTCTTTTCAAGAGCAATTCAACTAATTTTATTGAGGAAAAAAGAAAGAATTGACTATTAGTTACTTGTCAAAAACTGTCCAACTTAGTTTTATTAAGAAATGATTGACATATCACTGCATAAGTTTAAAATGTACAGCATGCTCATTTGATTTATATGCATTGTAGAATGATTACTATAGTAGGTTTAGTTAACATTTATGAGCTAATATAAATACAATAAAAAGAAAAGAAAAAAATTCTTGTGATGAAAACTCTTAGGATAAACTCTCATGATTCAACAGTGTCAACTAGATCACCATGTTGTGCTCTCACCCTAATACTTATGTATCTTGTAACTGGACACTTATATCTGTTGACCACCTTCCTCCAATGGTGCTTTGTTTTTAGATTCCACCTATAGTGAGATCACGCAGTCTAAAATCTGCATATAACTTTTGACTCCCCCCCAAAACACTACTACTAATCTACTGTTGCTGACTGGAAGCCTTATCAATACCATAAACAGTTGACTAACACATATATTTTGTATGTTACAGGTATTAATTACTGTATTCTTGCAATGAAAAGACTAGAGAAAATAAAATGTTATTAAAATCATTAGAAAATATACTCTTTTATTGAAAAATATTCATGTAAGTGTATCCCCATAGTTAAAAAATCATGTTGTTCAAGGTTAAAATGTATTTTTATTTCACAACTGAATAAAAATGCTTTACATTCATTTGACATTTGTTAAAATAATAGAAAAATTTAAATTCTTGTATTAAAAAATAACACATACAGCTCAGATTATAATTATTTAAAAATTGTAAATTTTAGTTTATTTTTCATGGTCAGGTCAGTCTGTAGTGAAATGTTGCATAAAGCTCATGTAGAAATCGTCTGTGGGAGAAAGGACAATGAATTCAGCCACTAGTGGGTGAAGGAGAGAAGGTTATGTGGCATAAGGCTGTTAGTGTTCTGAATAAAAGCTCTTAGTCAGTGCGGGAATTCACTGATTTAAGCTGACTAAACCCAGAGTTCCTCTGGGAATGTTAATGGCAGTGTGTTTAAATTTTGTTTTGAGAACATTTAGTTAAGAAAATTTTAAACTAATTTCTGCAATTAACAAAATTTATGTGCTAATAGTTTAACATTAGCAGTGAAAATTAAAGGTAGAAAATAGATTACATGATTATTCCTTCCAGGATAAAAACAACTATTAAATACAGTGTGTGTGTGTGTGTGTGTGTGTGTGTGTGTGTGTGTGTAGAGAGAGAGAGAGGGGATTTCTAATTACTCTACTACTTATTCTAAATTAAGATTTATAAAATATTTTTAATAAATGAAAGCACAAGGAGGATTCATTTATCATGTGGATCTGTGACTGCCCAAGAGATTCCACCATCATCATCCTTAGGAATTGCTGTTTCATAATTTCTGTTCCTTACAATGTCAGGGTTACAGATGGGTGACTGGGAGATAATGGAGGAGCAGTGATGGGTTGTGGCATAAGCAATGAGATAGCCGCGAATGCAGCATTTACCAGAAATCCATGTCCCCGTCGTTCCCTTCTCATGCTTAGGCGTCCGCTCAAATGGATCTCCTCAGAGAAGTCTTCCCTCACCCCCTGTTGTGGATTGAATTGAGTCCTCCAAAGAAGGTGAGGTGAAATCCTAAGACTTTACGAGTTTGGGAAACACAGAGACACAGGGAAAATGCTCATATGACAACAGACACATAGATTGGAGCCATGTAGCTGCAAACCAAGGATTGTTGGCAACCAGCAGCTAGGAAGAGGCAGAGATTTTTCTCTAGAGTCTTCAGAGGGCGCTGCCAACACCTTGATTTTGACTTCCGGTCTCCAGAACTTCTGGCAGAAAGAGAGAATAGATTTCAGTTGTTTCGAGATACCCCCCCCCCACCTCATTTTTGGTTATTTGTTATGACAGCCATGGGACACTAATATTTCCCGGACAAAGTGCATTCTTCTGTGATAAGCCCCCATGTGCTTCTATTCTTCTTCCTCAAAGCCCTTTCAAAATTAAAGTGAATAAATAAATGTTTTATTAGATTTAAGTGTCTTTCTTGTCCATTAGAATTAAGCAGGGCATTTCTAGGAAAGGGATCTTGAATGTTTTGTTTATGTCTGTGCTTTCAGCACTGTAATATTGCCTGAAATAATAGGTACTCGATAAATATTTTTTCTCGATAAATATTTTTTAATGCAGACATAAATTTGCTGTGTTACCTTTCAAGTGTGTATATCTCTCAACTTTATATATTCTGAAGTCAAGTCTGTCAGTTTCTATGTCATAAATCTTTTAGCTACATGCAGTTCAAAACAGAACTCAAACAGTTAAACAAATGAACAAATCCAGCTCTGCACTGGCTTTATCATAGCAGCCCAGTGGTACAGCTAGCTCTGGGTGAGGACTGGTCCAGCCCGCTGTTTAAACAGTATGACCAATACCTGCCTTCTCTTTGTCTCTGCTCTGCCTCCACTGATAAGAGCTTTATCCTCCTGCTCTACATTATGGCTCCCTTTGGGTCAAATGGGCCAACCTAAGGCCAACCTGCACCTGTATCAGACACCATAGCTTGTGCACAGATCATGGGACTTTCTGCTTCTTGCTTCAGTATCAGAATAATGTCTATTCTTGAACTAATTGCAGGTCTTAATTCCAAGGCTGGACATGGGGGTCAATCCCATCACAGCCACATGACTAAAGATTTGGAAAGCGTGAACTCTCCAAGGAAAATCTTAGTACTGTTGACGGGGAACAGGAGGAACGGATACCAGATGGCAACCAATTTATTTATAGCAACTTATTGTAACATTGGTCATAGTGAAGTCTCCTAAGATCGGAAACGCATAGCTATAGTCATGAGAACTTTTGTATGATAGAATTAACTAGGTGATGATCAGAACTGGTTTTAAAATAAAAGCATTTCAATAAATGAATGCCAAGTCAGTGTTTTAGACTTGGTTTTAGTATGCCTATTGAATTAATTTAGGCTGTCTTGTTACTATTATATTTTACATACTGATGTAAGAGGACAGTAATGTGATTGTCATTTCTAAGATTTATATGCCACTCTTAGCCTATAGGATAAAATTATGAACTTAGTAGAAGATAAATTGTTAATAATTATCATCTTAAAATTGAGTCTCAAAATTTAATACATTCTTTAAATGATTTACAAACACAATTCCATCACTTAAACTCTTTAAAAAAAAGACTGGTGTAAAGATGATGGTAAAAATATTGATAAAACTGAAAAGCATTGCATGCATTTTCTACATATACATGACAACACATTTCTTAATTACGATACCTAAGTAAGAAATTTAGTCTGTTATGTAGGTTATTTTATCTAGATCTGAATCTTAGACATTTTTTATTTGTATAAAGATTATAGTAGACAGTCTATGCCCTGGTCATAGATGTGCTGCAGATCTAAATGTTGACATGTTTCATTATAGTATATTTTCAAAAGCACATTTATTATGCCACCACTTGTGTTATAAAAACGTTCAGTAAATATTGTAAACCTGAAAAGCTCATGATGGCAGATGTTTTCCAAAATTTGAATTTTTCCCTTGAGAGCAAAATTTTACAATTGGCAACAAAATCTGTTGCTTCCTTGTAAATGAGGGGTGCACCTTTATTTTCGTTTTAAAGAGTGTGCTAAGTTCTCTAATCTGAATAATGATAGTGTGTCTGCTGATGTTTCTTACAAGAGACAGTGTGCTCCATAAAATAGTTCCGGGAGTTCAGCTTGCAGCTCAGTTGGGTAGTGCCTTTTCTCAAGACAGCCATCAGTCACTGGAATGCAAAGGAGCTGCCTGCAGTGAGCCTGCCATGTCACGTGGAACAGTAAAGCACATGTGCTCAAGACCTGAGATATAGTCAAATTGAACTTCTCCTTTTAATCCTTGCCTGAGAATATGTTTTTTGTTTTATTTTTGTTTTAGAGCAAGAGGGAATAGGAAAAAGAGAGAGAAACACCGCTGTGAGAGAGAAACATTGATAGGTTGCCTCCTATATGCTCCCAGACTGGGGCTCAAACAAACCTAAAACCTAGGTATATGCCCTAACCAGGAATCAAACCCCAAACCTTTTGGTTTATGAAGTGACACTCCAACCAACCTTGCCACCCTGGCCAGGGCCAATTTTTTTCTTATGTAACATTTTTGAGTGGATCTACAGTGAATGCAGATCTGACTGTTGATGCAGTTTCACTATTTCTGTACAATCTGTGCAAACATCGACACAATAAGAACTAACAGTTTAGAGCTATTAGGAAAATAATTTTGACCTCCTGGGCCACCAGAAAGGTTGAGAATTTAAAAAAGAGAATATTGCAGATATATTTGACACTCTTGTCTCCTCCAATCTGAAACTTATTTTCCACTTTTCCTGTCTAGAGATGACTAATATCCTCACATGAGTAGGCATTCTTATTGTGTTTATATACTTTTACTACATGTACAGTTATTTATGCACAGTATATATCATTTAAGGTTGTTTCTTATAATAACTTAAAGATTGTTTTTTATAATAACTTATATATATAAAACTCTGACCAGACAACCTGCTGGTAGCTATGACATGCACTGACCACCAGGGGGCAGATGCTCAATGCAGGGAACACTGCTCAGCTGACCAACAGGTGCCAGATGCCAGGCTCATGGCTGGCGAGTGCAGCTGCAGCAGTGCGAGTCTGTCCTGTGGATACTCCCCCTGTGCGCCCCTTCTGTTCCCCCTCCCCCACAAGCTGGCTGGGCTGCAGTGGTATGGAGGTCCACTGATCCCTGCAGGCCAGGCCGAGGGCCACCACCGTGCACAAATCTGTGCACTGGGCCTCTAGTAGGATATAAGAGGTATTATTATTTAACCTACTTTTCTCCTGTCAACTAGATATCTTCAGTTTTATCCATATCGGCAATTTAAAGCTTGTAGGATATTTCATTATATAAATGTCCTAATTTATAATTATGTATAAAAATATATGCAATTTAAACTAGTTTCATTCACCTATCAATACACAATATGTAGTTTCCAAGATTTTGGTATTACCAACAATGTTGGATTTAATACCCACAACACATATCTCTTCTTGTATAGATGTGAGAATTTATTTAAAAGAAGTCCTGAGCTATGCTGGTAGATTACACACACACACTCATGATGATCATCTTAACTTACATTATTGATATTGTATATCTATATATTTAATGGTTGGCTGTACCATAGAGTAAGCATTTGTCTATAAGATTTTTTTTTTTTTGGTGTGTGTGTGTGTGTGTGTGTGTGTGTGTGTGTGTTTTAAGAAAGAGTATTGGCCAAAACCGGTTTGGCTCAGTGGATAGAGTGTCAGCCTGTTGTAGACTGAAAGGTCCCAGGTTTGATTCCAATCAAGGGCATGTACCCAGGGCATGTACCAGTAGGGGATGTGCAGGAGGCAGCTGATGGATGTTTCTCTCTCATCAATGTTTCTAACTATCTCTCCCTTCCTCTCTGTAAAAAAAAAAAAAAAAAAAAAAAAAAAAAAAAAGCAAGAGTATTGTTTATTGGGAAGAGAGCACTACACTTGGTCCAAGGCAGTAAATGGGCATTTTGCACACTATGCTCAGAAAAATACACTGTTTGGCTAATAAAGGTAAAATGGAACATGAATTCCTCTGGGTAACTTACCCAACCTCATCCCTCTAAGGGGTCAGGACGCTCCCAACCCATTCCATGAAGGCAACTGTGGTTTGCTAGAGGTAACGCCCCTTGAAGTGCCTTCTTGTTTCTTATAAAAACATTTTCTCAGCTTTTTTGAAGTCTTCATTTGTTACTTTCATTTCAGGTTCTGCCAAGACCATCGGCCCCGCTTCTGTAGAGTGCCTTGATGTCGGCACTGGAGGAGTCCCATGTAGCCTTGATCAAGTTGCCCAGAGTTACATCCTGATGGGCATCAGGCATCCTGCGCCTGTGAGTCTGAAAGATGCTCTTACCTTTCTGTCTGGCAGGAGAGCTGGATCTTCCAGGGAGTCAGGTGGCTAGTTGTGATATTGCTTCTAGGAGTAAAGCTATATTCCAAATTTTAAACAAAACAAAATCAAAGGGCAATGTTTTGGACCTCAATGTGCTTTTTAGTTGAGATCTGCTGTCTGGCCAGCATGGCTCAGTGGTTGAGTGTCCACCTATGAACCAGAAGATCATTGTTTGATTCATGGTCAGGGCACATGTCTGGGTTTCGGGCTCCATTCCAGGTGTGGGGTGTACAGGAGGCAGCTCAATCCCCAGTGAGGAGTGTGCAGGAGGCAGCCGATCAATGATTCTCTATCATCATTGATTTCTCTCTCTCTCTCTCTCTCTTTTTCCCTTCTCTCTAAAATCAATAAAATTATATTAAAAAATAAAATAAATTGAGAACCGATTTTCTTTTTAATTTCTTATGCAAGAACTTAATAAAAACTTGATTATAGGGAATAGCCTTTAGCAATAATGTTAACGTGAGGCACATTCATCTCTAAAAACTTGTACTCAGCAAAGGAAAGTGCAGAAAGAATCCCATTTCTTCGTATGTAAGAGAATCCAAACAAGAAAATGGGAGCTATTTTTCACTAGAGCCTATAATCATTGTTCCAATTTCTGAGGGCTGGCGGGGAAGCTAACTCTGTTGGGTAATGGAGATTCATTATCACGACTTAAAGGAAAGAAGTTACTCTCCCATGAACCCTAGGTAATTTGTCTTTTTCAAGACTAACTAGTAATAAATTTCTGTTTGTTTACAGATTGGGCAGGAACACCCTTTTCACCAAAGGACAGGGCAACTTGCACCTTTTATTTGTCTCCATTTATCTGAAGCTTACATGCTTCATGAACTCGGATTTCCTTTTGACCCCAACACGGGTAGGTAAGGATTGAATTCTAGACCTAATGACCGAGAAGGCATAACCATCTCGAATGGCTAGTTTCATCTAGTCACAAGAACACTCTTTCTTCCTTTATTGAGAAAGACCCAAATAGAATTTTCAGTCTGTGGGGAAAACCTGAACTACTGCATTAGATCTGATTTAATAAAACAGGTTAACTGCTTTTTATTAACAGAGTATTCTTGTTAAAAATTCTCAAACACTAGAGAGAAAAGACTTTTAATACTCCTATTTATGTAAGCTGAGAGATGATACATTATTCCATCTGTGGTTTATTTATTTTCCATAAAGATAGGTACTGTCTGTGGGAGCTTTTAGGAGGCAGTTAAGTCATCAGTTCTTACAGTACACAATTCAAACCTCCCGACACTCAAAGTAGAGTATTTAGCTATAGTAACTTTTAAAAAAAATCTAATAACTGGGCCTAAAACTATACCAACTTCTCAAAGCTACTTATGATTGCATCCTGCAAGATTCATCTAAAAGGAAGGGATAAAAGCCTTCCTAATCTCCTTAAAAATATGAAAGTTTGAAAAGTAAATGTAACTTTTTGAAAACTACTGACAACTGGAATGAAAAACTCTCAGGGTGAAGTCAAAAGATTAAAGTAAACATGTAACTTTTGTTACATTTTTTGACACTGGGGAGTCAAGAAATTTATTCCTGACTGCACATAGACATTTTTCTGCTGTATTTATAGAAAAGAACCAATAAAATAAAGAGTACTGTGTAAATAAGATTAAGCTGTTCTCTAACGATGCTATTACAATGTATACGTAAGTATCAAAATATTATAGGTTCATAAGCAAAAGCACAGAATGGGAGGGGGTCTATAAACAGAAGAGTCAGCGTGGACTTCCTCTGGGTCCCCCAAACTCTTCCTTCCCATGGCCTGGACATTAAAACAGATCGATAACTTACAACTGCATGAAACAGCTATGTACATTATAAAACATCAATAATGATTTGGCTCTGTAGTATTGTAAAATTCAGGAGTAGCTATGAGTCAGAAAAGAAAACCACAGAAAAGATCTGCATGTCTTTTTCTTGAAAGATCAGCTCTAGGTAAATGCTTAGAGACATGTCTGCCACAGGTAAGCGGTACAAAAGGTTTTGCTATTGTTTTCTGTGGGGTTAATTATGATATCTAAGTTGTATTTTTGAAAAGGAGAGAAAGAGTGCGGCAAGAGGAAGGCAGCTGAGGGAAGTAAGGAAGAGGCCTTCGATTGTGAGGGATGTAGGGGCCATGGCAAAGCGGCCTGGATTAGGAAGCAGCCGCGGCATGGATTGCTAGGGTGAATTCAACTGATGGGGATGGAGATGTCTCACTCACTCGCAGGAACCTAGTTCTGTTGTAGGGGCGAGAGGAAAACCAGGCACAATTCCATCTTCTATGTCTTATTCCTGGATTCCTCTCCCCCCCCCCCCCCATGAGCTTTACTGAAGGGGTCCCTCTCTGAGGAAGCCTTCGCTCTACCAACTCTGGTCCAGTGTTCAGATTTAGTATTTGGAGGCTCAAGCGTGTCTTTCTTCTGCCTGGGCGCAGACCTGGGAAGGCTAGGGATAACTTTTCTAGAAGAAATCAGAAGTAGTTTCTTCAACTGATAGATGCTGAGAAGAAGAGATAGGACTGTTTAATTAATTCTAGTTGAGAAGAGGCTGGTAACAGATGGAAGAAAACTTGTAGAGCTGTCTCTGGGCTGAACTCACTGGAATGGGTAGCTTCTCCGAGGTGGCTCACTGTCAGTACTCAGGTCACACCCATTTATTACCACACGGACTCTCAGGACATTTGAAAATGAAGCACCATTGCCAATGCTCAGGCAGTAGTCTCAGGCGGATGTATATTGCCAGACACAACTTCATTTTGGAAAAGCAAAGATACAATCATACCTGCGGGAAGGAGGCTAGACAGGGAAAACCTTGATTTCTGCCTCTCCAGAGCTTCAGTTAGCCCAGTGGTCGGCAAACTCATCAGTAAACAGAGCCAAATATCAACAGTACAACGATTGACATTTCTTTTGAGAGCCAAATTTTTTAAACCTAAACTTCTTCTAATGCCACTTCTTCAAAATAGACTCGCCCAGGCCATGGTATTTTGTGGAAGAGCCGCACTCAAGGGGCCAGAGAGCTGCATCTGGCTCTCGAGCCGCAGTTTGCCGACCACGGAGTTAGCCCGAGCCAGTTGTCTGGGCTTCATGACCTGCAAACAAACAGTTGAGAGAAAGCTGCCTGCAGGAGAGATTAATGATATCTGGGAATAAAAGTTTAGTGTGCATATTGTCTTCAGTCATGCTGAGTGGCATTTGAGACATGGTGACTTCTTTCAATTAAAAATATGTACAATTCTGGTTCCCCAAGGTAGGGGCTTGATTTGAGGGGTATATAGAAAATTGATTTCAGAGAGGAAGGGAGAGGGAGAGAGAGAGAAACATCAATGATGAGAGACTCATTGATCAGCTGCCTCCTGCATGCTCCACACTGGGGATTGAGTCCACAGCCTGGGCATGTGCTTTGACTGGGAATCAAATTGTGACCTCCTGGTTCATAGATCAACACTGAACCACTGAGCCATGCGGGTCAAGGCGGGGTATATTTTTAATGCATTGCATTCAGACCCTTTAATTTCCATTTCTCCTTTGAACACCAGATATGTGTGCTGAGAAGACTTCTTCAGACTTTTGCAAGAGGTATTTTTGGTTCTGAGTCTTTGCCACGTGCTTCTAAAACTTAATGAATATTTCAGGCTTTGCCTGAAATAGCAGGAACAGTTAGGAGTCTAGTTGATTTTCAAGTAAGAGATGAAGGTGGCATGGATCCAGGTAGCACTCATGGAAGTTGGTGAGATGACCAAAATCTAAATGTATTTTGAAGACAAACCAGCCAGGATTTGATAATAGATTGTCTGTGTAATGTGGAAAAAAAAGAAACTGATTTTATTTTGGGGGGCCTCTTATCTGGAAGAGTGGTATTGCTACCTATGAGGAGTATTACCTAAAATCCACCCCAAAATGCAGTCAGGATTGTAAGCTCTGTCCTCCTGGTCTTATCCTTTAGAGCTGTCCAGAGATTGTGCAATCTCTTGGTATATCTGTTCTTATCAGTAAGTGTTGTTTCCAATTGCTTGTACTGTGGCTTCTCTGCGTTGGTCTCTACCGGTACAGTTTTAGCAGAGTTTCAATACGGGTCCCCCCTGTGCCAGTGGGGTCTTATCCATTTTCTACCATGGACCCTTTTGTGAGGTCTGGTACAGACTATGGGCCACTTCTCATAATGCTTTTAAAATCATAGAATAAAGGACATAGGATCATAAATGAACCAATAATATTAAAACCAGTTATCAAGGAATGTTTAAAATGTGGGTCCTAGTTATTATGTATGTGCTTCTTGACCAGTGTATTAAATAAAAAAGATCAACACTGAGTCCAATGACTACTTTAACTTCAAAGTAATGATAAACATAAATGGTATTTGAAGATCCTGGCAACAGGATAATGTGATAAAAAGTATATGTGATTTATGTTGGTGACAAAGGCATAATTACTGCAAATACCTCTGTGGCTTGTTGTCTGTAGAAAACATTGAAGGGCATGCTAGATTTCAATCTCCAGCTGAAATTAGTGAAAAGGCAATGTATGCTTGTCCCCACCCAAACTCACGGAATTCCTTTGAAGATGGAAAAGTGGTCTGAACGTGTGTTGTACAGTGGAACCTGTTGAACTCTGCAGTGAGGTGAACCTAAAATGAAGGAGGGGAAAGTCGGCTTCCTCTCTGACTGACACATGTTAAAGGCGAGGCACCAAAGTACATGTTTAGCATACATCATCCCATTTAATTGTCAAAACTATGTTGCATGATAGATATTATTTGCGGCGTTTCACACTTGCATTGAGTCTATTACATTTTGATTTGTAATCATTAACATAATTGAATATCTCTAGAACATGACATAAATATCAAAATATTTTTAAATGCCTCTAGACTGGCCATTTATAGGGCAAAGCAAATAGTTGCTGGGGTGATCACAGGGAAATCTCATCTCTGGCAAGATCCTGGGTACACTTACCCTGCCCTAGTTACTGAATAATACTGTGAATTAGAAGCCTTTCTGAAGGGCTTTGCCACATATTCTTGTTTATGAATTATATACAGAAGATGTACAGGCTACAGCGTCCCAATCTCTGAATTAATGACAATCACACCAAAAATAAACAGACTAATTAACATGAACTATAATGAAAACACAGCTACTGTTCAGTGGTCCTGATTACTTAGTTTACTAAGTAAAACACAGGCTTAGACATTTCTGCAACTGAGAGAAATAATGGTTGTTAACACTAATCTTCCTTTTTTCCCATTAAAGGTCTCTAGCATATTAATTGCATCACTAGTCCATTTATTGACTTTAATGCCTTACAGTTTGCTAAAAATGAAATTCTCTCCAGTTGCTTTAGGATTCCTTGAAGTTTAATACATACAGTGATTTGGGGATAGAGAGGTTCCACTAGCCAGTTTTAATTAAAAAATACAATACAATGAAAAATAAAACTAGGTTCACCAAATTACTTTTTGTTCGGTGGAGGGAAAAAAATCCAAATAAATCAGACTTTCTTGCATTGACTTTATTAATGAGGAAATGCAGGCCAAGCAAAAGAAATCTTTTTTTTTCTTTCTGAAATGGCAGTCTGTTAGTGCCAGAACTTTTATTTCTTATTGATTGGGTATTAGATATAAAGAAGCGTCATTACATTACTCTTGAGTGCTCTGACTTGAAGAACGTTAACATGAGACAACTTCAGGGAGATTTCGAGTAACTCTAGGAGTCCACCATAAAGCATATAGGAATTGTTTTTGCTGTTGTTTATTTGTTTCAACTACAGATATAACAGAGTTTTCCATTTATTTTTTAAAAATCCAATTCAACACTAGAAAGTACATTGAAAATCCATGTTTGTTCTAATAATTTATATTTCTCAAGCTTACTGCTTTGGTTTGCACCCCCAAAGCACAGCACATTCAATGATTGAAAAGGGCTCAGAATCTTGAGGACTTAACACAGTAAGACTTGAGGTACACTCCTGTGTGTGCAGCAACCCCCGGATCCTTCAGTGACTGTTACACATGCACTGTGGAACAATTCCTAAACTCTTCCGAATGGGGCATTTGTGAGGAACATTTTTCTATTTTTTTATTTTTTTGCTATTTGGCAGAGTATGTGATAGAGACCAAGAAATATTAGTCATTATTTTTATGGGGCTGCCAGGTGAGTCAGTGGCTTGCCACAAAGCTATCCCTGGGATTCTTGGAAGAGTTCTGACTCTATTCAGTGACTTGACGGGACATCAACTAGTTCTATCTAGTTTGTGTTTCAGTAGAATCCCATTGTACTATTGTGGGAAATAGGCGAGGCCATCTGTGTGCTTCAGGGGTTACCAGCCAAGGTCATATGCCTCTGCCTTTTTGGTTTAGAAACCTGATGTTAGCAGTTCATCCAGGCATCTTCAGGCGAGGGGAAGGGCTAGACGATGGGCTTAGGGGACTGAGGCTGCTAACTGGGCAAGGGATCTAGCTCGTGCAGATACTAGCCTAGGGGATGGTGCTTAAGCTCTTTCAGCTTCTTTCTCTTCAAGTGTGATATGGGGAGAGTAAGATGAACACCCTGGGTCTATGCCAGCCGTGGGCAAACTACGGCCCGCGGGCCGGATCCGGCCCGTTCGGCTGTTCTATCTGGCCTGCGGAGCCGAAAAAACGGAGGGTTCTCTTGCTCTCCCCTCCGCTCCTTCACCAGCAGCCCAAGATGAGAGTGCCAGCATGGTCAGGTTGCTTTTGTTCCGGCCCTCTGGTCCAGTTTAAGAACCCATGGTGGCCATAGAGTCAAAAAGTTTGCCCATCTTGCCAAAACTGGTTTGGCTCAGTGGATAGAGCGTCGGTCTGCAGACTGAAGGGTCCCAGGTTCCATTCTGGTCAAGGGCATGTGCATTGGTTGTTGGCAAATCACCAGTAGGGGGTGTGCAGGAGGCGGCTGGTCAATGTTGCTCTCTCATTGATGTTTCTAGCTCTCTATCTCTCTCCCTTTCTCACTATGGAAAATCAATAATATATATATAAAAGTTTGCCCATCCCTGGTATGCTGAGGAAAAGTGATAATAATAGGAGAAAACCATCTGACTGAATACCCAACACATAGAACGTGCTCAATAGAGGCGAGATAGCATGGCACAATATGAAGAGACTGGGGAAGGCTTTTATTTCAGAAAGGTAAGTCTGATAAACAGAGTGAAGGCTGAGCGTGGGAGTAAATTCTAGCAGCAGCAAAAAATAAAATAAAATAAAATAAAATAAAATGTCTGCTAGACTCTGAAAGTCCAGGACAATAACCTGACACAAAAACCAAAATGCTAACTTGCTCCTTTGTGCTAAGGTAATGACAATATTTAGGTCTGCCACATGTGATACGGATATTCTCAAACCTTTTTCAAAAAATCGCTCATAGATTATACGGGGATACAGTATAGGGTTAGTGATTTTCCAATGCAGCTTTTACTCACAATTGCACTGTCATTCTGTCTCTTTGTCAAGAGAAACAATGGTTGTATTTCACTTGATGCTTAAATGCATTGTGTCTTCCTTGAGAGTCTAAAGGGTGCTTGGATATTACTGTCATGGGCATTCTGTGTACGAGTAAGTGTGACAGCAAATGACTCCTTTAAAAAGTGAAGATGAACAGGCTCGCTGGGATGGGTAATTGACATTCATTTTGCATCAGTTTTATCTTCCAGGTGAGTTTGTTTCAAGGCCCCACTCTCCCAGCGAGGGTCCAAGACTGACAAATCCATCTTTTCCTCCAGTTAGATTTATCCAGACCATTATCATGTCCTGCTGGCAACCAGCACACGTCCCCTTGGTCTATGCAACACCATGAGGCAAGGTGTTCTTTCTGGGCATCACTGAAAAGTCTGTCTAGATAGTCTCCTGGTCTCTAGCATTGAGCTCACTAGCACCTTTCTCTCATATTGGTTATGGTTAGAAGCGTACTGGTGCTACTCGTAGGCGCTGTTTTTCATATGTGGTCCAGGGATGATCTGCTTCAGGATCATGTAAGCTGCCTGTTGAAAATACTATTCCTGGAGTTTACTGTAGACTTTAGAGTTGCTTGGGGTGGGTTCCAGGAATCTGTGTTGGATCCGGTGCTGTTCGTGGTAATGATGCGAAGGCTCCTAGGACCCTTCCCTCCCTGTACTGCCACAAGGAGCTCGAAACTCACTGGGCGTCCACTCGGTGCTGGGTGTGGGAATTTTGCTGGTAGAGCACAGCTGGGTTCTCTCTGGTAAGACGCATCTCCAATAAGGCACATGCAGGAAATGGTCCACATGTCCATCCCAGTTCATTAAGCAGAAAAGTAAAAAAAGAAAAAATGCAGCTGAAAAGAGGAAGATAAGGGAATCCTAGGCTCACAACTGGCCTAACTCAGTTCATAGGGTTGGGAAATTAGACATAATAGAGGTGGGGGGTGGGGAGGGCGGGCTGTGCAGAATATTGATGTGAGAGAGAGATATTGATCATACATTGATCAGTTGCCTCCCACATGTGCCCTGACCAGGGATTGAACTTGCAACCCAGGCATGGGCCTGACCAGGGATGGAACTGCTGCCTTCTGGTGCACAGGATGACGCACCAACCAACGGAGCCACACCAGCCTATGCTGTGATTTTCCCTCTGTCAGTCTTGTCTGATTCATAGGATGCATGGGAAACATCAAATCGGTGGATTTGGAGACATATTTTATGTAGTTTTCCTAAATGATAGAAAGCAGGGGGGAAAATGAGTCTTTGTCTTGGCGAATGGCACCACCAACTTCCTGAAACCAGATCAGGCGCTAAGGCCTTTTCTTTCTTTCACCTTTTATGTTGAGTTCATCCTGAAGTTGTACTAATTCTATCTCCTAAGCATTTCCTTCTGATCTCACTGTAATCGTTCCACTTCAGACCTTCACCATCATGGCCACTTAACAGTTCCTTTGTATCTAGCATGGCTCTTCAAGCTCTCAAAAATGGAATCCGGCCGAAACCAGTTTGGCTCAGTGGATGGAGTGTCGGCCTGTGGACTGAAAGGTCCCAGGTTCGATTCCGGTCAGGGGCATGTACCTTGGTTGCGGGCACATCCCTGGTAGGGGATGTGCAGGAGGCCGCTGGTCAATGTTTCTCTCTCATCGATGTTTCTAGCTCTCTGTCCCTCTCCCTTCCTATCTGTAAAAAATCAATAAAATACATACTTTTAAAAAAATGGAATCCAGCCTTAAAGCTCTGCTATTTAAAACTTTCCTGCTTTACTAGTGCGCCATCACCCATCGTCTGCACATGGCACCAGGAGGGGAAGATTCCCACCAGTAGTTCTCTTTGCTCACCTCACGTCTCACTGCTTCTCAGGACTCGGTGCCAGTCACTAAACCAGGACACAGCACACTTCCTGTGAAGAGCCAGCTAGTCAGTCTTTCAGGCTTTGTGGGCCAAAGGTCTCTGCCGCAACTATTCCAACTCTCCGTTGTAGCAAAAAGGAGCCATAGACAATACATAAAGGAATGGCGTGGATGTATTCCACGTGACCACTGAAATTTTAATTTTATATAATTTTAGTCATGTACTATGAAATGTTTTTTTTTTTTTTATTCCTCCCACCAACATCTTTAAAAGGTAGACAGCGTTCTTGTTTACAGGCTGCATGGGAACAGGTGGCCAGCCAGATTTGGCCCGCGGCCATGGTTCACAGACTCTGTCAGTAAGCCACTCGGAGGGCACCGAATGTACCATGCGGTTTTGGGCACGGGTTTTCTTTGCCTGACGTGGCCCTGTTATTGAAACTGGAGAGCTTCCGCCAAAGTGGATTTTAAATAGAAGTGAAGCTTTAGTCATCTCCTGTGAGGTGTGCCCTAATCCTTACACTCCAAATAGGGGAGAGGTGGATCACATCTCCATGTTCTTGAAGGATCTTGTAGATACTTCTGCTATAGTAGTTTCATGCTTTACTGTAACTATTTGTTTACTTGTGTGTCTCTGCCGCTCCTTGAGAGTAATGGATTATATGTTATCTATTTTTAATTTCTGGCTCCGGGCACCTAAAGCCACTTAACATTTTTGTCTTATGGGGTCATCCAGGAGAAGGACAGCTGGGAGATTAAGTCCTATTCGGCAGGTAATTATCTAATCAGCAGGAAAAAATTGTCAATATGTGCAGTGAGAGGTGTTCATTGGGTGGGAATAGAAAATGACCTAAAGGAAAAATAAAATTAGTGGCAAGATGAATGGTATATAAAATAAAATTGACTGAAGTGTATAGTAAAATGTACATTTCTTTTCAACGATAGGGGGAAAACTCTTTGGAAGTCAAAATAAAAAACAAAAGTTCTCATCAACCATGAAAACTTTAAACAAGTTCTGGCTCTTTATGTCTTCCCCTTTCTTACACGTTATATGTCATTAAAAATTTTAAAACTTACATAGATAATAGAAATAGAAAAGTAAATACCTTTTAGTCTAGAGTTAAATATTTTCATATTATCAATTTAGAAAAGTAATTTCTCATTTTACAAATTGAGTTTATGTTAAATGAAGTTGACAAGGGTCCTGAGACTTTGTGTGTGATTTTTAATGGAGATATTATCAGTATATAATGTGGCGTATTCTGTATGTAATCGTGTGTGGGATTTTGCAGCCTGTCCAGGCAGATTGTCACACAAAGTTTATTTGTAAAAATACCTATGCTCAAGGTTGACACTTGCTATACTAACAAGCAGAGGGCCATGATTAAATGAGTGCCTATCCAATGAAATTACTTACAGATAAGAAAAACATCTGAGATAATGGTTTTCTTGTTAACAATATATATGTGACAGTTAAACTTTCTCATTTATAGTTTTTCCCCCTCAAAATATCAGTTTTCAATAATGTGATGGATTTTGGCTAAGCATGAGAATTGAGGTTAGTGGGATTTTGTTTTGTCTTGCAGTTATTGGATTGATATTGCCTCCCATAGAGAATCCTATCTAATAAAGAGGGAATATGCTAATTGGTCACCACACCCTCACAAAGATGGTGGTGCCTACAGCCAATAAGGAGGGAATATGTTAATTGAATGCCATGCCATCAAAGATGGCGGCACCCACAGCCCAAGATGGTTGTGCCCAGGCCACTTAGCCCCACTGGGGCAGAAGGTACGTGGCATAGCTGGGCCTACCGCAGGCAGGTCCAGCCCCTCCCATGCCTATCTCTGGAGTCCCCCAGTCCCCTCAGCCCCAGCCACCCAGGGCTGGCCTGAGGTGCAGGCAAACCTCTGATGTTGGCTACCCAGCCACCCGGGGCTGGCCCAAGGGATGACCAAATGCCTGAACAAGCAGGCTGTGTGGTGCACCCAGGCCAGTTGGGTGACAGGGTTGCAAAGGGGGCAGTTGGGGGTGACCAGGCCAGCAGGGATAAGGTGAGCAGATTGTCCCACTTTTGGTGAGACAGCCCTGATTTCTAACAATTTTTCCCGCGTCCTGCGGCATTTTTAAAAAGTCCCGATTTTTGGAAAGATTAGAAAGATTCTTTCTAAAAATCTTTTTTAAAATGCCCCGGGACACAAGAAAAATTGTTAGAAATCAGGACTGTCCCACCAAAAGTGGGAGGATCTGGTCACCTTAAGCCGTGGGGGCTCTTGAGGATAATCATGCCAGTTGGGGGGGGGCAGTTAGAGTTTACCAGGCCGACAGGGGAATTAGTGAGGGACAACCAAATGACTGAACAGCAGGCTGTGTGGGACGACCAGGCCAGTTGGGCAAACAGGCTGGCAGGGGGGAAGTTGGGGTTGACCAGGTAGTCAGGCAGGTGATCGATTAGGAGCCAACTGCCAGTAGACTGGCAGTCAGACATCCCTCAAGGGGTCCCAGATTAGAAAGGGTGCAGGCTGGGCTGAGGGGACACCCTCCCATGCATAAATGTCATGCACCGGGCCTCCAATATACACTAATAAAAGAGAAAGATGCAAATTGACTGTACCTTCTGATGCCCACCAGCCAATCAGGAGTGAGTATGCAAATTAACATAACAAGATGGCGTGTTAATTTGCATACCCAGGCACCTAGTGGCCAGCGTGGGATGCTTGTGTTATTGCCATGGCGATGATGCAGCCATTCTGCACTGTCCCAGCTGCTCAGGCCTCTGGGAAGCGTGGGGAGGTGGGAAGGTGGCTCTGTGCTGTATCCAAAGCAGAAAGGCGGCTCTGTGCCAGAGCAAAGGTGGAAAGGCGGCTCCGGTTGGAGTGAAGGCGGTGCCGGCAGCCAGGGGAAGGAAGGCCCATTCTTGCACGAATCTTTGTGTATCGGGCCTCTAGTTATTTATAAAGTGTATTGCTCTTTCTAATTGCTCCTTCCTCGAGGGCAAGGAGTGGGCCTCTTTAAATCCCTTCTCATTCATACCAAATATCCAACATGGCAGGATGGAATTTCATTGTAAAAGGTAGGTCAGCAGAGGTTGGGGATGAGAGTTTATGTTCTTAAGTTTCCATATAAAGCAAAAATTGAATCTGTGAAAATAGTCTTTAAATATCTTGCATTACTAATAAAAAATAGAAGGCAGACATAATGTGTTTCAATAATTCCAGCACCATTAGGTTTTCCTGCAGTGCAGAACAGATGAGGTACTTTGCTTACATTTTAGGGGCCAAGTTGAACCCCCTAAAAAATGCTCCTCATATGTTTTTATGCTATCATGATATTTAACATTTAATGTATAGCATTGAATTTTTTAATAATAATTCTATATATAGTGTGACCTTGGACATAATATGAACTTGGACATAATATGAATTTTTTTAGAATATATATATATATATATATATATATATATATATATATATATACATATATCGTATTTGCCGGCGTATAAGACAATTTTTTGGCCCTGAAAAATATGCCTCCAAGTGGGGGGTAGTCTTATATGGCGAGTATATAACAAACTCTGTATTTTGAGTGGAAATGTTAGGGGGTCGTCTTATAAGTTATACGCTGGCAAATACGGTGTATATATATATATATATATATATATATATAGAGAGAGAGAGAGAGAGAGAGAGAGACACTTTGGATATAATATTCAACAAATATGAAGATTTTTTTGAATGCTTGATTGATTGAACAAATTAAAATATTACTTTTCCTAGAAGATAACAGATAGATATTAAACAAAAATCCCTTGATAACTTTGCCAGCCTTCTCTCTAGTACATGGCATTGTTTACAAGGTCAGTTCATACACTTTACAGGAAGAGGGGGAAGTATTTTCTGGAGATGAGGTGTCATTCTGCAACTCATGAAAGCTCGGAGTTACAGTCCTCTTGAGCAATGACTGTTAATAACAACTGCAGATATGACCTCAGTTCTGCTGGCAGCTTTACAGTTGAGGGACCAGGAAATATACATCATTATTCTGGTCAAACCCCGTAGATTATTCCTGCCTTATGGGAAAAAGTGATGTCTTTGCAGTTTTCCTAAGATATTGGTGCCCATCAAAAGGTTCCAGATCTACACTTGTTAAACTTACAGTGTTTGGAAAAATCTGACTTTTTTAGGACCCAATGCATGTAGCTGGCATGGTGCTTTTACCGGCAATGAGCTTGTTAAAGGAGGCCAGAAACATAATGACGTCCTAATGGCTATCAGTGCTGGGAGTTCATTCTTGTTATTATCTCATGATAAAGTTGCCAAGCTCATTGAGTTTATTAAGGAAGTTACCATCCCCGTATGGGCATTAAGGAAACATGATGCACTATTTTATGGGCAAGAGATGAATAAGACCAGCATTGAAGCAAGACATCTCTGGAAAACGTACTGTTAAGAGAAACGAATAGGATTTGTTTTTCTCCCCAGTGTAAAAACAAAAGCAAAACCTGCCCAAAACTTGTAATAAAAACAGTGCTAATTTTAAGAAGAAAGTTTTGCCACAAAAACTTGTATTCTTATTTATAATGATGGATTTATCAATATGAAGATAATGAGTGTATAGTCCACTTTTTGGAGCAATAATAAATCACCATTATGAATATGAAACTATCATTTTCCTTTGGGTAATTAATAGTTTAGCCCTCAAGTATGTTTTTATTGTCTCATATGAAGTCCTTCATAGACCTAAGTGGATTTTTAAAAATGGAGATAGTTGTTGAAACTGTGATTAACTTTGAGACAAGGAAATAATAAATTACGAATTATTTCTGCCTCAGATATGTTGATCATTATTAATACAGAGACAAAACTATTCAAGTTCATTAGAAAAAGGATTTATAGCAAAATGAAGTCATTATTTGGAGTGGGATAAATGAGCAAACTCAGATAAGGAGAAATAAATAAGGTGTTTTGCTTGTTTTTTCTTTCGGAGAGATTAATTTCTGGTTAGGAAAATATATCTTCCATATTTAGATGCTTTTGCTTGCATTTCATGCAGCCAATTTCCATAGACTAAAAATTTTACTCATATAGAGGGAGCAATAGGGATATACAAACAATAAACATCATTCCCTTAATTTTTCAGTGTTATTTATCTTGTAATGGGAAATACAAAATATGTAAAACACATAAAATACTGTATAAATCATGAAGTCATTTCTACAGCGTGCTTGAATCCTTTACTTGCATATTTCTTTTAGGATATAAAAAGATAATTTGGAAAATCAAGATAAAATAATTTCTAAATAAATTATGGAATCAATCACTTAGCAATAATAATGTTTCACATTTACACAGTACTTTACAATCTATACTTTACTGCCATATTTAGCGTATCATCTTAGTTTTAAGTAGTAATTTCCCTTTAAAAATAAATATGTATGCTAAATGTTATCAGGGGACCACAGATAAAAGGAATCAAAAAGAGAAGCCAGTGAAAGTTGAAGTGAATTAGAAGATAGATGATGTATTGGAAGCCAACGTTGAGGATTTCAAGGAGCAAGCAGTCTATGCTGTCTCAATTACAGGGAGGAATCAGGTAAAGCTCAGGTTGAAATGTGTCCATTAGATTTGGCAGTCGGAAGGAAAATGGGGGAGCAGTTAGAGAGAAATTGTGCGTAGAGGACGATTTACTGTGAAGTTAATGGAGTTTAAGCATCAGGACCACTCAAATGCAAATTCTCCTTCACATGTCCAACCTCATGTTCATAATCTTATGGTCTGTCTTCTTAAAGGAGACCTCGAAACTATGTAAGCTTGAGGTTCTCCAGAGCCTGAGCCATGCCGGATTTGGAAGTGGATGCCTGATGTGGGGAGCTGAGATGTGATGGGAGAGGAGAGAAGTGGACAACCAGTGTGGGCTCTTCTTTGGAGAAGCTTGTCTGGGATCAGGGGAGCTGTGTGACACACACAGCCAGGTTTAAGGCCGTGCAACCAGTCCAGTAACACAGAACCCCTGCTCGGAAAAGCCCTGCACTTCGTTGGGGTTTAATGCTCCACCATTGCTCTGCTGATATTCTTAACAGCTTGATCTTTCAGCTCAGGTTTTGTGAGGGCTGATCAGACAATGAGATGGGCCCAGGGGCGAGTACCTGGGCCTCCTGCAGTGCCGCCTCTTTCAGAGAAGGGACTCTCTGTGGCTTGCTCCCCAACCCTCTGGCACAGGTCCACTTGGTTTCTACCTCCCTCTTGTCACCCTGAAACTGCTGTTGCTCTCCGCCTCGGGAAAATGCCTGGACGTGGCCATGAGGCAGGTCAGACTTGGGTGTGTGCATCCTGCCATGTCTTGGGGCTGGGCATGGAGACAGGCATTCCCACCTGGGCTGGAAGCATCATGCGGTGTTTGGTGGGTGGCCAACCAGAGGTCATATGTCTGTTAGGACTCGCTCAGAGCCCACTTGGACCCAGGGACTTAGCGTGTCCCAGTGCAGAACTATGAAATCACTGGGTTTCACCCCATTTGTGTGGCTTGTGGCGACAGGCCTGGTGGCTGGCTAGACTGTGCCAGACCCTGCCCCTCCCTGGGGGTAGCACATGGGTTCAGGGCTGGTGCAAAGAGACCTTGTCATACCAAGGACTGGAGGAGGTGCCGCCGCCTGTGGTGAGCAGGGCACCCAGTGACTACGCGGGCCTTCACTCCAAGACTCTGTGTCTGAAGGTTATATAAGTTCTTTGGTTAATCTCTCCCCGTCACCATTCCACCCTTGCCTTCCCTCTGAGATTCGTCAGTCTGTTCCATGCTTCTGTGTCTCTGGGTCTGTTTTGTTCATCAGTGTATTTTGTTTTTTTAGATTCCATATGTGAGTGAGATCATGTGATACTTGTCTTTCTCTGACTGGCTTATTTCGCTTAGCATACTACTCTCCAGGTCCCTCCATACTGTTTCAAAGAGTAAGAGATCCTTCCTTTTTATTGCTGCACAGTATTCCATTGTGCCAATGTACCACAGCTTTTTTATCCACTCATCTTCTGATGGGCACCTGGGCTGTTTCCAGATCTTAGCTATTATAAATGGTGCTGCTATGAATACAGGGGTACATATATTCTTTCTGACGGGTGTTTTCAGTTTCTTAGGAAATATATATTCCTAGAAGTGGGTCAAATGGCAGTTCCCTTGTTAATTTTCTTAGGAAACTCCATATTGTTTTCCATGGTGGCTGCACCAGTCTGCATTCCCAGCAGCTGTGTATTAGGGTTGGTTCCTTTTTCTCCACATCCACACAAGCATTTGTCATTTGTTGTTTGTTTTGTTGATGGCAGCCATCCCGACAGGTGTGAAGAGCTATCTCATTGTCATTTACATTTGCATCTCTGATGTTTCAGGGCTAAGTAGTCTCTGTTTTCTACCAGGGGTCATACAGTTAGGAATTGTCTGAACCTGGGAAGAAGTTCTTACGCTATAGCAGTAGTATAGGTGCTTTACTCATATCCCTTGAAAATGACCACTTTGGGATGCTCTGGCTGACCATGGCATTCAACTGCCAGTGTCTTGGCTGGCCAGAAAAATGCTGGGGGGAACTGAGGACTGCTTGGAGCTTCCCTCTCTCTTCTCTCTGTCCTTGGAAGGGATAACTCGGAGGTGTGTATTTTAAACCATTTCCCAGAATTCCCCAGTGCAAATGAGCTCTAATCTCCGGCTGAGGCAGCTGTTTAGATAGTGTACCCTCTGTTGGCTGCCTTCCCTTCTCTGATCCAGCTCCTCTCCCTCAGGAATCTGTCTTTTATTTCCCAAATAGCCATCTTGATTCTTCTTACCAGGGTCAGCTTCTGAAGGAATTCAAACTAAGATAAGCACAGAACAGACAGAAAAGCAAAACAAAACAAACAGAAAACCCAAATATCTATCTCTTTTCGTGATACAAGTATTATTCCCTGTTTCAGTCACAGTTCTCCATGCACACTTCTTTACCAGGACTGATTGCTTGTAAGGTAGCAAGGTAGCACTTGTCTAAATGGTCCCTTTGTGAGGCCCACATGACCTGGGACCATATACCTTTGGCTATTTGCCCCCCACGGTTCATTGAATGTAATGGGGGCCCAACAAATATCTGCCCGTGGCACGAATGAACAGATGAATGGTTATGTGTTTATCCAGACATAATGGCTCATGAAAGGTTTATCTGAAGAAGGTGCATCTTACCACTGTTAGCTGAAACCCTGACTGAAGGCATTGTGATTACCTCGGTATTTTCCAGTCTGCCCCGTTTTATTTTTGGCCTTGTTGCTGTGTAGCTGTAGGCATGTGATCAGCACTGGTTTGTGGATGGGAGGGTGTGCAAAGAACAAAGCCCTATTGTTTGGTGATTTTTTTTTCTTGGAATTACAGAGAAACATCTCTAAAATTTGCCTTCAATGAGGAAAATAGTAGTACGCACACCTAATCTGGGTGGTAAATGGTGCTTCTCATATCTGATGCCTGGAGGTTTTTGAAAGATCCAGGAGGATGTGTAGATTTTCAGAGACTCGGCTGAAGCATCTTCTATCCGGTGAATGTGGTCCTAGCATTGCCCATCGGGGTGTCCTTTAGCGCTCTTCTTACCGAGCGTTTCTGCTGAAGTGAAAGCCAGTGAAATTTGCCAGCGCAGGGCTTCTCACATCAGAGGGTCTCTGTTTCCCCGAGAATACGCTTGGCTCGCAAGAGCACGTGCCACCCACATTCCAGAACTGCACCAGAATGTAGCCTCCAGCAAATGCCTCTGCACACCCTTTACCTTCTCTGCAGCAAAACACTTCTGAAAGGGCATCTATTTGAAGGTCAGGTCTCCTGCCTTTTTTTTTTTTAATCACTTTTTACCCTTTTCCCTATAATTTTCATTCTTCTTTCTTCTTCTCCTCTCAAAGCAATCCACAGAAATGGATGCAGGTGGTCTAGTGTGGTAAAGGCATAGGCAAGTGGCCATTAATCCTGAGGGAAGCAACGAGCTCTTAAGGCACTTACATACAGAATTTGCTAATGTAGTAAAAGCCACGTATGTTTTCCAGGGTTCCAAGGGAGAGATTGTTTCTAGTTTGAATAATGGAACATAGAGATGTAAATGGAGTATCTCTAGGATAATCCAGCAGTAAGAGTATCTCTAGCAGGGGGAGTATCCCGAGGATAAGCAACTGACTCTAAAGTATATACATGAATAGCTAAAGCTTTGGTCCTAAAGTAAGTCTGAGTTTAAATAGGGATGTATATGTTTTTTAATTTCTTACTCTTTATTAATATTTGAACATAGACATATTTTGTTGACATGTGTTTTTTTAAAAGTTGGTAACTGTGTTTTAATGAGACTTTGTTTACTTCTTTATTTTTAAAAAAACCACCAAGTTTCAAAGAAGTTTTAAGACTGTATTAGTTTCCTATTACTATTTGAATAAATTACCAAAAATGTAGTGTACTAAAATTATACAAATTTATTATCTTATGGTTTTGGAGGACAGATGCAAGAAGAATATGTGTAGATTCAGCTACGCTGCTCCAGTACCCTAATATCCCAGTGGCCATTTTAAGGAGTACATGGGGATAACTGCTGGTCAATTCCAGTCACCTTCTAAACGTGGAAGGCAGTTCTTCCGCAGGACATCAGCATATCCTACTTTATTCAGTTCTTTTACTTTCCATAAGGGCATCCCTTGGATAGGCCAGGTTTCCATGGTCCTCCTTCAAGACCCTCTGGTCAGGCCTTTGGTCCATGCTAGAGTAGGGGCAGTTGATCCATGCATCTGGTCCTGTGAGCCATAGAATTGCCTATCTGGTTACCCAGATTTTCTGGGCCTGGAGCTCAAACACAATTGAGGCCTACATGTCATCTCTAGTGTGGGACCAGAACTCTCTCTCTCTGTGGTCCATAGACCTGAAACTTTGTCCCTCAGCTTATCTGATGATGACCAGACTCTCATTGTCCCGAGAACTTAACCATGAAGAGTGGTCATGCAAGGGAGAAGGAAGCAGGGGAGGCAGGGGCTGAGTGAGGCCAGTTTGAATCAATAGGAAAAAAAGGAGAAAAGGTCATATAAAGAAGTGACATTTCTGCATAGTTATACTATGGGTGGAACCATCCACTTCCAGATGCATCAAGTATTGAACTCTTTGCCAGCAAAGCCCTTTCTTGTATTTGTCCATCTAATGAGAAATGCCTGTGTAAGCTTTGGTGTATGGTTAGAGTTATCCAGCAGGAGGGAGGAGAGAAATAATTTTGAGTGAAGGAAAGGGAAAAGAGAAAAGAACCTCTAAAAAAACCCTGAAAATTGTTGGTTTTAGAGAATAACCAAAAGAGATTAAAATTTAAATGTATTTAGAATTCAAAACTGGGTGGCTTCCTAGTGTTTCTTTGTAAAATTTGTCTTTTATTTTTTTATCACAGTAATACATATTCTCAGCTTTTACTTCAATAAGCTTATGGAAAATAGCAGTTTGCCTGCGTTGCTGCTCCCCACCCCTAATTCAGTCTTTCCAGAGGCAGCCTGTTCAGCTGTTAGAACTCTTTCTTCTGTTATCTTCGCCTTGTTTTCACATGACATGCTTGCATCATTATGTTGTTCTTTCTTTATTTTTGAACCTCAGACATGTTTCGTTGCACCCTACTCTGTAAGAGGAACAATTAGGCCTCTTACCACCACCACCCAGATCTACCCACTACTTTCCTTCCTTCCTTCCTTCCTTCCTTCCTTCCTTCCTTCCTTCCTTCCTTTCTTCCTTACTTCCTTCCTTCCTTCTTTCCTTCCTTCCTTTTTTATATATTTTATTGATTTTTTACATCCATGAGCTGGTGAGCTGAGTCATGTGAGGAAGCAGGGAGGGGGCTCAGTTCACCCCAGGTTCCTCCTGGTGCAGCAGCTCACCCAGTCTACCTGCCCACGTCAGGTCTCGTGCAGAGCTTCTCAGGTCAGCCTCCCCAGAGAGAAAGCCTGTCTCTACCCTGGATCATTGAGGCTATGCCTTGAAATACAGCTCTGGTGCTTCTGCTGGGAAATTTTGGAAGAGGAGATAGGTATAAAATGTACTTTAATGAGCTAATAGAAGTCTTTTTAAAGACACATAATACCAAAGGAAAAACAAGATTCAGTCATATGTATCTTCCTTCCGTTCCCCCTTCACTCACTTAACAAACATGTACTTCGTTGCACTTTGCACATGTAAATGACAGCAGGAACCCCACGATGACCAAGAAGCCAGTCACAGTTCCTGCTTTGTGGTGCTTAGAGACAAGCCAGGGGAAGGACACTGAAGAAATCATTACAAAACCAATCACTTAGAGCTGATTACATTTCTGTGAAGTGCTATGAAGTACAAGACAGTGCTGAGAGGGTATATAAAAAGGAGAGTAACATGTTCTGAGTGTGTATGTGTAGAACTATGAGTTAACTAGCCAAGGTTGGGAAGATGGGGTGCAGTGGGGGGAGGATAGACATTTTAGGCCGAGGGAGTAGGATGCTTAAGACCCTGCAGACCAGGGATTGGAAGAAAAGTGGCTTGTTTAGGACCAGGAAGGAAGCCTGTGTAGCGGAGACAGTAAACCAGGCAGAGTAGCAGCAAGGAGGTGGACAGGTGGGCGGGCAGTGTATCCAGGGGCCCCAAAGCCAGGATAAGGATGTGGGGGAGGACTCAGTCCAGTCTGTTTTTAAATGGATTAGTCTCCTTGCTGCTGGAGAATTTATTGAAGGGAGAACATTTAACTGCTGAGTGGGTGTAAAATTATATAATCTTTCTGATAAATAATTTGGCAGAATATATTCAGAATCTTTAAAAATTTATAGCCTTTGTTAATACAACTTCTACAATTCTAAAAAAAAAAGGACAAAGATTTATATCTTCATCTATATATAGAAAAACCTAAGCCCACTGGCCAGTAGCTATGATGCGCAATGACCACTAGGGGGCAGTTGCTTAACGCTGGAGCTGCCAAGTGCCAGCAACTGTTCAGAGTGCCTTCTTGCACTCTGGGAACCCTCAGGGGATGTCGGCTGTCAGTTTCAGCCCAATCCCCAGAGGCCAGACCCAGGGACCCCACCTGCCAGAAGGACCCCACTCACTCTGCAGATGCCCTTTGAGCCCCGGTGCCACCCTAGGTGCGGCTGGCCAGGGAGGGATCATGGGAGGTTAGCTCTAGGTGTGTCCAGCATGTATGTCTCCCCTAGTCCAACCCCACCAGCCACCTTCTAATTGATTTCCTTCCAATGTGCACAAATCCGTGCACTGGGACTCTAGTATACTCATATTTGTTTATAGAAGTTAAAAACTGGAAACAATTCAAAAATCAATTAACTGTAGCAATACCTAAATGCATTGCCTATTCACTGTTTTTTAACTACGTATATTGTTTTAGAATTTCTAATAAGTTTACTAGATAGATAATATTAATGTTCTTATATACAGGAAAATAATGGTAGAAGGAAAGCACTGAGAGGTTAAGTATCTGTTCCCATGCCACAGAGGCGTTGGGTGGGAGGCCTGGACTGTTGGAATGTAGACCCTGGGCTTCTTCCATGAAATTACTGATTGACAATCAGTTAAGCAGCTGGCACATCAGAGGATGGAATAGTCGACAGACATGGAAATGAAGTCATCAAAGAATATTTTAGGACTTGGACAAAACATTTAGAATATAACATTCAATTAAAAAAAAAAAAAGACCAAGACAGCCTGGCTGGTGTGCGCAGTGGTTGAGCATAGACCCATGAACTATGAGGTCACTGGTTTAATTCCCGGTCAGGGCACACGCCTGGGTTACAGGCTGTATCTCCAGTAGGGCGTGTGTAGGAGACAGCCAATAGATGATATTTCTGTCATCAACGTTTCTGTTTCTCTATTCCTCTTCCTTCCTCTCTCTAAAAATCAATAAAAAGCATATTAAAAAAATACCAAGACACAAAATTGGCTATATAAACTTTTGATTATGCAAAAGCAAAGGTATCTGTATGTGTGATGGGATTATTCATCTGTAGTGGGCTATAATCCTCTTAAGTTTTCCTGTCCTCCCTAGATCCTGAAATTCTTTCCTTCTTACTCCAAGAGGCCTTTTTCCAAGCCCAAGACACACGATAGTCAAGATCACCACTTCAGAAACTGCTTTAAAGACTACACCTTTCAACGACAAACATTGCAAGCAACTGGAGTGCTGAATAAAAATATTCGCAGGCTTGCTTGAGGAGCAGGTTTTTCTGCTCCCTGAAGAGAGAGCTGAGAAGCAGGAGAAGCAGCCTGAGAGAAGGAGCAGATGGGAGGGAGGAACTGAAAGATCTCGATCCTTGGGGAGGAAATAGTCTTCTTCTGCAAGTACCAGGGACATATAGACACTGATCCCATGCCAGGCGGTCCCCTGGTTGCTAAGTCAGGAATTAACCAATTACCAGCTCAGTATCCCAGCGTGTCTGCCTCCATCCAGGTGGTTCCTGCAGGCAGTCCAGGAACTGAAACCTGTAGGGGATTTAATGTCCAGAGAGGAGATGATGGATGGCATAGACTTTGAGCTAGGATAGCAGTTAATATATACTTCTGTTACAGAGGCATAGAACCAAGACGGGGGAATACAGAAAAAATGTCAACTGTGCTCATACATTGACAGTGAGTATTGGTGATTATTTTCTTCTTTAACACCCATTGCATTTCAGAATATGCTATTAAATACAGCATGTATAATAAAAATGTTTGAACTGAAGGAAAGGTAATGTACAGTCTTCATGGGGACACGTGCCTGATACATGGCAACTCTGGCTCCACACTGAATTTAGCCAAGCGGGCCTCTTCAGTGGTGCCAGGAGTCCTCTGAAAATCCATCTGAGCTCAATGCAATTATAAGTAAACAAATTCAAAAGCTCAGAGTGCTTCCCTGTAAACAACAGACATAATCACGCGAGCTTGGACAGCCAGTGGCAGAGCCTGGAAAGAAAGGGGTGAAGTGAGGGCTTTGGTTTCTCCGCTGAATGAAGTGTAAATTTGAGTGTATGTGTTATGCGCTGGACTACATTGTGGCCTGTAATCTCTTCTGCGTACCTTCCTCCATAGTATTCATCCAAGTTGCCCTTATTCTCATCCATGTGGCCAATGAATATTTGACTCCTTCAGGAGACTTGAACCTCTACAAGAGCAGAAACTATTGTTTTCTTCTTCTATTGAAAATCCAGTCTAGAGATTATTCTTGGTGCATAGTCGTCGCTCAATAAACATTGGTTGATTTAATGAAAACCCAGACCCCACCTGTCCAGAAGGAAAGGGGGCCTTTCCCGGGGTGTTCTCCAGATTAGCAACAGTAAACATAACTCTGGGAACTTCTGATCTGTAATCGTGTCCCAGGTAGAGGGATGGATGGTAAGCCAGGGCACAGATCAGTTTTCCATGTGGTAGGCCAAAGATGGCTTTCCCGGAGGACGTGGCAGCTAAAGTGAGTCTTAAAAGATACGAAGAGGAATTAGCCAACTAACATAAAGTGGATTGTGGGGTGTGTAAAACCTGGGGATTGGAAGGTTTAGGGGCCAGTCAAGGGAAAATATATGACCATGAGGTGGCGGTTGCACATACAAGCTCTCTGAGCAATATTCTGACAAGTCCCCATGCAGAGGTGGTCCCTCACAGCGGGAGTCTGCCCAGAGATGGCAAGGAAATTAGGTGTGTATGGGGGGCAGGGAGGGTGGTGAGCAGGGAGGTAGATTGAGAGGGAGTTCAGAGAGTTGAAGTGGAAACTTGTCAGCAGCACAGGAGATCTCTGGGTCCTGATGTCGGAAGGGCAGCAGCAGCTCCAGATCTTGATGGCCCAGTGCTTATCTCACTTACTGTCAGCAGATAGGGGTGAGGTTTTGAGAGGTATGTAAAACAAGCTGGCTCTAAATGGCTAAAAAAAATCTGCTTGTTTGGGCTATTTTAAAAGTAAATGGATGTATAAAAACATGCGGTTGGCAGCAGCCAGCTTCTGAGCTAACAAATCTCCGCCTGCTGTGGGGATGTAAACAGTAGGAACCAGCACACACAGCCCATCGTGAGCTCCTTTGTGCGGCGGGCACTCTGGGCTGCCTGGGGGCTCAGGTAGCTGGAGCTGTTGGCGGAAATGGGCAGGGGCAGGAGAGTGGGCAAGGATTACGTACCAAAGAGCCTTGTGTGTTGTTCTGAGAGGTTTGAACTCTAGGCCAAAAGCAGTATGGGGGTCATTGAAGGAATGCAATAGATCTCACCATCAGAAGTATTTATAAAGCACTAACATATGGATGTTGAATTGGAAATACTGCCCCAGAGCTTTGCTACTCAAAGATCAGCAGGATTGGCACTGCCTGAGAGCTTATGGACAATGCACAATGTCAAGTTCTCGCTCGGCCTTATTTTTTCAACAAGATATCAGACTGTCACGAGCACATTACACTTTGAAAATCACTGGCCTGGAGTTGATGGATAGCCATAGATTTACACTTTAAATATAGACTTATTCTGAAGAGATTCGCTCGATAATTTTTAGTTCTTTCAAAGTTACATGTGCATATTATTTAAATAATAGAGTAGATCTATGAGGCTTATGATGAAAAATAGCAGCATCCCTCCTTCTCCTCCATTCTGGTCCCCAAAGGCAATCACTTTCCACTTTGGGGTATAATTATTTCCCAAAATAGTATGTTTATACTTTTATTTTTAATATTAGGCTTCACTAATTTTCACTGTCCAAGATGAGTAGTACTCTTTTGCCTCTACCACACATATTCAACAATCTCCCTTGTCCTCTTCAATTATTTATGATTTTTATTTAAATCAGTATGTAATATTTACATTGACATGGCTCTAAAATTATATTTACAACTGTAGTTTAGTACTATTTTGTTTTCTTTCTTGCACAACTTTTTGTTATTTCCTTGGAGCATTCTTTTTCCATGAATGATTATTCATTTCTCCACTGTCCTATGCTATAGGTATAAATTTCCTAAAATTAGATTCTCTCTCGGCAACAACCTCTATTTGTCTCTTATGCTGGGTTCTGCTTCCTTAATCCCATATCTTCCTCTTTGTTTGCTCCACTATTTTGGTGGTCCTTGTCATGTTTTAGAAATGAAGTGTTTGACATATCTTTATTCTACCCTAACTCTTAATTTGTAGTTTAGTCATTTACACTCCTCTCCCCAGAAGCTCTTAGAATCTTCTCTCTGCCTTATTCAACTTTCCACAATCTCAGGTGTGTGCTGTGCTGTGGATCTATTTCAGCTATGAACTGGCTACTCAGTAGGCCCCATGTTAGTCTTCTAGGTCATCCATAACAAAGCACTACCAAGTTGAGGCCTTAACAGAAATTTCTTGTTACACAGTCCTGGAGGTAACAGGTCTGAGATTGAAATGTCAGCAGAGCTGTGAGGGGAAAGCTGTTCTGTGTCTCTTGTAGCTTCTGGAGGTTTACAAGGAATCTGTGACATTCCTGGGCTTTTGGATGATTCATTCACCCAAGTGTCCGCATTCATCTTCAGATGGCCTTCTCCCTGTGTGCATCTATGCTTGGGTCCAAATTCCCGCTTTTTGTAGGGACACCAATCTTAATGGAATTGGGCCTACCCTACTGACATTATCTTAACTGGGTTATATCTGCAAAGACCCTATTTCAAGTAAAGTCACATGTTGAACTATTGGGGATTGGGACCCCAATTGGGAGAACACAGTTCAGCCCATAAAAGCCTCTTTGAATGAGAATGTCAGTTCTTTTAGTTCTGGGACATTTTCTTGAATTGTTTCTTTGAAAATTTTCCTGTCTGTTTTTTGTTCTGTTCTCTCTGGAACATCTGTTAATTTGGATCATAAAACTTGTGAAATTATCCTATAATTATATTAATGTTTTCCCTGTTAGTATGTATTTATTTTAATGACTGTATCTTCCAACATTTTTATTTAATTTTTTTGTATTTCACCATCATATAAAAACTTACAATACCCCATCCATCCCCACATTGTTTCTGTTGTTTGTATAAGTTTGAAGAGCTCTTTTTCATCCTCTGAATATTACTTTTTATAGCCTTCTGCTTTTGTTTCAAGATTTTACTATATTCCCTTTTCTTTCTGATGATAGCAAAAGATATGATTTGAGGTTTTCTTTATCTACCATTGTTTGTTTATTCACTTTTTTGTTTTTTGTTTGGAGTATTTTAAAAATATTTTAAAAATTATTTTCAGAGAGGAAGGGAGAGAGTGAGAGAGAATCATTGATTGGCTGCCTCTTGCATGCCCCACACTGGGGATTGAGCCTGCAATCCATGTATGTGCCCTGATGCTCAACCACTGAGTCATGCTGACTGGGCTGGTGTATTCTTACTGATGCTCTTTCACTGTCCATACTTAGGAGTAGGGCATAAAAAGCTGAACTGATGTACTATGCGTGTACTTTAGGCTGTCAACTGGAGTCCTTTAATCTTGGTTTTCTGAGATTTTCTGAAGATTCAATGAAGAAAGGGAGGAAATATTTAGTACTTCATTTAACTTCTCTGTTTTAGTATCTTCCAAACCTCAGCTGCTCTTGGTATTTGTCCTCTTGTGGTGGCGAGTCTCTAAAAATGTCCCCATCCCCAGTGAACTACTCTGGTCTTCATGTTCTTGTAGTTCATTAGGTCACATCTAGACTGGCCTTGGGACTCTCTTTTGAGCAATAGAAGTGGCAGAAAGGATGTGGCATGACTTGCAACTTTATATCATAGACTCTTTGGCTCTTTTTCCTGGGGTTCTCAGAAACCACCGTGGAATCATTTCAACTAGTCAGAGCCTGCCAAGCTGTGCTGAAGAGACACTCATGCCCTGGAGAGGCTGTGTAGAAAGGATAACATCTGCGCATCCTCTAGTTGTTCCAAGCGTTCTAGCTGAAGAGCCAGGCATGTGAGTGAAGACTTCATCTTGGACATCCAACGCATTCATGCCTTCAGATACTCCGGCCTAGCCACCATCTGTCTATACCTGCATTAGAGAGCCTCAGTGATGATTGCCTACCGAGCCCAGTCAGCCTGCAGAAGCAGGAGGTGTCGCAGTAAATGAGTATGTGATGCTACTACGTGTGGGGAAAGAGTTTGTTACCTATAGAAACATCTCTCCATCACAGGAGTTCTATTTTATTCTTCTCCAAAGGATGTATTTCCAATTTTGTTGTTGTTGTTGTTGTTGAGGTGGGGCAGAGGTAGTTGCCCAGCTGTGCAGAGCCATGGTGGGGACCTGAGGGTCTCATTGCTCCTTAAAGCAGCATCTGAATGACCTCCTGCATTTCAGCCACATCATTCCCCGCACGGCCATCTGTTTCTGACCTGCCTGGAAGTTCTGCCGTTATGTCAAGCTACTGCACAGTTTCTACCACGGAAGCTGAGAACTTCTCTTTCTCAAGCCTTCCAAGCAGTTACCCACATCCATCTGTTTTCTAGCTTCCAGGATTCTGTTTTGGTTGTTCTCCTTTCCTTTTTGTCTGTGGTTTCCTGGCTTTTATTTTGGTGAAGCGTCTTTAATCAAAAGTCCCTAGAAACCATTTTATTAAAGGGCATTACTCAGGGCAGAACATTGTAAACAAAATAAATAGGGCTTTCAAGCAGATTAAAATTAATTACTTAAAAAGAGGTAAGTCTGCAGGCCCACTTTATAAAATCTGGGACATCAGCTTCTATGAGTGGAGTTTTCTGAAGGACTGGGCCAGGTACCTTTTTAAGCCCATGCTTACACAAGACAATACACATTCAGGCAAACTCTCTTCTTAAAGGCACCCTGCCAGGGATTCTAAATAAACATTTTTTTTCAACTTATAATAAGATTTCAGAGGGATTCAATACGGCTTTTTCCCTCAATTCCTTTCTGCTACAGTGCAATTCTGAGTTCATACATACTTAAAGTCCTATTCAGAAATAATTTGCTACAATATTTTTTGCTACAACTTATTATGGAAGTATATTTTTCTAACATAAGTAACAAAAACAATAATTCTTTCGCGATGAGTCATTGTTTTTGAACATAGCCATGCATTCTTTTTTTAAATTTTTAAAAAATTTATTAAGGTATTATATGTGTACATAACTTACCATTGTGCCCCCACCACCAGCCATGCATTCTTAAAACATTTTAAGTATCTTACTTTGCCTGTAAAAAGCAGTATCACTGTCCATCAATGGTTCAAGAGAGAAAGAAAAGTTGGGGAAACCATGGAGGACAAAATTAGGCAGCAGACGATGTAAGCCCCATCAACCTGTTAGAATCTCCTTTTGATTCTTAGGTCTCTAAATATCGTTTTAGTTTACTCAAGTCCT
This sequence comes from Vespertilio murinus, assembly GCA_963924515.1. NCBI lineage: Eukaryota > Metazoa > Chordata > Mammalia > Chiroptera > Vespertilionidae > Vespertilio > Vespertilio murinus. The sequence goes on from OZ004709.1 coordinate 8,360,107, forward strand.
TTTAATGATTTAATAAGGAGCCCTCAGGCAAAACTTCACTTCTGAATGTAACGCTGCTGTCCAGAGCTTTAATTCTGAGTTAGTTATCCTGGTATGGATATAGATTTCATAAAACCCTGCAGAACCCCTTGGGGCTGAAAGCATTACATTGTGCTGCCCCCTGGCAGACGTTTGGCTTACTGGAACTGTGAACCACCCCAGGGGAATGAAAGAAGACTGCAGCTGGCTGATCTGTACACCTCAGAGTAGAGAATATTCTTCTCAGTGTGTTTGGTCCTGTGAACAAATATTCCCACTGGAATGAAATTTGTTAGAGTTATGATTTTGCTGAAGCAGAACCAGCTCATCTAAATGATTGGCCTCACTGTCTCTATATGCAGGAGGAGTTATTATTAAGTGAATGCCAAAGAGAACGGGAGTTACAAGTAGATGATAACAGAGAAGCACTACCATCGCTTCATCGTAAATTTCACCCGTGAAACAGAGAGCAAAACACAGGTAGAGTTGGAGCTCGTGGATATCCTCAAAGGTTCCTGGGATGGAGAGCACTTTCAAACCACAGATACTAACTCGTGCACACCTGCTAGGAGAGGAGGAGCATATACTAGATTTGGTTAAGTCGCTGGAGGCACAGGTGAGTGGTGTAAGGAGGTGGCCCAGAAGCCCATTTCCTCCTCCCGACCTTCTCAGCCTCTGGTCTCATGGGCGTTCCCGATGACCAGCTGACTGTAGAAGAGGTTGGGTCTGATTCTACAAATGTTTCTGCAAAATGTACAGGTGCCACCCAGTGGCTGCACTAGGATAGCCCCACCCTAGGATGCCCCTGAAAGACAGGCAGAAATTCAGTTTTTTCATCTTTCAGAGAAGGAGAGATGACTAGAGTTATGGATACATACCTATTTCTGTACTGTGGCTACATGGTTGGCTGGTGCGGGGGCTGACCAGCAGCCCCTGAACGACGGATGAACAGATTACTCAGTTTGTGAAAGAGAGGGCTGAGGGGCCCCTGGCTCTTGTGACCAGGGCCGCTTGGATTGCCTGCCTCGTTAGGCTTTTATTGGAAACTTTATCTTTTAGATACAATCAATAGGGTGAGTAATCCTGGGAGGGCACATGGGTTTATATTGTCCTCTCGGCAAGGGCTTCCTTTTTACCAGAATGTCCTCCTGACAACTTTCCAACCAAGTCTCCTGCGCTTCCCAGCAGGCTGGATAGAAAATCAGTGGCAAGAAAGTCAGGGAGAAGACCTATCTGAATGGGCACCCAGCGTAAAGATATGTGTGTTCCATACGAACACTCACCAGAGGGTGATCCCAGCCTAACGGGATTTTAAAAATAAGCTAGATAGCGTAATGTGTTTGTGTAATGTCAGCGAGCCTCCTTTTCTAGTCACTTCTGTCACTGACCATTGAGCACGGGAAGAAAAGGCCACGATGGTAAGAAAGTGAGGCTCTGGGTGGGCTCAGCAACATGGACTTCAACTCACCAGTGTCAACCTGGCTTCAGCTATTGCCGAGTACTCCAGTCACCTCCCATATTGGCAGTGCTTCTGCCCAAATTGCCATCTATGGACTTACAGGATGCCTATCCATCATCCTGGCGTCTACACAGCATTTCTTACGGCCTAGGAGATCAGTTTGCAGCCAGTGAGGCAGCCATGGGCTCAAGCTCCTGGAATTCACCGTCTACCATGTTCTCTGTTGCCCGGAAATAACTGATGGGATAGGATGGTGGAATGACCTGGTAAGGACTTAGTTAAGGTACCAGCTTGGGTGGACCATCTTGTGGGGCCGGGCAGTGTCCTCCAGGATGTGGCGAATGCTCTGAATCAGCATCTAGTATGTGGGACCATTTCAGTTATGATCAGGATTCTCATAGCCAGAGTCTAGAAACGAGAGGATAGAACTCTGGGCTCTGCTTGCTAGAGTTTGTCATTCCAAGGGAGTGATGCTTCCACTGAAGGACAAATCCCATTGAATCAGAGACTGAGACTGCGCTCTGCCCACGCTGGGCATCACATGACATTGAACCAACAGGCAAAAAAGGGGATTGTCCCACTGGGTGGGTACATTTTTCTGACCATCAAAGGAAAATGGGTTGCTTCTGCACAATGAGGGTCAGGAGAATTATGTCTGGAATGCAGAAATCCTGACCTCTGACCTTTTTCTTTTAAATTTGAATGAAGCTTGCTCTCTTAAAGATGATACTTGTGTGTTCTGCTTTTTTTCTTTTATCCATTAGGACTTCATTCATTTATTTTGCAGCTGTTAAATGAATAATGAACAGGGAATATAGAGTCAGAACTTACTCAGCACAGTGGAATGAATCAGGATTTGTTTCCTTAAAAATCCAGTTTCTTAATTCTTCCTTATACCTGGCAATATATTTCCAGAATAATACGCTAAAATGATCCATGAGCAGTCACTCCTTACCATGGTGGTTTTAATTCTGTGCACATTCGTTTACATTTTTCGAAATCCTTTCTTGTTGCCCTCAGTGCTCCTTTCCTTTTCTCTGCCTTAGCAAAGCGGTTGCTGAACAAATTGCTTCAGGCTTTTAAAGGGAATAGATGAGACTGCTTTTTGTTATGATTAACTTTGGGGACTGAGAGGGAAGCCGCTCACAAAGTTGTGGGAGAAATCATCCACTCCCCAATATGTTGTTGGCACTGATAACGTGTAAAATCTATGGAGTAATCAAATTTGTGTAACTATTAAGAACATGGCATTTGAAAGCTGAAGGTTTTGTTTTATGCCCTCTTACATTTTTCCTGCCAGTTGTTTCACCCTAGCTGGTACCATAACCAAATCCTTACCATCACCTATCTTTCATTATCTCGGAAAATAATGTAGAATAATGGGAAAGTAGAAGAATTAAATGGATACAGTGAGAGTAAGTTGAATTGAATCCAATTCAGTTTTTAGAAAATTTATAATATAAATCAACCTGAGTTAATTGGTACCTAAATTGTAAGGAAATAAAGACTACTCATTATGATGTGAATAGAAATGTTGATAGAAGCTTTTATTGACTTCAGTGTTAAGTAGGAGTAGTATTCTGTTATTTATACCTAATCATATCTCTTAAAGGTATTTCAAGGAAAAACTCTGACTCAAGTCTACAAGTAATTATTTCTATTCCCATTCTGAAGAGGAGGGACAACTAAGTTCACCCCACTTCCCCTACTACACCGTGTCCACAGATCAGAGTGGTACCAAGCCCCCAAAATGATCTTAGAGATATCTTTGCATCTCCCTTCTCAGATTCTTTTTTTTTCCCAGGAGTCATTCAATTATCAATCCAACAAATATTTATTGAACAGTCATGTGCTGGGTCTTGGGAAACCAGTGGTTAAAAAAATAGTTCATATTCCTGCTCTTACAGTGCTTACATTCTTAGTGGGAATAGTCAGACAATGAACAAAAATGTTTAAGGATTAATACAGATGCTATTATATGATGAAAGCAGGGAAAAGGATGAAGAATGTTGACATAATTTATTTTAAAATACAATTTAAAGTATCCTTTGCCCGATGGCTCAGTTGGTTGGAACATAGTCCCTGTGCACTTGTATTTTAAAACTTATTTTTTAAATGTATTTTAAAATACAATTTAAAGAGTCAGGTAGGAAAGTCCTCACTGAGCAGGAGACATCTAGAAAGATCTGGGAAAATGAGAGAGCAAATCAAGTGGGTATTTGGAGGAAGAACATTAACAGGGCCAAAGGCTCTGAGTTGGGAGAAGTTCTGATTGGAGTGAGGAATAGCAGGAAAGCCAATATGTCTATCATGATGTGAAAAGTGGGGAATATTAGGAGATGAAGTCAGAGATGTAGCTAGGCCATGTCGGGGGTGGGATGGGGAATATAAAGAGAATCGGGTCACGTGGGACCTTGTGACCAATAGTAAGGCCCTCTGAGTAAGGGAAAGATGAGGACATGGAGTGGAGGAGTAAGGCTGAGTGAGATTCACCAGGCTGCTTGTTGAGGACTGCCTGCAGGGGGTAGTGTAGGGCAGAGCAAAGCTAATTAGAAGGCTATTGTAGTAACGCAGAGGAAAGATTCCTGTGTATTGGACAGGGTGGGGGTAGCAATCAGTGTGGTGAGCGTTGATCACTATTAAAGATGTCTCCCTTTTCCTCACCTCTGCATAACCCTCTCCCTATATAGCACTGAGAGATGTGCCAGATATTGGGTGTGATGGGATAAAATAAATCAAAGCTGTCTCCCAGGGCTTTGAATTACAACCGGAGGAACAGAATTATTTGGGACTGAAAAGTACAAAACTGAAGGCGGAATAAGTTTGCTCGGATAATGAAGAGCTCAGTTTTAAACATATGCTGAATTTGAGATCTGGAGTAGGCAATTGGATTTACAAATCTGGCATTTAAGAAAAAGGTTTGGACTGAAGATAAAACATTTAGAAGCTTTCAGTGTACATTGTACTTAATGCCATAAGACTGGATGGCATCGGAGGATAGAAGCGGTGGATGGGGGTAGAGAGAAAAGGCATGATTGACCATTCAGTATATAAATTCATCTCCTTAAAAGAAAACAAAATTCCTAATGAGAGGGGTACGGACTTACTCTAGAACCCTCATCAGAATTAACCAGTGAAATCTCAGAATCATCCTCACTGGTGGGTTGGTAACCTGCAGGACTGGTGGGTAACCAACAGAGTGTCAATGAGGAGCTGCATCGAGCACAGATCACACACACACACACACACACACACACACACACACACACACACACAGATCAGGCATATCCCACCCACAATGTGAGACCAAGAATCTATATGCATGCCCACCTACAGTCCCTAGGGTCTCCATATCCTGTCTCCAGTGTGAGACCAAGAATCTATATGCATGCCTACCTATAGTCCTTAGGGTCCTACTTATATTTTTTGTGATGCTAAATACTTGGATAAAAAGAGTACATATGAACAAGTACAGGCAAGTCTAAATCCTGTACTGAGAGAAAAAAAAAATCATTTTTCTAACATAGTATCAATGTCTGTAGTCTTGGGTCATGACTATCCAGGATATTTATTGTCTCAGATTACTACAGTGAGGTCTTCCTCAGTAAAAATGTGTAACTGTTGCCTTATCTTTCCAAAATGAAAAGGCCCATGGTGCTGGTTTCCCAACAAAATAAGACACTTCTTCCATGGGCAGATTTAAGATCTTCTTAAGAGGCTGAAGTTTGAAAGTTGTTTAGACTGTCCCAGCTTCTTAGAGTCCTACTACACCAACTTATACACATGGGAATAAATAGATGCACACACACACTTCTAAGAAGTAGTTGAGTGAGATGTCTCATTAGAATTAACACATTTTAGAAGAGTGTACCCTTAAATTATACCTATGGGCAGTAATAAATGATATTAGAATTTATGTAAAACTTCCCTTATTTTATAAAAATTTCTCTTAGATAAATCTAGTAAGGAATGATTTTTGAAATACTGTATTATCAGCAAAATTTTTAAATTCTAAAATAAGATAATTAGGAGTAGATAACAGCTGCACAAACTTGATAAGCAGTAAAAACTGTTAGAATATTTTTACAGCAATTATGCAAATAGCTGGGGATCCGAACTAAGGGCAGCAGAGAAGGAGGCCTGTCGGCCAGTTTGGAAAGCACATTAACTATGAATCAATGCAGCAGTTCTGTTCTGGAAGCGGCAATTATGGCATTAAAATGCTCAGTGAAAATTCAGAACGTAGGGAGCGCTTGGCACCTTGCCCATGAGGTACTCAAGACTGTCAAAACCTCTACATGCTCTCTTCTGATTCTGTAACTAAATATGGCAACACACATGGAAAGCATTCAAAGGATGCCAATGTAAGACAATGTAAACAAAAGGGAAGTGAACAAATTGATATTATTTATCTGCGGGAAGACATGGCATAAGAGGTATGATGTAGTCATCAATTTGCTGGGAAAGTCCTTTGTGTATTGGACAGGGGGGGGGGGGGAGCAATCATATGTAAAATAAAAACACATTATAGGAGGAAAGAGCCCTGAGTGTCAGACCCAAACAAGCATGGGCTAAAATCCTGGCTCTACTGTTTGTTCACTGGGATGATTCGGGGAAAGCAACTTAACATCCTCTAGTTTCTTCAGCTGTAAAAGGGGATAAAGTACAGCCCTTTGTGCGCTATTATAAAGATTAGATTAAATTATATAGTGTAAGGCAGTGGTCAGCAAACTCATTAATCAACAGAGCCAAATATCAACAGTACAAGGATTGAAATGTCTTTTGAGAGCCAAATTTTTTAAACAACTTCTTCTAACGCCACTTCTTCAAAATAGACTCGCCCAGGCCGTGGTATTTTTGTGGAAGAGCCACACTCAAGGGGCCAAAGAACTGCATGTGGCTCGAGAGCCGCAGTTTGCCGACCACGGGTGTAAGGAAACTCCTAGCAACATGTCTGGTAGCTAGCAATGATAGAAATGGTGAACTAGTCAAGCCCGCTGGTGGCATTGACATCCATCCTGACAGCACTGGGCCGGGGGTAGGAACGTGATTTCTGAAACCACATTGCCTGGATTCAAATTCTAGCTGCATCACTTGCTAGCTGTGGGACCGTGATCTAGCTTTTCAATTCTCTTTTTTGTCACCTGTTGACCCAGGATTGTCTGTATAGATTTTGAGGATTATATTAGTTAACACGTGTAAAATGTTTAGGATAGTTCCAGAGTCTATTCTTTTTTGCCTCTTCCTTTCCCCTTTCTCCTCCCCCCTCTCCTCCTCCTTTTCTTCCTCCTCCTCCTTTTCCTCCTTCTCCTCTTCCTTCTTCTGATTGGTATGATTTGAGGGCAATACTTTTGATGTTTCTGATAAGTGGTAAGTATGGAGAGAGAATCAGCACAAACAGTGCATCAATACTGGTCTCAGTGTGTGGCTAGTTCTCCTTCCTCTCCATTCCATATGGAATCCCTTGAGTACTGCCTAATGAGACATCTGTGTGCTAATCTCCATAGAGTCTACTTGCTGGGATACAAAACATGTGGCAGTTACCTACAGTGATAACTATATAACAATGATAGTAAGTAATATTTGAATATTATGTGCTGAACACTGGGCTCAAAGCTTTATGTTTATTATCTAATACAACTTTCAATAGGTAGGTACTACTAGTATCTCCATTTTATATATGTTGCTACTGTGGCTCAGAAAGGTCAAGACATTTTCCTTGGTTACCCAGCTATAAAATAGTGGAGCCAGGATTTGAAACCTTGAAGTTCACTTCCAAAGATGGCACCATTTACCCTGATACTGTACTGGGAGTAGGTGATCAATAAATATTTATAGACCACATTGAAGTGGCTTGACATTTTCATCTAGTTGTTTTGAGAATGCTTTTTATCATGATAATTTCCTACTCTGAATGAACTCATTATTGTCAATAATAAATGCACATAACTGGGTAAGTTGGTAGTAAAAATGGAAAGAGAGTTATAAAATTGTCGGGTCAAGACATTTTTCCAAGGGAATGTTTTTGCTCAGAAGATAAGTGTTAAGGAGAATTAAATGCATGATAAACATAGAAATACTAGTATGCCCAATGTCACAAGTAATTGGGGTTTCAGTGGATCCCCATTAAAACCACACTGAAATATAACCAAATTCACACAATTTGAAAGGGACTGATCATGTCAACCTTGGCAAAGATGTGGGAAAGGGAGCACTACCATACACTGCTAATTAAGGTTGTCATCACTACTTTGGAGAACAATTTCACACTAGCTAGAAAATTTGAAAAAGGCATACATATTCCCACTTTTCAGTGAAACTCATAAACTAGAGAAATCCTGGTACATATGCATTAAGAAAGAATTAATGGATACAGCATTTTTTGTGTGTGTGTGGAGGCAACAATTTTTTTTAAGTTCAAGTATCTATGAACAGGAGAATGGATATATTGTGGTGGTATGTTTATATGACAGAATGTTCATACAATATTTAAAAGGAATGAATTCAATGTCAAAAGAAAAAAGCAAGTGTCAGAATATTAAATACAATATAATATTATTGTAAAATTTAAAAAAATAATCAAGATGTGTATATTATTAATGGGTACAGATGTGGGGATGAACATAAAATCATAAACTATTTATATTGCAAATCTGTCATAGTGCTTATCTTGTTGAAGGAGAAAAGGTGTTTAGAACAGAACTGCTTAGAAAAATAGAGGAAACAACAATTCCTCCAAAGTGTATTTCTCACAACAAACTAATAATAAAAAATATCTGAGGCAAATATAAAAATAAGTCAGCATATGCTCTTTGGGGATGATGGATTTTTACGTTTGTACTTTGCTATTTTATTTATGCTTTTCAGAATGCATAAGAGCCAACAACAGTAAAAGAGAGAACTTGTGTGCATAATTTTAATACCGTATGAAGTGAAATCTTAATCTAACTATAACAATTTAAATAGATCTAGATTATAGACTATTTCTTGTTTGGCTTTAAAGTGTACATAGATTTTATACTGAAAACTGGGAAATTTCCTCTTTCTTTACAAAAAGGAGTTTTTGTCTCTTTGGGGGTAACTTATGGGGAGCCTTTCCTGTGTGGGGAGAATGAAATAGGTCTGTAGTTTCCCATCCTGGCTGGTTTTAAGAACAGCCAGGTGAGTCCTTTGATAAGCAAAAAGTAGGAGCCACACCCCAGCTGTATGCACTATGTTCCCTTTGGGGAGGGGGGAGTCCAGAGATTTGTTCTCTTTATTTCTACAGCTTCTGAAAGCTCCCAGGGCTGTCTGGTAATTAGCCTGGCTTGGAAGTCTACCTGCAGATGTCTTCTCAATCTCCCTTTCCCTGATTATTATTTAAAAAAAATATATATATATATATATATATATATATATATATATATATATATATATATTTTATTGATTTTTTTTTACAGAGAGGAAGGGAGAGGGATAGAAACTAAGAAACATCGATGAGAGAGAAACATTGACCAGCTGGGGATGTGCCCGCAGCCAAGGTACATGCCCTTGACCGGAATCGAACCCGGGACCCTTCAGTCTGAAGGCCAGTGCTCTATCCACCTAGCCAAACCGGTTTTGGCTCCCTGATTATTTTTTAAAGATTACAGTTAGTTTAGCATAAGAATGGAGTGTAGTTGTTACTCAAATAGAAACTGGAAGATGGCAATAAAAAAGGTTTCCAGTTTATGAGTGGGCATATCTTGTAACAGTGACGGTAGGCATATCCCTCCTTACCTTATCAGTCAGTCCAGGCTTAAAAGGCCCGTTGTACTCACAGAGCAGATATTGTCCTCTTGTAGCAAGCAGTTGGGGAACGGTAGGCCAGGTACTGGAGGTCACCTTGCCCTGGGCCAGCAATGGGCAAAACTGGGGTAGGACCCCACCCTGCTGCCACGGTGACCTTTCCTCCCCTGGCATAGCACTAGTCATGGGGTAAACCCCCTTAGAGTGTAGACCCCCTTAGAGGGTAACACGTAGGCCTCACGTGTGTTTCAGGCCCAGCAGCAGGGCCAGGCAGGGCTGGCATTGTGGCTGTTATCCGGGCCAGCTGCATTGACTCAGGATGCCCTGCCTTGGTGTCCACCACTCAGTGGAGACCGTGAGCCTGGACACAGCAGGAAAGCTGTTGAACATTCTATTGAGATCCTCCCCTAGGCATTGTGGTAGGGGCTCCACCTTTAGAAAGGGAATAAAACCCTCAGGGCAAAGGGCTCTTCCACCCTTTCTCTTGGGCATGCCCCTGACATTCTGCCTTTGCCCAGCCTCTCCTCTCTCTGGAGCACACCCATGCTCTTCTCCCTCACCTTCCCTCGGGCATGCTCTCTCTGCTTTGCTTTATCCCTCTCCTTGCCTCTGTCACTCCTTCCCTGCGCCCATGCAGCCCAGCTGGCTCACCTCTTCCACCTCTGTGACTCTGTCAATAAACTTTCTTTCATAATTTGACTTCCTGAGTCCCGAATTCTTTCTCTGCCGAATGTAAGTACTGAGGTTGCTGAACAAAGGTCCGGTATATTCCGCCATTTTGTCACTAACACTCTTTACAAAAAGTACAGAATGCTTTTCTTGCTTGTAGTCACTCTGTCATTTTCCTCCTAAGTCTTCAAGAATGCTACAGGCAGTTGAGTATCTGTAAGAGCATTACAATTTGTGGTGCCAGGAAAAGAAACCCTGCTGCAGTTCTTTTTTGTAGGAAGCTCCTTGTCAGTACAAAAAGTAACTAGCAGGAACTGATCTTTGATTCTGAATTGCAGTGTTCTTTGTACTTTACTTACAGGTGAATATAACCTCCGTCCGTACCACAAAATAAGAGCAGGAGGATCATGATGTGTGCCTGTGAGGCATTTTCTCTTTGAGAGAGGCCTCTCTATAAATCCTCTTGTGGATTATTGCAGGAGTTATATGTCTTGCAGTACTTGAGACTATAAATATATGGGTCATGAAGGGAGTGCCTCCTGACAGACTCCTCTGGATCTGCCGTACAGGGCTTTTCTGAGGGTTGGGGAGAGGGAAGCAGCAGAGAAGAAAATAGAGAAGCAGTTTCCTTATGGAAGCATTTTGTGTCTCCTAGTTTTTATTTGTTAAAATCTTTATTGCTGAAAGTGTTATGTATTTCCCCCCCTCATTGACCTCTTCTAGCCTGACCCCCCCACCCTATTGTCTGTGTCCATGGGATATATATATATATATATATATATATATATATATATATATAAATATATATATATACACACACACACATACACACACACACACACACACACACACACACACACACACATAACCCATGTTGATCACTTCCCACCCACCCACCCACCTCACCTTTTTTCGGAGTGTTTCCTAGTTTTCAAAGACTATGGTATAACCTAATAAATAGCCTACATTTGTATTTCAAAATACTTAGGCAACCTGAAAAGATAGAAGTAGCAGGTTGCTATTAAGAGTGACTGTTTTGATTATTTCTATTACTTGTTTCCTCCAGTCTAATTTCTGCTCTGACACTGTGTCTTTAGGCCATTCTGACCCACACATCTTCCACCCTGTCATCCTATCTACTAAAGAGGGAATATGCTAATTGACCCTCACACCCTTGCAAAAATGGTGGTGCCCACAGCCAATAAGGAGGGAATATGCTAATGGACTGCCCTACCCTCAAAGATGGTGGTGCCCACAGCCACAAGATGATGGTGCCCAGACCCCTCAGCCCCGCCAGGGTGTCAGGCATGCCTTGCCTCCAGAATCCCCCAGTCCCCTCAGCCCCTCATTCACCCAGGGAAGGCCAGAGGCACAGGGAAGCCTCGAATGGCGATTGCTCAGCTACCCAGGGCTGCCCAAGGCTCAGGAAACCAGGGACAGCCGAAGCTAGCACTACCAGCAGTGGCAGCAGCAGAGGTGTGATAGGGGTGTTGCCTTCCCCTGATCACTGGGTTGCCTCCCGTCCCTGAGGGCTCCTAGACTGTGAGAGGGGGCAGGCTGGGCTGAGGGACACCCCTATCCAAGTGCATGAATTTTCATGCACCAGGCCTCTAGTCATCTAATAAAAGGGAAATCTGGGAGCCACATTGTTCATGAAGCTTCGGACCATTGTCCTTGAGTCTCACTCCGGTCCTCTGTTCTGCTCTGTTCACTCATTCCTGACCTATGGCTTTCCTATTAATGGCTTAACACTTAGCCCTGAGATCTAATTCTAGGTTGAACTTTTCCAACTCAAATCTGCTCTCTGCCTCTGTTTTCCCCCTCTGACCTGATCTGCTCTATTTTTGGGTCCTACATTGCCAAACCAGTGTTTTCTGATTCTCTGACTAACCCCACAGAGGTAATAGCTGATGGTCTAAGAGTTTGCCTCAGTTCACCAATCATATCTGAATCTGTGTGCTGGTTTCTTTTATAAAGATTTATTATATGTTTGCAGGGCTTACATGTATTTTCATGATGCTGCCATCCTCAGAACATTTTGAAACATCCCATTTGGAAATGCCTTCTGAACCTAATGCCTTGCACAATTATAACTCAACCAGTGTTTGTTGAATGAGTCAGTTACAAATATGTACAAGAAGAAGGTGCTTTATAAAAATGCTTCAAGTGATATCACAAGAGCGTTTCCCAATTTTTATTAGCTACCTTATTCATAACACATGTTACTAGATAACTTGGAAGCACTTAAAATAATAAACACCCTTTCAGTCCAAGGCAGAAGATTTACCATCACTGGAAGCTGTCACAGACTGGAAATGAATTTCCCAAATAGGGAATTTGAACAAGTTTCAATTAGTGGTGTAATTTCTAGAAGGAGTAGTTGGTTTCCTTATAATGGATTCTTTAATCATATTCATTTAGTTGATATGTTTGATGGTGTTATTTTACAATAAGTGACAATATTTTATAGCCACCCTTTTTTACTGAACTTCCTGGAAAACAGCATTATGTAGGGCCTTTGTTGGCCGTAGCACCATTTGGTTGTACTGAAGGGAGGCCATCTAAGTTAGAGAGCAATTGCCCTGCCCCCCAAGCAAGACATCACGAATCCTTGTCAAACTAGAGTGAGTGACATACTCAAAGAAAAAGGAGAAAACATGTTAATTTCCTTCTAATATTCTGTTGTATAGGTTATAGTTGTTTCCTCAGACACTGCCTTTACTCTGACACCTGCCCCCCCCCACCTTGCTGGAGCACTTTCTCTTTCAGGCACTGAACTAGAACCCAGTCATATAGCAATAAAGAAAGTAGTCCCTGTCTGCAAGGAATGAGCAGTTGCTTTGGGAAGGTGGACAAATAAAAAACCTTGCAGACAGTGATAGGTATTCTTCAGTGTCTTGTCAAAAATGCGCTAGAATGACAGAAATTATGTATTGATTAGGAGACTAACAAGGAGGGATTACTCCATGAGAAAAGTGGTATTGATGTAGGGTGAGGTCCGCAAGTTTCTTTTTCCAGAAAGGACCAGATAGTATAGAATTTAGACTCTGTGCCCAGACAGTCTCTGTTTTGACTACTGAATTGGAAAGTTGTGTGAAAAGTAGTTATAGAACATATGCAAATGGCTGTGGTCTAATAAAACTTTCTTTATAAAAACATCTGAGCCCTAACTGGTTTGGCTCAGTAGATAGGGCGTCGGCCCATGGATTGAAGGGTCCCAGGCTGATTCCGGTCAAGGGCATGTACCTTGATTACAGGCACATCCTCAGTAGGAGGTGTACAGGAGGCATCCGATCAATGATTCTCTCTCATTGATATTTCTGACTCTCTATCCCTCTCCCTTCCTCTCTGTAAAAATCAATAAAATATATATTTAAAAAAATCCAACACACACACACACACACACACACACACATAAAACATTTGAGTAGGAGATCAGAATTGGTTCATGAGCGATAGTTGACTGGCCCCTGATTTAGGTGGTGGGGGTGAGTCCTGTAAAGGTGATTAAGGTATAGGGAACAGCATGATAAAAGATTTGAAGCTGGAGAGCATGTGTGCCCCTGGCTGGGGCAACATGAAGATGGCCAGCGTGAGAATGCTGGGAAGGAGCTGGGTGAGAGTGATTGGGAGTGTAGCCCCTAACACCCCAGTTTAGGGCATCAGGCCTAAATCTGAGGGGAGTCACAGAATGAGCTTCTGTCCTGTGAGGCTGGTTCAAGTCAACTTGCTGATCCTCAGAAGTAAGAGATGGAAAATCTATTAGAAGAAAAAGCATAAGGTGAATAGAAATTCACCTTATCTTTAACATTTTTAATCATTACCAGAGGTTAGATTATTGGACACATTATAATCTTTTTTCTTCAATTTCCCACTAACCCCCCCCCCAGATAGCAAATGACCAAGCTCTGGATAAAGGCAACATACTCATATATCAATGGTACACCCCCTCAACCAGTTTTGTGTTCAAGAAATTGTTTTTGCGGTTCACCTAGAACTAATGGGGGCATTTTCAATACAATTATCCCCTCTAATGACTTTTCTATAGAAATTAGAAAAACTACTGGAGAAAACGGCATTTGATGAAATGCTAAAATAGTCAACTTCAGAGATGAAAAACTGCCCTGCAGCTTAGTAGACTTTATAATATGGTAATTTGTCTTGAAAATAGTTTAACATATAATTCTCCAAGCAAGATTATCTCAGAAATCAACCATTAAAATCTGTAGTATTAAGAGACTCTTGGACTCTTTTTATGCCCAGAAATTGGCTAAACCTAATGGCAACAGTTTGTTAAGAGATTTTAAAGCTGTTTGATATTTGATAACATATATGCATATGATGAAATGTTTCTTTTAATTTTAAATAGTCACTATTTAAATCATGAACCTTTAATGTTAATAATTATTTTCATATAGTTTTAATCTGAAAGATCTCTATTTCCACCACGTTGTAACACAAGAGTATCACTCTATATTACCCTGGGAGAAGGGAGCACAGGAGAGGTAGGGTCGCTGTGGAGCAGCTGGCCCCAGTTAGGAGTGTGGAAGACCCAGTTCTGACAGAGGGCCTGCAAGTCTAGCCCATTTCCCCTGAGTCTAGACGTGCTGACCTCTTGATTACACTGAAATAGGAACCATGAAATACCAAAGCTCCCAGCCATGGAAGTCAAAGCTTCAGGGATTGCTAGAGGCCCGTGAACATGCCTTTTTAGCCATCACTGGACAATTGAGGGGTGGCAATATTCTGACCCTCTTCATCATTTCGTTCAGGTGATAAAGGCCCAAAGTGACACTTTGCAGCAAATCCCGCCGCACACACACTCTGATTTGGGACATTGATCATAGATTTCTCTCTAACCTGTGTTTAGACATGAGTCCTCATAGGACAGGAGGTATTCTTTGGCTAAGAATATTTAAACACAGCATACATATCAAAGGGAAGTTTTTAATAAGGGTTCTTCAGACACTATCTGAACCTCTTTCATCACTAGCTAGTTCTTTCTTGGAAGGGGCGCCATGATATCAGCACACTTGACTCAACAGTGACCAGATATGTTGATTCCTTAATCGCCTTACAAAAGGGAAAACCATAGGGTCCTTGGGGTCTCAGGGACTTTTAGGGTATTTTCCCAGGGTAAATTGGGATGTAGGTTAATATGCATCAAGATCAAAACACAGAAGTCTTCATGCCATAAATGGCCCTCAGATTCCGTGTCTTCTCGGGAGGCGTATCATCAAGTGGCAGGTGACCTCAGTGACGGGATGAGGAAGCTGCAGTGGGAAGCTCACACTGGCAGAATGCTCATGAGACAGGGGACTAGCTGATCAGAAGAACTTGTGCCACTCAGCAGTGAGATCAGTAAGGAGACACCGGCCATTAAGGCACATAGGATTCAGCACCTCTGGCCTGTGGCCACGCCCCGTTGTTGGAATGGTGCAAAGCATCACGTGGGTTTGGGTTTGGATTTTTTGTTTTTGTTTGTTTTGTTTTTGCCTGTTCCCTTGCTACTCTCAGCTTGTTTTCCTTCTGAGAACTAGCCCTTCTTGGCATATAGTCTCGGGCAGACTGTAAGTCAAGGTCCCTGGATAAAAGTTGACCAGAAGACCAAGCACAGCTACACCAACAACTCTCTTCCAGAGTTTAAACTTAGAGCAAAATAATATAAGGACACAAAATAATTGGAACCGATCATCCTAATTGAGAAGTGAGGTGCATTTTTCTATCTGCTCAACAATAACCATTCCCAACGAAACAAATAAGCCAAAAGCCCACCGATGCCACCGTCAGCAGCAGCACTCAGGTCTCGGCGGAGAGTGTGAGGGTCTGCGTACATGTGCTTATTCCCTACCAGAGCGCTGCTCTGTCCGGATGGACACCGGTGCTAGTCTCGCTCTTTCTTTTTTTTTTTTAAAAAAAAATATTTTATTGATATTTTACAGAGAGGAAGGGAGAGAGACAGAGAGCTAGAAACGTTGATGAGAGAGAAACATTGACCAGCTGCCTCTTGCACGCCCCCCACTGGGGATGTGCCCAAAACCAATGCACATGCCTTTGACCAGAATGGAACCTGGGACCACTCAGTCCGCAGACCGACGCTCTATCCACTGAGCCAAACCGGTTTTGGCTGCCTCTTTCTTTTTGAAAATAGCCAAGGTGATGCAACAGAGAACTTCACCAAACAGTATGTCACCGATAGCTTTGTAGTGTCCAGTGTGAAACGAGAATTGGACCTCTTCTAGTAATAGGATGGCTCAAAAAGCCACAGCCTATCACCGAGCTTTCGAAGACCAGCGTGATCTTTGGCATTGCGTGTTCTGGCTTTTGTATTCCTCTGTCCACTTATTCCTACAAGTTTTCTCCCTCAGTCTGCAAACCCACTGCCAGCCAGAGGCAGACTGCCTGGCTTCACCACACGGGGGCGCTCTGGTTGTGCCTTTAGTGACATTTTTAGAAAGGGGTTGATCAAAACATGAAGTAACAACTAAAAATAAAACACCCAATTTTCAGCTTTCGATGGTCTTAGGAAAAGATGGCCTCTCTGGTGTTTTCTCTGCATACTCCTGCGTCATTCCTCTGTTTCCGAGGCCCGTGGGCGACCTTGACTTGGGCTCTTGCAGTTAGATGTCCCCCTGGGGACCCAAAAGGGAAGACCTGGCAGAAGCTACCTGGTGCTGAACAATAGGTGGCTGATTTAAAGATACTTTTGATCCTCTTCTTGTCATCGACTGTTCCTCTCTTTGCCCACTCAGAGTCCCTGTCCTCCTCTTCCTAAACGAGTCTCTGGAGAATTGCCAGACCAAAGGTGTACTAATTAGTTGTAACCAACGTGAGATAAAATGTAGTGAGGAGATAGAGGAAAAGGAGGTCTTAATGCAGTGGTCGGCAAACTCGTTAGTCAACAGAGCCAAATTTCAACAGTACAACAATTGAAATTTCTTTTGAGAGCCAGATTTTTTAAACATAAACTTCTTCTAACGCCACCTCTTAAAAAATTGACTCGTCCAGGCCGTGGTATTTTGTGGAAGGGCCACACTCAAGGGGCCACAGAGCCGCATGTGGCTCGCAAGCCGCAGTTTGCTGACCCCGTGGCCAATGGATAGAAGCCATATCCTTCTACACTTCAAATCTGCACAGGCTCACAGCCCTCGAGTGGGGCCTGCTGTGGCTTAGCAGGGCCTTCGCCTCCGGGGAGCCCGTGTTTTTGCCAGAAAGCGAGTGGCCAGAAGTCAGAGGAAGGCCCAGTGGCTCCTGAGAGAGAATTCACAGGAGGCAGGACAGCATGGCAGCCGAGCTAAATCAGGAGGAAGTTACAAGTTGATTGTTCAAGGAGTATTTGTATATATATATATAAAAGATTAGACTATTAAATTATCTGTTACTTTTTTCTGGTTGTGAAAGTGTATTAGGTTTTTATTGCTGGTAGCAAACTTCCACGAACTGAGTGGCGTAAGAAGCACCCATGACAGCCATTAGCTCCCAGCTCTGTAGGTCAGCAGTGTGGGCTCGGGCGCTGAGGATCCCAAGGCTGAAATCAAGATGCTGACGGGAGTGTGTTTTCTTCAGGAGGTTCTGGTGGGGTGAGATCTGCTCCCGGCTCAGGGGCTGTTGGCAGGACTCACTTCCTTGTGGTTGCATGGCTGAGATTCACATTTCCCTGTTCACTGCCAGCCAGAGGCTGCCCTCAGCTCCTCGCCATGGGGCCCCCACCAGCACGTCACAACATGGTTCTGCTTCTTGCAGGCAAGGCAGAGCACGTCTCTCTGACTTCCTCCTCTGCTCCCAGCCAGAGGAAAAATTCCTCCACTTCTACAGGATTCCCGTGGCTCATGAGGTCACACCCAAATAATCCTCCCTTTCTTAAGATTGACGGATCCGAGTCCTTAATTACATCTGCCAAGTATTTTCACATCAGCACCTTGGTCAGTGTCTGATGGGCTATCTGGGAGCTGTGTGTGCACCAGGGGCGGGCATACCATCTCTAAAAAGTTGCTTTCTTTTACCTCCGCTCTGGGGCCCCTACTCTGATATGAGATGCCCTGTCTTCTCTGCCTTAGGAAGAGTTATGGCCTTAGTCCTTATCACCCTCCTGGGCTGAGTCAGAGCATAAAACTTAGTGCTGGAAAAGTTGATAGAAACGCAGTGCAATTCCTTCAAGACCAGGAGAGAGAGTGCCAGCAACCACTCGGGGCCACGCAGAGGATGGCCCGTCTGCTGTGGGCACAGCCTGCTTCCAGTCCAGCTTCTTTAAAAAAATTTTTTTAAATTGATTTCAGAAAGAGGGAAGGGGGGAGGAGAGAGATAAATATCAATGATGAGAGAGCATCATTGATTGGCTGCCTCCTGCAAGCCCCCCACTGAGGATCGAGACCGCAACCTGGGCATGTGTCCTGACCAGGAACCAAACCATGACCTCCCAGTTCATAGGTCAACGCTCAACCACTGAGCCACACCGGCTGGGCTTGTGCAGCTTCTTCCAGCCAGGGCTGCCCCGGTGCAGACTCTCGCCATGCTCGGAGAAAGGAGAGTGAGTTGGGAGGGTTTAATACTGCTGAGAGTTCTCATCTACAGAACCCCATTAGGAGATACCGCTGCTTATTTTTGGCCATGACCGAAATACAGGTCTTTGGACTCCAGATCAGGACCTACCTATGATATCATGCTCTTCAGAGCCCAGGGGGAGAGTTTTCCAAAGAAGAAAAAGGAAACCACATCCCAAAACGAAACGATTAGGATCCAACTCTTTCAAGTGCTTAATCTGCTCTTTAGTTATTATTCACTTTTATTCTTTGGAAAGTTCACTGCCTTTAAACTCTTCAAATTATTTTATAATGCTCCCCCCCCCCCCCCGCCATACCACATACCCTGCAGTGGTGAAGAAATTCCAGCATAGAAGATTTAGTTGTCATTGTTACGGTCATGGACACTCCAGTGATTGCCACGGAATTAGAAAGCGACTGAATTTCTAATCTGCCTATCGCTTCTGTTTCTGACATGTTAGGATACATTAAGGGCCCAATAATGATTTTTTTCTACTGGCTCAGTGAGTGTTATTTGTAGGGATTATTAAGAATTAGCAATAGGATAAAGGGAATGGATCAATGTACAAAAGCTGTCATTCAGTGACTGCTGCTGTGTGCACGCCATGTATTTCTCTAATGTAGTCATCAGCCTGCAAGGGAGAGGGAGGGCCCTCTTCACTTCCTGTGTGGAGGAGAGTTTTCGGAGAGACTGAAGAGCGAGGCCACAGTTAGCCATCAAGGAAATGGCAGAGCGAGAATTCGATCTCAGGACTCTAGTCCGGCTTCACCCTGCGCCAGCATGTGTGACCTCACCGGCTGCCTCTGATCACGTGCACGTGCCTGCCTGTGGTCACGGCAGGAGAACAGAGCCGATATGCAGAGGTGGGAGGTGACACTGCAGCCGGGATCTGAGTCCTGGGACAGCCAGCGGGGGGACTAGACCTGATGCTGCCAGTAATGGGGATGGACCTGGGTTAGCCCCTTTGCCAAGTTCTCTGAGCCTCAGTCTCCTGGTCTGTAAGGCAACGTCATCAGGTTAAGTGATTCCCATTGGTGACCACTGAGGGGCAAGTCTGGCTCTCTTACACCTATGTTATTTGTCTTACTTTACTTTTTAAAAAATATATGTACTTTTTATTTATTTCTGAGAGGAAGGGGAAGGAGATAGAGAGAGAAAGAGAGAGAAGCATCAGTGATGAGAGAGGATCATTGATCAGCTGCCTGATGAACGCCCCACACTGGGGATCGAGTCCACACCCGGCAGGAAGGAGGTTCTTCCAGCTACTCTTACTTAGACTAGGATGTCAGCAATACTCTGTCTAGAAGCTGTGGCTGACAGTGTCCTGGCAAGAAACACGTACAGATTTACTAGAGGTTGCGTGACTAATCAGTGCAGGTATAGAATCTAGAACGGTGAAACCCCAGGTTTTTATAACTACCGCCATGACATTGATGGGGCTCTCCTCACCTGGTGTTTGGGGGTTTGCTTTAACAGGAGGGTGATCTCTTAAACCTGACTTGGAGATAAAAGGGACTTCCCAGGGAGGGGCACTGTACTTCCGCTGGCCCTGGGGCACCGCCCCTGGCGCGCCTGGGAGGGGGACACCTGGACTGGAGGACTGAGGGAAGAGGAGGAGTGCTGAGACTTGGTTTACCCAGATCTCTCCTGGGTTCTGTTGCGGGAGAGGCACTATGCTGGGCGCTGGGGTGAAGGTGAGTGAGACCCCCTCCCTGCCCATCATGAGGGCATGGGCTCAGTCTTCCAGCGGCTGCCCCTGGCTCTCTGGTGGAAGGGCCACGGGGGGTCAGCACTCAGGGGTCCCCGAGAAGGAAGGCTCTGCGGCTGTCACCCTGCGCCTCAGCGAGAGGTGTGCCAAGCAGGGCCCTCCAAACGCACCCCTGTACATGCTGCCCCGTGTGGAGAGTGCTTTTCCTTCGAAACGGAAAGACTGGCCTTTGGGGCCTCAGTGGGAAGGGGATCCTGACGCGGTAAGAGGACCGAACCTTCCCTGCGGCACGGAGGAGAGTTTGGCTGGAGCTGGCTATTTTCAGGGATGAAGATGAGCATGAGCTCAGAGGCCCAGAGCCTGGAAGCAGGGCATGGAAAGACAGACACCTTCTCCGGGACCATTCCGAGCAGTCCATGTGTGTGTGTGTGTGTGTGTGTGTGTGTGTGTGTGTGCGCGCATGCACATGTGTGTCTCTCTGGGCACATGCATATGAAGATGCATATGTGTTTGCCTATGAAGATGCACGTGACTTATCTGTGCATGTTTTTGAATGTGTGCATGCTGATGCACATGTGTGTGCCCATCTGAGTGCTGTGTTCATGTGTGTGTCTTGTGTGTGCATGTGTGTGTGTGTGCATGTACCATAAGGGAACCCAGCAGGAAATGTTCTGTCCATGCTCTCGGCAGATGCCTGTTTGCTCTTAGTCTAAGATGGATAGAACTGGGGAAATTGTGAATGGATGTGACGAGGACTCATAAGAATAGAAGCAATGCAAATTTTGAATATTAACAATATTGTTGATATTTAATGATTCCAAAAATAATTTATAAAACCGATCATTTTAACTACTGAGATGCACGGGGGATGGGGAGGAGCAGTGTGAGTAAGGGGCTCATTTCTGTTAGTATCTGTGCTTCTGTGATGCCCCCTCCTTGCCAGAGCCACGGCTGCCTTTGTCTGAGCTGGTTCTCCGTGCTCTATGGCAGCCTGGCTCTGGATTGCCCCGATGAGCCTGGAAGCAAACGAAGGGAGGAAACAACAACAGGCAGCGGCCATCTGCCAGCATTCTGACCGGGGCGGAGGACGCGGCCGGGGCATTTCTCGGTGGCTTTCCTTAGGTGAGGAGGCTGCGCGCGGGCCTTGCCCCCAGGCTCTGCGTCCCCAGGGCAGGCTAATTATGACAGTCTGTGTCGCACGCTCGGGGATGCAATTGCAATGCAAGTGGATTCTGCTAACATGCAGCTTCTATGTTTATTTCAAGAACCGATTTTAGTCCTTTTTTTCTTTCCGTCAAAACTCAAATATTGTATTTCAGGTCCTGGTTTGATAATAGAGGAAATCCCGATCTAGATGCACCATATTTGTTTATTTTGATCAAGAATTGATTTTCATCTGTGCAGACGACTGTGGTGGTGTGTGAATTAAAAAGAAAGCAGGGTCTCTCTCTCTTCATTCACACTGATTAAATAGGCTCTCTCTCTCTCTCTCTCTCTCTCTCTCTCTCACACACACACACACACACACACACACACACACACACACCAAATGTAAATCTAAAGCCAGAAATTATCAAGCTTCCGATGTCTAATTTTTACAGCCGTTTCTGGCTCCGGGAAGGGAGTCTGTGCACCGCTGAGAGCCTTCCCGAGGCCAGGAGCAGCGGCCCTCAGGCCCACGCTGCCGGGCAGGCGGGGCGTCCCTTACCCTTAGCTGATGACTTGGAGAACCCGCTAATGAGCAAGATTACCCGACACCTCCCACGCTCGCTCTGCCTGTGCAATGCGAACATGTTAAAGCAGCTTCGAGTCATCTCTACTTTGGTAAAAACTATATCTTGGGGAAAGGGGGAGAGGATAATGTCTTGGAACTCCTGGGTACTAACAGCCATGCCTCGTCCTTTGCAAAGTCCGAAATAATTCGGTGTTAAAGATGAACTCAGCATGCAGCACCAGGACAGAGCTGGGGAGGGACAGCGTGTGCTGGCGGAGAAGGGCTCCGAGGAATAGGCCATTAGAATCCTATGGATGCCAAAACCGGTTTGGCTCAGTGGTAGAGCGTCGGTCTGCGGACTGAAAGGTCCCAGGTTTGATTCCGGTCAAGGGCATGTACATTGGCTGCGGGCACATTCCTGGTAGGGGGTGTGCAAGAGGCAGCTGGTCGATGATTCTCTCTCATCAAACGTTTCTAGCTCTCTATCTCTCTCCCTTCCTCTCCGTGAAATATCAATAAAATATATATTTTAAGAATCCTATGGAGGATGTCGTGGTGAAACAGGCAGTAAGCTGGGGGTTAGCGTGGTGCGGGGAGTGGGAGGGGGGTGAGAGAAAGGTCAGGAGGGCTCTGATGGAGGTCAGAAGACGGCTCTTAAAGCAGCACTGCCTGGGAACTTTTGTGTAAGCAAGCAGGAAGAGAAGAACAAGTCAAACTCAGACAGGTATCCAGGGACAGCAGACTGGGGCCTCCACAGTGAGGAAGCTGAAGCACGCACACAGGCAGGGGTGGGTGAGTCATTTAATATTACCGATGGCCAGCAAAGCCGTGCGCAGCTCATGGCAGTCCAGGCTGAGGAAACATTCCCTAAGAGGGTGTTGATTTATGGCTCTGGGCGAATTATAAACAGGCAGCAGGGACGGAGCGGAACAGTAAGGGAAAACAGGAATAAGACAGTGCTCAGGTCATACAAGCAAGGAAGGGGCTTTCCTCCCAACCCCCATCAGGGGACTGCAGCCTTCCCATTGGCAGGCAGTGTTGGGGCCTGAGTCATGCTGGCTAAGCTCTGGAACCCTATTTCCAGTGGGTACCTATGCTGTGAGGTGTGTGAACGTGGGCTAGCGGTCATAGTATTCCTGAAGCCGGAACATACTGGAACTGGAAGGAACTTTACACTCCATCTCCTCAGTCTCTTAAATCGCAGATGTGCAAACGGAAGCTCAACAAGAAAGAAACATGGCTACAATCCACTTAGCCAGGTCGTGGCAGAGCTGGTTTGATGATGGGTCTTCTGGCTGTTCTTCTCTTTCTCTCTCTACAGTTTTTTCTATTCCTCTGAGACAAAGACTACCTCTCTTTTATTGACTAATGAGATTTATTCTCTCTTAAAAAAATATTTAATCTACCTAAACACTAACAGAAAATACTCTTCTCCTTTATTTTTTTCTGGTCAGAGCACCCATGCCTCACATCTTCCAAAGCTGGGAGGCAGCATTCCCCCCCTGGCCCAGGTCCATGCGCCCTGGTTTTACCGTGACTGTACCTGAAATGCCAAACAAATGGCAGCCGAGGTGAAGGAAATGTGAGCCAGCAAGGGCTCCACTAGTAATAGGCTCATCCAATTTCCAAACCTAGTTACTTAAACCTAACTTTGGGACTTTTTACCAGGGAGTTCTTTTGAGAACATCTGAGCCACTATCAGAGATTCAGTTCCCATATAGACTCCTGAGATGTACTGTGCAGTCTAGCGGGGAGAGAGCCATTTGTGTAAAACCCCCAGTGCAGACCAGGAGTACATGGGGATCAGTGCTATGAGTTGGTCCATTGTTTCTGCTTTAGTATTTCTATTCATGCAGACTCAGCACTTTAACAAGCCTAGGGGCTATCTAGAAAGCTTAAATCCAAATCAGCAAGCTCCTAATAACATCTATCTATCTATCTATCTATCTATCTATCTATCTATCTATCTAAAAGTATAAGCAACCAAACCACCAGTAGACCGGTCGCTATGATGCACACTGACCACCAGGGGACAGATGCTCAGTGCACAGGGTTGAGCTGCCTCCTGTCTGGCTTGGGCCTGTGGGGATTGGGCGAAACTGGCTATCTGGCATCCCCCGAGGGGTCCCAGACTGCAAGAGAGTGCAGGCCAGGCCGAGGGATCCCAGCGGTAGATGAATCCATGCACCAGGTCTCTAGTTGAATATAAGAAAGATCTCATTAATGACCTTGTTTCATGTATCTTTACTCACTAAGTGTTTTGACTTGAGCTTGCCATTTTTTTTTTGTCTTCAAACCTCACCAAAGAACTTACACAAGCTAGTCCACTCCACAGTCCTATAGTTGACATTGTCTTTGTTCAGTTGAAGCACCCTAGCTATTACAAATGCCAGGGTTTCCTCTTCCACCCCACCCAGCCTAACCTACCCTTATGTAAATCTTGATAACAATGACACTGCTTCCAGTAACAGCTTGACACCAGTTTGCAGATCTAAGCTGGTTCTCAGACCCAGCCTGAATGACTGGGGTGGAAGCAGGGCCCCCCCCCTGAGGAAGAATCCTGCAATGTTATTGCAAATATGTACTCATTTCCCCATTCTTTCTGAAAAGTGGCCATCAGACATTTATTTGTAGAAGAGGAAAAACTTAGAAAATTTCTGTCTTCAGATACAAAATTTGACCTAATATTCAAAACCCCACAGTTAAACATGAGTTATGCTTAGAGTAGATAGAAATCTCCGGTCTGGAGGCAAAGTCCAGACTGGAGTCTCTCTAATGCTGGATTTGTTGGGTTCATGGATCCATCCTGTGGTTGTTTGCTCAGTTTCCGATTGCAGAGTGGTGGGGATATGCTTAGCAGCTGGCAGAGCCCTCATGCTTGCTCCCAAATGATGGAGGCAAAGCCATTATTGTAGGAAAGGCCAAGTGGAAGCCCCTGTCCTACTGCTCCCCCCAACCCTTAGCTCAGCCAGGATAGGAGATTACACCCTAGGGGGAATTGCGGAGATTAGAGCTACCATAAAGGATACAGGAACAACAGTTCCTATCTGTTCTTATTCATTTTAATTGTAAGACCTACACAAAACCTTTATGGGTGGTAATATGTGATGGTGGATTGTCAAACTTAATCAAATAATAGTCTCAATTGCAGCTCTTGTGTTGGACACAGAGTCTTTGCTAGAACAGTCTCTGGCATTACAAATGTGACTACTGACATGGCATTTTCCCTATTCTCATTAATAAAGAAAATCCAGATCAGTTCTGTTGTGTGGTAAGGGCATCAACTATCTGGAGCTCGAATTCCCTTGTTCTTTGTCCCTATACACTTCTCATGGGCTCTTGTGAAGTTGATATTCTGAACAAGAGTACAAAATAATACATTGGACAACCATGGCAAATACAATATATTCCCTTAGTAAGACACACGTTGGCCAGAAAATGGAAAAACAACACCATGGAGAGTCAAGGACCTGCAGTGAAGCTCAGTGGTCCAGGAATACTGCCATTCTCTCTGAAGGAACGGGCACACTGTTGCCTGGTTGCTCTTACCACAAGGAGACATAGCTCTTGGTGAGATTTGTTTTCTTATTTTGAAGGCTGCCTATATTTATGCTTAGAATTACTATTATAATCAACTTATTGGGTGTCATGGAAGGCTAGTGCTGGCGATGAGGACTAAGTAAGAGAGGACTCTGATTCCTGTTCATGTGACCAGCAGATCTGACACTGTGTATAGTCTCTGTGTAGTCAGAGAGGAGGCGAGTCAAGGCACAGATGCCCGGGATCCTTGGGCAACAAAGTGTTGGGCATGGCTAGTGGGTCAGAGAACCACTTTCCATTTGAAAAAGCAGCTTCAGGCATGCTACTAGGCTCTAGTATAGAGTGGATGCCTCATCTTTGGACATAAAGTTATTATGTGACTGAGGCTTCCCATCAGAAGCTGGTTATTATCACATCTACCAATTCCTTGGACTTGACACTCTTTCCTGAGTCTCTCTTGTCTGCCCTCTACTCTTATTCCTTGGAATCAGTTTTCACAATAATCTAAGCTTTTGTCTCAGGCTCAGCATGGTGGATCGACTCAAGCTAAGACAATAGATGTCCCCTAATTTAACATGTTTCTGTTGTGTCACCTTCATGAAGTGTGGGGGTGGGCATGCATTTTCATGGTTATATATGCCGGTTGTCACTGGGTTCAGATTCTTCTGCTCTGGCTTTATTCCCCTGAATTTTCCTTTGCCCTTTGTGCTCTGGTATTTCCCCCCCTGTCCTAGATTCTTTTTCCTTCCAACAAGGTTTTTCTCTTTTCACTTTCCCAAATGCTGGGCTCTGATAGCTATGTAAAAAGTGGAACCATTTGGGAAGGCATAAATGGGGTGAAATACTCATGCTTTCCCTTAATTTTCCACTCTGAGAAGTTATTGGAAACTGTGCAAACATTGGAAAAGGAGAAATCATTTGTGGTATATCTGGAGTGTTTCAGAACTTACTAATGTACAATATTTGGATAATCATATAGACCCTGTGGCAATCCTAATTTAAATAACCAGCTAACCCGTGTTGCAGTGTAATTACTCTAAATTTTAGAGACAGTCTGATTCTCTACAAATAAGTGTGCTGAATTGATTATTCAGGAAGATTTTATTTTATTCTAGATGGATTTGCATTTGTTCTAAATCAGTGAGTAACAATTCAAAAGAGCTACCACTTGACTTTCAGTAGCAATCAGAACTCAGAAAGCCAAAGCCATGCTTTCCATGTAGCTCCTGGCTCTGATTAATAAGTTAATAGTGTTATTTAAATAGTATGCCAGAGAGAGAGAAGAGCATATTTCCTCATTTTTCCTTTAGCTGTATATACATATCCATGGCATATGCAATGGTGTGTGTGTTGGAATCAATCTCATCCAATTAATGCCCTTTCAATAGTGTCTTTCAAGTGGTGAGTACCAGAGTGTGTTACAAATGGCTAAAATCAATGCTAACGTTCTATAAGAATGAATGTAAATCAAATAGACAAACTGGAGATCATACTTGAACTATAATAAAAAGTCTCTCAAAATGAGCCCCAAGGATACAACTCCAAGAAAAAGGTGAATGGAAAGATCTGATCTCAGAGGTTTTGTAAATGGGCAGAGTTCCATATGCATCATATCAGTGGACTTGAAGACATGTCATATAATAGAAAACTTGAGATTCAGCAGTTTTTCCATGCCAGCATGTTCATTAAAACAAAATATAAAAAGTTATTTATTAAAACATTTTAACTCTCTGACAAATATCTATATATAAAAGCCCATTGACCAAATGGTGGAATGACTGGGGGCGAGGCCAGCTGGCCAACTGCCTGCACCCCTCTCCACCGGCTGGCCAACTTCCCAGGGTTCCTCCCCCTGGGCCAACTCCCTATAGGCCTCAATCACCGGCCAGGCAAAGGGAACCCATCCGTGCACAAATTCATGCACAGGGCCTCTAGTCCTATCTATAAATGAGTGATATGCAAATTAACCGTCACTCCAAGACATAGTATGGCCCTGCAGTGGAGGACAGTTGGGCAGGACCCAGGCCTGCAGGGGAGGGCAATTGGGGGCGATCTGGTCAGCAGAGGGGGGCAGTTGGGGGCAACCAGGCCAGCAGGGGAGGGCAGTTAGGGGGGATTAGGCCTGCAGGGAGGGCAGTTAGGGGCAGTCGGGCTGGCCAGGAAGCACTTAGGCATTGATCAGGCTGGCAGGGAAGTGGTTAGGGGGTGATCAGGCTGGCAGGCAGAAGCGTTTGGGGCAACCAGGCAGTGGCAGATGAGTAGTTGGGATCCAGCAGTCCTGGATTGTGGTAGGGATGTCTGACTTCCCGTCAAACAGGTGGTTAGACATCCCTCAAGTGGTCCCAGTTTGGAGAGGGTGCAGGTTGGGCTGAGGGACATCGCCCACCATGCACAAATTTCATGCACCAGGCCTCTAGTTTATAAGATATTAAAAGCTGTATTTCTTCAAGGTATCTGGTAAGTATTAATTTATTTTTCAAAGAGAATGATAAAGCAACTTAGACATAAGATTTTATATTCCATATTTTACTTTTTTATTTAATTTTAGTCCATATATTTAACATATTTATTTTTTTCTCATCTTCTTTAGACACATATACACACACACTCATGCACACACACATGAACACATATACAATATTTTCTGAATAACAATTACAGCTTCAGACTCACCCAAAGTATTAGATTAGTCCTTTTCATAACTTATTATAGATATTGGCAGGATTTTTATAAGTATTATAAAAATATAAATAAAAAATGAACTTTCCATAAAAATATAAGATATTCCCTGCCACTTAGTAATGTCAAAAGATTAAAACATTTTCAATGATCTCAGATATGTCTTTATTTTATGAGCGATAGTAATTATAAATATTCTATATTATTTAAATATCAAATAATTCTCAAGAGGTAATAAAATAATGCCCATAGATGAAAAGCATAGTGTCAATTTTTATAGAGTAATGTGGAAGTGTCATATTTAAAATGTCAGAAAATATTTAAGAAAACATTATATTGAAATCAAAGATTTTTACATTTGAGTCTCATAAATAAAAACAAGAGAAAATAAAATATTTGTTGTTTGTTTGCCTGCCGCCCAGATTAGCTTGAGGTTTCACTGAGAATTTGAACCACAGCCTCTTAATCTTTATGTACCTAACTCCCAACCCAGTGCCTGACACAGAGCTTAATGAACGTATGTGGGATAGAAGAAAACCAGGAGTAATAATGTACAGATTATCCTCACTATGCCCACCATTAGAATTTTTTTTATTGAGGATAACTATATTTTTGGACTCTTCTCCAAAAATAGAAAACATTTTCCTTGTCTCAGAAAGGCCATCCATTGTCTGAACAGGAAGGACTCCATGATGTTGAAACACATAAAAACACAAGGTGCCTCATGAGTCTAGAAGCCGATGGTAAAGGAACTGGAAGCAATGGGAAGCCTGAGTCAGACAGTAGACCTGGCGGGAGGAACAGCTCCCAGAAGCACGGCTGGAGAATGCAGGGTCACCCCCCGAGGACTGTGTCTGACATGAGGCAACTGGTCAGTTCACTGACTGGAAGGAAACAAGTTTGGTTGTAAAGTCAAGTTGCTGGTGTGCCAATAAAAGTGATTCGAGAAATGGATGAGATGAACAGGCAAAAGAAGTCAAGATAAAGAAGGGGAACAAATCAGCAAAGAGTAGGAGAAATGACAGCAAGAGAGTGGCAGTGAAGAAAGTTCCCACGGCGTTATACAGGACACACCTCCTTGGAAAGAGGGTGGGATGGTGGGAACACTAGGCCAGCAGATGGCTTCATATACCTCAGTAGAAAACACTTGGAGATTAAAGCAAGCTAAATGCCATTCATGTTGATTGCCTCGATATCCAATGTCATGCTTAAGGCAACCCAACAGCTGTCTTGGCCTGCTCACTATTGTTCAGAGAAGAGTTAACCTTGACGGGGCAGAGTGCCGATGTAAGTGCTGTAATCAGGCGTTGCCCATAAACTGTCCTGCCCTGAGATTCACAACATCCCCCAACTGCCAGCAAACACCTCCCTTTGCACTCACTGCAAATTACAAAAGCAAAGCATTTCCTATGCAAATGCTGCTGACTGAGATATGTGAGACTCATTAGGAGGGTAGGTGTAACTGGCTAAAGGAAAAACAAAAGGAGACATTTGTGAAGTTACAGAACAGTTTCGCAGGTTTCCACCCTCTCCCGGAAAACAGTCTAGTCTAGCCCCTTAGTTGTTGTTGTTGTGTGTTGTTTTTTTTAATGCAGATAAAATTGGCCCATTTTGCTAAATTCCAGCCTGCCAGGGGCCAGTGAATCAAGTGCCTGAGGGTGTACGAACAAGGAAAGCTCACTGCTATTATATGTGCAGATATTTCAGGCTTCAGCAAAATAAAACTCCCGATGATGGGGCAATCCTACTCTTCTAGAATTCTCATGGTGTCACCATGCTATACTGTGTGCAGACTATAAACTCTTTCTTAAAGGGACATACAACTCTTCAAGTCATTTCACAATTGTGTTCCCTTTATTCCTTGATCTCAGACCCCAGAGAGTGGACCTGAGGAAGCTGCACCTCCAGAGAGCGAGCAGTGGAGATGGTTCGGGGTAGTGTTCACGTTCCAAGTCCCACATCCTGGGAAGCAGCTGGTCCCAGGCAAACCAGGACTTTTGCTCACACTAGTTCCCTATTTATTTGCCCTCTTACCAGGGGCTGTTTGCAGATGTGCATCAGAAACCTGAGAGAGAAAACACCTTTTGGAGCGTAATCTACAGAAGGAAGGGCTGGGAGCATTTTGGACAATATGGGATGGTAGTCTTCAGACATGGCTATGTATTAGCATCATCTGGGCATCTTTTATTTATTTCGTTCTTTATTTTGCATATATCACAGCTCTTGTATATCATTTTACTTTTTTTTTAATCTTTATTGTTGAATGTATTATTTTTCCCTATTGTCCCCTTCTAGCCCAGACCCACTCCCCATCCCAGGCTTTCACCATTCTATTGTCTATGTCCATGGGTTATGCATCTGTGCATACAAGGCCTTTGGGGTATCTTTGAAAACTACTGATACCAGGAGTCTTAATGCAGTTGTTGTGGGTATGGCCTAGGCAAGTTCCCCAGGTATTCAGCTTACATGGCATGGATGCGTAAGTTGTAGTGTATTTATTAAAAGGGAAGATTTCATAGCAGGAGGAAAACACTGTTGCTAATCCCAGAAATATGGGTAATTCCAATAGATATAACATTGTTTATGTCTAACGAAGAATACATACCTGGAATTTTAAAAATAGGCAAAACTAACATAAAGTGATAGTATTCAAAATGGTGGATTCCTTTAGAGGGTTGTTGGCTTGTGGCAGAAGCATGGGATGGGCAGCTGGGTGTTAGGGAAGTTCTATATATTGATTTGGATGTAGATGTGAGCAATCCATATCAAGCTATATACTTAATCAGTGTGTACTCTACCATATATATGTTATTCTCAACGTTGTTTTAAGCCACACCAGTATATATTTTTCTTGCCCCTTTCTCTCCTAAGCTTCGTATAATTTTGAGCTTTAAACTTTTCAAAACTCTTCTTATAGATCTTTTTCTTTAAAAATTTAATTTTACTTTAATTTTTATGTGACATTTTCCATGTTATGTCCATATATATATATATATATATATATATATATCCTTCCATGTATGGTTGATCCATTTTATTTTTGTATTAGTTGTATGTCTGTTTTATGTGTTCATACCAAAATGTTAATGATACTTATCTTTGAGGAATATGGTTTACAATAAAAGCAAAATGTATATTTACACAAATTTGCTATTGTTTAAGTTCCTTTTATCATGAGTGTAATATTATTTACATAGTTTTAGAAAAACTGAAATATTAAAAATATGATCACACAACACTGTGATAACTATTCTTATTACCCTGTATTTCCTGCTATAATTTATGTTCATATGTGTGTTTAGACATTTTTTAGATCATGTCATACAGATATTTTATAGCTGGTTTGTCGGGTCTCTCATTCATCAATCTATTTATTTGGCATTTATTACCTTTGATGGAAAGCTCTGGTTTATAATGTGGGGAATGCAAGACAAGGAAAGGAAAATATTGAGAAGAAAAGAAATCTGCCATTCAAATACTTATAACTTACCTAATTTATTCATTCAGCACGTATTTCTTGAGGCCCTTTAATGTGCCAGGTACTGTTGTTGGTGTGACAAGAATCTTCTGTTCTGAATGGAAACAGAAATCATCAAAATTCATTTGATATGTCTTAGCTTTAGAAGAAAGACAGGTTTGGTCTTCAGATGATCTAACAGGCATTTAGCACACTAACTCTGTTAAAATTCTTTGAATGACTAAGGTTTTTGTTCTCTGGAGTTTAAGGTTGCAACCATTTAAATGTCTTTCAGTGAACACATGCTTGCAAACCCACACCAGCTGAATTAATAAACAGAAGATAAATGAGTCCATGGATGGGAGAGAAGGGACCAACAGAGAGACACATGCAGCCAGGAAATGAATGCGACGGTCACCTTTGTTCCAGGTGCCAACAAATTAAGTGAAGGCGAAGACCATCTGCAAGAAAATTCCTAAGTTAATATCAAGGATGATACGGTAATTATGAACAGATTCCTTCCTGTTCCTGGCTTTCATACTGTAGATGCTCCTTTTCCTTGTGTTGGGAAGTTGGCTTCCCTGATGGCAACTGTAGGTGCGGAAAGGCCCATGGAGCCTGAGGTCCTGGTAACCAGGGAGCAGCCATGGTCCGGGTGGAGGCTGTGGTCCAGGAACCAGGCAGATCCTGGCAATGAGGGAAATAGGCAGGCTGAATTTCAAGGGGGTAACTAAAACATAAAAAATAATAATGATAATAATAGTAATAAAATACAGTAGAAGGTCCCCGTAGATGGGATGCAGGGTGGGAACTGTGCCTCCAGGACAAGCCAAAGGCTTGTTACTGGAGCAGAGGCTGAGGCCAGGGAGACACTGCGTTTGTGGCTCGACTCCTTTTTGTTCCTGCTGACAACTTGGTTCCCAAGCTACTGATGTGGCTTTCTTTGCACTTGGAGCTTCACCCTATTCAGCCACGGGACCAAATCTTGGGACAAGCACGTGAAATAGGGTGGTCACACCTCTCCATAGTGTGAAGTCCAGGAACTTGTAGGGAGTTGGAAAATCCTGTCCTTCGAGTCACACTTTCCTAGGTCCTCTGATTCCTAACCTTAGCTTCTTGAGCCTTTGTTCCTCTCCACGTTGCGGTACTAGTTTGAGGACCTTCTTTTATTTTTCACTTCGACTTTAGATTAAAATGAGAATTATATGAAAAACATTGTGATGGTGGAGATCATTGATTAAATCCTATTTGTATCAGACAAATGCTGGCGACTGCATGTTCTCTAGGAGGAGTGTTATATCATCTTATCCCGTGCTTAGGCCGGGTCAGTTAACTAGATACATTGATTTAACACAAAGAGCATTTGCCCTCCCCAGACAGTCAGGACACAGAGCCAACACCTGCTGAACCCCAGGGTCCCTGTTCTCACCCAGCCTTGGGCATGTCGGGGTGCACTGAGGTCGTCCTGCATGCTGGCTGCTGGGCTCTGCAGCGTGACCTTAAACCCTTCCTCACCAACCTGGTCAAACCTAATTTCCCAAAGTCAGGAGACTCTCCAGGTAGTTCATGTTTGCGTACCTTACTCTTGAAAAGAGAAGATGCACCGGGACCGGTTTGGCTCAGTGGATAGAGCGTTGGCCTGCAAACTGAAAGGTCCCGGGTTCGATTCCGGTCAAGGGCATGTACCTTGGTTGTGGGCACATCCCCAGAAGGGGGTGTGCAAGAGGCAGCTGATCGATGATTCTCTCTCTTCGATGTTTCTAACTCTCTATCCCTCTATTTCCTCTCTGTGAAAAATCAATAAAATATATTTTTTAAAAAAGAAAGAAAAGAGAAGATGCAGTCAGCCTCCTTTTCCATGAATTCAATTTATCCTTTGGAATTTCTCAACCGGTGATCAAGAAAATGGCATTTGTTATAAGTGGACGGAGCTTAATTGCCCGTTGGTTTTGTGAGAGACCTATTTGCAAGCGTGCCGACACCGAAGGCCACCGGGGAAGGAGAATTCGCTGTTTCCAGTGCAGTATTTTTAATTACGTCTTTTCACCTGAGCTTCAGGGTGGAATTTCATTTTTCTCCCTGCTCATTATTAGCAAAACCCACAAGGACAGGGTTTTCTAATTTCACATTTTTTTTTCTAAATTCAAGGGAACTGAGCATGCAAACTAGTCTGAAATGACATTCGAGATGTAGTTCGGATCAGATCTGGACTCGGGATTTTCTTCTCTTCCCACATATCTATACGTCCTACCAGACTGCCCCTGCTCGCATAGCGATGCGCACGCTGCCGAAAGGGTGTTGGCTGGTTGGTTAATTCATGTCCAGTGTGATTTGGGGCACCGTGCGGAGCTTGTGAACATTTAAAAATTTAATTAACCAGAATAAAATTGAAATCACCAGTCTAGGTTCCTTGATAATATCTTCACTGAGACATTAAACAAATAAATAAATAAGTATTATTTATCTAAATAATAAATGAGAGGGAAATTGAAGTGGTGAGATCCCAAAGAGAGGAAACAAAGATCCGGGCCCCCTGAGTTTTTAATCCCTGTCCTGTCATTATTTTTCTCTGTGAACTCGAGTCTGCTGCATTTTCCTTTTGTTTTCCTGGCTTGAGCGAGCCAGCGATAGCAAGCCCAGGCAGTGTTGGCAGGAAGGAGAAAAGAATGCCTAGAACTCATTTTGAGGGCTTCAAGTGAAACACGCTATGCCACACGTGAAAATGATTATTCGTTCATCCTTCTTGCCCTTAGTCCTTGCCTCGTAGGCTCAGACTGCCAGCCAGAGCACCGAAGACCGGCCGAGGGGGTTGGTCCTTGTGATGGGAACCCCCGTTCTCCCGCAGATGAGCTGAGATAATACACGCCAATTCACTAGGTGGGTCATAGGCCCCTCAGCCCGAGTCCCCCAGGTACACTGGGAGTTGAACGAGAAGTGACACTGGGTTTAAATGACAGGAAATAGACTCCATACAGGCATCTGTGTCCACCGGGCCTTTGTCCACACAGTCAGCCCCTGAAGCCCCAGGCCAGACTCCCCTCTGCTTTCTGGGAGCTGACGAGGGAGAGAGTCACCGAGGATCGCTGGCTTCTCCGGACAGCCTCAGCCTGGTCCCCCCAGTCACGCCAGGCCTTGGCAGCCTCAGCACCACGCTGCTCACCGGGCCAGCCCCGATTGCCACTGGGTACAACTCCAGGGGCCTTTGCATTCAGATATTTATAGAAATGTTTATTAGGCAACTGGGGGAGCTGCCACATACGAACTGTTACCCTACATTTTACAGGAGAGAGCACTGCAGAGTGAAAAATGGAAGGAAGCAGTCAGGGTGGTGGGTGAGGGGTGGGCGCTAAGGCCAGAGGAGCTGCTGTGGATCTGGGCTCCACTCCTACTGGCTGTATGGCTTCCGGCAAGTTATGAACTATAATCTCTCCAGACTTCAGTTTCTTCACCCGCCTGTAAGCTAGGGCCATACCTAACTTGCTCACCACGATACCCTTCAGTCCTGGTACACTATTTGGCATGGGATAGCTGCTGAAAACTGGATGGATAAAGGTTTTCCTTGAGTCATTTTTACTGCTTGTAACGGCTACTGATTTAGCAGCCAGGATAGGAAACGGAGGGGCACCGCCATCTGCACCAGCTCCCTCGTGTGCTTTCCTTGTGGTCTCTATGGGAACAACCTCTGGGCGAGGGAGAAAAGAGGCTCTTCAGGATTTGGCCCGCTGCGCCTGAGCGTCTAGCTAGGAGGTCAAGCATGATGCTCAGGCTTGTTTTGTGAGGGTCAGCCAGCCCCCCCTCCCTCAGAGGATCGATAGTGTCCAGCAAAGGCTCTGCATTTGGCTAACGTTTCGCTTCCTCATATGCTTATGGAATTGCATCTGTGTAGAATGTCGCCGTGTTCCCCATGGCGTCCTTTCAGTTTAATAGCGTGATCCTCCCATAAAGACAGGACTGTGGAGCTCGCTGGCTGTGTGTGATGTGTTCACACATGTATGTGGAGTTTTCCTTTCTTTCCTGTTTTCACTCTGTGTTAGTCGGTCAGAACTGCGTTGCTCCAGCTACTGTCAGTGTCCATGCTCACACCCAACATCCTCTGCAGATCGGGAGGAAAGGTGGAGAGCAATGGCCCAGGGAACCAGAAGCAAGGCGATAGGAGCAGACGCGAGCACTGCAGTGCTGTCGGTCTCTGTGAATGGAATTCGTTTATGATTCCAGTTGTGTTCCTTTTGTTGTTCTCCCTCAGCTAATGCCCAAGCCGCCTACCAAGACAGACTTAGTTCTCTATTTTTAGTTTCTGTGCCACCCCACGTGGTGCCTTTGCTTTGTTTCTGACTCTCTACTTATAGGAAGGGCTGTTAACACACATGAACTCAGAGACAAGAGCCTGTCCTGCAGCCACTTGCCCTCGTTGAGTTGGTGGTGAGCACAAAGGCATGAAAGGAGGCATCTTGACCAGCTGGTGTGGCTCAGTGGTTGACGGTTGACCCATGAACCAAGAGGTCAAGGTTTGATTCCTGGTCAGGGCACATGCTTGGGTTGCAGGCTATATTCCAGTGGGAGGTGTGCAGGAGGCAGCCCATCAATGATTCTCAGCATTGATGTTTCTATTCCGCTGTCCCTCTCCCTTCCTCTCTGAAATCAATACACACACACACACACACACACACACACACACACACATATATATATATATATATATATATATTTTTTTTTTAAAGAAAGGAAGTATCTGAAAATCTGCTCCAAGGGCTCCACCTGGACTAGGAAGCTGGTAGAGTACCCCCATCTCCTAGGACGTCCCTTGGAGTGTATGTGCCATGCTCTGCTCTGTGCTTCCCTCTTATCTCAATCTTTCTTACCTCCACCTTCTCCCTTACTTCGGGACAAGCCCTAAGAAACCGCCCTCTGCCACTCCCTACTAATGGAGCACAATACATTTAAGCAAATATTTTATGTTTTATTTACCTCCCTTTCTTTATTATTCAGCAGAGGCATTTTATATCTTCAAAGAAAAGACATTCCAAAATAGCAAAGAAGTCACCTCTTCTCTCTAGAAATATCTAGTAAGCAGAAGTCTAGTTAAACTCATTTTACCCAGAATCTGTTTCCACCAAAGAAGAAACAACCTTGAGGTGAAAAAAATAATTTGGTTTCACCCTCATGTTTTAATTGCTCATGTAAATAGTGTCCAGCTGTAAAAACTCCTGTTTATTAAGAGGTGAGAATGAAATTCATGCATTGTAATTCACTTGCTTGTGAATCAGTCAACATTCTTAAGCAAAAATAATTTCACAAATAATTTTAAATCCAAACAAAGTCAGCTACTGGTCTGGTTTTGCTATGGGCTTTTTTTTTTAAGGCCAGTATTGAGACAATTTTAGGAACTACTTCAAATCCAATATTTATTTATACTAAGAATACAGGAAGAAACAAGGAGAGAGAAAAAGTTTAAATTGTGAGATAAAGGAGAAATTCTGGAATCAGAATAGTGTGACATTACATAAGCAGTTATCTCAGTCTCCTTGTTTCTTTAAAAAGAGACAAAATAGTGCCAACATCCCCTACATGTCATTTGCTCTGTTGTTCAAGTTGGCAATGACTCACAGCTTCATTCAACATAAGAATTCCTGAGGTGTCCTTGGCTGATGCATGCCTTCTGCTGTCCCTGTGGCCTTCGCAAGCTCCCGCCTCGTTCTCTGCTTTTCCTACTGCACATCTTCTGCCCACTAAGCTCTCTGAGGCCCAATCGATTTTCTCTTTCTTTCTAGCATAACTACTATCCCTAGAATATTTCCTCTGTTATCATAGATGAGCACCTAGTAGGCTTGTACATTTGATTTGATACTTACATGGGTACTTACAGATTGTTGGAAGTCAAGCTATGTGTATTACAGAGTGACATCCCCAACTTTCCTTCTATGGGCCAGTTTGCCCATTTTGAACATTTGTACATTAGTTAAGGTATAAATGTTTCATATATATATATATATATATATATATATATATATATATATATATTTCTTACAGAGAGGAAGGGAAAGAGACAGAGAGCTAGAAACATCGATGAGAAACTGATCAGCCACCTCCTGCACACACACACACACACACACACACACACACACACACACACCGGTAATGTGTCCACAACTAAGGCATGTGCCCCTGACTGGAATTGAACCTGGGACCCCTCAGTCCTCAGGCCAATGCTCCATCCACTGAGCCAAACCAGTTTCGGCAAGGTATAAATGTTTTATACTGTCACCTAGTGGTGATTGCTTGTTCACCAACAGCTTAATTTTGGCACAGCTGCCATTGTGATACAAATGTTTTTATTATGATTTGAATACTCTAGTCCAGTGTTCTCCAAACTTTTGACATATGTGTATCCCTTCTATAATTTTTGTAACGCTGAATACCCCTCATCAAAAAAGGATGTATTTTAATAACAATCAAAATATACTTATTTTTTCTTTTTTGGGCACATACACAAAATAATAATAAACAAAAAATAAAATTATTCCTAATAAAATATAAATAAAAGTTATAAATAACATTTATTTGCACACCGGACCATCTCACACCTCAATTTTAGGAACTACTTGACTCATGAGAACGTAGAATTAGGCGCAGCTAAGCACGGTGCAGTGCATACCCCCACCAAACTCTTCTCGTACCCCTGGGGGTACATGTACCACACTTTGGGAAACACTGCTAGTCCAGTGGTCTGAGGCTCATAGATGTGGCTGCAATTTGCCACTCTATTGACTAATGAGTTTGCCAACCACTGTCCTAGTTCATAGGTCGAAGTTCAACTACTGAGCCACAGTGTTCCTCTTTTAAATACTTAGTTCAGTGGTCAGCAAACTCATTAGTTAACAGGGCAGCAAACCCCAGCTTGTGAGCCCAAGCTGCAGTTTGCTGACCACTGCTCTAGTCAACCAATTTTTATTGAGTGGCTAGTATATATCAAGCCCTGTTTTAGGCACTAGGTCTACGGTAGAAAAAGAAAATAACAAGAACCCAAAATCGAAATCCCTGTCTTTGTGGAGTTTATATATTACTAGAGGCCTGGTGCACGGATCTGTGCACAGGTGAGGTCCTTCACCGTGGCCTGTGCCTCCTGCCAAGCCTGCGGGGATTGGGTCAAAACCCAGAAGTCCAACATCCCCTAAAGGGAGGAGCTTCAGTCGGGGCTGGGTGCAGCTCTGCTGCTGCTGATCCCAGCCCTGCT
This sequence comes from Vespertilio murinus, assembly GCA_963924515.1. Taxonomy (NCBI): domain Eukaryota; kingdom Metazoa; phylum Chordata; class Mammalia; order Chiroptera; family Vespertilionidae; genus Vespertilio; species Vespertilio murinus. Next base: position 8,398,890 of record OZ004709.1, read on the forward strand.
GCACCTGCTGTCACAGTCATTGCTGCTGCTGCCGCCGCCACCACCACCACCACCAGGTAGCACTGATGAGAGGCTCCCACCACTACAGCTGTGCTTGCCAGCAGGGAACCCGGCTTCTGGCTGAGGGAGCTCCTGTTTTGGAAGCGCACTGATCACCAAGAGGCAGCTCCTGCATTCAGCATCTGCCCTCTAGTGGTTATTGCATGTCATAGCCACTGGTCATTTCAGTTCGGTTGTAAAGGTTGCTTAGGCTTTTATATATACGTAGATACTAGTGGCCCAGTGCACAGATTCATGCACATTGAAAGGAAATTAACTAGAAGGTGGGTGGAGGAGCAGGACTGGGCAAGATGGCTGGACATGCCCTGGAGCCAACCTCCTGTGGTCCCTCTCTGGCTGGCCACACCTGGGGTGGTGCCATGGCTTGAAGGGTGTCTGGAGTCACCACAGTTTGGTAGTAAACCAGATCCGGGGCTGACAGTGCCCCAGCAACAACATAATACACGGCCAAAGGTGGAATCACACAGCTCTGTGAGGAATCGGTCTCCCTCCTCTCTGGTTCCAGGCTGCATTACCTGAGAACTGCCACTGCCAAGTCACCATAGCTTGGCAGCTCCTGTGTTGAGCACCTGCCCTCTGGTGGGCAGTGTGTGTCATATCTACTATCTGGTCAAATGGTTGTTTAACCTTTCATATATATAGATTGCAATTTCTTTATTTTTTAAGTAGAAAAGTAAAGAAATGTTTATTGAGAATTTTAGATATGTAATTTTATACAGTTGAAACTAATCAGGTGCTAAAAGTGGAAAATTTTAGACCTGGATGAGTGCTTATTATGCTAGAAGATTCAAGTATGTTTAAATAGCAACACAAAGTTCTGAGAATACAGCCCTGGTTGGTGTGGCTCCACTAGTTGGGTGTAATCCCTACATAGTTTGATTTCTGGTCAGGGCACATACTCTGATTGATCCCTGGTTGGGGAATGTGGCAGGAGGCAGCCCAACGGTGTTTCACTCTCATGTCAATGTTTATCTAAAACATTAATAAAGAGTTTTTAAGTAAAAATTATGCAAATACATAACTCTCTAAATGCAAAGCTTCAAGGATGTCACAATATGTTATTCTAAATGTACTGCTCACAGATACTCTACTTTAGACTGTGATTTATTCTCCACTGAGGTCTGCATTAGCAGTTCTAAAACTATTGTGTGTGCTCTGGGACTGAGAAAATATATTGTGGGTAATGATGGCCAAAAGTCTTCTTTTTTTTTTCCTTCATGGAGATTAGTTACAATACTTAACCCTTTCCACAATGGGGTGTAGTTAGAAGGAACCACGTGTTGCTCTGTTGGAAATGGAGGCATCTATTTTACACTGATTTCATATACACATGTAAAAGGCTAGACAGGTACAGAAGTAGACATACGTGCATGTAAGTTTGTATGCATATATTTCTGAACTCTTCATTGAAGGGGCCTAGCAGCTGGGAAACCTAATAGCAGTGAGTACACCCAACGCCCAAATCTTAGGTTCTAAATATCATTTTTTTTTAAATAATATAAACTACAGTTGATGCTTTTTGGAAATACTGAGCCCAGCGTTGGGACCGCGAAAGTACAAAATGAACCTGGAAGAATGGGTGATGTCAGAAAGGAAGCAGAAGCTCAACCAATTATGGGCCCAGCCAGCGTGGCTCAGTAGTTGAGTGTCAACCTATAACCCAGCAGTTGATGGTTCCATTCCTGGTTAGGCCTGGGCTTGTGGGCTCGATCACCACTGTGAGGCTCACAGGAAGCAGCCAAACAATGATTCTCTCTCATCACTGAGGTTTTTTATCTCTCCCTTCCTCTCTGAAATCAATAAAAAATATTTAAAAAAATTTTTTTTAAATTATGACAGCATGTTGAAGGTACTAGAGCCAACTTGGAGTTCCCAGAGGCTGCGTCAGGAACAGTTTGAGCAAAAAATAAATAATGATGCTGATGAAGTATAACACATAAAACAAAATTTTCTGAGCTTATACTAATATAAATATATAGTTGAAATCAAAATTTAAGGGAAGTAAAGAATAGATAGTTCTTCATTATAATAGAATTTCAGTTAATAATTGAAGAAAAATTGATGGAATATTTAGAAGTCACAACTTGATGAAGACTGCAGTAATAATTGATTCAGGCAAGAATCATTAGTGGATCTTAAAATTAATGGGGAAATTATCATGAGAAATAATATATCCATAAATTCAGCATATACCTCCATAAGACACATTTTAACTATAAAGGAAAAAGTAGCAACTTTCTAGCGGAAGAACCTAGCAATTAGGGATGTTGGCAAGCAGAGACAGTGAGAGGCAATCAGGCTGGCGGTTTTTTTTTGGGGGGGGGGCAGTTAGGGATAACCAGGCAGGCAGGCAGGTGAGCCATTTGTGAGAGGAATGTCTGACTTCTGATTTAGGCCCAATCCCCCGAGGGGTCCCGGATTAGAGAGGGTGCAGGACCCCCCCAACCCCACCCCTCCGTGCATGCATTTCATTCACTGGGCCTCTAGTGGTTATATAAAATGTTAACTGTTGGGGTAGCTGAAGGAAGGGAATACTGAAGTTCTTTATATTATTTTTACAAGTAGGAAATTATTTTGTGAATCTCCAAATATACCTATCAAAAGACGTAAAATTATCAGAGTGGTATGAAAATAAGATCCAACTATATGCTCTGTACAAGAAACCCCCATTAAATATAAAGGCTCAGATCATTAAAAGTAAATGGGTGGATAAGGATACACCATCCTTACCCTAATCAAAAGAAAGCTGAGGCACTAGTGCAAACATTAATTTTAGACAAAGCAGACATGAAAGCAAGACAAATGTCAGAAAGAAGGAGGGGCATTACACAATCGTAAAAGGATCCATTCCCCAACAATACATACTAACACCTAATATATATACGGCCAACAACAGAGTCTTCAAACAGATGAAGCGAAAACTGAGAGAAATGGAGAAAAAGAGACAAATCAACTATTGGTGTTGTGTCCTTCAGCGTCCCCCTCTCGGTAGCTGAGAGAGCAGGTAAATGACTAAGTGTCCGAATGGCCTGCACAGCGCCCTCAGTGACCTGGTCTGAGTGCCGGCTACAGGCCCTCCAGCCAACACCACTAGGTGCACGTTCTCCTCAAGCTCACATGGAGCGTTCATGGAAACAGGCCACGTTTAGACCATAAAATGCACCTTATACTCTTAGAAGTATAGAAATCATACAAAGCATGTCCGCAGACCACATGGAATTAAATTAGGAATCATTAACAGAAAGGCAGCTGGAATATAAAACTACATTTTGAGTTAATTTTTGTATAAATTGTAAGGTCAGTGTCTAGGTTCATGTTTATGCATGTGGACATCCAATTATTCCAGCAACATGTCTTGGAAAACATTTCTCCATTGAGTTGTCTTTGTACTTTTGCAAATATCAGTTTGTACTTTTGCAAATATCAGTTGGAAAACTCTCACACGCAGCTTTCTGGGCTGTACTATTCCGCTGATCTGTGTGTCTGTTCCTTCGACAATGGCTTATTGTCTTGATTATTGTAGCATTATAACAAATCTTTAATTGGATGATGTTAAGTCCTCCAATTTTGTTCTTCTTCAGTGTTTACATGGTTACTCCTGTTCCTTTAATTTCCATATAAATTTTAAGATCAGCTTGTTGATATCTACAAAATAGCTTGTGGTGATTTTGATTGGGTTTGCATAAAATCTATAGGCCAAGTTGGAAAGAAGCGATGTTTAAAAAAAATTAAGTATTACAATACACGAACATGGGATATCATTCCATTTTTAAAAGACCTTTGACTATCTTCATCAGAATCTTCTAACTTTTCACATACAGATCTTGTGTATATTTTGTTAGAGTTATAAACAATTACTTTTATTTTGGTGCTAACTTTCTGTTACTGCTTCTAATTTAAGCTTCTGAAATCCATGCAGAAATAGCTCTAAATATTCCATAGAGTGTTGACCAGAGAGAAAACTGTTTAGAAAGCAGGGGATTCCACCAAATTTAAATTGATGATTCTATATATCAGGATTCAACATATATTCAGTAGGGTGACAGCTCAGAACAAGAATGAAAGCCAGCAGGGGCTGACTGATACAGTACATTTACTAGTTGGTATGTAATAACCACATCCAAACATTATATATATGTACCCTGCATGCACCGTAACCTTAGACTGATTGAATATGTGTCAACTCTTATACCCACCTATTCAGATGGGCTCAGATGGGGGAATAATGCATTTGCATTTTCAGGGTACGTGGATAATCTCATACATATGGAAAAAAGAATGCCTCTTATTTTCATTATTTTGATAAGTGTAAAAGGTTCTTTTTGAGAAGTTTCTCATTTCCTTAGGGGACTCAGTATACCTCCCAGGAATCTGAGATTTAGGCTTTGCCTTTCATTCTGCAAAGGCTTGAAATAAACCTCAAGTGAAAATGCTAACTAGTAGCGAGGAGAATGGGATTTTTCAGTAAGAGTTTTACAAAGGTGCCCTGGCCCATGTGGCTCCTTGGTTGGGCGTCATCCTGTGCACCAAAAGGTTGCGGGTTCAATTCCTGGTCAGGGCACATGCCTGGGTTGTGGGTTTGCTCTCTAGTAGGGGTCATGTTTAGTAGTTAGATTGCTTTTCATTTTTACATTCAGTCCTGGGATCCCTGACCTCCAACATGACTTAAAATTTGCATACATTACCATTCAGTCTTGGTGTGGCAGAGATCACTGGTTTTGACAAATGCATAGTGTCTTGAATCCACCATTACTAGTATCTGGCCATCAAGAATAGCTCTATCATCCAAAAAATCTGCTCTTCTTCACCTGTTCAAACCAACTCCACACCAAACACTTGGAAACCACTGGCCTTTTCACCGCACCCAGAGCTTTGCCTGTTCTAGAATGCCATAGAATCGGAAGAGACTGACTTGCAGTTAGCAATATGCATTTACGATTTATCTATATCTTTTCACTCTGTTCCTTCACATTATTGCCCTGTATAGGTGCACCCTGGCTGGTTTACCCCGTCACCTTTAGAAGGACCCTCGCTGGCTTCCAGTTGTTGGTGATAACTGGTGAAAACTCTCACAAGCAGCTTTCTGTGTGGACAAAGAGTTTCAGACCAGCTGGGTAGAAACCTCAGGGCGATGGCTGGATTTCATAGGTTCCCAAACCTATGTCTTGTTTGGTAAGAAACTGCTGAACTGTCTTTCAAAGTGATTGTACCATTTTGCAAACCACCAGCAATAAATAGCAGTTTCTATTGTTCTACCTCCTTCTCAGCAATCAGTATTGTCATATTTTTTTCTTTAAATTTAGCCATTCTGATAGGTGTAGTGTAATTTTATTGTGTTTACATTTACAACTAATAACAAGTGGTGCTGAGCATCTTTGATGTGGGCATTGGCCAGATGTTTACCTTCTTGCGTGAGACATATGCTTAGTGTGTTGTTCCATTTTTAGTTGTTTGTTTTCTAATTGTTGAGTTTTCAGAGTTTCTTTTTGTTTGTTTGTTGTTTGTTTTTACATATTTGGGTTACAAGTCCTTCATCAGATATGATATGTATTTTGCAAATATTTTCTCCCAGTCTGTGGCTTGTTTTTTCATTCTCTTAAGAGTGCTTTTACAGAGCAGTTTTTATTTCCAATAAAGCCCAAATTATATCCTCCTTTCACGGATCATGCTTTTGATGTTGTATTTGAAAACTCATTGCCAAACTGAAGGTCACATAGATTTTCTCTCTAATTTTTTCTAGAAGTTTTATCATTTTATAGTTAAGTCTATGATTTTTTTAGAAGTTAATTCATATGGCCCTAACTGGTTTGGCTCAGTGGATAGAGCGTCAGTCTTCGGACTCTAGGGTCCTGGGTTCGATTCCAGTCAGGGGTATGTACCTTGGTTGCAGGCACATCCCCCCAGTAGGGGGTGTGCACGAGGCAGCTGATTGATGTTTCTCATCAATGTTTCTGGCTCTCTATCTCTCTCCCTTCCTCTCTGTAAAAATCAATAAAATATTTTAAAAATGTTAATTTCCACGTAAAGTGTATAGTCTGTGTTTAATTTTCTTTTTCTTTTTTCATTGCATGTGAATATCTACTTGTTCCAGCACCATTTGTTGAAAAGAATTTATTTTCTTCATTGGTTGCTGTTACTTCTTTGTCAGTTAGAGTTAATTGGTTCATTTCTTCATAACAACTCAGAGTTTTGTACTTTTCTGTACATAGATCCTGTACATCCTTATTTTAGATTCATATCTAAGTATTTCAGAGTTTTTGGTGCTATTACAAATGGTATTAAATTTAAAGTTACATGTGTTCGTTGTTGCTTTATAGGAGCAATTGATTTTTGTGTATTGATCTTGCAATCTTACTATAATTGCTTATTGGTTTTAGGCATTTTGATTTGTAGATTATTAATGGTTTTCTACATAGACAGTCATGTCCTTTATGAAAAAGACTCGAGGCCCGCTGCATGGAAATTCATGCACTGTAGGGGGTCGGTCCTTCAACCCAGCCTGCCCTCTCTCACAGTCTGGGAACCCTCAGGGGCGGGTTCCCAGGTCACCTGGCAATCAGAGGAAGGCAATGCCCCCATCACACCTCTGCTGCTGCCACTTCTGGCAGTGCAAGCCTTGGCTGGCTCTGGTTACCTACGCATCTGGTGGCCCTGGGCAGCCAGGCCTGAGGGGACTGGGTGCCGCCATCTTGTAGCTGTGGACTCCACCAACTTTGAGGGTGTGGCAGTCAATTAGCATATCCCCTCCTTATTGGCTGTGGGCACTGCCATCTTTGAGGGCGGGACAGTCAATTAGAATATTCTCTCCTTATTGGCTGTGGGCACCGCCATCTTTGAGGGCGGGACAGTCAATTAGAATATTCTCTCCTTATTGGCTGTGGGCACCGCCATCTTTGAGGGAGTGGCAATCAATTAGCATATTCCCTCTTAACTAGATAGGATAGTTTTATTTCTTCCTTCCCAATATGTGTACCTATTCTTGCTTTTAATTCTTTCCTCTCTCCCTCCCACCCTTACTTCTTCCCTCCATTTCCCTTCTTTCTTTCTTCATCTTATTGTACTAGCTAGCACTTGTCATACTGTGTTAAATAGGAGTGGTGAGGTGGAACATTCTTGCCTTGACCCCAAATATTGGGGGAAATTATCTAGTTGCTCACCATTAAATATGAAGTTAGCTTTAGGAGTTTTGTAGATGTTCTTTGTCAGTCTTGAGAAAATTCTTTATTCCTAGTTAGCTAAGAATTTTATCATCAATGCTGTTGGATTTTTGTCACAAGCTTTATCTTTATCAATTGATATGGTCGTTTGATTTTTTAGCCTCTTGGCATGGTAGATAACAATAATTGAATTTTAAATGTTGAATCAGCCTTCTATATATGAAATAAATCTAACTTGGTCAGGAGGTATTATGTTTTTATATATTGTTATTTGTGATTTGCTAATATTTTATTGAGGATATTTAATTTATGTTTATAAGAGATATTAATCTGTAGGTTTTTTCTTTCCTAAAATGTCTTGGTCTTATTTTGGCATTAAGGTAATGATGGCCTCATAGAATGAGTTAAGAACTGTTTCCTCTGCTTTCAGTTTTTACAAGAGATTGTGGAATGAAATAATTTCTTTCTTAAATGGTAGAATTTGGTAGAATTTACCAGTGAGACATACTGGGCTTAGTATTTTCTTTTCTGGAAAGTTATTAATATTTATTCAATTTAATAGATATAGGTCTATTCAGATTATTTATATCTCCTAGTGTGAGTTTTGGTAGTTTTTGTCATTCAAGGAATTGGTCCATTTTAACTAAGTTATTGAATGGATAGGCATAGTCTTGTTCATAGTATACACTCTTACTATTCTTTTAATGTATATGTGATGAGTTGTAATGACATATCATTTCTGAATGTGGTAATTCATATCTTCTTTTTCCTTGGTCAGTCTGTTAAAGGTTTGTTACTATTTTTGTGTGTTTCTCAAAGAACCTGCTTTTGGTTTTATTGATTTTTCTCCAGTTTTTCTCTTTTTCATTTTATGTGATTTCTTTTATAATTTTGTATTATTTCCTTTCTTCTTCCTGTTTGGGCTTCTTTTGCTCTTTTTCTTAGTTTCCTAAGGTGGAAGGTAGGTTACTATTTTAAGATTTTTTTTTTTTGCTTTTCTAACATATGTATTGAATGATATAAATTATATTTTAAGCACTGCTTTTGATGCATCCTACAAATTTTTATGTTAATTGATTTGAGAGAGAGCAAGATGGGGAGAGAGAGAGAGAGAGAAATGTCAATGTAAGAGAGAAACAACCAGTTGTTTCCCAATGCACACTGGTCAGGAATGCAACCCACCCTCCCTCGGTGCATGGGACAAAGTTCCAACCAACTGATCAACACCAGCCAGGGTCACACATTTTTAATAAGATGTATATTTATTTTCATTTAGTGCAAAATATTTTTTATTTTTTCTCAAGACTTTTTTTTAACTCATGTGTTATTTTAAAAAAATATTTTATTGATTTTTTGCAGAGAGAAATTGAGAGGGATAGAGAGTTAGAAACATCCATGAGAGAGAAACATTGATCAGTTGCTTCCTGCACACCCTGCACTGGGGATGTGCCCGCAACCAAGGTACATGCCCTTGACCGGAATTGAACCTGGGACCTTTCAGTCCGCAGGCCTATGCTCTATCCACTGAGCCGAACAGGTTTTGGCTCATGTGTTATTTATAAGTGTTTTGTTTAATCTCCAAAATTTGGGGATTTTTTCCAGCTAGCCTTCTGTAATTGATTTCTAATTTACTAGTTAATTCCATATCATCTGAGGACATACTTTATATAATTTAATTCTTGAATATTTATAAATTTTGTTATTTAGTTCAGAATATGGTATAACTTGATAACTGTTCTATGTGAGCTTGAGAAGAATGTGCAGGCTGCTGTTGTTGGAGTGTCCTATAACTGTCTCTTCTAAGTTGACTGATAGTGCTGTTTGGACCATCTATATCCTCATTGATTTTCTGTCTGCTTTATCTATCAACACTGGCAGAAAGCTGTTGAAGTCTCAACTGTAGTGGTGGATTTATTTCTCCTTGCAATTCTACCAGGTTTGGCTGACAAATGTTGGTAGTAGGCACAAGCACATTAATGAAATTGTTATATGTAATTGAAAAACCGATCAATTATCATTATATACCCCTTATTTATTCCTGATTATTTTTATTGTTCTGAGGTATACTTGTTTGAAATTAATATGGACCAGATTATTTATCTTTTATTTCTTGTTTTAATTTTTTCCATCACCATTCAGGTCCCCATCCTTTCCTCCAAGGCTACCACTCTCTCCCCTCCATGATCACCACACTGTTGTATGTGTCCATAAGTTTTCTCCCTTTTCTTCTCAATCTCTCCAATCCCTACACACACACACACACACACACACACACACACACACACACCAGAGCTGTCTACTCTCTATGAATCTTAGGCCAGCATTTTTAATTGCATCAACATGATATATCTTTCTCTATTCTTTTACTTTTAATCTATGGGAATTCTTATATTTAAACTGTTTCTTATGAATGAAATATGGTTGTGTCTACTTTAGCCATCCACTCTGACAATCTCTGTCTTTTGATTTGTGTGTTTAGACCATTTACATTTAAATTTATCATATGTATATCATTGGATCAATATCTATCATTTTGTAGCTATTTTTTTTTGTATTTGTTGTATTCCTTGTTTCTTTTTTTCCATTTTTACCATCTTCTCTGATATTATTTTCCATGATCCCATTTTACTTCCTCTCTCAGAATACCAATTATACTTCAAAATATTATTAGTGATTGATCTATAGAGGCTGCATGTTCATAGCTTTTTAGAAGTAAACTTTTTAATTGAAGATTAACATACATGGGGAAAAGTGCACTAATAATAAGTATATAACTAAATGGACTTCCATAAAGCTAACAACCTGTGTAATTAGCACATAGATTAGGAAATAGAATGTTACTAGCATTTCAGTGATGCTCCATGTGTCCTCCACCAGTCACTGTGACCAAAAGGAACACTATACTGACTTCTATTACCGTAGATTAATTTTTAGCTGTTTTTAAATAAAATCTTTTGTGGTTTAGTTTTGTTGTTACTCGTACCAGCTTTTGTAGGTAACTAGAAGCCCAATGCATGAAAATCTGCACAAGAATGGGCCTTCCTTCCCCTGGCTGCTGGCACTGCCTTTGCTCTGGCCAGAGCCACCTTTTCACTCTGGCTAGGAGCTGTTGGGCAATGAGTGTTTGGAATGCTTGCATGGTCACTATGGTGATGACACAAGCATCATGCCCCACCCCGGCCACTTGGTGCCTGTGTATGCAAATTAACTCACCATTTTGTTGGATTAATTTGCATATTCACTCCTGGTTGGCTGGTGGGCATTACAAAGGAATGGTCAATTTGCATCTTACTTTTTTATTAGTGTAGATAGATGGCGTTCTTATTGTTGGACATTTCTAATTGTATGCTCACTTTTGTTTATCTTAATCTGAAGTAAACCTGACTAATCAACTTGTGGATGTTTTCCCCAATAGAGAATTTATATTTGCTATGAGCTGGAGATAAGGACGACCTCATTTCTATTTTAACACCCGTCAAGGTCTCTGGCTTAATACAATAATTTTGGGCACAGATCTAGCAATGTGCTGCAGATCTAATGCTCAGTTTTCCTACTGTAATGTTGATATTGACTTTTCTCAAAAGATACTCTAGCCCCTTTGGTGTGTCGTCTGGTTACAGGTCAGTATTCAATGGATATTTTTGGAGGAGTGTGGAAATGAGATACTGTCCCCATGTCCTTTGAGCCCAGCACTGCAATCAAATGTACCCATGTGTGCATCCTTAAGCTGTTTCCTTGAAGAAAGGACTTTTAGAGTTTCTGGTCAACCACAATCTAAAAGCAGAAATCTATATTGAACTTATTCTTAAAATCTATAAGGCAATAGTGTGCCTTTACTTTGATGAGTACTCACAGGAAAGTGAACCAGTGTTATTGTCACTATATATTTCATAATTAAATTGGTACTTATAAGTGGCATAGTTTTCTGATATTTAAAAAATAACGGTCATTTGAATATTTTGAAACAATTTTTGTAAGTATAAGGCAGAAGTCACCATTTTACTCGGGCTTAGTAAATTTAATATTCAAACAAAATGGTAAGCTTAGATGATTTTTGGCTGCACCAGCACAGCCAAGGGTTCTGGGAGCGTGAGGGAGGGCCGGTGAAGGATGAAGAAAAAGACAGACAAGAGAATAAAATGGCCAGTGTTTCCTAAAGTGTGGTAGGGGTATCTCAAGGGGTACAGGAAGAGTTTGGTGGAGATACGCACTGCACCCTGCTTAGCTGCGCCTAATTCTACGTTCTCATGAGTCAAGTCAAGACAGTCTTGTGAGGCATCAGATGGTCTGGTGTGCAAATAAATGTTATTTTACTTATGTTTTATTATGAATAATTTTATTTTTCGTTTATTATTATTTTGTGTATGTATCAAAAAAATAAAAAATAAAAAAATTTTGATTGTTATTAAAATACATCCATTTTTTTTACTAGGGGTACTTAGTGTTACAAAAATTATAGAAGGGGTACACATATGTCAAAAGTTTGGGAAACACTGGCTAGGTGGATCTTCTGTGCCTGGCTGAGGCCAAAGAAATGATCCAGACTGCAAAGCTGATGCTGTATTTATAATCAGGGACAAACAAGTTAGTTTACAATGTTCTTGTAAGTTTCACTTGTTTTGGCAGCACTTGCTGCCCCTCCCACAGCACATTAGCTACCCAGAAAAGATCTCGGGAGCAGTCACAAGATCATGCCGAATTATGCTTAGAGGGCTGTGCCCTCCAAGCTGGGACTTGTTTGCGACTTTGCCAGCAGGTCAGTCTGAGGCTTAACCCTACAGATTTTATTTGTCAAAGAAATCGTAATATTTGAAGGATGAATGTTGTTTCAAAATTCATCTGAGGATCTATCACTGATCCTCAAGGGATGCCTCATCTTCCTCTTGTATGTGGGGGTTTGTTCATCACACCCAGTTATAAATTAATGGCTAAAATGAATCTTGTCGAAACCAGTTTGGCTCAGTGGATAGAGTGTAGGCCTGCAGACTGAAAGGTCCCAGGTTCGATCCCGGTCAAGGGCGTGTATCTTGGTTGTTGGCACATCCCCAGTGGGGGGTGTGCAGGAGGCAGCTAATCCATGTTTTTCTCCCATCAATGTTTCTAACTCTCTGTCCCTCTCCCTTCCTCAATGTAAAAAATATCAATAAAATATGTTTAAAAAAAGAAAGAAAATGACTCTTAAAGGTTTGATTGCCTCATAGAATAATTGAGGCTGTTTTTAATAAGTTGAGCTGATAGTTTAGGCCAGTTCATCAGCAAACTCATTAGTCAACAGAGACAAATATCCACAGTACGACGATTGAAATTTCTTTTGAGAGCCAAATTTTTTAAACATAAATTTCTTCTAACGCCATTTCTTCAAAATACACTCGCCCAGGCCATGGTATTTTGTGGAAGAGCCACACTCAAGGGGCCAAAGAGCCTCATGTGGCTCGCGAGCCACAGTTTGCTGACCTCGGGGTTAGGTAATAGGTGTCTCCTGAACAAACGTGTAAAGCTTTGCCTGGACGATTAGTTCAACCTGAAATTCACAATTCATTAAGATAAATGAGTATGTGGCCCAGGCTCACCAAAATGGACAGTTTGGGTTGAATTGCCCAAGAGATATACGCATATTAGGGGAACACTTCATTTTTTAAGTTAATTCATTTCCAAATCTCAATATAAGCTATAAAGAGAAATTAAATGTTGGAGACCTCTGAATGGTTAGTTACACTGCTTTTTGGTCAACAGGCCTAATGAAAGAATCTCCCATAACGTTGGGAAATGCTCATTTTAGGAGAGAAAACATGAAAATATAAAACTTTTCTGCATTGTTTTTTTAAAAAAATATTTTTTATTGATTTTTAACAGAGAGGAAGAGAGAGGGAGAGTTAGAAACATCGGATGATGAGAGAGAATCATCCATCAGTTGCCTCTTTCACACCCCCTACTGGGGATGTGCCCCCAACCAAGGTACATGCCCTTGACCGGAATCCAACCTGGGACCTTTCAGTCCTCAGGCGGATGCTCTATCCACTGAGCCAAACCTGTTTTGGCTCTGCATTGCTTTTTAATGCCTATTATAGTACTGTAGTCCCAGTGAAACTAAGGATAGTTATTCCTTCAAGTCTCCTGTCCCCAATTTAAGAGAAAGAGAGAGAAAGAGAGAGAGAGAGAGAGAGAGAGAGAGAGAGAGAGAGAGAGAGAGGAGAGAGAGAGGAGAGAGAGGAGATCCAGTGTTTTAGTGTCTTTACGGTTATTTTCCAGAGTTTGAACTCAGATGGGTCTCCTGTGAAAACTGTTTCTAGAGTCTCTGGTTTTAACAAGGATATTCCTGTTTTAATGACTTATCTTTCAAGTTAAACAAAGGTCCTACTTACACTGAATAAGAATATAAGATATAAGGAATAGATGATGATATTAATTGGCTCACTTAAAAGAAAACAGTAAAAATTGGACATATATTAAAGTATAATGAAAGTTGAGCAGTGGTAGGTTGCTCCCTTTTCTCAAAACAATTATTTTTTATGAGATAATAACTATTCTAAAAGCAGTATAGAAATTCTACAGTAGCACTGACCATTGCATTGAAGATGAATATATGTGGATTGCTGTGTTAAGACATATATTTTGGAGAAAAGATAAGCCATATGGCTAGTGGGAACTAAAGCAATATTTGGGGCCAGAAAAAAATGTTCTATATTCTCTGTTACAAGGGACATGAGCACCAGACTATTATATTACTTTGGAGTTTATCATAGCTATTACAGCTAGATAAAGATTGCTGCGGAATTATTGAATGACATGTGACTATAAAATGCAGGAACTGGCTATGCCATGGACTTGCTTACATAGAGATGTTAAAGGTGGGAATTAAAAAGAAATTCAGCAAATCCATTAGATTGTCAAAGCTAATGTATTCTTAGTTTGCACACTTACTAGTAAGTATTTATGGAGATTACCTTTTGGCCAATGTATTATCATACCTAATAAAAGAGTAATTTGCAAATTAACCATCACTCTGCTATGCCCACCAGCCGTGCCCACCAACCACACCCACCAGCTAATCAGAGTGAGCTTGCAAATTAACCCCAACCAAGATGGCTGCAGCCACAGAGAGCAGTTGAGAGGCTTGGGTTTCCCCCGCAATAGAGGAAGCCAAACTTTCCACACACCCTGGACGGCCAAGGCCTCCACTCAAGGATACAAAGTTTCAATTATAGAAGATAAATCCCAAGAAAAATGTCAGCAGCCAAGGAGCTGGAGAGAACAGGCTAGGGTTGCCCCCCTGGCAATGGAGGAAGCCAAGCTTTCCACACACCCTGGCCGGTCTAGGCTTCCGCTCAGGGATACAAGGTTTCATTTATAGAAGGTAAACGAATCCAAACAGAAATGGAGGCAGCCACGGAGTGAGCAGGAGGCTTGTCTCTGCTCCAGGCTAAAAAGTTTCAATTGTAGAAGGTAAATAAATTTCAGATACTGGGGCCTCTGCTTGGGTTGCCTGAGGGTGTGGCTGACCTGCAAACCACCACAGGCCCCTCAGTCAGGCCATTTCACACCCCAAGGGAACCACCACCCTGATCTGGGACACCCTTCAGGGCAAACCAGCTGCCCCCTACTCATGCACTAGGCCTCTATCCTATGTAATAAAAGAGTAATATGCAGACTGACCATCACTCCAACACACATGATTGCTGTCCCAATGTGATCAAAGATCCTGCTCCTATGTGGACACAGGATTACCACCACAAGATGGCAAACAAGGGAGGGCAGTTGAGAGGGTCCAGGTCTGCAAGGGAGGGCAGTTGGAGGCAATCAACCCTGCAGGGGAGGGCAGTTAGGGGTGACCAGGCCAGCAGAGGAGGGAAGTTGGGGGCAAACAGGCTTGCAGGGGAGCAGGTAGACATCAATCAGGCTGGCTGCCCATTTAGATCCTACCCCGGTGGTATCAGGTCTAAATGGGAAGTTGAATATCCTTCTAGGGGTCCCAGATTGGAGAGGGTACAGGCTGGGCTGAGGGACACCCCTGATCCCATGCATGAATTTTGTGCACCGGGCCTCTAGTCCTATATAATAAAAGGCTAATATGCAAATCAACCAAATGGCAGAATGACAGGTAGGTATGATGTATACTGACCACCAGGGGGAGATCCTCAATGCAGGAGCTGCCCCCTGGTGGCCTCCCACAGGGGGGGCGCTGCTCAACCAGAAGCCCTGAGCTTTGGCAAGCCCAGTGGCGGTGGTGGGAGCCTATCCCACCTTCACAGCAGCACTAAGGATGTCTGACTGATGGCTTAGGTCCCCTCCTTGTGGGCCTAAGCCATTAGTCGGACATCCCCCAGAGGACTTCCGGACTGTGAGAGGGCACAGGCCAGGCTGAGGGACTGCACCCCCGCTCCTCCAAGTTCACAAATTTCGTGCACCGGGCCTCTGGTATGTAATGGTGATCATACCTACCTAAAGTATCAGTTAATTTGGGGCCAAACGACAACACTACCTTTCTAAATTTCTCCTTTGCTTGGAGAATGGAATAAACACACTGATACTATAGCTTAAAAATAAACAGAAATGTTTTTCTGTGTCTTAGTAATGATACCCATATAGATCAGACAACATTTAAACTCTCTCAAATGTATTTCTTTCCTGAACCAAAGGAGAGAGCAATAGCATATCTGAGATGGGCTTGTTTCAAAATAATTTGGGAGAAGAGTCAATAGAATGGAAGTCAACTAATAAAATCAGATTGGTGACGTCGTTTTGTGCAATTCCAAATGTCCCTCTCTGCATGAGCCGTGCATTGCTGCTTCTTTGTGTATCTTGTTTCATTTTGAAATGTCACCATGCTATATAGTCATCTAGTTGCTGATTGTGTTGGCCTTGTACTTCCTTTACTAACTCCTTTTGCTTGAAAGAGTCACTAATGCATAAAGGTGTTCAGCACTTCCCAGTTTCAGAGGGGGAACTACAATCAATCCACCACAATCTCTAATGAAAAAGGATCAAAACCTCTTAGTGACTCAGCTCAGCAGACTAAGTCATTATCTGGTGCCTTCAATGACAGGATCTCTCGAAGGCCATCCTCAGATATTAGATTCCTGTTTTAACATGCCTCCTGGTCTTGGTCTAACCTAGAATAGATCTAACCCGAGCTTTCAATCTTCCCTTTAAAAACTTTAAATGATTTCAAAGCCACGTAAATTTTGGAACTCACTAACAGTTCAGGGCTCATCAAGGACTGACCTGAATGCCTTGGCTCTGTTTCTCGGGCTTTCCCACGATCGGTGTTATACCCATAGAACCCAAATTCGGCCATTTGGTGTATGCCATTCTCTTCTAGTCATAGGGTGTACCTGTGTTCAAATCAATATCAAAAGATGGAGGCTTGCTCTTTTGAGGGATGGGGGAATGTGGGTAGAGGTTTGCTCTTTTGAGGGATGGGGGAATGTGGGTAGAGGTGATATCATTCATTTCCATGGTTTTAAAGTTACTGTATTTATAACTCCAGCCAGGACATTTTTTTGTAGTTCTTGCTTCTATATTCAAATGCCTACATGAACAATTCTCCCAGTATTTCAAATTTAACTTTTCTGAAATTAAATTACTTCTTCCTACCTCTCCTCCCAACCCGCTTCTACTCCTACCTTAGCCTCCGACTCCCAATCTGTTCTTCCCCCAAACTCCCTGAAGTCAATGGCTTTACCAGTCAGACTCCTGAAGCTGTGAGCCACACAACTTGTCCCTTGACCCAAACTTGCCCCTCCCCTGCTACTTGCGATACCCTGCATTTTTCTATATTTAAAACCTATCTCCAACCTATCATTTCTCTTCTTTCCCCCGAACCATCACTTTCTAACCCATCACCACAGCACTTCACCTAAGCTGCAAGGACTACTTCAAGCTTCCCAATGGGTCTTCTTGCTTCCATGCTGGCCCCGTTGCCATCCTGCACCTCAGAGTGGAGTGAAAGTTATAAAAATGCATTTCATGTCATATAATTCTCCTGCTTAAAACCCTCTATTGATTTGCCGCTGGATCAATTATAAAATGCAAAGCTCTTATCATGGAGAGCATGTCCTCCAAGATCTGGCCAGTGAGGACTATGCAGACCTCAGACCCTACCTCTTTTTCCAGCTCAGTAAGGGCCAGTAGCCCTGGCCTTGCTTTCATTCCTCAAATGTGCCAACAACTCTGCCCTAAGGACCTCCGTGCTGTGACCACAGTCCTCCTTCCTGGATCTCTTTCTGATTGAACCTTTGCCATCCTTTAAGTCCCAAGATAAATGTTACCCATTTAGAGAGAACAACACTTACCTTATCTCAAGTACCAGTTATTTCCTTGCTTTGTTTTCTGTAGAAAAGCTGTAGTTGATTTAGATGAGGAGCATCTATCTACCTATCCATATCAATATCTGTTATGGACTTCTTTAATTCTAGAGCCTACCAGCATAATTGATACTCAGTAAATATTTGTTGAATGAAAGCATGGTCATATGAATGGATGAAGGCTTATTTATTCTTTGAACACTTACTTTATAATTACAGGTTATATGATGTTTGTACTGCAACATTTTGTTGATAAATATGTAGTGTTGGGTGAATATTTGTGATTGATAGTAAAAGGTAAGATTTTCAGATTTAAAAAATGTTATAAAATCGCCTTAAGTTGGGAGATATTTTATTTTTATAAGAAAATCATATTGATTATACATCAACATTTGAATTATCTCTAATGAAAATATAATTATTGTCTTCTCAGTGTGCTCAGTGATTGAGCATCAATCTATGGACCAAGAGGTCATGGTTTGATTCCCAGTCAGGGCACATGCCTGGGTAGCGGGCTCCATCCTCAGTAGGGGGCGTGCAGGAGGCAGTCAATGATTCTCTGTCATCATTGATGTTTCTATCTCTCCCTCTCCCTTCCTCTCTAAAATCAATAAAAAATATACTTAAAATATAATTCTCTGATATAATAATTCTGACTTCCTTCTCCCATAAGTAGCCAGCAGGACCCTGGGCCAGGGGTGGGGATTTGTATTTGATATGAGGATGAAGTCACTTTTTGGAGAGAGATGCTCTGTAGAGAGCAATTCTGAAGTCTTCTTGGGAAATGCAACGCTAAGTTCCAGTAGCCTGTTTACATGAAGCATACCCGAGCTGATGAGCGGCTCAGGATGACCCTCCAGGTGGGGCTGGGAAGCCCTGACTCTAGAGGAGGTAAAAGTAAAGGAGGGAAATAAACCCAAAGCTGCTGAGATGGATGTTAGATTTGTCAGATGCGCATGCTCTGAGGGTGGGGACTATCTGGCCCATGGACCGTATAAGGGCTGTGGAATCATTTGGTCTGTCCCTGCCAAGGCATAATGGGTGAGTTAATAAAATATTTGACCAACTATAGGAGGCTAATTTTTAAGTTGATAATTTTGTATGGCCTGTGAATGATGTTGGAAATATCCAAATGGCCCTTGGCAGGAAAAAGGTTCCCCACGCCTGCTAGTGGGGAAAGATGTGGACAGCCTACACAAACAATAATGAGTACAATAATGAGTATAGACCGAGGTACATTTTGGGTTCCATTATGGGTAAGAGAATCCACATGGCTCTGGGAGCTTGGCCCATACAATTCCAGGGCTCTTAATTCCGTTGGTCCAATGTGAATATTACTTCAATAATTAACTGTTCATCTGTTCCTTCTAAAAAGAACGCATCTTGTATGACTTTTAATTTTGTGGGTTTTTCTCTTTGCTTGTATGCCAAATTTAGTTAATACAGCTGAGAGTTAATTATACATTAGCTTGTTGTATTCTGTGAATTCTTATGTCTAAAGTGCTCTAATTTCTGTGCCTTAACGTATCAAGTATAGTCATAAATCTAATGAACGTGTGTATGTGGTGAGGTCGGGTATTTTATTTAGACCAACTTTATCCAAACACTTCCCAGCGAAACTCAAAAGGGATGGCCAAGGATTGTGCCTGCCTGCTTCTTCTCTCTCTTTCCCCCTCCCCTTTACTATGTTAACTAACTCAAAATATATTTACCAAGAACTTATATATACGTTTTTTTTTTCATTGTGTTACAGTAACTGAGGGGGAAAAAACTCTCAGGGGTCTTCCATTCAAGATTCTATTTGACTAATGGAACCATAAATATAGTACAAAGGGGGATACACTCCTTATAATGTAGGACAGTGTCTTATAAACTATTGTTTGCCAGTCATCTTTAGTTGAATCATAAAATAAATGTACTGGTTTGGGACCACACTTTACACCAGAGTAATAATAACAAATGGGAACAAATGGCAAATCTCAAGTGTGCATTGCATGTAGTAAAATATTTTTTATAACATGTTTGGAGGACAAATGTGTGTTTGTGCTGTATGTCAACTGAAGTGCAGGTCTCACTATGAGACAAGGTTCAGAATGTTTGGAAGACAGTATTCAGAGGAGTTTAAAGACATGGTCCATAGCCAAGGAAGGAAGGCTTCATGGGTCTGAAAGTACTGGGCTAAGACTTAGAGGAGAGGAGGTGACTTTTCAGACAAAAGGCTCCCAAAGGAATTGGGAAACGGTGAGTTAAGTTTAGGTAACCACAAGAGAAAGTCAACTTTACACAACCACAGCCTACTGGGGACTGAATGGCCACCCTAGGACTAACTCCACTTCCAGAATCTTAAAGGAACCACCGAACCCCATACAATAAATAAAGTCTAACTCTCCCTGCGTGGACGCATCCTCTGTCTCTGATGCCACAAGGAAAACTTTTAACAGAGCTGTTCTTGTCAGGTACACCACACGGAGGTGATGCAAAAAGATCCTTCTCTTCAACCGCTGGTTCCAAATATCGATGTGTTTAAGAGACTACATTCTACAAAGGCCTCCAGATAAACACCCAACCCAGTGCGTTCTCAGGGACTCCCCCCGCACACTCGGATGAGATGATGAGAGACAGGGGCGTCTTCCAGCGCACGTGTGCTCTCTGAGCTCCATTGGTCTACTGTTTATTGGGGGGAAATTCAAGGACTCGGGACAACGGGTTTATCGCAACGTTTTAATGTGGATACAAAAGGGGGAAATAAGAGGCACAAAAGCAGCCGGGGTGGCCTCCAGAGATGAGGGACTGTTGTTGCAGGAGTCTTGCGAGTTAATGAGAATTCACCCGGGACTCCAGAGGGGCGGTGGGGGTGGGGAGGCGGGGAGCGGGGAGGGGTGGTGGCGGTGGTGGTGGTGGATAAAAACCCATCCCTTGCAGCTGGCCCTCTCCCTCATTTGTTGCTCCAATAAGCAGTAATTAGGTCCTGAGCTAATGGTGTCAGCTGATCCGCCGTTTTTTTAGGCTAGACCCAGAGGAATCTCCATGGAAACCCCGCCGGAGTCGTCCCCCCACCTGGATGCGGAGTGCTCCCCGCCGCCACCTGGCTGCCGCCCGGGCCCCCGGCCGCCTCCGCCCCGCCGCGAACCCGCAGCCCCGCGGCGCGCGCGCGCGGCCCCCGGGATCCCTAAATGGGACAATTCGGCCCGTGACGTCAGCGCCCAGCCGTCTCCACAGAAACTTTTGTCCCGTCGGCCAATCAGCGAGCTCGGCGAGGGCCGGGGAGGTGGGGGCGGGAGGGGAGGGAGGGGAGCGGGAGGGGTGCGGGCGAGGGGAGAGGCGGGAGGGCTGGTGTGTGCGCGGAGCTGCTCGCGCTCGGCCCCGGCTGTCAGCCCCGGTGCCCGCCCCGGGCACCTTCCCAGGGACGCGCGCGCCCCGCGCCCCGCACCCCGCACCCCCTCGTCCCCTCGCCCTCACGCACCCACACACCCGGCCCGGCCGAGCAGGAGCTACTGACCGCTTGGCGAGGCCGGGGGCGCACACGCACGCCGTCCGCCTCCGGGGCTGGGCGTTCTGGACGCGGCGATCGCGGGCCGGGGCGCGCGCCGGGCACCCCGCGCCGGGCACCGCCGCCCCCCGGGACGGGCGCGGGCCTCCGCCGGGAGCAGCAGCATAAAGAGGAGCAGCGGCCGCAGTCGCCGGGCGCGGAGGATGGGAACTGCCGCCCCGATCCCGCCGGCTCCGTAGCGGACGATGGAGATCCCGGGCGGAGGAGCCGGCGGTTTCATCGGCTGGAGAAGACCGGCCCCGGGAACTCCCCTGTGGCTGCTCGGGGCGGCCGAGGGGTGTCCGTGACGTGGCGGAGGGGACCCAGACGCCCGAGACCTCCTCCGCTGTGACCTGCAAACTGTAGCCAAGCAAGGGGGGCAGAGGATGTCTCCATAGGTTCCGTCTTCTTCTTCATGCTGTTCATGCCCGGGGCTTTCGGCGGCATCCGAATCCTAAACGTCCTCCCGGGTCCGCGCCCCGGGCCGCGGGCACCACGCGAGTCCCGTCCGGGGACCCGGCACCCTCGGGGCGCCCTGCCTCCGCCCAGCGGCCTGCCCGCATCCGTCTCCCCGGAGCCGAGACCTGCTTTTGGGGGCACCGCTCTCCCGCCCCGGAACCATGGCCAGATCCCCATGAACGCCTGGGCTGATCCTGGGACTTGCCCTCCTGGAACCCGCACGGAGGGCTGGCATTCAGCCTGAATGCCTGGGAAGAAATGGTATTTTAAACCGTCTCCAAAAAAAAACACCTTTTTTTAAAAGCGTCCCGTGTGGCAGGACTGGATAGGCTTAGCCACACGACAGGTAAGAACTTTCTCTCCTCCCAGCCTCGGAGCGCCCCGCGCCGGAGGAGGACGCGGAGCCGGGGGCCGGGGGCGCACGCGGGGAGGCGGCGCCGCGCGCACCTGCCCAGCCCAGGACGCAGCCCCGGGGCGAGGCGAGGCGAGGCGAGGCCGGGCGAGGCCAGGAGGGCCCACCTGAAGTCAACATCGGGATTTGTAATCAACCGAGGAATGAGATTTTAATTATTCAAAAGCCCAGCTCCTCCGGCTCGAGGCTGGTGGGATGGTCCTAGAGCCGCGCAATTTTAGAGCCATCGCCGAGGAGGAGGAGGAGAAGGAAGAAGAGGAGGAGGAGAGCGTCCGGGCCAAGCCATCGTCGCCGCCGCCGCAGTTGCCCGTGGACCCGAGACTTGGCCGCGCGGGGCATTGATCGCGGGGGCCTGGTCGGACCCTCCTCCCTCCCCCGATCGGAGACGGGCTCCGGCGGCTCCGGCGGCGGCCGGGACCGGGGCCGGGACCGGGGGCGCCCGCGCCCGCCTCCTCCATGAGCGCGGGGTGAACAGGTGCGGAGGGCGCGGCGGGGAGCAGCCCGGCCGGCCGGCCGCCCGGCGGGCGCGGGGAGCATGGAGGGCGAGCGCGACATGTTCCGCCACTTCCAGGACTGGTGCCTCCGGACTTACGGGGACTCGGGCAAGACCAAGACGGTGACCCGCAAGAAATACGAGCGCATCGTGCAGCTCCTCCACGGCGCCGAGTCCGGCTCCACGGACAACGCGAAATTTAAATTCTGGGTCAAGTCCAAGGGCTTCCAGCTGGGCCAGCCCGAGGAGGTCCGCGCGGGCGGCGGCGCCAAGCCGGTGCTCTACGTGCCGGTCAAGACCACGGTGAGTGCCCGCCGCGCCCGCCCCGGCCCCGGCGCCGGCGCCGTTATCTGTCTGCGGCGGCGGCGGCCGCCCTGCGGGGAGGGGCGCGGGGCGCGGGGAGCCGCGAGCTACCGTTGGCTCGTGTGCCCCCTCCCTCCGCAGCCCCCTCCCCAAGTCCCCCCACTCTCGGCTGCCAGGAGGGTCCCCCCCCCCCTTTCTCCCCTCCCAGCGCGGAGGGAGGCTTTGTGGTCCTTGATTTGAAAGCCTCGGCGCCCCAGCTGCGGGGACGCGCGGCCGGCCGGAGCCTCCCGCCCGGGGTCGGTGCGGGGGCCATTGTCCCGGGTCCCCCCGGGGTCGGTGCGGGGGCCATTGTCCCGGGTCCCCCCGGGGTCGGTGCGGGGGCCATTGTCCCGGGTCCCCCCGGGCGGTGCGGGGGCCATTGTCCCGGGTCCCCCCGGGGTCGGTGCGGGGGCCATTGTCCCGGGTCCCCCCGGGGTCGGTGCGGGGGCCATTGTCCCGGGTCCCCCCGGGGTCGGTGCGGGGGCCATTGTCCCGGGTCCCGCCGGGCGGTGCGGGGGCCATTGTCCCGGGTCCCCCCGGGGTCGGTGCGGGGGCCATTGTCCCGGGTCCCCCCGGGGTCGGTGCGGGGGCCATTGTCCCGGGTCCCCCCGGGCGGTGCGGGGGCCATTGTCCCGGGTCCCCCCGGGGTCGGTGCGGGGGCCATTGTCCCGGGTCCCGCCGGGCGCCCGGCGCGTGTCCGCCTTGGCCGCCGCCGCGCGTGCAGGCCGCGCCGAGCCCCAGCCGCGCGCTCCCCTCCGAGCGGACGGTCCTGATCGATAGGCCACCGCGCCTCCTTATTGGTACAAAGCCCGAGTGCGGGGTCCCCTCCCCGGCCGCAGACAGAGACCCCGCCTCGGGCTCTGGAGGTCGCGGATGCGGTTCTGGAAGCGCGCCTCCCTCCCCCTCCCGCCCGCGTCCCCGTCCCCGTCCCGGCGCCCCCCGTCCGCCCGCCCGCAGACGGAGGCGCGCTGCGCGGGGAGCCACAAAGAGGCGATGGGCCGGGCGCAGTCGGCCGGGGCTGGTGCTGGCGGTGGGTTGGCGCTGCGGGGTGCCTGCGCGGGGCGCCAGGGGTGTCCGCCGCGCCAGGCGGCCCGGAGCGGCGGCAGAGGCTGCGATTTCCTTTGAGAGAAGATGGGGACCAGTAGGATGTCAGATCAGAGCCCCGAGACCTCGCTCTCCGTCGCGCCACGGTGGGTACCGGCCTGGAGGGCAGGGGTAAGGGGGTGGATGGGTGGGGGGTGTCTGGCACCCTTTGCAGTTCTGCCTGGCTTGGGGGTTGCTGGAGCTTTTGCTGCTTTTCCTCCCTCCTGGCAGGCAGGCTGGCAGGCTGGCAGGCTGGCATGAGGTATTCCTGGAGGATGCTGTGAGGGGAGGGATGTTGAGAGCCATTCTTCTGTCTCAGATGGTGCATAGTGCACTGGGAATATGCTTAGGGTAGGTTTTTCAGAGGGTCCTTGGGAGGATTCTTTGAGGCTTGGCAAACAATTCGTGGCTTGCCCAGGTTAGGTGTAGGTGTTTGAAGGAAGTGTGTTTGTTTTGGAATTTATATGAGAAGAGGAAATAAAGGTGAAGTGGAACACATAAAAGTTCTGTGTGTGTGTGTGTGTGTTTGTTTAAGGTTATTGTTGGAAGTTTCCAGGGAGTAATTTGTAAACGCAGCTTTCTTTGCCATGTGGCTTTGCTAAAGACAATGCTGAGATTGCTGTCTCGTTTTACTAAGTAATGAGGAGGAGATGGCCATGGATTAAAACCGAGGTTTATTTACATCTGATGAGCCTGAAGTCTGTTGTAGCCAATGGAGTGTTTTGTCTCATTTGTATTAGGAGCAGCATTAAGAACCCGATTTAAAAAAAAATTATTGTTAGAATTGGAATTCAGAGCATCAGCCTGTATTTTCCTTTGGGCAAGATTGAGGTAATTAAATGACTAAAATAATTTTTTAAGATCTATTTACCTAAATATGATGTAATAATACTGTATATGTTTTTTTAAAAAACATTGCTTGCTGGGAAGTTTGTTTTCCATCCTTTTCATGTTACCTGCTGACAGCTTCATCTGGTCCAGCGAGTTTATAAGTGCATACATTTGGTGATAGCCACTATGTATAAAACATGAATTAAAATTTCTAAATGATATAAATTCTGTAATAGCTCCCGAGGCGCCGAGATAAACATGGATGCCAGTGATTCAAACCAGCATGCTTATACTCAGACGCACACGTTTTCATTCGAAAATTAATGCAGACTTGTTAAAAGAGTCACTGCTCATACACCGAATATAGCGTAACAACTCCTGGGTTACGAATAAAGAAACACTGATTTTTTTTTCTTTCAGTAAAGATTCCACATATTTATGGGAGAAAATGTAATCCATCAGTTGATATCCTTAGTTAGCAGTTTCCGTGGAGTATTTAGAAGCCCTGCCCTTCATTCAAGCCTGTTGTGAAGCGTTGAAGGGGTGTTTAATTCATGAACTCTTCTGGTGCTCTTTATGAAATTTTTATGCTGCTCCAGACATGGAGTTATAGGCTCCTCCTCCTCTGAGAGACAGCCAATCGTCATTTCGACAAGTTAAAAAAAAATGATCCCTTTTTAGCCAGTGCTTCCCCACATCTCAAATTATCTCCTCCTTAGAAATACCTTGATTTTTTTCTTTTTTAAATAGCGGGAGTGCAATCACCAGAGAGTCAGAAACCACATTTTCTTTTCCTTCAAAGGCCTACATGGGTTGAAGCAAAATGCTGTATTTGAGTGGCATTTTCAAGCAGACTGAGACTCCTTCCGGCTACTGGAAGCTGGCTTGCTGTCAGGGAGAGAGATTTGCACCTGAGGTTGCTGTTGATAATTAGACATCATTACTGCTGAGAGAAGGGAGCGGGAGAAGGGGAGAGGACAGGCTCTGGCTAATTAACTACTTGTGTTTAATGAAAGAAAGGGAGGCTGATAGCAACTGGGAGGCTGGTTGAACCGGGAGAGAGCAGACGCCCTGCACACAGCTAATTGAAACAATATCTTTCAATCTGAAAGAGGCGAGGCTCTACCTCTTACTTTCCCCAAAGAATAGAGATGCGACTTTGAGAATATGCTTTCTCCCAAAGCCTTAATTCAGCCGATGATAAAGTCAAGCGAGTGTCAACTGGCTTAAAAAAAATACGTAGAATACTGGAAAAGATAAAAATGCCCTTTAATATTTGTCCTGGCCATGGCTAATGCCGAGAGGACATTTCTCTCACTGTTTAGATTACTTTGTGGCTGAGGAGATACTGATTGGTCACCAAGCAACAATATCCTGCAACTCAGCCATTTTAGGCCTAGGTCGGACCTGTTTGCGTGTGCACGCAGGCGCACACATGTGTACACACACACACATACACACACAGCTTGTGGAGCATGGCATCTAGGTTTTCTCCCATACTACCACTTTTATTTTTACATGTTCTTTCACTAACGGTATCAGAAATTTAGAAGAATGGCATGATGAATAACTTATAATAATTCTGTAAAAGATATAGCAAGTTTCTGACACTGGTTGCAAAAAAATGTTTAATCAGTGATCATATTAAATTAACATTACTATTGGTTACTCTAGTTTACAAAGTTAGGAGTTCTAGTTTAGTTTTTTTTTTTTAAGCAACTTTTCATCTTGATTGACATTTTTTCCCCTGCCAGCAATTAGTTGAAACAGCACATAATTGAAACTACCAAAACACATTATTCCATGTGATATTATGAAAAGTAAATTTGGAAAATAACCAGAAAATTCATTAAGGCCTTCCATTAGTCGTGTGACTCATGCATTATTGCATATTTGTAGAAAGCCCCCTAGACTGTATAGAGCAGCAGGGAATTTGGTGAACTCGCATTTTTATTTGTTTTTCAGTCTTACTCAAACAGGGCAGTGAATATCCAAACCGTAAATTCAGGTAATGTGAGGGATGCTTTTCCTGACCTGTGTCTGTAGGGACAGACACTTGCATCTAATTTTTGCCTTTCATGTATTTCTCCCTTCTATTTATTCCACTGGGGAACATGAAATGAATTTTTTATCCAGAAAGGAAAAGGCATTATCTATAGTATGCCATTTAAAAATGCTGATTTATTCAGTCTTGCAATCATGTAGCCGTAGATTTCACATTGTTCTTGCTGTGCATGCTACTAATTGTTACTGTACAGTGATTAGCATAAATATTCATGGACTGGTTCATGTATAGTTACTGTTTTTTTTTTGTTTTGTTTAGTTTTCTCTGTTTTTGGTTATAAATTCTTGAGGCTACATCAGATGGAAGGAAATAATGCCTCCTACAGAGTCTGTATAGATCCTACCTGGCCTCACTTCATGCCTGAGGCATACACCACATATATTAGGCCTTGATCCGAATGCTATAGGACTTGCTGAAAACAGAGCTGAGGATAGGCACCAGCTATATATCAGGAGATGTTGTATCTGTGGAAGAGACAAATCATAATTGTAGTCACTGAGACATAAGGGAAATTTTGCTTACCCCTTGATATGTTCCAAGCGGGCATTGCTATTGATAACTGATGCATTTTTTCTCTTCATTTAACATGTTCAGAGACACTCCCTATTTAGACTAGGTCTTTGGAGTCAAAAGATTCCCGAATGAATCTCAGCAGTGTAGGTTATTAGTTGACTTTAGTGGCCCCTTATGAGTTGCACTGAGGAATAAATTGTGAGAGGCAAGTCCCTAGCACAGTGCCTATGTAAGACTCTTAGGGAACAGTGGGCACATGTACTAGAGACCGTTTTGGTATGTGCCAGAGTTCTTGTTCCAGCATTACAGAGGGTTCAGCAATCTGGAGAAAGGCTGTGCATAGATGAAGTAAGAGTCCAAAGACGAAAGATAATTTTGAAAGGCATTGGGGGTCAGAAAATCTTCAGCTAAAGGAGCTAAAGTTCTTTGTCTCATGACCCCTTGCTTTTTATTAACACAATTTGTCCCAAGGCAAGGTGAAGATAATACACTTCAAAGGGTAGGGTACAGAAGAGCTGTGGGCAATCTACAGCCCGCTGGCCAGATCTGGCCCGTTCGGCTGTTCTGTCTGGCAGAGGGTTCTCTTGCTCTCCCCTCTGCTTCTTCACCAGCAGCCCGAGATGAGAGTGCCAACATGATCAGGTTGCTTTTGTTCTGGCCCTCCAGTCCAGTTTAAGAACCCATTGTGGCCCTGGAGTCAAAAAGTTTGCCCACACCTGGTATAGAAGCATTATCAGATTGGAGAATTGCCTTCAGCTGCCCAGGTGTTTGGCCAACAGGAAGCAATAACATGTAGGTTCAGATGCCCTGAGCTGTCTAGCAGCAAACTATCATTCTATTCAGGTTTGGGGGAAGTGCCTTTCAGCCATTCTAACATGTGATTGCATATGTGACTCAGCCCTTGTTGACTCCCCAAGTTTCATAAATCTTTTGATGGAACTCTTGAAATTATGACTTGCTGGAATTGGCTTCCGGGAGGCATGAGAATTAGGGGCCAAGAGGCTTGTAGATATAACTCACCTGAATATAAGGAGGAAATCAGACCCTATTAATCTATCCTATATAATGAAAGACTAATATGCAAACCAACTGAATGGCAGAATGACTGGTCACTATGATGTGCACTGACCACCAGAGGAGCAGATGATCAACACAGGAGCTGCCCCCTGGTGGTCAGTGTGCTCCTACAGGGAGAGCACTGCCCTGCCAGAAGCTGAGTTCATAGTTGGCAAGCACAGCAGCGGTGGTGGAAGCCTCTCCCACCTCCACTGCAGTGCTAAGCCATCAGTCAGACATGCCCTAAGGGCTGCAGACATAGAGAGGGCACAGTCCAGGCTGAGGGGACCCCCCTCCCTCCAGAATGCACGAATCTATATAAAAGCCTAAGCAACTGAACAACCAAATGACCAGTTGACCAGTTGCTATGATATGCACTGACCACAAGGGGACATACACTCAATGCAGGTCAGTGCACTCCCACAGCCAATCTCCTATGGCTGGCCAACCTCCTCTGGTCCCTTCCCTCAGCCGGCCAGCCACCCCCGTCCCCTATCAGCCTTGATTGGGGGGCTGGCTGGCCAACCTCCTGTGGTACCTCCCCCAGGCCAGTCCCCCCATGGCCCAGATTGGGCGGGCAGCTAGACAACCTCACATGACCCCCCCCTCCCCAGCCAGCCAGCCAATCTCTCATGGTCCCTCCCCCCGGCCAGCCGGCCTCCCGATTGGCCCCGATTGCTGGCCAGGCTGAGGAATCCCACTCATGCACAAATTCATGCACCAGGCCTCTAGTATTTGAAGGCTACCCTACACTTACTTTCTATAATATCAGTGCTTTTTTAAAAAATATTTTTATTGATTTGAGAGGGAAAAGGAGAGGGAGAGAGAGAAACATCAGTAATGAAAGAGTCTCATTTGCTGCCTCCTATTGGGGATTGAGCCTCCAACCCAGGCTAGTGCCCTGACCAAAATCAAACCTGGAGCTCTTCAGTTTATAGGCTGATGCTCTATCCACTGAGCCATATCAGCCAGGGCTGATAACAATTCTTGACTTTTCCATTAGCTCCTTGTCTTATTAGTAACCACAGTGGGGTGAGGGGCAAGATTCAGCACTCATATATATTCTTTCTAAACCTCTGTGCCAGCTAAGATTCAACTTTTAAGGATTTTATACTCCAGACTTTCTGCATAGGATAAAGGAAAGATGAAGAAGCAAGTACAAGGATGTGGCAGCAGCAGTTTTAAGAACTTCAATCCTGTGTGGAGAGCATACAGACTTTTCCCTAATAGCTGTTGTATTTGCTAAGACTCCTTATATCTAACCAGGAGAGATGAAAGTGAATCTAATGTGTTTCAGGTTACATTCATTTTCATAATACTGGGATAACAAGATAAAATATACTTTGGACACATAGATGGGAGAGTATAGATTTTAGAACTAGATTTAAATCCTAGATTTGATATTTACTGGAGCTAGGAGTTAGGGGAAGTTTCTTAAAGATGCAGTTTCTCTTTGTGAATGTCAGTAATAATAGTTACCTAACTGGCTTTGAATAAGAATAAATAATTATAATTCATAAGCATATAGTATATAGCTAGCACATAATAAATGCTAAAATATAGATACTCTTTTAAATATTAAGATATCAAGAGCACCATGGTATAATGAAAATTGGGTATATGTTATAAACTCAAAAAAACATGGTAACAAAGAGTTAAAATACTATATACATACATGTATTCAATTTCAGAGATCTCAAATATATATTTTCCATTTACCTTTTTTTTTCATGGATGAACCTGGAGATTATGCTAAGTGAAATAAGCCAGTCAGAGAAAGACACATTCCATATGATCTCACTTATACATGGAAACTGATGAACAAAAAAACTGATAAACAAAATAGAACCAGAGGCATGGATACTTGGAACAGACTGACAGCTGTCAGAGGGGGAGGGAATGGGACTAGATGAAAGAAGACAAAGGGATTAGCCAAGGAACATACAGGCATAACTCATAGACACAGACAACAGTGAGGTGATGGTAGAGGGAAGTAGGGGTAAGGGATAGGTGGAGGCAGGTAAAAGGGGGAAAATATGGACATCTGTATAGTGTCAACCATAAAAGTAAAGTGAAAATGAATGAATAAATATTTAGAGGTGAAAAAACATATATCTATATACACACATTTTTGTATTTGCTTGTTCAATCGGCCATCTCATATACTCTTTGGGGTACACATATATGAATTTGGGAGGCAATTCTTCCAATCCATAGTAAAATATTGCTTCACAGTAGAACGTTGTGGTAAAGACCTTACATTTCAGCTAAACATAATCTCCTCTATTACAAGGGGTACCTCTGTCCTTCACCTGCACAATATTGAAATAAGATCTAAGCCATACCAATCTGTGACATCCATAAGAGAATTATATGCACTTGGTGTTTGTACGAGGGAAGAGATTTCATCAAAGGCATATCCAGGGAAAGGTGCCCAGTTAAGAGCTGACGTGCAGGGTACAGTGGGAAATGAAGTTGGAAAATTAGGCTGGGAAAAATGATGGGAACTCTTTTCTGCCACGTTAAAAAGTTTGGCCTTCATTCTGTAGGGAGCGGCAGCTACTGAAAGTGTTTAAGCAGGTATGTCACAGTTTAGGTCTTCTTATACAGAGAATAGATGTCTCTCGGTGGTTTATGTTGCAGAATATAAATCAGATGATTAAAGAATAAAAGTTAAATAGTTCCGTTGGACTCAATATCGTGTTTGAACTTTAGTCATAAATAAATGTTATCCAGGTATTAAAATCAAATTATCAAGCAGTAAATCAATGTAATTCAATAGCTTGATGTTGCTATGTAATTGAATCAGCTGTACAGATATGTCTTCATTAATTCAAAGAAAATATTAAAAGTAAGTTTCTGTAAAATTTAAGAAAGAATAGAGTTAAAGGCACTTAAAAAGAACATTGATCAATGAGTGAATTTTAGTTTCATTTGGTTGGGGGCCTAGGAGAATTAATTGCTGACCTCTTAGTTGTTACTACATCAACAATTGCAAAGACTTCCCAAGGAAATCTTTCTCAAAACCCACGTAGAGAATTCTGTATAGAAGACTCATTCCAGCACAGACCTTCAAAGTAAAGAGAACGTCAATTTGAAAATTTGCTTAACACATGGAGTTTATTCTTTAAGGCAATATTCTAAATCTTATCCCAAGTTGTTTCTTTGGTTTTATATCCACATGTCTGTCTCTGCCATTAAGGTGATATTGCAGATTCTCCGGTGTTGAGACGGAGGGGGCCGTGTGGTTAGAACTGACATTGCTGACAGCATGCTTTGCCACAGTAGGGATCCGAGTCCTACAACCACAAAGGGACTTAATTCTGCCAGCAACACAAGGGAGATTGGAAGTGGATCTTTTCCTAGTTGAGCTTCCAAATAAAAATGCAACGGGCTGACATCTTGATTTCAACTTCATTAGAACCTGAGCAGAGGACCCATTGGAATTGTGCTGGAATTCTGACCCACAGGAATTGTGAGATAAGTGTGTAATGGATTTCAAGCCACCTAATTGGTCATGATCAGTTATATAGCAAAAGAAAAGGAATGCATAAGCATTTGGCATTAATTTTCCCAAAAGCATTTGTGCAGTTAAAACAAGTCAACTCATTAAAAAACATATTTGACTTAAGATTATTTTTGGTTTAAGATACAGTTGGGAACAATTTAAATGTTCTTTTATCCTAATGTGTTGCCATTTTTATAGTTTTTGATAAGGCGGTCATCCATAATTTAGTAAAATATATAATTATTAACATAATTTGAAATATTTAATGATGTCACATATATTATAGATGTAATATATAAATCACCTTTATTTTTCTTCTAATGTTTTAATTTTAAACATTTTTATTTTATTGTGTTTCATCTATCTCCCAAATGGAACACAATATGGCCTACTGTGTTATCTTTTTTATGAGAGTATGGTAACAGAGGAAGGCACATATCAGGAGATTATTTTTCACATAATTTTATTAATACACATTAAAAAAATTAAAATATATTTTATTGATTTTTTTTACAGAGTGGAAGAGAGAGGGATAGAGAGTTAGAAACATAGATGAGAGAGAATCATCGATCAGCTGCCTCTTGCACACCCCATACTGGGGATGTGCCCACGACCAAGGTACATGCCTCTGACCGGAATCGAACTCGGGACTTTTCAGTCTGCAGGCTGACGCTCTATCCACTGAGCCAAACCAGTTTCAATCACATTTAAAATTTAAAAAATATATATATTTTTTATTGATTTCAGAGAGGAAGGGAGAGAGAAAGACAGATAGAAATGTCAGTGATGAGAGAGAATCATTAATTGGCTGCCTGACTGAGCCAGTAACCTGGCCATGTTCTCTGGGAATCAAACTGTGACCTCCTGGTTCATAGGCTGACACTCAATCACTGATTGACACTGGGCAGGTTTAAGAATTTTTGAAAAACTACATAGAGAAACTAAAAACATAACATTTGTCCTGATCTATAGAAATAACCATTCTCTAATTTTATTTGAAAATAATTATCCTCTATAATAAAATGGTACTATGCAAATAGACCAAACGACTGAACAATCAATCAAAGCATAATATGCTAATAATACTAAGGATGCTCAACTCACTATAATGTGCACTGACCACCAGGGTGCAGTCAACTGGTCTACCTGTTTCTATGACATGCACTGGCCACCAGGGGGTAGATGCTCTGACTGGTAGGTTAGCTTGCTGCTGAGGTCTTGCTGCTGAATGAGATGGGCTAGACACGCCCTGGAGCCCTGTTGTGGTCCCACCTCTGCTTTATCTTGCACTACTGGGGTCCCTCAGCCTGGCCTGTGCCCTCTTGCAATCTGGGACCCCTCGGGGGGTGTCAGAGAGACAGTTTCAGCCTGATCCTACAGGTCAATCCCCTTGGGAGGGTGCCAGATGCAGGGCTCATGGCTGGTGAGCGCTGCTGTGGCAGCATGAGCCTCTCCTGATCAGGACTGATCAGTGGGGCCGGGATGAGCAGTAGTGCCAGATGGAAGCTTCAGGTGGTATTGGCCTTCAGGTTTCGGCCGGATCCCTGTAAGCCACCCAGAGGGACCCCACCTGTGCATGAATTTGTGCACCTGGCCTCTAGTTTTAATATAATATTTTACATTTTAAAGAATACATAATCTATGGGAGTAGAATATAGAAAATAACCATAATAGGTCGATCTTTTTCAGTTTAAGATGTTGGAGGAAACTGAAAATGATAGAGAAGGAAAACTATTTTGGTTTTCTTCCCTTTTTCTCTTTGAGGTTTATGCATTGCACTCTCCTGTTCCACTCTTCCTTCCTAATTTCAGTCAGGTATGCATTTGTGGCAGTTCTCATGGCTATTGATTTTCCAAGTGCTTGGAACGGTAAGGAACCAGAAGGTTGAGGAGAAGAGTCAGGAACAAGCCCCGGAGTTGAGAGCTTAGTGTGGGTAACGATGAGAAGTAACCCATCCTAGAGGCAGAGCGAGTGTTCTCAGTAGCAGTCATTCTTTCTCTTTCTTCTTTTCTGAAGGTATGATGCATTTTCAGAAACTATCCCAGGACTGTTTGTGTCTCCTCATTCGGTATGGAGAGAGTCATCACTGACGGGAGATTGGTGGATGTGTTTTGAAGCTTTGTTGTTGTTGTTGGGGTTGGGGTTGGGGTTGGGGTTGGGGTTGGGGTTGGGGTTGGGTGGGGAGAACAGCCTCGCTCGCTGGAAGCGAGCGGAGGCAGCCTTTCTCTGGGTGTTCAGAGGACCTCAGCGCAGTTGCCAGATGGTGGAGGGTTTAGGCTTTAATCTAGGGACACGGGTCACAACCGAGTGGCACGTGTGAGGATCTAGTGTCCTAGCTGGGCCATATGAGTACCGTGCTGCCACCAATTGACCTAATTAGATGAGATTTTCAATCTAATATCAAAGGCTTGTTTGTATGGCAGCTGCGGGCCGTGGTTCTCCCGCTGGTCTCTGCTGGCCTGCTCATGGGTGTTTACCTGAGGTCAGGAAAGGAGTTTTGCTGTATTTGTGATAGCTTGTTTTTCTCTCTGAGAGCTGCCATTACAAAAAAAAAATAAAAAAAATCACTTGCTGATGTGATTGGCCTCACCTACTTGGAATATGTTAATTTAGAGTTAGCGTGAATTTGAACAGGGGTAGAATGCCACAACCTTGGACTACCTATTAAAGGAGGATTTATCTGCAAATTCATAATTAAAAAGCTATAGCAATGGGGGCATGCTTATCTTCTATAATGAGGAAAAAATCTTTTCCTAAACCAGCTCTATCCTCAAATAAACAATTCATATGTCCAATTAATCATAAATGGCTTTCCACTTCGCACAGTAGGTGTAACCCTTTAGCTAGTTTGCATTACTGTGTTTGCTGCCAATGCATAGAGCATTAAGAGTGATGTGTTTCTTGGGACTTCCAAATAAGGAAGATAATATGTCCCTCTAGAATTAAAAGTTTAAAGTAATCAAAGTTAAGCAATTCAGTGATATTTAAAGTCACTTTTAAAGTGACAGAGCAGCTACCAAACTTTAAGATTGGATGGTATCTTGCATGAAAATATTATAAAAGCTCTCTTAATAGAGCATTACTAGTAAATGAACCAAAAATATATCTTCTCTCTACAACAGTGTTTCCCAAAGTGTGGTACGCGTACCCACAGGGGTACAGGAAGAGTTTGGTGGGGATATGCACTGCACCGTGCTTAGCTGCGCCTAATTCTACGTTCTCATGAGTCAAGTCAAGACAGTCTTGTGAGGTGCGAGATGGTCCGGTGTGCAAATAAATGTTATTTATAATATAACTTTTATTTATATTTTATTATGAATAATTTTATTTTTCATTTGGTATTATTTTGTGTATGTACCAAAAAAGAAAAAAAATATTTTTATTGTTATTAAAATCCATTTTTTTTGACGAGGGGTACTCAGCGTTATGAAAATTATAGAAAGGGTACACATATGTCAAAAGTTTGGGAAACACTGCTCTACAACGTAATGATTCCCAGGGTGTGGACACACTCGTGCATAGTAGTCCACCCTGTAGTTACTTGCAGTTTGTGCACATAACACCGAGTTGTATGCAGAGCGCCGGCTATGCTCTTCCCATGCCTCGCTTTGCCAGTTTCATATCTGTAGGTGTGTGATTTACGTATTTCATAAACCGATGAAGTGATTGCAAGAACTTAATGCAGTGCTTTATAAGGCCTCAAATGTGAATCACTAAGAACAACTGGGAAAATGGGGGGAGAGAAAGGAAACAGGTTTCTACTGCCAGGATTGCTTCTTGTTTCACTTTAAAGTGACCGGGACTGGAAATCGGAGAAATGCATATTGAAGAGGGCTCCAGTAGACCCCCATTGAAGGACCTTCGTCCTATCTCAAAAGTTTAGGCAAAAAAAGTTAAGCAAAGAATTATACACAATATGTATTAAGTGAAAACTTGACGTTAAAACGTGTGTTTTATGGCTCCCAGCTTATTGGGGGTGCAGAGCAGATTTCTGGGGATGACCGGCTCCTCCCCCATGCTGCCAGCGGTTTTGAAATAAATGCTCAGAGGTGATTCAACCCTGTCTCTGCTTAATTGGCTCAAGTAGTGACAGGCAGCACGGGTGGGCCCATCGGTTGTCTGGTTACATATTCTGGGGACCAGGAGGGGATGTAAGCAGAGGGGGCTCCTTGGCTGAGTCCTGGGGGTCCCACTGGCTGCCCGAACTGGGGCTTCTCGGGTGGAGGCCTGGACTCTTATCTGCAGCACCGCCAGGAATTTTCCTGTTCAGAGTCGCAGCCCCAGCCTCAGCCAAGCCCATTGCCTCACCTAAGACGTACGTTGAATCAAGCATTTCTGTGTGACGGGAGGAGGAATCAAGCGTGTTCGCATCATGTGAGTAGCACGTGCTCCCTCTCGTCTGGGCTTCTTTGTAAGGAAGCATGTACCGTGCATGGCAATGGGAGGCGTTTCTCTGCCTCTCCTCTGGGTGAGCCTGATCAGCTCCGGATGGTAAGAGTCTTCCAGTGGTCTGTGCCCTGGCCTTAGCCTGGTCCACGCAGGATAAATGCCTCAAAAAACATACACACGGGGGTATCATTTTCAAATTACAGGAAACCCAATATTTAAAAAAAAAAAAAAAAAAAAAACTGAAAGAAACCAGAGGAATAAAATACCTTACCTGTATTGGATCAAAGATCAGAATGCCATCCAACTTCACAGAAATAGTGAGTTAAATAAAAAATAAATATCTAAGGAGATATAAAATTGTGTTTTCGTACCATATATGGTTAAATCACAGTCAGTTCAATTTAGAGGAAATAGTCATTTGTTGGGTAGTATTTCCTGGACCTTGAAGTGCGACTTCTCGAAGGCAAAAGTCAGTGTGAAATACACCATTGCAGAGGACAAGGCCCTTCCTGAGGGATTCGGTAAAGGCCAAGAGCTCTTTCCATCGAATGGGAGCTCACTGGGATTCCTGGTTTGCAGTGAAGGGTGACTCCGATCTCCAGAGACATGTTTGCTTGAAGACCCTCAAATGCCTTCTGTGAACATCTCAAAACTCATGTTGCGTTGACAGTAGTTCAGTGATGGCGACTTCTCCTCTAGGGCAGGCCATTCAGTTTACTAGCATTACTTGCTGAATTAGAGCGTGTTCCCAAACCAGTGTGTGATTCCAGCTCTGTGAACCTCACTCTACTGGGTTAGGATGTGAATGCGTGTGGCTTCCAGTCCCAAACGGCTCTGAGGGGCAATCTCCTTACTTTGATTAAAACAAGATGGCGGAGTCCTTGTAATCTAGTTGACTGTCCTTGGTACTTCTTTGCGCACGCATGTAAGCAGCCCTCTCCTCCTAACTTTAAGATTTCATGAAGCAGATACAATCGTAGAGATAATTTCTCTGTGTTCCAGGGGAATAGAAAGAAAACGCTGTTTTCAGCAAGGGCATTTCTGGAGGGAATCTGTTATGTAATAATAGATGCATTCTTTCCAAACATAAGAAAACAAAGGTGCATGCACATGGTGCATAATGGCCTTTTTATTGGTCAGATAATGAGATTTTTATTTATTTTATATTTTATTAATTTTTTACAGAGAGGAAGAGAGAGTTAGAAACACCGATGAGAGAGAATCAGCTGCCTCCTGCACAACCCGCACTGGGGATGTGCCCGCAACCAAGGCACATGCCCTAGACTGGAATTGAACCTGGGACCTTTCAGTCAGAAGGCCGATGCTCCATCCACTGAGCCAAACCGGTTTTGGCAGATAATGAACTTTTATTGCCTTTTATGGGTGAATTCATCTTTTTTCCTGTGTGGTCTTCCATAGTTACCTAGTTTTTCCAGTGGGAAAGTTGGGTAGGCATTAGATTGGAGATTAGAAAAATAAATTCATAATATATTGGCAGATATTTAAAAATATTAATCCACTTTTGCACCTGATGTCAATATCACGCTATTTCACCTTACTGGAGTGATGCTAGCAAGGAATTCCAGACAGGGAGACACTTATTAAGGCTTCAGCTACCTTGGCCAGTGCTAAGAGAGAATAAAATGCATACAGCCACTTACAGAATTGGCATAGGGGGCCTCAATGCAGTGCCAGCATAAAAGCTCATTTTGGCACACGCAGGTGCACAGCTAAATTGCATATGCCTTAGGAAAACGAACGTGCTTTATAGACCCTGAGACTTAAAGGAAAACCTGGTGGTATGACTTTGAAAGGATACTATCTATCAATAGACATAAAATTTACACAAGCTCACTTTGGCCTTCTCATTATTTTGCATTAGCAGAAGCATCGAGATTTGCAACTTCTGTCTTTACTTGGCGGCTGGGATTTTTCTGTTGATAAATATTAATTTGGCATTTGTGACTCATCCTGAGATGATTCTTTTTATTAATTTCAGCTTTGAGAAAGAGTAATTTGAAAGGGCATATACAGGTCAGGAATAAAATTCATAAAATTTGCTTTTGAGAGAAAGGATGCAGTCATGCTTTAGTATTTCATAAAAACTCTTTCAATAATTTCTGATAAAGTGCCGTTTTCAATATCATTTGTAAAATTTTACCTGCAATCATAAGAATCTGGTAAGCCACTTGAAAATCCCCCTTTCGCTGTAAACTTCTGTTAGTTTGAATTAATTAGCTTGGAGTCAATTCAATATCTGTATGTTAAGTCTTAGCTCTTTGAAATATATTTGCATTTAGGTGTGTAATCTCTATTAATTACATGCAAAACATAATCTATAGTCTTATTAAAAAACTGCTGAAGCTGAGAAAGCTAATATTGTAGCACTTGGAAAATGATTAAGATGGAACAAAATGAGTAACACCATATATATATATATATATATATATATATATATATATATATATATAATTGATTTTTTTTCAAAGAGGAAGGGAGAGGGATAGTTAGAAACATCGATGAGAACGAAACATCGATCAGCTGCCTCTTGCACACCCTACTGGGTATGTGCCCACAACCAAGGTATATGCCCTTGACCAGAATCAAACCTGGGATCCTTGAGTCTGCAGGTCGACACTCTATCCACTGAGCCAAACCAGTTAGAGCAAGTAACACCTTTTTATAGAAAATTAAAAGGTAGATAAGTTTAACAAAAACGTTGGCTACATTTCTTTATTCTATCTGCTTCCCTTAATAGTAACAACAGTAAATTTCAGAGTGCTACACACCCATGAGAGCTCTTTGTGCAGATGCCAACAAGGTCTTCTGAGTACGTTTAGGTAAAAATCTAGCCAAGATTTAAGAGCTTTAATAGACTATCTGGGCATAGTGGAGAGATTTACATAGGATGTTTTAGCACAGCATAATACATAGCGTCTCACTTATACAAGCTAATAATTGCAGAAGAAAAGTGATGTGT
This sequence comes from Vespertilio murinus, assembly GCA_963924515.1. Taxonomy (NCBI): domain Eukaryota; kingdom Metazoa; phylum Chordata; class Mammalia; order Chiroptera; family Vespertilionidae; genus Vespertilio; species Vespertilio murinus. Next base: position 8,438,071 of record OZ004709.1, read on the forward strand.
GTGTGTGTGTGTGTAGATGAAGTATGAGCAACATAGGGTAGATTAGGCACACCTAGACATGTGGCACATTTATGGACAGCCCCCCACCCCCCATTTCTCTCTGGCCCATCTCTGCTGGCAGAGCCTGCTCCCTGAATGTGCCTATATATTTGCTTTCCCAGCTTCCCTGTGGCTAGGGCATTGGAACAGAAACTCAGTCTGGCCAATGGAAGCTGGGGAAAGTCTAGTGAGGCTCAGGAAAGTTAGTTTTCCATAAAAAAAGACATACAGTATAGGACACTCTTCGTTGCTTGTGGTGGTGGTGTGTACCACAGGAAGCGTGGGACCCGAAGCCCTCTTCCCGTCGGCAGATTGAGAGCTGGTGAGGGGTGATGAGAGGAGACCCATGGGAAGTACTTACTGGGAACAGAATAACATCTCCTTGTCTCAGAACCAAATCTGGAACAACATTGCCCCCGGGAATTTTTGTGTGCAAAACTATTAATTGTGTAATTTAAGACAGCTATTTTGCTTATTACAGCAAACTCATGTTAACGGACACATGCCATTTGTTCTCATTATGTTTAATATGTGCATATGTATATGTTGTAAATCAATGAAGTTATTAGAATGGGGTACAGAGGCACTCAAGTATTTATGGCATTTTCTTGCTTTGTCTCCCATGTCCAAAGCCTCCTGAAACTGTGTCCATGGTGAAAGAGCCATATTTTTAGGACAACAATGCTAAGGTTGGGTTCTCATGTCTGCACTATTTTTGCATATGAGTTTATTAGGTTATTTGGTGATTACTGAGCAGTATGTCCATACTTTTCAATAACATGGGATACTTTAAAAAATACATATTTTGATTTTTTACAGAGAGGAAGGGAGAGGGATGGAGAGTTAGAAACATGGATGAGAGAGAAACATCAATCAGCTGCCTCATGCACACTCCCCACTGGGAATGTGCCTGAAACCAAGGTACATGCCCTTGACCGGACTCGAACCTGGGACCTTTCAGTCCTCAGACGATGCTCTATCCACTGAGCCAAACCGGCTAGGGCTAACATAGGATACTTTTGATACAATGAAGCCTACTTGGCTATTTGGCTTTTAGCATGGTTTTGTAACTGCACATAAAACAGTTTTACATCATGCCTATGTATAAAATATCACATATAGTTGTCTTAAAATACAAAGTAGTCCCTATAATATACATTGATTTGAATGGGGTCATACTTCATTTTTAGAGTGGGAAATAAATATGCAACCATAACAAAATGCAAAGTAACTTTAAAGTTATTGTCAAAACAGGGTTACATGTATATTTAAACAAGATGTTACTTAAGCTTTAAACAGTCAAAACCTAAAATTGCATTCACTATTTTGTATATTAGCTCGGTCTTTGGACTCTTTCCTTGAAAGTTCACTCAGGTTATGAGTGTGTAGCACACGGAAGAGGAGGAAGAAACCGTGACTCCCTCCAAAAGGATAAATCCTACCAACAATTAACGGCGCACACCTTACTCGTGGTAATGGGGTCATTCATTTTCATACACAATGGACAGTTCATCCATTCATATAATAGAATGGTACCCAACTTAGACTTATTTGACATTTATTTATAGAAGAGCATTTGAGAGGTATGAAAGTAATTTATATCCTTTGTCCAGTTGCATTACATTTTAAGAAACCATGGTAATTCATATTCCAAGCTTATATTTGCATGTGATCTGTTACTGATGGCCTGTAGCCAGCCTTATTAAGAGATAAGCATTTTCAGCTCTTGTAAATTTTGGTGAATGAATATCAATCTGTTTTGCCTTTGTATATAGACTATAATTTCAGATAAAAGCCTGCTGTTTATAAATCTGAATTCCTGCCAAAATAGAGATGCTGAGATTCATTTGCAAACTACCTGTGTGCAGTGGAATGTGTGTGTGTATGTGTCGGATATCCTTAGTGCCACCTCAGCTGCTGTCGCCAGCCATGATCCCAGCTCAGGACTTCTGGCTGAGCGGCCCTCCCCCTGTGGGAGTGCACTACCAGGGGGCAGCTCCTGCATGGAGCGTCTGCCCCCTTGTGGTCAGTGTGCATCATAGTGACTGGTCATTCCACCATTTGGTCGATTTGCATATTAGCCTTTTATTATATATAATTATTATATAGGATTGTGAGAGTAGTTACACGTCTAGTAACTAATCTGAAGTAAGGGGAAATATTTTTTTTGATCAAAGGACTGTTAGTTGTCACATCACATTAGTCATAGAGTGTAAAATAAACAGATATGTATATGTTCTAGACAGATGATATTTTATTCACTTTTGAGGCAGAGTGAGAGGAGCTAAATTATTAGCCTGCAAGCAGGGCAGAATCTCAGATCCTTCATGGTTCTTGAGAGTTATTCCGATTTTAAGATAGACATTGTTTCCAAGGAGTCCGGGGGTATGAAGACATGTGAGACTGAGAAGTGAACTGGTAATTGGAAAGATAGAAGAGTATGAGGTAACCAAAATCCTTAACTTGGGACAAAATAGACAGTGAGTATAGTGAGTGGGTGAGATGCCAGGAAAGAAAAATGTGAACCCCTCATCTGAGATAATGTTGTGCCCCCACATAGATTTCTACAAATTACCTTTGAACCCTAACTTTTCCCTAATTGCGGTCTCATCGATTTATTTACTTCTGTGTTTTTTTCACATTTGTCTATTGGTTTCTTATGGTTTATTCTCATAAAGAGTTTGACAGTGGGCCACGTGATTACTTCCGTAAATCACATAGTCTTTATATCAGCTAGCTATTCCTTTCCGCTTCCATCTAAAGGAGATTGGTTAAGCCTCCATTCTGAAATTTGAAAAGTCAAATGCTCTTCCAAAATTTCTGAGGATTTGTAAGGGACTTTTATTGCCATGTAATTTTTTTAAGTACATATTTTTATTGATTCAGAGTGGGGGAGAGAGAGAGAGAGAAAGATCAGTGATGAGAGGGAATCACTGATTGGCTGCCTCCTGCATGCCCCCCCCCCCCCCACTGGGGATTGAACTCACATCCTTGCATGTGCCCTTGACTGGAATTGAACCCAGGACCCGTTAGTCTGCAGGCCGATGCTCTATTCACTGAGCCAAATCAGCTAGGGCTTCCAGGTCATTTTTTATCTGAATCCCTGCTTTCTCAGAATTCGTGTTATTCACTCTGTCCCTTGTGGCTCTTGCTGTGTCATCAGACTGAAATCATCCAGCCGTGAAACTCAGGCTCTTCCTTGAATTCCTTACTGCCACCTGCCTAACTCGCTCCATGTTCTCTCTCTTTGCTGTAGATTTTACTGACATTTGGGCTGAAATATCAAAGTAATGCAAACAGCATACAAGCATGTCAGTATCGACTCACTGGTTATTTTCCACAGATTTGCTAGTTTTTTTCAAGTGTATTTGTTTATTGATTTATAATTTCTTTATATGTAACTTTAGAATATGTCTTCTATGATTTCAATTCTTTTTCATTTAACACAGTTCAAGGCCTACCATATGGCCTAAAATACAGAATATTATGTGTGAACTTGAGAAGAACACGTATTTCTGCTCTTGCTGGGTAGAGATGTCTGTCTGGTTTAGTTGGTTTATAATGTTGTTCCAGTTGTCTATTTCTTTGCTGCTCTTCTGTCTAGTTGTTTGATTCATTGTTTGAAAGTTGAGTATTGAAGTCTATTACATCCCTCAGTTCCGTCAGTTTTTTCTTCTTATATTTGTGGCTTTATTCGTTGTATATTTGTTAACTATTCGTTGATTTGTTGCATATTTGTTAATTATTTGTTAATATATTCGTTGTATATTTGTTAATTATTATATTCTCATGAGGATTGGCATTTTTATAATTATAAAATATCATTCTTTGTCTCTAGGAATAATTTTTATCTTAAAATCTATTTGGTCTGTTGTTATAGCTTCTTCATCTCTCTTTTGCTTTATGTTTACGTGGTATGTCTTTTTATCCTTCAACATTTTGTGTCTAGATATAAAATGTGTCTCATAGATATTTTTGGATGTTTTAAAATCTATTCTTCCATGCATTTATTTAAATTGTTCTACTTAATCTGTTTAAATTTGATGTTATTGCTGATAAGAAAGGACTTATTCCTACTAATTTGTTATTTGTTTTCAATTTCTATGTCATTATCTCTTGTTTCTCCCTTTTCATTGTCTTCATTTGTATTCAGTGGTTATTTTCTTATGTACCTTTTGCGTTTCTTTTTATTTCTGTTACTATATAGTTTTGAATAAATTTCTTGGTGGTTGCTATGGAGATCTTCATCAACTTCATAACATATAATAGTCCAGGTAGGATTTTTATCATCAGAATTTCAATAGTAGCCAAAACCTTTGCTCCTAATTATTGCTTTATACATTTATGCTTTTAATTAGATAGGAGGGAAATATTTCAAACAAAAAATACATTCTGCTATGTTTACTTCCCTTTTTATATTTACCTGTGTAGTTACCTTTAGCAGACCTCTTTATTCCTTTACGTGGATTAAAGTCACCATCTAGTGTCCTCTCCTTTGAGCCTAAAGACCATTCTTCAGGATTTCTTTTAGGTCAGATATACTATCTCGGAATGTTTTAGTTTCTCCTCTTGAAGGATAGTTTTGCTGAAGATAGAATTCTGACTGACCCTTTTTTTTTTTGTTCTTTTTCCTTTTGCACTTATAACACACAGCTTCTGGCCTCCCTGCTTTCAAGCCCCCCTGGTTTTTGACTAAAAAATAACTGTTTATCACACTGAGAACGTCGGCAAACGACGAGCTGCTTCCCTCTTGTTGCTTTCAATCTGTCCTTTGTCTTTACCTGCCTGCAGTTTGCTGAAGTATCTACGTGTCTTTGGCTGCTTGGGCTGCCATAGCAAAATGTCATACTCTGGTGGCTTACGCAGCAGTAATTACTTTTTCTCAGTTCTGGAGGCTGGAAGTCCAATCTCCAGGCATCAGCATGGTCAACGTCTGTTGAGAGCTATGTTCCTGGCCTCTAGGTGGCCACCTGGTCGCTGTCCTCACCTGGTGGGAAAGGAACAAAAGTTCCCACCCTCATGACCTCATCGCATGCTTCTTCTCTTTCAGAAGCCCCATCTCCAAATACCATCACCTTGGGGAATTATGGGCATACAGTGATCCAGGCGTGAGCAAACTATGGTCTGCGGGCCGGATGGCTGTTCTAAACTATTGAAATAAATAAAAAATAAAAAAGACCGTACCTATTATGTAATGATGTTTACTTTGAATTTATATTAGTTCACACAAACACTCCATCCATGTTTTTGTTCCAGCCATCCGGTCCAGTTTAAGAACCCATTGTGGCCCTCGAGTCAAAAAGTTTGCCCACCCCTGTACTAATCCAGCCATAATTCTAACCTATTTGGAGTTCATTGAGCTCTCTCTGTGTGTAGAGTCATTATTTTCATTGAATTTGGGAAGTTTCCCCCATTCCTTTCCAAATCTTTTCTCTGTTCCTTTCTCACTTCTCTCAGCCTGGGACTCCCGTTATGCGTTGGTGTCCCACAAGTCTCTCAGGTGCTAGTCGTTTGTCTTTATTTTTTTTCCTGCTTTTCAGAATGGATCATTTCATTTGACTTTGCGTTCACTGATTCTTTCTTCTCCTCAAAGAACTCTTGCCTTTGGTTCCTCTGCTTTCACTTACTGAGCCCCTTCCGTGAACTGTTCATTTCAGCGATTCTGCTGTTCACACTCAGAATTCACATCGGGTCCTTTCTTAGCCAGTAGTTTTTCTCATTATTGATATTTCTGTTTGGTGTGTTAATGTTTTCAGACTTTTGTTTTTTATACATAATGTTCTTAAACTCTTTTTATATATTTAAATAGCCGGTTTAAACTGCTTTTCTAGAAAACCCAACAATTGGGTTTCCTCTGAGATCATTTTTATTGATTGATTTTACTCGTGTGTCTGGGTACTACTTTGTTTCTTTGAATATGTCATTCAATCTCTTATTGGAAAATGGATATTTTCAGTAGCATGATGTGGGAATTCTGGAAATGAATTTTTCCCCCTCTCTAGGTGTTGTTGTTGCTGCCGGTTATAGTTATGGTTTTTTTAAAAATATATTTTTATTGATATTTTACAGAGAGGAAGAGAGAGAGATAGAGAGCTAGAAACGTCGATGAGAGAGAAACATCGACCAGCTGCCTCTTGCACACCCCCTATCGGGGAATGTGCCCGCAACCAATGTACATGCCCTTGACCGGAATCGAACCTGGGACCTTTCAGTCCGCAGACCGACGCTCTACCACTGAGCCAAACCAGTTTCAGCTGTTTTTTTTTTGTTTTTGTTTATTTGTTTGTTTTTGTTTTGTTTTTTGTTTAATGAATTTTCTGAATTCTGTAAAGTCTGTATTGCTTATCATGGGTAGCCACTGATGTCTTTTCTCTGCGAGGGTAGTCTCTCTAATTTTGAAGAATGACTTCCTTCAAGTTCTGGAACCAGTACATGTCTCAGTATGTGCTAAGGGGCTGTCTACGTTAGGGCAAACCTTTGACACTAAGCCATGTAGCGGACAACCATTTCCTAACCTTCACTTTCTGCCTTTGCAGAGTCGAGGCCTGCTGGGAGTGAGACCTTAGGCTTTCGTAGGCCTTCGGTGAGCATGCACACATCAGCATGTCTGAGCCTTTCAGCACCCAGTGGGCATCTCGTCCCATAGTTTTCACTTCGAAGCTTGTGTTTAGTCTGAGTCAAACATTGACTTGAATGTTACCCACTGTCTTAGGCAGCTGCAACGGGAAAACTTTTTATTTTATTTTAATTGCTTTCCATCAATTCTCCCCGGAAGGAGGCTTTCACACTGGGCACGCTCTGAGTCATGCTGGCTGCAGACAGCCTGCTAGAAGGGATCTCTCGGAGAGCCACCGGGCCGGTGAGAGGACACGGCTGTCCTCTGGCACCCAGGCTTTGGCAAGGTTCCAGTTTCACTCCCTTCTCTCTGATGCCCACCGGCTGTACTAATCACGTGGGCTGCCATTGTTCCAGGGGGGCGCAGGGCCACCCCAGAGGGGATGGAATGAGTGTCCGTTAAAATACCATGCATTTCCCTGTTCTTTCCGAGATGCAGGCCTTTTCTCTAAGGCACGCTCACAGGGTTGGCGTAAGCCTTTGATGAGCGCCCAGTGATTCAGGAGAGTTGATCATGACCATTTTTTTGCCACTTTTTTTCCCCCATTGCTTTTAGGAAGAGCATGTTTTCAGAGGTCCTCACTCTGCCGTTTTGGTTGATGTCACGTCCATACCCTGAATTTGAATGGTGCAGCTAATAGCAGGCTTCCCGCCCACGTGGGTGGGGTGAGGCTGGCAGAAGGCTCAGGACCTCGCCAAAGGAGCAAGCAAGCGGGCCGGGCCCTGCTCCCTGAATGAAGCCGGGCTGATTGCCAACCCTCGTCCGCTTTTCTGGTTGCAAAATGGGGCTGAGCCAGTTACCTGCTCTGAGTCACTCTCTGAGGTCCTGTGTTTCCTAAGGAATTTTTAAACTTCAATTAAAACAGTAAAGAAGCCTCAATTGCCATCAAAAGGAGGTCCCCAAATGGAGAAATAGTTACTATGATTGAAGTTAAAATATTACCACTCACATTGATAAAAACATTATCACCCGCGTTGGGATGGATTTTCCCCTAGTAAAAGCACATGTAGACAACACATGGCACTGCCAAAATTCTGATTTTGATACATTTGTAACATCTGTGAGTGTGGCAAAGCATTGCCGCTGGATAATTCATATAATACTATGAAGAGGTGGGGAGCCCCAGAACAGGTGGGTAATTTGGTGCCGTTTAAGTAGATAGTCTTTGAATGGTTTTCAGTATTTATTAGTATTTGGTAGATACAGGAGAAATTGGTTTTCTATTTATAAAATATTTACTTCTTTATTTTCATTAAAAAATGAAAATATTTTAATTAACTTAGAAGATGAAAATTTCTTATTTTAATCAGCATTTCAACTTAGATACTTCAAAATTACACCAGTTAATAGATTTTTTTTCTTTTAAAATGTATTTTATTGATTTTTTTTTTTATAGAGAGGAAGGGAGAGAGATAGAGTTAGAAACATCGATGAGAGAGACACATCGATCAGCTGCCTCCTGCACACCCCCTACTGGGGATGTGCCTGCAACCAAGGTACATGCCCTTGACTGGAATCAAACCTGGGACCTCTCAGTCCACAGGCTGATGCTCTATCCACAGAGCCAAACCAGTTTTGGCATCAGTTAATAGATTAATATTAATATACCAGAGGCCTGGTGCATGAATTCGTGCACCAGTGGGGTCCCTGGGTCTGGCCTGTGGGATGGGGCCAAAACCGGTTCTCCGACATTCTCTGAGGGGTCTAGATTGAGAGAGGGTGCAGGCCAGGCCGAGGGACCCCACTGGTGTATGATTGGGGCTGGGGAGGTTGGCCAGCCAGGTAGAGACCACAGGAGGGCTCCAGGGCAGGGCGTGTCCCGCCCATCTACCTCAGTCAGTCCCAATCAGCCAGTCCCCAGCAGCAAGCTAACCTGGTGGATCGTCTGCCCCCTGGTGGTCAGTGCACATCATAGGGAGCAGTTGAGTAGCCTTATATCATTAGCATATTAAGCTTTGATTGGTTGAACAGCCGACCAGATGACTAGACACTTAACATATTAGGCTTTTATTATATAGGATTGATGTAGCTATCAAAAAATATTTAGATCACTTGACATTATAATGCCAGGTGATGATAATAGAAGAAATATTTAATAATTTAAGTATTTAATAGAACCTCACCTCGGTTGTAAAAATATAATTTGTAATAATTTGAAAAATGTTCTATATGTATTTTTTATATATACACTGAGTGGCCAGATTATTATGATCTCTGAACGCATAATAATCTGGCCACTCAGTGTATATCCTGTATAATAAAAGCCTAATATGCAAATTGTCCCCTCAACCAGGAGTTCAATCAGCAGGCAGGCCGGCCAACTGCCCATGTTCCCTCCCTCTGGCCAGGGTGGCCAGACTCCACCCATGCATGAGTTCATGCAATGGGCCTCTAATATAAATACATACACATATGTATGTATGTATGTATGTATGTACACATATACATATACACACTGAGTGGCCAGATTATTATGCATTCAGAGATCATAATAATCTGGCCACTCAGTGTATATACAATATATATGTACAGTGTGTATACACACATATATACATACATATATATTAAATTCTAGATTAGAGATTATTGGAATTTCAAATACAATATTGTTTTCTGTCTCAAGGAATACCCTATCCAGATTGAAAGAAAACGATAATAAAGTAACGTATTAAAAAATGACAGGTGATATTAGGATTGCATATTCCTCTATTCATCCACAGACTGAGACCTTTGATTCCAGAAGGAAGCTCCTATAGAAGTATAGCACATATACATATGCACAGTTCTTATACTTGATAATAAAAAACTATATTGCTAGTCATACATTTACTGTATGTGTACTGTTATTTTAGAGTTCACTCTATGTTTATAAAAAAAAGTGTGTTGTAATACCATTTGCTGCGATGCAGACAGCAGCCTTGTACATCTCGTGTTCACCACGTCATTTTCCTGACGGAGTCATTCGCTCTGGTGCTCGTTGTGATTCTGAGTTGTGTGGTCCAGACATGTAAGACCCTCTGTGATGTTCGCACAGTGACAGAGTTGGCTACGGATACATTTTTTTGGAACGTATCCTAGTCTTTAGGTGGCACATGCTATACAGTTGCCTGTACTCAACATGGGCAAAAAGGGACCACATTTGGTATTGAAGGGCGTGAGTCATACTCTGAGGGAGCTAGGAGGTTTCTGCCTCTATGGAAATACCGCGTTTCCCCGAAAATAAGACCTACTTCATGGAAACATAATACATCCCCTGAAAATAAGACCTAGCACATTTTTTGGGAGCAAAAATTAATATAAGACACTGTCTTATTTTTGGGGAAACAGGGTAGTTTGGCCATTATGGAGATGATTAATGACATGTTGTCACGATGAATCCCCTAACAGCACATCGTATTTAAGATGGCATTCTTTGGAAAAATCATCCTGGGAAAGAACTGCCTTGTGAAGCTGAGTATCCATGCACAGACACCAGGGCCTGTCTGGGTTGCCAGTCAGGTAGCGCTTAGTTTGCATTTTAAGGCATATACTGAATCTTATAACGCTCTTTCAGAGATGCTTTGTCTTAGGATCCAAATTTACTTAGTTCCCAAACATATACATGTACACACATGTAAAAGACTGCCTTAAAATTTCTTAGGCAAATTATTAAGCCTAATTTTAATTGAGAAATACTTTTCGTTTCCATATGTATGTTCTCCAGTTAGATATGTTTGCCAAATGTGCTAGGAAGTCACCAGTTAGCAATACACCCACTTATGAAGCATCCCCAAATACGCTAGGGAAAAAACAATGATGCAATGCATATTCAGCAATACGTATATTGCTTATGACTTGTTTTCAGGTTTTGTGGATCGTATGAAAAAGATAATTTAAAAAGCTTTTATTATGAAAATTCCATGAAATATTAATTATTGTCCAAGAAGAGGACAGATCCACATTGTGAACACTGGAAAATCTGTCCTAAAAAAATTGCAGCTAGAGAGTGCACAGCAGTTTCTCTGGCGTTCCCTCTGTTTACATCCTAACAGCTGCGTTTCTTTCTTTCTTTCAAAATCGTGGCGCATTTGGCTGCTTTTCGAGAGCAAGGCCGCAGCCCCCACTGACCCAGCTGCCAGGAGAGAAGCCTCCTCGCCTGAGCGGGCTTTGCTCCGGGAAATAAACACCGGATTCCGTTCTCTGAGGCCCTGAGCAGCATTAGCTTCCGAGTGCAATTTTGAGTTGTCCGCTGGGGGCGCCTCTGCTGGAGGTGGTTCAGGCTGGCAGGGGGTGGCAGGAGGGGCTGGGGAATGGGTGATACCTGCACCCCAGCCCTGCCCTCCCCCGAGGTCCTGGCTGCACAGCCGCTTCCTCCTCCCGTGGAGGCGCCACCCCCGCACCCTGCGCTCCCTGCAGCCCGGGGAGGGCGGAGAGGAGGGGGAGGACCGGGTGGGTGCCCTCGTCCCTGGGGGCCACTCCAGGTGGGCAAGAAGTGCCGCTCAGTGGGTAGGGACGCAGAGGGCCTGAGGCTTTGAGCCCCATCCAGCCCGGTCTCCTGGCCTCGGCCCTGCATGAAGGTGGGGATGGAGGAGGATGGGTCGGGGCCTTGGCCTGCCTCCTGCGGGCGTTGCCGTTGCCAGGGCAACTGTGCGGTTGGCCAGGGACACGGAGGCCGAGCGCGGGGCGGGGCGGGGCTGTGGGCGGAGGACCAGCCCGGAGCCAGGCCAGCAGCGCCAGGTAGCGGTCCGGAGGCCGGCGGGGCTGTGGGGTGCGGGGCCCCTTCCTCCCTCCGCCCCCCCTGGGTTGTCATGGAGACGCTGGGCAGCCTCGCCTGCACTCCCCGCTCCTGCAGGCGCTGGAGTGGAAACAGCAACCAGAGCCCTTCTGCCCCTGCTCCCTCCGCCAGGAGCCCCAGCCCGCAGCTGCCGCCTCTCCCTGCCCCCCACAAACAGGAAATGAGAGGGCAGGTGTCCAGAAGTCACCCCTGGTCTCTCCTCTCCCCCCACAAGCCTTTGTGTACTCGGCTTTCCACCCAGATCTCTCTGTCTCTGCGCCTGCCTCCTACAATAACGGAGCAGGATGGGAGCGTGGCTCCCTTCACGCTGGGTCTGCCAGCCTCTCCTGCTCCCAGGCGGCTCCCTGGCCCCGCAGGACGCTGGCCTGACCCCATCCAGGGACCAACAGCAAGTTTCCAGGCTTGTGTCCTCCTCCTCAGGGGAGATACGTGCCATCCCGCGTGTTCACTATAGGATAGGGGCACTGATTGTAGGCATGTCCTCATGATGAAATGAACTGCTTTTTGGCAAATGAGTGAGATCACGGGTGTTGGAGTATCTGAGGACACAACAGAGGAAAAAGATGAACTGTTCAGATGGCCCATCCTTGCTTCTTTGTGTGTGTGTGTTTCCCCCCTAATGGTCTGCAGACTCATTGATCAACAGAGCCAAATATCAACAGAACAACGATTGAAATGTCTTTGGAGAGCCACATTTTTTAAAAACTTCTTCTAATGCCACTTCTTCAACATAGACTCGCCCAGGCCGTGGTATGTTGTGGAAGAGCCACACTCAAGGGGCCAAAGAGCCGCCCATGGCTCGAGAGCCAAGGTTTGCAGACCACTGCTGTATGCCAACCCAGCGCTAAAAATCCCTCTTTTTCTGGGCTCTGTTTCTTCCGTGGTTGGGATCAGTTTTTGGCCTTGCAAAGGGGGTTGCTTTAGCCGGGGTCTGCCTTTGAACTGGGGTGGGCAGGGTGCAGCCTAGAATATTGACACCTAGCTCCGGTTCAAGATCAGGTGCACGATGCCTCTCTCCTGATTCCAAGCGTGAATGCTCTTGGCAGGAAGGACTGCCCAGTTAGAGCAGGTGGCAGCACCTGTGACCTTGAGTAGCCAGCCGTGCCCGGCAGGCTCAGTGAACCCCTGTTGGTCACAAACCCCGGCTTCTCAGGGTCTGCCTGCTTGCTGTGGCTGAGCTCCCTGGAGCGTTTGCTCCTGATAACCATGAGTTTCCTTCCATATTCTAAATTTTGTCTAGAGTGACCAGGCATGGGCAAATTACGGCCCGCGGGCCAGAAGGCTGTTCTAAACTATTGAAATAATAATAATAAAAAAGGACTATACCGTTTTATGTAATGATGTTTACTTTGAATTTATATTAGTTCACACAAACACTCCATCCATGCTTTTGTTCCCGCCCTCCAGTCCAGTTTAAGAACCCATTGTGGCCCTCGAGTCAAAAAGTTTGCCCACCCCTGGACTAGACCAACCTTTTCAGCTGACTTGAATACATGTCTTTAGAAAAATCCCAACAATGCAGGACAACTATTTCTTTCCTAGAGCTGATGGGTGAGACACGTAATCATTTAGGTTTTCCCCACACATTCTGTGTTGCTGGGTTTCCAAAACCGCTAGGAGAGTTTCATGTAGTCCGAGTCCCAGGGAAAGTTCTGAATGTGAGACACGCTGTCTCCGGTGTCCTATCACTTCGGTGTCCCCAGGCTCGGAATCCGGTTCTGCCTTTCATCTGTCATCCCACTGCAAAGAAGTGGGCCTTCTTGACCTAACCCAGTAGTCGGCAAACTGTGGCTCTCGAGCCACATGCCCCTCTTTGGCCCCTTGAGTGTGGCTCTTCCACAAAATACCACGATGGCCTGGGCGAGTCTATTTTAAAGAAGTGGCGTTAGAAGAAGTTTAAGTTTAAAAAATGTGGCTCTCCAAAGACATTTCAATCATTGTCCTGTTGATATTTGGATCTGTGGACTCATGAGTTTGCCCACCACTGACCTAACCTGTCCTTTTCCTTGAAAATATCCCCATGTAACATGCAAATGGTCGTTATGCCCTGGAGCGTAAAACAACCAGATCATGGATCAGCAGGAGGGTGGGGCAGCGAGCTATAAGCAGGCAGCGGAGAGCTACAGGAGGGGGCAGCGCAGCAAGCTATGAGGGTGGGACAGGGGAAGGGGAAGTGGGGAGCTACAGGAGGGCTGTGCAGCAGGTTTTGAGGGAGGGGCAGGGGAAGGGGGGCGGGGAGTTACAGGAGGGTGGGGCAGCAGCAAGCTACTACCCTGTTTCCCCAGAAATAAGACAGTGTCTTATATTAATTTTGCTCCCAAAGATGCTCTAGGTCTTATTTTCAGGGGATGCATTATGTTTCCATGAAGTAGGTCTTATTTTAAAGGATGTCTTCTTTTCGAGGAAACACGGGTAGTGAGCTACTGGCACACAGATTTGTGCACGTGGCTACTAGTTTATTTAAAAGAAAAGTTCTGTCATTTCGACGTATGTACCTATGTGCTTTATGTTCTTTATTGTTTATTTACCACAAGTCAAGGTCAGGAGTTGCTGTCTTTCTTTTGCATTTCTTTTTACTGTTCCACTCCATCACCGCTGTGCATGTGCTCTCTGTGAGTGACTCGGGTGGTGATGTAGGCGGTTCTGACTTACTGGGAAGTCTCGTTATGTCACGCATAGACACGTGTCTCACACGTAACCCGAGCACCTGCTGCAGTGCACGTGTTTCCCAGTGCATGTAAGCGCCCAGTTGATGGTAGAAGACAGACGCTGGCTGCGAGGGGGTCTGGAGATCTCACCCAGAGGCCTTTTACGCAGCCACTTGCGGAAGTTCCTCGGCCTTTACCTCTGACAGAGGGAAAAGCTGAGAACCAGGAGGGGAAGGGCACACGCTAACCTTCAGGGCGAGGACATCGGGAACGTTCTCGCCAATAGGCATTCTCAGCTGCTGCTCCGAGAATATCTCTTCTTGGGGAAATCCTCTCGGTGGAAAGAATGACTTGTTCCTTGCTGATTGTTTTTTTTTTTTTTTAATATATTTTATTGATTTTTACAGAGAGGAAGAGAGAGAGATAGAGAGCTAGAAACATCGATGAGAGAGAATCATTGACCAGCTGCCTCTTGCACAACCCCCACTGGGGATGTGCCCACAACCAAGGTACATGCCCTTGGCCGGAATCGAACCTGGGACCCTTCAGTCCCCAGGCCGGCGCTCTATCCACTGAGCCACACCGGTTTTGACCCTTGCTGATTGTTTTGAAACTCACTTTCCTCAAGCCTGCGTGTTGTCGTTTTCATTTTCTCTTTCCGAGTGCTCTGAAGGAAAGGTGGACGTGGAATTGGGAATCGCAGCAGGAATGAGGGGAAGCCGTATGGGGGGGACACTGGGCCTGGCTGCCACCTGGGGTTCTGTCCCCGCCCTGCCCCTCCCGGAGTGAACGCTCCTCAGTGACGCCCACTCACACTCCCACTGGCCCGGCTCTCCATACAGCCCGCACTGCCTGTTTGATCACACAGGGCTTCCTGTACACACGTCAAACCCGTCTCCTACCCATTTCCCCTGGCATCTCTGCGCACGTCCTCCGTGCCGGCCTGTCAGGGCTGGCCGGTAAGTGCAGGAGCTGCCACTCGCCCTTCCCCTTCACTGCGCTCCTCCTCCTCAGGGGACAGCGGGCCCGGGGCGGGGCGGCCTCTGCTAGCTGTCCTTGCCCCTGGGTGGCCCAGTGGGGAGCGTGGAGCTTCAGCAGGCGCTGAGCACCTTGTCTCCTGGGCCCTCTGCTTGTGCTTCCGGAGGGGACAGTGGTGGCTGGAGGGCCCCGGGCAGGCACGCGTTTCTGAGCGGAGCCATGTCCAGCCCACTGGATTGTGAGATGAGTGATAAATGCATTTCCTTCTACTTAAGCTACAATATCTTGAGGGCTTTTGTTGTTGTTGTTGTTGTTGTTTTTTATGATACAGACTCTGTCTTAAAACAGTGTTTTGTAAACATTATGACTCATGTTTGTGGTGGCATTTCATTTTTTTTTTTTTAATTTGCAGTTCCCTGATGACATGTTAGTAGGACATCTTTACACATGCTTGATTTCCATTTGTACGTCTTTTGTTTTTCAGAAAGATATCTGTTCAGATATTTTGCCCATTTTGTAATCAGACTTTTGTTCTCTTGTTGTAGGATTTTAAGACTTTGTATATTTTGGATAATTTTTTTTATCAGATATATCTTTTGCAAATATTTTGTCCCTGTGTGTGACTTATCTTTTCAACCTCTTGACTGTGTCTCTTACAGAGCAGAACTTTTTGATTATAATGAAGTCCAGCCTATGAATTATTTGTTTCATCCATAGTACCTCAGTGTTGTACCAAAAAAACCCCCAACAACAATAAAAAACAAACAAAACAAAATAAAACAAAAACCATCGTTATGTCCCAAGTTCATCCAGATAGTTTTCCTATATTCTAGGAGGTTTTATAGTTTGGAATTTTTCCATTTGGGGCTATGCTCCATTTGGAATCACTCTCTCTGAAGAGTAGCTCTGTGTCTAGATTCTCTTTTTGTGTGCATGTAGATGTCTGTTTTCCTAGCACCAGTTGTTGAAAAAGCAAACTTTTCCCATTGTATTGCCTTTTCTCCTATGTTAAAAATCATTTCATATTTATGTGGGTCTACTCACATACTTTATATTCTGTTGCATTGATCTAGTTGTCTGTTCTTTTGTCTGTATGACACTGTCTTGATTATAGTAACTTTTAGTAAACCGTGAAGTTGGGTATGTCCATCCTCTCACTTTGCTTTTCTCTTTTAATATTGTGTTGGCTTTTCTGGGTGCCCTTTATTATTATTTTTTTAGGCAGCTATCACCAGAACTCTGTCTCTTTATGTCAAAGGCCTAGTCAGGCATTAGAAGCACACACATTATCCTCCTATATAATAAAAGCCTAATATGCTAAGTGCCCAGTCATCCGTTCAACCAATCAAAGTGTAATATGCTACTGATATGCTAAAGCCACTCAACCGCTCGCTATGATGTGCACTGACCACCAGAGGGCAGACAGTCAACTGGTTGACCAGTCGCTGTGATGTGCACTGACTACCAGGGCACAGGCACTCCAACCAGTAAGTTAGCTTGCTGCTAGGGTCTGGCCAATCAGGACTGAGACAGGCTGGACACACCCTGGAGCCCCCCCCCCCCCCCCCCCCGCAGTCCCTCCCTGGCTAGCCAACCTCCTGCCTCCCTCCCTGGCCCCAGTTGTGCACCAGTGGGGTCCCTCATTCTGGCCTGCGCCCTCTCTCAATCTGGGAACCCTCGGGGGATGTTGGAGAGCAGGTATGGGTCGGGTCCCACTCAACACAGGAGCTGCCTCCTGGTGGTCAATGCGCTCCCACAGGGGGAGCACCGCTCAGCCAGAAGCCGGGCAGCACTAAGGATGTATGAATGCCACCTAAGTTGTCATTTGGACATCCCCTGAGGATTCTCAAACTGTGAGAGGGTACAGGCCAGGCTAAGGGACACTGAGTGCACTAATTTTGTGCACTGGGCCTCTAGTCTATAATAATAAAAGCATAATATGCTAATTAGAGTGGACATCCTTCTGGGATGAAGCTGGGGCTCCAGCCGCGGGATCGAGGCAGCCACCTCAGCTCCGACAGAGGGATCCGGGCAGCCTCAGCTGCACAGTCCTTCTCTTGCACAGAGTTCATGCACCGAGCCTCTAGTAATAAAATCACAACTTACCTTTGCTGAGTGCTTACTAATTCCATGCAAAGTTCCAGCAATCCTCAAATCAGGCCAAGCAGATAAGTGTTATCATGATCTTCATATTTCCAATGAAAATAATCCAAGGACCAAATAAAGTAATGGAATTGCCCAAGGAAACTTAGGAAGTAAATGGTGGAATATGACAGTTTACTTCCAAGAGGCATAATGTGCTGTTTCTTCCCAATACCTATAAGCATGAGCCAGTGTCTTGGCAGAGAGTGTGAGCACATTATCCAGGTTATGGAGACACACATACGTTCTAACTGGATATTTACTGACCAAGTACTACTATATACCAAGGACTCCCCTAGGTATTAACATTCCTCAGTAATTATCACTAAGTGACTTTTCCTGGTGAGCTCACTGTGCAGAGTAAGGATCTGATAGTGATGAGATAATTTAAAATACAACCTAGTCCCTTCCCCTCCCCCACTACCCCCTCCAATAGTGCCAAACTGGGATCAACCTAGATGCCCATCATGGAAAATGGACAAACTGTGACTTAGCCATGCAACGGGACAGTATTCAGACGTAAAAAGTATGGACTCTGATGCACGCAAAAACATGAACATATCTCTAAGTTATTATATCAAATGGAAAAGGTGAGACACAGAAGTATACAAGTACGTGCTTTATGATCCCAGTATGCAAACGTTTGGAATATGCTAATACTAACCTGGTGGTTGAAATCATCAGTCATTGCTTTGAAGGACTTCACTAAGAAAAAAAATATGAAAGGATTGTCTAGGGCAGTGGTCGGCAAACTGCGGCTCTCGAGTCACATGCAGCTCTTTGGCCCCTTGAATGTGGCTCTTCCACAAAATACCACGGCCTGGGCGAGTCTATTTTGAAGAAGTGGCGTTAGAAGAAGTTTAAGTTTAAAAAATTTGGCTCTCCAAAGAAATTTTAATTGTTGTACTGTTGATATTTGGCTCTGTTGACTTTGAGTTTGCCGACCACTAATTTAGGGTGATGGGAATGTTATTTGGTACATTTACTTATTCTGGCTGAACAATATACTTAAGATCTGAGCATTTAGCTATATATAAATTGTAAAAAAAAAATAAAGAAAAAAAACTATATAAAATATGAAATGCCAAAAATTGGAATGAGCAAAGGGAGGTAGAAACACAGGGAAATAAGTGAGTAACTTAGCTTTAAGGAATCAGAGATTGCTTCATGAGGACTGGTAATGTGGATTGGGTTTTGAAGACTGAACAGGAATTTGCCAGCTAAAAGATATTCTAGGGGTAAAGTAGAGCACATTCATTTATTGATTTCTGGTTTATCTACTCAAAAATATGGTCCATTTATTTTCTGCTTGCTATAATTCTATGTTCTTGTGATACAGTGTTGGAAAAGACAAATGCAGTTTTTTGCCTTCAGAAAGCTTAGATTCTAATGGGGAAGTTGTAAGTCATAAGTTTTATGGAAACTTCATAAAAATTTTCAGGGAAAGTTGAGTTCATTGTGATTAGAATATGTTGGAATGATAAGAAATAAGGCGGGTAGTGGTGAGTAAATTGGAATGAGATTAAGAATATTTAAATGTATAGTAAGCTAAGGAGTGTGAATTGTATCTTAAAGGTGTGAGCGTCTAGTAGAAATTTATATATCCTAAATTGATACAGTTACCATGTTTTTATTTTTAAATTACAGTTAACATTTAATATTATATTAGTTTCAGAGATAGTATAATTTTTAAGGAAGATTATTTGGACTTTTTGAGGACACATTGGAATAGAGAGAAATCAGTGGAAACATGGTAAAGAGAATGCTGTTCCCAAAAGTAAGCCAAGGTTGGCAGGAACTCAGTACACGTGCCACCTCATATTGTTTAGCCCATCGTAGGCAATGCTAACCCACAGAAGTCCTCTTCCTCACCAAGTCTAAACAAGGCTTGAGCATTGCACACACATTATCAAGAGTAGGTTTGGCATAAGCACTCTTGATGACTTCTGGTGGAGGTTCCAAAGTCACTTGCTGGGTTCGTGAATCAGGAGCCCAGTAGGACAAGGGGAGTGGGTAGATGGGAGAGATTTCACAGGTAGAATTATTTGATTACTGGATAAGAGACTGATTCAGACTTTTATATTGTGAATCTGGGTGACAGTAACAACAACAACAACAACAATAATAGCAATAAATCATGGCACAGAATGCATTTAGATTCTTGGGGAAGTGTGGTAGTCTTGACAAAGACCACACTTCCACATCTCATTAGTTAATGTTCACATTTACTTCTCACAGAAAGTCTACTGTAGCTCCTGTGATCAATTTAGAGTTAAGGAACCTTATTTCTAAGCTTTAATTCCTTGCCTTATGATTAGGTCAATAATTTTTGCCTTGCTGTCCAGTGCACATAGCTCAGTTCTTACCCTCAGAGCTTTCCTAAAATTGTCTCCCCCTCCTCCTCCTTCCTCCCCGTGGGGTTGACTCACCAGATGGGTTTCTTGGCTGTAAGGGCTTTAAAGTATTTTTTATTTTGTTAGCATCTCTTCCAAATATACCCATGCATTACAGGCCACCGGCCACGAACACTGTATGTCTTTTGAGCTGTTAATTTTGTTAGCATCGAGCGTTCCATGAATGCTAGCATCTCTCAAACTCGGTTTTGTTTGCCTTGCTCTGGCTCTTGGTACTGAGGGTGTACCTTTGTCACTCTTTCAGCTAATGATTGTGTCTGTTCTCGGAGGGAAAGTGCGAGAAGATGATTTTGTGCTGCTCGGAGACAGCCCAGTACTGCATTATCCACAGTGACGACCAAAGGGGATGTCAGTCGACTAAATCTTCAGATGATTTAGTCGCCCTAAGTTTACATAAAAACAAATCCGTTTTCAGGGAGAGAAAATCCATTTCTCCTTTGTCCTCGTTTACTCCGTAATGAATAGACGTTATCGCGGTGAGATAGTGAAAAGGCAGGGAGCCCGGCCGGCGTGGCCTGGGAGTGAGCGTCCACCCATGGACCAGGGGGTCACGGTTGGATTCCTGGCCCTGGCACATGCCCTGGTGCCAGCTCGATCCCCAGCGTGGGGCCTGGAGAAGGCAGCCGATCAGTGAATCTCTCTCATCACTGACGGTTCTCTCTCTCTCTCCCTTTCCTTTCCTCTCTGAAATCAGCAAGAAAATATTTAAGAAGGAAAGCAGGGAAGCAAGCAGCTCAGTGAGGCCTGGTGCGTCAGGACCGGGAGAGGGAAAGTGGTTTGTGCTTCCAGGGAAGGGGCAGCAGCAGCAGCCGGAGGAGGCGGAGGAGTCCGCTGGAGCCACTCCTGCCAGACAGCATCTGACAGGCGCCCCGTGCAGCCGGGCATGTGGCCGGGCCGTGCTGCCCGGCTGCTCTGTGCCCATGGCCGTGGCTGCCTCAGGACTCAGACTTCTGTGTGTGCAGGAGAGCGGGCAGGCTGCATAGATACTTGTAACTATCCTCTCACTGAGGACGCGTACACTGGGACCTCAGTACTGTGTTCTCGGGGTCAATCATCAATCTTGGAAAGAAGTGGAATGACATGTTCTCTATTTTTTGCGAATGAATCGCTGCTATAAAATTAATGCCTTTTTATAGGGCTGCCACTCAAAACACTCATTTTTATTATTTTTTTTTAGATTGAAGTATTGTTTTAGGTTGAAGTACTTGGTTTCTCTGTTTATGCTACTTTTACTTTGTTCTGTTTTATTTCTTTCCCCATGAATATTGTTTGAAGTTTTACAAGTTATTTTGTTGTTTCACTTTTTTTTTCTTAAAAAAAAAGAATGGTTCGTCACAAACTCTTTAGAAGATATTGAAGGATGCTGCAGATTAAGGGTGCCTAATTTGGTTTATCAGTGTGCTATTTTGTATGTAATTAGGGTGGATTTATTCAACAGGCAATACAGAAAACCAAAGATTTATTTCAGCTCCAGATTGTTACAAATCATTTGCTTTGCCAGATGTTTTGTGGTTGTTGTTGTCTCTGTGTGTGTGTGTGTGTGTGTGTGTGTGAATATGTGAGTGAACTGAGCATTCCTGCAAATGCTCCTTCCCCCCGTCTGCTAAGCCAGGACTTTATCTCTGGATGGCAATAGGAAAATAATTGCATATTGATCTACTAATACCACTAACTGTGTACTCTTTGATAGCCTGTTTTCATGAAATAGCTACCTGAACTTGATAGGACTTTGGAAGGTAGACCTACATGGGCCAAATGGCAGGGTCTACCCCCGAGGCTGAAAAGAGAGCTTCGGGCCACTTTGAGAGTGAGCCCGTCCTGCCTGAATACAGTGAAAATGTCCAATTTCCCATCTCTCTCCTCTTCACAGGGGAGCCCGTGTCAGTGCTGAGCCCGGGTGTGTGACCTGGTGCAGTGCAGTGATGAGAAAGTTACTTACGTTCCCTGGGTCAGCGTGTGAAAATGTTTTCGCTTAAGCAACTTTCTGTGTTCACTTTGTGTTAAATACACTTCTTTTTAAAAAATATGTTTTATTGATATTTTACAGAGAGGAAGGGAGAGAGATAGAGAGCTAGAAACGTCAATGAGAGAGAAACATCAACCAGCTGCCTCTTGCACACTCCCTACCGGGGATGTGCCCACAACCAATGTACATGCCCTTGACCGGAATCAAACCCAAGACCCTTCAGTCCGCAGACCGATGCTCTACCACTGAGCCACACCGGTTTCGGCTAAATACACTTTTTTGTTATTTTGTTACTGATTTTGTGCTGCTTGCTTTGCTTCTGCTCCAGGATGGCGTAGGGGTGGACGAGAAGCTGTCCCTGCGGCGGGTGGCCGTGGTGGAGGATTTCTTCGACATCATCTACTCCATGCACGTGGAGACGGGGCCCCATGGGGAGCAGATCCGGAAGCACGCAGGGCAGAAGAGAACGTACAAAGCGGTAAGTCACCGAGGCCCCGAGGAGGGACGGACGAGGCCTGCATTTTGGAAGCTTGGTGTTGGGAATGCTCATTAAAATGGGGGTTCAGTAAGGATAGATATTCCGTCTTTGCCTTACATTAGACCATCTCATGGTCACCCCCAACATTTGGACTACAATTTAATTGTCATTGGTTCTGTTTTGGTCGTGTGTCCACCAAGCCTGCTGTGTGTGATGTAAACCTGTCTCTACGAGTCTCCCACAGTTTTCTGTAAATGTACGTGATATGTGGTAGTCCCCGTCAAATGTGCTGTTTATTCATGGCCTCATAATATGGCTGGGCCTTTTGAATATTAGTACTGCCACTACACTTTTAACATTTCTTCCCCTTCAGATCATATTAATATGTTTAGGTGGTTCCTCTTTAATGCTTATAATCACACGGATAAGAAAATTGTGTGTACTCTTAAGTGTGTCTCCTTATATAAATACATTGTACCAAAGGGTATACATTTCTTACAGAATAGGCTATTAAAAGATGTGTGTTATTTTTAAATATTTAATGCCCTTAGACATTTTTGAATGGATATATATATATATATATATATATATAAAATGTTGATATCATGAATTATGTGAAGAGAAGGTTTAATTAACTGTTAGATATTGAAATATATATTGTCAAGCTGGAGCTATATATTATTTCTAAAGTGTCTAATTGTCCCTTACTGTGTGATCGAGACACTTTAATCTAGCTTTTTATTTAATTAAAAAAGTATATGGAATCATCTTAATATCAGTATTTCATCCTTTCTAAAAAAAATGGAACAGTAAATTATTGTTTTCCAATGTGAGCCAAGTGTACGTCAGAAGTACTTTATCAGCAATCAGAAGAATATGCTTTTTTAGAATTCTTACTGAACTTTGCTTTTGGCCGCCTTTATATGAACTGTTTTCAGCTGTATTGATACACAATATCAGTCTGGATCCATTTTTTTTTCAGATACAGAAAAGTGTGTGAAATGCTCACAGTTTCAGATACAGGTACCGATGTTTGAAAACTAGCTACTGAGCATAAAAAAGAGCTGCTTTTCCATAACTATTTTTTTGCTGTATTTCC
The DNA here is from genome assembly GCA_963924515.1 of Vespertilio murinus. Taxonomy (NCBI): domain Eukaryota; kingdom Metazoa; phylum Chordata; class Mammalia; order Chiroptera; family Vespertilionidae; genus Vespertilio; species Vespertilio murinus. The sequence continues at coordinate 8,461,225 of OZ004709.1, forward strand.
AGGGTCATAGCGAACCTGTGTAGTTGCATAATAACCCCTAACACATATTGTATGTATCTCTCTCCTTCTCTATGGTTTTGTTTCTTGGCTGTTTCCAAACTGCATGGTTTGTGGGCAGGCACTATGGTAGGGTTCCTCACCTCATTCTGCCACAGAAACTTTCTTTTGGCTTACATAGCTCAGGAGGTACTCCGATTGGCAAAGGCGTACCTGCTTTAGGATAATTTTATGTAGACTAATATTCCTGCAAATGCTCCTCTGGCCTGTCTCCTAAGCCACGGCTTTATCTCTGGATGGCAATAGGAAAATAATCGCATAGTGATCTACTAATATCGCTGACTGTGTACTCTTGGATAGTTCTGTTTTCATGAAAGAGCTACCTGAACTTGATAGCACTTTGGAAGGCAGACATACATCAGTGTAATTGTATTAAACGAAACGCTAACGAGAAATGAGTGGTCTCGTTGTCTGTAGGAGGGTGGCAGCCAAATCTGATTAAATGCCAACAGCAATTTAAAATAACAATCTTTCCAGTGCACCAGATTGAGATCTTAAACTAAAGCGGGAACATGAGTCAGAGATGTAGATCCAAATAGCTCACCTTTGTTTTCTGAAGTGAAATGTGAGAATTTGATCCATTGCCATGTTGCATGCTAAACACTCTCAGTGTATTGGCAAACATGCTTTAACATGTATCATTTTGCATTAACATTATATAGACATTTTCTGCAATTTGGGGTAGGATGGATACCAACTTTTAAAAATAATGTTTTTATTGTTTTGTTTTGTTTTTACAGAGAGGAAGGGAGAGGGATAGAGAGGGATGAGAGAGAAACATCAGCTGCCTCTTGCACACCCCCCACTGGGGATGTGCCCGCAACCAACGTACATGCCCTTGACCGGAATTGAACTAGGGACCTTTCAGTCTGCAGGCCGACGCTCTGTCCACTGACTGAGCCAAACCGTTTAGGGCAGGATACCAACTTTTAAAGTCTAAGCAGCATCTAAAACATCATCTAATCCCTACTGAGAACATTCTATTTGAAGATCTTTCTCTTTCCCAAGTTTATTGTTTATTTTCACATCTCAGGTGTGTTTTCAACCTTTTCCTAATATCATGAAGGTTCTTTTTGGCCTAACCAATTACCTTCTGGTATCTCTATAGAGAATCCTAATTAGGAAACATTTCCATTTTGTGGACTAATAACATCGTAGAAAAAAAATATGCTGCAATGCCAGCAAAACTGTGTACTAGACTCTGCAGTGAACTTAAGTCTAATGTTAAAAATTAATATAAGTGTTCAAGTAATGGAGCATAAAACTAGATGCAATTTGAAATGGAGTGGTGTTGGGTCAGAGTTGAGTTCTCTATATTAATACAGGGATTGGCTAGTTATTAGTAGAATTAGCTAGACACCTATGGCAATTACAATGGTTCCATTAAGTTTAAGATTTTTTTTTCTACTTCTAACTCATTAATTAGCTCATAGAGCATGCATGATTATGTTTATTGACCTTTTTATTCCTTTTCCTATATGGCCAAGAAACCATACTTATACAACTAATCATTAAAGAGTCTCAGATTATCTTAATAATATTATCAATAGATTTAGTGATAATTTTATTTCCTTTGCCTTTGTTTGCAAATCTTTCTTTGTTTTCACTCTGCAGGAAATGGTGGTTCTTTAATATCGGATTAACTTTGAATGCCATTTGTTTTTACCTATCTGCAGCATATCATTCCTTGAAATATCTAGGCATTCTATAACTTAAAGTTTATTTCAAATTGATTTGGCTCTAGATAAAATTGGAAGGTATGTGTTCTATTACTCATGAGTTCTTTGAAAAAGAAATCCACATAAAATGACACATTTTAGGAATATGTGAAGGCTCTCATAGTTATTATTTTCGGGTCATTGTTGAATTTTAGTGTCTTAGGTACTCTCTCTTTATTGGTCACTGTCTCCATATTAACGGTAGTTGGTCCATTGAATGTGTGTCTTTCAATAGGCTTGACTAGAGTAAACTCTTGATTATCTACATTAACAGAGTGGAGACAAGGTGTGGGTCATTCAGCTATATATCTTTGAACTTAAAGTGCATTTTTGTACTGAAAATCAAATGCAGGCACTTACAGTTTGGAGAGTCCCTTCAGAATGAACAGTGCAACATTATACAAAACTAGGGCAGTTGCTGGTGTGGCTTCCCGTCTACCTCTCCTCAGCTCGTCCTGCGCTCCCCTTCAGGGAATGCCCGCTCCTCTCTGGAGGCCTTTGTGGCTCGTGTCCCATCACAGGCTCAGCACAGCTGCCTTCCCAGGCCTTTCTGATGTCAGGGTACCATTGAAAGGTTCCGTCTCAAGGCTCTTTCATGAAAAAATGAACAAACAGAAAACTAGGGTAACCGGTGGAAATTCAGGAACTAAGGGGGAACGTTCGTGTTGTCAATAGAGAGAATATTCTGCATATGTGTGTGTGTGTGTGTGTGTGTGTGTGTGTGAACGCACACACACCTTGTAGTGTGATGCAATAAAACTACATGTATTGTTCACACGCATAGCTGCCAGGAATTACATCCGTTTAACTCAGAGTGGCTGGCGTGCACTTTAGCTAAAAGAAAATAGACTAGAACCCAGACCAACTCAGTTTCAGATGTCAAATCTACCTGTGTTCCTTTGGGCAAATTGTTTCCTTTTCTCTCTCTCTCTCTGTCTAGAGGGAGACAGTGGTATGTGTGGTGTGGTAAAATACACGAGTTAAGATGTGTGAAGTTCTTGGCATCTGGTTAACATGTGAATATTGTTACTTCTTCTCTAGTGGCTACTCATGTTCCAGGTAGAAGGACAAACAGACAACAGCACAGGCTGCCACTGCCCCAATTATATGGTGGACATAATTTCCTCTCCCCTGTTGGGAGATACTAATGGCAATAACCTGTGCATTTTTAGTGTGCGTCCTGTAGGTGGCACTATCCCCGGAAGTCCACCCTGTAACTTTTAGCCAAGGTTTGCCCAGGCTGAAGGACAACATGAAAGAAGGCAGAGTCCCCAAGGTTAGGGGTTCTCTTGCTAGATTGAGTTTATGAGTGTTTTAATTATTTCATCACGCTTTTCCACAGGTTAATTCTGTTAATTTTTGGAAAAATTTAAAAACTATTTTTTAAATTTGCATATGTGTCCTCATCCCTCCATTAACACCTGCCTCCCACACACACACACTTATTACCTCACCCCCCCCTGGTATCTGTGTCCACTGGTTAGGCTTATTTGCATGCATACAAGTCCTTTGGTTGCTCTCTCTCCCTTACCCCCACCCTCTCCTACCTTCCCTCTGGGGTTTGAGTCTGATCAGTGCTTCTCTGTCTCTGGATCTGTCCCTGTTCCTCAGTTTATGTTGTTCATTATATTCCACAAATGAGTGAGATCATGTGGTATTTATCTTTCTCTGACTGGCTTATTTCACTTAGCATAATGCTCTCCAGATCCATCCATGCTGTTATAAGTGGTAAGAATTCCTTCTTTTTACTGTAGCATGATATTCCACTGTGTAAATGTACCACAGTTTTAAAAAATATATATTTTATTAATTTTTTACAGAGAGGAAGGGAGAGGAATAGAGAGTTAGAAACATCGATGAGAGAGAAACACTGATCAGCTGCTTCTTGCATACTTCCCACTGGGGATGTGCCTGCAACCAACGAACATACCCTTGACCAGAATCGAATCTGAGACCTTTCAGTCCGCAGGCTGACACTCTATCCACTGAGCCAAACCAGTCAGGGAGTACCACAGTTTTTTAATCCACTCAGCTGCTGATGGGCACTTAGGCTGTTTCCAAATCTTAGTTAATGGTGAATTGTGCTACTATGAACATAGGGGTGGATATATCCTTTCTGATTGGTGTTTCTGATTTCCTGGGATATATTCCTAGAAGTGGGATCACTGGGTCAAATGGGAGTTCCATTTTTAGTTTTTTGAGGAAACTCCATACTGTTCTCCACAGTGGCTGCACCAGTCTGCATTCCCACCAGCAGTGCACGAGGGTTCCTTTTTCTTTGCATCCTCGCCAGCACTTGTCATTTGTTGATTTGTTGATGATCGCCATTCTGACAAGTGTGAGATGGTACTTCATTGTCATGTTGATTTGCATCTCCCAGATGATTAGTGACTTTGAGCATGTTTTCATATGTCTCTTGGCCTTCCTTCTGTCTTCTTTCGAAAAATATCTATTTAGGTCCATTGCCCATTTTTTGATTAAATTATTTATCTTCCTTTTGTTAAGTTGTATGAGTTCTCTGTAAATATTGGAGATTAAAAACTGGCTCTATTTAAAAAATTTTGTTTTCCATATTTATTGAATATTTCTTTCCAAATACATACTACAGAAAAATACTGTCTCATGAAGAATTTCCACGTTCCTGTCTGAAAATTAAAAAGGGAAGTCTTTATTTTATTAGATCTAGAACACTTCACCTTAAAGGTTTAGTTAGTATCATTTTTTGTCCTTAAAATATAAGTAAATCTCTATTGGTTCATCATCTCTACTGCTAAATAGGATAGTTTAACTTGCACGTTTCTGCTAGCTTGCTAGCTTGTCATGTTAATATCCTCAGCATTCTTGTCAACACATAGTAAGATCAAATGCCCAAAATTTGTAGCCATTTTGGTGTGAAAAAAATAGCACTAAACTATAACCCATGAGTTCCGAACCATTAATTTACCCCCCCCCTTTTTTTTTTACTTAGGCCATAGTTTGCTGAGGTGTAAAACGAGAAGGTCATATTTCACTTTTCTTAAAACTCTGAAGGAATGACACCAATGAGAATGGGTGTGGGGCCATCACTGTGCTGGGGGCACAGTGAAGGTGGTAACCAATGTGAGGAGCAGGTTGGCACCAGCAATGCAGCAAATAAACAGATACGGGCACTCGCCTTCTTGATGCCGATGGCATTGCTCATTCCATGCCACTGTTAGAAACTAAAGTGGCTTAAATGACTGGCTGTTCTGGAGATCAAATAGACACAAAAACCTAAAATTACTGCGAATTTAAATGTGTCTAAGGACACTCTCTAATACAGAACTCCACGATACTGTTTTACATCAAGTCAGTGATTTAGAAGTCTATTTTGTAACTAGCTCATCTTGGAAAATGGATGAGCATAAACCATTGCTCAGTCACACATATAGATTATGGCGCTATGATATATGTTTTATGGCACAGTATGGATCTTTTATGGAACTTTGGTGAGGTTCCTTTTATTTGCTTTTCTTTTTCTTTGGCCGGAGTAGATGCTAACATGTCATGCAGTCCCTTCTGGTGGGAGACCACGTCTGTTTTCCTTATCACTGTGTCTGTCAGCACACAGCTCAGCAGAAGACCAGGCTCATAGTAGGTCCTTGGCAGGTCTCTGCTGAAGGCGTAAGCTCTTGTTGTCTCTGTGCAGCCCTTGCCTTTGCGACACCAGCTCAGCAGGAGAAGAGGTTGCCGTAAATAGAAATAGTGTCACGGAAGGAGAGCTGTAGCCAGGCCCGGAAAGGCTGGCCCTGCGTGGCTCGTGCTCACATTGGACAGGGAGCGGGTTTACGCCATTTCGGGGGCTCTGTGTGAGGGAGACACATTATTTAACGCCAGTGCTTCCTGCTTGCTCTTCGGGGGAAAATTTCCCACGTGGTTTATTGTTATCAGATACACACCCATACCTGTGTATCCCACACACATGCATAGGTTTCACATGGGTGATTTCTAAATATTGAAGACAGCCATTTCATTTAAGCATAGCACACATAATATTCAGTCCATTTTTATGTTAGAATGGCCCCACTGTTTTTGTTTTGTTTTGTTTTGTTTTAAATCCTCACCCAAGGATGTTTTCCCCATTGATTTTTCAGAGAGAGTGGAAGGGAAGGGGGAGGGGGAGAGAGAGAGAAACATCCAGGTGAGAGACACCGATTGGTTGCCTTCTGCACCCACCCCAGCAGGGCAGGGCTGAGCCTGCCACTCAGGTACTTGCCCTTGACCTGGGAATCGAACCTGCGACCCTTCGGTGTTCTGGCCGAACCACTAACCACTGAGTGACGCTGGGTAGGGCCCACTGTTTGGATAACTAAAAATCTTATTCAGACTAGTAAGTCAGGTGTCTAAAACATCTCAGAAAGAAAGATACAAGTGGCATGGGGATTAGAGTGTGAAGTAGCAATCCTAAAACAGAATGGTGAGCTGCCATTCATCAAAATGGATCTGTTTCTATATAGCATAGTTAGAATTGTCACAGGAGGGCATGAGTCAGCGCACAATGCTGTCTGTCTGGGAGGTGGAAGCGGAGACCATCACAAGACGCAAGACTCACCCACACCAGCTTAGCGTCACAAACCCCGCCATTGCTAGTTTCCATGTTAAACAATAACATCCCAGTAAATAGATGTATTCCCTGAAAGGGACTAACCTTGGAGAAGCCTCATTAACTCTTTATGTCCAGCCTGGATGTAAATTGCTCCTCTAGCGCACCCTTGTGGTGAAAGCGAGCCAGTGCAGCTCCTGAAGCCACTCAGGACATGTAAGGCCTACACCGCTCAGATCCGGAGGTATAGGGTCTCCCAGGCACGGTGACGGGTAATACATAGCACCTTTCCACGTCCCGCAAGGACGCGCCTGTGTGCAGCTGTGCGGGCTCCTGGGAATGGGAGTAGTTTGGATAAAATGTAATGGGAAGAGCACTCTGATATCAGCTGGACATGCACTTACAGCCTGAAGAGGAAAGTCCTCTTAGGGATGACGTTGGCGTGGACTATTAGCGGGTTTGTCTTGCAGCTCAGAAATAACACATGTCACGTGCTGAACATAATGACGGCTTCAAACCTGCGTGAAGTTGTTTGTGGGGTGCCGGATGCTGTACACAGCTTTTAAAAAATCATGAGTAGCCTCTGAAACGTCAGGTTCTCTCTCTGCGTCCGCTGTGCTCCTCTCTGGCCTACGATGCCACCGCCCTGTCTTCATCCGTGACTTTCCCAGCCCGGGGATTACTCACCAGCTGGATTAGTAAGTCCCGGTCACTTCACGGTGTGCAAAAAGAAACCACCCCTCCTCCATTTTCTAAACATATTTTTATTGATTTCAGAGAAGGAGGGAGAGGGAGAGAGAGAAGCATCAGTGAGAGAGAATCACGGATGGCTGCCTCCTGCACGATCCACATCTGGGATCGAGCCCGCAACTGGGGCTGGGAATCTAGCTGACCTTCCGGTTCAGAGGGTGAAGCTCACCACTGAGCCAGGCCAGCTGGCCTTTACCTGTTTTTTAAATATTTTTATCTGCTCTGCTCTTCCCCCTCCCCTTTCTTTATTCTGGGACCACTTCTCCATCCCCGCAAGATGCTGCCCTCTGTCCCGGCTCCACATTCCCTTCCTTTCCGCTCATCCTGCGTGTCACACAGCTCCCAAATCGCCCGTGGCTGCCTGCAATGTGGCCAGGGTGGCCTACACTGTGGCCAGAGCTGCCTAAAGATAGTCCCCCTGCCTTCGCCCTCCTGTGGTGTCCCAGCCTTCATGTTAAACTTGACCACAGAGCCGCCGTCTCCTCTCAGCACCACACTCGGCCGATGTGTGTGGGTCGGCGGGCTGCCTCCCCCTCTTCCTCCCAGGGATGTTCACGTGGCCTGTCCTGGCCTGTTAGCCAGCTGGCCAGTCGGGGTGGAGGCTGTGGTCACTTTATTTTTATTTTTTTAAAATATGTTGATTGTATTGATTTCAGAGAGGAAGGAGTGGGAGAGAAAAAGAGAGAGAGAGACAGAGAGACAGAGAGAGACAGAGAGAGAAAGAGAGGAGAGGAACATCTATGACCCCCTACTGAAGACCTGAGCCTGAAACTCGGACATGTGCCCTGACCGGGAATGGAACCGTGACCTCCTGGCTCACAGGTCAACGCTCAACCACTGAGCCACGCTGGCCAGCCATGACCACTTTTAAAAAGTGAAAGAGAAGAGAGTAGAAATGATATTACTTAAATGTGTATGCAAGATGCGTTCATACCTGCGGTGTTGGTCTGCGAAGTCGGGCAACATTGCTTAAATTGGGTGCTGTGATTTTAAATCCCCGGCGGACTGCCTTCCTTCTCACTTCTGCTCCTGGCACCGTCGTAGACTTTCCTAGCATCTCTGCTTGTTCCAATTTCAAATCATCTCCAGGCTCCGATCCATATTTTCATTCATCTTAGGCAAATGCACTCTGTCAAGTGGCCAGATTTGAACAAGATATAAGATGCCCAGGTATATTTGAATTTCAGATAAACAATAGTTTTTAATATGTCAGCCCCAGTAGTGCATGCTTAACTGGAATTCAGATTTAGTTGTATGTGCTGTATTTTAGCTGGCAATCTTAAATCTATTGAAAAATCACTCCGGAGTAGGCCAGGGGAGCTGGTGAGTGGGTGTGGAGATCGGATGCGGGAGGAGGATCAGAGGAGAAAGGAGAAACAGCGATAGGAACTGAAAATAGCAAATTGGAGTAAAAGACGATGGAACCAGAGTCAGAGCAAAACGTCCGGGAACCCACACAGGGTGGGCATCTCTGCCAGGGGGGCGGCGGCAAGGCTGGGGTGAAACGTAAATCTGGCAGCATGCCTGCTTGGGAGTTAGGGACATTATTAAAGAACAGGAATTGCCCTGGTCAGTGAGCTCAGTGGTTAGAGAGTCAGCCCTCCCCTCCCCTGTACTGCAGTGTCATGGGTTCAGTTGTCAGTCAGTGGCAGTACCTAGGTTGTGGGTTTGATCCCTGGCCCTTGTAGGGGCACATGCAGGGGGCAACCAGTGGATGCGTGTGTCTCAATTGATGCTTCTCTCTTCTCTCTCCCCCTCCTCCCTCCCGCCCTCCCTTCCACTCTCTAAAAATCAGCGGAAAAAATATCCTCGGGCGAGGATTAACAGAAATGTAACAGTTGGTTATTTAACAAATGTTTATAGGTCTGACAGATCCAACATAGCACAAGTCTTTCTAAAATAGTAGTTAGGATTCTGAAGCAAAATTGTCGAGGTGCAGAGTGGATGCATATTTGATAACATGGGCCAACTTTTTGTCTTAATTTATTATTAATATGAATGCACTTTTAACTAGAGTATATGTTTTCTGGATAAAAGTATTTTTTTTTTCTGAAAAACTTCAACATTAACCATGTGTGCATCATAGTGCCTTCCTTTCCAAAGTGTGTGAAGACGTACAGCGTCCCAGCCGGCTGAAGGCAGAGTGGTCCTTGTGGTCCTTGTGGACTGAGAGACGCTGCCCAGGACCACGCCTTTATGTCCTCAGACAGCGGTGTCCCTGGACTACGGTGGGCTCTGTGCTTATGAGCCAGGACTTTTGGGACCTCTCTTAGCACCTGGACTTATAGGCTCTGTTGAAGAATATTTTAACTTAATTTGTTTAAAAAAACAAATTTTCGCCCTAACTGGTTTGGGTCAGTGGATAGAGCATCAGCCTGCTGACTCAAGGGTCCCAGGTTCGATTCCAGTCAAGGGCATGCACCTTGGTTGCAGGCACATCCTCAGTAGGGGGTGTGCAGGAGGCAGCTGATCCATCTTTCAAACTCTCTATCCCTCTCCCTTCCTCTCTGTAAAAAAAAAAAAAAAAAATCAATAAAATATATTTTTAAAAATAAATAAAAAACAAATTTTCTAGTTTCATTATCCAGTTATGTGGTTTGTGATGGAATATCATAGTATTAAATATTTAAAAACCATAAGCCATATGGTAGGCTAAACACATTCCAGTAGGCCGTCGTTTGTAATGAGAGGTCTGGTGCACGAAATTCATGCATGGGGTAGTGTCCCCAGGCCTGACCTGTGATCAGAGCTGGTCTGTGGGGTGACCAGCGGGGTGATTGGGGAGCCTCCATGGGCACCCGCCTTGGCTGGCCTGGGCCGGCAGGCTAAGGGGCAGCTCCTGCATTGAGTATCTGCCCCCCGGTGGGTCAGTGCGCATCATAGTGCCTGGTCGTCCCACCTGTCATTCTGCCGTTTGGTCGATTTGCACATTAGGCTTTTATTATTTAGGATTTGTGCTTTATTCACAATCCCAGGAGTGCTCATTAGCGAAAACGTCAAAGGTTTGGCTCTTCAGATCAAATTTCCATTGAGGTTGTTGTGTGGTATTTAGCAAAAATCACGGTTTTGATGTCATCATTCCAGTAAAACAAACATGTTACTGCCATTCTCTAAATTCTTATAAAGCAGAGGTGCAGAAGGCCACTTTAAAACCATTGCGATGAGGCCATTTTAATTTTGTGCTAACGCTCGGTGTCCGATACAGAGCACACCATGCCCAGTCACCTTGCGGGCAGTGAAGCTGATCTCCAAGTGCAGCACTTGCCCATGACCTTCCCATCACTGGCTTCGGTAACATGGACAGTCTCGGGATTTGTTTTGTTTTGCTTTAAAAAGTGATCGCTCATGCTCCCAACTCACCAGTGTCGGGTGGTGTCTCTGTCTCAGCTCATGCATTAGGTACGAATCTTAAAACCAAGGATCTCCGCTCTCCTGGCGCGTGGCTTCTAACCATGAGAAGTTCTACTCCTTTACCACTGCGCCACGCCAGCGAGTTTCGGTCCTTTTCATCTCGTGGCACACCGAAGCGAATTCCTAACATTCTGCGGCACTCCAAGAACTAGATTGTATGCAGACCTAGCCGAAATAAGAGCTAAGATTTTGATCCATTCCCACCAGGTGGCTATGGTTGTGTTGGCTGTTGTCATTTTTTTCATTTGATGATCTCAGGGAACAGAGGTCAGTGCCCCTGACTGCATAGTCACGTGCTGTAACCCCCCACCCCTGCCCGAGGCACACCCGTGTTCCTCCAGTGGCACCCCCAGGGGCACCCCTAGTGTGCTGGGCACCGCGGTTGGAAATGGGGGCTCACATGGTCAGTGGTGCTGGGACAAGACAGCAGGGCCAGTTCATTCCTTCCAGGCGGAACTCTGCATTGTCCCCGGGTCCTCTGACTTGTGTCTGTGGGGCCTCGAACCTGAGACAAGGCACAGAGTGTGTGGCTGCCCTGGAATTCAGAGGCTCACCTCCAACTGGTGAGAGCACTTCCTGAAGAGCTCACACCAGGGAACATTTATAACATCTTAGCATGACTAACCATTCCTGTGAGGTTAATATGGCGACTCTTTATGGATGAGACAGCCTCCCCCCTCCTCCCTTTTTTATCTTCAATACTGATGGCCAGGAAAGACTTTGAAATGCAGTGGTTCAAGGGGAGCTCTGAAACCAGGTCACCGCGTGAGTCCTCTCCCTTCTACTTGTTGGACTAATTACACAACCTCTCTGGAGCTTAGCTTCCTCATTGGTTGAACAGAGACGGCCGGGATCTATTCCTGGAATTGTTTTCAGGGTTAGATGATAAAATCCAAGTCAAATTCTACCCAGCAAAATCCACTCATTAAGCACCCCAGGGAAAACTTTCAACACACTATACAACGTTGTGTACAACGGCCAATGACAGTGGTGGTGATCCTATAATGAATGAGAGTCTTCATTTGGAAAACTGTCAGTTCTCTAACATTTCAGGCACCAGGGAGTTTCCGGTTTATGCACAAGCCGAGTAAATGTAGAGGGCCTTTCTACCAGGAATGGTCAGCAATGAAACAGTTAAAATGAGCGAGGAAGGCTGCCTGAGGGTGAGGAAGAGAGACATAGCACAGATAATCCTGGATTAAAATGTTCTGTTATTGCCGAAACCGGTTTGGCTCAGTGGATAGAGCGTCGGTCTGCAGACCGAAAGGTCCCAGGTTTGATTCCGGTTAAGGGCATGTACCTTGGCTGTGGGCACATCCCTGGTCGGGGGTGTGCAAGAGGCAGCTGGTCGATGTTTCTCTCTCATTGACGTTTCTAGCTCTCTATCTCTCTCCCTTCCTCTCTGTAAAATATCAATAAAATATATTTAAAAAATAAATAAAATGTTCTGTTATCAATTTTGCTCCCAATTTACAAAACTTTATGGCTTGAATTAATGAATTAAATTTCATGTAATTGTGAGACAGCAAAGCAATCATTTATTACAGTTTTGATTAACTTTGCTAATTTTTAAAAAATATATATTTTGTTGATTTTTTACGGAGAGGAAGGAAGAGGGATAGAGAGTTAGAAACATCCATGAGATAGAAACATTCATCAGCTGCCTCCTGCACACCCCCTACTGGGGATGTGACCACAACCAAGGTCCATGCCCTTGACCGAAATCGAACCTGGGACCTTTCATTCCTCAGGCCAGCACTCTATCCACTGAACCAAACCAGTTTTGGCAACTTTGCTAGTTTTTATAACTTTATATTACTTCCTGTGCTCACATCCAAGAAGAAGGGGGGTTTATTTCTGAAGATAAAACTCTGCTATTCATTTTCACTCATTTTAGAAACAATTTTAATATTGAAGTAAGCATAAACATGGAGTTACAGTAGTTAAGGGGCCAGGCAATAGTTAAGGCTGAGAATTTTATTTTCACATTTTAAAATAATTTCAGACTTTTCTTATTGAAATTACTTCACTTGAAAATATGTTATAGATATAGCACAAAACTTTCTGTGTACTTTTTAAAAATGAATTTATTTTTTAAATCCTTATCCGAGGATACCGTTTTATTGATTTTACAAAGAGAGGAAGGGAAAGAGAGAGAAGCATCACTTTTTATTTTTATATCAATGTTTTTTGATAACTGCCATTTTTACCTTAGCTGAGCTGTGTTGAGAGGAAGGTGAGTGGCTCTTGAGAACTGCCAGAAAGTGGCTTTATACTTACAGGTTTTTAAAAGCACTGTCTGTTCCTTCTTCAGAGAGCCGGGGACCCTGACAGGGAAATGCCCACCATCTCTTCTATCATGACATTTGTCAGTAAACTTTTCACAAAGGTGTTCCATCTCTATCAGATGTAGGTATAGATATAGATATAGATATAGATATAGATATAGATATAGATATAGATATAGATATAGATGATATAGGTATAGATATACATGATATAGGTATAGATATAGATTAGATTAGATATAGATGATATAGAGATAGATAATATAAATATAGGTATAGATATAGATGATACAGATATAGATTGCATTAGATTAGATATAGATGTTATAGATATAGATTAGATATAGATAGTATAAATGATATATAGATATAAGTATATCGATATAGATAATAGATACATATATAGATATAGATATAGATTAGATAGAGATTAGACAGTTTAGATATAGATTAGATGCAGGTGATATAGATATATATATATATGGATGATATAGATATCAGTATAGATACAGATATATAGATGATATAAATATAGATATAGATTAGATATAGATGTTATAGATTTAAATATATACATAGGTGATATAGATTATAGATATAGCTGTAGATATAGGTATTGATTTATAGATACAGATGATATAGATAGATATAGATATAGATATAGATATAGAGATATAGATATAGATGCTATAGATATAGATGCTATAGATATAGATGTTATAGATATAGATGTTATAGATATAGGTATAGATTAGACATAGATGATATAGATGATATAGGTGATATAGATATAGGTATCGATATAGATAGAGATACAGATGATATAGATATGTTAGATATATATTATAGATATAAATTAGATATAGATATAGATTATATAGATATTGGTATAGATATAGATGATATAGATTAGATATAGGTATAGATATAAAATATAGATACAGATATAAAATAGGTATTTAAATTTTAACCAGTAAGTGGAATATCAGTAGCAGTGCCCTTTATGGGACTTGATCCTTCAGCCTTCTTCAGGTTACTGCTGTTACACTGTTGTTGCTCCAGAGGCCAATTTTATTGTTTAGTCCATCAGCAGATGCTCTAGTGCAATGTTTTTGTGTAGAAGAATTACCCTATTTTTTGATGGGAGAGATCATTTCTACTTCAAGTTTAAGTAATTCAAGTTTAAGAAAATTTCTAAAGTGCTGACTTTGTCCTATGATAATACTTTGATTCTCTGGGTTTTAAAATTTTAAAAAAATATATTTTATTGATTTTTTTCTTTTACAGAGAGGAAGGGTGAGGGAGAGAGAGTTAAAAACATCGATGAGAGAGAAACATCAATCAGCTGCCTCCCGCAACCAAGGTACATGCACTTGACCTGAATCAAACCTGGGACCCTTGAGTCTGCAGGCAGACGCTCTATCCACTGAGCCAAACTGGTTAGGGCTCTCTGTATTTTTTTTTTTATTATTAATATAAAGTTTTAAAATATTGACTTCAATGCGCCTGCTTCCCATGGACCTTAAGCGTTCATCTACTCTGTCTGTTGAGTAAGCCCACCATGGCCCATTCCATTTATAGAAATAAATCAGGATCTGGGAGACCCAGGGTTGAGTTTTATACTCTTTGCTTTGCCCTGTGCTAGCAATGGTAATTCATTTCGTCTCTTTTATCAGTCAATCTATTTTTCAAAACATTACCATAACACCTGGTTTAGCCACTGTTTAAAACAATGGGTGTGAAAACCAGGGAAAGGTATAAAGTGTATATACATGTAAGAAACAAGCCTAGATTTGTAGAAAACATCATTTCTAATAAGGAAATTACCTGATGGTCATGCTTAGGTCATTAGTGTGTCTGTGTCCTTGTGGCCCTGTTCTAGTCCTTCCTTTGTATGCTTAGTTCTGGGATGAGCAGTCTACGTGGCTGGTCACAGGGCAGTTGCCTTTCTAGAGCTTAGCTCAGAGGGATAGCCATGCTATCTTTTGCTTCCTGTTGCTAATATGATGCATTCATGGTTTCTGTGTTCAGAAATTCTAGGGAAGCAGCTCTCACTCGCTCTCTTTCTCGCTCTCTCTCTCTCTCTCTCTCTCTCTTACCCAGATATAGAGGCATTTTCCACGAATACATTTTCAAGTGAAGCGTCCTCCTCCCCCATGTTCTAGCAGAGGTCTGTGCTGTGTATTCAAAGTCCACTTTCTCTCCTAGAAACAGAGATGTGATCCAATTTGAAAAGTGGGTCAAAGCAAGAGGCATTTATGAATGAGTAAAGCCTTTTGTGCGATTAATTATGGCATTAGGAGGTGGTATCTCAAGTAGCTGAATCCAAACATTTTCCCATTTTTGCCCCTTTACTGCTGGGTCTTACCTGGAGCTGCTTTTTGCTATCGCATGAGGGATGTCAGGACTTTGAGGAATGGAAGGCCCAGCAGGACACGCCCCGGCGTCTTATCACCCTTTATGACACCTGCTGAAGGTTGATTTAGCATTTCAAACATTCGTGGAAACAGGGCCTTTCTTTAGAGCTCAGGCCAGAGGGGCGTTTAGCCTCGGCTGTACATTCGAACAAGGCTCCTCGTGGAAGCTTTAGCGTTCTCTGAAGGAGGTCACGGAGGGATGCGGACATGATCAAAGGACAGGGTTTCATCCTGAAAATGTATTCGTGGAAAATTCCTCTATATATGGGGAAGAGAGAGAGAGAGAGAGAGAGAGAGAGAGAGAGAGAGAGAGAGAGAGAGAGAGAGAGAGACATGCTTTCCTGCATTCTAAAATGCAGCTAATTCTAATGGCCATCATTTAAGAAATTTAAAAAAAAAACTTTTTTTTTCCTTTCATTTTGAAGAATGTTTTAAGAACCCAGTAGTGAAGAGTGCCTAGGACCCTTAGTTTCCGTGAGATCTGGGAAGATCCTCGATGAAGAAAAAGGAACCATTTTCCCTCTCCGCCTCCAGGGCAGGGGAAATATTGCTTCAGATGCAGTGGGAGCCGCGGAGCCGCTCTGTTTGGAGGGTTTCTCCTTGGGGCACCTGAGCAGGCGGTGGAGGGTGGGCCCACGAGCATGAGGTGGGGGAGAAAAGATCTGAGGAGAGTGAGAAGCCGAGGCAGGTCTCCCCATAAAATGGGTTGAGCACCAAGAAAATTGCACCCACCTAAGAGCCCTTATCCACGTATATAACAGAGTCGCGTGCCAAGCACCACCCAGAATACCACGGCAGAGAATAATGTGACAGAACACTTGCTAAGCACCTTTCCTGTGGTGCAAAGTGGGACCTTATGTTATTTCATGCACACAGGTGCACGCAAACACCTGTCACTATTTGTCACCATTACTGGTGCTTGTTTCTCAGAGTGGAACTCTAAGGGAAATGCAGTGTGCTGACTAACGGTCCCACCATTATAGGGGTCCATCATAAATGTGTCTTAAGGGGGTTCCTGTACAGATGGAGCAGGCGGTGGGGCATGCAGTGGGGCCATGGGAGCCAATGGGGCGTCTCTCCCACCCCATCCCTGACCTGTCTTCCTTCCGGGGAAGATTTCTCTTATGTAAGGAGAGGAGAGGTTAAATGGAAATCCTCTGTGAAAACCAGAGGAGCCTTCTTCTCAAACCTTATTTGCTAATGAATTGACTGGTCAGCCCATTAGTTCCATGTAAGTTAAAAAATAAATAAAAAGTACAAGGACTGGGAATGCAGCCTACATTTTGTTTTTGCTTAGCACTATGGTAATATAGACTTCCAGAGAGTCAGAAGAAAAAGATCTCTGGTAAGATAAAGTAAGTCGGGCAAAGGTGTTAGTTCTTTTTGGATATTAAATGAATAGGAATCAAATTCATGTGTGTAGAGAAGGAGAGCATAAAAGAGAGTGAATGAGCATTTACATTGTTTATATGTTTTTATTATGTAACTAGAGGCCCGGTGCACAAAATTCAAGCATGGAAGGCGGGGGGTGGGGGGGGGAATCCCCTCAGCCCAGCCTGTACCCTCTCTAATCTGGGACCCCTTGGAGGATGTCCAATTGCCAGTCTAGATTGGGCCTAGACCAGTGGTTGGACATCCCTCTCACAATCCAGGACCGCTACCTCCTATCTGCTCACCTGCCTGCCTGCCTGATAACCCCTAACTGCCCCCACCCCCACCATGCCAGCCTGATCATCTCTAACCTCCTCTGCCTGCCGGCCTGATCGTGTCTAACTGCCCCCCTACCAGGCTGGTTGCTCCAACTCCCCCCCTGCTGTCCTGGTCTCCCCTAAATCCTCCCCACCCCCAGCTGGCCTGGTTATCACCAACAACCCCTCCTTCCCAGCTGGCCCGGTCACCCCCAACTGCCTGACTCGGTCAACCTGGTTGCCCCTAACTGCCCCCTCCCACCAGCTTGGTCACCCCCAACTTCCCTCTCACTGGCTTGGTCACCTCCAACTGCCCCACTGCTGGCCTAGTTGCCCCCAACTCCCCCCTCCCCCCACCAGCCTGGTCACCCCATGCAGCCTCCTTTAAAGTTGTTTGGTCGTTCTTCACTAACCTCCAC
The DNA here is from genome assembly GCA_963924515.1 of Vespertilio murinus. Classification (NCBI taxonomy): domain Eukaryota; kingdom Metazoa; phylum Chordata; class Mammalia; order Chiroptera; family Vespertilionidae; genus Vespertilio; species Vespertilio murinus. The sequence continues at coordinate 8,478,534 of OZ004709.1, forward strand.
TTCTGGCCTTGTTGCCCCACGCAGCGTTCAGTTGTCTGGTTGTTTCAGTCATGATGGCCCCTGGCTTTTTATATATTAGGATAGCTAACAAAGAGTTTAATGAAATAAATATTCTGCCTTTTCTTCCACATTTTCTTGTGTAATACGAAGACATTTTTTTAAAAAAAAAGTTGGACCTCTTAATTTACAAATGATAATCATATTACAAATCAGAGTTTCATACTTCAAATCCTAGTAAAGTTGAAATGTAATTACCTGTATCGGGATCATCCCTGGTAGATTCTAATTATAGATTCATCCCTATCTCTCTGGTGTTCTCATGGCTTCTTTCCCCGAGAGCCAGTGGGACAGGCTAAGGGACATAAGCTGGTTTTAACATTAAGTTCAGAGAAAACATGGCTTACCGCTCTGGATCTGACCATGTAGGGTCTCCCAGTGCCCTGCTTCTGCAGCACGGAGAAGCAGAAACTAACCTCGTCACCGTGGATGGAATTGTAGTCAATAATACGTGAGGTGCATATTCTTTTCCTTTGTACAAACTTAAAATATATTGGTGCTCACAGCAGTCATTATGCAGCTGAGACCTCGTCAGTGGCATTTGCGCCTAATTTGCATCCTTTGCATCTTATTTACTCGCCGTCTGGTTATCTCTTATTTCACGCACCAGCGCTGGTGCCGTGGCGGACAACCAGTGCCTTGCGTCTGACTTCTTAGTAGCACCGCGTCAGCATTAACTTTGGTTCAGGAATATTGAACAGTCTACCCGTTTCACTCCAGAGGTTCTTTGTTTTGGGGAGAGAAATAGCTTGGTTTTTGGAAAGTCAATATTTAAAAGCACAATGACAGGAGAAGGGATGTCTAACGTGGCTGGAGATCATAGTTCTGGAAACGGTGTAGGGCAGAGGGAAAGCTTGCTCTGACACCATGAGCTGCTGGGGACTTAGGTATCAACACATGGAGGAAGTAACGGAATAGGTGGCCAGATGCATTTCCACGTGTGTCATTTTCTGTGGAGGGGATGGCTCACCGCAATGAGTATATACATGAGGACGGTTAGCATTCTCTTTATTTCCACTGACAACATTTTGAAAAGCAGTAATGAAGACATGCTGCTTATCAACGCAAAACTCAATGTTTATTGTTTCTACTTGGGGGTCAAAATTTTAAAATATAAATGTATACAATTGGATAAGATTTTGCTGACGCTAGCCGTAACTTTTAAAACCAATGCTGGCAACTTTCATTAAGGAAATGTCACAAGAATACCTTACCTGTATAGAGGTGATTGTTCATACTAACAGCAATGCAGAAATGCAAACCGAGATCCGTCCGGATGTGGCTGTGTGTCCCTCCACGTCACGTGACTAGCCATGATTGCCAGACACGCAGCCGAGCTGGATAGATATTTCTGGAAATGATGCATGGTGCGCAGTGCATGCCCCCATTGTGCTTCCTGCCTCTCTGGAATAGCGCATCTTATCTGGAAATATAGTGGTCATCTCTGTGGAACCGCGGGGTGGGCCTGCGCATTCACACGCCTCCTCTGTGGCCCATTGCAGATCTCAGAGAGCTACGCCTTCCTGCCCAGAGAGGCGGTGACGCGGTTCCTCATGAGCTGCTCCGAGTGCCAGAAAAGGATGCACTTGAACCCTGACGGAGCCGATCACAAAGGTAGCGTGGGGTCAGAGGGGGAGCTTCAAGGTGATTTTAGTCACGGTGGCCATCGGCACCTCACATTCTTTTTTAAAAAAATGTCCTTATTGATTAAGGTATCACCTATTTATCTGCATTCCCCCATTCCCATCCCAAACTCCTCCCCACGCATGCCCTCACCCCCTGTTGTCCATGACCACTGGTTAGGCTTATATGCATGCACACAAGTCCTTTGCTTGATCTCTCCTCCTTAACCCACCCTCCCCTACCTTCCCTCTGAGATCCGACAGACTGTTCGATGCTTCCCTATCTCCAGGTCTGCTTTTGTGCATCAGTTTATGCTGTTCATTATTTCCCCTAGATGAGTGAGATCATGCGATACTAGAAATACCCTTGTAAGACCCTAAGGGGAACGCGGTGGACGAAGCAGTTCCACAAGGGCCTCTCTCCTCTGTTGGAGTGGGACCAGGGAGCCCGGAGTGTGGACGCACTGGGCGGTGCAGTGCCCGCTCTCACAATAAAGACAGGGTTGACCGTGAAAAATATTTTTTTTTCTAAAATAATGCCTTAATATTCACGCATGGTGTGTATTTGGTGGTATTTTAGGCATATTCACAAGGAAATGGATGTTCCTTGGGTGTCCTTTAAATCTGCCAACTCCTTGTTTCCAAATGACGAATAGTATGGCGCCCCTTCATTGGAAATTCTTCCATACCAATTGTGATGAGGCTTTAGCTTTCCTTAAAACATGTCTGGGTTTATTTTCCTAATCTATACAATTCTTCGATTAAATGAATCTCAACTATACAGTTAGATTACTAAAAAAAAAAAAGTACATATATAAAGTACGTTTATATCAAAAGAGAAAAATGCAAAAGTAGAAATATTTGTGCTTAATTATACCGCCTTCAGTCATTGTTAGTCAGAATAGCAAAAGGCCCCTACCCCCCGAAGTTAGAAATAGCTGTTTTACCCACAGTGCGAATTTGTCGCACGACACCTCTGAAGAGACTATTTATTTTCTCTACAATCCATCTCTGGTGTTGCAGTCTCCTAGGACAGTGGTTGGCAAACTCACTAGTCAACAGAGCCAAATACCAACAGTACAACGATTAAGCTTTCTTCGGAGAGCCAAATTTTTAAAACTTAAACTTCTTCTAATGCCACTTCTTCTAAACAGACTCACCCAGGCCGTGGAAGAGCCACCCTCAAGGGGCCAAAGAGCTGCATGTGGCTTGTGAGCCGCGGTTTGCCAACCACTGTCCTAGACACGTAGTCTGTGGGGTCTCATTTCCGTGTGAACAGGTGGAGTCCCTCCGAAAGGGCAGGGGGGACACGGGACCCTCCCGGTACCCACTCACCATGTCTCCTTTCAGATAATGGGAAGCCTCCCACGTTGGTGACCAGCATGATTGACTACAACATGCCCATCACCATGGCCTACATGAAGCACATGAAACTGCAGCTGCTCAGCTCACAGCAAGACGAGGTAAGGCGGGAACCCCAATGTTTGTGATCACATGTCCAAATGGTGTTGAATAACCATGACTGTCCCATGGAGCAGGTTGAAGGTGGTGATTTGTTTCTTAATGAAAGGCAGGTCACCAGGATCGCACAGACGGAGGCCGTAGGGATTCCCTGTTTTAACAGATCTGCCGTAGTGCCAGGTGTGAATTTGTTCATTCCCAGGAAGTTTCATTTTTCTGTAATGAGCTCATGGAGCTAGCCTCGGTACAGTGCTAGAAACTTCGGGGTGGAGTATCCCAAATGAGTATCCAAGTCTTTAGTGCTAAGGCTACCTTGTCTGGAAATCAGAAAAGTTAATTGAATAGGTATTTCAAGTATAGTTATTTCTCCACCATCCAAATCTTGCATATATTTTAAAGTTGTCTTTCACCTGACCATTCTATGTATTTGTCTACTTCTATGCATTTGCTAGATCTAGAGACAACTTGTAGTGGTTCTTCTTATTAGAGGTGTTTTGATGTTTCAAATTATTCTACTTAATTTGTATAGGAACAATATTGCAATGTTCTTGTTGGCATGTTGTATTAGACACAAAATGTGCATTTGTTGACTACTCTCTAGAATGCTAATTAACTCCCCAGTGTAGTTGAAGTATATCAAAGGCAGGGACCAAGTTTTCAAGTTGTATATATGCCCTGTGTATATTTCCCAAAACACATAACAATAAGGGCTTAGTAAGTCCTTGTTAGCTAGTTAGCAGCCGTTAATGGATAAACATACTTAAGATTACCTATATTCAGAGTAATTTCTCAGGCTAATAAATTCTCTAGTCCTTGAAATTTCACTATGACAGGAATATGATTAAATATTCATTCTTCAAATATAGCGTTATTTGGTGAAGTATCATTACATTCTTTCAAAATTACTTTGTTGAGCTAACTTTATAAAATTCAAATTAAATTCTTGGTTTTCTTTATCTTAGCCAATTTAATTTCAAAACTATATTTATAAAATTGTTTTATCTCAAAAAAATTGTACAGGTACACTCTATAAGAATATCTGGATTACTGCAACAGTAGTGTCAGATTCTATATTACCAGATAGTTCTATATAAATGATTAAATAAGTATTAATAAAACTAAAGGCATGGTATATGAAATTCATGCAAGGGTAGGGTCCCTAGCCCTGGTCAGCGATCAAGGCCAATAGGGGCCTTCCAGCTGTGGGCTGGGCCTCCCTTCCTTCCGTGCCACCCCCTGGTGGTCAGCACACATCATAGCAAGTGATAGAATTCCCAGTTGAACTACTGCAGGGACAGTTGCATATTAGCCTTTTGTATATATCAACTATTGGGTTACAGTCATGAGAAACAGTTAACAAAATATTAATGTCAACCCACCCCTGACAATGGAAAAATTATTCCCATGATTCATCACATAATTGAAAAAATATTTTCAATCTCATAAACTAGTTAGAGCTGTCAAAGTGTTTGTAGAAAGCTCATTTAGATGTTGACATGTTTATTACTAGGCCATAAAGTGAGATGATCAACTTTCTGCCACCAATAGACCTCTTCTATGCTGAGCCCTTCTGGCTTCTAAAAAATTATTAGTATTTCACACAAAGATATTAGATTCTTTCGAATTTATAACTGGTTTAGGAAAACAAAACCTCTTATTCTTAAATTTTGAAATACCAAATTAGATGTACATTGTCTTAAAAATATGCAGATAAATGATGAGATTATTTAAAAATTTTAGCAGTTGTAACTATAGGAAGATAGGAAGGTGATTAAGGAAGTTAAGACACGTTAAAATGACATTCAATTGAAATGGTCTTTTCGGATCAGTTGTATTTAAATTATGATAAATTCAATATTTATTGAGTATCTTCTATATAACTGATACTCTTGTAGATAAAGGAAATAAACAGTAAATAAATTGACAACGTTTTGCCTTTTCTGTTCCTCAGTTTCTCAGTCTGTAAAATTGGGATGAATCCTGGTACCCAACTCAATAGTTGTGATGGAAATGAAGCGAGCGAACCAATATAAAGAGTGGTGTCTGCAACATACACAGTAGCACTGCTACTATTAATTATATTAATGTGGAATACGCACCTCAAACACAAATGGGAGGCAAACCTAGTGATTTCCATTAAACACTCACTATATTTTACACGGGTTTCTCAGGCCTTCCTGTCTACATAAGCACGCCATTTGCCCAAGAGTCAATTCTCCAAAAGGGATTTCCTTCAGTGCAATGCCTACTGCAAAGTATTTTAGGTATTGTTTAATATGGGACAGATTTTCATGAATTGGCCATTTGGCAAACTAGCCTTTGGCTAATTTAGCTATTTGGTGAACTGGTTTTCGGCTTTTTCACACCTGGCTTTTTCACACTTTTCCTAGAACTCCATTTTGTGGCTGCAGCACAATGTCTATTCCCTTGTGAGGAAGGGACAGATGTGCTGGGCCCATGGTCGGCAAACTGCGGCTCGAGAGCCACATGCGGCTCTTTGGCCCCTTGAGTGTGGCTCTTTCACAAAATACCATGGCCTGGGAAAGTCTACTTTGAAGAAGTGAAGTTAGAAGAAGTTTAAGTTTTAAAAATTTGGCTGTCAAAAGAAATTTCAGTCGTACTGTTGATATTTGGCTCTGTTGACTAGTGAGTTTGCCGACCAGGGTGCTAGGCTATCTTGCTCCCAGCAATTCGGCCTTGGAATCTGGCATGTAAGTTGGTCTATTACTCGAGTCCTGTTTGCCAATGAGTAGTTTTTGGTTAAGTTTCGTTTTTTTACTTATTGCAATCTAAGATTTTTGCTTGTAACATTTTATTAGGTCATTTTAAAATATCAAAACATGTATTTCTCTATGCAATATTTTGTGATTGTCTCTTTAGGAAGTTTTATGCTAATTAAAAAAAATCCATTCTTTTGTATTTCAGAATAAATCCCCAACTCTATCCTCCTTAAACATATAATTTTATTTAATTTACTTGTTTTTAAAATATATTTTTATTGATTTCAGAGAGGAAGGTAGAAGGAGAGAGATAGACACATCAATGATGAGAGAGAATCATTGATTGGCTGCCTCCTGTACGCCCCACACTGAGGATCGAACCCCAACCCGGGCATCGAACCATGATCTCCTGGTTCATAGGTCCAGACTCAACCACTTGAGCCACACCGGCTGGACTAAACACATTATCTTACCTTTTAAACCTGCCCGGGCATAGATACATTGCTCGCATCTTCACAAGTCTTGAAATTCCTTAACAGGAGAAATTACTCCATTATTTGTTATTTCAAGTATCTATTAACATGTAACATGTTTTACTGAGTTCTGTAACAACAGTACTGACTAAACTCTCATTGACCCTACTTATAAAATGGTCACTATATAGATGTATAATATTATCATCTTGCTTGATGATGTTTTAAACTCGTTTTCAGGATGAAAGCTCAATAGAAAGTGACGAATTTGATATGAGCGATTCCACACGGATGTCCGCCGTGAACTCTGACCTCAGCTCCAATCTGGAGGAAAGAGTGCAGAGTCCGCAGGCTCTTCCAGGCCAGCAGGATGGTAAGTCCTTTAAACTGGAGAACGCATGCCCACACACAAGGCAACAACAGCAGTCGGAATATATGAAAACAACCGCCACTCACTCTTGTGTCAACTCGTTACCTATTTCTGAGGGGGCTTCTTCTGTGGGCTCAGGTTGTCTTACCCACTTTACTGTTCTGGGATTCAAGTGCCTTGCTCAAAACTGGGGCGTTGGACTGGCTTAGAAGCAGACGTTAGTTGTCAAAGTCCAAGCTTGCCCATGTTTTGCTCCCTGAACTTTGGGTTTCTAGCTGTGTATCATTCTTCTGACTTAAATGAAGAGTGTAAATGTGATCATGTGGGTAATTTGGATTTTTTATTTCGCTAAAAGATAGGGTGGTAACTAAAAACAGTGGATATAAAAAGGTCATTTTACGGAGGGATTTTGCTGGGTAAGAAGATTTTTTTTCTGGGAAATTGAGCCCCTTTACTCAGCTGTACAGGGAAGAAAGATCATGAGGTCTTAAAAAAAAATCTTTATTGTTGAAAGCATTACTGATGTCCCTCTTTTCCCCCATGAACTCCCTTTCCCCTGATGCTCTCTTATGTTCCTTGGCCCATGGAAGATTCCCAAATCACCCCCTTGTTCTTGACAGAAAGAAAATTGAGTATGCAGAGAAAGTAGACTTGGTAGTTAAGACACTTAAGGTCTAATATTTCCAAAGATCTTTAAAAACTATCTTTGTAGATTTTTGTCTTTGTAAGTTTGAAGTTATGCATGTAAGTAAATGTATTACTTGGGTAGTTAAGGGTTATAAGTAGAAGGATATGGGCCAGTTTTACTCAACATCAGTTTTTTATTCTTATAATGAGTTTACATGAATTTTCTGTGACCATATAGTTTTGTGCCTACATCTGTAGAAGGGAAATAAAAATATTTCTTTTCACCAGACCGATGTGGCTCAGTGGTTGACACTGACCTATGAACCAGGAGGTCACGGTTTGATTACCAGTCAGGGCATGTGCCAAGGTTGCGGGCTCGATCCCCAGTGTGGGGTGTGCAGGAGTCAGCTGATCAGTGATTCTCATCTTTGATGTTTCTATCTCCCTCATCCTCTCCTTTCCTCTTTGAAATCAATTTAAAAAGAAGAAAAGAAAGGAAACATTGGTTGCAAAATATGTATTGCTGAATTTCTAGCTGCTATTAACGTTAGGCTTGTATTGCCAAGGTTTAAGAAAGTTCTAGTTTTAAGCATATAAAACATCTAACAAAAGGCGGGGGGGGTTCTTTTTCACACTACAGATGAGTTTAAAAGATGCTGATGTTGGTTGGCATAAGTTAGTGCATTGATCAGTGATTTTAAAATTGAATCTTATTCACCACAGAGTAGAGTAGGTAGAGTAGTAGGAAGAACACATCCACATGGGAACTTTCTAAGAAGGAAGGTCTGGTTTAGATATGAACTATCTCCTTTCTTCTAGTACATGTAGACTTGCTCACAGTTAGATTTTGAATGGAAGTTGCATTTCACTGTGGTAATAGAATAATTGAAAAATATATATGTATTGCTAACTATTAATAATGGTTCATATATTTTATGGGTTTACACTATTATCTTGTTTGGCCTATAACTTTGGAGAATTTAAACAATAAGAAAATGTCATGATGTAAATTAATGGTTTTCTTGGTTGAAATCGCCAGTTGAGGCTCTTTGGCTGGGGACAGCTGGTGTGATTTACATCGACACTGATTTTAATAAAATGTAGTGGAACACCTTCAACTATTAGAAAGCCTTTTCTCATCACATATGGATGTGTGCCTCGGGATAAACACCTATCTAACTGTTCCTTCTCCAACCTGAGCCAAAGCCTTTCCTTATAGTTTAAATGCCTTTTCCTCATACTCCTCATTGAGTTTTCTCTTGAAATCGTCTCTCCTTTCTCCTGCATCACAGGTTTCCCTGTGATCACATAACCATGATGTAATACACATCCTTTTATGAAAGCCTCTGTGGGTCCCATTTTGTCCTCCCAGTCATTGGTCAGACCTTATTCCTCATTGTCAAGGCTGACTTCCAAGGAAAACACACCCTGTGTTTCCCGGTGGGGGCCTCTCCCCAGCTCATCTCATCCCTGGGCGTTCCTTCCCACATCCTGATCTCGGGATGCAGGAGTGCTCTCAGGCACAGCTTTTAGCTCTCTCTTCCACGCCACTCCACATAATCACACCGAGTCCTGTGGCTGTCCATGCTGTCCGTGCCCTAATAGCTTTCCTGACCTCAAGATGATCTTCCCTGCCTGTTACCTAATGCCTAACATTTCTCAGAGGACTTACCACTGTATGAAACCATATTGTTTTTAGCTACTAGACGTTTTCCTTCTAAAATGCAAATACCATATTAATGAATATATCCTATGCTTTTGGTTTCCTTTTAGTTTCTTAATTTGAGATAGTTCTTAAGTGATCCATTGTTTATATGATTAAAAGATAACTCTATCATCATCATGATTTGTGATATCCGTTTTACATATTTTCGGTGCTTTCTCCCCTCCCCCCCCCCTTTTCCCTGACAGGCGCACTCTCCTAGGTGTCACTCAGAGTGAAAAAAGACTGTATCATTCCTAATTTTTCTCTCTACTTAAACACACAGGCACATAGACATATGTGTACATGCTCAGAAGGTTTTGTCATCATTGTTTTATAAAAAGAGGTTCATATAACTTGCACTATTGCTCATGTAATATTATCTTTCTCCTAGAGTTTTCTGTATGCTAAAACATGTATATATAATGGTGAGAGAAAAAAGACATGGCACCTACCATTATGTAACATATATCTAAAGGAATAAAAATATCCATGGTAACATTCACATTTTATTAGAGTTCATCTAACCAACGTGAGAAAATTCCTGATTACTAAAAACAAGAATTCAGAGTAGTAAGACTTTTAGCTTATACCCCTTTCTCAAATCAGTGGAGATTCTGGGTGTTAGATCTAAATTGAGACTGAATAATATTAAATTGTAGAAGTTAATAAGAGAGTTCTATTTTTTAACACTACATAATTAATTATTTTAAAGAAATTGAAATATCATATTGTGATTTTTAAGAATTCTTCTTAGTAGTTATAACAGAGGTAGTTAGAACAATGTCTTTATTGGACACCATATAAAATGCAGAGTCAAGCCGAAATTGGTTTGGCTCAGTGGATAGAGCTTAGGTCTATGGATTGAAAGGTCTCAGGTTTGATTCCGGTCAAGGGCATGTACCTTGGTTGCGGGCACATCCCCGGTAGGGGGTATGCAGGAGGCAGCTGCTCGATGCTTCTCTCTCATAGATATTTCTAGCTCTCTATCCCTCTCTCTTTCTCTCTGTAAAAAATCAACAAAATATATTTTTCCCAGTTTTCACCTTCCTATAGTTATAAAGATTTGCAGTCTATGTAATATCAAGGAAAAGAACAAATATAAAATAGACATCATATTAGAGATATAAGACTTCATAATATATGCTTCATAACGGTACATAGGTCAGCAAAAGTAGGTTTACAGCTATATGTGGAACAGTTTATTCTTGTTTATTACTTATTACATAGTGGATTATTTCTCATTCGAGCAACTAGAAACCTTCCTTTGGCCCACCCTGTATGTGTTGTCTGCATGCTGGGGCCCAGGAGGAAAAGAAGGGAAATGTCTTGCTAGCAGGCTAGATAACCAGGTAAAGAACAAAAGAACAGACTGGAATGAAACATTTAGAGAAGAATGCTTCAAGGGAAATGCATAATACTTAGCTAATGCTGCTTATTTTAAGTTTATAGTGCTTCCTTTACTCAATAGACACAGGAACTCAAAAACATGCACAGAAAGTGCATAGGGAGTATTTAAAAACATTCAGTAAAATATGTTAAGCTACTTAAAAGGTTTTCTGGAGACTTAAAATGCTGCCTTGAGGTTAAACTCTCTTAACGGCTGTGTCATCACTCATTGGTTAGGCTTATATGTGTAAACACAAATCCTTTGGTTGATCTCTTCCCCATTCCCTCACCCCTCCCCTGCCTTCCCTCTAAAGTTTGACAGTCTGTTCGATGCTTATATGTCTCTGGCTCTATTTTTATTCATCAGTTCATGTTGTTCATTATATTCCACAAATGAGTGAGATCATGTAATATTTATCTTTCACTTAGCATAATGCTCTCTAGTTCCATCCATGCTGTTACAAACAGTAAACGTTCTTTCTTTTTTACTGCAGCATAGTATTTCATTGTGTAGATGTATCACAGATTTTTAATCCACTCGTCTGCTGATGGGCACTTAGGCTGTTTTCAAATCTTAGCTATGGTGAATTGTGCTGCTATGAACACCGGGGTGCATGGATCCTTTCTGATTGGTGTTTCTAGTTTCTTGGGATATATTCCTAGAAGTGGGATCACTGGGTCAAATGGGAGTTCCATTTTTAGTTTTCTGAAGAAACCCCATACTGTTTTTCCATAGTGGCTATACCAGTGTGCATTCCCCCCAGCAGTGCACAAGGGTTCCCTTTTCTCCACATCCTCACCAGCACTTGTTATTTGTTGTTTTGTTGATGGTAGTCATTCTGACAGGTGTGAGATGGTATCTCATTGTCATTTTGATTTGCATCTCCCAGACAATTAGTGGCTTTGAGCATGTTTTCATATGTCTCTTGGCCTTCTGTATGTCCACTTTTGAAAAGTGTTTATTTAAGTCCTTTGCCCATTTTTTTATTGGATTATGTTCCTTTTGTTAAGAAGTATGAGTTCCCTATAAATTTTTGCGATTAGGCCCTTTTTGGATATAACATTGGCAAATATGTTCTCCCATCCAGTGGGCTCTCTTATTGTTTTGTTGATGGTTTCTTTTGTTGTGCAAAAGCTTTTTATTTTGATGTAGTCCCATCTGCTTATTTTCTCTTTAGTTTCCATTGCATTAGGAGCAGTACCAGTAAAGATATTGCTACAACATATGTCTGAGATTTTGCTGCCTATGGATTCTTCTAAGATTTTTATGATTTCCCATCTTATGTTTAAGTCTTTTATACATTTTGAATTTATTTTAATGTATGATATAAGTTTGTGGTCTTGTTTCATTTTTGCATTTTTCTGTCCAATTTTTCCAACATCATTTATTGAAGAGACTATATTTACTCCATTGTATGTTCATGCCTCCTTTGTCAAATAGTAATTGAGCATAATGGCTTGAGCTGATTTCTGGGTTCTCTGTTCTGTTACATTGATCTATGTGTCTGTTCTTGGTGCCACTACCAGGCAGTTTTGAGAACAGTGGCTTTGTAATACAGCTTGATATATGGTATTGTGATCCCTCCAATTTTGTTCTTCTTTCTCAGGATTGCTATAGCTATTCGAGGTCTTTTTTTTTTTTTTTAATTCCAGATGAATTTTTGGAGTTTTTTCTAGGTCAGTGAAATATGTCATTGGTATTTTAATGAGGATTGCATTAAACCTATATAGATTGCTTTGGGTAGTATGTGGACATTTTTATGATGTTGATTCTACCAATGCATGAACATGGTATATTCTTTTTACATTCTAAAAACAGTTGATATGTATTCGTTGTTGTTTTTTTAATTGTCCGAGGTTATTTATTAAAGGATATATGGTCACCTTGGCTGGTTTTTCTCAGAGGTTAGAACAGGGGTGGGAAAACTTTTTGACTCGAGGGCCACAATGGGTTCTTAAACTGGACCGGAGGGCTGGAACAAAAGCAGCCTGACCATGCTGGCACTCTCCTCTTGGGCTGCTGGTGAAGGAGCGGAGGGGAGAGCAAGAGAACCCTCCGCTCTTTTGGCTCCGCGGGCCGGATAGAACAGCCGAACGGGCCGAATTGGCCCGTGGGCCATAGTTTTCTCACAGCTGGGTTAGAGCATCAGTCCGAAGACTGAAGGTCCTCAGGTTCAAGGGTGTGTATTTCAGTTGCAGTTTCTATCCTTGGTTCCCCCCATTCCCTGATGCCTGTGAGAAGCAACCAATCAACCAATCCATGTCTCTCCCACAAGGATATTGAGTTTCTTTCTCACCCCCTCCTTTCTCTCTCTCTCTCTCAAAAAAAGAAAGAAAGAAAGAAAGAAAGAAAGAAAGAAAGAAAGAAAGAAAGAAAGAAAGAAAAAAGAAAGAAAAAAATTGATGGAAAAAATATCCTTGGATTAGGATAAAAAAAACAAAAAAGAATATCTGGCAAAGAAAAGTGTCAAATACAGAAACAGACTCATAATAAATACTCTGCCTCGTTTGATAGATGAATACAAATAATTTTAACTGGTTTTCTGAGTCAATACCTTATTATAAACTATTAATACTTGTGTAAGGGAATTTTTGTGCTTTATTAAACCTAAAAATATAATTAGATAACAGTAAAAATTTTATATTTTAAGTCACACAATTTTTTAATTTTTCCCTTTTTGCCTGTTTTTAGATGACAGGAATGCAAAGGGAAGTTGAGGCAAACCCTCAACTCAATGTCCTTTAGTCATTATTTTTATGATTTTGGTCAACACAGAACATTGCATCTCATAATATTGCTCTTAAGGAGAATGTCTTCAATGGCCATGGTTTATCTTTTGACTCAGTGGAGTAGTGTAGAAAAATTTTAATGTAGTTTTTATTTGTGGTGTTTGTTACTTCATTAATTGATCAAGTAGTGGCTTTTTTATGCATTTAAATCTTAACAGTGTTCCATCTTCCAGGTAAAGGGTCGTGGTAATATCAAGAAACAAACAAAGATGGAAAAGGACTTGAGAGTTAAATTTTTTTCTTAAAAAATTCAATAACATTTACCTCAAATTCTATCTGTGATGAACTCTAAAAAATGTATTCAAGGCAACTTTTTCATTCAGAAATCTATTTGAGAATTCTACCAGCATTTAGAAATTCATAGTCCATTTGCCAGAATTTTAAAATCTCCCCTTTCTGCATAATACTTATATTCTAGAAATGTATTGATATGCTCTAATTGGTCAGGCCATTTTTGATAAACAGGAATAAATTGAATTAAATGTCTAACCTACACACAAACATTTAACTGCAGTGTGGCTGGATAAATAGAGCTTACAAAATCATGCTTAGTTATAATAAACTTTAAAAAACTTTAGGACTTACTTCGCTGCTAAGAATAGGTAAATTTTTACCATAAATATCAATTTAGTGAAAATTAAGTGATAATGTATTCATATTATAAATATAGGTAAATATTCTTCATTATAAATATTTAAATTGCTTACCTTTGAGTAAAATCATAATTTTCCTTTAAATACACTGTATCTCTAAAAGATCAATGAGACATCTTTTAAAACTTATGAAAATACCTTGTTTGAGAAAAAAATCCAATCCCATTGATGTCCACTTAAGTCCTTTAAAGTCTATATATATCAATGACTAGAACGAATATCTCCCTCTAGAATCTAATGTTAGATTCATTCTTTCAGGAATGCATAGATTTTTTGTGTGAGATCATGTTAATCTAGAGTATTTTCCCATATTAGTAGTCCAGAACATTTTCCCTATGCATTATAATTCATATTGTATTGTTTTCCAAAGACATGTTATTAAGAAATTCATTGGAAAAATTGTGTTAAATATTTTTCCAAAATTCTTTGGCACCTTTGGTTTATGTAGTGGGGTTCTTGCGTCCCACTGAGACTTATCTGGCACAGCATTCACCCAAACAAGGAAGCTTGTTCAGGAGCGAGGTAGCCAAAGTGGAGACAGATGACCCCACTCAGAGAAATAATTCTAAAAAGTTCTTATGTGGAGTCTTGAGTAAATTTAGGCAAGGGTAAGTGGTGAGAGGCCTAATACTTCATTACTCATTCAACAATTCTCTATTGAGCTCTACAGTGAACCGCATGATGAGGTTACAGGGATGGATGTGACATATTAAGTTGAACAATACAAAATTGCCAAGCTCTCAAGTATAAACAGGAAAAAAATTGAATTAAATGCCTAACCTGCAATATGGAGCATGTGAAAGCAAAATGTTTTTGTTGTTTTTTAAGAAAGGAACACTTTTTTTTATTTTTTATTTTATTTTTTATTTTTTAAATATATATTTTATTGATATTTTACAGAGAGGAAGGAAGAGAGATAGAGAGCTAGAACCGTCACCGTCGATGAGAGAGAAGCATCGACCAGCTGCCTCCTGCACACCCCCTACCGGGGATGTGCCCGCAGCCAAGGTACATGCCCTTGACCAGAATCGAACCCGGGACCCTTCAGTCCGAGGACCTACGCTCTACCACTGAGCCAAACCGGTTTCGGCTTACTTATTTTTTAAATATATTTTTATTGAGAAAGGAGAGAGAGAGAGAGAGAGAGAGAGAGAGAGAGAGAGAGAGAGAGAGAGAGAAAGAAAGAGAGAAACATCAATGGTGAGAGAGAATAACTGATTGGCTGTCTCCTGTGCACCCTCTTCTGGGGATTGAGCCACCAACACAGGCATATGCCCCTGTGAATTGAATCTGGGACCCTTCCGTCCACAAGTAGACACTCTATCCACTGACCCAAACAGGCTAGGGCAAAAAGCAAAATGTTTCTGAAATTGGGAAATATTTCTGTTTCAGAACAATGGTACATGCACTTGTACATTTGTAAAATGACCATAGTTTTGTTTGGAGTGGAAACGGAAGTAAATTAAAAATAGTGATTTAGTTGGAAATCACTGTGGAAAGAAATGTGGTGGTGGGAGCTTCACTTTTTCTTTTTTCTTCTGTCCTAATTTAGATAGTATGTTGAGCATTGACCCCTACCTTGGGAACTTACACACACACACACACACACACACACACACACACACACATTTAGGGGACCCATCTCAGATGGGATGACTGACAGGCATCTGGGAAAAAGCATGGAGCCAGTGTTCAGACCATTTTTTGAAGACATTCCTCATATTTCTACTTGACGGTTTAGAGTACCAAGATGGCAGCTGTCATGCAGGTGTAGTTCATGCTCAAATGCTAATTTGGCTAGTGTTACCTTTTGCCTTACCTGAGTGAGGATTAATATGCATATTTGTTTGGGGTTCAGGTAATACTGCTTTCTTAGTCATGACAATTGCCATGCACTGCAGTTCTTGAATGCTTTTAAAAACACCCTTTGAATATATTTTACATTTTGTTTGCAGTCTTATCTGATTATTGCACACCTGGGATTTAATTTAAGAACACACACACAAACACATAATACTCTTTTACTGCTCCTTGTGTATGCAAATAAAATTTTAGTAAAAGTATGTTTGTGACTAAAAGTACATCTAATTTAGCTGAATAGGATATGTTCAAGTGTTTATTAAAGCATATAAACCAGCAATAAAAGCAACTACCACTCACCATTTAATTTAGTTGGAAAATCTAATAAAACATGTTTTTAATAAAAATGATGTAAAGCAGTATACTTAATAGGAAATTAAATCTACTGGTTAATTTTTTATGATGGCGAGTTTTAATTAGAAACACTATTAAAGTTTTTTTAGGCTGAACACCAAATTTCCTACTGAGGTTATACTTTCTTACCTAAGACATTTTCTTTGTTCTACAATTTTCTTTTCCTGTAATGGTATCTAATTGCCTAGGAAATTTTGCATAAAGCAAAATGATAAAAATACTGTGTGTGTTTTTTTGTTTGTTTTTGCACAAATTTAATTTATGCAAAAACAAAAAATTGCATCTGTTCTTAACAGTGCTTTTATTCTCAGTTTTTAAATTGTATGTACTTCTGGTTTTAAAAATACCTGAAAATAACAGCATGCTGCTCTTTTTTTCTTAATTCCAGTTCTTCTAATGCCAGATTAAGAAATAATTTGCATATTAAATTAACTGAATTAATTATTCCGAGTTGAGGTAGATACACTGATGAAACTTTTAGAAAGCTTTATTTTCATGGAACTTATTCTATAAATAATTACATAACAGAATTTGCAGGAATACAAAGTATCTTTATAAGTAATATAATAATTAGAAGGGACATTACTATGAATTAGAGGAAATTTTGATTGCTAAATTCTTTTGTAATGTTATGTATACTGTTTGTGTGTGTATGTAATCATTTGAAAGGGTTAAGTAGTAATTCTCTGTTCCCCAAAATAGAATCAATAGTGATTTAGCTTACATATAAATCATAAGTATTAAAAAAAAAGAAGTTGAAGTTTTGGATTTATTTAAATTGCTTTTGTGGGGATTATTTTTTTCTCTCTTGGATTCAGGGTCATAATATTTGAACGTTTACTTTTCGCATGAATTAAAATTCTGATTTTTGACACTTTACTCATATTTCATAAGTGGTTTTCATGTGAGTACTTATTTAGATATTTAAATCTTGACTTCAGTCTGAAGCTTATATTCCTCAGAGACCAGTCCAATCTTAGCTAGGTCCTGGGCATATGGAAAATTGGGAGAAAATGCCTAGGTTCCGGGCTTGTCTTAGAGAGTCTGATCTGGCCAGTGAAGGATTTCAGGTTAATTGGGAGTTTTTCTTCTGGGCTGGTTCTTGCTTTTGAGGTATTACTTTGTGGTTTGACATTATCCTCATGATGGTGTTTGCTGGTCCAGGAACGACTACATCGATTTAAAATTCAGCGTTTCAGCACCTCAAGGAAATGCCAAAATTCCATTAGAACCAAGTAGCAGGCACTGGATCCTTTTATCTTTGAATATTAAATTCTGCCAGTTTGATAATAAATGAGGTTAAGAATCCATATGAGAGATGTTAGAAAATGTCTTTTGAGCATTTATTCAAATAAAAAAAATTTAATTGACTTTTAGAGAGGAAAGGAGAGGGAGAGATACATCGATGTGAGAGGGAAACATGGATTGGCTGCCTCCTGTATCCCCTCTACCCATGGCAGATGGGGACCACCACCAGGTCATGTGCCCTGATGGGGGATTAATGAACCTTTCAGTGTACAGGATGACACCCAGCCAACCAAGCCACACTGGCCAGGGCCAAATAAATGCTAGACCTATAAATTCACATACCCAGCTGCATTACAGAATCAGAGCGGCTCTAATTTTCCCAATTTGAACATCTCAGACACTAGTTTATTTGTTTTACTGTCACCTGGCTGGCCTTTGTAAACTCCCACTGTGAAGTCAGCACCTTGCTGTGTTTCTTTACAAGTTTGTTGTTGCAAGTGCGGGTAGTGTGTTCAAGAAAAGCGCAGCGTTAGCCTTTAGGCCACGGAATTTCAATGTTGGATGGGGCTTTGAAGCTGGTGTTGCTTTAGAGATAAATCAGCTGCAAAATGGGTCTAAATTGACCATAAAAATCTTTATTTGCTAAGGTTTTTTTTTGTATCAACCATTACATGGTAGGTTGATTAAGAACTGTCAGAGGGTATTGGAGAAAGCAGTTGAAAGGATTTTTATTATAAACTCTGAGTTTAATTATTTTGTTATCAGCCTCGCTTCTTCATCTGCCTGGGAGTGCCCTGGGGGCATTCTTACACCTGCTTACAAAGCAGCGTTTGACTCAGTAAAAACACAGCTTTTGAACTGAAATAGTGTTTTGGACTTTCTTCCTCACCTGCTTGCTTCTGTAGTGAAGGTGCACTCAGTACTTCTTTTCTTGCCAGATATGAAGTAGGTAGGGGATGTCCTTGCCCACGAAGGAATATTCTGTCCTTTTTCCATTTCACTTTGGGGTCCCCAAAGCCTGTGTGTCTCCCTTGCCTACCTCTCAGAGCCATTCAGGAGCAATGGGACCATGAGGTCGCTTTGAGAATCTGAAGCAGATGCCTTAAGAAGGCAGCAGGAGGACTCTTCATTTTAAATCCTGAGCCCTAATTTCCTATCCCAGCTCTGCCATGACTAATTTTGCAGCCTTATTTACAAACTAGAGGCCTGGTGCATGAATTCATGCACCGGTGGCTCCCTAGGCCTGGCCTTTGGGGGTCGGGCTGAAACCAGCTCTCCGACATTTCCTGAAGGGTCCCAGATTGAGAGAGGGCGCAGGGCAGGCCGAGGGGCCCCCTGGTGCACAAATCCATGCACCTGGCCCCCAGTATGCATATAAGATCTTTGGTTAATCTCTTCCCGTCCCTCCTCCTCCCCGCTTCCCTTTGAGATTCATCAGTCTGTTCCATGCCTGTGCGTTGAGCGTCTGCCCCCTGGTTGTCAGTGTACATAATAGCTATTAGTCGAAAGGTCCAACTGTCGCTTAGGCTTTTATATACATAGGTTATTGACATCTTGAGCAACCATTTCTACATCTGTGAGTCAGAATCCTAGCTAAGCCTCTGAGATTCATTCCAGCTCCAGTTGCTCTGAGTACTCACCCTCTCAGGATGCCCTTTCTCATCCATAGCATTTTTTTGTTGTCCTTGTCTTGACAAAACACTTTCTTTTGAAAAGTCCAATGGGCCTGGCCTGCACGGCTCAGTGATTGAGCATTGACCTTTGAACCAGGAGGTCACGGTTCTATTCTCCATCAGGGCGTGTGCCCAGGTTGTGGGTTCCATCCCCAGGGTGGGGCATACAGGAGGCAGCCAATCAATGATTCTCTCTCATCATTGATGTTTCTGTATCTCTCCCTCTCCCTTCCTCTCTGAAATAAATAGAAATATATTTTAAATAATAAAATAGAAAGTGAGATGGGACTCCATAATTTCCTACAGATCTCTAAATTGTTATAAGTGTTTTTAATGATGGAGGCATGCCCCTCCATCTCCCAGCCAGCTCTTCCCTTCTGAAAAGAGGCACTTTGCTTCTGAGGTGCACATGTGAGGAGTGCTTAGAAAGCCGGGGTGTTACTGACGGAGCAGACCCCCCACTCTTCCTCCAGGCCTGACTGCAAGAATCATCCAGAATAGTTCTCTGCCATGTTTTTGCCGCCAATCTTCCATTCCTTTGGTACGAAACTGTGGTCAACCCAAAAGCTTATGGCTATAGCTAAGACATAAAATTAACACCTCTCCCTCTCTTCTTTATGAACATAATAAGAACATAATATGTTATCCCTATTCTTTCCTGAGTGTATGTGTGTACATGTGTATGCACATATATATGCATGTGTGGCTATGTGATATGTGGGGAGAGTATTTTAAAAAATTAATGATTATTTTCCTTCAAGTGCTTTTCATAAAACTTATCCTGAGATTCTTAGATCCTGGCCCTTTTCTTAGGATTTCCTTCAATAGCAACACCCTTAAAGCTTTAGCATATCATTCATCAGTTCGTTTCTCATTATGGAGATTTATTCACTCACATATTGTTATAACAGTATCTTGGAGAATAGATTCTACCATCCCAGAATAAAAATATAGCACTCAGCCGAAACCCGTTTGGCTCAGTGGATAGAGCGTCAGCCTGCAGATTGAAGGGTCCCAGGTTCGATTCCGGTCAAGGGCATGTACCTTGGTTGCGGGCACATCCCCGTTATGGGGTGTGCAGGAGGAAGCTGGTCAATGATTCTCTCTCATCGATATTTCTAGCTTTCTGTCCCTCTCCCTTCCTCTCTGTAAAAAACACACCCATAAAATATATTAAAAAAAATAAAAATAAAATAGCACTCATCACTGTTTACCTCTGTCTTTGTTCAAGATGAAGTAATCCAGAAAGATCCACTTAGCTTGGTAGGCCTGTGGGCAGAGCACCATGAGCGCTCCCAGCTGCTCTCAGCGTGGACACAGCCGGCTCTCCCACACCTGCCAGCAGCATCGGCGGTTGCTTGTAATGTCAAGTGCAGAGTTGTATCTTAGAGTTGGTGAGCACATCTACATCCTCACCCAGATTCATCTAAAATCAAATTCTTGTAGGGTACCTCCCACGCAAAGCGAGGCTCGGTGGTGATGAGTGCGTACCGGAGGCCAGGTACGGTCCCAGGAATTTCCTTGGTAGGTTTCCGCAATAATCGCATGAAATAGGACTGCTTTTATGGGATAGATGAGGACACCCGAGGCTAAGCAACTGGCTTGGCATCACCCCACTGCTCAGTGGCACCAACAAGTTGGATCCAGGATCTGGAGCTGTCTGCAAAGAGGTGTATTTTGGCTGCCAGGCCTACCCCTGCACCATTGCGTTTGTTCTGCTCCGTAACCGTGCTTGCTCACGCCTTCCTTCATGCCGTCCACGCCCAGTCTTCCTTCAGCTTCATATTTTCTACGCAGAGAGCGAAATTCTGGCTAATATTTCAGTATCCCCGTGCTTTCTATACTGTCTGTAACAGCTATGTATTGATCTCCTCCCATACTTGCCCCTCCTCACGCACGTATCTCTTTGTGTCCGCATTGTCCTGAAGAAATAATTATTTCTTGCCATTGAAATCCGTTGGTCTCATCTAGCTTCCTAAAACAGGAGAGTAGCACGTTTAAAATTCTGTTTATTTCAATAACGTCTCTGGACAATCATTACCCTGTGTTTAAAATTCATATTCCCTTTTATCTGTTAAATGTGTAATTGACTTTTTACAATTTCTTTCATCTGCCCTCTCCTTTCCCTGCATGGAAAGGACACGAGGGAATCGTGATTGACCTCCTGTACTGCATTCATTATTCCGAGTCATCTCATTTTATTTTACCAGGCTCTCCTCTAAATAATAAGACACGGCTTTGGGAGAAGGAAGAAAAACAAAACAAAACACTTTTCACTCATGACTATCCACTCAGGACAATAATGACTTATTGTATAAGCTTTTTTTTTTGCATAACATTTCAGCTGTGCTTTGTGTGAAATAACAATAAAGGTTACACCTCTTTTATGAATATAAAGGGCCTTATATTTCTTCCTAAAAGCATCCAGATGAATAGGCTGTTTTGAAATACCAATTATTCAAGTCACATGCCTTAAAATAACATACTTTATATGCTAATGATAGTCATGTTAATCTCATTAAAACATCTTAAATAAAATATGGGTGCTTAATGTGGAAATTAGCCAGATTCAGTAAATGTATATAATAATGGGACAATCAGCCTCCTCCAATGTGGACACACTTCCAGAGCGGAAGGGAGCATCAAACTTCAAGAGAAAATTCTAATATTATAAATTGAAATTACTTAGATTTGTGAAAAGAACAAAACCAGACCAATGAGGTTTATTAAGTGCTTGCAAGATAGTGTACCTTTGAAAACCTGTATTTGGTGGATTGGGAGATGAGTCATAGAAACCGGTTGGCAGCTAGCATGTTCTTTATGTCATGGGTATGCATGTCTCTGTGTGTCTTACAGGGCTGGTCAGCTCGTCTATAAATAGGCCAGCTTCTGCATTAGCTTCTACTTTAAAAAAAATATTTTATTGATTTTTTACAGAGAGGAAGAGAGAGGGATAGAGAGTTAGAAACATCGATGAGAGAGAATCATCAATCAGCTGCCTCTTGCACACCTCCCACCTGGGATGTGCCCACAACCAAGGTATATGCCCTTGATCGGAATCGAACCTGGGACCCTTCAGTCCGCAGGTCGATGCTCTATCCACTGAGCCAAACCAGTTTCTGCTGCATTAGCTTCTATAGGCAAGGGTCTACTCCTACTTAAAAAGAAGACTACAACACATTCTTCTGTGTGAGACAGTTTTATAAATGACGTTCAGTTATTCCAGGTATTTTGACTTTATTTTGAAAAAAAAGTTCTTACTTTCGTGAGGTCATGTTATGATAACTGTTGTATGGTTTAATAATCAAAGTAGTCTTTTGAGTTGCATGTTATTCTCATTTCAAAGTTAAATCCTGTCTTATATTTCCTTTCTGTTAAATCATGCCGATTTTTTTGCTAGTAAATTGTTTTAACTTGTTAAGCAAGTGGTTACAATGTTTTCACTTGCTAAGCAAAGCAGATTCCAAACTGTCGCTGGAGCTGACAACGAACAAGGACATGACACAGTGGACGGCAGTGGCCCAGAGTCACAGAATCCAAGTTTCAGTCCCAGTTCTGTGGCATGATCCGTGCCACCCGAGGCCTGCCACCTCGATACCATGGTACTAACCCGGTTGTTACTCACCAGGGAAACTAGAGAATGGATGCATACCGTGTACACAGCGTGGTCAAAACGCTGCACTCACCACTCTCCGGGTCTGCTCCCTGCTGACCGATGTGGGAAGGGAATGGACAGAGGCAGCTCAGACACAAGCCCTTTAATGTCTGGGTGAGGAGGGCAGGGGCTTGGCTGCAGTCACACCTGGGAGCAGGCAGGTGGCCAGGATGGGCGTGGCTGCTGCAACAGCAGGAAACCTGAACACTTAAACTTGTGAGCAAAGGCGCGCCCTGCTCTCCCTCGGCTCCTGGCTGGGCTGGCTCCGTGTCTGCTGTCTGTCCTGACTCCGGCTACAGGGCGCACACCCTGCCCTCACCGCGTGGCTCAGGCTGCCGGGACCACGGAGCGGCTAACGGATTTGAGTTAACGATGCTGAGCCGCCTGACATGGCCCTCCTGTTGGTTTGCTGGATCCTCAGCTGCCTCTCGCGCAGGACTGGGTAAAGGGGCCTGGACTTTGCAATCCGAGGAGTGTAACTCCTAATTCCCCGGGGGGCTTCTGAATCAGCTGCACCCCGAGAACCCCACTCCCGCTCTTGCCTGGAATATCCAACCCCCTGAGTCCTATGGTAACAATTTTACATATATTAGTCCTCTATTTTCAATTAAGGGTAATATTTCCCTTATTACCATCACAGAGTCTATGGCAGGAACCGATAGGCTGATGTAGTCATTTGCACAAAATGGCTATTGACCAGACTGAGCACCAGAATTATACCAAGTGCTGAAAACGCAGCAGAGCACAAAGCATACAAGGGGGCGACACCGTTCACATGGGTGCATGGCCAAGGGGGGCGGGGGCACAAGAGGAGAGTGAGCACTGCAGATGGTGACGCGCACTGTGACTGGCAAGAGCCTCCATGGAGAGGATGGTGGGGTGCCGGTTATCCTGGCTGGCCTCGGAGCGGGGCATGCCTCTCAGAAGAAGGGACAGGGACCAGAGGGTGAAGGGCAGCCCCCAGATGGACAGCAGCAGGCGAGCCCTGCAGCACAGGCAAAGGCCCTGTGCTTAGTGCCCTGGGAGGTACGATGGAGCATCTTCTGATAAGCAACTTACGTGTGCTTTGTTTTCCAAATCGTCTTAACTTCTGCGGTCACATCTCCCTTCCCACAGAATCCAGGGCTTTCTAGATGGCCTGCCCTTGAGCTAAGCGTGGCATACAAAAGAAAACCAGTGGCTTGGGTTTTGAGTGCTTAGGAAGGTACTTTAAAGTTACTAGCATAGATCTGCATGTCTAAAACCTTGGCTTCTCTTCTGTCTCCATGGCTGGAGTAGTCCTGTCAATTCCTCTCTGTTGTCAGAATCCACATGGTCTCGGAGTTGTTTTCTGAAAATATGCAAACATATTCTGGACCAAAAGTTAATAAAGGAATATTTTCTATAAATTTGACTTGGGATCCTTTTTCATTTTTTGCCCAAATGATTTTCCTCTGGCTTGTTTTGACACCATGCGTGTTTTTCATGGGTGTCTTACTGATAGCATCACAATTAATTTTCTAAAGTACAAATTTTCTAGGAAATGGTGAACAACATAGACTGATGAACAAGAACAGACCCAGAGATCAGGAGCCATGGGTCAGACTGTTGGACCTCAAAGGAAGGGTGGGGGTAAAAGGGAGAGATCAACCAAAGAACTTATGTGCACACATATGAGCCTAACCAGTGGTCAAGGACAATAGGGGAGTGGGGGCATGAGTTGGGGGCGATTTGAATTGGGGGTTGAGGGCAAATATGTGAACCTTAATCCAGTGTTTTCCAAATTTTTGACATATGTGTACCCCTTCTATAATTTTCGTAACGCCGAGTACCCCTCATCAAAAAAAATGGATCTATTTTAATAATCAAAATATATTTATTTTTTATTTTTTGGTACATACACAAAATAATAATAGACGAAAAATAAAATTGTTCCTAATAAAATATAAATAAAATTTATATTATAAATAACATTTATTTGCACACCGGACCATCTCACGCCTCACAAGACTGTCTTGACTTGACTCATGAAAACATAGAATTAGGCACAGCTAAGCACAGTGCAGTGCATATCCCCACCAAACTCTGGTGCAATGCGTACCCCCACCAAACTCTTCCTGTACCCTTGGGGGTATGCATACCACACTTTGGGAAACACTGCAAAAGAAATTAATTAAAAACAAAACAAAACAAAACAAACAAACAAAAAAGTTGGCTTTTCCTAGCAAGATGCAGACAGAGAACATAACGCTAGGAAATGGACTTTGAACAGGAGCACAGGCCTGGAGCTCTGAAAGCATACATTATAGAAAGGACAGGAATGCATCATTATATTAGAACTGTATCTTTCCCTCCCTGGAGAAGTGAACAACCCCACTGTGTGCGGGGAAGAGCAGTCAGAGACAGGAGCTGCAGGGTTCTCGGGGCGGTGCCTGGCGGCCGGGGCAGGGCAGCAGGCTGATGGGAACAGGCGTGAAGGGTAGAGGCACAGAGCGGGCATGGGCCTCAGCCCCAGGGTGTGGGCAGGAGACTGAGGACCTCATGGGGAGATGCCCGTGTCTGACAGGGCATCTGCAGGCTGCCATGGGCTAGCAGGAGGCGCTGCGGTGGTAGGAAGATGGAAGCCGCCCAAGCACACAGCTTGGGGGCCGGGATGGCGGCCAGCAGCAGGAAGAGGGCCCGGGGGTGGGAGGAGGCCTGGATCTGTCACCCCGGAGCCCTGGCAGGTCATCAGCCAGTTCAGCAAGGACAGACCTCGGAGGAGGAGGAGGCCGCTGGTCCCTGCAGGGCAGTGAGGAGAGAAGAGACTGTGCTTCCCCATCCTCCTCCCCTTCCCAAGCACCACGGGACCTGCTGGCCATGTGGAGCCCAGGGCCAACACATCCGGCCGGCTGGTGGTGGCTAGAACCTGCCTCGTTGACAAAAAAAAACTTGAGTTTTCACTGGAAATGACCCAGTCATCTTAATCAGACATAAATGGGCCTCCCTACTGGGAGTGAGACAAACAAACTGAATTCGACTAAAAAAGGGGAAATGCCTTCTTATTCTTGAATCAGAGATCATGTCCACTTACACCGGCCCAATGCAGAAAGCAAACATTATTAGCACTGAGTTTGGGCAGAACTAGGAAGTTAACGTTTCTAAGGCACCTTCAGATGACCTTAAACTTACCGTCCTGATCAATTTTCCTCCTCTTTTTAAAATTGATTGATGGATTAAGGTATCATATGTTTAAAAATATATTTTATTGATTTTTTTTACAGAGAGGAAGGGAGAGGGATAGAGAGCTAGAAACATCAATGAGAGAGAACATCAATCAGCTGCCTCCTGCACACCCCCCACTGGGGATGTGCCCACAACCAAGGTACATGCTCATGACCGGAATTGAACCTGGGACCCCTCAGTCTGCAGGCCAACGCTCTATCCACTGAGCCAAACTGGTGTCAGCAGGTATCATATGTTTAATTTTCCTTCTCTTTGAATGTCTTGTAGGAAAATAGAAAGCAGGTTCATTTACAGCCTGTATTCTTTATAAGGGGTCATGAGGCATGTTGGAAAAACCCCTCCAGATCAAGACACGTGTTCCAGAATCATGCTAGATGTTTGACACCAGAGGAGTAATTATTGAACTACTGATTTTCATATCGGCTCGTTACTATATCTACACAGTTGTATGGAACACAACTTATTAAGGGTTTTATCCTCTATACCAGTGGTTCTCAACTTTCCTAATGCCGTGACCCTTTAAAACAGTTTCTCATGTTGTGGTCACCCCCCAGCCATACAATTATTTTCATTGCTACTTCATAACTGTTCATGAATCGTAATGTAAATTCTTTTTTTAATTTTCCAATTGTCTTAGGTGACCCTGCTAGCGGTTCTCAACCTGTGGGTCGCCTAAGACCATCGGAAAATACCGATATTTACATTCTGATTCATTAACAGTAGCAAAATTACAGTTATGAAGTAGCAACAAAGATAATTTCATGGTTGGGGGTCACCACAACATGAGGAGCTGTATTAAAGGGTTGCAGCAGTAGGGAGGTTGAGAACCACTGCTCTGCCCTTAGGTTCAGACCAGTTACTAGTATTTGATCAGCTGGAGCGAAGGAGCACGCTGGTCAGTGATGGCAGGGAGAGTGTCACTGTCTCATCGGAGCTGCTCCGTACCCTTCCCACCTGGGGCGGCTTGAGGAGGGATGCTGCTTGAAGACACCCTCTGTGTCTCGCCAGTTGTCTCTGTTGACAGAAGCCACCACTAACAAGAATGCCTTGAATCTAGAAGAAGGAAATAACTTCACCTGAGACGTTCCCACTTTCAGTTAGAATCCAGCTTAAGTCCGCCCAGTGTGTGTTTCTATGACGACCCATGCTGAGAAGCCTAAGTCCATCCTCCTCCAAAGATGGCATTCATTTCCATCTCATGTAGAGAGAAGACGGGCACTTAGCACCTCCATTGCAAGTGTACTCAGGCATTTATTACTCACATCTTCACATTTGGACAGAAGCATATTGGCTTCAAGCAAATGCTAAAATGCTCCAAGAAGTAAACACAGATATACTGTTGGATTCTTTTTGCATAAAGGCTTTTCCCCCCAAGTGTAATATAATAGAATATATTTATTTGGTAGTTTGTGGTCAACCTACTTTGGAAGTTAGTTTAATTTATTTTTGTTTTCCAAAGACACGAATAGGTATCTGCTACTCTTTGCAGTGTTGGTGGCACACTTAAATACTTTGCTTTAGGTAGAAGGAGACAGTAAGGAAAAGCAGTAACACCATCAATTGCTGTAGTAACCACTAGAGGTCTACTGATAACAGATTTCTGCCGACATCCTTCATGTCTACAAATATTTGAAATGGACACTTTCATGTGCAGTTAAGTGAATGGCAGCTTCTTGGTTGTTGTGTGTGTCTTTCGTTCTGTGGACTTTCAAGTCTATATAAAATTAAGAGTATGTGGCAGTTTCTTGGATTTCTGTTTGGGTTTGGTTTGGTTTGTTCTAGGTTTTGTTTGTTTTCCCCTCCAGTTGTGTTTAAATACTGTGTCGTGACTATTCCCTGAGGAAAACAGCTTTGAAGTTCTGGGTGAGTACTGATTCCTTCATTCGCGCACACATCTTTTCGTTCAGAAGAAACGTCTGTCTTGCATTCTATTCTGTGGGCCGTATGGATTTCATCTGAGTCAAAAGCCAGAATTTACTGCCTGGTGTTACCCATTTTTGACTTTGACTTGGAATTGTACCTCCAGGGAGTCTGCATTGCACATGCAAAGCGAATGTAAGCAGAGCTCACCATTCAAGGACCAACGTTGTTCAGTCCCGTTGCGACACAGATGCCTTCTATTTTGTGAGAGATAATAAATGCTGCTAGCCAACCTTATGCAGACATTTTGTGTGTAAGGACCTTGAAAGTATGAAATGTTGCTGTGCTATTCAATATGATCTGCCATGTTACTTCATTTTATATAAAAGAAGGCAGCGGGCCAAAACCGGTTTGGCTCAGTGGATGGAGCATTTCGGTCTCTCTGATATTCTCGGTCTCTCTCCGCAGGAAGTTCCCATCTGTCCTGAGGGAGAGCTGCTTGGGGCACGCAGGGGCGCAGTCCTCTCTCTCATTGCCTTCTCTCTCTCTGGCAGCTGGGCTCTCCGGGGCAGGCTGCCGGGTGGCTGTCTGATGCCTTCAAACAGCCCTGCAGCCTGCGCGCTTAGACATTGGGTTTCCTGGGAATCCTCCCTCCGTGGGGGCATTGCCTGCGCCAATCCATCCCATGAAGGCGGCGTCTACTGCTCCTTTGGCGATACCATGCGCCTGCCTCCCCGGGCCGGGCCGGTTCTCCTCTAGGTCCTCTCCTAGCTTCCTGTGCGTCATTTCATGACGGTCTGTCACCCAGCGGCAGAGGCAGTGTGCTTGTCTGTCTGTCTCTGTTGCTAGACCGTAAACCTCTAGAAGGCACATCATCTTTTTTGTTTGTTTTTGTGTTTCCTTTCCTGACACATGATGGGTGCTGAATACATGATCATTTAATAAATAATTACAAAGTGAGGATAGGCACGTATGTGTAGGTTTCTGGACTACACGGACTCCCTTTAACAGTTATTTCAGAGTTTGTTTTCCACTATGTTTATGCTTTTCAAATCTCAGTATTTTAACATGCATTTACAGGTGTGTGTTTTTTTTAATGTAAACCATCTGTAATTTATTTTGTCATATAATGTAGTACTGAGTTATTTGTTTTCTTTCTTTTTATTTTATATCTTAGGAGAATGAACAGTAGTGTCAAATTAAGTTGTAAAAATAACAGGTTTTTTAATTGACTGCTCTGCAATATTTTTAAACAGTGTAAACCCATAATAATTAGTTAGTAGGTTTATCTTTCTATTTTGACATGCCTTAGTATTTTTAAACGTTATTTCTCACTTTGTGTCATTAGGTATTAAAATCATATAGACGATGTGAAAAAATACATTCTCATGTACAATTAAGAATTTTTACATATTTGTTTTCAAAATTCCTAGTTGGAATCCCCCATCCTCCCCCGCAGGGAGCATCCTCGGATTCCTGGGGGAAAAGTTAGCTGTTCCCTTTCTTAACGTCCCCGGGCCCTTTATATCCACTGTGCTTCCTAGTCCCTCCCCTGGCTCAGTTACAGTGTCCTTACATACTCACATTGTCTGCTCCCAACACACACCTGCGTGCGTGCACGCACACACACAAACACCCCCACACACACTCACTCACTCACTCACACTGGGGTAAACTTCTAGAGTTATGGCATTCTCTCTCTCTGCTTCACTCTTGAATCCCCAGCTCCTCAGACTGTCTTGGCACAGAGCATGTGCTGAATGCATGCCAGGTGCTGTTAGATTGTGAACCTGCTGAAGATACCTGGAATGTCATTCTAAAGCAGGGCTTTTTAAAAATATAGACATAATAGCCAAAACTGGTTTGGCTCAGTGGTAGAGCGTTGGTCTGGGGACTGAAAGGTCCCGGGTTCGATTCCAGTCAAGGGCATGTACATTGGTTGCGGGCACATCCCTGGTGGGGGGTGTGCAAGAGGCAGCTGGTTGATGTTTCTCTCTCATCGATGTTTCTAGCTCTCTATCTCTCTCCCTTCTTCTCTGTAAAATATCAATAAAATATATATTTTTAAAAATAAAATAAATAAAATAAAAATAAGACATAATAAATATCTCATTCTCTTGTGAAACTAAAAGGGATTATGCCATTTATATGGAAAGATCCCACTAATTGTAGTAAGTAGCAGCTGTTCAGCAAAGAGTTCTTCAAACAGAATTAATACACAAGATCTACATACTTAAACTTGATTTCATTCATTATTTGAATACATATTTATGTACTGAATTTTATAAACCCATGATAATTAGTTATATAGGATTAATACTTCTGATATATTTTAGAATCCTTAGATATCACATATTCTTTTTACTTTGTTAGATATTAAAATCACATAGATGCTATGAAAAAATACTTTGGTCCAACTATTGAGTACATGTAACATTGTGTTTGGAATAGCAGAAACAACAACCCTATATAATAAAAAGGTAATATGCAAATTGACTATCAAGCCATTGCACACAAGATGGCCGCTAAAAGATGGCCAGCAGAGGAGGGCAGTTACAGGCAACCAGGTCATTAGGGGAGGGCAGTTGGGGACAATTGGGCTGGCAGGGGAGCAGTTAGGCATCGATCAGGCTGGCAGAGGAGTAGTTAGTGGGTGATCAGCAAGGCTGGAGAATGGTTAGGAGCCAGCAGTCCCGGATTGCGAAAGGGATGTCCAACCTGTGTGATTGGGCCTAAAGCATTAGTTACACATCCCCGGAGGGGTCCCAAATTGGAGAAGATGCAGGTTGGGCTGAGGGACATCCACTCCCCCCCCCCCGCCAGTGTACAAATTTCGTGCACTGGGCCTCTAGTGAATAATATTTAGAATTATCCTAAATAAAACCTGACTTTACATAGTATTTTCCATATTTTAGGCACTGTGAGGAGATCGTTAAGTATGCTTACTCCTTGAATTTTCATAATATTTCTATGAGATAAGCACTGTTTTCCCCCCATTTTGAAAGTGAGGAAACTGAGGCCTGCCAAGATTCGAAATGCATTTGTCTGTGTGCAGTGTTCCCAAAAGTCCAAAGACCGGGCCTCAGGCTTTCTACAAAAGAGTGTCCCATGGGGCCGAGTGCCCCGGGTGAGCCGAGTGTCCCAGGGGGCCGTGTGCCCCGGGTGAGCCGTGTGTCCCAGGGGGCCGAGTGTCCCAGGGGGCCGAGTGCCCCGGGTGAGCCGTGTGTCCCAGGGGGCTGAGTGCCCCGGGTGAGCCGAGTGTCCCAGGGGGCCGTGTGCCCCGGGTGAGCCGTGTGTCCCAGGGGAAGCAGTGGGACCCAGGGGAAAGGGTGGTGAAAACCAGAGGAGGAGCGGACTCTATTCATATGGTCCTGAGATAGTCACCATAAAACAAGCAGACTGCCAAATGAGGAGCAGATTCTATTCATGGGGTCCTGAGATGGTCACCATAAAACAAGCAGATTGCCAAATGACAGTGGGGAGGGGAAGGAGACCTGGGGGGAGATAGTAGAACAACCAAGGGACTGGTATGCATGAACATAAGTACAACCAACGAACACAGAACTCTGGGGAGGGAGGGCATAAATGGGAGGTGGGGGGGGGGCAATGGTAAGCTATGTGCACAGATAATTCCTTAATAAAATTAAAAATTAAAAATTAAAATTTTTTTTTTAAATAAAAGGCGGCTTCTAGCAAAACGGCTCTTTACCCGCCTTGTGCTCCCCCAGCCCTGGACTCAGGGTCTCTCTCGGCCTCTTCCCCCAGAGCTTCCTTGGGGTTCATTGTTTTGAAAACAATGCTCTTTCCCTGTTTTCTCTGGCCCTCTTCCTCCCAAGACAAACATATTATTGTAATTTAACAATTACACAGATTATCATGTTGAAAAATTATGGGCTCATAAAATTGACCCATGAAAAATAATTATAGAACTATTAAATTTTGAACAGCATTGATTTCTTGCATTTATATAACCTTAGTGAAAGGTTATAAATCACTTTCAAAATTGAAATCTAAGTTGGTGCACTCTCAGCATGACCTACTTAAAATTAAACTTAAAAAAAGAATATTATCCTTTGGGGCAAAGGAGAGCTGGAAAACATATAATGTGACTGATTTCCAGGTAGTTGGTCTTAAAGGATTAGCAGATGGTAAACATTAGCTGTTAGAGCAGGAATTTATTTTTTAACAATTTTTTTTTCTTTCTTTTTTTTTTTTTAGCTCAGAGGTTCATCAGAAATAAGTAATTCTGGTTGGTTGATTTTGAAAGTACCATATGTTGTTTACGTGTTTTGGCATTTATCCAGTTTCCCTGAAGATGAGAGTGAAAAATGGAAAGAGAAAAAAAAAAGCTCATTACTAATTAGATAATCACATAATGGAAGCAGTTGCCATAACTTTTGAATTATGAGAATGTAGTGGAAAGAGCTGTGTGAATAGGATCATGGGGGAAGGCTCTGCTCGCACCCAGGAGGCCAAGGTCATGTGTCCTGCAGACACCTACCAAGGCACGAGTGAAACACATTTAACTGTTATTCTAACTATGATAGAAATTAAAAAGCCACATGGGTTTCACAATGGCCTGTCTATGTTATATGTATGACTCAGTGTAAACATGCAGTTCCTTATTTAAAAAATATATATATTGTATTGACTTTTTACAGAGAGGAAGAGAGAGGGGTAAAGAGTTAGAAACATCAATGAGAGAGAATCACTGATCAACTGCCTCCTGCACACCCCCTACTGGGGATGTGCCCACAACCAAGGTACCATGCCCTTGACCGGAATCGTCCGCAGACTAATACTCTCTCCACTGAGCCAAACGGGTTTTGGCAACGCAGTACCTTTAATATTGACATTCTACTAGTAGTTAATATCTTGAGGCTTTCCTTTTCTTTTTCTTTTTTTGTTTCTCTCTCTCTCTCTCTCTCTCTCTCTCTCTTTTTCTCTCTCTCTTTGGTAATCCACATGTAAGGATTTCCCCCCCCCCCATTGCTATTTATTTATTTATTTTTTACCAGTCCTTAGGTTGATCTCTTATCTCCCCCAGATCTCCCTACCCTCTCTCCCCCTGCTGTCATTTGACAGTCTGCTTGTTGTTTTACTGTCTCTATATCTATCTTTCTGTTCATTAGTTTATAATGTTCTTTAATATCCATAAATGAGTGAAGTCATGTGGTGTTTCTCTTTCATTGACTGGCTTATTTCACTCAGCATGATGCTCTCCAATTCCATCCAGGTTACTGCAAATGATGAGAATTCCTTCCTTTTTATGGCAGCATAGTATTCCATTGTGTAGATGTACCATAGTTTTCTGATCTATTCATCTGCCGACAGGCACCCCATTGCTTTTTAGAGAGAATGGAAGGGAGGGAGGAGGGAGAAGGAGAGAAACATTGATATAAGAGAGACTCATCATTTGGTTGCCTCCTGCATGCACCCTGTCTGGGTGGAGATTGAACCTGGGCAGGTTCGTGCCCTGGACCAGGAATCAAACCCAGGCTCACACTCTAACCACTGAGCAACACCTGCCGGGGCTATCTTAAGGCTTTCCCACACATTTGGGTGACAAACAACAAGTAACTATGATAGCCTGTCAGTCCCATAGGACTTTGGGTCTGTCTAAGCCAGGGGTTGGCAAACCGAGGCTCACGAGCCACATGCAGCTCTTTGGCCCCTTGAGTGTGGCTCTTCCACAAAATACCACAGCCTGGGCAAGTCTATTTTGAAGAAGTGGCGTTAGAAGAAGTTTAAGTTTAAAAATTTGGCTCTCAAAAGAAATTTCAGTGGTTGTCCTGTTGATATTTGGCTCTGTGGACTAATGAGTTTGCCGACCACTGGTCTAAGCTATAGGTTCCCTCACCTGTGAGTGACAGCAACATTCACAGAGCGATTCTCCCTCTGCACTCGAAATGGTAGGCGTAGAGCAAGCATGTCAAACTCAAAGCCTCACAGGGGCCAAATAAAGGAGGCATGCGGCCTGCGGGCCGGGAGTTTGACACGCTTGGGGTGGGTGATGCGAATTGTGTTGCTTCAGCCCCAAAGGAGAGTAACGGCAGCCTTGTGCTGAGCACAAGGTGTGTAAAAGGGGCTCCAGGCGCAGGGGGCTGAGAAGAGGGAAGGACAGCGGACACCCTGGAGTAGAAGGGGCCTGTGGGTCCTCCCTGGGTGGGCACCGCACTCAGGGTGGGTAGTGCATGGACCCGCTGCTGCCCAGAGAAGAAAACTTCCCCAGCCTCGTGCCCTTCCCTCCCAGTGAAAGAGCTGGACGGGCTGAATCCACAGGAATGTTTCTGAAGAGAAATGAATGTTCAGAACGGTACTCAGTCGGGACTAGTAGAATGCATGCAAATGACATCATCTTATTAACCATTGTGGCCTCCATGAATTTGATTAGAAATTAAAGAAGGGGGGAAAATGCATTGTCGACTATTGAAAATGTGTAATAACGTAGGTGTCATTAATTTCCCCCCAAGTGCCGCTGCTGTGTTTGCAGGGAAGACGCAGTGGTGCCCTCACACGGGGGGAGCCGATGGCGGCTCTCCTCTGTGGCTGCACAGGCGCCTGGCATTCCACCGAGGGGCGTTTTTCTGAGTGATTAAGGCTCCTGGTGGCCACTCCTGGGCTACTGTCTGTATGCAGATGTGGCTGCCAGGATGAGCTTTTGTTAGCATAGCCCCGCCCCTCCCGCAAGCTGCAAGGCTCCAGACAGGGATGCTGGAGAGAGAAAATGTGTGTGTGTGTGTGTGTGTGTGTGTGTGTGTGTGTGTGTCTAAGCTCCAGGTAGATACAGTCGAATGATATACAAACCAACAAACAAAAAGGATAGAGCTTTCCCCTCCATGCTGCCATGCCTAACACATCACTTGGATTGCAGGAAAACTTTCGAGCAAACAGAAGGCTTGAAGATTAGGGTAGTGTTTTCAAAACCGCTATCCAGAGCATTGGCCACTGGCAATGCAGCATGCCTGGGGAGGGCACTTTTGTTCTACAATCCTGTGATCTTCCAGCCACGTTCCCACCCAGCGATCTCCCCCCCCACCCCCCCGCCCCTCCCCCTAGCAAAATGCACCGATTTAGCAACAGCCCAGCCGCCGGTGAACTTGCGGGGACCACATCCTGGAGGAAGGAGCCCTTGGTCCCCTGAAGGAGAACTGAGTGCCTGCTTGCCCGAGTCTTTGAAGGTTCATCTCCGTAGTCCCACTGCTAGAATGTGCTCTGTTGTCATAGCAACACCACCTCCTGCTTCATACAGGAAAGATTAGCTCTTACTGTGCAAAGGAGAGAATTTAGGGGAAGTCAGACTAATCCCTGGGTGCACTTGGAGAGAAAGGGTGGACCGCGCCTGAGGGATGCCGCTTCCGCAGTGACAGACGTGGCCCGCCACAGGCACGGGGCTTGAGTGGAAGAGCAGAATTCGCAGTAAGTGCCCGCCCCTGCAGTCAGGCTGGTGATGGATGAGGCTCGTGGAAGTCTCGCTGGAGACCGTCCCGTGCAGCATGCAGCGGGAGGATAACTGCAGGGGCTCTGATCAGATTAGCGATTAGCGGTGCCTTCCTCATCCATGTGGTTGGGAAGGGTTGGCCACACCAGAAACTTGAGGGGACGTTTTGCAGACTTTTGAAGCATCCGTCTAAAATCCTGGGAGCATGTCAACGTTAGATATGCAAGAAAAGTATTCATATGCTTATGCACTTAATTTGTTGACCTTCTATTTTTTTTGCTTTTAAATTTCATAGAGAAAGACTCATGAAAAAAACACACAACCTGTATGTGTAACAAGGTGTGTTTTTCAACACCAAAAGTGATGAGATTTCATTTTAGGATTGCAAATGTGCTTTTTCAATTAGGTATACTTTTTTTTCCTCAAAATCCTTTCCGAAGTATGCAAGTGGCATAGTTCTTTTAAATGTGTTATGACAAAAAGGCGTTCTTTGGGGAAGATTAATTAATTTAGCTCTTCTATGTGGTGCTTCTGCTTTAATTTGTCAGCATAAGGCAGTGCAATGTGTAAATCCTCCAAGACTTTCTGTTGCCTCAAATGCATTTTGTTCTGGGGGTGCTGTAAGGTGGATTTATTTAGTCCCTCCCTCCCCCGCTTGCTTTGTATTTGCACAGATCTTTCCACAATTACTACGGATTCATTATATTTTAGCTGAAGAGCTGGGAAACCTTGCCGTGGATTGGAACTGTTTGATGTTAATAGCCTTAATAGCTACAAAGGAGATGCCTGCTCTTTCAGAAACTTAATTACTTCAAAGTACACTTCAATCCACCTCCAAACATAAAACATTTCTAGAACACCTAGGTTTTGCCTCCTGTATTACTCATATGTATGCTGTGTGGTTTTTGACTCTCGGTGC
Organism: Vespertilio murinus; assembly: GCA_963924515.1. NCBI lineage: Eukaryota > Metazoa > Chordata > Mammalia > Chiroptera > Vespertilionidae > Vespertilio > Vespertilio murinus. Next base: position 8,514,612 of record OZ004709.1, read on the forward strand.
GTATGACTCTTAAAAGTGTGCATTTTTCAATCTCAAGTGTTCATAGTGAGAATTCATTATGCGGTGGTCTGTCGTGTTTTCCAGTTGTTTTGATCATGGTCATTTATTTATCATGTATATTTAGAAACCGGGTTCTGTGTGCCAAAGCCTAGGATGCTAATGTACTGTCACACTACAATTAATATCACGGAGCAGGCTAAGTGTAGCCATTACCATAAAAATCGCTCATTGCCATCTCGAGTGTGCTGCTCTGACTGAGCAGGAGGGAGGGGCTCGGGGCTGCTGCCGGAGCAGAGCGGGGACCACACGCACCCCCCTTTTCTCTGGAACTCAGTGCTCGCACAGACCAGGGGTTGAGACGTGAAGGGCCAGCCATGTGAGGGAGGGTACATGAAATTACATGAAGTCGTTCTCTTTGTATGTAAGGGAATGCACACAGAACCATAAGGGTCATACTTGGCTTCCTGGCATTCAGGCTGTAACTATGCAGGAGCCCGGAGCTCTTAAGAAAATGGAGACAAAGCAGCAAGTCAGGAGCCCCTTTTGTGAAGGAGGGCTCATTATTCCGGCGACCTCTCTTCAGGGATTCCTACCAATGGTTCACGATAGGGCCCTTCGCAATCACAGAGGAAGCAAATCTGCTGCTTCTCCCCAACTCCCCTCCCCCATAGAAAACAAATGAGCATAACTATCTCTCTTCATGGACTTGGGACAAAAAATGGGGAAACCGATGACCTCAGGCCAAAAAGAGAGAGACTTTGGGGGCTCCCATAGGCTGAGCTCAGAATGAGTCAAAGAGAACTGGGAAAGAAGAAGATGGCTAAGAAAAAGGGTCCCCATGTATTGAGATAACAGAATAAAATATGCAAAGATAACTGAAGGATGACAGAAAAGTGATTGAGTCAGAGACTTAACTCATTTGCTGCCTTCACCAAAGTTTCTTAGAGAAAAGCAAAACAACATAACTTTTTGTCACGGCGCTTAGAATGTCCCGATTCCTGTCTTCCGTGCTCGGTTTCTCTTATGATACAGTGGGGACTGAACCACTGCCAGTGCTGCAGAGGGTGGGGGCGGGCCGCCTCTGAGGCCGCTCTGATTGGCCTCGGGTTCTGTGCTCAGGGCTCAGGGGAGAGAAGAGGTGGCCTTCCAAGGCCCAGTCAGTCCTGGGAGTCTGAAGGCACAGGCCAGCCCTCACCCCAGCTGGCCGCAGAGGTTCGGAATGTCCCTGGGAAAGCCAGGAATCCATTGAAGATGGAAAATCTCCAGGAAATCAAGGTGGTCTGAAAGCTCCGGGGTTGGGGACCTGGAAATGGTGGGAGCATTTGTGCGTGAAAGCAGAGCACACAGAGGGAGAGGGGAGAACCGCCCTATCAGCTCATAGGGAGCACTCACCAAGCAACCCGGTGCGATTTCCTGATGCTCAGGTTTCCTGGGAACCGAGGAAGGCTTCTGAACCGCCCAGGGTGGTTACTGTACATAGTGACTTAACAAAACAGGCAGCACTGTGGTATGAACACTTTGCTTTTGCTTTTAAAAACCACATTAAGGTTCAATTTGACTGTGATGTAAGGTTTAGTTCTGTGACACACTGTTGGTTAGAAAGACCACTCTATAGAACCGTGAGATAGCGATGATTCCTCTTCTCTTTTTAAAAGTTTAGGGTTTATGTTGATATAAAAAACCTTCTCCTTGCCGAAACCGGTTTGGCTCAGTGATAGAGCGTCGGTCTGCGGACTGAAAGGTCCCGGGTTCGATTCTGGTCAAGGGCATGTACATTGGTTGCAGGCACATCCCCGGTAGGGGGTGTGCAAGAGGCAGCTGGTCGATATTTCTCTCTCATCTACGTTTCTAGCTCTCTATCTAGCCCTTCCTCTCTGTAAAATATCAATAAAATATATCTTAAAAAAACAACAAAAACAAAACAAAACAAAAAAAAACCTTCTCCTTATATTTTCAGAGTTTGACCTTATATGTCCCTGGAGAAATATGTAAGATGCTAAATTTATCTGTCTTCTTGGGGTTGCCTGTAGGCAAACAGATAGCCTGGTGTATGGCTGGCGCACTTGTTGAAATTGGGTTTTAGAAAGACCGGAATGTGAGTCTGGGCTGTAAACTTTTGATGACGTACATTAGAAGGCAGATGGGGGCCAGGGAGTATTGGTGACGCAGCAGGAGGAAATCGGAGCAGTGCTCTGTGGAGGCACATCCTATACCTGTGGACTGAGATGAGTGGGCCCCAGCGGAAGCTGTTGAGGACTGAGAGCCTAAACTGGCAGAGAAGCACCAAGAATTAAAACTAGGGACCAGATGAGAAAGAACTCACAGACACATAATCAGTGGAATTCATGTATTGATTAAATCAACCAAGACTTATTTAGCCTCTGCCAAGTGTCAGGTGACAAGACAGATGCAAAATGTTAAAGTCAGGCATTCAGAAAAACAGTCTGGTGACAATGACTGATAGAAAACTCAGTGCGGCCTATCTGAAACTAATACAAAATAATATTGAGGGTAAAGTGTAATTGAAAAAAAATATTGAGATAAATATATAGCCCAGCCGGCATGGTACCCTGGTTGAGAGTTGACCTATGAACTAGTAGGAAGGACATGGTTCGAGTCCTTGTCAGGGCACATGTCCGGGCTGTGGGCTCGATCCCCAGTGTGGGGTGTGCAGGAGGCAGCCGATCAATGATTCTCTCTCATCACTGATGTTTCTTTGTCTCTCTCTTCCTTCTGCTCTGAAATCAATAAAAATATATTTTTTAAAAAGATATATATCTTAAGCAGTCTGGCAAAGCAAACATAGTATGAGCTTGGCCGATGATTGGGTAGCATTAAAATATTTTTTAAACCTGGAACCCTGGGTGGTCTGAAAGCTCTGGGGTTGGTGGGAACCATTGGTAGATAAAGGGGAAGTTGATAAGAAGTGGGGAGAGGGGGAGTTGGGAAGAAATCAATGGTGGTAATGGAGGCAGCAGTAAATCTTGTTTCAGACATCTTGTTTGGTCTTTTAAGTCTTAAAACACAAATACTACATTTAATTGTAATAGTTAAGTTACTCATAAAGTAGTTTATTTTAGTTTCCATTATTGGTGAAATTCCATGGCATCTTTAGCATTCATTCCGCTGCTCTCTCTTTGTCCTTTCCTCTTTAATATGTGTGAATAGCAATTAGAGTATGTGAGAACTTGATGTTAAGTTCAACTTTTTAGAGCGGTTAAAAAAAAGTTTATCACTTATTACCGGAGTCTGACAATTCCAAAATTTGATAATTTTTTTTTGCTGGAGAACTGTTACACTCTGCTCTTGGCATTAATAAATGATAAAAGTAAATTTAATACATAGAAAAAAAGGAAATAGTCAGCTGAATTTTTTTTTTTTTAGAAAAACCACTTTTGTAGGACCTATCCTGTGAGGGACAGCAGTATTGTTTCTTTTATGTGGAGAACTGTCATCATTTTCTATCTGTGTAATCCCAAAATAATAATAGTAATTATAATAACAACCTCAACAATTAACATGTTGTTCCTTTGTAGTTCATAATGGTTGGGGAAATAAAACAATCATGCCAAAATAAGACCCCTCTCTGCCCATATAGAAGAAAAAGGAAACAGTTTGTTATGCAGTAAGGGTGTGGGGTGTTGTGGAAGCGACTGCAAAGCCTGGGTAGACTTTCACACCTATTGATATGGCCAAGTAGAATAAGGAACAATTACAATCTCTCTATCGCCTTAAGAGATGAATAGATGCATATGTGCATTATCTTCTGTCTACCTTGTGAAAGTCTTGAGCAAACTCTGAAGGCATGCCCTTAGAAGTTGAAGGGTCAGAAGTTCGAATCTTGCAGGAGCAACCTAAAGGCTGGTCCTCATTTTCCAAAAGACACCCCAGAGAGGGGCTGGTGGGTGGGAGGCAGCTGCCTTTCCTCAAGGAAGGCTCATCCTCTTATCCTTCCGTAGTACACCTTTTTATACACATGATCTCATTTAATTCTCACACTACTGCCAGGCACACATAATTATAATACCCCGTTTTAGAATGAGGAAACTTTAGAATGATGCTTAGAAAGGTCAAGGAATATTTTTAAAGTCATAAGACTAATAGCAGAGGATTATTCCCGATCACTCTGCAACTTGCATTCTCGTTTCTTAAATGAGGCATTTTGGATGCTACATGCAGAGTTAATGATAAAAAAACAATCATTTTTATTGTTTTTGCCTGGGATGTGTGAGTGTGTGGAGGGAGAACTGCCATCATTTTCTGTCTCAAGTTTTACATAAGCAGGCCATGGGACACACTGTAGTTGAAACGTTCTACATCCTATCTATGGCGAGGAATGGTTTGGGGAGTGAAAGGATATAACTGACACGAGGAAACGTGCACTGCACCAGGTGCTTCCGATCCGATCGAAGCCACTTCCTGTCACAGAACCACCTTGTCCTCCAGGAAGAGGGACATGCTGAAGACAGTTGGGGCTTCCATAGAAATAATGATTTCCTCCGATTATTCATCCATCCATTCATGTGTCCACCAATAATTCATCCCACCAGCATCTGAATCCCTTCGTCTGGGCCTGCCTCTCCACAGGCACGCTGCGGGAAATGAAGAGACCGGAGGCTGTCTCTCCTCTTAAATACAGTGCTAAGCCCTTCTTTGACGTGAACCAGGTAGGGGGCAGGGTGCTTTGCCAACACTCCCTCATTTAACCTCACCCATGCAGATGCCATCCCTGCCCCCGTTGTCCCGACGAGGAGGCTGATGGATGTCTAAAGCACTCAGCCAGTGAGTGGGAGAACCAGGTTTGAATCTGTGGTTTTCTGACTGCAAAACGCATTCCTTCTCTTAACCACAGTGTTGTTGTGCCTCTTGCCCCGATGTGGATACAGAAAGTGCTGTGGCAGAAGTTCTGACCAGGTGCAGCACTAACAGAAAGGAGAACGTGACAGTATCATGGGGTGGAGGGCCTCTGCGGTACAGTTGTCTTTGGGGAGTCAGCACACAGTCTTTCTGTATAATAACTCTTCCCCGGATTCTTCTGCGAGTGTCTCATACCCAGAAGCTTGCTCTCCCAGGTGCTTCTTAAAAGAGAGCAGCCCCTGCCAAAACCAGTTTGGCTCAGTGGATAGAGTGTCAGCCTGCGGACTGAAAGGTCCCAGGTTCGATTCCGGTCAAGGGCATGTACCTGGGTTGCGGGCACATCCCCAGTGGGGAGTGTGCAGGAGGCAGCTGATCGATGTTTCTCTTTCATTGATGTTTCTAGCTCTCTATCTCTCTCTCTTCCTCTCTATAAAAAAAAATCAATAAAATATATATTTTTAAAAAGAGAGTGCAGCCCCATGCGATCACACACCTACTGACATAAGTCCCAGTTACTGCTTAGATTTTCTTTACCTTTCTTATTTCTTTGGTTGTTCCACAATCAGCCTGTGAATATACGGGGTACCTTTTCTTTGTTTTGCCTAAAAGTTTGGTCGATTATTAATTGAAGATCCATAGACAACTTTCCCCCAACATTTCATCTTCCATGTGGGACTACTCGCATTCATAACAACTGGGATTAGAAAATGGTAGGCACGGTCCCTAGACTTTAGAAAACACCACCACCGTCTTGGTCCGTTTTCTTTCTTCCCTTTCTCTTTACATTTACAGAGAAAGGGGGCTTGCTTGGAGGGGTACCTTGGGAGCTTTCCACGTTGGAAAGTGAGGGTCCCATCACTGGCTAGGGGGGTCGGCCCTTTCCGGATGCAGCCTCTGCTGGCAGGTCTCACTGACTGCTTTGGAGAGAAAGGCCAGGACATCGGAGCCAGAGGAAGGCAAGGGCCAAGCGTATGGTCCGGTCTCCAGGGGGACCAGTGGGTCAGTGGCGGAGCCAAAACCTCCACTCGGACCACAGGATGTGCAGACTCTGCATCCCACAGGAAAAGCCTTTCACTCTTTGGTCCTGGAGAACCTCCAGGTGCACGTCTACGTCGCTGCCCGAGTCGGTCCTTTCAGATCTCACGCAGGACTCCCTGCGGCAGGACATGCTCTGGAGGCGAGGACGTCATGACAGAAGCACTCATACCTCCCGCCTTGCAGGAAGGGCCAGCTCTGAGACGATCAAGGTTAGCCCCGTGCGATGAATACTAAGAGCAGCACGCCACATTACAACACGACCAATACAATGATCTGTGAAACAGACTTCAGGCCGTGTTTTAAAAGGAGAAGAAGCCAACTTTGATCGATGCTGCCTAAACCGTCTAGCCTTGTCTCACATCGGTAACCCATTAGTGCAACAAGAGAAAGGAAAGAAAGGCAAGCACATGCAATGCATTGACAATGCTCAGAAAGAAGTTGAAGCCATCCGTGTTAGAGCGTGCTGCCTGTGTGCGTGCTCTCTCAGACACTGCTCTAGGCAACCAGGACTTTGAAGGGTGGATAACCAAGTTTAGGTTTGTCTTCCTTTAGCGAATCAGTTCCCCAGGGGTGACTGTCACCTGTATCAGAAGGAGACGTGTGCTTCTCTTGTCACCGCCAAATGGGGGTGCCGGGTCCTCCCCGCCTGGGGTCCCTTCCTCTGGCTGCTGGTCCTCACAGTGGGGGTGGGGGGCAGTGAAGGGGGGCTCAGGAGCATGGTCTTATATTTCCTGCTTTTTTGTTGTTGTTGTTGTTACAAATCCTCACAGCAGCATTCCCAAGTTCTTCTCTTAAGGTTTCCTCAGAGCTTGGCATTTTAACCCGGTAACTTCGGCACCATTTCTCCTTGACCCCAAAGCTTTGTTTGATTCGGGGCCGGTCCTCGCCTAAAATGCGTATCAGTTCCGATCTGGTCAAGAGACGCAGCAGTGCTGGGACTGGCATGGAATCTGTAGCAACGCTTTTATCTTAAAACTTCGAAATTGTTAGACTTTTGGGAATTACCAATGAGAAGCAAATCCTGGGTTAGTGGACCAGTGGTGAAAAATTAGCTTCACGGTCTGGCAAATGTGTTCATGATGTTTTCTCCACCTTAGACTATTTTTGCTTATCAGGTAAATTAATCTCCAGTGGGATGTGATCCTTGCCAACTTAACCTGCTCTCTGCACCCGTTTCTGACGTTTTGCCGATTTTACAGTGACGGGGGTGGGGCAAAATGAGTTGGATGATTAAAATATGAAATGTACTCTGAGCCAAGCTGCTGGGCAGTTTTGGCCCAGGGTTACCTGCATTCTGGGTTGTGTCACTGTTATCTTGCCACCCCGAGATGACTAAGTTAAAAGTATAAGGAGATTCCGTTAAATGACACAGTCTATTCATTTTTCACTGCCCTGTAGCCTAGGAAAATGGGAAGCACATGGATTTTGGCATTATATACACAGGGTGTCCCCAAATATATATACACAGTTTGAATAATTATTAATTCCCATAGGTTACATCTGAAAAGAAAGAAGCATCAGTTAAGCCTCAGCTGTAAAGTGTGTGCACTATTTTGGGACACCTGTATTCCCCTTGGAATCTTCTCATCTGTAGTGAGGTTGAGATTATCTCCACAGTAGGTTCCTCATCTGTCTACTAAAGGGTCAAGGATGTGTCTTGCATATGGTTTTACTTCAAAGTTTAAAGGATCAAGTAATAAAGTATGACACATTTGTTTTTAAATATACATGATAAAAGTCTTTAGACTCACTGGAATTTCTTCTATCTTCCATGTATTATTAATACAATATTACATATTCATCGAAATATATATTCATGAGAAGAATTTCCAAAAATACAGAAATGTATAAAGAAAAAAAGGAAGGCTCCCCTATTCTCCACTCACAACCCACTGTACTCCCAATAGGCAATTTCTGTTAATAGTTCGGCAGATGTATTTTTTTAGACAAGATAAATGATATCCTCAATAGACATTCTCAAGCCCTGGCCAGTGTGGCTCAGTTGTTTGCACCCAAAGGTTGCCCATTTATTTCCCAGTCAGGGTGCATGCTGGGGTTGTGGGCTTGATCTCCAGTAGGGGGTGTGCCGGATGCAGCCAACAGATGTTTCTCGCACATCCATGTTTCTCTTTCTCCCTCCCCCTCCCTCTCTGTCTAATAATCAATAAACTCTTCTTTAAGAAATTGATATCCTCAAAAAAGTAGTTAGTAAGGTTTTGAATATAGGTTTCATTTTAATCATTGTTCTGAATCAGTTGTTGGAAAGAACATCTTGCTAATGATTTGCAAATGAGTTCTCATGGCTTTTATATTGTTTTTATACTAACTTTTATCCTAGCTGTTACTGCAGAGACTTGTTTTATAGACCAAAGAAAAATGGAACGGGAGTAACAGCACACTTATCTTTTGGGAACAATTGATTAATCGTGGCAACAAAATTAATTAACAGCAGGAGCGCCCTTTCACATACATCCTAACAGTATAGATACAGAAATGGAGGCTAAGCCAAATTGAAAAGCATCAGAGCTGAAATGTGTAAATTAGAGGTTCCGCGAGCCAGAAGCGCTCACAGCTCCCTAATTAGCGCCGCCTGTCCAACAGGGATGCAGGAAGAAGGGAGCCACGGAGACCTTTGGAAAAAGCAGTGGCCTGGGTGCGGAGGACCAAGGTCTGTTCCATTCCGTGACTCCGTAAGGGGCCCTAACTCAGCAAGCCTGCCTTTCCTCCTCAAACCACTTTAAAGTAGGGTCATGTTCACCTTTGGCAGCAAGTAAATGAGGGGAAAGAAATATCGTATTTGCCGGCATATAAGACGATTTTTTGGCCCTGAAAATACAGTATTTGCCGGCGTATAAGACGACTGGGCGTATAAGACGACCCCCTAACATTTCCACTCAAAATACAGAGTTTGTTATATACTCGCCATATAAGACTACCCGCCCCCCCCCCTTGGAGGCATATTTTTCAGGGCCAAAAAATCGTCTTATACTCCGGCAAATACGGTAAATCAAGTTCCAAAAGAAGAAAAAAGTGCTGTAGTTTATGGCTGAACTGTGAATGCTGTGATGTCCACACTAGGTATTTTACAAACTCTGAATGAGTTTCTACCAGGTCTGGGAGCAGGTAGTGGCCCAGGGTTGGGCCTGAAGACTGAGGGGCCCATGACGAGAGAAGGACAGGGTTTGGAACAGAACAGTTTTATCCCCGTAAAATTTAATAATAAGCAAGCGGGCTTGCATTTGGCATGTCCTGTTCCAGGACTTTTCTTTAATTTTGTGAACTATTTGTCCATGCCAGATGAGAAATGAAAAGACCCAGTTTGCCATGACATTGTCTGAGAAGCCCTTGGGGGTTGGAGCTGTGCTGGAGACAGCAGGTAGCAGCACTGACCCAGTCCCCACTCTTTCAGAGCTCGGGGTTCCAGGGGAGACCCAGCTGTTCACCATCCCTAAGTGGTTACTACTCAGACTGAAACCCGAGCTCCTCCTCAACCCCTTTCCTCCTTTCTCTTCCTCTCCACTCCCCCCTCCCATCATCCCTTCTCTCCTCCCCCTCAGGTCTTCTCCTTCCTGCTCCCTCTGCACCCACTCACCTCTCTTCCCGGGACACTCCCTTCTTCCGCCATGCCTTGCCCTCCCTCTGAACTCCTTAATCTTCCATTTGCTTTTCACTGACTCTGGTGTATATTTCTGATGATATTTATCAATCTAGGTAATAGAATAGGTATCTTTCTTACCGGTAATCATAATCAACAAAGAGCTATTCCAGTATTCCAGTTTTCACTTATTAATTCTCTTTCTGATCGCCAAAGAGTGTGTGCTTGCATCCCTAGGCCTCTCCTCTCCCCTCCTTTCCTCTCATCCATCGGCTATTTCTTTTTAATCTATTGAGCCCCTACTCTGTGGCAGGCATTGTGTCTTATCCCTCCCCCACACTCTCTATCTCTGTTCCTGTCCCTAAAAGGAAAAACAAGCAAAAGTATAAAGAAAATTGGAATTCCGGCTTCTGTGGCCATTTAACCTGGGCTTGTGGAATTTTAGGATGCATTGTTCCTGTTTTTGTTTTTTAAAAAGATATTAAGACAGAGCATGTATAAATTGAAAGTCTGAGTATTTATTGTTGTTGTTATTGAGAATATAAATGCAATGACATAATTCTGATTCAGCATGTCTGGAGAAAAGCCTGAAATTTGGCAGCTCTAAGAAGTTTACAGGTGATGTTGATGCTGTTTATTGATGAGAAAGGTATTAGTTCCAATTCTAAGAGAGAGGAGTCTTCTTGATCTAATTCACCTTTCTAGTTGGACCACATTGGTGTGGCCTTGACCTCTTTTGGTTCCATGGTCCTTTGCTCGGGTACCTGCTGCAGCCAAGTGGAAAACAAGGAAGGAGTTTGGTATTCCTGGAGCCCGAGAGCCAGAGCCACCTGGTGGGATGAGGTTCCCCGAAGATGTTTCCTGGCAAGAGCTGGGCATGGCCACACAGGTGCACTCCTCCCTGGAGGTGAAGATGCCCCTGAGCCAGAGAGGGTGTGTGCACGGGACGGGGACAGGGATACCCAGCCTCAAGCTCTGGCCAGTATCTCCCATTGTTTGAACCAAATCATAAGACAGCAGGCAAGGGAAACTGGGAACTGTTTTTGCAAAGAAAGGGGGAAGAGAGGATCCAAGCTCAAACCAGAGAATTTATAGTAATAAAAGTGTAATATGCCAATTAGACCAGACGTCCTTCCAGAGAAAGCTGGGGCTGTGAGGGAAGCCTGGGTTCCACGTGCCAGAGGGAAGCTGGTGCTGGCAGCTGGGGGAAGGAAGGCCTACTCTTGCATGAATTTCGTGTACCCAGCCTCTAGTTACCAGTATAAGATGAAGATGTGTGTGTGTGGGGGGGGGGGAGCTTTTCATATACTGATTTTTAGGATTTACTCATTCTTTAAGGTCAAGAAGTGCTTGGCGACTTAGGCTTCCCATCATCTCAGAATCTTCCTCATTGAGTGCACAGTCCTGGCTCACACGCTATCGGAGGAAGTGGGGAGAACATTGCAGGTGGGGAGAGTGGCATAGGAGGGCTTGGAAGAAAATATCATGAAGCATTCACTCTAAGTTCCTCTAACACCTAGGTGTTATATAGACCTAGTGTGCATGCAGGATTTCTCCCTCTATGCACACGCCTAAAGCACCATGCACTCCTTTGCTTCCTTCCTAATGGTTGGAAATATCCAGAGACAATTAGAGATAAAAGGTTTGAATTACAAATGTCTAACTGAAGTGACATTTTCCTGTGGGGGAATTTCAGTCAAAGGATAATCAATCAATCAGTCAATCTGTCAGTCTATTCCTCAGTAAAATGACTTACAGAGAGCCAGTGTGCATACAGATAGCTGGAGGGTTTGCCATAAAGATGGAATAGAGAACATGAGAGACCCAGAGAACAACCTTTGAAGATTTTTTTAAAAAAAATACATAATTTTTTATTAATTTAGGGAACGAGAGATAGAAACATCAGTGATGTGAGAGAATCATGGATGGGCTGCCTCCTGCAAGCCCCACACTGGGGATGGAACCTGCAGCCTGGGCATGTCCCTGACTGGGAATTGAACCGTGACCTCCTTATTCAGAGGCTCACCCCCTGAGTCACGCCAGATGGGCAACCTTTGAAGATTTTGGACAATTCCCACTAGAATGATACTCTTTACCTACTATGTGAGCAAAACCGACAGTGATTTTAGCTTGTTAACACTCAGTACACAGCTCTACACACAAATTCTCGATCTTTGCAAACATACACTTGACCTCAGTAAAGACCTTCTTTCCCAAGAATTTGTTAATTAAGGTAATCAGGGTGAACTTTTCCCCTACCAGTATTTCCCCAAAGTGTGGTATGCCTACCCCCAGGGGTATGGGAAGAGTTTGGTACAGGTACGTGTTGCACCGGAGTTTGGTGGGGATATGCACTGCACCATGCTTAGCTGGGCCTAATTCTACGTTCTCCTGAGTCAAGTCAAGACAGTCTTGTGAGGCATGAGATGGTCTAGTGTGCAAATAAATGTTATTTATAATATAACTTTTATTTATTTATTTTATTATGAATAATTTTATTTTTCGTTTATTATAATTTTGTGTATGTACCCAAAAAAGAAAAAAATAAATATATTTTGATTGTTATTAAAATACATCCATTTTTTTTGACGAGGGGTACTCAGCGTTACGAAAATTATAAAAGGGGTACACATATGTCAAAAGTTTGGGAAACACTGCGCCTACACTAACATCTTTAACCCTGTAGTACACAGGTAAGCCCTTTGGGCCATATCATATCTGTTGATGGGTCTTATAAGAAGGGAGGCCGCACTGTTCTTGCTTATTAATTTTGATTAAGGGAGAGAATATTTGGTTTTCTGCCTCCTTTTTTTTGAATATTTCCTAGAGATTTACTACACGGTGTTGACATAACCTCAGGTTCAGTCTTTCTAAACCCGATTTGAAGGCTGTCAGTCATATTTAGTTCTCTTGCTATCAACAGTGGCCTCCCACAATTGCCTGTCACCCCCTAAGGGGTTGTATATTACCTATGCTGACGTCTCACGTGTGGCCCCAAAACTCTTGTGTGAGAAGGAATGTTTCTGGATTCCCTGCCCCTGAGCAAGATGAATTAAACCAAGTCGTTGGCAGAGTTTAGCTCCTTTTGGTTGTAGGACTGAGGTCCCCGCTTCCTTGCCGGCTGCCATTGGGGATCTCTACCGGCTTCGTAAAACTGCCTGCCTTCATTCTGTCTTATGTCACCTTCTCCACCTTCAGGTCCTCAGCGGTACACCGAGAAACCTTTGTGCTTTGGATCTCTCTGACTTCCTTTCCTGCCTCTACCCAGAGAAAACTCTGTGCCTCGAAGTGCCGAGTTGAATAAATCTGGCCTACCTGGTTCATTTCCAAATTTCAGATCCACTGTACCACATGCATAGTCACACAAGTTCTATCTAATCGTGTTGACGAGTTCTGGGAATTAGGGTGAGGGACCTTTGGTGGAGGGGCGCATTGATATCCACCCTTCGCAGTACCTCGCGCAGTAATACATTACAATAGGTAGTTCAAGAACATTCTTATAAGAACATAAAAGGACTCACAGTCTATTTACTAAGCAGACCCTAGATATACGGGCGAATGTGTTCTCTCGTGGTTGTCCACTTCAACAAACAGTTGCTGAATATTTCCGGTGTGCCAATCACAAACTGATAAAGGAGTCAGAGCTGGAGCTTGCCCTTTAAAAATAGCTAACATTTTGTGCTCACACACCCCTCAGGAACCTGTTTGGTATGTTGGTGATTTTGTCACCATCGTTTCTCACTTATTACACAGAAAACAGATTCTGTGTGATTTCAAATCCTTGAAATTCTGACAGGTCATTAAAAACATAAACGTCTTCAAACGTTTGATCCAGTTACATCTCTTCCCATGATTCCTGAAAGTATTCTTTTTTTTTTTTTTTCAGGATAGAACCTCCTACTTAGTTGACCATATTTTGTTACATGATTTCAAGTCCCTTTGGCATGTAAATTATGTTTTTAACCGGACATAGTCAGCGCATTTAATATGTTTTGTTCCCTGGTGGTTGTTTTTTGTTGTTGTTGTTGTTGTTGTTTTTTTCCCCAAAAGTAAAACAAATAGTATGCATTAGTTACTGCTCCTTTTTCAAATTACAAATTGTCTTTGGATAAATGAAGCAAAAACAATGCAAAGACTGACCATGTGTTGGAGGGGCGCTGGAGCCTCTCTCAAAATTCAGGGAAGAGTCGGTCCCCCAGGATCCAGAAAGGCAAGAATGAAAGGCGGCCCAGATTTAGGGAAAATGGTGGTAACTCCAGCGACTGTAAGTTTATGCTTTGTTCCTAACGGCTAGCATACAAATACCAAGTCGGATGAGTCCCCTTTCCTCTGTCTCACAGTTCCAGATCTTTCCAGGGTTGCAAGAGATCATGCCTCCTGGAGCCTGTGCTTGTGTGTTAGGAAGGGATTGTGTGCACCAGGTTTCCATTCCTGTCAATGCTTGGGACATGCCACGACGTGGCTGCTGAAACACACACACCAGCACCCAGCACCCAGCACACAACCGCTCCATATATCCAGATACAAGGGTACTGAATGCCTACCACCTATTTCACAGACACCACAAAGAGCCCCGCTCCCCCCAGTGGAACTCACCCGGGTGCTGGCCAGCCGGTGGGCTCAGGTGCTAGCAAAGAGCCCACTTTTCTGAGGCCAGATCGCCAGGCCATGCACACATGCCTCTTCTAGTTCCAGGACCCCTGAAATTATACACCTAATGGAGGAATGCGTATATTTATCCACCGCCACCACACCCTAGATACAGCAGTGGAAATCAAATTGAAGGACATGAGGAAGGTGTTTTTAATCTTCAGACACTTGACAGCAAACAAAAGAATCCAGATAAAAAGACATGAGAGCCAAGACTTGTTTCAAACAATGTGTTATTCCTGGGTCTTGTTTTCATCACGGCTTCCCCGTTTCTTAGGATAATGTAGTTCCTGGTTTATTATCGGCAAGGCAGCCAGACCCTGACGTTGTTGTTTGGCTAAATGCCAAGCTAGGGGGCTGCCCTTTTGGATCACATTAATGTTCGTCTCAATTAGAACATTTCTTTTCAGAATAACCGACCTCAAATCTGTGACATCTCCCCACCCCCCATTTACTTAGTTATCAGCTTGGCATAATTAATGATAAATCCCTGAGCCATTGCTTCTATAATTTGTCCAATTATTTTTCTAAGAAAATGACTTTATTATAATGCTATATGGCTTCGTTGCTGGTGTCCATTTAATGTCTTCTAAGACATTTCTCTACAGTGATTAGCTGTCAACAATCTTTGAAAACGCTGGACTGCTGGTCTAATGATGGTCTTAGATTCGCTTTAAATGTCACATGAGGATTTATCATCGGATATTCTGCTTGTTGGATGAGACAGGGCATCAAAAGCCCACAGTGTTAATTGCTTTGGTTTCCATCTGTGGCAGTAAACAGCGTCGAAAGGGAGCTGCCACATGAGTGTATTATTCTCTTTCTGACTTTGTATTATTTACCAGTCGATTGATGGATATATTGATCTTCTGTAGAGAGACAGACAGTCATATCTCTACCACGTCAACTTTGTGTAAGCCCTAAACTGGTTTCTCTAGATGACCACTATGGCCTGTGAAATACATACTACATAGACGCTTACAGTCTAACTGGTAACTAAAATATACAGATTTTAGAATCGAATATGACAGGTGTTGTAAGATAAGGAAAAAGACTGAACAAGACCCTACTGAAATCGAGAATATCAGGATGTGAGCAGATATCTGAAAATCTGTAACAGATATGATTAGTATGGTACATTTCAGGTAAGTTAAAAAAAAAACAACATGTCATCTAGATCAAAACTTCTTATCTTGGAGTTGATGAATACATCAGGAGATTCATGACTTGGGGGGAGAATATACATATTTATATCTAAATTTCCACATACCTCTAGCTGAAATTTAACATGGCATTGTATTGTGAATGCAGGCAGTAAAGCACAGTGGTATTCACAGTGATGTGATTTTTATCAGCAAAAGAAATCATAGATATTTTTAATTCATTGTAACGATACAAAAATGTTTATGCGCATCCCTTTCTATAAAATACCTAGCTCTTTGAAACCCTGAGCATGAAAATAATAGTGTGTACTTTTTTAGAAACTATGGATAAGTGTTTGTGTTTATGGCCATCGTAACAAGCAAGCATCGCAGGACCTTGAGAAAGCTCTGTGACCTGCTGACAGAGGCTCCGGGGGAGGGAGGGAGAGATGTTTCTCAGGCCACACTCACGGAATCGGGGGAAGCACTGCACATGAAGCCCATAGGGGCTACAGAGAAGGGGTACACCACAGCAAATGTCCAGGACTCGGAGACTCAGAGACGTACAGTTCCCTGCCTAAGTATGTAGAGAGTATCCATTCCCTGACTTTCCTGCCTTGGTGATATACATCTCCCTTTCCTGATACCAGCCTCGCCCCCATGATCACAGGTGACTTTTCTTTGTGTGCAAGACCTTGTCTGCTGTCTTACATGGCGCCCTCCTGGGTTAGCTACTCCCTTCTGCCTGACATTGCAGTGATTCAGTTAGAGTCTACGTTAAGACCAGATTCCGTATGGAGTCTCAAATGACTCCCAGGGCCAACAAAGGTGCCTAGCACACAGTAGGTATTTGGTTAACATTTTTAGAGAACGTAGCATAAAGAATGTGCATTGCCTACGCATAGACAGCACCGAAATATTGTTATTGAGTTACTGTGCTGAGCCTTAGTTATCTGCTTGAAAACGTGCAGCTGGCCCTAACCGGCTTGGCTCAGTGGATAGAGCGTCGGCCTGCGGACTGAAAGGTCCCAGGTTCGATTCCGGTCAAGGGCATGTACCTTGGTTGCGGGCACATCCCCGGTGGGAGGTGTGCAGGAGGCAACTGATCAATGTTTCTCTCTCATCGATGTTTCTAACTCTCTATCCCACTCCCTCTCTGTAAAAAAATCAATAAAATATATTAAAAAAAAATAAAACGTGCAGCTGATTTCTGGGCCTTCTCTGTATTCTCCTTAAATTAGAGCCCCTTCTTCTAACAGCCAAGCTGGATGCGGAGCTACCATCCCAGGCCACCCTCCCTGCAGCATTAAGTCAGTGGGAAACCGAATCCCCTTGTTACGTTCTTACCTGCAATGCCGGTTTTATCACTTTAAAACCAGTGCCCTTTAACGTTTCAGCAGTAGTCACACACAGATATATACATGTGTATGTATTTATCTACATTAGTAAACTTAGTATTAAATGTTTTGACTTCCAAATGTAGCATCACTTGTTTTGGTACATGGTTAACAAAGCATTAATAACCTGGATAATATTTTGAAAATACAAACAAAAATAGACCATTGCATTAAAAAATATTTTGTTGTTGTTGAAAGTATTGCATATGTCCCCTTTATGTCTTCATTGACCTCTTCTAGCCCATCCTCTGCGCCCTGCCCCGACCCCAATCCCTCACCACCCTGTGTCTGCTCCCATGGGTTATGCATATACACATCCGAGTTCTTTAGTTGTTCTCTTCCCAACCACCCCCGCCTCCCCTCTGTGATTCAGATGTTGCATTTTTAAACTTTATTTTTTCAAAGGTTTTTGTGGTATTGAGGACTTGGAAATCAGGGCTTTTGTACTCAACAGTGAAGTGTTTGCAAGTGA
The DNA here is from genome assembly GCA_963924515.1 of Vespertilio murinus. Taxonomy (NCBI): domain Eukaryota; kingdom Metazoa; phylum Chordata; class Mammalia; order Chiroptera; family Vespertilionidae; genus Vespertilio; species Vespertilio murinus. Next base: position 8,531,763 of record OZ004709.1, read on the forward strand.
GAAAACAAAAGAGGAAACACAGAACAGGTGTTTTCTTATATTTTTAAAATTATATTTTCAGGGTTTAGTAAAATAGAAATTCAGAGAATGGAAAGGCCATCAGAAGGCTTTGAAGAGGGGAAAAGGGAATGATGTGGAAGGCATTTCAAGATGGGCGAAGGGGTATCGAAGCAGGATGATCCGGGTGGTGGGCGGTGGGCGGTGGGTGGTGGGCAGGACGGGGCTGCGGGCTTGCTGCAAAGGACCTGCTGGCATCTGACGGCGGGCTTCAGAGAGTGGAGGGAGCTCTGGGCTCAGGTGTGAGATGTCAGGTGCAATCTAGTCACAGATAAGTTCACATTGTTTTATGGGGACCCGGAGCCGGGAGAAGACAGAGGAGACATCAGGAGCAATGGCAGGAATTGCGCCAAAACTCTCCTTCGCAAGTAGACTCTGAAGAATTTAAAACTATGTCCATCTCTTGGGCTCTTTGGGTACCGATCTCCTGGAGTGAAGTCATATTTTCAGTTGAAAAGTCAGTTTCGTGGTAAGATATGAAAGGCGGGTTTTCTGAGGAGGCATCAAAGGGCCAGCACTGAGACTGGTGCACGTGGGGGAACCATAAAATGCTTCTGGACTCTAAGCATCTGACCTGGATTTTAGGACTAAATTTCCAAGTAGCGGTCTTAAAGTGAGGGGGATATATTTTCCCTCTTCATTTTGCCCAAGGCACTTGGCCCAAAGACTATAATAAAGAGCTACGGACTATAATAAAGAGCTTAGTAGCTGGCTAAGAAAGTAGGTCAGGTGCTTGGGAGATATCCAACACATTTAGCACATGTGATTAGGCAGATAGATGCATACATACATACATACATGTAAATACAGATATACATATAAATACGTACCATACATAGGTTATAGGTTAATTCTCTTTCAATAGCAAGAGATGACCTTGGAGTCTGGTGCTGATGAAACCACGTAAACCATCATATTGCCATCGTGTACTAATTGGTGCAGGGAGAGGGCGTAGGGGATGGAAGGAGAGAGCAAAGGAGAAGTGGCCTGCCTCCTCGCTCCTGTTACTGCAACTCACAGGCAAGGGCCCCCGCCGAGCTCCCTTGGCCGGCCCTGCCCACCATACTAAGTCCATCCCATCAAAGCCAACCTCAGCACAGATGCCACCCCGGCATCCAGCTGCCCTCTGATGTCACGGGATTCCACACTTCCTTGTCATCCCATCCCACGTTGTCCTCTGTTGCTAGGCACCCTGGCCAATCTTGTTATCCAGAGCTCCGGGGTCTGTTTCCCATGGGGACTGGAATGCAGAGTCTTTGGCTCAAATGCCCTGGTGGCCAGGCTAACCTTGGGGAGAAGCACTGTCGCCCCGGGCCTGTGAGCCCAAGGCCCTTCCTCCAGATGAAAAGACCACACCCTCACACACCAGCCGCCACTCAGGATGGGTAAGGAAACACATTTCCCCCCTTTAAAGCCATAAACAGACTCGAGGTGGTTATGATAAAGAGGAGTCCTGGATTTGGGGTTTTTGATTATGAAAAAGTCTCTTTAAAGAGAGAATAAAAAACCTTTCACATAGTCACCCAAAACGACACAATAGAAAACGTTGAATTTATCCTCCAATAATGTCTGCCCACTTCTTCATATTGAATCTCTCTAATTAAGACAACAAAAACTTCATTTTGGATTTTGATTTTTAAAATAGTGGCATGTGACAATTACTGATTCTTTCACTATTTATATTATAAAATTCGTGAATATATATTTGATGCAAATGAGTAAGTCACTCATTTGTTCATCATGAAAAAGACTTATTTACTCAGGAATGAAATATGTAAGGCTGTTGAATTTAGTTACCTTGGTAACATCTGGAGAGAGCTACTATGTCTAAAAATATTTTCTCCCTTATTCATTTACTGTTTGTATAGAAATTATAAATACATGACTTTCATTAAAGACTTTCCTGATAAATAGTAATGTTTATCTTCCCTGAAAAATGAATAACTCGTACACTGTTTATTAAATATTGATGTTGATTTCAGATTAAAGGAACAAATATCACATGTGTGAATATTAACTATAGTGGGTATTGGATTTGTTTCATGTTAATGTAGATTTTATTTTAAAATGTAACATTTCTTTGGGGTTATTTGTTATTTTACTATATTGATAAAATTTCTTACATGAAATGTTTAGTAATTTTTAAAGGATTTTAGTATAAGATGTTAAATCACATTTTTCTTCATAAATTAAATAATTGGACATGTATATGTCCATTATGCTTTTTTTTGGACTTCCTTGGAAAGGAATAACTTAATCCAAAATTATCTTTCATACTTTAGCCTAAGGATTTGACCTAACAAAAAATATGCACAATTTTTCAAATTACATATATGTAAATATACATACATATACATATATGTGTGTGTGTGTATATATATAATATATATATATATTCCCCAATTATTTGAAAAACCTTAGCTATTTCATTATTAAAAGGGTGTTTTTGATTTCTCAAACTAATAGTATGGAAAGTACAATTTCACGTTACTTATGACCAGTTTCCTTATATATGTTTTTGCTCCACATGCAGTCTTTTCTTGAGTGGATACATAAAAAGAATAATAGAATATTTGAACACATTTTAATTTTCCTCAAAATACTTTTATAAAACTTGTTGTAAAAGAGCATTTTACTGAAAATTAAACTGGAGATCTGGCTTCTCCTGTGTCTTGTCCAGCCCGCCCTCTGTCTCCCTGGCCCTCGCTGGCTTGTGCTGGTCCCCTCCTTCTCTGCACAGCCGCCGCTTTGGTCTGAGCTTCCCTTCAGCGATGCCGACCGGGGTGACGTGCAGATCTCTTAACGGGTCTCCCCAACTTCCACTCTGTTGCCTTCACCCAATTCTTATCAATTAGAGTAATCTCTTTAAAACATCATTTCCCACAATAAATTAAAGTCACTTCTACTGACTCTCAAGATGCATTCGAATTCTCTCAGACTCAAAACCTCCCATCACCTCCTCCTCCACATTTCCCCATATCTTTAAAATGGAATGTTGAATTATTCCATAATATTCTACTCATTCAATTGTGTCTTAAGCAAGTCTCCTTTTTCGGTAATGTATATCAAGTTTTTGCCATTGTAAACAGCACAGGCATAAATGTCTTCTTACTAGCACAGAAGTACACTCAGTGATTAAACTTCATATGCTTAAAATCCCAGACATGTAATGGCCAGAACGACATTTTTGAGCCTTTCTATGCGTTAGATGCATATTAAACACCCACAAAGCTTGAATCAACATTACCCCATTCGCGGGATAGACAGTGCTTTTATCAGAGCAATTTTACCAAATATGGGTGTTCTCACTGGAAAAACAAAAGCTATTTGCAAAATAACTGACAACTATCTTATTCTCTTTGCTTAAATTTACATTTTGGGATTGTTTGAGATTAAACTGTTTTCTCTGTTTTTCTCTCTTCTTTTTCTTATTTTTATTCACTTATTCTTGTGGCTAAATGTGCCTACCATATTAAAAGTAACAATGGAGTTTTACAAATTTATTCCTAAAGATAAATTACATTGTATGTAAAATTAAGCACAATGCCAAGCACATAGTAAGAGCTCCGTGATTGCTAGTTGAAGTAGAAACTGAATGGCACATTCCTTAAAATCAAAATGTTGTGTTTTTTTTTTCTTCTTTCCAACAGATGATTCCGCTGCAGAGAGCTTTAATGGCAATGAGACTGTGGGGCAAAGTTCAATTGCTTCAGGGGGAACACACAGCAGGGAGATGGGCGACTCCAGTGGGGATGGCAAAACTGGGCTGGACCAGGACCAGCAGCCACTGAACCTGAGCGACAGCCCCCTCTCGGCACAGCTCACCTCGGAGTACAGAACCGACGACCACAGCAGCGATGGGAAAAGCAAATACAAGAGTCTTCTAATTTCTGACCTCAAGATGGAACGGGAGGCGAGAGAAAATGGAAGCAAGGTAAGATCCTATTACGATTTTCATGGGCGTTTTTAATTTGGCCATGAAGGTCATAGAGAAATAGAGATGAAGATTGTTGTTTAAAAAAAAAAATCTAAAAATATTTTAAACAAGTCCTAGTAATATATTACCAAGAAATTTAATAACCACAGATATCACACGTCCCTTGTGAAGCAATACATTTAAGGAATAGCTGAGCAAAATGGATCGTGTCCCAGGAAAGGTTGTTGGTGTGCTTTCATATATGGAATTACTTGATTTAATGTTTCTCGTCTATGTAATCGTTTATGGGTCTGTGTCTCGGAGCGTGTGGAGCTCTGATTGTGAAAGTTAAGCTCTCAGGACACAATTTTCAACGATAAAACTCACTATCTGGCTTCTCCAAGATTAGACAGGTGGCTGTGGCCATAAAGTTTCCGTCCAAGCCTCTGGTTTACCTGAGAGACCTGAGGACTTTGGCCAGTCGGTTACTGCACGTTCCGAGGAGAATGTGGCCGTGTTCTAGAAGAAACGTGCAGGCTAAGTAAGTGCTCTGACAAGCAGCTCACCATGAACTGTGCTGAACAGAGGAGCATGCGCTCTTGGTTTGTACTCTCTCTGGCCTACTGGGCTCCGGTGACGCCTGCTCGGGGTGAGCGCCCCTGGGCCCACATGGCTCAGAACCCTGTGGGCCTCCACACGGTGGAGCAATGGACTTTAATTAGCTTTATGTGAATGAGGCTACAACATGGAATGGAAACTCTGGATGCTGGCTTTGCTTTTGGCTCTAATGGAGGCCCAGGACTGGCGTAAGGGGCAGGGGCTTTTACAACCTGAGGAATGTAACTCCACACACATAAAGCCCTCTACTGCATCTCATTCACCTAGGACAGTGGTTGGCAAACTCATTAATCATCAGAGTCACATATCAACAGTACAACAATTGAAATGTCTTTTGAGAGCCAACATCTTTAAACTTAAACTTTTTCTAAGGCCACTTTTTCAAAATAGACTCACCCTGGCCGTGGTGTTTTGTGGAAGAGCCACACTCAAGGGGCCAAAGAGCCACATGTGGCTCGCGAGCCGCAGTTTGCTGACCACTGTCTAGGGGGTCTTCTGAAAATGCTCATTAGGACCTCACTCCCACTGTGTCTGAGAGCTCAGGCCCATTACCTCCTCTTGCCGCAAAACGAGACCACCTTCTTATATCACACTCAAGAATAAACTCAAATGGATAAAGGACTTCAATGTTAGACTCAAAACCATAAAAATCCTGGAAGGAAATATAGGCAGTAAATCCCAGGCTATTTCTTGTAGCAATGCTTTCCCTGCTCCATCTCCTCAGGCAAGGGAAACAAACAAATGAATGAGACTCCTACTTCAAACAGAAAAGCTTTGGCACAGCAAAGGAAACTACCATCAAAATGTAAAGACAACCCACTGAATGGGGTTGAGTGAGGTATTGTGGAAGCAAACATGCAGGGCATTTCAAAACAGTGGTAAGTGGTTATTAAATGGAGCAACCCGTAGGGGAAGTGGTAGGGGTCTCCACTTGGACAGTAGCTAGGAAAGTTAATACTGAGTGGCATTCAAAACACATTGTCGATGAAACATTAGCCTAATTCGTGGGAAATTGGATTGTGGTAAACTGATCTTCATATCAGTTGTGAAGAGGACAATGTCTGGAATAGTTCGTAGTGTCTCCTTGCAATCTGAATCCATAAGCAGAGTCCTCCAGGGCCCCTGGCTTTCTGGTCTTACCCCAAGGCTCTCTGGTGAACTTGATGCTAAAGGTTTAATGCTTCTCTGTTCCGTCATTGCTGCCTTTTGTGGCTCTCAAGATTGTCCCATCAGTTCTGTGCCGATTTATAAAGTGACCCCACTATGAACTTCCGGCATTTTTCAGGCAAGTCTCTATTCTACCCTGGCGGACTATGAAAACTTAATTACATAGTATCTCTGAGAAGCATAGATTCTTGCAAGTTTGATATTGATTTATTTCATGGTTTTATTATGAATAATATAAAACAAAACTGATTATAAAGCCTTTTGAAAAACTAAACAGTGACTAGAAATTCTTGAAAAGAATAGCTGTGCAGGACTATGCCTTTGACTGATTGCTTATTACTATGCAAATTAACTTTCTAGACTAGCAGGGAATCATATTAACCAATCTAAAGAATAAATATATTGCATTGAGAGTTTAGGTGATATTTATTTTTATACACAATTTTAGAAGACAAGTAGCAACATTAGAGTTCAGAAGAAAAGTAGAAATGTTGATTAAATCTTGGAAAGTAAGTCTCACGAGGAAGTGTTAAGGGATTACTTATATGGAAAAAAGTAAGGTTAAGAATATACAAGCCCAGATGTAAATATGTTTTAAATTATTAATAAGGAAGAATAAAAACAAAACTAAAACACTAAGGGAGGAAATATAAAACTTTAAAACACTATTATTGCCCCCACCTCCCTTTTTTTTCTTAAATCCTCACTTGAGAATATTTTCCCATTGGTTTTTAGAGTGGGTGGGAGTGAGAGAGACAGAGCTAGAGAAACATTGATATGAGAAAGAGTGACAGAGAGAGAGAAACATCGACTGGTTGCCTTCTGCATGCCCTAACCAGGGCCAGGGATGGAGCCCAACCAAGGCACATGTCCTTGACTGAATCAAACCCGATCCTTCAATCCATGGGCCAATGCTCTATCCACTGAGCCAGACTGGCAAGGTCATCTTTTTAGTTTTCTTTTTTCCTTTTAGTATTTGTGACTCAGCTTCATTTTACTTAATATGGTAAAATATTCTGAATCAGTCTCCCCAAAGAATAATGTTTCAAGTGATAACTGTGGTGGGAAGGTGATTAATGTTGGAGAGTTAATGTGTCACCGTGGTTACTGCATACTTGGTTTTTGGCTTAGTTCCTAAGACCCTTTAATCTTCACTTTATTTAAATAATATTTTCTCATCGTGGTCCACGTGACATATAATCAATTAATCTTCCCTTTAAATTTTTACCAACGTGGATATTACCATTCAAATTAAAGTATGTGGAATATTTATCATAATTCCCATTAATAATTGCTAGTGATTTTATGTAGCTATAATGAACAGAAGTCCATTTTTTAGAATACTTCTTTGAAATATTTAGGTGTAATGAGGTTGCCTTTTAAAACAAGAAAAATGGATTCATGTTTGAAAGAGAGTCTTTGAAATAGTGTATTTGAAATAGTGAAATGTTGATCTTTGTTATGTGACTATTCCAGCTTATTATAATTTTAATTTGATGATTTTCAATGCTTAACTTTTTGGTGTTATATAGAGATTTTGGCTTAGATTTTTTTCAGGATAGAAACAACAGTATATACTCCACAAACGTGCATATTCTTGGTGCTAGAGTGAATGGGGGGAAAAGATCTCTGTCATTAAAAAGCTTATATTTTGCTTTGGTCATTGTTACACTGAATGGTCTTAGGTTTGATTCCTGGTCAAGGACACATACCTGGGCTGTAGGTTCATTCAATCCTGGCCCAAGGCACATGCAGAAGGCAAACCATACATATGTCTCTCTCACATCAATGTTTTTCTCTTTCCCCCTCCCTCCCTTTCACTCTCCCTAACATTCAATGGAAAAAATATCATTGAGTGAGGATTAACAACAACAACAACAACAACAAAAAGAACTTACAGACACACAAGTAAATAAGTGTATTATAATACAGAAATTAATTTGTATGTGGGATTCCCTTCTAGGCCTACTAACCATTTATTAGAAAGTTCCTGGTTTAATTATTTGAAATATTTTATTTCTTGATTTTCAGAGAGAAAGGATGGGAGTGAGATGGTGAGACAGAGAGAGAGAGGAACTTAGATTTGTTGTTCCGCTTACTTATGCATTCATTAGTTGATGCTTATATGCGCCCTGGTCTAGGATAGGCCTAGTCACCTTGGCATATTGGGAAGACACTCAAACCAACTGAGCTGCCCTACCAGGCCCATTTAACTTTTAATGTTTAAGTAAGAGGCAGCTTTTTGGCAAAAGGGAATGGGGAATTGTCAGTAAAGAGAACATTCAGGAGAAACCTGTCAACATTGAGGCTGGGAGTGGTAAGAGAGAACTCTGGAGAATTGGTCTGGGGCCATGGTTCCCAAACTGTGGCTCCTGAGCCACATGCGGCTCTTTGGCCCCTTGAGTGTGGCTCTTCCACAAAATACCACGGCCTGGGCGAGTCTATTTTGAAGAAGTGATGTTCAAAGAAGTTTAAGTTTTAAAAATTTGGCTCTCAAAAGAAATTTCAATGGTTGTACTGTTGATATTTGGCTCTGTGTGGACTAATGAGTTTGTGGACCACTGGTCTACTAGGGTAGGCTGTGACAGAATGCCTTTTACAACGTGAACTTGGCAGTTGAGAGGGATATACCTTAGGATGTAGGAGAGCAAACTAGCATTCTCAGATTGTGTTTTGGGGTCAATCATTGTGGCATTTGACATCTTTAAGTGGCATAGTAACAGGGGGGAGGAGGCTGCTGAAAGAGGACAGGGTCCTGACTTTGTGAGGTGGTGGTGGGGATAGAAATCCGGGTATAGCTTTAAAATATGGTAGAATGTTCCTTGCGCAGAACTGGAGTAAGTGGAGGTTGTGAAGGAAACTAACAGCCACAGGATATAGGATATCTCACTTCTCATATGACATGTCAATTGTAATAATAATGAACACTTGTATGATGCTTTCATATTTTGAACTCAAACCAACTCTGTGTGGTAAAGAGAGCAAATGTAATTACCAGCCTCATTTAAATAGAAGGACATAAAATCCCGGGCATAATAAGTCAGTTAAGTGGCAGCAGTTAAACAAGTCGTTAAGTAATCGAACCTGGTATGGAACCTGGTTCTGATTCTGTAGCTCCTGAGCGGTTCCCTTTCCCCCACTCCCTCCTCCACTTGCTGATGCTGTGAAAACCGGCCATCTCTACGGCCATATGGTAACTGAGCCCAGCAAAGCTATCAAGAGAGGCAGCGATCTGGTACAGTTAGTGGATAGGTCAGTGGCAAATACTTGCACTGACACTTCTTAGATAAATATTTCTTTTGCTCCGATAATTGGTATTACCCCAGGACTTACTGAAACTCATCAGTTTTGGCTCAAATTTTAGAAAAGAGTAAAAGAAGAAGAAGAAAAAAAAGGAGACAGAGAGCTTTATATTCCAACTTATCTTAATGTAATAGTTTAAAAATATAAAAAAATATTTGATGAGTCTTAATGTATATTCCTAAAGGCAATTATCTGTGGCTTCCTAATAGCATTTTTAAGGTGTGTTTTGATACGGAGACCTTAAGTTTAGCGGGGAGGGGGGAGTTGGGGTTAAGAAGAAATCTTGGATGAGGGAGTGAAAAAGAATAAGGTCCTAAACTTGGCGCCCAAAAGTAATAACGGGAGTTGGTAAAAGGTAAGATTTGTCACCAGGCGCTATTCTAAGGAGTAATTTTTATAATTCTTATAATCACCCCATGTAATTATGCTCAGTTATTATTCTAATTTTTTTACAAATGGGAAAGCTAAGACCTGCAGACATTACAAAATGCCTACACTAAGAATTTCTAGAATGTGGATTTCTGTAATTTCGCCATTATTTGAACTGCTACAGTATAGTCCGAGGACACAGGGTTGGTCTGACAATGAGCAGCAGCAAATTCAACTTGACGCCGAGATCCCCTCCACCCCCCAGCTGCTAATTTATGGCTCATACTTATTTGCTGACCCACAAGCCACCCTTAGCCCTAGCTGGTTTGATGCAGTGGATAGAGCGTCAACCTGCAGACTGAAGGGTTCCACATTTGATTCCAGTCAAGGGCACATGTCTGGGTTGTTGGTTCAATCCCCAGTAAAGGGGGGGGGGGGTGCAGGAGGCCGGCTTGATTCCCAGCAGGAGGCAATAGATCAATGATTCTCTCTCATCATTGATATTTCTCTCTCTCTCCCTTTCCCTTTCTCTCTGAAATCAATACAAATATATATATTATTGATATTTTACAGAGAGGAAGGGAGAGAGACAGAGAACTAGAAAAGTCGAGAGAGAAACATCCACCAGCTGCCTCTTGCACACCCCCTACCGGGGATGTGTCCACAACCAATGTACATGCCCTTGATCGGAATCGAACCTGGGACCTTTCAATCTGCAGACCGACGCTCTACCACTGAGCCAAACCGGTTTTGGCAATATGAATATATATTTTAAAAAACTATACTTATTATTTCTGTGACTTTGATCAAGTCTTTAACTTTTAAGCCTAAATACCTCATCAGTAAAAGAGGGATAATAGCACTTACCCTATAGGAAACTGTGAAGGTTAAATAAGACTGTGTGCATTTCTATAAACTCATATGCTTATGATGGTGGTGGTGATGGTGGTGGTGGTGGTGGTTATTGGCTTCAGAATTTGCAGCTTAGTTGAATCTTGCAAAGTAGTTCTAAATTTAAAAATATTTATTTTAATAGCCTACAAATCACTTAATGAGATTGGCAATTTGAAGAAGCATATTAATTTATTTCAACTGGTAAATACTAATTTCCTTTTATTCCTTCCTTTGTCCCCTTTTCCTTCCCATTATATTTATACATATTTTCCATGACTCTGGATGTAATTCATTCCCAGATGCATTTTTATAGGCATTTTTCTAGGACCTATTTCTGTAACTATATAACATGTACTCATAGAAATAAATCCCAGGATATCTTGCAATTTCTGCTTGTTAAAATCTTTGCTTATGCTGTTGGAATCTGTCCAATTCAAATGCCACTTCCTTCATGACACCAATCTGGTCACAGCAGCCAGGGGGAAAGATTCATGAGGAATGAGGACAATGTGGCGGGTGGTGGATTATGGGTGATAGGTTATAAGGGTGGTGGGTTGTAGGGTCACACACTAACGTGGTTTAGATGCATGAAGCTTACTCCCTATAAAACGTTTGCTAAAGGAAGAATACGCAGCCATGTGGAAATAAATCATTTTTATCTTATCCCACTCACTTTCTCATAACAGCATTTTCCTCAAATTGTTTGGCTTCCCCAAACTCCCCACTATGCACTTGACTGGGACCTTAATCTGGAATATGACCGTGCCCTGTTCCAGTTCAAATGTATATGCTCTTATCTCTCTGGGCCAGAGATTCTCCTTTGAAAATGTTACCATGAACAATGACTCAATTGAATGTGACACTGAAAACACAAACAACAAAATCAATAATCAACAAATGGGGCACCATGGAACTGAATGCTTCTGCACAGCAAACGAAACACTCAAAATGGAAAGGTTATCTACAGAAGGAGAGAAACATTTTAGAAGTCAGATATTGGATACAAGGTTAATATCCAAAACATATAAAGGGCTTATATAACTCAATAATAACAAATCTATTTTAAAAAGGGGAAACTAAATTGACCCCCCCCAAAAAAAAAGTCATCTAAATGACCAACAGGTTCATAAAAAGATACTCAAAGTTAGTCATCATCAGAATAATGCAAATCAAAACCATAATGAGATACAACCTCATACCTGTTAGAATACCTAGCATCAGAAAGACACAAGATAAGTGTGGGCAAGTATGTGGGGGATGGTAATGGGGGCAGGGTAAGGACATATATATAATGCCTTAATAAAAAAAATTAAAAACAAGCAAACAAACAAACAAAAACAAAGGGAACCCTCCCCTCTGTTAGTGAGAATGTAAATTGCTTCAGCCACTTTGGAAAACAATATAGAGGTTTCTCAAAAAATTAGGAATTGAGCTATATGATCCAGTAGTTCCACTTTTGGGTATATATTCCAAGGATATGAAAACAGCATATCAAAGAGGAATGTGCACTCTTTCGCAGTAGTCAAGATATGGAAACAACCTCCGTGCCTGTCAATGGAGAAATGGATAAATACAGTGCTATTTATTCATGTACACATACAATGGAATGTTACTCAGCCACGAGAAAAGACATCTTGCCATTTGAGACAACATGAATGGACCATGAGGACATTATGCTAGGTGAGAGAAGTTAGAGAAAGACAAATGCTTGTCTCATAAAATCAGAGCAAAACGATGGTTACCAGGGAATGAGGTGGGTGAGAGAGACAGATGTAGAGGATAAAGCTACAATGAGTTCTAGTACATTGAATATAGACAAGAAAGCATTATAATCATCAAACTTGCCAACAGACTAGATTTCAATTATTCCAGTCACTAAAAAGAAATGATAATTATGTGATATTATGGAGATGCTAATTATCACTACAATGGCAATCATATTGCACTATATAACTGTATCAAATTAACTCACCTACAACTCAAGTTTACACTATGTTTTATGCCAAATATATTTTAATTACAGAAAACAGTGACTGTTGAAACCAGTTTGGCTCAGTGAATAGAGCGTCGGCCTTCAGACTGAAGGGTCCCAGGTTCAATTCTGGTCAAGGGCATGTACCTTGGTTGCGGGCACATCCCCAGTAGGGGGTGTGCAGGAGGCTGCTGATCCGATGTTTCTCTCTCATCGATGTTTCTGACTATCTCTCTTCTTTCCTCTCTGTAAAAAATCAATAAAATATACATTTTAAAAAAAAGGAAACAGTGACTAAAATAAAGTAAATTTCCAATATGGTGATGAAAGAGAATAGAGTGATAGCAGGCTGGCAAAGGAGACATTTGGGGATTTATGAGGACTTTATTGTGATTCTCAAATGTGAAAATTTAAAGAAAACGAAGTAATTTTTATATCATTCTGATGTTTAAGACAAAATTTTTTGAGAATTAATTTTTAGAGCAGTTTTAAGTTCATAGCAAAATTAAGTGGGAGGTATAGAGATTTCCCATAGTCCCCCTGCCCCCACCCACGTGGCCTCCCCCATTACCAACATCTCCCACCAGAGTAGTGCATTTGTTACAATTGGTGAGCCTCTGTGGATACATCACAATTTCCTAAAGTCCAGAGTTCTCCTGAGGATTGTATGTGCAATGGACTCAGACAGATACAGACATATGTTCACCATTATGCTAATGCAGGCATCTTCACCGTCCTGCTTAAGACAAAGTTTTAAAAACCCAACTTAACCTGTGATGTTTATTTTCACATTTTCATTAACAAAACCATTATTCCTGGAGTTAGCCTTCTCATCTGAGGTGCCTTTATAGTGCTGAAGTAATTCAGCAAAACTAGTAGTATTTGGGGAGAACATTCCCGGGTCACAGTTATCCAGGTCATAAATAACCCTCAGTTCTGCTACAGGTAGGCTGCCCCCCTGGGGACTGTGGGGCTACAGAATTATTTCTGAAGGAGTCATCACATAACCACAAATCAAAGATAAAAATACACGAATGTCCATCTTCATGGGCAAACTCTTCTGTGCAAACACAAAGTAGGGATCCAGAGAAGGTTTCATGGAGGACTGGAAGCAGAAAGGTAGTTCCGATGAGCTAAGTTTGAGGAGGGGGAAATGCAGAGGAGAATAAAGTCACGAACGTTAAGAAGGCACCAGATGATCTGGGAGCACAGGGTTTGGATGGATGAAGGGTGCCTGAAAGCGAGCTGGGGGACTCTTTCCAGGCCCAGTTCTGGTGTGCTCCTTGGCTAGTGGCCCTGAGCATGGGGGACCGTGCAGGGATCTGAGCAGGAGAGGGATGCAGTGGGCCTGCGCCGTGGGCAGGAGGATGGAGGCCTCGGCCCACATGGGATGGTTGGAGGGCGCTAGAGAAGGAGGCACAGATGGCTTTGCCCTGGGGCAGCCACAAGGGCCTTTGCCAGGGCAGAGCAGTGCCAACCTGTTTTGGAATCATGGCATTTCAGGTGCTAGAGGGTCAGTGAGGGAGGCCTGGCTGGCAAGTGGAAATGTGAGGCCGACAGTGAGGAGAAAAACCGGGGAGGAAACAAGTAAGGGCTCATCCTCGGAGTGTCCACAGGCTGCCAACCAGGAAGCTACTAGCCAACGGACCCAAGCCAGAAAGCGGAACACCTGTCCCAGAGCACAGGGAGGGGAGGTGGTGGGTCCTTTTGAAGGGATGGGTCACTGTAAGAGGTAGGGAGAAGGAAGAGGGAAGGAGCCATTGACCTGGACTGACTTTCGTGATACGTACCAATGTCTGAATCACCCTGGTTAGTTGTCACCTGGTGATAGTCCTCCCCTGGTTGAAGATAGTCTCCCATGAGAGTAGGATCTTCTGTTTCATTTGGTGACTGTTCCTCCAGCCCTCAGAACAGCACCTGGCACATAATTAGTGCCCAGTAAATATTTGGTGAACAAAATAACTCATGTATTGTGAGAATAAAAGAGGCTAAAGAGTTGTGCTGATCTTATTGGACATTGTACATGACATAGTGTACATCAAACTCATGAGACAGCTATAGTGAGGTGTTGACAAGGAAGTATCCGTGACATAACTATGGTACTTATTTTTATTTTATCAAACACTTCTATGGTGCTTCTACAGACTAGGAATTGCTCTAACAAGTTTACTAATATTAACTCATCAATTATTAATGATGAATTATTATTCTGCCTTAGTAGTTCTCCAAGGAGATTTTGTTGTTGTTGTTGTTGTTGTTTATTTGATTTATAAAAGCCCAGTGCATGAATTCATGCATGGGTGAGGTCCCTTGGTTTGGCCAGTGATTGATGGGCGGAGAAGGGGGCCCACCGGAGGGAGGGACAGAGGGAAGTTGGCCAGCTGGTCCTGGGGAGGGACTGGGGGAGGTTGGCGGTGGCAGCACACTGACCACCAGGGGGAAGCTCCTTCATTGAGCATTGAGAAGTGATGCACAGTGTACCCATAGTTTGGTTGCTTAGCCTTTGGCTTCAGCAATTGAAAAAGCTGATTGCTCTAGCTAGTATGGCTCAGTGGATAGAGTGTTGGTCTGCGGACTGAAGGATCACAGGTTCAATTCTGGTCAAGGGCATATTCCTGGGTTGCAGGCTCAATCCCCAGTTTTTTTTCAATCTCCAGTTTGCAGGGAACATGCAAGAGACAGCCAATCAATGATTCTCTCTATCATTGATGTTTTTCTCTCTCTTCCTCTCCCTTCCTCTCTGAAATCAATAAAAATATATTTTTTTTAAAAAAGAAAAATGCTGAGCATAGAATGTCATTCACCAGCTGTGACTCTCCATAAACTAAATATTATAATGAGGCTCAGTGAATATCCTTAGGAGCTCTTTGCTGGGCCAGGCACTATTTATGAAAACACGTCCTTTTTGTCTGCTGCCATATATAAACTATTTACAGCCCTATAATAGATGCTGTAAAGTTATTTCTATATTGGTTTGGCTTCCAGCAAACTATCTCCATTGTTTTGTTTAAAGATGTTGTGTGTCATGAATTTTCAGTGCTTTTTCCTACCCAGCTGCTTCATAATTATTAACAGATGCCATCATCCATCTCACTAAGAAGCAATGTGGATTACAGCAAATCCCTTTAATGTCGGTAATCCGTTTATGCTTTAGGCCTTGATTCAGGATGACTTCTGCCATTGATTTTCACATCTACTCTAAATACTGCTGATGGGATTTCACAAATTGGACTCCATGCCATTGTCCACGGAAAGGGGAGATGGTGTATATAGGGTAGGGATTTTCAAAATAGTATTTTCCTGTAGCCTTTGATAGAATTCTGCTGTATAAAAGGCATATCCAGTGTGGTGTAGGTGGCTTCTGTTCCTTCCCCCTGGCACCATGGTCGGCAAACTGCGGCTCGAGAGCCACATGCGGCTCTTTGGCCCCTTGAGTGTGGCTCTTCCACAAAATACCACGGCCTGGGTGAGTCTATTTTGAAGTAGTGTTAGAAGTTCAAGTTTAAAAAATTTGGCTCTAAAGACATTTCAATCATTGTACTGTTGTTATCTGGCTCTGTTGACTAATGAGTTTGCCGACCACTGCCCTAGCATGCATGTGTAGCTACCTTGATTGGAGGTGACTCTGAGGAATTAATCTTACCTGCTCTTCAGCTGATTAAAGTCTCCATCATCCACTCAGGTGATTCTTTGTGGCTTCAAATCCATAGTTAGTGTTCGGTGGGTGCTTTTCCCACTTCAGTAATGCACAATGAGTCTGTCTCTCTCTCTCTCTCTCTCTCTCTCTCTCTCTCTCTCTCTCTCTCTCTCTTTCACACACACACACACACACACACACACACACACACACACACACAGAGGACTTCAGTGACTGAGAAAGGGCTGCCCCCTGCCAGTTCCTAACCCCACCTGTCTTGCCTTCGGTGCACAGGGCTACACTGTCTGGGCCATTTCCTAAAATGAGTCTCTTTCCCCAAATAAATAATCAAGATCCAAGTATCTTCTCATGCTTGAACATTTTATACTTCTGTCAGCCTTTGCTTGTTTTTCCTTCTTTATTTTCTTTTTTTTAATTGAACTTCTGGGGTGACATTAGTTTGCAAAACCATACACATTTCAAGTGTACAATTTACACACTGCATCGTGCATCCCTCACCCAAAGCAAAGTCTCTTTCCATTCCTATCCTCCAACCCCCATACTTGGCTCACCTCCACCTATCCCAACCCCTTTCCCTCTTCTGTCGTCCCTTGAAACTCTAGGCTTTCCACCTACATATGGTTTCTTGGGCACACCAAAGGAGGAGAGAGGAGAGGCCTAGCAGTACCCAGGGTGGGATAGGGGAGGGTGGAGAAATCATATTGACAATACCCACATTTCTGGCTAAGGGTAAGCTGTGCATCTCTTCTTAACTCTGTTCAGTGACGTCATGTTAGTAGCTTGATATTGGCCATAATAGGAGTATTCACACAACAGAAATCTGCAAGTGCTATCTATTGTGGTTCCACGCCCCTCCTCCTTCCCCACTGAATTGGTTGTTAGACTTCTACCAGCATTCTTTTGAATATACTAGTATGTATTTTATTTAGTGTTTTGCTGATGATGATGGGGAAAAATATAAGAAAATCAAAGCTTTTATTTTGCCTTCATTTATTCCTTTGTCAATGTTCCTCCTCCATGTAGATCCAAGTCTCCAATATATATTATTTGCTTCTTTGTCAAGAATTTATTTTAATATTTCTTGCAAAGCAGGTTTGTCACAAGAATTTTCCTCAATTTTTGTTTTTCTGAGGAAATCTTTATTTCTCCTTCACTTTTGAGGGATAATTTTCAAGATACAGAATTTGGGTTGGTGGGTTTTCTTTCTCTCAACACTTTAACTTATATTTCACTCCACTCTCTTCTTACCTGCATGGTTTCTAAGGAGTTGGATGTCATCCTTCTTTGTTCCTATATAGGTAAGGAGTTTTATTCCTCCGGTTTCTTTATCCTGGGTTTTCTGTAATTTGAAAAAAGATATACCTGTGTGTAGGTTTTTGGAGGCATTTATCCTTCATAGTTCTTGGAGCTATGGGATTTGTGGTTTAATGTCTGACATTGATTTGGGGAAATTATCAGTCATTGTTTTAAATAGTTCTTCTTTTTCTTTATTTTTTCTTTGAAAAAAATGTGTATGTTATACCTTTTGTAGTTTCCCCATAGTCCTTAGATATCCTGGGTTTGTTTATTTTTTTGCATTTTTTTTTGTCAATGTTCTCTGCTTTTCTGCTTTTGAGGAGTCTACTGGTACGACCTTTAGTTTAGAGATTTTGTTTTCCTCAGCTGTGGCCAACCTACTGGTAAGCATATCAAAAGCCGTTTTTATTTCTGTTACAGCTTTTTTTCTAGCACTTCTTTGTTTTGTTTATTTCCTCAGGACCTGTATCCCTCTCTTCAGTGCCCGTTCCTTCTTGCATTCGTGGTCATTAGTAAGAGTTTATTGTGCACCCACTGAAGAGAGTGTCTGTGACCTGGGGACACACACATGGATGAGGCACAGGGGTGTATTATCATAAAGCTGTTATATGGGGAGAAGGCAGCGACTGACTGTTCCCCACAGAGACTGGTTCTAATACTAGAATTTTCTTAAATGACAGGGAATTGGTTAGTGGCTACCTGATACCAGTTTTGGAAAAGAAAAATTTTGCTTATGGTTTCCAGAGACATCTCAAGAAATTACCCAAGTTCAGTTAGCCTTGCAATCAGCTCAATTAAGCTCTGTTTATATGACTAATTGGTTTTGTCTGTGCAGGGAATTTTCAAGGCTGGTCTCTGTGTTTTATTTTATTTTATTTTATTTTATTTTATTTTATTTTATTTTATTTTATTTTATTTTAACACTGTCTACTTTATCCATTAGATCCCTTAGCAGGTTAGTCATAGTTTCTTTCTTTCTTTCTTTCTTTCTTTCTTTCTTTCTTTCTTTCTTTCTTTCTTTCTTTTTTCATTTTTAAGTATTACAAATAGTACTTAGTACATATGTCTCCTTTTTTTCCCCCCAATTGACCTTCCCACAGTCTTCTCTACCCCTCAGCACATGCCTTCACCCACATCCCAGTGTCTTGCATCCACTGGTTATGCTTATAAGCATGCAAGTCCTTTGGTTGATCTAGTCATAGTTTCTTTTAAGAAATTCCCAGTCTATACCCAGCATCACTGCCATGTTTGATTCTGATGCTGTGTGCTCCCTCATGCGTGTTTTGGCTTTTGCTTTGCCTTGTGATGTTTCTGGGTAGCCAGTTCCAAAGCACTGGGTGAAGGTTGCTGCTGTGAGCAGGCCTTGGTGCTGAGATGCTGAGGTGTAGGGGGCAGGGAACCAGTCCCCAGGTTCATGATGAGGTCTGGGGCCTTTGGGGAGCCTGTGCCTCAGCTCAGAGCGGTGAACCTTACAAGTTTTTCTCATATTCCTCCTCTTCCTCCCTGGTGGGAGGGGCAGGACGCTGGAGTCAGGTGGCTCCTTCCTAGGGCGGCAGCGCTCTGATGATCCCCAGCAGGTGCTGAGAGGGGGCGGACCGGGCTCCTCCAATGAGCTCCTCATAGGCCCCCATTTCAGGAGCAGGCAGGGCTCTGACTCCTCTCATCAAGGCCCTGCCTCCTCTCCCTGCTCCTCTGCCTCCTGTGGGAGCCTTGGCCAAGCTCTTGGAGGCGATGCTCACAATATTGAGGGCGCCCTGGAATGGAGCCCCTGGAATGTCCAGCTCTCAGGGTTCTCAGCCCCGGACTCCAACAGCGGCGGGTCCCTTACTTCGGTGCCGGCTCCCCATCCTGGCTGGTGGGCCTCAGTTCTTCTGTGAGACCTGCAGGTAAGGGGGTCCCTACGGGGGATGGAAGGTGCAGCACGGGCTCTGTATCTGTTTGCATCCTCTCCTGAAGCCCATGGCCCTGTGACCCAGGCAGCCATCATAACGGTCTCCTCACACCTATTTCCCCCAGAACACGCCATGCAATCCCTCCAGATGGTTGTGTTGTTTTTCGGGGGGGGGGGGGGGGGGGCACACACAAAAGAGTGAAATTGTCTAGCTAGGCCTTTCTTCTTTAAGACATGCAGGATGTTGCATATTAATACCCAGCTAATATCCTAGGCTGGGGAATCATTTGAAGCATTTTACCACTTTTGTTGAATGAAGGATTTAAAAAACGAAACAAAAAAATGAGTGCTATTGGTTAATAAAATTATATAAGTTTCCGGGGCGCAATTCTATAATGCAGCATCTGCATGTGGTGGTGCTTGTCCCTACTCCATGTCAAACCTCCTGTCATCTCCTTTTATCCCCCCAAACCCTCTCCTACCCCTTCCCTCCGGTGAGCTCCATATGCTGTGTCCATGAGGGTGTGTGTTTTTTTCTTTGTGGTTAATCTCTTCACCTTTAAGGATTAAGGATTGATTTTTCTATAGAAAGTTAAGTAACAGTCGATAATTTGTAGGCATCTTAATCCTTATTAAAGTCATTGTCAAATCGACATCCTTCTGTTGTACCAACATATTGCAGATCACCCATCAAACAGCTTAGCTTCTACTTTCTAAATAAAAATGCCCCCTGTCCTTTCACAGTTCCCGAGTATATTACAAAGTGCTCAGTCTATAAGCTAGGAGCTTGGGGGGCGGGGAGGGGAAGGCATTAACTATTTCAGAGCAGTAAGACCCATTTCAGTAGCTGACACAGGTGATAACTGAGTTACTGGTGGTCAGTGAGGTCTGAAAGGTTGGCGACCGCTGAATACAGTTTCCTTTCAAACCTCTCTTAGGACAGGAAGAGTTGCACAGAGTAAACTAGGCCTACCGTTTTATTGCAGGGGGTTATGCCTTTAATTAAACCTGTGAGGAATCTGTGCAATAGCAATAATAAACTTAGTGGTTTAATTCCGGATTTCAAATTTAATTTTCATTTTACAAGTGCTTGTTTTCATAAAATATTAAGTATGTGATCTTTGCTGTTTGGACTTCCCTGTTTCCTGTCAATTGACTTTATTTATTCTGGTTAACAGCCCCTCCCAGTTGTAAAAGGAAACGATTATTTGTTATTCAGAAGTTACCAAAAGTGCATTAATATACATGGAATCAATAGATGAAATAGCTTTGCTGTTTTCAATAAATATCCCTTTCAAACTAAGAAGTATAAGGGAATATAACATAGTTTGTACTATGAAGATTTATAGCCCAATATTAGAAAGTATTTCCTATCAGACACACTTATTTTTTTATTGGTTTTATTATATTTTTGGCTTGAGAATAAAGTAGTGAACTGTGGTTGATTTGATCAAAGGCTCCTAACCAATCCCAGGGATTATTTATCTACACTCTACACCCAGTTTCCTGATCTGTAAAACCCAAGTGGTAAAAGCCATTGGCTCTGTGGCTCTCGGCTTTGGTCTGTGGTGCTGAGGCAAGTTGGTTTTCCTTTAAATCTGTCTGTATATTTCATACCTTCCCCAGCGTACACCAAAGATAGATGGCGGTTAGAATTTTGCCTAAAATCTGTTGAACATCAGCCTTTGCTGCAAAACTACAATGCTTGATTGCATTTTATTTCACCCAGTAATCTGTTATTTATTGTTTCTCTATAATAAAAAATATATATCAAGGAAGACTAAGATATGAGGAATTTTCAGTATTGGTCAAGAAGGAAAATGTGTGTAAAAGGAGATTTTTTTTAAAAATCAGGCATAACTGAGAGTAATAAACTATTGATAAACTAAAATTGCACCATTTTAAAGTGCACACAAAACTCTAAGTCTCAAGTAATCAAAATGTTGGAAGGTACAATATTTAGACACTCGATTAAATGCCTGCGTTTCATTTTCCTCGTTGGCCAGAGGGTAAATGCTGTATCACTAAGCAAACACTTTCAGATGCCTGAATTCCCTAGCTGTCAAAACATGCCTATAAAAATGACCTCTTGAGGTTTTACAATTGGTGCAACCACTTAGGATGGATTTGATTCTTAAAAAGAATTTTAAAAAGAATCATCTTAAAATTTTGATCATACTGTAGTCTTCACTTTAATCACTGGTTTGATGCATTATAGCATTTCTCTCCTGGAGGCATAATTTTCTTCAATCTGTCTTCATCTCACATATTCTTCATTGCCATGCTGTGAGGCAGGTACAATGTCATCCTCAGGTTGTCCCGAAGAACCTGAGACTTGGGCGAAACAAACCATTCAAGATCACACAGACAGCGATGAGGGAGGGAGAATTGAATTAACTTAAAGTTAACCCCTGGACAAATGTTGATAATTTGTAAAACCTTGAAGCCATATTACCTTTCTTCAGAGTTGATAAAAGTACAAAAATCACTTGATTTTTGTTGTGGATCTGTTGTGGGGTAGAACCCTGGGTTCAAAATAAGACCACCGGAGGCTGATAATTGATAAAAAAAAAAAAAAGCAGGCAAGGATTTATTGAACTGGCCAGGACGGCCGCGAGAGCACCACACGCAGGTGGACTCCACACAACCACACCGTTACAGGTGTAGCTAGCCCTTTTTAAAGGCTCCAACCACAGGAATTTTCCTTTGTTCTAAATCTTAAAGGCTAAAGACTGCATTCTAAAGACTGGGGTCAGCCCCCAGGGTCGTTCCCAGTCACATCCTGCTGGACATTGGAATGTGGCCCTATCTTGCGTTAGCTGAACTCAGTGGTTATTCTCCAAAGGTTAACTATAAAGGTTATCTGCAGTTTCTACCCCTCAAGCCACCGAGTCAGTGGGAATCAGTCTTCTGTATTTATGGTCCCAGGCACGGGAAAATTGCCTTAGCCTCTAGGTCTCCACCTGAAAGCTGAGGTAAATATCTTTGTGTTTACTCAGGTGCAGGAGCCAGACCAGAGGGCCCAAAACCCAAACAGCTGTCTTTACCAAAGTATTTTTGCCACTATATTTCAGATCTGGTTTGGGTTTTCCTTCTGATTTTTAATGATACAATTAACCAGCATTTTGGGAAGCTTGCAAATTCACTTCTGCCATCCCAGGAAAATATTTCTATGTAAGCTGCTGTGGTGTTCATATGGAGGTAAATTTCCCTGGAGGTATATTTCCCTTTATATTTGGGCCTATGGTAGTTGTAAGAGTGAAAATTGGATGAGGATTAAGCTTTCATTACATTCCTTCATAAATTATTGTGTATGGTGGATTTATTGTGATTTAATTTGTTGATGGGAAAAATACATTTTTGTTTCCCGATTGTGGAAGATGTGACCCTGTGGCAAGAAAATAGTTGGTGTATATTATCATGTATACTGCTACATTTTTTGCATGTGGATATCTAATTGTTCTAGCATCATTGTTGAAAAGATTATTCTCCATTGTTCCTTTGTCAACGATCAGTTGACTCTATTCATGTGGGTCTATTTCTGGATTTTCGTTCCATTGATTTATCTATTCTTTAATCAGTGCCATACTGTCTCATGTACTGTGGCTTTAGAGTAAATATTGAAGTTAGGAAGTGTCAGCCTTTCGACTTTGTTTTTATTCTTCAATGTTCTTTTGGGTCTTTCACCTGTCAATATACACTTTGGAATCAGTTAGTTGACATTAATGTAACAACTTGGGATTTTGATTGTGATTGTATTGATTCACTAGATCCAATTGGGAAGAACTGATTTCTTGACAATATTGAGTCTTCCTGTTAGTGAAAATGTAATCTCTTTCAATTATCTTTCAGTTTTTCTATTCATATAACTGATCTGTTTATGTGAGCTTTGATCTGTTGATGTGATGAACCACAATTGACTTGTGAATGTTCAACCAGCCTTGCACATATGGGGTAAATCCAGTTGGTCATGGTATACAAGTTTTTATACATTGTTGGATTCTGTTTGCTAATATTTTCTTAAAGACACTTGCATTTATGCTCATGAGAGATACTGTTTTGAAGTTTTCTTGTCGTGGTGTGTTTAATTTTGGTATTAGGGTAATTTTGAGCTCATACTAGTAGAGTGAATCCAGAAGAAGCCCCTCTGCTTCTGTCCTTCACGGGTGACTTATTTCATAAGTGTTTGATGGATTTCACCAGGGAGCCCATCTTGTTCTGATGCCTTCTGTTTTCAGAAGGGATTGACTCAATTTTAAAAGGCAAAGTCCTATTCAAATTTCCTGTTTCTTCCTGTGTGAGATCTTGCGGGTTGTTTCTTTCTGGGTTATGAAAATTGTAGATATAGTTGTTTGTAGCAACCCTGTATTATCCCTTTGATATCTATGAGTTTATAGTGATGTCACTTGTTTCATTTGTGATATTAGTAATTTTTGCTTTTTATTTTTTTAACTAGAGGCTTACATTGTTGACCAATATTTAAAAATAGCTGTTTTTTGCCGAGGTCAGTTTGGCTCAGTGGTAAAGCATCGGTCTGCGGACTGAAGGGTCCCGGGTTCGATTCTGGCCAAGGGCATGTACATTGGTTGCGGGCACATCCCCAGTGGGGGGTGTGCAAGAGGCAGCTGGTCGATGTTTCTCTCTCATCGACATTTCTGGCTCTCTATCTCTCTCCCTTCCTCTCTGTAAAATATCAATAAAATATATATTAAAATAAATAAAAAATAAAAATAGCTGTTTTTTTATTTCTTTTAATTTCTTTATTACTTTCCTGTTTTCAACTTTATTGATTTCTGTCTAATTTTTATTATTTCTTTCATCTGGTTACTTTGAGTATAGTTTGCTGCCCTTCAAGTTTTCCCAAGTGGAAGCTTCTTTGCTAATGTATACATTTAATGCTATAAAATTCCCTCTAAACACTGCTTTTGCTGCATCCCATACATTTTGATACATTTTCACATAGTTCAAAGTATTTTTGAACTTCTTTTGGGAGTTATTCTTTGACCTATGTGTTATTTAAAGGTGTGTTAGACGCTCTCCAAATACTTGGGAGATTTTCCAGGTAACTTTCTGTTTTCGATTTCTAGTTTATTTCCTTGGTGGTCCGAGAGGCTATGTTGTATGATTTCTTTGAAATGTGTGAAGGCACTCAATGGCCTAGAATGTGCTCTGTCTTGGTGAATGTTTCATGTGAGCTTGAAAAGAATGCATTCTGCTGCTGTTGAGCTTCCTGAAATTCATCAATTAATAATCAGGTTTTCCTACCCCAGTACTGGCTTCTGCTCCACTAAATCATGATTCTCTTTCTACCTGCTTGTCTCTCTGGGGTGCAGTAGTTCGCCCTCACTTCTCTGATAGATTGAGGAACAGTTGTGGATTTTTTTTCTTTTTCTTTTTCTTTTTTAACTTGTGGGAACTAGTTAATGTCTTTTAAAGCTGCTTAAGTGCTGGACCAGAAATCACCAAAAGCATTGTTAAATCTGACTGTACTCTGTACAGGAGTTGTTTAAAATTTTTGAGGTATTTACTAATTATAACTCAATAAAATTGCTTCATGAAAAGGAAGCTTAGAAACAATATCTAATAGAAACATAGACAATTTAATTAGATTAGGAGCTTTAAGTTCCTTCCCACAATTCTAAAATCAAAAGGCTTCTCAAAATTTTTTCTTTTAACTTAGATTGTGGAAACCTCATGTTTTGCAAAACCTTACCTAAATTGACGTGAAACTATTCATAGTCTTTATTTATGTTTTTATTTATTTTAGTGTAAATTATTCATATGATTTTCTGGAGAAATATGAAAATATTTTTGTGTGCTTCTGGGATATCTCAAACTCTGTAAGTTTATGCCTCACATGTTCTATCTAAATCCAAAGTAGTATAAGTCCCAAACATATCTAGGACCAAAGTTTTCAAATAAAAGATTATGAACTTGTAATAATATTTATTAATCTCAGAATTCGAGCTATTTTGTCAATAGTATGTTATTTTGCAATTAACTAGGCATGGAGTCAGACAATTTAATGAATGGGTTTAAAAAAGGTGAACAGACAATTTTATTTATAATTTTAAAGGATATGATTGTGCATGGCATATTATTTGAACATCAATAAACCTGCAATTTCAGTGAGATAACTGATTTAACATCTTATTAATAATTCATTTATTGGTTATCCAAGTCTTCTTGCCCTCTTATTCTATTGATTTCCCACCAAAGGAATATGTGAAGTTGATTTTGTTTTTAGTTTTGTCCTGGAGACCGAAGAACAGGCATGATATAATGTCCATTGAGCCTTGTTTTCAGACTTTACATTTTTTTTAAGTTCGTATGCTTTACATACAAAAAGCATTGCTCAACCACTACCACTGTACCTACTTTAAAAAGTAAATTTAAAAGGAAAAGAGTCTCAGGTTTCTGTTAGTCTTTATTTAATTTATAGTCATAGTTTGGATTCTCTCCTTTTCATACTACCATTAAAAGCCAACATTATCCAAGCAATAATCCATAAGCTTCTATTAAGCATGTATTGTATCCCTAGCACAAAGTGTTTACCGAACACTTGTTTGAATTAACAATTCACAAACCCAGAATATCTTGGGATGTTTACTGTGTATCAATAACCAGGCAATCAAAATTTTTCAAGAAATTTTATAAATTCTACAAAGAGCTTAATTTCTTGCAGCAGGGACAGAAAAGAACAGGGGGCCTTAAGTAAATAAATGTTGCTTCTGGAAGAGCAAAGGAGCTGTTAGTAGGGACTTCACTGATAGAGAACTACCAATGGAACGCTTCCTCTTATGACCCAAGGCTCCCTTTTGGCCGGGATTTCGCCATTTTTCAATTCTTACTCTAACTTCACAACATCCTTTGTAAGTACTAGTCGCATTCACTTTGACGAATACCTATGGCATCTCTAGAAAAGACAGAGAAGTCTAGTAGAGTAATTATTAGTTTTGGAGTAAGAAAATATGAGGAAAACACCACTAGGAAGATAGATAAAGATGCGGGTGACATTGGCCAGCTGCTCACATATCCAGTTTTCTTTCCGAGCACACTGCTAAACAGAATCTCCAAGTGTTCCTCATCCCTGTGATTGGGGTCTGGACAATAGGAGGTGAGTGGAGGTGAAATGTACCAGGCCCAGGGTGGGCCCATAGCAATCTCCCATTGATGGTCCTCCTTTCTTTCTCTACCGACTGGATGTAGAGGACTCTCAGGCCTTAGATTTCCACGGATGGAAGGAGCCTAGGTCCCTGGATTACCTCGTGAATGACCCTGACAGTAAGGGAAATAATTTGAACTTCCATCGGAAGGAGAATTGAATTGTGTTTGTTCACTGAAATTTGGAGGATCTTGTCAGTTATAGCAGGTAGCATTATATTGATCAATACAGTGATGAACATTTAAGGGTAGATTAAGTATGTCTCATAGTGTCCAAATAATCTCAAGCCAGAGGTTGTACGATTTAAATCTTGTGTTCTGT
Source organism: Vespertilio murinus (assembly GCA_963924515.1). Classification (NCBI taxonomy): domain Eukaryota; kingdom Metazoa; phylum Chordata; class Mammalia; order Chiroptera; family Vespertilionidae; genus Vespertilio; species Vespertilio murinus. The sequence goes on from OZ004709.1 coordinate 8,558,390, forward strand.
AACACCAAGATGTGGGTGGGCGGGCTTTGAAATGAGCCTGCAGGAGTTCAAATCACAGCTCCACCATTTTTCACTTTCTCACAAGTAAAATAAGTATCATAGTATTTCCTAATGGGATCCTTGTGAGAACACATTTCTATAAAGTATTAGGTACAGAACGGGAACATATTATGCCCAATATAAGTCTTAGTTATCCTTGTTCCTATTACTAATGATGTTACTATTATTTATGATGACTTAATTTTTAAAATAAGACAAATGAAACATTTAATCTGCACATTAAAAGCATTGTAATAATAAATAGCAGGTGTGGCCATTCTGTGTGTCAAACATCAGTTGTGTTGGGTTTTTTTTTAGTGTTTGATGGCTGGGCTGATGAAATTATTACTAAACATTGCTAAAATATTTATACAAAACCAGTCCCTTGAGAACAAAAATGGTAATGCCTCAAAACCACTCTAGTATGGCAGTCGTTTGTGTTGCTGGTGATGGAATTGATGGTTCACTTTGAAAGCTCACTTTAAATTCCAATTTCACTTTAAAAAGGAAAAAAAAGTTCTTCTAAAAAAATATGAGATATTATACCAAAATATAATAAATAGGGAATATGCTAATTGACCATCACTCCATCACTAAGATGGCTGCACCCACAGCTGAGGCCAAGTTTCCATAAGAAGCCTTAATGAGCAATCAGCAGGGACCCGAGGCTACACCCTCCCCCGCGAAGCTTGACAGGGGACCTCAAGGTGTGCTCCTTGTCCTGGTGCTGGGCTTGGGGACCTCAGGCTGCTCCCCCACCCCAGCGCCAGGCCGGGGGACCTCAGGCCATGCCCCCACAACCAGGTGGGTCTTGACAGGGGACTTCAGGCTGCACCCCTCCCCGGCACCAGTCCAGGGGACCTCTACCATACCCCCTGCCCGGAAGGGCTTGACAGGGGACCTAGGCTGTGCCCCCTTGCCTGGCTGGGCTTGACAGGGGACATTAGGTCGTGCCCCACACCCTGCAGAGCTTGATGGGGAGTCTCAAACCCCCAGTGCTGGGCTGGGGGAACTCAGGCCAAGCCCCTTCCCAGCGGGGCTTGAAGAAGGACCTGAGGCTGGCAGGGCTTGACAGGGGACCTCAAGGCACACCCCCCCACCCTGGTCTTGGGGGGGGGAACTTCAGGCCATGCCCCCCATCCTGGGGCCAGGCCAGGGGACCTGAGGCTATGCCCCCTGCCCAGCAGGGCTTGACAAGGGTGGGACTGGCCAGGTCTCGATCTAGCCTAATGGGGGTGTGGGTCGGCTGGGTCTGGGTCTCATGTGATTTTGAGGTGCATGTGGGTGGGAGGAGACTTGACTCTGGATTCCATGGTGAGCCCCAGACTGGTAGGAGGAAGGTTTTCATATACATTTTACTAATTTTCTTTCATCTCTGACACTTCCATTATAGAGAAAGGGCAAATAGCAATATTAAATGATTTCCTCTAATTAATCCCCTTTTAAAATGTGCACAAATTTCATGTACTGGGCCACTACCATAGTAGCAAAATAAGGCTTCTGGAGAAAATACACTAATGATTTCTGTAATTTTTTTTTTTGGTCTTTTAAAAAATACTTGAAGAAAATCTAATTGATGTTCATCAAAGAAGATCTGATGCCTACATTTCCCTTTTATTATTTTAGTTGTAGAACTTAACTGAAATGTTAGAAGATGAACTTTGCCATTGGGGGATTTCTCCTTCAGAGTGATGGGTTAATGTCTTCAGTAGCTGTTTTTGAGACTTTGGAAGAACAGTTAAATCGGGAGTGCAGACTTTAGCTCACTGGGTTGCAAGACTTCTCTGTTGTCAGCGTGTCCCAATCTTGTGATAAAAGAAAAACCAGTGTCCCTGACAACATCTGTCTCGAGAAGCTGAAAGAGCATATCCTTTGTTGGATTCTTCTCTCAAAAGTAGTGTAATCATAGGAGCTTAGAATTGAAAGAAACTTTCAATGTCACTCCTAGCACACATTTCTGTCATCATTTGTATAATAAAAATAAAAGCCTTGACAAATTGGCTCAAATGTATAACTCTCTCAGGAGCAATTCTTTCACACAGAAATACACAGTAACTTCAGATAAAACGCATCGCTCTTGACTTACAGCTTCTGTGTCTAAGTGGAATCTGTTGAATAATGGGCAATTGTTTTTTTCCTCGGGAGGAGAAACTTCAGTAACCATTTAGTACACCAGGCATGTGTGCCAGGAGACTGCCTGAGAAGCAGTCATTCTGAACCCACTTCAGAATGTGGCTTAGACTCTCACTGGCCCCCTGTTCCATCGGCATTATGTAGCCCATCCAATGTCTGTCTGTGTCTGTCTGTCTGTCTCTCTCTCTCTCTCTCTCTCTCTCTCTCTCTCTCTCTCTCTCTGCTTTGAATTGTGTACTAAGATTTTTGTTGTCTGTTTATAGTGTTGAATCTCTCCGTATGATTCCATTGCATCCTCCAAAACTGCTTCTCATAAATGACTTTCACTCATAAAGGTCTTTGGTCCCTTTTGTAACCTGACTTGTTTCCCTGTTGAGTGTTCAGTGTCGTTTGTATATTTTGGATTGCAGTCCTTTATCAGACGTGTCTTTAGCAAATCTCTTCTCCCAGTCTGTGGCTTGTCTTCTTTCCATTTTTAAGACACACTAGTTTTGTAGAAAATGGAAAACTAGTCTTGAGTGGCAAGTCTGTGGAGAGCAAGTCCTGGATGGTGTGAGGAGAAACGTGGGAGGATGTCTGTCTCAGTCTAGCTTGAAGGAAAGTGCACATGAACACGAGAAGAAAAGGAGAGAGCAGCCCTAGCTGGTTTGGCTCAGTGGATAGAGCATGGGCCTTTGGACTCAAGGGTCCCAGGTTTGATTCTGGTCAAGGGCATGTACCTTGTTTGAGGGCTCATCCCCAGTGTGGGGTGTGCAGGAAGCAGATGATCAATGTTTCTCTCTCATTGATGTTTCTAACTCTCTATCCTTCTCCCTTCCTTCTCTGTAAAAAATAATAATAATAATAAAATATATTTTTTAAAAAGAAAAGGAGAGAGCAATGGAGTTGTTTACTTCTATGTTAAAGGCCATCGCATAGTTATGATGAGTTCACAGTGTAGCAAAGGATCAAATATGGACCGAGGTATAAGTGGGGATCTTTGTAGAAAGGGAAATTAATGTGATTGGCCTTGAAAGCCAGTTAGGTCTTCCCCAGTGAGAGAGGCAAGAAATGAAACTCCACTTGAGAAACAGAATTCAGAGGGTTTTTGTTTTTTTAACCATTTTAGTTTACATGTAAAGGATCATTAGTCTATATGGATTATGCTTTAGATTGAGAGCCTGAATGTTTCAAATACATTAAGGAAGAGCTTTGTTTACATGAAGAGATTAGGACTATACATCCTTTGTGATTTCAGCTGATCCTGTTTGGAGCAGATGACGGGTTGTGTCTCATAGGGTGTGTAGAAAGAGTAAATTAGCTTGGCGTATTTGAATGCAGATAAGTGCATTATAACATTTTCCAAATATTGCACATTGCCGTTTAAAAACATTCTACACGGAGTATTTCTCAAACCTATGGAATATTTGCCTTGTATTTTATTAGGTAATTCCACCTTCTTAATGTTTTGAACTAAAAAAATATTCTGGATTTTTAACTTCATTTTGAGATCAGATATCTATTCTAGCTTTACAGTTTCTCCTCTTGTTATACAATTAAATCTGTGTGATCCTTAAAGCATACTACACATATGTTAACATTTCACAGGAATTTTTTTGAATACCGTTGATTTAAAATTCGCGTTGTCAAGGTCTTCCAGAGGGATTTGACTTTATGGATAGATTTGAGGGAAGCTGCTGCTGTTTACAGATATTGTTATCTGTGTATCAGGAGCCACTTGTGTATCTAAATTGGTATGTGTGAAATCTGCCTCATTACTCAGGCCTTACAGAGATTGATTTCTGTGCCACTCCAGACTCAATTACAAGAGACTAAAACTCAGATTTAATCAAAATGAAAGGGGGGTGGGGCATGGAGGATGTATTTCATCATACATCCGAAGAGAGTGTTTAGGTTAACTTCAAGCACAGTGGACTCTAGATGTCCGGATGAGGTTCTGCTTAGCTTCTACTGGACTCGGCTGGATTTCAGTTCCAGGCAAGTTTGGTGTGCTTTTTCACTGAGAGGGGAAAGTGAGGCACACGCATAAGGTAGAGAAGGTTGTTGCCCGTGGGACTGCCGCTTTCACGTGGTGAAAAGCAAAAGCCGTTTCTCAAAGGACACGCTGCTGGGCTGACCGAGAAGCGGGTTGGCCTTCGGTACCACGACCCGTTTGGGAACCTTGTCTTGGTTGGCCTTCGTCGTCTCTTACGCATTAGGAGGCACAAAGCGCGGCACATCATTAGGAGGAATCCTGGCTCCTTGTTCTCTAATCCAAAACCAGATGCCATCCTGAGACACAGACAATTTATAAGCTAAGCCGATAGCATGTGCCGTCATACAAATCACAGGCCTGGCCTCCACAATGTTTTGTCTAGTCCTTGTGGGGCGAGCCAGCTGAGCACGCCCACCCCTGAACTTCCTTATCCATTTGAAGAAGACGGACGCAGTGAGGCCAGCTCAGCATCGAGGTTATTTCCATGGTGGAGAACACGTGCCTCCATGGATCTCTTGCAAAACTGAGTGCAGGCTGGTTTTCCTTTCCTTTTCTTTGGAATAGGGACAGTGAATGAAAATAGCAGTTGCGCTCAGAAAGCTGAATCCACCTGCCTTCACCTGCCCCCCTCCCAGTGTCTTGTATCCATTGGCTATGTTTGTACACAGGCATACAGGTCCTTCGGTTGATCTCTTACAGCACCATCCCCCCCCCCCTCTCTTGCCTTCCCGCTATAGTTTGACAGTCTTTTCAATGGTTCTTTATCTCTATAACTATTTTTCCCATTTCTTTTCATATATGATTTTTCACAGAGAGGAAGGGAGAGGGACAGAGTTAGAAACATCGATGAGAGAGAAACATTGATCCGCTGCCTCCTGCACACCCCCTACTGGGGATGTGCCCTCAACCAAGGTACATGCCCTTGACCGGAATTGAACTTGGGACCTTCCAGTCCGCAGGCCGACGCTCTATCCACTGAGCCAAACAGGTTTCGGCCCCATTTCTTTTCTTTAACAAATCTTACAACTGCAGACTAGAAATAAACATATAATAAGAAAGAAAAAAAAAACATTTGAGTCCCAGTTTCAATGTCCAGCAATAAAACTTGGTGCCAAGATGGGAATATTCCAAGGGGCTACTGAGCCCTTGAAACGTGACTTGGTGTGACTGGGGAAATGCTTTGTTCATTAAGTTTTCATTCATTTTCATTTAACTTAGAATAGCCACAGCTCCTGAACTGATCAACTCATTTAAGCAGGACGTTCTTTGAGAGACAGCTAACATCCCAGCGTCAAACCCTTACGTCTGAGTGTGGGCAGCGAACGTAACCGGGCCGTCTCCTCCTCTGCTCTCTCCCCAGTCCCCTGCACACAGCTACTCCAGCTACGACTCCAGCAAGCCCGAGGGCGGGGAGCGGGGGGCCGAGGACCTGTCCCTGCCCCGGGGCGACGAGGACGAGGATGAGCACGAGGACCACGACGATGCCGAGAAGGTGGCCGAGACGGACGGCGTGGAGGCCGAGCGGCTGAAGGCTTTCAACGTGAGTCCCCCCGAGGCCGCCCCGACGGCTCGCTCTCACCGCATCGCGCTCATGTTGCCTGCTGGTACCTGTGGATACTGTAGAGATGTGTCTGTTTGACTGGCAGAGCGATGTAAAAGTACACGAAGCACTCTCTTTGCCAACCAGACACCAGAACTGCTGTGTGTTTTGCTTAGAATGTCAGGCCCGACGTGGCCGGCCCCTGGCGTGTTGTGTGAGTATCATGTCTCCCCAGGGGTGAGGAGCACGTGGCCCGTCATCAGTGGTCCTCCTGCTTGCCCATCGTGTCTCATGCTGCATGACAGAGTCTGTGGTGTGTGTTCAGAGACCAGTACCCTGCAGAGTAGCCAAGTGGCGGCCGCACTGTATTTCTCTCTAACAGTTTTATGAGGCCCTTCATCGTCGCAGTCTGCTGTGGCCTCCTGTTTGTTTGTTTTTTCTACATGATAGTCTATACTTTTCTGTCTGTCTGTGTGTGTCTGTCCGCCTTTTTCTCTCTCTCTCCACCACCCCCTCTTTTTTAAATCCAACCATGGAGAAAGTCTTTAAAGGGTGTTTGCTTTAAAATTTTTGGCTTTCCATTGCAAAGTTCTCCAGCGACCAAACCACAAAAAAAACCAAGAGTCTTTTCCTACCCGTGATCAAGACAGGAAGCAAGGAACAGCGGAGAGCAGCCCTCCAAACCCTTCTCCTCTGTCTCCCTCTTGCCAACAGATGTTTGTCAGGCTGTTTGTAGATGAAAACTTGGACCGAATGGTCCCAATCTCTAAGCAGCCCAAAGAAAAGATCCAGGCTATCATTGACTCATGCAGGCGACAATTCCCTGAGTACCAAGAGCGTGCCCGAAAGCGCATCCGTACTTACCTCAAGTCCTGCAGGCGGATGAAAAGAAGTGGTTTTGAGATGGTGAGTTCTGAATGAAAACACAGCCCTAGATTCCATCCAAATCCCACCTGTAAACCATGACACTATTTATTTTTTCATCCTAGTGTCTTTTTTTATTTATTTTTCCATAATGTCAGGTCACAGGGGTTCTGTTTGCTCGTTTGTCCCCCCCCCCCACTTCTCCTCTTCATCTTCCTGAAGAATTTTTATCCCTCGTTTATTCAACCAGAAGCACCAGGTGAGCCAGAGCTCACAGGCCCACGTGCCATAGACAATGAGGGTCATGTGAGTCTAATGCCATGAGAACCAGTATCTCATTCACGTTTGTTGCTTTCTGTTACACTGACGTGGAGATGAGGAGGGGCATGCGTTGAGGCTTTGGGTGGCCTGGGAGAAGGGCCCCCTGTTGAATGGGAGGAAGTGGATGGCTCCATCTAAGGAACACCCTTCTCGTGCCAGCGCTTAGCAGAGAGCAAGCCTTGAAAATGGCCATCGGGGGTGGAGACCCTCGTGTGAAAAATAAGGCTTCGTTGTGCTCAGCATCTGTGTGCTTGTGGGTGAGAGCATGAGCTTTGATTTTCGGCTGGGCTATATACATGGGTGAGCTTATGCCGAGGTTAGATTACTTATGGGTGGAAATCAGATACCGATGTTTCCTTTGTTTTCAACTTGATTATAATTCACCTTGCTCTCTGAATGTACCCTTATAGATCATGCATGTGTTTACAGCCTGTGCGTGTGTGTGTGTGTGTGTGTGTGTGTGTGTGTGTGTTTTAATTTTTTTAATTTTATGTAAGCAGAAATGTATTGGGAATTTTCTAAAATCCATTTTTTTCCCTCTCTCGGCTCCATAAAAGCCAAAATGGGGGTGTTTGTGATCCTGCCTCTCTCTCTTCGGTGTGATGGGCCAGGAGCCGGGGTGGCTAGGAAAGGTTTCAGAGGATGTCGTATCTGAGAAATCATTTTTTAGATGTAAATGAAATGACACAATAACAAATCCGCCATCTATCAAATTTTTTGCATTGGCTAGTGAACATATCATGGATATTTTTTTAAGAAAGGACTGTCCTTATGGAGAAGCAGTGGTCTGCCTGGATGGGAGAGAGCACGGGTTTGAACCCAGGAAGCCTGGCTTGGAGTTCAGATACAGCACTTCGTAGCTGGGTGGCTCTGGCAAGCTGCCTCCACGACCTGTGTCAGACACCTCTCTGAGATGACACCAATTCCTAATTTATAAAGTTCTGGGAATTCTGTCCACTGGCACATGTAAAGCTCTGGGAGCCATTTCTGACCCACAGTCACCACTAAATAAAATCTTAACTCTGAGAACATTACCAAATATTTTTAAATCATCATCTGAGAAAAGCTTCCATTATACACACATAGCATCCTCCATGTAGGTAGTTGCTTGCTTCTCAGAATAACTACATTAAAATTAGAGGCATGATGTATCAGCCATTTTAAAATAAGAATGGCAAAACTGTGCCTGATCAAATTAAATTATTACAAGCAAAGGTGATGTGGTATAAAAGACTAGAGACACTTGGGGGGGGAGCTATTTTCCCCATTATTGAATTATTTAAAAATTATCATAATTTACCCAATAGGAGAGAGATAACAAACAAAAAGGATATCTAAGCAGGTGTAAAATCCCAGAATCCTGGCATTGACATTGGATCTGGCTCAGGAGCACTAAGCAGTTGATGTGAAATTCCAGTTAAAACTATGTCTCACTCAGAGTACAAAGTATATAACATGGCTTCCTTTTTCAATTACAAGAAAGATAATACTATATATCACTATTTTTTTTTATTTTAACAGCATCTGACATTACTCTTTCTTCCTAATCATTTGATGTTTAGAGATTATTTTCTTTGATAAAATTTATTATTTTTCACAGTATAAATGTTTTATTAATCATTATTTTAGAGCAAAATAATTGTCATGTAGAACTCTTATTTTCTCTAAGGCATATTTGAGACATTCGTGGGATTTTTTTATTGTATTTTTTATTTTCATGGACATCTGTTGTAAACCTCGCACTATACATAGAGGACAAAAAGTTGACTATTTGAAAGTCAAGTGGTTTTATAAAGGAATCTTATGCTGTACATAAATGCTACTAAATTTGAATGTAATCATTTCATTCACTCTGTTTAATAGACTAGAGGTCCAGTGCATGAAATTCTTGCACAGGTTGGGGGTGTCCCTCAGCCCAGCCTGCACCATCTCCAATCTAGAACCCCTTGAGGGATATCTGATCACCCATTTAAGCCTGACCCCACTGGCAGTTGGATATCCCTCTCACAATCCAGGACTGCTGGCTCACAACCGCTTGTCTGCCTCTGCCTGATTGTCCATAACTGCTTCTGCCTGCCAGCCTGATAACCCCCTAGCCACTCCTCTGCCAGCCTGAATAATGCCTAACTGCTCCCTACCTGGCCCAATTGCCCCCAACTACCCTCCCTTACTGACCTTTTCACTTCTAACTTCCCTCCCCTGCTGACCTGTTCACCCCCAACTGCCCTTTCCCGGCAATCCTGGCCTCCTTCAACTGCCCTCCCCTGCAGTCCTAAGTCCCCCCAAATGCCCTCCTTTGCTGGCCTGGTCTCCCCCAACTGCCCTCTTCTGCTGGCCTGGTCACCCCTAACTGTCCACAACTACCCTCCCCTGCTGACCATCTTGTGTCCACATGGGGGCAGCCATCTTTGACCACATGGGGCAGCCATCTTATGTCATGGAGTGACGGTCATTTTGCATATTACTCTTTTATTAGATAGGATATATAATGCACATAACATTATACAGCATAATAAGGAGAAGTTCAAGAGATGTCTGACCTGTGAATTAGGAAAATATGTTTCTTGATTAGTATGATTCATTGAGGTACAAGTTGTGGGAAGTGAAATGCTTAAGTAATACAAGGTCTAATTTAATTAAATACTAAATGAACAACACGGATGCAAATTGCTATTGCAGTTTAGCCCATTTTTTATGCATTACTCAGCAATGTACTCCTGGCAATAACAAATTAGACCTGCCATCTACTTGTCACTTGGAAGTTTGATTTGTTTTATGTGTCACTTCATTGACATGGAGTGTGGGGAGGATCCTGTGTCACTTGAATAGTCGTTCATCTATAACAGGGAGGAAAATGCATGAGCAGGACAGAGAGGAATCACAGCTAAGTATTGCTCACGAACACTGTGGCCATCATAACGGTTAAATTTGATATAATACCAACAGGTATCTTTTTAAAATGGAAGAACTCTAAACAAAAAATTATTTTTCTGTTGTGTTTAGTATAGGTAGACGTGAAGAAAATGTATCGTTTACAGTCTGTGATTATTTTCACATGCAAATTATTCTCTCTCATTACAAGCCAACGAGGCAACCTGAAGTTTTTTTGGCATTTTTTATGATGGAATGTTAAGTGTAGAATTATTTGGTAGGGGATTCTGTGTTGTAAAATGGAAGGGGCATTCAGTAAACCTAGCTCTTCGGTTACTTGGATGTCTAAACCAGGAGACTCCTTAAGTAGAGTGAAATATTGAATTACATGTTTCCTGCTGACTTTAAGAAATTCAAAGAAGCATTCCCATAGAAGTGCATTAGCACAGCATATTTTGGTACTCTCCTTGAGCATCTTGGCACTCGTTTTGACTAATTTTCTGCTGTCATTAATACAAAATCTATTCATGTTTAATTATTCGGCACTATCCCTCAAGGATTTACACTTCAACACAAATACTTTCAATGGACTGCCTATAATAATTCAAGTTCAGATTTATGCATTTTTATTTCACTGGGATTATGAAGACCCCCACAGATCTTGATTGCTTAAGCAGCCAAAATTTCTGTCATCACAATAAGTATTTTCTATAGTGCATGAGGTATAATAACTGCATTATGTCACTTTTCTACACATGCTTCACATTTTTACCAATTCATTGTTAACAGACATCCCAACTCATAAAATCCTCCGTGTTGAATGTCAAAGGGTATGTTTTGTGAAAAATCTAATAAGCTTGATCCAAAATACTGTCTTAGTTTTCATTAACTTTTAAAGATGCCACAAGTTAAACACCCACTCACCTAATCCTTAGACAGAAATATTAAGTGGTTATGGATTCTGCTGTGTAGCTTTGGTAGACTACTTCAGCTACTTTTTGTGAAGGATATTTGTTGACTGTTCCAGAAAAGAAATGCATTTCTTTAGGGCGTCCTGAGCCCGAATTCAAAGAGCACCTATCAAAAATAAGCTCCTAGAGACAAAGCTTTATACAAAGGTGGGGTTGGCCCACACCTGAGTGTCACCCATGTCACCTAATCTGATGTCTCTTTTTGTTTTCTGAGTGTGCACTGTGAGAGACGCACCCTGCTGCATAGGTTTAATGCAAGTTCAAGTGAAAATATTTAGGTGAGATGATCTCCTAAGACTCTCAGTCCTTCATTCCTCCTGTACCTCAAATTTTGCCACTGTACCAAGTTCTACCAGATATTTTAGTTTAAAAAAACACACAAAGCAAACAGATATCCTAGATATTTGAATCCATAAATCTCAGCCTCTTGAAAAATGACCTCTTTGCTTGCATTTTAATATGCAAGTGACTATGTCTGTTTGAAGGAATAAGTCTCTTGCAATTACGTGGTAAATTTTTGCCAAGGACATTGTCCTTGAAGTAACTCAGGGCCCATTGCAAATGATTTTATTTCCAGAAACTTCTAGAAGGAAAAGCAAGGATCAGAATTTGCTTTTAATTCAGTTTCCCTGATATTAGATGCATTGCAAAAGCTACAGTGACATTTGCTATTCCTTCTTTAGCAAATAGAGATGTTATAAGAAATTAATTAGAGTGCTTCTTTAAACTAAAATTTTGATCAGAAATATACCCCGTCCTACATACAAAAGCTTGATTAAAAACATTATAAACCTGCATAGCCAGGATTACTTAGAATCTTCCTCCATCAACCATCTCAGCTCTTCCCCATTTTCAGTTTTCCTTTTTCACTGAGAGGGAAATTTCTTCTCTTCTGTGAAATAAAGTTTTCAGATTCCAAGGAAATAATTAAGCTCATAACTTCTCTTTCACAGCCTGAGTCCAGCTTTCTTTGCTAGATCTTCTCAAAGATTATTTCACACTCAAAGATCAGACCTATCACCACCAACTCCCTTGATCATCCCTCACATTGAAATTCTGGTTACCATAATGAATTAGTTCCTAGGAAGATTATATGACTACTTTGGTACCAAACACAAAGGTTGAATCCTCAACTCAATCAGCCCCATTTTCTTGAGACTCTTATTTCTGTCCCTCCCTTTAAAAAAAAGATTTAAATTTTATTTTGGGCACTTTCAAAGATCTGGGCTTGGCAGTGAACAGCATATGACCCTGCCCGTAGTTACAGAAGTCTTCACTATATGCTGTATTTCACTCTCAAAATAGAATTCCAGACATCTATAAAGCTTTAGTATTTCATTCCAAATGTCAGCCAGACATTTGACAAATGTACTGATATATTTTCACTGAACTCTTTATATTCTCTGTCACCCATCATTTTCACTGATATTCTAACTTATTCCACCTTATCTGCTCTGTCACTGGTAAATTCCTCTTGAGTTGCCTATTTCTGGTACTAAGTCCACTGTTGTCATTTAATCAGTGTTCATAAACTTGAGGTGAGGTTTGACTGTTGATTATACTTATGGCTTACATCCTACCACCCACTGAATTCTGTTTATTCTTCCTTTGCTGAGTTTCAAATCAGCCCCATAATTTTGAATTTTATCTGCTATCATTTTCATTCTAGTCCTTCCTAACTCATACCTATATTCTTGTATAGTTCTTTTTATTAAAAAAAATAATTGATTTCTAAAGAGAGAGAGAGAGAAGAGAGAAACATCCATGCAAGAGCAGAACATCGACTTGCTGTCTCCTGCACACCCCATACTAGGGATTGAACCCATCACCGGGGCATGCATGTGCCCTGACCAGGAATCAAACCGTAAACCTTCTGGTACATGGGGTGACGCCCAATCAACTGAGCCACACTGGCCAGGGCTCTTGGTTCTTTAAACTTAATTCCATCTCATAATTCCTCCCTACCGTCTATTCCTAGGCAAGCACAGAACTAGGATTTGTGCCCAGAAATTGTAAAATTTGGGGCCTTAAAAAAAAAAGTAATACACCATTAGAAGCAAAAAAAATTAGGTAGAAAGATGAATATTTACTTACAGTTAGGAAAGATACCATATACACAGAAAAGGATTTAAAAATAGGGATGTTTTGAAGATTGAAACCCTTCTGACATCTTAGGAAATGTCATATTCCTAAACACATATAAATTCTTCCTGGCTTTTGCATTGCTCCCAGCAGAGGGCTTAAACATGCAGAAAGTGCAGGAGTCCCATTGGAGCCAGGGATACTGGTGCCTGTGCGCGATTGGTTGTAGGAAATGTCTCCTTGGCTTCTGGAACAGTCTTTCCCAGTTCTGGCTCTGATGGTGTCTGACGTTGCCACTTTAGAACAAAGTCTAAGTTGTATATGTGTTAGAGTGTAGTTTTTGAAATCGAGAGGCCACGTTTCAATTCCAGGCTTCATTGGATTTCCATACAATTTGAGGTGATGTTTCTGAGTCTCCATCTTTCTAAAGGAGACGCCTATTGGAGTCTTACATGGATAATGTGTATACAACGTTTAACACATAATCTCCCCACTTTCCATTCCTTTTTAAAACTATGTCCAGTTCGTTCCTTTAACACAACAGGCCATCATATCGGATTGCTCCTCCCTCTCTCAGTGTGTGCTGCCTTGGTCCACTGATGTTGCCTGGATCAGGGGTTATGGGTACAATGTTCTCATTAATTACTAAATGCATTCAGTGGAAGAATAACTAAAATGTATAGCCAAACAGTTGTCATGGTTACTAATTATTGGATCTTCTAGTTTTAGCAAAATATTGACCTGAGCATCATAGAATACCGCAGGCACACACAGATACCACCTCCCTTTCCTCTGCAAATATATACAACTCCTAAGTAAAATACAATCTTTAAAATATCTTGCTGAGCTAAAAGAAGAAAAAAAAAGGAAAGGAAATTCCCAGGCCAAGAAATGAAAAGCAGAATTGTAAGCCCTTAATTTGATAGGGCAGTAGATGAGGAAGGTAGAAAAGGTGAGGTCTGAATACCCTGTCAAGCTCAGGAGACATGGATTTCGGTATGGGACTGGGCTGGAAATGAATGGAATACTGGACAGGAAGGTGGGGCCATGGAAAGCCTCCTGCTCTATTAATGAGGAATCAGAGTGTCTCCTTACAACTTGAAGAAATAAAATAGGCATTGTAAGCACTGGGATTAAAAGCTTACCAAATGGGTTAAGTAGAAGGTACATTTCAGCCAAAGAGAAAATCCATAAACACAAAACTATGGGAACTACAGAGAGAAAAAGAGAAGGGAATTATGACAACCATGTAAGCTGAAGAACAGAGTGATGGAGACACAGCTAACTGGCATTCCAGAGGAGAACTTGGAATAAGGACTTCCTTCAAACAGCTGAGGAGCAGGCTTTTTGGAGCTGAGTAGTGAGGAGACCATTAGATCCTAAGACCAGAGAAGTGGACCAGTGCTGAACAGAATAAATAAAAGCAAACCCAAACCTACAGATGTTACAGTAGAAACCACAGATCCATGGAATTCTTTTTTAAATATATATTTTTATTGATTTCAGAGAGGAAGGGAGAGGAAGAGAGAGATAGAAACACCAATGATGAGAGAGAATCACTGATCAGTTGCCCCTTCCATGCCCTCTCTGGGGATTGGGCCCACAAACCAGGCATGAGCCCTCTACCAGAATCAAACCCAGGACCCTTCAGTCCACAGGCTGACGTTCTACCCACTGAGCCAATCCAGCTAGGGCCCATGGCATTCTTAAAATGTCAACAGGAAAAAGCAAGATATGATCGAAAACAGGACAGAATAAACACACTTCTTATCCTCAAAAATAGATGTCAGAGCCAATCTTCAAAGGACTAAGAGAATGTCTTCGAAATTTGTAGTGAAACAACTTTTAACCTAAAAATCGGTGCACTGCTAAAGCCACAACCAGAGAGAGGAAGGAGATCCCACAGCAGTGGAAAACTGACAGTAATGGAGAGGAAATAAGAAGAACAACACCTCGATTTTATATCAAATGGACTTCGGTTCTCATCTGAGCTTCACCGGTTGTTACTTAAGGACCTTGTCACCCCGGGTTTTCGTTTATTTCTGGGAAAATGGAAGTAAATGGCATTGACCTTACGTGTGAAGCCAGCAGCACTTGAAATACAATGTGTACACTCCTGCGTCGCCCAGTACATGGTGTCTGAGGGACGTGATAAAATGCAACTCAATCTGAAATTTCATCCCCCAGTTTCCTTTCCTGGGAAACCCTCGCTGCCTTCATCTGCTGAACTGCACGGAGAACTGAATCAATGATGTCCTTGTCTACTCACCCCTCCCTCCTGGCTAAGAGCAGCCTTATGTCTCTCTCTCTCTCTTCTGTGTGCAGATTTTACTTGTGGTACCTCTTCTGTAGCTTTATTTTATCCTGTCTTCTATTGCTGTGCCTTCCATGGGGGCCTTGGCTCCCTGACAAGGAGCTCTCTTTCTTGAGGACCATGCTTCTTAGTTTGTGTGTATCTGTATCGCCCACAGTGTCTTGTGCAGTGCAGTGGGTTGCTCATGGATGCTGCTCAATACACATCCAATTTAATGGAATTAAAATTATTGAATGAAAGCTGAGTGAGTGAATGTTTACTAATGTGTTACTCGGTGGTAGAAATTCGTCGGGAGATAAACTAATTTTTATTGTGTATTATGTGTCTCTCAGTATTTTGCAATTGGCATTTGAATTTAAAAGCCACCACTGACTGAAAATACAGCCCAGTGGTCGGCAAACTTCATTAGTCAACAGAGCCCAATATCAACAGTACAATGATTGGAATTTCTTTGGAGAGCCAAATTTTTTAAACTTAAACTTCTTCTAATGCCTCTTCTTCACCCAGGCCGTGGTATTTTGTGGAAGAGCCACACTCAAGGGGCCAAAGAGCCACATGTGGCTCGTGAGCTGCAGTTTGCCAACCTCTGATCTAGCCTAATATATTTTAAATCTTTAGGGTGAATTTTTCATTAAATAAGACAATTATATAACATTTAATTTTTTATCACATTTAATTTTTTACTCTCCCTTTAATTCTTGAAGCACTATTTTAAACATATTTTCATCTACTTGTCAATTATTGTGACTAGATAGTGACATTGAATGTATAAATAGAATTTTGTGTAGTTATAGGTTTCCCATGTAAACTCTGAGGGAGAAGGTGCTGGGATCCACAGTAATCATGAGTGTAGATAGTCACTTTTTTCAGAATTAAAAGATGCTTTTTAGTGGAGATTTATAGATAGGGGGTTATCTATAACTTAGTTAAAAGTGAAAATATCATTTTGGTTGATAATTTAATTTATCTAATTTTGATCAGAGGTATTTTCATATGATATTAACTAAAATGGACTTCTAAGTACCAACTCTAAGACTACATAGACATATATGTAGGTACCAACTATTATTCCCCATGCATTTGTGAAAGATCATTATTAACGGCCAATAATGGTTTAAAATTAAGGCCAAAGCATAGAGCATAACTTCATAGAAAAAAATATGTATAATCAAACCCTCACTGAATATTAATTAGCATGTTTGTTAAAAACACATTTTCAAGTTCCTTTGCATTAGTCGAGAGAATTTTCTCAAGAAAAGGGAGCCAATCCAATGATTCACATACATCTGGGTCCAAGGGCTCAAATATCAGGAGTTTGATGCTCCCCCTTTCTTACCTGTGCTTCTCTGGGCACTGCTGGCCCTCTCAGGTGGCCCTTGGTACCTGCTGGGAAAGGTTGCATTAGCAGCTCTTACCCTCTGTTCTTAAAGCTCACACACAGCCTAAGAGCAGTCTCCCACCTTCAGGTCCTGGTTCCCATGAAAGGACTTGGGTTGGCCCTTTTTGGATCATAAGTCCAGCTCTTGGGTCAGTCACTGGGAATAAAGTGATGAGCTCCATGATTGTCTAATCCTAAATTGTCTAATCCTCCATGTGGCCAGGGTCAGGCCAAGGAGCCACTTTGCTTAACCATTTCCACCATAACCATACAGGATGAGGTCGGCACAGTCGACCTGCTATTTTAGCCCACATCCACCATCTTTATCTGAAGTATTGAATCAGCTCAGGTTCCGAATTCAGAACTTTTTCCATTTTGGAAACTCGATAGAGTATATATTCTGGTTCTCGCATAACAGAAGGAATCTGGGAAATCATCCCATATACAAATTTATTATTTCTGCCACAAAATGTATGGCTATGCCCAGAAAGTAGGAAAAAGGATTGTAAGTATCCTCATGTCATTTTTATGCCAATTGAGTTTGCCCCAAGTTTTTAGAAATCTTTGTGTGTACAATATTAGGATTTCAGAATTGCCAGTTGAGAGTCTATACTAAACATATTTGGTTGGATGTGTATTATACCCTACGTGCTAGGCATTGTACTAGCTTGTACAGTAAATTCTGTGATGGCAGAGACAAGCAGTGTTGGCCTCCATATCTTTGGACTTGATGTAGTTCCTGGCATGTAGAAAGTGCTCGTGAATAAATGAGGATATCAGTGATTTTTGGGTACTTTACTTCATGGAAGTAATTCTAACAACTGCCCCATGGCATCAAGATTATTTTTTTTCTATTCAGAACTTACCAAATGAACCTCAGTTTTGCCACTTATGAAAATAGAGATAATGATATTTTTCAGGATGAGTGAAGCTCAGAGAGATTAAATGGTAAATTGGTCAGACAGATTGCAAGTAGTTGGACTGTTGCTGAACTGTTAGGTCATCCCACTGATGTCTACAAATGCTGCAAACCTAGTTCACCAAAGGGATCCCTTTGGGGCTGGAGCATTCTGTGCAGCCTATAACAATTACGCATTTAGGTGTAGACATACCTCTTAGGGGAAATAGGGTGTGCATATCATCCAAGCTACCGAATTCTCAAATTACATATTTTTACAAGATGTCAAGATTAGAAGAAACAGTCTTAATTCTGGCCCTACCTAAACTCTGCCTAGTGAACAATTTGCTTTAATTATTTTTGAAGGAGCTCATTCTTCTTATAACCTTGGGTGGATGTCACCTTGCTCTCAGTCTGGCCTTGTCTAATAACATGATTAAGCTGCACTTCAGCATTAGAGGTGAGAGATGTTGCTGAATTAACCCATGAACAGAATCTTCCATTTTTTATTTCTTTGTACTACATTTTTATCATTTTAAAAATCCTAAAGCATCTAACATGTACAGCAGACGCTCAGAAGACTCTAACATTGTTTAGAACAAAAGCCGGAATAGCTAGTTGGTGTGGTAAGAATCTCACACACACACACACACACACACACACACACACACACACACACATAAGGAAAGACTCATTTACATGGTTGCCAACAGCAGTCACATCTGAAGTCCCCCATTAAAATGTGATTTTCTTTTTTAACTCCAAAAGCTCCATGTGACAGTGTGGCCATCTGTTCAATGTAACAGCCGCCACTGCTTTGGGCATAGATAATTATTAGGATGAGGACCGGGCTGGGGAAAGATCAGCACATCTCAGTCGAAAATGACAGTTAATTAAGAGGTAATTATGGAGGGGTGCTTATTAGCATTATATTACATCCTCAGAAAGAAATTGGTACCCAGTCTTATCAATCTAGGTATAAACCATGTAGAGCTGTGGTCGGCAAACTGCGGCTCTCGAGCCACATGCGATTCTTTGGCCTCTTGAGTTTGGCTCTTCCACAAAATATCACGGCCTGGGCGAATCTATTTTGAAGAAGTGGCATTAGGAGAAGTTTAAGTTTAAAAAATGTGGCTCTCCAAAGAAACTTCAATCGTTGTACTGTTGATATTTGGCTCTGTTGACTAAAGAGTTTGCAGACCACTGGTGTAGCTGTATACATTTTGAATCATTATTTTAAAATCTAATATGTACATTTAAATATATATAAATATATTAATAAATAGAATATTTACTGAACTATATTCAACCAGGGGAAATATTGTCTTCATAAATAATTTTTTTGAATTTGTTGCATTTGTTTTTTTGTGTTTTGTTTTGTTTTTTGCGAAATATATATATATATATTTTTTTGTGAAATATCTTTTTATCTCACGTTCCTACATGGAAGCTTTGTGTGATCTGGCTCCCCTTACTTCTGTGAGGGCATCTACAGCCCTGTCTCTGGAGGAATCCGTGACCACGGCCCTTCAGCACACAGGTTCCCCTCACACAAGTGAGTCACTTGCCTGTTAAAACACTATGGTCTGCAGTTAGCCGTCCTGGGATATTGTCTGAGACATAAAACCCGTGGTTGCATTCGCTCAAGCACGCCTTACAGGCCAGAGGCAGCACGGTGAATCAGAGAGCATAACGCTATGCTCTGGTTCATTCATTTGCCAGAGGAGAAAAAAGGCCAGGTCCCTGTGGGTTCAGAGGCTTCTAAGATGGGGCATCCATCCCATATTTTAGTTTGAGGCTTTGAAAACTCTAATGTACATCACTGTACATGCTAGATTCCCAAAGGACCTTTTATTTTGTAATTTCATATTTATCTCCTCTGGTTTAATTTTCATGTTATTTCTTGTCTTTCATTTGCTTATCTTCATCTAAAAAAAAACTGTTCAGTGTCATTAAGGGCTTCATCTTTCAGTTAGATGATTTTGTATGTAATTATCAGAAAAGAGATGACAAACTTTCTTGATTATCACAAATGATAAGAGTTAACTGGTAATTAATTGGGAGCTTGGTGGGGGGTGTTCATTTCTATGTGGGCTACATAGAAGATGGATGTGCCTATTCAGTGGGTATTATCAACTCACATTTTAGAAATAAAGCGTGGGCACGAATACATCTCACACCCAAAACATCACATTTTTGTTGTATCCGAATTGTTTTAGTATGGCTTTCTAGTTGGTATTTGAACTGAACTCCTTTTTAAAGGGGTTAATCGTATCAGTGGCCACACGTCAGACTGTAAGTCTTTCATAAATAGCTCATGTTAATGTTGTTTGACCCAGTCCGAGTGTCTGTCGGGTTTTCCAGCTGTTTCAGCCCTGCCACTTGTTGTCTGGCTGTGCCATAGGCCGTGAGAGACCGGAAGGACTTGTCTTGTTTGCTGAGCCCCGTCAGCACCCCTCCCGCTGCCCCTCAGAGCCCGGCTGCACGGCCCACGCTGAGTCCTCGCCACGTGGCGGCATCCTGGGGATGAGTGATGGGTCCGTGTCACACCTAGAGCCTTACCTCCAGCTAGCGTCCATTTTCCATTTCTGCGATTTCCATTTCCTCTCTTTACTTAAGTGTGTGGGAATGAATGGATGCTCCCGCACGTCCCGTGGGCTCCTCTGAGACCAGCACGGGCCTCTGGATGGTACTCTTCATCACTCGTTCACGTTTTTTTCTCTTTCTCTCTCTCTCTCTCTTTGTAGTCGCGACCTATCCCTTCCCACCTTACCTCAGCAGTTGCAGAGAGCATCCTGGCCTCGGCCTGTGAGAGTGAGAGCAGGAATGCGGCCAAGAGGATGCGCCTGGAGAAGCAGCAGGTACTGGGCAGCGCGGGGCCGGGGCCACTGCCAGGGTGCGACCCAGGGAGCCTCCTGGCCACGCATAACGGGTGGATTTTGACGTTCACAGAGACAGGGTTTTGGTGGTCTTTCTGATAAAAGTTCAAACTTGACTTTGAAGGTTCATGGGTGCCAAGGAGACCTGACAAGCCAGATGTCCTGTGGCGGAGACCTTCCATTGTAAATGGCTGGGTCACAGTTCTGGGTAGCATCCTAAGAGAGGGCTGGTCAGTCAAGCGATAGGTCCTGAGTGATCACTTACCACCACGCTTTTGTCAGTTTTCCTGGATGGTTGTGCTAAGGACCTGACTGTGTTCATGTCCGGTGAACATCAACTTGTCTAGCGCTCCCTGTGGCCTAACTGCTAAGGGGCAGCACGTTGCCCTGGGGGTGGCGAGAGCACACACCGTGGGTCCGATGGGAGTCCCTAACGTGGGGACGTGAAGGAATGGAAGTCCACGTCCCGGGCCCACATCCTCATCAGTGAGGCATTTACTGCGCGCCATCCGTGTCCACTCCTGTGTCCCTCTCCTAAGGGTGATGTCCAGGTGGGGTGGGCGTGAGGATGTTCTGTTCTCCTTCCCTGGGCTTTCACTCAGTTTCTCCCTTGCTTCATCTACCTCTGTCTGTCTCCCCTTCTGGTGTCCGCTATGTCTTCCTTTGTTTTATTTCTCTCTCCAGCCCTCTTCCTTAATTATCCCTAAGGCAAAATTAAATTATGGCATGTAATTTAAATAGCATGCGTAATTTAAGTGTTGCACATAGAAGGGTGCCGTAGTCTTACTTGTAAATTACTTTTACAACAAATGACAGAGTGCTTCATATTTCTAATTGAGATTGGGCTGGGAAGATTAAATTGTTAATCCAATTTTGTTTTCCCCGTGAGCCAATGAAAATAGAAAAATAAAAGTAAACATGTTTCTATTCCAAGCTTAATTATTGAAAAGTGTTTCGGAATGGCATTATTTTAAATTTAATATGCTTGTTATTAACATGACATGTGCTAATAATTTTAAACGACGCAAAATATGAAGCCTTTGGTTAAATAAGAAATAGTATTGGCCTCAGATAAAAATTTACATGGGAAAAAACTGACTTTGAATTTGCTAATAATTCTTTGCTAAGTGTTTATTCCCATATTCATGTTCTCAGTTGAGACTTTTGTCATTATTATAATTCTAAACTTTATAGTAAAATGAGTTATAGTGGGCCAAAAGTATACTCAAGTTGTGAGTATGCAAAATAGTTTATTCTTGTATTATTATTTATTAATCATTATATTATTTTCATACACACAATGGTAGGCCTACTTTTGCCCCACCCTACCTCCTCGTGATGTGATTGAGATTACATATTCTGGCGTTAAAAAGATCTGGTTTTGATTCTCAGCTATACTCTTACTAATTGTGTAACTTTCAGAAAACTATTTCAATTCTCTCTGCCTCTATATCTTCATATGCAAGATAACAAGAATTACAGTATTAGTCCTGTGAGTTTGTTATGAGAACTCTAAATGACAGATTTATGTTATGTATTTAGCATTTTGCGGGTACATAGTATCAATAAATCAGCCTAGAAAAGATTATTTTAACTGATGTTCTAGCCTTTCTGTGGTATCAATATAAGTGAAACTAAAAAAGCGTTATTTGTACTATCTCTCTCATAGGAGTTTTTAAATCAGACTCAGTCTCTTTGAGGGATTATAATTCTAGAAATTTCAATTCTGGGATTCTGTGGGCTCTCCTGGTTATCGTGTTGCCATATAGCCATTTAGTCAACACTCCAGAATATTCCTGCATTGTGTCAGTCACATATAGAGTAGTTATGACTGGTTCATGTTACCTATACAGTGGTCGGCACACTCATTAGTCAACAGAGCCAAATATCAACAGGACAACGATTGAAATTTCTTTGGAGAGCCAAATTTTTTAAACTTAAACTTCTTCTAACACCTCTTCTTCAAAACAGACTCGCCCAGGCCATGCTAGTTTGTGGAAGAGCCACCCTCAAGGGGCCAAAGAGCCGCAGTCTGCCGACCACTGGCCTATGACATCATTCTGTAGTATCCCCCAAAGCTGTTCATCCACAATCACTTAACCACTGTTGGCCTAATCTGTGAAATTGGCATGTGACTATCAAACGCATAGATTTATCTTGAGGATTTAAGAAGGCAGTGCATGGGAAAGCACGGTGTGTTTCATAAGTTTACACATGTATGGTACCCACCATTTGCTTGTGTACCTCACATGGAGGGAAAATCCCAACCCCAACACTGAAGGCCCGCTCTTTCCGAAAGCACATGTCCTATTGTCAGACAGCTGGAATCATTCTGATGGTCTTTCAGTTGGGCTCAGCTATGCTTCCTGGAGCCTTCTACCCACTGAGGAAACACTGCTCACAGTCATGAGGAGTGTGACTCCCTCCTCCTGTCCTGGGATTCAGGACAGGAATGGGTGGGGACCAATTGGCCTTCACCGTTGCCCACATGAACCATTCTTCTTCTCTGTCTCAGGCACAGGGCTCCTTTGTTGCCAGGCTCTGTCACCGGGGAAGGCGGATGTCCAATCTCACTCCTATAGCAGAGTTCTTTCCCGGCCCCGTGAGGGCTCACGGGCCTAGGGCTCATGAGTGATACGGGAGGAATGACAAAAAAGTACATCTTATGGTTCATTAGAAATCTGATAGGCGCTTTATAGATGTTTCTCTCATTTAGCGTTTTCAACAACCCCATGAGAGCAAGCGTTCTTATTCTCCCTTACAGAGGAGGAAACTGAGGCTGAGAGACTTGGGGCGGGGCATACAAGGTTGCTCAGCCGCATGAGCAAGCCCAGGTGTCAGTTCACGTGACATGAGGTTGACACTTGCCATCTCTCCTCGACCCTGTCCCTTTGGGCTGTGTTCGCTGAGGGGGAACCGTGTTCAGAAACATGATCTTCAGACCCGTCCCATCTGGGCCTCTGCTCAGTGTTCTCGGCAGTGCGGCCTCTTTATTCGTAGAGACTTTCCTTCTTCCTTGTCACAGGCTTCCCCAGTAAGCAGGGTTACCCCAAGAATGAGGCTTCTGTCTCAGTGTGAGAGGTTCCCCCTTCCCAACGCGCTTCTCCTCAGCAGAGAAGCTGGCCATGCACTGAGTGCTGGCTGCAAGAGGGGGTTTTACTTTTAAAACACCTACACTTCTCCTCTCTGGGAATCCCACAGATTGCATTGGGCGTGCCACCATGCCACGCGGAGGCTTCTGGGGGTGACTCTGCACTTCCCCCCACAGCATGGAGGCGGGGCACCCTCTCCTGATGGGGCCCAGACCCTCTCTTTGCACAGGAAGAAGCAGCCAGAGTTCTTGGGGGTTGGCAAGGAGATCATCTCTTGCCCTGAGCAATCTTAACCCAACTCATGATTCTCAGACTTGGCCGGGGACTCAGATTCATCACCGAGCCCCTGTCTTTCTGTAGGTGCTTGAAGGTCCAAAACCGGACCGTTAAAACCTGGACTCTGCTGAAGCCGGTTTGGCTCAGTGGATAGAGCATCGGCCTGCAGAGTGAAAGGTCCCGGGTTCGAATCCGGTCAAGGGCATGTACCTTGGTTGCCAGCACATCCCCAATAGGAGGTGTGCAAGAGGCAGCTGACCGATGATCCTCTCTCATTGATGTTTCTAACTCTCTATCCTTCTCTCTTCCTCTCTGTAGAAACTCAATAAAATATATTTATTTAAAAAAACAAAAAGAAAAAAAAAAACTGGGCTCTGTGGAGCCGCACACCTAACTGCTTGCCGCCGTGGTGAGCCTCAGGTAGGGCTGTAAGGGTGCAAGCCCTTCCGAGTTTGTGGCGCTGGATGGATCCAGTGAATTTCATAGAGATCTTCTCCCTGTGCCATGGGAGGTGGTGTGGACGGGCGGCCAGGACCCGGGGGGCGTGTGATGGTGCGGCCTCGGCCCTGCAGGAGGCCCGGGGCCGGACAGCGCCTCTGGCTCCATGAGGAGCCCGGGTTCTCAGCGCTGAGGGCAGCCTGCAGCGCATTGCAGGATATCTCAGTTAAAACCAAGACATTTTAGCTCACTTCGGGAATGGTTCCACACTGACATTTCACAGGGATGGCCAATGCCAGCCTTCCCTTTCAGAATTCTGTGACATGGCTCAAGTGAAAAGATCGTCTTTTTCTCTGCCTTTGCTATTTCATTCCTTTCTCCCTCAAAAAACAAAGATAGCTCAATGTTCTTGGTTACAATTTCCAGTGGTTCTCCACCTTTCTGATGCCGCGACCCTTTCATAGAGTTCTTCATGTTGTGGTGGCCCCCAGCCATAAAATGATTTTCATTGCTACTTCATAACTGTAATTTTGCTACTGTTACGAATTGTCATGTAAATACCTGTGTTTTCCGATGGTCCTAGGCGACCTGCTAGCGGTTGAGAACTGCTGGCGACCCACAGGCTGAGAACCGCTAGCAAGGTCACCTAAGACCATCAGAAAACACAGGTATTTACATGACTATTCGTAACAGTAGCAAAATTACAGTTATGAAGTAGCAACAAAAATCATTTTATGGTTGGGGGTCACCCCAATATGAGGAGCTGTATGAGAGGGTGCGGCATTAGAAAGCTTTGGAACCACTAAGCTGGACAGAAGGCAGGAAATCAAACCGGCAACCTCTGAGTAGTGTGTGGGCCAACAACCAACCAACCAGAACACACCAGCCTGGCCAACGGCTCCCCTCTGTTATGGACAGGGACTCCGAATGTGGAAACCTCATGTCTTTTGGGTGACATGTATGTGTTTGGGGGGGAAGGTAGGATCAAGCCTCAATTTCTGATGTTTTGCCTTCCTGTTGCTCATTTGTATTCTGGCTTCATTGAGAATTCTTCCGTGTCTTTCTAGAAATTATTTTTTAAAAACTTTGGGCACATCTTTAGCTTAGGGTGTCATTAATTTCAAGTTGATAAATGTCAGGACGTGAGTAGGTGGTTTGAATCGAGACAGAGAAATTCAGCATGCTATGTTGATACACTTCTCAGCGCCAAAGTCAGGCGAACATATGGTTCCCGAGGTTCTCCGTGAAGACGGCATTTTCATTAATATCTCTTGTTTTACCAACACTTCTTTTTAGGTTTTGCGGATAAAGGAAGGATCTGACATAGTTGGTTTATGCCAGTGCATTCCTTTTCTGTAATTGTGTTTTCTCATAATCTGTCCATTCCTTGCCCTGTCCTTTCTCCTTAACCACATTAAAACCCATTAGTTACTCCGGAAAAAATAATGCTTTATGTTTTGGGGAAATTTAGTCATGGTCACAAAGTTGTTATAAAATGAGCGAATGCAATAGCTTGGCACGTTGAACTGTGCTTCCTGAGAGTCTGATGGGCATGGCTGGACACAGGCCCTCAGGGGAGAGCGGTGCTTCCCTAAAGCTGGGCTCCCAGGCAGCTGAGATCTGCCGCCTTTTCTTTCCTTTATTGATGAAGGTAGTTCATATGTGTCCTTATTCCACCATGATACCCTCCACCCTCCCACTCATGCTCTCATCTCCCTGGCGTCTGTCTCCGTTGACCGCTGGCCGCCTTTTAAAATGCTTTTGTTGCCAAAACCCGTTTGGCTCAGTGGATAGAGTGTCGGTCTGCGGACTTAAAGGTCCCGGGTTCGGTTCTGGTCAAGGGCATGTACACTGGTTGCTCGCACATCCCCGGTGGGGGAGGGGGGGAGCAGGAGGCGGCTGGTCGATGTTTCTCTCTCATCGACGTTTCTAGCTCTCTATCTCTCTTCCTTCCTCTCTGTAAAATATCAATAAAATGTATATTTAAAAATGCCTTTGTTATCAGAGTAACTGGGGTGGCCTCTCCGCACTGGGTTCTCGGGGTGGGTTCCATAGGACAGCTCAAGGAAAGGACCTTTCTGGGACTCGCAAAGGGGCTGTGTGATCTCAGTTGTGTAGCAGCGCATCCCTGGTCCCCAGGGCTGCCTTCCCGCCGTAGGAGTGTGCTGGGTCTCGGTAGAGCTAGAAGCAAAGCCAAGGTCCAGAGCGTGTGTTCCATGCTGGCACCGGGTCCAGTTCAGCCTCAGGCTGGCTGCGGTCCATCAGTCTACTGTGTTGGGGTGAGTGCAGGAGAGCACGCTCCGAGCAACAAGAGCCCTGGGAGCATAAGGGGAACCGAGAGCACAAGAGCCTGAGAGCGCAAATTCCTGTTGGGAGGTTAAAGATCCCCAGTTCTGTGCCCTTGCCGCGGCCACGCCTATTCTTGCCAATGACCTGTTCCCAGGTGTAACTGACAGCCAGGTACCTTCCAGACGTCCCCCCAGCTTTACTGGGCATGTGTCTGTTCTCCTCCCTGACCAGTCCCTTCCGCAGAGATTCCTGGGGAATAGACTGGTAGCTCCTTGGGGAGGGGGAGGCTTTAGCTTCCTGCTGACGCTGCCCAGATGACATGCCTCTAGCATCCGGCCTCCCCTTTGCGTCTTTCCTGTTGTTCACAACGAGGTTAATTACATAGGTATCAATTTTACTTTCCTATTTAGTGGAACTCTTTCTAAAATATCAGTGCATCTTTAAAGGTTTCCAACCATAAGTTTTAATGATGGATTTATATGTTCATTTGCACTCTGGACTGTGCAGTCTGACATCTGAGAGGCAGCTCTAGGCCTGGGTGACTCAGAACAGGGGCCAGGACAGGTGGCCGTACAGAGCCCGTGTGGGAGCAAATCCCAGGATGGTCAGCTGGCGCTCCTGGTCATTTGCCTCTTTTTCTTGATGTTGAAGGGCACCTGGCATTCTGATTTGCTTGCCAGCAATGTTGACCTTTTCCGATCAATTTTGCTAAAGTGGTTCCACCTCCTAAGTTTCTCACCTTCACGTAGACGCCCCATCGTGTTTGCTTTGTCAACAATATATTTTTTAATTTTTCCTTTTGTTTCAGCCCAATGGTGTTTGTGTGTTGTTTTTCTTTTAATTTTTATTTTATTTTATTGTTTGAGGCAGTGGTCGGCAAACCGCAGCTCTTGGACTCCTTGGGTGTTCTAATGCCTCTGCTTCAAAATAGACTCACCCACGCCATGGTATTTTGTGGAAGAGCCACACCCAAGAGGCCAAAGAGCCGCATGTGGCTCGTGAGCCATGGTTTGCCCAACACTGGTTTAAGGTATTACAAATGGTAGTACATGTGTCTCCCCTTTTTTAATGACCCCTCCCCCCGGCCTCCCCTACTCCCCCAAGTTTGCCCTTGTCCTCCCACCCCCAGTGTCTTGAGTCTGTTGGTGTGCTTACATGCATGCATACAAGTCCTTCGGTTGATCTCTTACCCCCAACCCTCCCCTAAGCCCAATGGTTTCCAGATGACCAGAGGACAGCCTGTGTTTGTTTTTATTTGCACCCTGCTCTGGGGTGTAAGGAAAAAAATGGCTCTGGCTGCTTTAGGAATTCACGAAGAGCAGCTTTCTAAGAGTCCTTAGTTGCACTCTCTCAAGAGAAACCTGATGCTCAATGTAGATCAAACACCAAGCCACCTGCATCTGTCCCCTTTTTATGTTTGGCCGAGAATGTAAGCAAGATCAAGATAGCATTGTAGCTTCTGCAGTTACATGGGGAGTCCAGTGAGACTGCCACATTCAGAGCCAGCTCCTCACTAAACACTTGTCCGGGACACCCGGGCTCTCTCTGGTTAGTGGGTGTGGGTGTTCCTTTTATTTAGGAAAAGGGACAGTGCGTTCTGGCCTTGAGGCTCACGGACACTCAGGGCACCAGCACGTGGCAGGCGCGGTCACTTTCCTCGTCCTTAGGATAGGATTTGCATGTGGCCTCCTGTTCCCAGATCCTCTAGAAAAGCTACGTGAGGTTTATGCTTGGCGCTGTAAAGAGGGCAGCAAGCCGAACGAAGTTCAAAAGAGGTCAGAGCTGTGACTATAAACTTAATAAGATAGGTGGATGCGAGGGAGAAGTTTATCTAAATCCCAGAGGCATTCAGATTTCCATCAAACGCAGCAGTTAAAGCTCTTTAGCGGTGTCTTTCCCATCGGTTACTTCTTTACCTTTGCTTCCTAACTGCTTTCAGGGAGGCGGGCGGGGATCTGGGGCGTGTGAGGAGGGGAGCCTGTGACTCAGGCCTGGGAATCAGAGTGGGGTGTCCGAGTCATACACGTGGGCATCCACACAAAGTCGCTCCCGTTGGGGGTTACTCATGCACAGCTTTTCAGAAGAGCCTCCTTTACACTGATTAAATTAACATTTTTACCACTGGGACGTACTAGATTCGTTTTTCAAAATTAGAGCTACAGAGGACCTTTCACACCACTTAATTGAATACGTTTATTTTATGTAAGAAACAGGCCTGAACAAGTTGTTTTGTTTTTTTCCAGTTTAGATTTTCCTTCTTCCTTCCTTCCTTCTGTAATTTTTCTGTATTTCACTAGGAACAGAATTTCTCTTTAAAAAAAAAAATAGACCAATCCAGTACAAAGACTTTAGCTCCCTTTTAACTTCAGGGTAATGTTCTGAGTAATGAAACTCAGAATGCTTTATAAATTGCAAATAATAATGCCATCAGACATTCGAACATGTCAGGATTTTGAATACTCTTTGGGATGCAGAACTCAGGAGGTCACATGATTCCACTGCATTTTTCTATCAGTTATTTTTTTGCCGATGAAGCAAATTAGAGAAGTCCAGCGAAGCTGTCAGACTTTCTAGGAAACTTCCCAGGTATCTGTGTGTCTTCTTTAATCCTTTATACAGGTTTCTGCACTTGGGGTAGTTTTAAAGAATACAGAATTCTTTATATATTTTTATATTAAATTAATTTATTGAGCTATTTGTTAGTTATTTGATCATTTTATATTCTAAGAACAAAGTTTGCTGAAACCATTTCAAATACCCCAATTCAGTTTTAAATTCCAACTTCATTACTCAGAGTGTCAGCTCAACTATGTGTGGGAAATAACTCAGGCTATGTATGGGGAAGCATGCATATATCATTATACTAATGCAGGTATATTATCTTGTACCTCAATGCTGACTTCCCGTAAATTTTCTCACGTGTCTTTGTCCCAAACCTCAGCAAGGTATATGTCATTACTGTTACTCCTTATGGCAAAAAATTACACTAGAGCAGCCGTGGGCAAACTACAGCCCGCGGGTTGGATCCGGCCCATTCGGCTGTCCTATCCGGCCCGCGGAGCCGAAAGAGCAGAAGGTTCTCTTACTCTCCCTTCCGCTCCTTCACCAGCAGCCCAAGATGAGAGTGCCAGCATGGTCAGGTTGCTTTTGTTCCGGCCCTCCGGTCCAGTGTAAGAACCCATTGTGGCCCTCGAGTCAAAAAGTTTGCCCACCCCTGCACTAGAGGTATGCAGTTCCCCACGGTTGGACCTGCTCTCTGCCATATAAATGCCAGTTTGGGGATTTGGAGGGATGTGGGTGTAGAGCTAGGATTCTTAGTCTTCCGGGCGCATCCTGGCTCTGCCCACCAGCCTGCCGCCCAGGCTCAGTGTGGCTCCACTCTGCTTGTGTCTGCTTGCCTGCCCACTGTTCAGAGTACCTGCTCCGGGAGCAGATGTCAGCCCACAAGCCCAGCTCTCTATGTAGACCTCGGTAAGTGAGGACTCCACTGTAAGTCCCACGCAGCCCTGCAGGGGCCTCCAGGTGTCTCAGAATTGGACTCTCCCATTGGCATCACGCTGTAGAACTAACTCATCGTTGGCTTTTCACTACTTTGAGCCCCCAAAGATACCTAGTGATATCCTGGGGATAGGGTAACCGCTCAATAAGTAATCCCTACGTGGCTGGACGTAGCATGGCACAAAGGCTGGTTTGGGGGAAGGGAAGAGCCTTTTGCTGAGGTGCCTGCTAACACAATAGTGATGCTTCCTGAGAAAGGGAAGGTGTGGCCGAATGGAGCAGGAATCGCTGGAATTATAGCATTGCACAGGGAAATGCTGTCGGACAGCCTGGTGGGGCTGCTTTTCACGGTTTGGTGTGAAAAGGCACCACTGTTAGGGTCCTGGCAGAGCAGGGACAGGGAGGCCAGAGGGGGAGCTGACCTGACACTTGCCCAGGGAGTTGTCATAGCAGCAGGCCGACTGCACAGCTTGTCCCAGGGCGACCCCCACGGCAGGGGACATTCCGCCCTCAATGCCACACACAGAACGTTAATATTCAAGTTTGTCTGCTGATCCTAATGGTGGCCGTCCTTCTCCTCTATTCTGTGCTTATCTGATGTTTAAGGACTCCTTTCATGAGAAGTCCAGGTTCAAAGGCCGCGGGCCATAAGGAGATGCTGTGTGTGTATCTGGGCTCTGATTCCTGGAGGAGCAGCTATTTTAAAGTGTTACTGAGAAGAGAAAGTTTGGGATGCTGTAACCTGGGTGTAGGTTTTTGTTGTTGTTGTTTTTAGCTATGCATGCTCTGTCTGTACTCAGCAAATAAATGACTTATCCTTATTTACTTATCATTCTTTACAAATATATGCATGCCCCTGCTATGTCTATGTCTTAAACACAAAAGAGAACTCTTAAAAGCTATGTATGAAAAGGTATATGTGCTCTGGCCAGTTTTCCCAGTGGTTAGAGCATCAGGCCACAGACCAATGGGTCCTGGGTTCGATTTCTGGCCAATAGCACATACTTGGTTGCAGGTTCCATCCCTGGCCCAGGTGAGGACACGTACGGAAACAATCTATGTATCTCTCTCATGTAGATGTTTCTCTCCCCGCCCCCTTCCTCTCTTTCACTTTCATAAAAAAAAATCAATGGAAAAAATATCCTCAGGTGAGGATTAAAAGAAAATAATTAAAAAGGTGTACCTATATGTATAAATACATTATGTCCACATAAAGTAGAGAGTACCAGTATGTTACAAAAGAAAGTTTTGGGATCATTGCTGGGGTACACTCATTTGTGTTTTTGAAATGGCACTTCACACAAATGTGGACATGTCCTCCCCAAACTGAAGTCTTAATAGCAGCATGAAATAATATATAATTATGCAGTCATGTTTTAGAAACAGAGCCACATTAAATGGCATATCATTATGTAGTCATAGCTTACAAGCAGTTAACAAATATTAATGCATGCACAATCTAGACATTCAGATAAACTGTTGACAACTGCATAATTTTTAGCAAGGAAAAAAGTGATTTCTTTTCCAGTGATAAGTAAGATGCGTGGCAATCTCGGATGATTTTTACCTAAAACAACAACAAAAATTAAAGTCCTAATACCATGATCAACAGACACCCTATGGTTTCTGAGTCATGATCTTAAAGAATGTCTAAATGTTTTCTAAACCTTATGGAATTCCGGAGTAGGCATCAGGTAAGGGTTATAAGATGTGGATGTTAGTAGATCCACATCCTTGAGGATGTTTTTTCTCCCCCTTTGTTTCTTGAGCAACATGTGTTTTTTTTACCTTTAGGGGAAAGCAAAAATTTGGCATCTTTTTCACTCATTTTTATATTTTAGCTGATGAAAATCTAAATAAGTAATATATTGGTTCTATAGCAATTTCAAACCAGCATTTCATAAGTTATAAAAATGCATATATAATAAACAATTCATGGTAAACCAAATTTAATATTTAGAATTTAAATTGGTTTAGGGGAGTTTTAAAAAAAAACAACTCAGAAGTACAATTTGTGTGGGCATGAGAATATGTAAAATTGAGTATATTACTATATTAGCTTTAAGAATGTTTAAAAACAGAAAATACATTCACCTGAATGGCACAAAAAAAAATTTGAGACTATACCCAATCTAATCTAAATCCATGCACCTTATATGAAGAGATACTTCTATACAGTGCCTGCAATAGGCATAGTATACCTAACTCTCCCTCCTCCCTCTCCCTCTCTCCTTCCCTCCCTCCCTCCCTCTCTCCCTCCCTTCCTCCCTCTCTTTCTCCGACATAGTGTACAGAGTATAGATAATGCTACACAAAATGAAAATTTATATCAAAATACAAAGAAGTTAAGAACATTTGCATTCCAAGCTGGAATTCAGAAGGAGGAGAATTAGCCCTCTTGCTCACGGACATAGGCTTTGCTCTTTCAGGAGTCGAGTACTCCCTTGTGCTCTCCCTGTCAAAAGAGGTGTAAGTGCTTTATGTAAAGCACCTCCACCCCGCTCCGCGAAACCTGTGCTTTCTACAAGACCTTACCCTCTTACGTTTTCCTAAACATGTTGTTGAGTTGTGATGTTAGGTACAAGATGGGAATATTATGTGGACTTAATTTTTTTTTCTGCTTGAGCGACAGAGCTCTTACAGACCCCTTGGTTACGCGTTGCAGTCCTGCCTGCGCACAGCTCCTAATGGAGGCCGTCTGCAATTAGACTGGTAATAAGTGCTTTTTGATGGTGGGCAGGAAACCAGTTAATAATGAGCGGCTTCTTGAAAAGGACTGTCCATTCATTAGCTATAAAGTGCTGACCGCGCTCGCTTTAATTGTGTCGACTCTGTTCTAAAATCAAACCGAAATTAACACGCCTTTGTGCCTCTGTCTTTTGTCTCTTTGCTTGCCTTACGGCCTTTCTCTGAATCGGAGGGCACTGCAGGTTGGCTGGGATCTATCAGTTATCCCAGGCATTCATCAAGGCAGGTTCTGGAAAGTTGTCTGTGCTTTAGAATGAAGGCAGACACACCCACATCCCGAGTTCACCCCCACACCAGACCGGGGCTGCCTGGCCACGGATTCCTCCCCTTAGTCCCTCTCCGAGCAGCCCGCTCAGGACGAGGAGAGGGCCTGCGACTCTGTCCTTGTGACATGCCAGGGCCTCGTGTTCTTCCAGCCCCAGACGCGAGGTAAACGTAGCGGGTGCCTTTATGTCAAGTCACTCGAGAGCTCCTGTTCGTGGAGCCCAGATGAGGGCCCGGGGGCTGGGCCACAGCTGTGGCCACGGCTCCCATCACGATGAGTCACACTCATTAGGTCTTTGGCTATTTCCAGGAAGAGTTGTCACGGCTTGCTTCAGCAAGCCAGAGAAGCACTGCTCCAGGATTTCTGAAAAGAAGCAAAAAGAAAAAAGAGTTGAATCATGCATTTCTTAGGGCACTTAAACCCAAGTCTATCAAAAGAGGACAGTTGGGGTGACCCGTGCAGGGGGGGGGGGGAGCTACAGAAGTGTTTTGTTTGGCCTGGATGTTGCTATAAATTGTGTTTGCATCGGAAGGCTTCTCAGTGGTGTCTGGGCTCTTGAGTTCATCACTGTCCCCAGGACTCCCTGCTGTCCTAACCTGGGGTCTCTCCACTCATTTCTAATCCTCGCCTGGCCCCTAGAGGCAGCTGAATGGCACCTAAATTTGATTTACCGTCTTCTTGGACTCTTTTATCACCTGAACATACTCGCCAAATATGTGCTTTAAAAGTGAAAACTCTGCTAACCCTTTGAAGAAATCACTGGGTTGACAAATATGATAGTCTTTAGATGTCTTGCCCATTTCTACTTACACGAATGCACAGATACTGTCTCCTCTACACATTTCTATAGCAGACTAGAAAATTATGTGAATGGAATAGGAATAAGCAATCGATTTAAATGGGACTCCTTTCTATATTTTAACCTGGAAAAATGTGTTTTTGCCCTTGAGAGGATACTTGCTATTTTAGAAATAATGCATATATTAGTAAGAACATGTGAAGAATATATGACTACTAGAGGCCCGACGCATGAAATTCGTGTAGAGTAGGCCTTCCTTCCCCCAGCCAACGGCACGGGCTTCCCTCTGGCCACCGGCAGGCACTGGGGCTTCCTCTGGAAGGTCGTCTGGAAGGACATCTGGTCTAATGAGCATATTATGCATTTATTATTACAGATAACTCAAACTCAAGCTCAGCTATGAACTTTGGTACAAAACACGAAAGGAAAACAATTGAGCAACATTATTTCTTTACCCTCTTGGCATGTGACCATCTTATTCAGATGGAACGGAACTGCCTATGACTTGGGGGAAGCTCAGAGGGGGAAAGAAGCGTCCTGGTCCCCACGTAGGTAAACGCTTCATTTGTGTTCGGTCGTTGCCAAGATGTGTTTAGTTTGTAAACGGGGCCAGATCCTCTGAGCTAGAATGAGAAGATGCTTATAAGGCAAAAAAGGAACTCGTTAGTTAATTCGTCATTGAAAGTGAAGGGTCCCTGGGATTCAGCACCCTCAAAGCCCGGGGCTCACGAGACCCTTGAAAGTGGTGGGTGGGAAGGCAGCCGCCAGCAAGCGCCGAGGGCATCCAGCTGACAAATACATCGCGGAACCGGGGCCTCAAGGTCACGTTCGTCTTCTGTGGAATTTAAGAGAATCGCACTGTGCTGCTTTTCTTGGTGGCAGTGTTCAATACTCTCCCCGGGTCACATTCCACCCTACGGTCCCCAGCAAGCTTTACAAAGCCCAATATGAGCCTGCTGAGATGGATTCTGCGGGGCGGACAGAACTGCGTCGCTTGGTTAGCCCATTGGCACCAGGACAGGAGAAAAGGGGAGTGGAGAGTGAGCCCCGCCCCCACATTTAACTGCAACTCTGGGTGTGCCCCTGGTTGGAAATAGGGTGTCTCATAAGCTGCTCCTGGGGTCACCCGCAGGACTGTGCCCTCATTCCCATGGGAAGGTTCACAGAGGCAGAGCAGGAGGAAGGCCGTGGTTCATTTGCATAATGTAGGCCCCTGGAAATTAAAAGTATTAATCACCTTGCTAATTTTGTATGGAAGTGAAAAACTGCTCGTCAGCAAATACCGCTTCCAGCTCAGCGCCTGGGGTGAAACGAGCCTCCTGGACGCCAAGGGGAGGTTTGCAGTGAGGATGATGCTGAGTTCATAGGGAAATGTCCCAGGCCAGCTTGTTGTCCCTCACTTTTCCTAATTTTTATTTTAAAGGCTGTTTTAGGATTAAAAACAGCCCTGCCTCAATCATGTCTGAATGGTGTTTGTGCTTGAAGCTATAGCTTAGTGCAGTTAGCACATTTTATGAGATTAAGAAACAAGTTGGAGTTTTTGCTTATAAACATCTGGAGATATACCTGAAAACAGATACATTTACTGTCCATGCAAAAAAATTATCGTAGTATTTAGCATCCACTATAGTATTCTGCATTAAGGAAACATGAAGACGGGGTACTTTTATTTGAATATTTCTCAATTCTATTGCCCCAGAGAAGCATTGGATATTAAAACCATATCAATGATTAGAAAAAATTATGTGAATGCTTCCATGGCATAATTAAGCCAAACCCTGGATATCACTGAGGTTTTTGGATATGAGAAACATTTCAGGACAAGTGTAGAATACATTTCTGTGCTCTGTTTACACACACACACACACACACTACACACACACCACACACACACACACACACACACACACACACACACATCTAAATCTTCACATGGCTGCCTCTTTTTTATCATTCCATTTTTGGCTAATTGGCTCATGTATATTTATCAGCAAGGCCTTCCCTCTTGGACATTCATCTCTAAACATTTTTTACACCATCCTGTATTATTTTATTAACAGTTATAACTGTCTGAACTTATTATTGTATTATTTTTTTTTTTTACTTCTTCCTCTCCTCTAGCCTGTCTCCTGTTCCATGCCTCTAGGTCCCTGGAGGGCAGGGAGCCTGTCTGTTTTATCTGGGGATAGACTCTCAGCACCCACTGTGTGCAGCCGAGCAAGCAGAAGGTGTTTGATAGGACATTGTTTAAACAACTCACCGACGTGTAACAGTGCTTGGATAAGACTTTGTCCTGGGTTGTGCATAGGAGATCATGAAAAGGGGGCCTGTTGAATATGACACAGGCCTCCGGCTCAGGAGACTGGATAGATCAGTGGTTCTCAATTTTTCTAATGCTGCGACCCTTTAATACAGCTCCTTATGTTGTGGTGACCCCCCCCCAACCATAAAATTATTTTCATTGCTACTTCATAACTGAAATTTTGCTACTGTTATGAATCATAATGTAAATATCTGTGTTTTCCGGTGGTCTTAGGTGACCCTGCTGGCAGTTCTCAACCTGTGGGTCACGACATTAGCAAGGTCAAGAACTGCTGTTGTAGAGCCTAAGAGGAGGAGCTGGTGAGGAGCTGAAAGTGTGGACCCGGGGAGAGGCCTTCATCATAGATGTGGGTTTAGATTTCCAGGTCTGTAGTGCACAAGGGGGTGGAGGAAGCCCTAAACGGGATGAGATCTTTCAGGGAAAGGAAAAGATTGAGAGGGGATAAAAATGGAAGGAAGAGAGAAACTTAGACTGATTCTACCAAAATGTATCCTGGAGTCGGGGGATGAGATCAGCATCTACAGGAGGAAGCTCTACGACTCCACAAACACAGGTGATGCTCAAGACCATGATGTGTCTAATTGTGCGTATTTTTGATAAGTCAGAGGCCTTCTTAAAATTAATGACTTGCTGAATGACAAATGAGCTTCTCGTTGTAGGTGCAAACAATCCTAAACTTAAATCTGATAGATGAAGAAACATGCCAGCAGCGATATTTCTCTTTTTACATACCCTTCCCTCACAGTCACCTCGCTAAACCAGAGCACCGCACGCAACTAAGTTGTGAGAACCAGAAGCAGGCCTGCCAAGGGGAGCATTTTTAACAGCAGAGCGTTCACATCTATAAACATGTAACATCCACACATAGGCAATGTGCTTTAAACTCATCACAAGGTTATTTATTGTAAGATTATTTCACGTTGTCTGATGCACGTTCCCTTTAACACTTAATTCCACATTAATGTAAAAGCATGATCACTCTGCGATTCCGGCATCGTCATTTTTATGGCTCTTCTAATTACCTTAATTTGACTATTTCATGATTAATATACTTGAAAACTCAGAATGGATGGGTAATTTTTATGCCCCATTTAAATCAAATTAGAATAATCCATAAGCTTTTATTCCAACGTGTGGGAATGAGGATCTCAGTTATATGGCTCCTTCAAGGTGTACAGTTCAGATGGACTTACGTTTTGCTAAACGATCCATCATAATGGCCATCGAAAGGAGCCGAAGGAATCCCTTGTGTGGCGAGACCGTGGGGAGGAGTCATTCTGCTCCTGCAACCATGCCGGCTCACCTGTTCCTCATTTTGA
The DNA here is from genome assembly GCA_963924515.1 of Vespertilio murinus. Lineage (NCBI taxonomy): Eukaryota > Metazoa > Chordata > Mammalia > Chiroptera > Vespertilionidae > Vespertilio > Vespertilio murinus. The sequence goes on from OZ004709.1 coordinate 8,595,702, forward strand.
AACCATTTATGATTACCTCCCATATCAGCGTTGACATAGCATCGTTAGTCAAATAGCTCTACTCGCTCAAAAAAAAATTGAAAAGGATGAAAATAGCCATGACCAGCTTTCTTTTTTTTTAACTTTATTTATATTTTTCAAGTGTCTGTTGGCCTGTTCAGCCTCCTCCTCTTTAAGTCCGAAGTGAAAGCTCTCAAGACCAGACTTAGATGTGTCATTGGCTAGATGGATGGGACTTCTCCATTGCTAGTGGGGGTGAGGTTCTTTTTATTTTTTTAAATCTTTATTGTTCATATTATTACAATTGTTCCTCATTTTTTTCCCTCCATTGCTCCCCTCCACCAGGTTCCCACCCCACCCTCTGCCCTTTCCCCACCCCTCATTGTCCTCATCCATAGGTGCACAGTTTATGTTCAGTCTCTTCCCGCACCCCCCACTCCCATTTTCCCCGAGAATCACTCCCCTTCCATACCTCTGACTCTATTATATTCACTAGTTAATATTGTTCATCAGATTTTTTAATTCCCTTGGTTTTTAGATTCACTTGTTGATAGTTACGTATTTGTTGTTCATAATTTTTATCTTTATTTTCTTCCTCTACCTAAAGAACCCCCTTCAGCAATTCATATCATTCTGGCTTGGCGGTGATGAACTCCTTTAGCTTAAATTTATTTGTGAAGCTCTTTATCTGGCCTTGGATTCTGAGTGATAGCTTTGCTGGGTAGAGAATTTTTGCTGTAGGTTCTTGCTATTCATAAACAGGCTCTGAAAAGTCACTTTTAAAGTACTAGCCCTGAGTTTGGTTGACTTGTGCTTCAACAGCAATTAGTGGCAATGTGTCCAACCATCATTTTAACATAAATTGTAGCCTGACCTTGTGCTTTGGGAAAACATGGCCATGGATTTGAAAAGAAGGTCATTTTCTCTTATTTTTATCTTTTAAAGTAACAGGCATTGTTTTATTTGATTTGAATGAAAATGTTAGCCAAAACCAGTTTCACTTAGTGGATAGAGCTTCGTCGGCCTGTGGATTGATTGAAGGGTCCCGGTTCGATTATGGTCAAGGGCATGCACCTTGATTGCAAGGCACATCCCCAGTGGGTGGTGTGCATGAAGCAGCTGATTGGTGTTTCTCTCTCATCAATGTTTCTGACTCTCTATTTCTCTCTTTTCCTTTCTATAAAAAAAATCAATAAAATATATATTTTTTAAATGTTAGCCAAAAGAACTTAATGCCTGTGAGGATATTTGGGCATTCATCAATGATATAGCCATATTATGTGGACAACATAAATTAAACATGGAGATTTGTTATCAGAGTGATGACCTATCATGAACTAATTAACTCCCTTTGTAATGCCCCTTAATGGATCACAGATTTTATTACGTTGTGGATAAAATAATGGACCTCTTGCTGCCCAGCATCATACTCTGGATAACCACTGTGTGGGTATTACCCTCCATCTGCTGACATCACCGTGTTAATAGGACCTTTATGAAATAGCTAATAGTGAACTGCTCTAAGAAATCAACCTCCACTATGCCTCTCAATGTTTAACATTAACAATATATTTTTTAATGTTTAGTACAGCTGCAATATTTTATAGCTAAAAATCCTAATATAAGGGTCATGTTTAGAATCTTGCTTGGAGGGGATTTACTAATTGTTAGAATGCAAGGAGTTGGCACCGTTTGGCCTCCCCATAGTCAATAGGATATTTGGCTCAAGGTATTTCATCGACAGCAAGCATGTCAACGAGGAGTGCGGCCTGCCAGCATGAGTTTGACATGCGATCTGTAGCATTCTGAGAACTGAAGAATTAATATATATACAGTCGAATTATTTTTCTCTCATAGGTTACCTTTTATTCCCTATGTCCTTTTCTTGCATATTTTCATAAAAATGATTGTATACTGGAGAAGAGATAATAGGGCTTCCAAATAGATGCCCTGCTTCTTTTTTGTTTGTCTTTGGTTTGTGTTTTATTTTATGTGTTTTTTGAGGCCCCCTAGAGGATAGATTAGAGATTTAGCAAGAAAGACCTTTTGTCAATCTGAAATTTAGGTTAGTAAGGGCATAAAACAGGGAAATACCGTATTTCCTGTTACTTTTGATGAAAACCATTTTTAAGCCTGCTTTATCTAGATAATACCTTTTCAGTTCACATAAAAAGATGATAAACTTTTAAGGAAAAATGTAGTTTGTTATTTACTATTATATACATGTGCTAAAATTCTGGAAACAAAATTAAAGGCCAGAATGTCCTGGGAGGGTAGAACACGTGCAGTACTGAGAAACGTGCTGCTCACGGCACACATGCAGGGCACCTCGGGCGGCCCCGAAAACTACGGTGGCAGGATTTTATTTCCCGTTTAGTTTATGATCAGAGGATGGCGCGCACAAGAGAAAGTGCCAGCCCTGACCGGTTTTGCTCAGTGGATAGAGCCTCAGCCTGCAGACTCAAGGGTCCCAGGTTTGATTACAGTCAAGGGCATATACCTTGGTTGTGGGCACATCCCCAGTGGAGGGCGTGCATGAGGCAGCTGATCGATGTTTCTCTCTCATCAATGTTTCTAACTCTCTCTCTCCCTTCCTCTCTGTAAAAAAATCAATTATATATATATATATATATATATATATATATATATATATATATATATATATATATATTTTACACAGAAAGGAATCTAGCCACTGAGCCAAACCGGTCTCAGATATATATATATAATTTTTTTTTATTTTAAATAAGTGACAAAGTGTGGTGGGCAAGCTTGTTCTCAAACTCTGAGGAGCTTTGGTTTTCATCTCTAGGGGAGAAAAGAAATAAGATTTTAAAGAGATGTCAACATGATAAGAGGTACAGATAAGAAGTGAAGGAGTGAGCACAGGTCAGAGGGAGAGCTGCTGGAGCCTGAGGCTGGGGTGGGCCAGGAGAATGGCCCAGGGGCTTGCCCGTGAGGCTGCTTCCGAGTTGGAGCAGAGAGGACCTGGGGGCCCAGAGTGAGAGCGAGAAAAACCTTGACATGATGTGTTAACTGGGACAAGAAACACTGTGCTAGAAGGCGAGTTGTTTTGCCTTTTAATTAAACATTTTGCAATGGGTGTCTGGAAGAAAGGGAAGATAAATTCAAACTTCAAAATGTTAAACTTGACATGCATGCGCAATAGGAAATTCAGACAGGAGCCTCGAGGGAAGGCTGAGAGGGGAGGTAGGGATTGAGAGGAACCATGCATGCCAGAATCACCGAGAAAGAATATTGTAAAGGGGATTACAATGATTTAAGAACTTAAAAAAAAAAATCAATACAGACCAATGGCAAATGCAGGGATGGTTTCAAAGATGTTTTGAACTTTTTAAATGTAGATTTAAAAAATGAAAAATAAAAACTCAAGAAAACAAAAATTATGATTAAAAGAACATGTTTCTTAAACCTAAAATATAGGGTGGGAGAAAGTAGGTTTACAGTTAATACACAAAACACAGAGTTCATTCTTGTATTATTTTTTTTAATTATTGTATTTAACATGCAACAACTGTAAGCCTATAATACCAATTTGGCATTGCTTTATTAAAACGGAAAGACTTTATAAAAACCAAAAGAATGTATTGGGGTGACACTGGTTAACAAAATTACACAAGTTTCAGGTACACAGCACCTCTGTACACTGTGTTGTGTGTTCACCACGCCCAGTCAGGCCTCCTTCCATCTCCATTTATGCCCCCTCTACCTCCTCTGCGGCCCCCAACACTCCCCCTCCAGCCGTCACCACACTGTTGTTTGTGTCCATGAGTTTCTTTTTTCTTTTTCTTTTTCTCAATCTCTCCAAACCACAAAAAGGGTTTGAAGGGTAATGAAAATGAAAAAAAAAAGGGAAGTGCGCACATTTATTTTGAATACTAGATGCCAATTCATACACCAGTAGGGTCCCTCGGCCTGGCCTGTGGGATGGGGCTGAAACCGGCTCTCCAACATCCCCTGAAGGGTCCTGGATTGCAAGATGGTGCAGGCCAAACTGAAGGACCCCGCTGGAGCACGATCGGGGTTGGGGAGGGACACAGGAGGTTGGCCAGCTGGGGAGGGGCTGCGGGAGGGCTCCAGGGCAAGTCTGGTCCATCTCACTTGGTCTCTATCAGCAGGACCCCAGCAGCAAGCTAACCTACTGGTTGGAGCGTCTGCCACCTGGTGGTCAGTGCACGTCATAGCAAGCAGTTGAGCATCCTTAGCATATCATTAGCATATTATGCTTTGATTGGTTGACCAGATGATCGGACACTTAGCATATTAGACTTTTATTATATTTTCAGGGCAAAAAAATTGTCTTATACGCCAGCAAATACAGTATATAGGATTCTCAGATCCTATTCTAGTAATTTATGACTTGATATAAGAAGCTTCTGAGGAATCCTCTCTGGTCAAAATGTCAACTTCTCCAGTTTCCACAGTGATGTTCCGTTTGAAGGAAGGCTGCGGGGCGGGGAGGGGATACCTGACTTCCCTTTTATGCCAGTATTACAAGTGCAGTGTTTCTGCTCACAGATGAAACTGAAAAACTTTTCTGAGGGGAAAATACTATGATGTGCATATAAAATTATTTCCAAAAGGTTTATATCTGTAATGAGATTTCACAACCTCAAAGAAACGGTACTTTTAAACTTTCATTTTGGTTATATAACAAAGGAACTAAAAATTCAGTGTTAGAAACCAGACATTTACTTTTTTAATTTGATGATTTTTTTGGTCAATAACTAAATGGCAGAATATTAAATTTAAAGTGGCAATTTAAAGGCGCTAACTCTCTACTTTTATTTTTAAATAATAAAACGTGGTGGCCCCCAGGAAGAATGTCTGAGTAGATAACTTTGCAGTGTACATGGTTCCTTCTTGCCAGCCATGCATTAACATGCATTTGAGTTGGAGACCCCGTTTATTTTGTAGTTTTCTTTAAGGCAGCAGTTCTCAGAGCTCTACTGTTTATAAAGCCATGCGAGTATGTGTGTGTGTGAAAATATTGCTGCAAGGAGAGTTTGTCAGCATAACCTGTTCTTCAGAGACTTGGATAAAACTCTGGGTAACAGCTGTGATTTTGGTTTCTCAAGTCAGAAACCAAATCTGTTATTTCAAATCTGATGGTGGTTTCTTGGATTTAGAAAAAGCATCTTTCCTTATTATCTGTCTTAGTGGGTTTGGGAGCATCTTTGCAAGGACTCATCTTCTGTGTTGGTGTTTTAATCATGTGTAGGACCAGCAATTGCAGGAGGCTGTATGGAATGCTTCCGACTATATGAAAGGAATTATTTCCTGAGTGTTATTACATATCTGTGAGTGAGTGAGTGAGTGTGTGTGTGTGTGTGTGTGTGTGTGTGTTGATGGCATCATAAGTCACCTCTCATTATCCTAGGTAATAAGCCCATTTACTTTGAGTGCATGCAATTTTTTCCTAGGAAAACAGTCTGAATGGGACCTCTGATTCTCTCTAATCTTTTATGAATTTCCCTGGAAACGCATAGCGATGTGCTTAGTTCTGGAACAATTACTGTCAGTGGAAGAAGAGAAGCTTTTAGAAAGTAGATATGTTTCCCAGCAGTTCATATGTGAATATATTGCACTCCCTCAGCCCATCTACACTAACAGAGCAGAGGAGACATTCAGAGCACTAACTTAAGACACTCCTGCTTCATAGACTACAAAGAGCATGTAAAGGCAGGAGGCATCCCGTAACAGTCTTCTAGACAGTTCAGGCAAATGATGCCACAATTATCCATTCTGCATTGATAAGCTTATCTGAGGCCTGTGCATGTTTCTTTACTTTTAACAAGTGGGTCACTTGGGCCCTTGATCAGCTCAACGATGAACTAAAAATGTAATTTGACATTGATGCCATGATGCCTTGCAAACTCCAATTGCTGTAACAATGCAAGGTAAACGGCAAGCAGAGGAAAGGTAGATGGATTATTGAATCTAGCAATAAGAGTATTGTCTTGATTAGCTTTATAGACAGAAAGCTTAATGAAAATGTACAGTAGATGGTAGAGGTAAAGTCTAAGAAAGAGTAGAGGTCTTTGGAAATACAGTAAAGGCAATCTAACATTTCCATGCCAATTTTTTGGAAATCTACTTTCAGACAGTTGAATGGAATCAAGCAAATCTCATTAACAACCACAACAGCAAAAATTGTCTAAGAAACCTGAGCAAAGGATTCCTTAGGCATTTCGGTGGGTTAGGAGTACAACCTGTGTAACCCAAGCAGCAGAGCTGGTCCAGCAAACTTAAGCTTGCCTCTGTCTAGTTTCTGTGGGTAGAGTACAAAGGAATACAGACCAGTCTTCTCTTCTCCTGCTGGATCAGACCTAAACCGGCAGTTAGACATCCCCTGAGGGGTCCCAGATTGGGGAGGGTGCAGGCTGGGCTGAGGGACACCCTCCAGTGCACAAATTTCATGCACCAGGCATCTACTAATATATATATATATATATATATATATATATATATATATATTGTAATATACATATATATATGTAAATTGATTTATGGAATCATATAAGCTTTATGCATGCAGCATTATAAACTAGCAGAGTATGTACTGCATCATGCTCACCACCAAATGTCTAGCTTCTGTCACTATACACCTTTATTGGCTTTGCCTGCCCTCCAGTAACCACAAATCTGTTGTGTGCCTCAATAAGACTATTTTGTTTTGTTTTAATATTTCACATCTGAGTGAGTGAAATCATAGGTATTTGTCTTTTCCATCTGACTTATTTCACTTAGCATAATGCCCTTTTCATCCAAGGAATGAAAACAACCAAAGTGTCCATTAATGAATAAATGATTTTAGAAAAATGTATGTACACACACACACAGGAATACTACTCAGCCATAGAAGGAGAAATCTTGCCTTTGCAACAATATGGATGAACCTTGAAGGGTGTATTTATTGATAATGCCAGAGCCTAATTATAGAAGTCACCATAAGTGTTTATTTTTTTTAAATATAGTTTTTATTGATTTCAGGAAGGGAGAGGGAGAGGGAAAAAAATGATGAAAGAGAATCATTGATAGGCTGCCTCCTGCATGCTTCTTACTAGGGATTGAGCCCACAACCTGAGACTCCTCAGTCTGCAGGCCGATGCTCTATCCACAGAGCCAAACCAGCTATGGCACCATAAGTGTTTCTTTAATCCAGGCATGGGGAGCATGCAGCGTGTGGGTTATGTAAGGCCCAAGAAATAATTGGGTCTGGCCCTGCCAAGGCATTGGGGGTGAGTTAATTACATATATGACCAAAGATAGCAGGCTAATTTTTAAATTGATAATTTTGTATGGCCTTCGAGTGATGTTATAAATATCCAAATGGCCCTTGGCAGAAAAAAAGATTCCCCACCGATGCTTAATCTATTGTATATTTTTAATCAATGAAATCAGAATTAAAACGATCTGTATTATCTAGTGCACTGCCGGAGGTCATTCAAGCTACCTTCTTTTTCTGGAATTTTTAAAAGAACATTTGCAATAAGTCTCATAAAAGCTGGGATAGAAATTTTTCTGTTTGATTAAAATTTCATTGCCTAGATACGCAGTATCGTAATATATTAATATTATCCTCTTTTGAAAAAAATCTTCATAGCAACCCAGGGGCAAGCTGTCATTTGAGACTTGGGGAGCTAACAATTATTAAAAAGTTCTGAGAAAACATTTGACTCCAGGAGGTATTCCTTTTTTATGCCATTAAAATCCGTGCTTCTTTGAAACGAATATTAGTGATCATTCAAAAGAAAAGCATCAATTAACTTTACATTAAACTTTTCCACAAAAGACAATGCAGACTAGATTTCATTGGAATTTCCATGTGTTGTATTTCTCTATGCATAGTGGACTGCCAAGAACCTTAATAATTAAAATCTTCAAATACAAGTGACTCCCTACAAGGCCTGTTGTGATTATTAATGGAACCAATTACCTGTCTGCTCAGTGAGGTTACTGTGTTTGAAATAGTAGTTAATAATGAAAGACTGGAGTAGATTTTAAATATAGTGTGTTTATGTTTAGCAACACACATTCTATTATACTGAAAATCAATGAGAAAATACAAAGGTGGGAACAATGCTTTTTCACTTTCTTCTTATCACTGAGAATCTCTTCCTGTGAGTGTATTTTGTTTTGTCATTTTCTTACCACAGGAAAGTAGGCTGGTATGTTTCAGAAGAGCCACCAATGTCCCCAAATGAGACATTTTATTATGTTGCCCAAGTTATTTTCAGTCCAGAAACTGGGAAGTTACACTGTTGGTGGAATTGCTTGAGGCCAGCCCCTGACCCAGGGCCTCCAAATCACTTTGTAGTATAGGACAGTCTTCTCGTGGAGTCTCAGTGACCATGTGTCTTGACAAAAAGACGACCTCAGAGCTGAGCGGTGTTCATGGCACTTCATAGTGGTTTTCTGGGGGAGAGCAGAGAACCGCGGAGCTGGGGTCTGGGTAATAGGAAGGATGCATGCCTGAGAGTCTAACTCATGAATGGCTCTCCACTGCCCCAGCCCCAGCCTTTGAAACCTTCCTACTTTCTCTACGAGTTTGACGACTTGAGATCTTCCTATAGTGGAATCATGCAAGGTTCGTCTAGTTGTGACTGACTTCTTTCACTTAGCATTATGTCCTCAATGTGTCCATGCTATAGGACACATCCTACACGGTTCCCCTCTTTCCTTAAGGTTGGGTACTACCCCATTGTATTTCCATACCATGTCTTTATCCACCTGTCAACGAACATTTAGCTTGCTTCCACCTCGTGGCTATTGTGAACAACTCTCTTCATACTCACTGAATTTCAGTTGAAAATCAGCAGTTATTTCATCTCCAATGCTGATTGGAGATGAAATAACTCCCTTCCTTCCTCCCTCCCTCCCTTCCTTCCTTCCTTCCTTCCTTCCTTCCTGCCTGCCTGCCTGCCTGCCTGCCTTCCTTAGTTTTTAGCAAAGTTGTTGAAAATGTGCATAGGTGCTGACTTTACAGGGACTCGGAGATATTTTTTTCCTGTCCAGTGCAGAAGTGTAGATAAGAGTAAGACAATCCTGCTCGCGGCCAAATGGCCCAGGGGCTTGGTGGGTAATGAAATGTTGTCATTGCAGGACAAGACCGCGCCGGCTGACAAGCAGAGCAAACCCGAGGCGGCCCAGGCCACGCTCGCAGCCTCCGCGGTGTCGGGCTCCCAGGAGGTGCTGTACATCAACGGCAACGGGACCTACAGTTACCATAGCTACAGAGGCCTCGGAGGGGGGCTGCTGAGTCTGAGCGACGCTTCCAGTAGCGGTGAGTCTATTACATATTATGAATTTTATGTCCCATTTGGAGGTAGTCAATTCTCTGAACCTGAGAGAAGAAAATGAATATATTGTTAAAGCAATAGCCCACGCTCACCTGCTAAAAACAAGACCATGTAATGCAGACCATCCATCTCGCTACAAGGATGTCCCCTGTTTCTGGAAGTAGTAGCTGGAAGTAGTAGCGTGGTATACAATGGGGGGATTGCTGTTTATTATACTGAAAAGAATTCTCAACCAGAGAAATAGCCTTTTAAAACCAATAGTTTTACACACACACACACACACACACACACACACACACAAGCTGTTATGTACTATTCTTCAAAAATAATGACACATTTTCTTAATGTTTGAAGTTTTGAATTTGGAAGTTTGAGACTCAGGGACTTGACTGACTTGATGAAATGTGCATACACCATCCCTCCTTGTACCCAAGACCCTCCAATGACAGTACATCCCAACAAGGGGTAGCATGCAGTTGTAGAATGTCATGAAAAACATCCTTATGTGCGCCCAGTGATGACAAGTCCGTGTGCCAATATTCATTCAAGAACTTACGAAATATCTTGAAAAGTTGCACAGAGGCAGGGAGGAGAGAGGATGATATTGGAAACGGAACACAAGGTGGAATTCTCTGCTTATACTTGTTCCTATACTTGGTTTGGTAAACTTCACTTTGGAACAGCTTATGTGTTTTTATAATTAGGAATGAAATTGACCTTAAGAATCACTAATGTTGAGGGAAATGATGCACATGAGCCCCATCGGTTTGAGTGAGTGGTTGGCATCTCCTCAGAGAGGAAGGGACTGCTCCGTTGACCTCAGAACTCAACGCCCCGCAGCGTGCCCGTGGGCAACTAACCTAAGATGATGCCAGTGACCACTTTAGTATCCTGGTTCTGAGGTCTATATTGTGGTTTAAAGCAAACTTATCGTTATGTGGTGTCAGTGCAAGCTGGGATTTTTCAGCAGGAGGCCAAGTAGATACAGATGTAAAATCAGTGAGTTTAAGCAAACACTTCCGCAGCCCTGTATTTGAATGGTTAGTATCGGCGAGAACTGATATTTCCTCTCACTTCCCACGGAAAATGTCTGATGACAAAGGCTCATTTGAATTCTGAAAGTTGATTGGGCTCGGGGGGCTTTTACTAGATTTGGGGGGGAGTTGCATTATAGTGTCGGCACCTGCTCAGTATTGGGAAGCTGCTCTGGTGTGAGCAGGGCCATTCTGCTGGGCTCCTGGGTCTGCTCAGCAAAGGTCCTCTGAGCACAGGGTCCCCGAGCTTCAGTTTCTATCAGCTGCCTCCAGCTTACCACACACACACACCACACACCACACACACACACACACACACCACACACACACACACACACACACACACACACACACACACAGTGCCTCGAGTAGAAGGAAAAGGAAGAGCTTATTTTGAAAAGAGATTTAGCTCCCAGTGGAGGTGAGCCTTCTCGGCTGCTTTCACGTCTTATCTTTATTTGGACAATAAATCTGCAGGAAAGAGCAAATCTGAGATTCAAAAAGGAAAACAAACTAAAGCTGGAAACTCTAATATTTTTTTAAAAAATACTTTACATGTGAAGTAAGAATGGATAGGTAGTTCAGAGCTTAACCACCAGATCAAAAAAAATTAAAAAATGGGGTGGGGAGAATACAGTGTGTTCACTAAAGATTTTATTGTCACAAAGCATGTTGTAATTTAGACTTTCAAAAGCATTCATCTATTAAATTACTTTAACAGAAACTAGTAACAATAAATACTACTTATTGAATCCCCTCCGTATAATAACCATTGAATCCTTACACAGTCTTATGAGATACATCCTGCCATTCTGGAGGAAAATTTTTATAAAATTAAACCTGCCCCACATTTAAAAATAATGCCAAGGCGCCACTTCCCTTTTCCCTCCCATGATTGAAACCTGTTTTGTGAGGCTCAGAGGGGGTGAGGGACTTGCCCAAAACCCCTCCATAATGGGAAGGGTCCAGGATTTGCACACAGGCGTTCTGACAGTAGAGTCCGCGTTGGAAGCTACTGAGCTAATAATCTGTATAATGGACACAAGTACTGAAGCAAGTGATTGTCTCCGGTAAGTACAATAATAGACTGTCTGTCTCTGGAAGCCCTCCTCGTCTGAATGTGCTTTGTGAGCCAATGCATCACCCAATGTTATCTTTTATGTCTGGTCTCTTTTTACTTAGCATTTTTGCAAGGTTCATCTATGTTATAGCATGTATCAACACTTGTTTTTATTGCCAAATGTCCTGTTCTATGGATATGCTATATCTTGTTTAACCATTCAAGTGGATGGGCGCTGGGATAGCCACCTCTGAGTTACTGTGAATGATGCTGCTATCTGAACCTCTGCTTTACAAGTGTGTGTGTGTGTAATCAACGGATCGTGTTTATACTTAGAAGGGGAATTACTGGTTCGTACATGTGGTAACTCTGAGTTTAACATTTCGGGGAAATAACAGATTGAACATGAGATGTCTTTATGTTCATTTTATCCTTTCTAAATTTCAACTATATCTCACAGTATTTATACTACAAGCTTTACACTTTTTATTTTTACTGCTAGAAAACATAGATGGCATGTTTTCCTTAAAACGTTGGTCTACATTTTTCTGGGGTGTTTTTTTTTTGGAAGAGTTTGTGAGGTGTTGTTATTCATACTCTAAATGTTTCCTAGAATTCAGGAGTCGCGGCGCCCTGTGCCTGGGCTTTTCTGGGAAATTTTTGATTACTAACTCAATCTCTTGACCTGTTATAAAGTCTACTTATATTGTCAGTTTCCTCTTGAGTTAGTTTGTTTCCAGGAATATGTCCATTTCAACTGAATTATCTAATTTATTGACGTAATTGTACATAGTATTCTTTCATAATCCTTTTTATTTTTGGAAGGTCAGTAGTGATGGCCCCTCTGTCATTTCTAATTCTAGTCATTTGAGTGTCCTCCCTTTTCTTCGTGGTGATACACCAGATAAAATGTTGTCAGATGTTGCCATCCTTTCAAAGAACAGCTCTTGGTTTCATTGATTTTTCTCTATTGTTTTTCCACTCTTATTTCATTGATTCCTATTCTTCTAGTTATTATTTTCTTCCTTACGTTAAGTTTAGTTTATTTTGCTCTTATTTTCCAGTGGAAAATGAAAAATTAAGACATTTATTTGAAGCCTTCTTTCCTCTTTTCATAGAGGCATTTACAACTACACACTTCCTTTTAAGCGCTGTTGTGTCTGCATCACAAAATTTTGGTATGTTGTGTTTTTGTTTTCATTCACCTCAAGGTATTTTCTAATTTCTTTCGGCCCATTGGCTGTTTAGGTTTGGTGCTCAATTGTCCCATATTTGTAAATTTCCCAAATTTCTTTCTGTCACTGATTTCTAGTTGTATCCTACTGTGGCTAGACATGTCTCATATAACTTCTATAATCCTGTCAAGTTTGTTGAAGCTTGTTTTGTGATTCAGATCATGGTCTGTCCTGGAGAATGTACATAAGAATAATGTGCATTCTGTTGGTATGTGTGTGTCGGGGGGGACATTTTGTAAATATATATTGGGCCTAGTTGTTTTATAGAGTCTAAATCTCCTATGTTCTTGTTGACCATTGGTCTAATTTTTATAGCCATTATTGAAGAAGGATATTGACGTATTCAAGTACAATTGTTGAATTGCTTACTGTTGCCTTCAATTCTGACAATTTTGTTTCCTTTATTTTGGGGCTCTGTTGTTAGGTGTATATATTGGTATATCTTCTTAATGGACTCGCTCTTTTATCACTGTAAAATATCCTTCTTTATCACTAGTAACTTTTTAAGTCTATTTTGCCTAATATTAGTTATTTCTGTAATATCAAGAAAAGACAGTGGTAATTTGGATTATCGTGGTAGTACTGAAAATAAAGCTTTGGACATGGTAGTGGCATATAGAAGAGTAAGGAACAAATTGAGTATCCTTCACCTCTACTCAAATACAACCAAAATAGTTTTTTCTTTGATCCATAAATGGCTAAGTAATTTTGGGACCCCAATGCCAAATGAATATGTGGGCCCTCTTATATAAAGATTATTTGAAGATGCTGATGACAGAGCATTAAAGCTCAGAGCTCTTCTGACCACAGGCTCCTATGGGTCTACACGTGTTTAGCACCCCGCTCTTTTTTATTTATTTGGCAAGTTGGAGAAAGCATTGCATTTTCAGGAAAAAGGTAGAAAGCTTGATATTTAGAGCTCCTCTCCAATATGGACTTAATCCTTCCCCTTGCTACCATTACTATAATGGGTGGTAAAATAATTAAAAATAAAAAGATAATATATACAAAGAAGGAAAATATTAAAGACACAATGAGACTTGGGGCAACTGCCAACTCTGAGTGAAAATCAAGAAAGAATATAACCAAAGTAATCTTTAAGAAAAGGAAAATGTGCCCTGGCTGGTTTGGCTCAGCGGATAGAGCATCGGCCTGAGTACTGAGGAGCCCCGGGTTCGATTCTGGTCAGGGACACTGCCTGGGTTGTGAGCTTGATCCCCAGTGTGGGGGGGAGGCATGCTGGAGGCAGCCGATCAATGATTCTCATCATTGATGTTTCTCTCTCACCCTCTCCCTTCCTCTCTGAAATCATTATCCAGGCCTTCATGCCTCATTGTTCCCTGACCTGAAGTTTTATTTGACCTTTTTTGTTTGTTTTGTTTTTAACTCCAACACCGGTAATGTATTGGTCATCTCTGAAACCCTGAACTCCAGGTCAGGTCACATGTAGCCACAACTCTCATAGCATCCTGAAGCTGTCATTGGAAGGAAGCATGTACCACAGTGCGCGCACGTGCACACACAGGTACTCACAATACATTGGTATTCCTTCCTCAACCATATGGTTCATAGGGCTTAAAGTCACCTGAGACACCTAGTTCATATTCCAGGTATGCAGTATTTCAAGTGTTTAGAAATAAGTTTTATAAATTTACAGTTTGAATGTAGATACTATGCATTATGGTAAAGCACACTTAGTGGATCCCCGTCCCCCCAAGAGCCCTCACTAGCATAGAGTCTAAAGGCACTTGAGAAATAATGTAAGGGCAACCTATAGTTTTTAAACGCTACAAAGAAATAGGTCAGGAGAGCTGAGTGATTTGCTCAAGGTCACACACGTTGACTTTTTGAGTGTTCAGTCAATACACCTTTTGGCTTTTGTGTGATGAGATAAAGATCTCGTAAGGATACAACAAAGACAACATTGAACAACTCAGACCGTCTGCTGGGAAAAGTCAGGCGTATCAGGATAACCAGGACGGCATGCCGCAAATCACAACTGAGGTGGCTCTCCTGGGCAGTGACTTTGGGCTGGTCACTGAGTTGCAAACAAATAAAAACAAAACCCAACAAAACACCTGTCTTAGCAAATAACTGCTTCTGACTTAAACTGAAGAGAATTTCTTTAGCTCACATTTGAGAAAGTCCTCTCGCTATAGTAATGGTAGCAAGGGGAAGGGTTAAAGTCCATATTGGGGAAGAGCTCTAAATACCCACAATGCCTATAGCCCTGGTGCTGGCTCTCATTGCTTTGATTTCTTTTATTGTCGGGGTGGAGGGGAGGCTTATTTTAACAGAAAAGCAGTCTGATTGATCAGGCCCATGATTGCCTTTACCTGGGGACTTTCTTCATAAACTCTGGGAACCCCAAACATTCTGACTTTGTTTAAAAAAAATGTTATCTTTAGCTTATTTTTTCATTTCTAAATCATCAAAATAGTCATTACCCCATATTGTGAATTTGGAGCCATGGAGAAAGAAACTACACACATACCCATAAATCTTGAGAGCTGAAGAGGACATGGAAGATAAGCATTATATGAGATGCCAACATCCTATCTGATGGCCAACAATTCCAGTTCATCTAAGTTTGAGAATTCTTGACTTTAAAGTTTGTAGAGGTGTCTGAAAAGTGTAGAAGGGAGCAACATTTTTCCCCCCAGCATTTATATTTATTTTCTTCACCATCACCATTCATCCCCCCTTCATCCTGTTCACCTTTACCCCACAATCACCATTCTGTTGTCTGTGTGTCCTTGAGTTCTTCTGTTCATTTATTTATTTAATTTCTGTGGGAGCAACAGCTTTTAAGAGACCAAGTTGAATTGGCTATATATCTGACAACGTATAAAGCAGATGAAGACCATCAGAATTCAAACCACTAAAAGAAAAACAGGGGAGTCTCATGTGGATTGGCAGCACAAAGAGTAGGAGACAGATTGAAGGAGATAGTAGTGCAATGCCTGCAGGACCTTTTAAGCCAGTGCAATAGTACAATATGCAGGGCTGATGCCCCTATATTCAAGAAGAATGCAAAGGCAGCAGGAGAAAGGAAACAACAGTGTTTGGCTTTAATTTAACAAGTATTTTGGGGGCCTCATGTTCAAATCACTGTAACATGAGCTTTGTCGGTCTGTACGGGCTGCTATAATAAAAATACAGTAGACTGGATGGCTCGAACAACAAACATTATTTCTCAACAATTCTGGAGGCTGAGAAGTCCATGATCAGGTGCCTGGAAGGAGGCTGCTTGCTGGTTCTTAGATGGCTGTCTTTTCAGTGGGTGCGCCCATGGGGGAAGCAGAAAGGAGCTCTCTCGGAGTCTCACCTGTAAAGGGCGCTAATCCCATTCATGAAGGCTCCACCCTCCTGACTTACCTCCCAAGGACCCCACCTCCAAATCCCGTCACATTGGTGAGGAGCTTTCTATAAGTGAATGTTGAAGGGAATGCAGTCTGTCTATAGCAGCTACTGTAAGAGAAGCAAGGTTGAGGAGGGCAGAATCACTGACCTCAAGAAACTGACAGATCAGTTGGAGATAAAACATTTGCCCTCTTCTTGCCTCCCTATCAGAATCCTTTAGGACTCTGCTCAAATAGCACTTCCTCTGTGACACTGTACCTGGCTACCTCCCGCCCTTCGGGAGATGACTCACTTTCCTGCCTGTGCCTTTAATCTAGCACTTAACTCACTGACTTGTGACATGTTTTCAAATATTTTCCCTCTGCACTCCTTAAAAGCAGACACACTGTCTCGTTCACGATGGCATCTCCTGAATAAGGTCATTCATGTAAGTGCTCAACTTCAGTGACACAATGAACACCTTTTAAAAAATAGAACACGTGCTGCCCCGAATCAAAAAGCCACAGAGAGAATTATGGATGTGTGTTGGAGGGCGGGGGGAAGGGCTTCTCTTTGATACAGCGAAGCAATCAGGAAAGGAGAAAGATGAAACCGAATAGACCCGCTCTGTGGCTGAAAGAGGGAGGCTCCCGGATGATGTTTTCTCATTGTGAATACAGGAGCAGGAGGAAAAGCCTGCCCATGGCAGAGACCCCGTAGCATCCTCAAAAGGGTGCCCTCCAAACCCCCCATTAGCCAGCCTCCATTTGTTTAGAGCTGGCAAGAGTGTGCGCCCAGCCCTCCAGATTTTCACGTTGGAGTGTTATCAAGATGACAGCAGTTGCAATTTGCATAAAGAGTTTATTCAAGTTATCCAACCGAAGTGAGAAGCAAGCAGCAGCCAATCCTCCGGTGACGATCACATCCGAATGCATGAGGACGCTGGGATGCTTTCTTCCTGTCGGGAAGTTCACGCTGAGCTGTCTACAGAGCTCAGTTGTGGTTCGCTGTGGTTATCCGGGGATCTCCAGGGTAAATTATATACATAAGTCAGCTACTGAGGCCTCCCTTCCATGAGCCCCACTGGGAAGACTTATCAATTTGGTTTTCAACTCTGACATTCACTGGGCTGAAGGCAAGACAGGAATCTAACAAGACCCAATTGTAGTAATAATGGCCGTAATAACTAACATTTGGATGGCAAGTTCTTGTTTGCCCGAATCTTGACATTATCTTCATTTTTCCCCACCAGTATTCAGGATTTGTGGCTTTAAAGATTCTTTGGGTCCTGGCCTGTAGTTAGAATATAAGGAGGCCTGGCCATAAGATTCGCCACCTCCCTAGAGCTGGATGAACTAGCTCCCTAGTTCAGAATGATGTAGCTGGTGTCGTACATGGACAGCACTGTCCACAGGCACCAGAGTTCAGAAATACCACTTCTCACTTGATATTTTCAAAGAAGTGCTTCTGTTGGTTCACTGTTTTCACTTCTCATCAGCTATTCACTCTTCAATCCACTGTAAATGGCGTCTCCCCACCATTTTACTGAAATTGGTCAGGGTAAGTTTATCAGTGATTTCACTTAAAGGTTATTTTTCCCATTTATCTTATTATAGATTCTTTTTTTCTTTATTAAAGTATTACATGTGTGTCCCTATCCCCCCCATAGCTCCCCACCCCCCTGGTGTCTGTGTCCATTTGTTAGGCTTATATGAATGCATACAAGTCCTTTTCTTGATCTCTCCCCCTTATCCCCACCCTCCCCTACCTTCCCTCTGAGGTTTAACAGTCTGATCGATGCTTCTGTCTCTGGATCTATTTTTGTTCATCAGTTTATGTTGTTCATTATATTCCACAAATGAGTGAGATCATGTGATATTTTTCTCTGACTGGCTTATTTTACTTAGCATAATGCTCTCCAGTTCCATCCATGCTGTTGCAAATGTTAACTCCTTTTTACCACAGCATAGTATTCCATTGTGTAGATGTATCACAGTTTTCTAATCCACTCATCTGCCCATCAGCACATGGATTAGAAAACTATTTCCAAATCTTAGCTATGGTGAATTGTGCTATGAACATAGAAGTGCGTATATCCTTTCTGATTGGTGTTTCTAGTTTCTTTCTAGTTTCTTGGGATATATTCCTAGAAGTGGGATTACTAGGTCAAATAGGAGTTCCATTTTTAGTTTTTTGAGGAAACTCCATACTTGTCAGATTCTTGAGTATATTTGCATCTGCTGCTGATTAGAGCTTTGAAGCAGACACTCTCTTGGCTTCCATGAAACACTCTCACGTCACTGTGTGCTCCTAAGATGATTCTCCTGCCAGGGTCCTGGGCTGTGTCCCTGTCCTCAAGCCCTCGTGTCTTTAACCCTCATTCTGCACATTGCTTAAAGGAGAGCCTACTGCCTCTTATGATTTCAGTTATAAAATATGCAACAAGCTGTCACCCCGATGCTTTGCCTCAAGTCTCAGATTTCCCATCCAGCTGTCTACCAGATAGCTTGGCCTAGAAATCCCAAGAAATCTAATGTTTAATTATTAAAACGGAATCATTCATCCCCAGACATGCTATTGCCTGTTTATGGGATTACCTCATGCAGGGAGGCCCGCCCCTGCCCCTAACTCCTGTTAGCTGTTATGTTCTCTGTGATCGTTTTCTGGTTGCCTTGCCCATTAATTGGTCCTCCGGTATATTCCCACAGCACCCTGGTCATATCTGTTATTTAACCCATCTGTTACGTGCTCCCTTCTATATTAGATTGTGTACATCATGAGGACAGGCAAGGTGACCTTTTTTACTATTATATCACCAGTGTTAGTAGGCTTATATTAGTGCTCAATAAATATTCAGTGCAAGAAATTATTCGGATAAAACATCGTACCACCTTGGAAAACTTCACTAACTGCAACAGATAATGGGAATAATAATTGAGGTTAAGGATGTCTTTTCTAATTTTATTCTCTTTTAGTATTAACACCCCCAAAAGACAAGTGTTTCATATCAGGCGTCCAGTGCCCTGGTTCAGGAAAGAAATGTTTATTTTCCATAGTCACCCAGGGACCTGGGAAGGTGTGCTTTTTACCTTTCCCTCTGGATGACTCCTTCTGGCTCAGTAGCCTCACGCAAAGAATTGGCCAGCTGTGGACGGAGGGAGCCATTGCCATTCTGGTCCAGGAGACAGCTGGTGCTTCTGTCATGAGAAAACGGCATCAGGTCTACTGTGTTAAACGTGTAGATGATTTTATAGATTCGAACCTAAAATTGATTCAAAGTTAAACACTCCCTGTAGTTACTTTGCCTGTATTTTATGCAGTGTGAAGATCTACAAGACAAGGTATTATGTGGAGAAAGGTGACTGTGCAATCTAATGGAAGTCAACCTAATGGGGATTATGCAGTTATTCTATCTTAGTCAAGTTCCAATGAACTTGATTATTTTGCTTAACATAATGCTCTCCAGGTCCATCCATGCTGTTGCAAATGGTAAGAGCTTCTGCTTTTTCACAGCTGCATAGTATTCCATTGGGTACCACAGCTTTTAATCCACTCATCTGCTGATGGGCACTTAGGCTGTTTCCAGATCTTAGCTATGGTGAATTGTGCTGCTATGAACATGGGGGTGCATATATCCTGTCTGATTTCTTGGGATATATTCTTAGAAGTGAGATTACTGGGTCAAATGGGAATTCCATTTTTAGTTTTTTGAGGAAACTCCATGCTGTTCTCCACAGTGGCTGCACCAGTCTGCATTCCCACCAGCAGTGCACTAGGGTTCCTTTTTCTCCACATCCTCACCCACTTGTGATTTGTTGATAGCCATTCTGACAGGTGTGAGATGGTACCATACCTCACTGTCTTTTTGATTTGCATCTCTTGGATGTTTAGTGACTTTGAGCACGTTTTCATATGTCTCCTGGCCTTCTGTATTCCAGACCTCTAGCATTTAAGACAATTCCAATATCAGTTTTTGGTTAATCAGGCATTTATTGGAAATCAGTCTTTCCTGAATTTTGTTTTCCTGAGGGCATATATGTAAGGCTTTCCTTTTTAGATTGAATTTCATAACAAGCTGAAACCGGTTTGGCTCAGTGGATAGAGTGTCGGCCTGCAGACTGAAAGGTCCCAGGTTAGATTCCGGCCAAGGGCATGTATGTTGGTTGCGGGCACTCCCCAGTGGGGAGTGTACAAGAGGCAGCTGGTCGATGACTCTCTCTCACAGATGTTTCTAACTCTCTATCCCTCTCTCTTCCTCTCTGTAAAAAAATCAATAAAATATATATTTTTTTAAAAAGAAATTCATGACAAAACACATTTTAAAAGAATATTGTGACAGAATTTTAAATTGTGTGACGTTTAAAGGAAGCAAACCCAAACTTTTAATGATTGGAATTTACATTACTCATTTGCTGGAAACTTTAAAGGAAAATGATGTGCGGCATCTTTCAGGTTTTTCTGACTGAGCTCTCAACCTTTCACCCGTTCCTGTAGGTGAAGGGGTCTCTGAGAAAAGGAGAGGTGAGCAGCCCCATGTTCCCCTGCACTGCCACCACATGTCACTGGTTTTGTAGCTCAATATCGGCCAGCTCTTTCTGGTATCAGCTTCCCAAAAGCCTGTTTTCTAAGCAAAATGGACCTTAGGTACTGTAGATCTTCTTGAGGGTTTTGAGTTGTGCCTTCTCTCCAAAGGAGGGGAATGAAAAGGAGATTCCGGCCTTTCCAAGTGGCGTGAGCTCATTGTGGCTGGCTTGTTTTCCTTACACAACTGCCTTTGACATGTCCTCTGGGAATGTCTGAACATGTCCATTAAATCCGACTGGCCTTACCGGCCCTCTGCTACTCAGGAAAGAGCTCTCTTGGGGAATTCGGAATGTTCTACTAGTCTAGAAAATCAGAATGATAAGAGTTACAATGATAGGTAAGGATTTATGAACTTATTCCTGATTGCTTTGTAATCCCATTACTTACCTATCTTTGTGATTTTCTGTAGTGGTATGCTCTTGTTTTTTTCCGCTAGTCAATCTGCTGTAGGTTCTTGCTTTGTGGTCACAGTAGGCTTCCATAAAAATGGAACAAAATAAAAGTGTAAAAGAATAAAACAAATCTCTAATCTTCACTGAGGATATTCTGGAGGTTTTTGTCTTATGTTGACTCTTGTTACTATATTTCCCATCCATCTGTGGAATTGGAAAGGCAAAAATAACAGTGGCCCAAAAAGGCAGAACCTGAGTCTAAGCTCTCTGAAAACCAATGAATGAACACTTATGTTTCCTGATTTAGGAACTGTTTCCTATTGCTGGAAAACAAAACAACAACAACACTGTAGGCATAAAAGTACATATATAAGAATTCATTATGCTCTCATGTAGTATAATTAAATCCTCTCTTTTTCTTTTCTGCAATATTTGTATTTTTCCCATAAGCCAAAAAGAATGCAGAAAGAGAAGCCTGCTAAGAGTCTTTCCCCTCACAAATTTCTAAGACTACTGGGAAAGGGACTCACTTTCAGATCATCCTACTTTATCAGAATGCTTAATCAAGTCTCTGTATACCACTGAATTGGAAGGCCACGTGCTGAGTGCCAGAAATTAGCAAATATAAATAGACGAACAACTGGGAAGGCCAACGGGGGGACAGGACTGAGCCTTTTCAAATTGCTTGTGTAGAAACAGTCACTGAGGTGAGAACAAAAATATTGAGATGTTCACGGTTTTTCTCTGAATAAGATACACTTAGATGCGGAAAATGAAATAAAACAAATGGATCAACAATAGAAATAAAAAGATGAAATACAGAAGGGCCTGAAAAGGGAGATTTTAATAGATGGGTTTTTAAACACAGGTCCAAGAGACTTACGTTTTGAGTATATGAAGATTCTGTCTCAGGACCATTAGGTGTATAATTTTTTTAAATGTATGGGATATTGACTATTATGATGGAGATGTAACTTTACCTATAATTGCTGTCAGTGTTGGATTTTTAGAATTTCTAATTTTGGGGGAGGGGAAGGGTGACCTATATACTCTCCTTTTCTCCTGGCATAATGCCATAACCAGCTACTTGGCCTTGACAGTGATCTGTATCTTGCTTTTTGTGTTTTCTTAAATGTCCGTAGAATACTGATACCAGCATCTTGTTACATACTTTATGAACGTCCTGTTCCTTGGTATCCTAATGATCAATCAGCCTTTAGGTAGAAAAGGGTGAATGTAATGAGGTGGACAGGAGTAAAGTATTGATGGAACAATCATTAGAATTACAACAGACCCAAATGAATTTTAAAATGGCTTCAGTTTGACATACAACTCAGAGACAAACATTTCCACTGAACTGTAGCAGATGACCACCCACTCAAATCCCTAACAATGGTGTTACCCTAAGGTCTGGGATCTCTCTGTGTTTTGTTCTGTTGTAATCTATTATTTGTTAAGGGACAGATGCATAGGTAAAATGTAGCTCTTATTTGAGAAAATAGACCCATACAAAACAATCTTCCAAGAGTAAAAGAAATATATATATTTCTTCATATATATATATTTCTTCATATATATATATTTCTTCATATATATATATTTCTTCATATATATATATATATATATATATATATATATATATATATATTTATATATATGCCAAAAACGGTCTTTTAAGAAAAAAGATTTGGAGCATAAAAGATGTGTTACTTTATAATGAAGGGAAATCATCTCTCAGAAAGTCACAATTGTCTAGAAACTATGTGCCCCAATAACATAACCTCCAGTTAATTAATTACAAGAAGAAAACAACACATCCACAGTCATAGCCATTGACTTTCAACACACTTCTCTCAGAAACTAATGGAAGGAAAAAAGAAAATCATTTAGATTGGAAAAAAATAATTAAAATGTGGTCTGGTTATATCTAGAACCTACCCAACTTCTGGTAATACACATTCTTTCTAACATATTAACCACTTAAGCAAATGATAACAACCAAGGACTTAATATACTGACAGCATTGTGTTCAGAAATATTTGTAATTAGTGGAACAGAAAACTGGTTTGGTACATTAGAAAATTAAGAAGCTGCTCATTTAACTCAAGAAGTTAGAAACAGTGGAAATGCAAACTACAGAAGAGAATAAATGGAGAAATTAAATAGAAAACAAAGAATAGAAAAGACCAAAAAAATCAAAAGCAGAATCTTTGAAAGAATTAACACTTGAGAAGATGAACCAAGATAAAGGCAGCTTAAAATGATAGGAATTTAAATAAAGGAACAATTAAAAATGCTTAGACCTTTGTGCTGGTATACCTGAAAATTTAGATATGATATTATCTTTTACAAGTATATAATTGACCAATAGCCAAAGGAATAGCTATTCTAAATGTATCTTTAATGATTAAATATATTGAATCATTATTGTCAAAATCTATCCATTAAAAAATTAGACCCAGGCCCTGACTGGTTTGGCTCAGTGGATGGAGCATCTGCCTGCGGACTCAAGGGTCCCGGGTTTGATTCCGGTCAAGGGCATGTACCTTGGTTGTGGGCACATCCCCAGTAGGGAGTGTGCAGGAGGCAGCTGATCGATGTTTCTCTCTATCCTTCTCCCTTCCTCTCTGTAAAAAAAAAATAATAATTAAAAAAAATCAATGAAATATATATATTTTTAAAAATCAGACCCAAATGGTTTACAAATGAGTTTTACTCAAAGTAATCACTTTCCACAAACAGATCTAAAAGAGGGGAGAAGAAAGGGAAATGGAGAGCACTGGACTCCTTTTGTGATGCTTCTGTAACCTTATCACCCAGAAAGTGTTCAAAGGCAAATTATATTGCAACCACTTGTGAATCTAAATGCAAGTCATTAGCATACTGACCCTAGCATTGTGTATCTGCTGTAATCCAGGCCTTATGTTGAGTGTTTTAGAGGCATTATCGAATTTAACCATTACTCTCAGCAGTGAGGCTACTTTTTTCACCCTTTGGCAGAAAAGTATGAAATCATTGATAAAATACCTCTATTAAACATCTGGTCAAAATATAAAATGAGCCTGTAATCAAAGTAAGTTTCCAAGTGGTTCATGTATTAGTCAAGCAGGGGAAGTCATATACCCCCAGATGGTAAGTTTATTCAATTGTTTGATCACAGTGGCTGGGGGAATGTGTCCAGGGAAAAGAAACTTATTTGACTGTTAGCACTAAGACAAAAACTGCTTGAAGTGCTGAAGAAATGGAGGTATTAACAATATCAAGAGTCAGTTTAAACAAGCAATCCAACTGATTTCAAGTGCTTTTCCTTGTTGTTTTTTAATAAGTTGAGATGTTATTGATACTAACATCTTATTTACTTTGAGTCTGAAGTGACAGAATTAGCATCTACGAATAAAATGAATGAAACAACTTCAGCTGAAAACATTTTCATTTTCAAAGTTAAGGAAGAAAACTAATTCGTTGCAACCTACAGTAGAATTTGCTAAGAAGCGTGAAACAAGAATAGGCTTGTTTGGACAAATTTACAAAGTTTGTTAAAACATAAGGCAGCTGGTAATTCCTTCAACTATGTATTAGCAGGTAAATTATGGAGAACATTTGCATCTATCATTTGTTGTTGAAACAGTAGTGTCAACTTCATGTGTTCTCATTAATTTTATCATCACTTATATGAAATTGTGTCAGAAATAGAATCTGAATATCAAACTGTTGTCACACATGTGTGACACAGCAGTATGATGGCTTCATGGTAAAGCTGCATTGCATTTTTTCTCAGGTCAGGGCTAAGACTGGAAAGAACTGTTCTCACAGTCTATCAAACAATGAATGGCTTTGGAAATTTTGCTACAGAAATGATGAAGTTCATCTAAAATACAAGGCAGAACAGTGCTGTTACGTGAAGGCTTTTGCTGTGCTCAAGTTACTTTGCTGATGGCCAACATTGTTTGATCACAAGTAGCCATTTTCTAAACTTTCCACACAAATTTCTAGTTGATATATTTACTGAGCACACACTACAGGCTCAGCAATGTTTTTTGGTCCTTGATGGAAGGATTCCATCTTCTCAAAATTGTTTTCACTGCTCAATTGCAAAGCTTCCCTTTAAGTGGAAGTAACTAATCTGCAATGCACTTCTAAGAGGCAATTCCACAGCCATAAGTGCTTACCTCAAAAAAGAATATCTCAAACAAGTGAACTTTACAACTCAAGGAATAGAAAAAGAAAGCCTGCAGGTAGAAGGAAGGAAATAACAAAGTCCAGAGCAGAAGTAAATGAAATAGACATTGAAACCATTGAAAAGATAAACAGAAAAGAAACAGAATTTATAATACTTCAGTAGACTTGCCAAGAAAAGACATGACTCAAAATATCAACATTGAAAAGAGAACCCAGTACCATTGATACCACTAAAATATATAGGATCATAAGAGACTACTATGGATAATTATATGCCAACGAATTGGACAATCTAGAAGAAAATGGATAAATTGCCAGAAACGTAATCTACCAAAACTGGATTATGAAGAAACAGAAAATCTGAACAGAATTACTAGTACAGAGATTGAATCAGTAATCAAATCTTCCAACAAAAGCCCAGGCTTCACTGGTGAATTCTGTCGAACTCTTCCACAAAATAGAAGAGGTGGGGACACTTCCAAACCTAGTTTACTAGTCCAGAATTACTCACAATCATCTCAGGTACCCACGCTGATCATCAGAGGACATAGTTTCAAAGAACGTTGCCAGGAGGATGCTGAAGTAGACTTTGTAAACATTTAGTCATTGTCTGAGGCATTGCTTTTTCTTCATTCCGGGGTGGATGGCCATTTATAAGAGATGCTGGGAGTCAGGAAGTCACTGCTACCCAGCTCGAGGAGTGATTGAGGCTCTAAACCTGGGCCTCTTTGGACCTTTGGCCAGCACACCGTCCCTACACACCACACCTTTGCTTGCCCTTCCTCTGGGGCAGCCGCCCTTCTCGACCTAATTCTCAAGTGTCCTCCGAGCTGGGCCACGACGGTGCAGCATGGAGGGCCAGGACCCCTTTCTGGCTTTGGACAAGCCAGTGAACCTGCCAGGACTCGGTTTCACCTGCTTTAAAACGGGCCATCATCCTGCTCGGCTGTCCCCGCCCCACTGTTGAGGGAGTCTGCAGGGAGTCCCTAGTGAGGGGAGAAGTGGGCAATAATGTGCCCACTTGTGAATGTTTTTGTCCCATATATTTTTGCTTCCCTATCTAACCTAACAACTTGGAAATTTTGAATAAACACTCACCCAAATAATTCCTTGTGGTTTTCACTTATATACGCAACCCTGACCCTGTAGATCCAAAAGCAAGCAAGATAAGGAAGTCAGCTTTCTTCCAGAAAACCAAGTAGCAGGTGTGGATGGCTGTCTCTAGAGCTGCCTGTGTTAATAATGACCTGAATGAAAATTCGGAAGCCCTGTCTTCATTGGGAAGTTTATCTCGTTGACCCAGAGGTGGAGAGTCATCCGTAAACTGTAGCATAGACTCCATGTCCACCGATTTAACCAGCTCAGATGGGAAATACTGACAGAAAACGTTATTTGTTGTCGACATCTGCTACATAGGTAGGCCAATGATGGTTGCATCTGTACAAAACATGTGCAGGCTTTGTCATTTTCCCCTAAATCTGTGGTCGGCAAACTGTGGCTCCAGAGCCATGTGCGGCTCTTTGGCTCCTTCAGTGTGGCTCTTCCACAAAATACCACAGCCTGGGAGAGTCTATTTTGAAGAAGTGGTGTTGGAAGAGGTTTAAGTTTAAAAAATTTGGCTCTCAAAAGAAATTTCAATCATACTGTTGATATTTGGCTCTGTTGACTCATGAGTTTGCCAACCACTGCCTTAAACAATATAGCATAACTATTTACATTGTGTCAGGTAATGAGTAATACAGAAATTCTTTAAAGTGTATGGAAGAACATACACATACACAAATGCCATTTTATATAAGCGACTTGAACATCACAGATTTTGGTATCCTCAGGGGTCCTGGAATTATTCCCCCACAGATAACAAGGGATGGCTATATTCAAATAAAATAATTTCTCTTACCCCAAAGAGAACTGGAGCTGTAGTCCCACCCTTTCTCAATCCCAGTGAAGAGCACCTATCAGCAACTTAGCAGCAAAGCCACCACAAAAGGGTACGTACACCTTCGAGTGGCAATCAGGCACCCAGACACAAGAGATCTACAGAGCGGAGAGCAGAGCCCTTCCCGTTTTCTGTCATAAAGATCTGCATGAAAGCTAAGAAAATAAGTTTTTAAGTTGCTCATGGCACGTCACAATGCTCAGGTGGGACCTGGGCTCCAGTTCTCCTGGGGTGTACGAGAGGTTATTTTATTTGAACACAGTCATCCCTTGCTATCCGTGGGGGGATAATTCCAGGGAATGATCTGTTTGGATGCTTGTTCAGTGATTTCTGTTTGCAGGTGTGACCTCCCTCCCGCTCGCCCTTCTGGCTCCTTATGTCAGTATCTCGATTTTATAACATGAATGAGAGAGGAAGCTAACTGCTGCTCCGTACCCAACGCTTTGAAAGGCCAGAGCAGAAGTGTGTATAAGTAGCTCTCAGCTGTCAGAGTTCTGGTGTGCTAGTCTCCTCTCTGTCCGAATTAAATTCCAAAAATAAAGCCACCTCTCTCCTGGGACCACTGCCTCCTGGCTGACAAAAGCCTTCTCCCTTCAGGGGAGAGGGTGGATGGGTCATGCCTTGACCCCTCTCCATGCCTCAAGGAGAACTAGAAGGATAAAAGAACATCCCTGGTTTAGTTCATGGATGGAATACCATTCTCTGAAAAGTTCTGTCTTTAGAAATATCCGTTGAAATACCCTGTTTCCCCGAAAATAAGACAGTGTCTTATATTAAATTTTGCTCCCAAAGATGCGCTAGGTCTTATTTTCAGGGGATGTATTATGCTTCCATGAAGTAGGTCTTATTTTTGGAGGATGTCTTATTTTCAGGGAAACACATGGTACTTTCTAGAGAATCCTTACAATTTTGAGCATGCCTTTAGTTACGTGCTTAGTTATAGTCAAGGGCTTCACATCCGTTAGCAGCTGAAAATTTAACAATCATAGCAATTACTTAAGTGTTCAGTGTCACAGTTCTCACCTTTCATTAAGTGTGTGCGTGTGTGTGTGTGTGTACTAAAGTCTTAATAATCCAACAAGAATTGATATAAAAGGTCTTAGCACAAATGTTAGATTTGAAGATCTTTAAAAAAAACTATAAACTTATCTAATTAAATTTATTGGGGGCAACGTTGGTTAATAACACAATTCTATAATACACCATCTGTGTATCACCTTGTATGCTCACCACCCAGAGCCTAGTCTCTTTCCGTGGCCATAAATCTGACCACTTTTACCTTCTTCATTCTCCACCCACCCCTGTGCTCCTTCAGTAACGACCATACTATTGTCTGTGTCTATGAGCTTGATGGCTTTCTGCTTTATATATCCCACATATAAGTGAAATCATATGGTTCTTGTCCTTTTTCATCTTACTTATTTCACTCAGCATCATAATCTCAAGATCCATCCATGTTGCCACAAATGGCAATATTTCATTTTTCACAAACCAATGGAATAGAATTGATCACCCAGAAATAAACCCACACATACATAGGAAACTAATTTTTGGCAAAGAAGAAAAAAAACATATAATGGAGAAAGGAAAACCTCTTCAATAAATGATGTTGGAAAAACGGGATTGTAACTAGCCTGCTATGGGATAGCATACACAAAAATGAACTCAACGTGGTTTAAAGAATTGAATAGAAACCTGAAACAGTAAAGCAAATGGGACTACATCAAGCTAAAAAGCTTCTGGACAGCCAAAGAAACTGACAACCAAACCAAAAGGCCAACAAAACCTCTGATAAGGGGTCAACATCCAAAATATACAAAAGAACTTACACAGCTCAACAGAAAACAAGCAATCCAGTTTAAAAATGGGCAGACCTGCACAGACACTTCCCCGTGAGGGCATACAGTCAGTCACAGGCATGAAAGGATGTCCAACCTCACTTGCTATAGGGAAATGCAAATCAGCAGCACAATGAGGCGCCACCGCACACCATTGGAACGGTTACTCTTGTTAAGACGAGAAGTAAGTGCTGAAGAGGTTTGGAGAAAGGGAATCCACTTACACTTCTGGTAGGAATGTAAATTGGTTCAGCCACTCTGGAGGTTCCTCCAAAAATTAGGAATAGCCCTAACGGGTTTGAATCAGTGGATAGCGCATCGGTTTGCGGACTGAAGGGTTCCAGGTTCGATTCCATTCAAGGACATGTACCTTGGTTGTGGGCACATCCCCAGTAGGGGGTGTGCAGAAGGCAGCTGATCAATGTTTCTCTCTCATTGATGTTTCTAACTCTATCCCTCTTCTCTCTTTCTCTGTAAAAAAATCAATAGAATATTTTTTTAAATTAGGAATAGTGCTACTATATGACCCAGCAATCCCTCTTCTGGGTATCAGCCCTACAAATTGGAAAACGCTTACTCATAAAGACCTATGTATTGGGGGGTGGGGGGCAGCGGGAAGGAGACATCTGTAGTACTTTCAACAATATATTATTTTTAAAAATCTATGTAGCTCTGTGTTCTCTGCAGCATTATTCACAGTAGCCAAGACATGGAAATAACTAGAGTGTCCTTAGACAGACGGTTGGAGAGAGATGTGGTATATGCATGAGAAATAATAAAATATAAATTATCTAGGAAAAATAAACAAAATATCGTCAAAAAGTACAGCTATCTGACTCCCTTTAAATATGTCAGAAAAAGTTTTTGCAAGTCAATACAGAAGGGACATGAACCAGTATTCCCAGCCTGGTGTCTCTGTGGCTTTGTACTAATCATTTGCTTATTGCACACTTCTAAAGCAGACTTCACTCTGAGTCCACATGTTTAATCATAGTCAATCAACCTCACAGAAGGAAACCTTGGTCTGGAAGGAAAAAGTATCCAAATTCACGCCCACATTGTGCCACATAAAAGTTGAACTTAAACATGTTACATGTCCCCCCAGCCTCTCCGTTCCCTCTCATTGGTGAGTGTGTAATTCGGCATCATTAGCATTGCAGCCGGGGATATTTCAGTGTCTGAATTGGCGGGGTCTAATCATTTAACAGCAAATGAAAAGCATTTGTGATCCTCATTTACTCGTCAAGAGAAACTTCTGCATGTGGGAGGTAGACCTGACATTGAATGTCCTACAAGGCACACGTTAAAGACAAGGTCTTCCACTGAGAGGGGTGATCCCCAGGAATGAGACCAGAGAACACCTGGCTGCTCATTTTGCATCAGTGTTGCTTTTTAGTCTTCCTGATTTTTAATATATATATACACCGTATTTGCCGGCGTATAAGACAGTTTTTTGGCCCTGAAAAATATGCCTCCAAGTGGGGGGTAGTCTTATATGGCGAGTATATAACAAACTCTGTATTTTGGGTGGAAATGTTAGGGGGTCGTCTTATACGCCCAGTCTCTTATATGCCGGCAAATACGGTATTTTTCAGGGCCAAAAAATCGTCTTATACTCCGGCAAATACGGTGTGTGTGTGTGTGTGTGTGTGTGTGTGTGTGTGTGTGTATATATATATATATATATATATATATATATATATATATATATTATTGATTTCAAAGAGGAAGGGAGATGGAGAGATGGAAACATTAAGAATCAGTGGCCGAAACCGGTTTGGATCAGTGGTAGAGCGTAGGACTGCGGAGTGAAAGGTCCCGGGTTCGATTCCGGTCAAGGGCATGTACTTTGGCTATGGGCACATCCCCAGTAGGGCGTGTGCAAGAGGCAGCTGGTCAATGTTTCTCATTGATGTTTCTTTCTGGCTTTCTGTCCCTCTCCCTTCCTCTCTGTGGAAAATCAATTATATATATAATTTTTTTTTTTAAATCATTGATCGGCTGCCTCCTGCTCGCCCTCTCCTGGGGACCGAGCTTGAAACCCGGGCATGTGCCCTGACTGGGAATGGAACCTTGACCTCCTGGCTCATGGGTCAGTGCTCAACCCCTGAGCCACACCAGCCAGCAGGGCCTGAGAGCTGCCTTTGATTGGAGGCAGCAGCAGCTTCTCATGAAGGGGTACATGAATAACATCAACAGCGGGGTATGCGTATGTTCCAATGCCAGCCTGAAACTGTCTGACTCTGTGACCGTCTCCCTAGGGCCCACGGACCTGAGCATGAAGAGGCAGCTGGCACCCAGCTCCGGCCCGGCCAGCAGCGCCAGCTCCAGGCCGCAGCTGAGCCCCACCGAGATCAACGCCGTGCGGCAGCTCGTGGCTGGGTATCGCGAATCGGCTGCCTTCTTACTGCGTTCCGCAGATGAACTGGAAAACCTGATTTTACAGCAGAACTGACTCCAAAGGCGATCCCAGTCCCGGAGGTCTGAGTTTGCCGTTTCCACTAAGGACATTTTGATTTCCCAGCAGCGATGGTCTGAAGGGGAACACTTGGCTCGGCCACACTGTCCGTGGTCCACGGAGTGATGCGTGCAGGGGCCCCAGAGGAACTCTGGCCTCTGAAGCACTGGAGATGCTGTGTGTCCAACCTGCTGCTTTTGGTTTTAGTGTCAGCATGACTGTCTGGACCAAAAAAAAAAGGCTGGTGATTCCTACTTCAAGCATAAAATGCAAGAAGCTTGCGGTATGAAGAATAGCTCCGGATCCACCTGAAATATGGGTGGACTTTTCTACTGACTCATTGGACGGAAAACTGCAGGATCTGGCGCAAAAAAGTAAAAAGAAAAAAAAGCCAAAATTTCTTGTTACAGGTTATAACAATGAAAAAAAAAAGGATCTTGTATTTTAAAATATATATATATATATATATGTAATTTTTATAAAAAAAGAAACTTGTTTTTCATTCAGAATGGTCATTTTTACTTTGGTAACTTTTTCATAGGTCTTAAAAAGAAAACTGTTTTGAGAAAAAAAAACTACTGTAAGTACCTTTTCCACATCCCTTTGCCTTGCCCCCTCTCCAAATTCTTTCTACAAAAAAATAACACTGGATGCTGCAAAAACACGCCCACAACCCTTGCCCGTGTCCCTGGCATCCTCCTATCAGGAAGTCCTTCCGAGAGAAGCCTGCACTCCCGCTGACCCCAAGCATCCCGGCACCCCTGCAGCTTACATAGAGGTTCTCATCACAATTATTCATTATTTAAAAAGGCATATCTTTGCGGGGGGCGTCACACCTCCCTTCCCTGCAGCTCACCCTAGAGAGCCGCTGCTGTGTCTGACCTGACGGGCCTCCCTCCAGTGGCAGCTGGGTGTAGGCGACAGTGTTAGGAGGTTACAAGTGACAATCTGAAAATTTGCACTCGTGTGTAGCCTAGTTTTCATGTCTCTCTTTCGGACACTGTTTCCAAAAAGACCATTGCCTCTCCTGATAGGACACGTACGATGTACAGTTCTAGGTAAACACATGATGTCAAGGATTCTTGGGGGCTGCAGTGGCAACTTACATACACTGCCCCCTTCCGCCCCCCTTCGCCCCCTCCTCTGCCCTTGTTTCTGATTTTGTAGCGTTGGATGCACACCAAGGGCGGCGTTTTCTTTGTGCACCGAGGCAAGCCTGTTTTCACGCTAGTTAGGGAGTACATCGGCTAATGCTTCTCTTGCAGTGTTTCTGTTGTTTCGCTTTGGTTGGATTCCAAGTTCTTGGCGCATTCCTGAAACTTGCCTTATTTTATGTAAAATTTACGTCATTCCGTTTTTTGACACGTTTAGGCACCGGTGAAGTTTTTTATCTACTTGTTACAGTTTTTCAAGTAATGACTGTGATTGTGACCAGATAATGTGCACTTTTTTCTTGTAACTGTGGACATTGCTATGCTTTTTTTCTTCTAGTGTTTCTAGAATTACTGTTCCTTACAAGTTATGTAAACAAAAAAAAAAAACAAAAAAAAAACAAAAAATTTTGTGATACTGTTGGTGAATATAATGTGAAAAATCTTATTGAAATATGAGTATTTTGGAAATACATAGATGCACAAACATCTTTTAAGATGTGGATTTAGAGTTTGCTTATTTAAATGAAATTTCAAAAACTGAGGGCTGGTATAATTTTCTTTGTTTTGTTGGGTTTAATAAACAGATTTCTGTGTTAAAACAATGGTTGTGAAACCTTATAAACTTTCTGAAGAGCATAATTTTTAACGTTGAGCAGTTTTTAAAGCAGGAAATGATATTGTGTGCCTACAGTTACCACAAAATGGATAGCCCATACTTGTACTCAGAAACAGCCCAAGGCAGTGGTCTGCAAACTCATTAGTCAACAGAGCCAAATATCCACAGTACAACCATTGAAATTTCTTTTGAAAGCCAAATTTTTTGAACTTCTTCTAATGCCACTTCTTCAAAATAGGCTCGCCCAGGCCGTGGTATTTTGTGGAAGAGCCACACTCAAGGGGCCAAAGAGCTGCATGTGGCTTGAGAGCCGCACTTTGGTTGGCATGGGCCAACCATGGGCCTAAGGTACCAGAATATCCACATCCAGTCTAATAATTTATTTCAAGAAGGGGAAAGCAAACTAGCAAAACCGAGGATGTTTCATTTGATTATTTAAATCTGATTTAAGAATTTATCCTTTTTTATATTAACCCTCACCAGAGGATATTTTTCCACTGAGTGGTTTTTTTGTTTTTTTTTAGAGGGAGAGTGAGAGGTGTGAGGATAGAGAAAGAAACATCAATGTGAGAGAGACACATTGCTCTGTTGCCTCCTGCACAATGGGGCCTGGAATCGAACCTGGAACCCAGGTGCATGCCCTTGACCAGGAATCGAGCCCGAGACCCTTCAGTGCCTGTGCCAACACTCTAACCACTTGGCAACACTGGCCAGGGCATGAATTTATCTTTTATGCCTCATTTTTACACGAGTAATCTGGCTCTTTAGGTCACTCATATTTAACTTGGGAAAAGACACAGACCTGCTCTAAGTGCTTGCTTTGTGCTTTGGGTTTTATGGGAATGGTATAGAGGCTTTGATAGGATTGCTATTTAGCCAAGTAAGGCTCGGGCTGGAGTTCAGCCTGTACATCAGAGGCATCGGCATATGGGCTACTTGATCACAAGAAAGCGCCTTGAAATACCACCGGGCACCAACACCAGCCACCCCTGAAGTCCTCCAGCTGAGATGTTTCAGTGGCAGGACCAGTCATGAAGGCGCTCACCCTCTCCGATGCCCGCACCAGGCAAGGCGTGCCTGTGCTTTGGCTTCTCACGGGACCCCCCCGGGGCCAGGGCAGACGCTGCCCACTGCCCACAGTGGGCTGAGAGGTTACGGGACTTTCTGGGAACACAGACACCATGAGCAGGAGCTTCCCTCGGACCCCAGCTCCCCTGCCCAGCCCCCGGTTCCTGCAGGCGGCTGCCTTCTCCTAAGTAATGCCATCCCACCCACACCTCGGAGCCAGGCCTGAGTACCAACGTTTAGCCGTTTTATCTGTGTCGCTAAATAAGATTTTTAAAAATGCACTTGACATCAAGTGAAACGACGAAACACACGTTTTATCCTGCGTGGAGAGGTTTAATTTCCTTTAAATTGTGTTCTCTACACATACAAAGAGCCACAATAAAACCACCACTGGTGAAAACCACATCTGCAGAGCGTGGAGAGAAGGCAGGCACCCTAGCCCGCTGCCTCCATTATGAAAAGGAAGGGTCATGTTCTATTGGGACAGTATTCACAAATTACCTAAAGGTGGGGGAAATGTGTAGCTGGCGATGGACATGACTTTGAATAAAGCACTTTTAATGTTTCTCTTGAAATTATCATGTTTTCTTTTATACAAAATCCGCATTATTAACCGGTACACCTGGTAAGTCCCCTGGTTGAGTACATTGGCCCCAGATGGACTAAAAATAATAATAATAATAAAAGATAATATATTTAAGGCCAGCTAATTAGCAGTCTTAATTCCACCTATGAACTTAACTCTATAAGATGATCTGTACAAAAACATTGGCAGGTTCTGATGACTAGGATGTCGCCATCTCAGAGAGGCATTGTTCTGCCTAAGACAGTACCTTTGTTTTCTTCTTTTTTAAAAATAAATACATTTTATTGATTTTTTACAGAGATGACGGGAGAGGAATAGAGTTAGTAGCATTGATGAGAGAGAAACATCGATCAGCTGCCTCCTGCACAGCCCGCACTGGGGATGTGCCTGCAACCAAGGTACATGCCCTTGACCGGAATCGAACCTGGGACTCTTCGGTCCACCGGCAGCCACTCTATGTACTGAGCCAAACCGGTTAGGGCCATTTCCTTCCTTTTTAAAGAAAAAGGTCTCTGGACCGGCCTAGTCGTCTGTGCCCATCCCCCTGCAATACCAGTCCTCCGTCCCAGCACACACGTGTTCGAAGTTAATTGTCTGCTGTGTACCCACAGTTTTTCCTTTGTGTAAAGGGTATGTTCTCTGGGAAATTATTTTAATGGCATTTTTCTCAAATGCCTCACATTCGAATTGAATGGATTAACACAAATAAATGGGGTACAAGTGCAGCTAAGTCTTTCAGGGCTAAAAACACACGTGTCTGGACCCTGTCCTCCGTCACTTTGATTCTTAGAAGGTGGTTCTCTCCAAGGAATGGGAGAGAGGACTTTGAGGAGGCTCTGACCCCTTAGGCCGAGGTGGGGGGCCCGAGGGTCTGCAGGCAATCCAACCACACGCCCAACACCCAAACCCCTAGTGCCAGCAGCATTCTCTGAACAATTTAACGTCAGGTGTTACCAGGTGACACGTCTTTTAAAAGGAAGGATCTGGGAATAACATCTACTGAATTGAAAATCAATCTAAAAATTAAAGTATCTAGCAAAGAAAGTGAAGCAAAGAGGTTTACTTACATATTAAAAGTTCATTTCCCCTCATTACTTTGTTTCTTTTTCCTTTCAAAGGCAAAGAAGATATAAGATGATTCAAGACCATTTTTAATGCTACAAAAGAGAAAAAAAAACCACAAAAGCATAGAGCACAGAAAGCAAATGCTATTACAGGTGTGGGATTGGCGCCTTTCTTCCCCTTAATTTTTTTTTTAAGATCTGTTTTTATTGATTTCAGAGAGAGGAAGGGAGAAGGGGAGAGAGAGAAACATCAATGATGAGAATCATTGATCCAGTCCGCCTCCTGCATGCCCCAGTGGCGATGGAGCCCGCCGACCCTGCATGTGCCCTGACCGGGAATGGAGCCGTGACCTCCTGGCTCAGGCATCAGCACTCAACCACTGAGCCACACCGGCCAGGCTGCCCTGGTCTGATTGGTTTCTCATTTTCTCTCGTTTAGGGCTGGGTCTGGGAAGTGGTCTTCACGCGCCTAATGCCCTCGGATGCAACGGGAGAACAAGTGGCTCCACAGTTTTCTTCTTTGTTCCTTGGCTGCCGGGAGGGTCCTAGGTCTGCTGCAAAGTCAGCCCCAGGGAGCAGGAGACCTCATAGCCTCTCAGCTCATTTAAGTCTTTTTCATGTTTTCTGTCCTACTGTGTGCTAGGTATTCACTGTATCTGGCCCAGAAAAACTATCCCTGCTTTAAGAGTCACGTCCCGTGGGGGAGAGGGACTGAAGTTAGAAAAACAAAGCACAGAGCCACGGGGCAGCGTGTAAGGACAGAAGCATCCAGGCGGGTCAAAGGAGGACCAGGCCCTGCCTCCCCTGCCTGCAGGGTGCGGGGAGCTGGCAGGCGGCAAAGCCCAGAGCTTGGGGGGGGGGGGTCCTGGCAAAACCCAGCATGTTGGGGAGGACGGAAGAGACAGGTGTCAGTGAAGGGCATGCATATATGCAGAGAACAATCACCCTGGGGCACCCCAATCTCAACACCAACCACTGGGCTTCCAAAGACATTGCAGAGGACAATCACAGGTGGGCACCCCAATCTCGCCTCCCAGGCCCCTGCTTTCCACATCCTCCAGAAAATATAAATAAATCACTGAAACACCCAGCCTTCCAGCCGTAGGTGGAGGAGAGGCCCGGGTTCAGAGGGAGGGGTCAGGCGCCCCGAGTCCTGCTGAGGACCAACAGCAGCGAGACAGTGGCCGCGACCTGGAGTATGGACAGAAGGAGACGGACTGCCGGCCCCTGTCTGCCCAACACAGCAAGAATGAAGGCAGGCAGACCGGCAGAGTCCCTGCACGTGAAAAACAAAAGCTACATCTGAAATAAAACGCCTACCAATAAAACATTTCTACCATAAATGCTTTGTTTGCCAACTCTGATAAGAGGGGACCACTTTTTTCCGCTTCATTTGACAACCTGAAATTATTACAAGGTCACCTACGACAAACCTTCCATTAAGGAATCTTTTATCAAAATCGACTAAAAACAAATGTCAAAATTCAAACCCTCTTCTGCTGACGGAGGTACTATGAGCTGTTTTAGGTTCTATTGTTAGCAGGAAAAGTGGTTCTCAGAGGCGAGCCCCGCACCTAAAAGGAGCAATCGGGAATCAGACTGTGTAGAATTAGGCACGGACCTTGGTCCCAGAGCGGTCCCTGCCACTCTCCAACCCATTTCATTTTCTTCCTGACGAGAATGAGGCCCTGCAGCCATTTTATTTCCTTGGTCACTTCTGCGTGGATCTTCCGCCCCCTTCCTGTAGGAGGCAGGCTTTCTAAGCAGATCTCTTTTTTAAATTTTTATTTTATTTTTTTATTGATTTCAGAGAGAGAGAAACATCAATGATGAGAGAATCATCCATCAGCTGCCTCCTGCACGCCCCCTATTGGGGATCAAACCCACAACTGGGCATGTGCTCTGGACCAGAATTGAACCCGGGACCCTTCAGTCCACAGAAGAAGGCTCTATCCACTGAGCCAAACCAGCTAGGGCTCAGCAGAACTTTTCCATTGCAGCACACAGCCTGGAAGAGGGGCAGGCACGGGAGTTGCTGCTCATACGTATTTGACATCTGGCTCTCCTTGTAATAATAAATGTTTATCTTGTTTTCTTTCCTAAAAGACAGAAATCCTCTGGATGCTCCAGCCTCTGTTGACTCATTTCCCAACAGTGGACAACGCTTTCCTGAAGTCCACGGAAGCATACAGGCCACTCCGAGACCTGGGCTCGGTGTCTATTTGTTGCAATAAAGAATTTTGCAAGTGATCAGTCTCTCTTCTGGGGACTTAATAGAATGAATCCGAAGCATATATATTAGGAAAAAAGTAAGTGTTTTAAGTTAAATACTAACTCTGAAGGATTATGATACACTCTTCATTTAACCCCCCCTAGAACAAGCATGTCAAACTCACAGCCTGCGGGCTGCATGCCTAGTTTATTTGGTCCATATTAGCATGTTTGACATGCTTGCCCTAGAAGTTGGAGTTTACAGATTGCAACACCCTGCCCCCTACTGGAAGGAAGGGTAATAACAAACAGTAACTAGTCACAAAGCACTGCAAGCTTTTTTATCTGGAAACAAATGTTTTCTCTCTGCTCCCGTAAATTACCTGCTCAACAGCCCCTCCCCCATGTATTCCTTTCTATTTCCAAAGGAGACAGTGAAGCAAGGGGAATGTTAAGACAACTAGCAGTGAAACAGGAAGAAAAGGAGCCCATAGACATCTTTTGTAAACAAAAATAATCTTCCATTTTTGTAGAACTATTTAAACAGTGTGAGCTGCTCAGTAATTATCTCCCTATAGAGAAACTCTCTATGGCATGCAATTGTAAGGGTTATCTGGCTTCTATAAATTAAACCTTTTCTGAATATTGGAGCACATTCTTATATTTACTTCCACGGATTCATATTTTCTTCAGTTTCTCCTTAATTCCTAATAAAGTAACTTCATGCATAATAGATATATAAGCTATAATAATAAAAGTGTGATATGGTAATTAGACAGGACAGATGGATGACCTCCGGATGACCTTCCTGATGAAGCTAGGGCTGCTAGGGCTGCGAGGGACGAGCCCCTTACACAAATTTTGTGCATTGGGCCTCTAGTGATAATATGTAAATATAGCCCTTGACTTTAATCAGATGCTATACTATGTTTATACTGTTTCTTTTCTAGATAAGACTAATTTTCTCCTGCCTAAATCTGCCCACAGCTCACCCTCCCAAACCCCATGTGGAGACAGAGCAGATCATCCCTAGCACATGACCCGTGCCCAATCAGATGAGGACGACCACCCATACACCATCATTCTGACTGCTATTTCACTGATAATCTGCACTATATTATGTTTAAGCATTGGCCAAATAAACCAACTGCCCACTGATTTCAAGCAGATACTTACAAAATCTTGCTCAAAATATCTGACATATGAGCAAGGTAATCTAAGAAGTTTACTAAGATATCTCCCAGGACCTTTAAACCCTAATCTTGTGCTTTGTAATATTAAATAATATTATAAATTTTTATAATATTATAAAAATATTAATATTATAAAACAATAGTGCATACACATTGTCAAATCATTTCCAGTCAGCATGCATATCAATCAATTCTTAGTGACTAAGCTTTGAGAAAACAGCAACGCTTCCACAAATGTACCCCTCCTCCTTGCTCCCGACCCATCAATCATGGTGGATTCTGTCAACAAGCTGTATTCACTATCTGGTTCTTTCTCAGGACCATCTCACCTAAAGTCACCATCTTTCCCTTATGTAAGACATGTTGATGCATTAATGACTAACCAACCTATGCAGATGCATGACTGTGGTATCATGCCTTTGGTATTTTTTAAATTGGAGGTATGTTAGGATCCAGCCATGGCCATCAAAGGCCTTAACACACTCAAGTAACTTGTAGCTGAGTTTATATTTAGTATCATACGTCAACATTGAAAACTACCATGTATGATTCAGTTAATGGTCACAGGTCATAATCATAGCTTCCTCATATGACAGGTTTGAATGTGCAATGATTCTAATATTGTTCACCAGCATCAAAAATGGTGCAACTCAGTCAATGGTTGCAGGACAAACCCCTACTATCTCCCCAGAAACCTTATCCTATATAATAAAAGGGCAATATACAAATTGATCCTGAAGGCAGAACGACTGGGAACGACTGGTCGCTATGACATAAACTGACCACTAGGGGGCAGATGCAGGAGCTGCCCCCTGGTGGTCAGTGCACTCCCACAGGGAGCTCCACTCAGCCACAAGTCAGGCTGATGGTTGCGAGCACATTGCAGCCTCCATGGCAGCACTATGCAGCCAGTCAGACATCCCCTGAGGGCTCCCGGACTGTGAAAGGGCACAGGCCGGGCTCAGGGAACCCTCCCCCATGTCCACAGA
The DNA here is from genome assembly GCA_963924515.1 of Vespertilio murinus. Lineage (NCBI taxonomy): Eukaryota > Metazoa > Chordata > Mammalia > Chiroptera > Vespertilionidae > Vespertilio > Vespertilio murinus. The sequence continues at coordinate 8,635,967 of OZ004709.1, forward strand.
CAAAATTTCATGCACTGAGCCTAGTATCTACCTAATAAAAGAGTAGCATGCTAATTGATGCCCCCAGCCAATCAAGAGTGAGTATGCAAATTTACCCAACAAAGATTGAGGGTTAATTCGCATACACAGGCACCAAGTGGCTGGGGGCAGGACACAGGCATTGCACACCACCTCAGCTGCTCCAGGCCTCTGGGCACTGTGGGATGGCAGAAAAGCCGCTCTGGGCTAAAGAGGAAAGGCGCTGCCAGCAGCCAGGGGAGGGAAGGTCCATTCTTGCACGAGTCTTCGTGCATCAGGCCTCTAGTTGTATATAATCATTAATATCTTGCCACACTCCCTAAACAAGATAAAGCCTAGTTCCCACTTATGGTAACACAAATAGACATGTTATATGTAACCAAGCAAATTCAATAACAAAATATACTCAGCCTGATAATTATGGAACCATTCAATGAAAAAATCCTGCCCTGATACAAGCATGCTACTTGAATGAATTAATTTTCCTTACACAACTACACCTCTAGGTCTGTCACTTCCTTTGAATCATCCAAAACAACTATATTTATTGATGCTCAGAATTTCCCCAAATCACTAATATTCCCAAATTGGCATCTGATTAACACTGAACACCTTACATTAACCCACTGCCTATATGCAACCCAATCTGCTAATGTAGTTTAACATCAAAGCAAGTGAAAATGTCTAGGTGAGTTCACTTACTCCATAAACACATAGGTTTGGTCTCAGCCTTTCCATTAATTTTCACTAAAATTACACATGAAAGTGTCCGCATTGCAGTGAGATTGCCCTTTAATCATATATGAGTAAAAGGAGCAGGCACCGAGCACACTTAGAATAGCTCATAATGACTTGTTCAACCACAACCCCATGGGAGACAGCAATAATAAAAAATAAGCCATAAAGTCTAAGTTATATTAACCAGTAAGGATTGGTAACTTTTGTGCTAGCCACCATAGTCATAGGATTAACCCAAGGTAATAGAATCTGGCATAAACCCCATTAAATATTTTTAATAACAGAGTTAAATTTTAACTAGGCCATAAAAAGCTATAGCTAAAATAAAATTAAGTCACAAAGGTGAGTTTAAGAATCCTGACTATGTGATAGCTAAGATCCAAGACTCAAACTGGGTTTAGATACCCCAGTAGGCTTATCCCTAAACCATACAATTTCTATAATAAAATTATTTGTAAAAGTACTGCTAATACTCAGAGAACTTGGCCAGGCTCTGTATGTCCCTAGAGAATTCTTTCTATAATCTATAAATCCCTATAACCCTCACCAACCTTTGCTAATATAGCCTATACAGCCATCTTCAGCAAACCCTACAAATGGACGACAGTACAAATATTAAGCATAAAAACATTAGGTTAAGGTATAGCTTATGGGGTGAAAAAAATGGGTTATATTTTCTATTTCAAGAACATTATTCTTATACAGAAGTTTTTGTGGAACTAAAGGAGGATTTAATAGTAAAATTAAGAACAGAGAGCTTAATTGAATCAGGCCACAGAGCACAAATAAATTGCCCATCATTTCAAAGCCTCATAGCAACAACATATTCATGCTTATCCTATAGAATAAATTATGCATGCTTATCCTATAGAATAAAGAGGTAATATGCAAATTGACCTTCATGCCCTCACATCACAAAGGTGGCCACCCCCATGTTGTCACAAGATGGCTGCCACAAGATGGCCGCCCCCACATTGTCACAAGATGACCAGCAGGGGAGGGCAATTTGGGGTGACCAGACTTGCAGGGGACGCAGTTGGGGGCGACCAGGCCTGCAGGGGAGGGTAGTTGGGGGCAACTGAGCCTGCATGGGAGGGCAGTTGGGGGTGACCAGACCTGCAAAGAAGAACAGGGATGATGTGGCCGACAGGGGAGCAGTTAGGTGTCAATCATGTCGGCCTGGGAGGGGTTGTCATTCAGGCCAGCAGGCAAGTAGTTAGGGGGCTATCAGACTGGCAGGCAGAGTGGTTAGAGGCAATCAGACACCCAGACAGGCAAGTGGGTAGGAGCCAGCAGTCCCAGATTATGAGAGGGATGTCCAACTGCTGGTTTAGGCCCTGCAGGATCGGGCCTAAACCATCAGTTGGACATCCCCCGAAGGATTCCAGATTAGAGAGGGTGCAAGCTGGGCTGAGAAACCCCACCCCCACACACACACATGCATGAATTCCATGCACTGGGTCTCTAGTGTGTAAGTAAAATGAATGACAGCAATGAAATGAAGGATGAGGGGGAGATATTAGGATTATAATTATTACAAGGTATTCAAATTGCCTATGAAGTAGTATAGCATTATGTGAAAGTGGACTTGGATTAGTTCTGAATGTATCTTGCAAACTCTAGGGCAAACACTAAAAATATTTTTAAAGCCAGAAATGAAAGAAAAATGGGATCATAAAATTCTCAGTTAAAATCACAAAAGGCAGAAAAAGAGCAGAACACAAAAATTGAAAAAAAAACAAGTGCAACAAATAGTTAAAAGTAACAAATGCAGTACATATTAATTCAAGTATACAAATATTCACTTAGAATGCCAATGGCCTAAATGCACAAATTAAAAGATTGAGATTGCAGAGTGGATCAGAAAACATGACCCAACTATACATTGCCTACAAGAAAGCTATTTTAACAATAGAGACTCCTTATTAAAGGTAAAGGGGTAGGGAAATATATACTATGCTAATCCTAAAAGAGGGAAAGAAGGAGTAGGATACTAATTTCAGGCTAAGGGAGCAATAATGTCATTGGCTTTGCCATCTTTTGATACAGTTTTCTGATGTCACATAGTCATTATAGTACTTGTCACTCTTTGAAACGCATTACTTAATTGCCAGCAAAATAGCAAAATTATTGTGATGTGATTTACGCTCATCACTTCACAGGCACATGTAATCCTAATAGCTGGAATCTATTTCAAAGGATCGTTTGTGCCAGTCTTTGCTGTCAGCTGATAGTTATTTGCACATCTCCCCGTTACAAAACCCTCCGCTCCTCCCAGAGCTTTTCCCAAGATCTTTACTACACCTTTTTTTTTTCTTGCAATAATCTCAGACTGAATATCAAATATTTAATTTACAAGAATAAAAAATCTGCTGAAACCAGTTTGACTCAGTGAATAGAGCGTTGGTCTGCGGACTGAAAGGTCCCAGGTTCTATTCCGGTCAAGGGCATGTACCTTGGTTGCGGGCACATCCCCAGTGAGGGGTGTGTAAGAGGCAGCTGATTGATGACTCTCTCTCATCAATGTTTCTAACTCTCTATCCCTCTCTCTTCATCTCTATAAAAAATCAATAAAATATATATTTTAATAAAAGAATAAAAAATCTTTCCCTATCTCCAGTAAACATTTTAGTGCCCCTCAAACAATGTAATACCATGATCAATAAACATTTTCTATTTATGAGAAATGGCTAGAACTCTTCATTGAAGACGCAGAGAAAAAAGTGCCCCACATTTTAAAAAGAGCTATAAAAAAAAAAATGAAGTCAGATTCCCGGTGGGCAGGGTTGAGCATGGACACTATGAACCAGGAGGTCAGGGTTCCATTCCTGGTCAGGGCACATGCCTGGGTTGCAGCTTGATCCCCAGTAGGGGGCATGAACGAGGCAGCCGATGATTCTCTCTTATCATTGATGATCCTATCTCGTTCTCCCTCTCCCTTCCTCTCTGAAATCAATAAAAACATTTTTTTAAAGAAACCAGGCCAGATTACCATCAGCCCCCTGGGTTTCATAGCGGAAGCCTCCAAAGACCCTGTACCATTGGGCCTGTCCCGGGCACCTCTGAAATTCCTCAAGGCTGCCCAAGGAGAAGGACGGGGCCTGCCCACAAATGACAGATCTTCTGTCTTGAATCGTAAGATGTTTATAGAATTTACCATTGAAACCCATGTAATTCTATCAGCCAATGCCACCCCAGTAAATTTAATTTAAAGGGAAAATAAATAAAACACTGAAAAGGAAATGCTGTGCTGCCTGCACCCCTTGTCTGCCTGAACCCCCTGGCCTTGCCTTCTGTGGCCAACCAGGTGCGTGGGGCTGCCCGACACGATCATTCAGGGAGGCGGAGGATGTCTGCAGAAGGGGAGATGTAACCGCATCCCCACTTGCCTGTGTGCTGAGGACCCTGCCCACTGCTGCCTGGCCTGCGTGGCTCCGTGGGTGAGTATAGTGTGGTATTGGCAATTCACAACATCAGTGTGTGAACCAGGAGGTCACGGTTTGATTCCCCGTCAGGGCACAGGCCTGGGTTTCTGGCTGGATCCCCAGTAGGGGGGATGCAGGAGGCAGCCCATCAGTGATTCTCTCTCATCATTGATGTTTTTTTCTCTCTCCCCCTCTCCCTTCCTCTCTGACATCAATAAAAAAATAAAACAAGAAACTGCCAACTGCCTCTGTTGGAAGCTCCGGGGACCCCTGGTTTGCCCTGTGAGCTCATCCTGGCTTTCTCTGAGAACAGTGTCAGCTCGTACCCGTACCCCTGTCCTTGGCCCCCGTTAAAACCCCCATGAAGCTCCCAGTACAGAGACATTTACTGGGGAACTGCGCTCCAGAGGCGAATTAATGAGATAGAAGGGGGCAAACTGCTGGTGTCCAGGAGGGGCAACAGGTGAGGAGCGTTTTCCCGGGGACAGACCCTTGGGCTTCCTTCCACGTGTCCCCCGGAGTGCATGATGGGAAACCTCTTACTGGACTTACTAAAACCAGCAAGAGAAGAATGCATTTGACTACTTAACATTGTTTTAAATATTAATCAGGCCAATGAAAAATATTAAAAAGCATTAATTATTGGAAAGGAGAAATAAACTTTCATAACATGCTGATGAGGTGATACCATGGCCAGAAGACTCCTAATAATAAATTTCAAATGAAGAGTGAAGACAGCATAATTAACTATAAGGAAGTGCTCCACATTAATTTTTTTCAATGTAAGCAGTGAAGAACTACAGGCTATCATGGAGAAAAATTTGACATCCATAGGAAAATAAAATAATAATAATTTAGAATATCTCAAAAAATAAAACCATTACACAGGAAAGAAAACCATTACACAGGATGTGCAATCTTGCTAAGAGTTTTTTAAGTGTTTGAACAAAAGGAAAAATATTCTACATTACCTCATAGGAAGACACTATACAATAATAAATCTTTCCAAATTAACTTGTAGACTTAATGAAATTAAAACAAAAACTTACTGGCCATTCTTTTTTAACTTGATAAAATTATTTTAAATTTGCTGTAGTTGAATAAAAAAAGATGAACTAAGAAATTTTTGAAAAATACTTTTCACTATCAAATATGGATACCAATCCCGATCACATTTTTTATTAAGTATAGTGTGGTATTGGCAATTCAGCCAACAGATAGACTAATGAGAAAATACGTTGAGGGCCTGAAAGAATAAAAATTGTAATAACTTTATAATAATCATTATAAAATGGGGAAATGATTATTCAACAGATGACGTTGAGAGAATTGACTAACTATATGGGATGGTCAAGTAGTGATTTTTCCTGATACAATACAACAAAGTAAATTTTGCTGAGTGTAAGGATAGCATTTTTGTTGTTGTTAAATCTTTACTGGAAGGTGTTTTTGTTGTTGTTGTTTTGTTTTTTTCATTGATTTTTGGAAAGAGTGGAAGGGAGGAAGGGAGAGGGAAGAAGGAGGGGAGAGACATGAGGGAGAAAGAGAAACATCTATGTGAGAGAGACATCGCTTGGTTGCCTCATGTACACACACCAAGCAGGGCCAGGGATTGAACCTGCAAACCACGTATGTGCCCTTGAGCAGAAATCGAACCCATGACCCTTTGGTGTGCAGGTCGATGCACTGAGATACACTAGCCAGAGTGAAAAGCATTTTTAAAAATTAAAATACATACACACACACACACACACACACACACACACATTTGATAACACATCCAACCCTTCTCAGATGGGGCGGGCACTTCCCTCTGTAAAGAACCTTATGCCATGAAGAGTCCCATCCATCAGTATAAAAGGCAGCTCGATGGCCTGGCATTCCATGGGAATGGGACGGCGCCAGTCCTCACAGTGAAGGCAATGGGGACCTGGACGCTCCGGTTCTGCGTCTCACTGCTCTCTGCGGGCCCACCAGTGGTCAGCTGGGGCCTCTGGGTCTCTGCTGTTTGTCCTCCTAGACCAGCTCTAACCCCAGATTACCTGAGTGGTCTTCCCCTCATCTGTGTGCAGCCCAGGTACTAGCTCAAGTTCCTGCAAAAACTCTAAGCTTCTGGGTCAGATTTCTAGAAAGGGGTGGGTGGCTGGACTCAGCTTTTGAGAACAGTCCACACCAATCCAGAGGGCGGCTCATGGTTTCTCACACAGAGCGGGACTCAGGAGCGAAAGCATACCCAGGTCATGAGGAGGGGTCACCGGGTCTCTGCCAGGCCAGGGGGCCGTCTCCCCCACCCAGGTCAGCCTAGGTCAGGGCCAGCCAGCTGGGCCTTCTGCCCCTGCAGTGTATGCGGCCGAGGCCACAGAGGACAGGGAGCTCCCTGTGGCCCACCAGGCTAGGGCAGGGGCAGGGCCCATGGGAAGCAGGTGAGCCAGCACTTTAGACCATGTCCGCTCTAACAAGGACTCTGTGAGAATGAGGACGAGGTCTGGACAGTGTAGCTCAGTGGCTGAGCACTGATTGACCTATGAACCAGGAAGTCACGATTCGATCTCTGGGCAGGGCACATGCCTGGGTTGTGGACTTGTGTGGGGTGTGCAGGAGGCAGCCTATTAATGATTTCTCTCTCGTCATTGATGTTTTTCTCTCTCTCTCTCTCCCCTTCTCCTTTCTGCTCTGAAACAAAAAGGTTTATTTTTAAAGAGTGAAGATGAATATATAAAAGTTGCACTTAGTAAAAAAAAAATGTTCTCAGCAATAATAGTAATAATAAAAATTAAAAAGCGAATGATAAATGGAAAATGTATGCAACACCTAGTAAGCCGTCTTGCTATATTTCCAAATCCCCCTCTCTCCGGCCAGCGATTGCTCTCCCCAAAGTCTCATCTGCACCACCAACGCTCCACAGAAGTTCTCATCAGCAGAGCCACAGTGCTTGTGTGAACAAACCAGCTTAGACTAAAAAACGAATGTTAAAGTAAAACAGAAATAGAAGAGGCTTCATCTGTTTAATTCATTTCTGACCCCTTACCCTGAATAGAATTATAATCAGCATTTCTAATTACAATCAGACAAGCAAATTTATAAGTAATACTTCTCAAGGGATACCACTGGAACGCTATTCAAGTCAGAGTTATTTCACATAAGCTTATTGAGAAGTAAAAGAGAATCGTAGACCTCATGTTTTGAATTGCTCATTCTAGAACATTTAGAATTTAGGACTAGTAATTTTTGTTTTTAATCCTCACCCGAGGATATTTTTCCATTGATTTTCAGGGAGAGTGGGAGAGAGGGAGGGACAGAGAGAAACACTGATGAGAGAGAAACACACGGACAGATTGGTGGCCTCCTGCACGAGCCTCAACCTGGGCCAGGTCTGGGAGGAGCCTGCAACCGAGGTACGTGCCCTTGACTAGAATGGATCCAGGGACTCTCTGGTCCACAGGCCAATGCTCTATCCACTGAGCCAACCCAGCTAGGACAGGATTGTAATTTTTAAAAAAGACACAATTTCCACTCTGATCCCTGTGCCTCTCTCACCCCTGTTGTGATTATCTGCTGACCTTCTGCCTGTCCCCCTCGCTCATCGCAGACCAAGGAACCTGGACCTGGGTCTTCCCTACACCCTCACCACCTGTCCTGTCCCCTTTAGCGCCGCTCCCACCAGCATGGACCGCACACTCCGCATCTCAGGCCACGCTGCCTCCTGCCTTTCTCTTGCCCAATGACTGCCTGTCCTCCACCGAGCCTTCAGCATCCATGGCCACAGCCTGGCTCTTTTTTTATTATTTAATATATTTTATTGATTTTTTTACAGAGCGGAAGGGACAGGGTTAGAGAGCTAGAAACATCGATGAGAGGGAAACATCGACCAGCTGCCTCCTGCACACCCCTTACTGGGGATGTGCCCGCAACCGAGGTACATGCCCTTGACCGGAATCGAACCTGGGACCCTTCAGTCTGCAGGCCGAGGCTCTACCCACTGAGCCAAACCAGCCAGGGCCACACCCGCTTCTTTACCATTCCATCTCTACCAAGTGTTGCAGCACCTGACAACAGCAAATGCTGCAAAAATGTATAGAATAAACACAGATACCTCAGTCAACACAGCAGGTCTGTAAAGATAGCTTTACATACTTTGCATGCATCGACATGATCGCGCCTTACCACTGAGCTCCCTTCGGCATATAAGTCTCATGAGTGGATATGATATGTAATATGTAATACGATTCCCCTTTACCACATCCTTCATGTGAATTCTGTCCTGTGCAGTCACTGCTTTCACGTACCTTTTAATTGTCACTGTTTTTCCATGCCTTGCCTTGCAATGAGGAAATATCAGGAAGTACATTTTTTACCTTGATTACATTCTATAAAAGTATTATTTTTAAAACATTCTTTGGCAATTGATATAGGTCATGCCCTGTGTTAGTTGCTGGGAAGTGAAGTGAGGTAGATGCAAAAGATGATTAACACCTGCTACCCAGGTCTCACAATCTAGTGCGGGAAGGGAGGGGAAAAAGGAGGGGGAAAGGGAGGGGAAAGGGAGGGGGAAAGGGAGGGGGAAAGGGAGGGGGAAAGGGAGGGGGAAAGGGAGGGGGAAAGGGAGGGGGGAAAGGGAGGGGGGAAAGGAAGGGGGAGGGAAAGTAGGGGTGGATATAGGGGGGGCAGGCTGGGTAAGAAAAGAGCCACCCACAGCCGCTCCAGGCCCTGTGGAAGCAGCCGGGAGGAGGCCGGCTAAGCTGCACCCCGGCCGCCGCCCGGATGTTGGGGAGCAGCAGGGAAGGGCTTTCATTCCGAGGCGGGAATGCTGGGATCTGGGCCCTTAGTGGGAGCTCTCTGGCTGGAGTGAGCTCAGGTTGGAAAAGTAAAAACCCGACATTCATTCATTCCTCCCACACGAAGGCTCCCCGTCCTCTCTCCTCTGCTCCTGTAATTCCAGACGCCCTCAGAAGCAGCTCGGGGTGACCGTCACCCCGGTTACCCCCGGCCCCAGCGCCCACGGCGGCCTGGGCAGGGCCCTCACCCTCTCTGTGTCCAGGGCACAGCTCCCCGGGGCTCCACCTATGGCCTGCACCTGCGGGGCAGGTCTGCGTGGGGGCGGGAAGATCACCTCCACGTGGTGATCCGCCTGCAAACCAACCCTGCTCACGTCCACTGCCTCATGCCCTCCCCCACGGACACAGAAAGCCCCTGTGTCTCCCTCCCCCCTGCCCAACTCCGCAGCCAACCCCCCAACTCCCCCTGCCTACCCACCAGATCAAAATATCATTTCAGGAAACACTCACAAGAAGGCCGCAGCAGCATTACGGGAGTGAGTGAAGGCGATGCAGATTCTCCCGACAGCGGGACCCCGGCCTGCGGGCCACGTCCAGTACCCAGTGCCCACAGCGATGGGGGAGGGGGAGGGCGGGAGTTGATGCTAAGATGCCAGGTGCCAGGGAGGACCAGGCAGCGGCTCCCGTGCTGCTGGGGGGGGGGGGGGAGCAGCAGACAGTGCAGCTGCTCGGAGAAAGTCAGACTTTCTCCAGGCGCCTCACCAGCCCCGGTCACGGGCATTTGACTGAACTGAGTGGAAGTGGCTGTCCACCCCGGACCTGCCTGTGAACGTGTATGGCAGCTTTATTGGTAATTGCCAAAATCTGAAAAAGAAAATCCCGATGCCCCTCGATCAAAGAACAAACAAACAAGTGCATCCTATCAACGGAATACTACGTGGCGAGGAAAAGGAGCAGACAGTGTGGGGGCCCCTCCGTGCCTTCTGGAGAAGTTCACCCCAGAGGCAAAGTGCTGCGAGCGTAGGTGCCCAATGTGACGAGGACGGGGAGGATGGAGAGAAATGGGGTGTTGGAGAGCCCTAAGGGGCAACAGGCGTTCAGGGGGTGGTGGGGCGATGGGGGGGGGGGCAGTGGGTGTGTGTGTGACAGCTGCTCTGCATTACACACTCATCAAATCACAGCACCAACCGCGCCCCACAGACAGCGGCTGGACCTGCCCGAGCATTTCTTTCTAGAAGCCAGACTGACCCCAGGTCCTCACCGAGGAGCTTGCAGGTGCCGCTCGTTCCGACGACAACAACAATGCTCTGACATGACCGAGAAACAGCGACTCTCCTGGGCCCCTACAGGAAGGACACACCCCGGGGCACCAGCACCGAGGGTGGGGAGACCAGAGGGACGGGGAGGGCAGGCCCCACCGGAGCTCGGCCTGGGGGCACCTGCGGCCCAGCGCTGGGCAGGACAACCTGGGCCTGAAAAGTGGCCAGACAGAGGCGCAGTGCGGGCCAATCTACGAGTGACCAAATCCAGGGGGACCCGGGACGGAACCCCCAACCCCCTGAACCCCCAGCGATATGAGAGCTTTACCTTGGGGAGCTCGGTTCCCACAGCAGGCACTGGAGCAGGGTCTCCCGGCGTTTGTCCGCAGGGAGGGGAGGCAGGGCCATGATGAGATGAGCCAGAGCCAGGCCTCCTCCGGAAACAGGGGCCTCGGAGGAGCTGATTGGTGGAGCCCGGCCCGCTGCCTCCCAGCACCTGCTGGGGGTCCTCAGAGCGCTGCCCTGGGCGGGAGCCACCTGACTCCAGCGCCCGCCCCTCCCACGGGGGTGGGGGTGGGAGGAGGATTCTGAGGCACCTGTGAGCCCACAGCCTCCTTCCAGAGAAGAGGAAAAGCTATGGCAACGAGGAAATGAGAGTTTTCCCCACGTCCTCTCATCACGGTGCCCAGTCCCCTGTGTGGGTTCCTCTGGTCTAATTCAGGTCTTCACCGTGCGCAACGTGTAATGCATCACACAGGCTGCCCTCTGTGTGGATAGTGACAGAGCCTCGTGATCTCTCTACAGGGAAAATGAGGTGTCTTTTTAATATATATATATATATATATATATATATATATATATATATATATGTTTTATTGATATTTTACAGAGAGGAAGGGAGAAGAATAGAAAGTTAGAAACATCAATGAGAGAAACATCGATCAGCCGCCTCCTGCACACCCCCCACTTGGGGATGTGCCCGCAACCAAGGTACATGCCTTTGACCGGAATCGAACCTGGGACCCTTGAGTCTGCAGGCTGGTGCTCTATCCACTGAGCCAAACCAGTTAGGGTGAAAATGAGTTTTTATGATATGTACCAACGCCTGTATTGCAACAACGGAATAGAAAGACACCCCACAAAACTTAGCTACAGTAAGGGAAAGAAGACAGGCGTCTAATCCAGAACGTCCTCTGGCTTTGGGCCCATCTCCTTCCACTTAATTGCCAACAGCACGCATTTCCCCTCACAGCAATCACCTGCCTCCCGGCTCTTGGCTGCCCTGAGGAGGCAGCAGTGGCAGTGACACTCCGCTGCTTTTCCGCGGAAGGGACCTGCCCCTGCTCACGTGGCCAGTCACGTGGCCACACGAGGCTGACCGTTCACTAGAAGAATTAATCAGTACCTGCTTCTCCCCGGGGCCTGCTGGCCTGCAGCACCCACCCAGGCAGCCCCAGGCTTTTTTAAATAATATTTTTTCCTGGCCCCAGCCGGTTTGGCTCAGTGGCTAGAGTGTCGGCCCATGGACGGAAGGGTCCCGGGTTCAGTTCCGGTCTGAGCGTGTACCTGGTTGCAGGCTCGATCCCGGCCCTGGTTGGGGCACGTGCAGGAGGCAACCAATCTATGTGTCTCACATTGATGTTTCTCTCTCTCTGTCTCTCCCCCTCCATTTCACTCTCTCTAAAATAAATAAATAAATAAATGGAAAACTATCCTTGGGTGAAGATTAACAAACAAACAAAAAACAAAAAAACACTTTTTTTCTGACCTCAATGCAACACTAGAGACAGAGTCAGACAATGTATTATATGTCATTAAAGGAAACAGAAGAGTCTAAGAATGTGAATGTTTGCATTTATCCCTGTTTTCCACTCCTCTGAACCCTGTAGAGAGCACCAGGGAAGGCACGTGGGCATTTCTTTGATTGTTGCCAGCTGAATCCAATGGCGCTGGCAAAGCCGAGTCCTGGAAACACGCTTTGCCAAAAGGCAGGAGTGTTGTCAGCTTGACCTTTAGCCCAGGTGCCAGGGGTGGGTTTTGTTATTTAAGTCCAGCCCAGCACCAGCAATGAATAGGACTAGGGAAGGCACATAATCTCCTTTGTCTCGACTTTCAGTAAAACTTCCTGTTTTTTTGTTTGTTTTTTGTGGGGGTTTTTTTGTTTGTTTGTTTTGTTTTTTTTACTGTATAAAATAAACACGCTGTATTGGCTGGGGTCTCTGGGCCAGTCCCTGTCAGAGGACAGAGGTCCTACCCGGCCCCAGCTTTTTCCTTCTATCTTTTGTCTCTTTCCCCAGCGGCCCCTACTCAAAGAATAAGACCGCGCTCTAGCCGAGCTGGATGCAGAAAAGAGAGACATATTTACAGTACCCCTTCCCTTTCTCTGTGCGACTGTGTGGACAGGGGTCCTTCCTTCCTGGCTCCCGTGTGAGTTTGGCCAGAGGGGCACGGGGAGGTGGAGATGCGGAACGAGAGAGGTCATGGTGTTTCCCCTCCCTTCGCCCCTGCCCGGATCTGCAGGGGCTGTGTTGCTGCAGAGAATTAGCTGTGTTCTTAAAGTGGACTCGCCCTCCCTTCCCAACACTCCGCTGCTAAGCCGCTGCGCTGAGAAGGCCTGTGTGTGTTACCATGGTAACCCATGCACCATCATCTCTGACCCGGGAACATTTTTTATGGCAAAAAAAAAAAAAAAAAAAGTGTGACAGTACTATTACCTCGAGTTTTACTCGTCTTCCCATGGTCCCCCACCACCCAGAGCCGCTGGTGTCTGGGGTTTGGGGAGGTGCTCTTTCTCAAGGTGAGGAAGTTCCCTTCTAGTCCTAAACTCTGCAAATGTTCATCACGAATGGGTGTTGGATTTTGTCCAGGTTTTTTTTTTTCCTGCATCTATTGATTAGATCATATAATTTTTCTTCTTCAGCCTACTGATGCGGTGGGATTCCATTCATTGATTTTCAAATGTGGAACTAGCCTCGTCTACCTGGATTCTTTCTCACTTGGCCTTGGGGCAAAAACCATTAACACGGTTGGATTAGATTGGCTAGCACTTTGCTTAGGAATTTGACATTTGTGTTCGTGAGATATGGTGGCCTCTACTTTCTCTTTCATTCCATGTCGTTGTCTGTTTTTGATGTGAGGGTAATGCCAGCCTCACAGAAGAGTTGGAAAATACTTCCTTTGCTTCTGTCTCCTGGAAGAGGCTGTGGGGAATGGGTGTGACTTCTGGAGTTGGGGAGGGTCACCCAGGGGTGGGGGGGTGGGGGAGGGCTTCCATAACAGTGCTGGTGTGTCATTTCTTAAACTTGGCAGTGATTTCACCAGCAGCTATCTCGATAGCTTTTATCTCAAGCATTGCCAATAAATAAGCATTCATACTTGGTAGTACTTTATAGGTAGAAAAATGAATGAAATAGAACTAGGTATGCAAGATAGGGAAGATCCCAAAACATTGTTCTAACAAGGCAAGCACACACCATATGAGTAAAATGATGAGCATGCTTGAGACTGAGTATAGGTGTGTGTAATACACATACAACTTTACTTATCAGACATTTAGTAACGTCCTCTGAGGAGGACAGTTTGAGTTTACAATATGAAAAAAGGAAGAAAAATGTCTTTATGTTGGGTTTTCCTATTTCTGTATTGACACCTTTGCAAAGGAATCTATTTACCAAGGCCATAGGAAAAAATGGCATTGTTTCTCTCTCCTACAGTGTTTAAACTCTCCCAATGGTAAGTGAGAAAGAGAGAGTAATGAGGAGGAAGGACCAGAGGAGAAGGTGAGAAGATGAAGCAGGGAAACATGCACACTCAACATTCCAAACTGGAGTTAAGGTGAGGAATCTCTTCTTGAAAGTCATTGCAGCAGATGTGGCCAGGGAGAGCAGACTCGAGAGCCTGTGGGCAGGAAGTAGAGAGGTAGAGGAAACGATGGCTCAGCAACCCAGGAACCTGAAACCTTTAGAAGAAATTCCAGGAAGAGCAGTAGAATGCCCTTAGGAAGCCCAGTGGGTTTCTCCTGTGCATATTCGCCCGGGATGATCCCATCATCCAATGACTACCGCATCCAAGGGAGAGAACAAACAGAACGGGCCATCTGCAAAAGGTCTGCTTCCTTTGTAGTTGGCTAATAAACCTCAAAGAGGAACTTCCTATTTGCTCCCTTGTGATTCAAAACGGGCAGCTCCTGGCATGGATCCTCTGCTTTGGTCTTGTCTGGGGAAAGATCAGAGATTTCCTTAGATAGCTGACTATGCCCTTGAACGATTGAGTAACATTTTAAAATTCTATGAGGGTTTAATGCTCACATTTTGAAATTAGGAATGATAACCTTAAAATGGGGATCATGTTGTTAAAATTGAGATAAATCAGAGGTCACAAAAAGGTTTTATAAACTTGGAGGAAAGAATATTATGTGCTGTTAATGAAAAAAAAAAACAAAACAAAACATTGAAACCTGTGAAGAATTTTTGTGAGTTTATTTGAGCCAAACTGTCAACATATGCCGGGAAGCAGAATCTCAACAGATTGAGATAATGCTCCGGAGAATGGTGGGTTAAGTTTCTATATTTATACATTGCAATCAAAGGAGGGACATAGGTGAGTTACATGAAATTCATTAGTGATAGATTAGGGAGGTGGGGCAGAGCGAAGCCCGGAAACCTCTGGGATAGGATAAAAAGTGAAATGATGGACATGAGCTTCTTTTACAGAGATGGATACTGGATACTCTAACGTGATTAACAGTTGACAATTAACTTGATAATAATAACAATGAGGGAATGTCTCAATGCCATTTGCTGTGCCCTGAGGGGTCGGGGTAAAAAGGAAGTTACAAGTTACCCAGACATCTCACAGATAAGTTATCTTAGAGGCTGGAAGGCAGATGGGCTCAGTAAAGAGATCCAAGTTGTTTTTTGTCAGGTGAAATATCTGGGACTTGACTACCCACTATAACCTGTTTGTAGTTAGATATTAAATTTTCAGACCATCTTTTGTGGTTATTTTAGGTCTCTGAGTTTGCAAGACTGCCACACAGGCCTTCCCTGAGCTTGACAAGTTAACATGTGGCTCTTTTCTTTCAGAGTACCAATACTTGACATTTTAAAAGTGTCATGATGATAGGGTTAGACCAGTGGTCAGCAAACTCATTAGTCAACAGAGACAAATATCAGCAGTACAACGATTGAGATTTCTTTTGAGAGCCATTTTTTTTAAACTTAAACTTCTTCTAATGCCACTTTTTTCAAAATAGACTCACCCAGGCCTTGGTATTTTGTGGAAGAGCCACACTCAAGGGGCCAAAGAGCCGCATGTGGCTCGCGAGCCATAGTTTGCAGACCACGGGTTAGACTATTGATATTCAGTGATCAGAGGCTCAAAGGAAACCAAGTAAGTGCTCAGTAGAGAAAGTCATAAGGGGAGTGAAGCATCTATTCACAGGTGTGAAGGCTCTGTCCTGGCGAGGTCTTAGTTATGATAATGAAAACAGATTTGCAAGTTAGTTTGGTGCTTGCTTTTCCTGGGACAGTAAGTAGCTCCTATTCCATCTCCCAGACACAGAACTCCCCACCTTCAGGGGGCAGGTAGAACACTGTATTCTAGGTGTTGCCCACCGGACGTACAGAAAGGGCAGTATCTTCACAAGTTGAAAGTGAACGGACCAGCCTTGGGCATCAGTAGACAAAGAACACCGGCTGTTCTGCTGGTCAGAAAAATGCAGACCCCCGGGCCTAGCTGTTTGCTGTACATTGCTAATAAAATTTGACAGCATCGAGAGCCAACCACAATGTACTTCAGTGCAAAGTTCCTTGACAATCATATACAAAATGACCCTAGGTGTGTGTTAGCATAATTGCAGTTATCTCTTTATTCTGTATATGTATCAAAATGATTTTAGCTAACTAGGATGGTGATTTCTTTATGGTGAGGTACTATGTCAGAGCTAATGGGCTGTTCTTTTTCCTCCACACCCACAGGTGCTCCCTCATTCATTCATTATTTTAACTACCATCATCACTTTTGTCAACACCCATTTGCTTGTTTTTATTTATTTTATTTTATTTTTAAAACATATTTTATTGATTTTTTTACAGAGAAGAAGAGAGAGGGATAGAGAGTTAGAAACATCGATGAGAGGGAAACATCGATCAGCTGCCTCTTGCACACTCCCCACTGGGGATGTGCCCACAACCAAGGTACATGTCCTTGACCGGGATCGAACCCGGGACCCTTCAGTCTGCAGACCAATGCTCTATCCACTAAGCCAAACCGGTTTCGGCTGCTTGTTTTTATTGACTCCCTGAATTGGAGAGTCCATTTTCATCTTCATTGATGGTTACATTCACAGAAAAACAATTATGAGTTTATACATTTGCAATATGTATAAACTCATAATTATCTATACACTTCTACCTAAGAATAAAATAAAACGTACTTCCTATAGGTCAGAAAGCGAACCAGAAAGAAAAGGACTGTACTTCACATTTTGTAGGAATTACTTTTTCAGACGAAATTACCTTTGAGGAGAAAATAAATGTGTTGAAATCTAATCTTGCTACCTAACCACAATAGTTAGCACTTGGTGCTCATTTACTGAGGACCAGGCTCTATTTGAAGGCTTTACCTGCATTATCTACTTAAGCTTTTCAGTAACCTCCTGGGTATAACATTTCATCTCATTTTACTAAGGCCAAACTGACAAACTGGGAAAGGAACTCGCCCGAAGCACACAGCTGGGTTTGCAAATCCAAACCAGACAGTTTAGCCCAAGCTCGTTCTTTTGATCTTATCGTGATTGTTTCCAACACCCTACTCACCTCACGTGTGTGCCAGCATCCTGTTCACACCGGGATCCTGAGTCATCAGCAGCCGCTGCCGGTCAAACAACAAAACCACCTGAAAGTGTAGCATGAACATCAAAACGCAACACATACCAAACCTCTGGCCTTGGGTCCTTCTGAAACCTAAAGTAGCCCTAGCCGGTTTGGCTCAGTGGATAGAGCATCGGCCTGCGGACTGAAGGGTCCCTGGTTTGATTCTGTCATGGACACAATCCCAGGTTGCTGGCTCGGTCCCCAGTAGGGGTGTGCAGGAGGCAGCCAATCAATGATTCCCTCTCATCATTGATGTTCCTATTTCTCTCTCCCTTCCTCTTTGAAATTAATTTTAAAAATTTTTTAAAATTTAAACCTACAGTAAACATAGAACAATTTCCCTTTTATTTCTAGTATTTGTAAATATAACCTTAGCAGTTTTATATTTTCATATTCTTTCAGATACATATACCGTATTCTATATATATATCTTTTACAATCATTTGTTCACCATGTAGTTTGTTATTCTCTTCCTCCTCATCCCCTACCTAGGAAATGGTTTTTATTCTTTTATGTTGTTTCTTAAGAAAGTACCTCCTGCTTTCTTCCCTTTCAGCTCCGCTGCCCGGCGTGTCCTGGCCACGGGGCCTTGGTCAGTCTCCTGCGGGGCTCCCCCTGGGAAGTGGGGCGCTCGGAGGTGCCTTCCCTGTGTGACCTCGTCCGCTGGGCTTCACACCCTTTCCTGTGGCTTCCCGGCGGCCAGGGCCACAGGCCGGTCTAGCTGACAGGACTGTCTGGGCCGCGGGTGCCTGTCCTGACTTAAAGCGCCGGCTGCTGGTGGCGCTGGCACGTCTGGTGGGGCGGTGTGGGTGCCTGGGAGAAGCGTGGAACAGGGCCTTCCTTCTCAGGGCTGAGGACCCCCGGTGACTCCGGGCAGGTCTGTGCTTCCGCAGCCGCAGGTGCACCTCCCCGAGGCCTGTGCCCACCAAGGGGAGGCGGGAGCCCGGAGCCGGCAGGGACTCACAGTCATGCAAAAGCCTTTTCCAAAGACAGTAATGACCCACCCCATAGAGGGTCTCCCCAAAGACAGTAATGACCCCCCATAGAAGGCCAAGGTGGGGGCCCCACCTCGGGGGATAGGAGCCAGCAGGTCCCCGTAGATTGATGGCAGTCTATGCGTCCTGGGCGCACCTGGGCTTATTCCACCCAAGAGAGAGGAGCTTCGGTCCGAGCTTTGGGAAACCCCTCGCTTTCTGTGTCTTCCCCAGAAGTCTCCCCGTGCGTGTGAAAAGGAGCCGTCAGACCCAGGTCACACACGCGTTCACACATAAACGCCCGCGCCCGCGTGATTCTTCCCACTCACTCGGGTCCAGTTCCAACAGCAAAGCATGCCTCCCCCGCCCGCTATTCCAAGAAGAACTCGGGAGGTCCAGGCTGAGACGGAGGAGGTTTCAGCACGGGGAGGGGGAGGAAATGACAGTTTGGATGGCTCCATCCATCCATCCACCCGCCTGGTGATGATGATCACGAAGGGGCCCCCATGTTACGTCTCTAGCGAGCACCTGCTTTCTGCTTGGGTGCTGCCCTCACTCTCCACGCACAGCCGGAAAAGGTCAAGTTCAAGTCCCTCCGTCCTCATGACCCCCCACCACCCTGCTTGTGTCCAGGGCCGGCTGGAAGCGCCCCCCTCTCCCAGCTCACAGCCGGGTTCGGGGAGTCAGAGCTACGTCCCCAGCCCGGAGAGGAGAGGCCGGGGGCCCGCCAGCCAGTTAGCGCGGGCCGGCGTGCGGGCTGGCAGGTGCCCCGGAGACTATTTCACCTGTCACAGCCCTGGGGGAGCCGCACCTGGTGCCGGCCGCCTCTCTAACCGCCCAGAGCCCCCGGAGCAGCAGCTGCGCCCTGACAGGCTAAGGGCTCGGTAAACAGCAGGTCTGGCACCTGCCGGGCCGAGGCCGGCCCCGCCGTGGGCCCCCGGGGACGCCAGGTGGCTCACGGGGCAGCTGAGCTAAAGCCACCGACTGCCACCGAGAGATTAGCCGCTGCAGCCCATCCCTGCGGCTTCCCGACCTCAGAGAGGTGATACTTGCCCCAGACTGCCTCCTGAGGGCATTTAATCCACCCCCCCCCATGAAAATCAGAGTAACTAAATCTGCCTCTGAACAGTTCCTCTTAGCTCCTTCCCTCCTGTGCCTTCTTTTGAAGATGATGAGAAAAGGGGACTTGGCTCTAAGTTTTCATTTTCTGTGTTGTCAACAATACCTTGCTTAGAGACTGAGCATTAAGTGGGTGGGGGTGGAGGCTTTCTGGCCTGCCCTGGACGCAAGCGTGGTTGGGGGATCATGAAGATGGGGGACTTTCCCTTTGGCAGCTGCCCGTGGAGAGCACAGGCAAGGCCCCCACTGGCTCCCACCTTAGAGGTGACTGGTGGGGCAATCGTGGGGCAGTGCCACCCACTTGCCAGCCAGCCCTGCCCCCTGCCCACCACTCACTCACTGACTGGCCCCACCCCTGCTAATTCCCGCTTGCTAGCTGGCTGCACCCTCCACTTTTGCTGCCAGTCACCTCCCTCTGCCAGGTGACCAGTGGAATGATTGGGGGTGCCCCACTGGCACTAGCCTTGGTTGGCCTGGGGCAGCTCCTGCACTGAGTGTCTGACCCCTGGTGGTCAGTGCACATTGTAGCAACCAGTCTTTCCACGGGTTGTTCTGCAGTTTGGTCGACTTGCATATTAGGCTTTTATTATACCAGTATAGGACTTGAATGTATTTTCATTTAAGATGTCAAGTTTATTGGTGTAGTTATTTAGATCAATCATATTACCTATTTTCTGTTTTCCAGATTTTTTAAGGTATGTTTTTACTGATTTTTAGAGAGATGGGAAGGGTGAGGAATAAAGAGATAGAAACATCAATTAGAGAGAAGCATCAATCAGCGGCCCCCTGCACACCTCCCACCAGGGATCAAGCCCACAACCCAGACGTATGTCCTGACCAGGAATTGAATCGGCAATCTTTTGGTACACTGGTTAACACCCAACCAACTGAGCCACTCCAGCCAGGGCTGTTTCTTTTTTATTATTAAAAAAAGAAAGAAAACAACTTTCCTCTGCTAATGTCAGGATAATGTTCTTATACTGACCTAGCCATATGTGCATATAATCGCATCTTATTTTTACTAAAAAAAAAAAAAAAGAATAATATGACACATTTTGTTTTGTAACTTGCTTTGCTCACTGTCAATCTTCCAAATTAAAAGCTCTACGTTTTGTAATTTCTAATTGTTATAGAGATACCATCGCATAGTGCCCACAATTCATAGTAAGAGTCCTCTACTGAGAGCCATGCAGCTTGCTTTGGTTTTTCACTGCATTTGGATATTCTTATATCTTTAAATATTCTTAAAGAAGGAATCCTAGAACATAAATTATAGATTTTAATAGGTAAGATAGTTTTGTAAGTTTAAGAAAAAAGGTGAAATTATTGCATTTGCTCTTATGATTTAATTTTCATGTTTTCTAATTAGTCATTCACATAAATGCATTAACTATTATTTATATGCCTACAATTAGGCTTTCTTTTTTGACCCAAATATTTGGTTTTTGAAATACTTAATATATAACCATAAATGCTTGAAATGTTTCCGTAAAGTTCAGTGGGACAAACTGGGGCTTTATCAGCTCTAAGTGGGCATGAGCCCCGGTGGGCCATATACGGAGTTGGGTAAGCTGGAGGATAGAGCGGGCATTGTGACAGCTCTGAGAGGCCTGTTGTGAGGACTCAATGAGAATGTTCGCAGAGCACTCACCCACTTTGTAGGTCTATGCTCAGTAACTCACAGTGACTGTCACTGTGGCTAAGGAAACACAGATCCCAATGAAAAGAGGGTGAAGATCAGAAAACATTAAATTAAAACACAATTGACTAACAGCTAAATTATGACTAAGGGAAAACCAGTGCAATACTATGTGAAAGGGATAAATCTTAGGATAATGGAATGCCAGTTTTACATTTCTAAGGTGATTAAAACCAATCTCAAGGAAATTGAATTGAAATAATGGGTAATCAGCTTCTTAATGAGTAAGACAATTAAAAAAAAAAACTCTTAGGAAAAGAAAAAGGTAAAAAAAAATGTACAAAAGTAAAGAGAATGATTTTTATCTCACAGTAGAAAAAGCTGACAACGGGCAAAATAGTGGGCTATTTTAAAATAAATGAAGTCCTTATATGCTGGGATAATTTTGTTCTCTAAATATGAGAGAATTTCAGTTTCACAATTTACTGGTCAATTAAGCTACAGAAAACAAAACCAAATATATTCCATCCTTTCCCCTTTTCCTAACATAGTATCAGTCCTCTTTAAATCCATTCAAAGAAATGTTCTGCCCAAACCACCACGGCCTAGTGACTTGCAACCATTTCTCTCACAGAGCAGTTACCATGACGAGGGAAAAGAAATTCTGGGGTTCCACGTGGCGCGGGGAGAGGGAGGAATCACCACTCACGACCCCCTCTCAGGCAGGAGAACAGCTGGGTAGGTTTTCGGCTCTCCGCCCCCATCCAGGAGCCTGTGCTCCCCAGCGCTCCTGCCGCCTCCAGGGAGAGAAGCCCACGGACCCAGAGAAGGCCTGACCGCCCCTCCCACTGTCCTCGGTGTTCCACAGGGAGTGTCAGCTCTGACTTGTAGTCAAGGACAGGCTCATAAATTGCAAACTTGGGCAGCAAACTGAGGTGTGGGGAAAATACACTGAGTGGCTCAGTGTATATATTGTAGAGGCCTGGTACATGAATTCGTGCACGGGTGGGGTCTGGCCAGCTTGGCCAGGAGGAGGGGACATGGGCGGTTGGCTGGCCTGTCTGCTGGCCGAACTCCTGGTCCAGGGGACAATTTGCATATTAGCCCTTTATTATATAGACTATACACCGAGTGGCCGTATTATTATGCGTTCAGAGATCATAATAATCTGGCCACTCAGTGTAGATACATGGGTGACCAGTCCCCTCAGCCCATTAGGTGGAAGCAGACACCAGGTGCCAGAATCATGCCTTCACTTCCCCTTTCACGTCCTCATGTGGGGAAGCAGGACATGGGGCGGGGAGGCTGCAGGATTCACCAAAGAGGCAGCAGTGCAGACGGGACCACTACGGGCCAATGTCACGGCCCTGCCCTCTCAGCATCATCCTGTGCATGGAACACGGTCCCCTCACTAAGGGACTGGCCTGCTCTCACTGATTTCCTCCGTGCGTACAGAATACATGAGTGACTATGCTGTAAACGTGGCAATATGAGCCTAAACTTTAAAAAAAAATTTAATATATTTTTCTTGATTTTAGAGAGGAAGGGAGAAGGAGAAAGAGACACATCAGTGATGAGAGAGAATCATTGATTGGCTGCCTCCTGCATGCCCCACACTGGGGATGGAGCCCCGACCAGGAATTGAAACGTGACCTCCTGGTTCATAGGTTAATGCTCAGTCACTGAGCCACACCAACTGGGGGAACCTATACTTTTAAAAAAATCTGTTTTCGGCAAGGGCTACACCCATGTTCCCTCTTTACATCTCATCCTCTGTCCCTTCAGTTTTTGGTAATTCAGGGAGGAGCAGCTGCGGACCAGCCTAGTTTTTCACCCAGTTTCCTCGGGAGGCCTGTCTGACAGTGCTTGGGAGACGTTGTTAACAAAGCAGAGCACTGCCCATCATCTTGATAGACACTAAGTCTTTGGGTCTACCCCGTAAGGCAGGGAGGAAACTCCATCGTGAGAGAAACTGCCCAGAAAGAGAGACCGATGCAGGCACAGCCAACCCTGCTCTGGGGGCCACGCTGGCCCGCTGGATCTGTTCCGCTTTTCTTCTTCACGTGACACTGCCCGTCCACCAGGCAGATCCCACACACAGATCCCACAGGCAACGGGAAGGACAGAGCCCCCTTCAGGAGGTGTCATCAGCCCCATCTCGCCCAGCCACCACATTTTTTAAAAAGTACGTTTACCATCGCGCCAGGCATCGAGGGGGGGTCAGGGCCAGACAAAGTCTCTCCCCAAGGATGTTCAGAACCAGTCCGTGTGCACTGCTCTCACTCAGAAGCCTGTTTCATTAGAGATACTAAAAGTGGTCAGAATTCTTCATTTCTATAAATGAATGAAAAAAGCATGTATTTATTCATTCAATACACACACACACACACACAGAATGTAAATGAATGAATGAATGAATGAATGAATGAATCCAGGCCTGTGCTAAGAACTAGGACTCCAGGACCAGGCCGCTCCCTGACCTTCGGCAGCTTGGAAAAGGACCTCAGACCTACAGCCCTATTGATCACCAAACCCTGGGCCACACGCTCAGTGTGTGTCTCCCACCAAACCCACGCAGACCTGTGACCTGCTCTCGTGGGTGGAGACCCTGAGGCTCGGGGTTGCGAAGTACCTGCCCCAGGGACGCGCGGCCACGACTGGGACAGGCCAGGGCACAGCCGGCGTCTGAGGCTCGGGGGCAAAATTCTCCGCTCATCACGCCGCCCTAGTGGGAAACACAGGAAGGCAGGCAGATGGCCCCGCGGCCCAGAGAGCCGTGGACAACAATGATGTGTTTGCTCTCCCTCCCTCCGCGCGGCATGGCCAGTTCATCAGAGGGAAAGTCAATATTGTGGCTGGTTTCATAGTTCTGCCTGACAATCCAGATAAAAGGCTCCACTTCTGGGTATCTCAGGACCCAAGGCCTTGCCGCTCCGAGGCATTGATTCAACAAACTCTTCCAATGAAATGCTGTAGCAGGCAAGCCTGGCCTGGTAAGATTCATGAAAAATGGACATGGCCACTCACTGTCAACCCCCTCTCTCAGCAGATCATGTTTTGTTTTGTTTTTTCCAAGAGTGAATGGACTGATTTCGCCAAAGCCTGCATCCTGTCTGCATAGCAGCTATCCCATATTCTCAACCCCTAGCACTGCTTTGCCGAGTTGTTCATCTTTCCAATATTTCCTCATTTCCCTCTATCTTCAACATCTCTCTCCCCGACTAAAGGAAATTCTGTCCATACACAAACTAGAAGTCTCTTCCACTTAAAAAGAAAAGAAAGAAAAACATAAATCAAACAAAACCCTATTAACCTACCATCACCCTCTTCCTGTGGACTCTATCGTCCCCTTTTCTGCATTGCCTGCAACTTTTGTCTGTATTTCCTGTGTTCAGTTTCTCACTTTTAATTCACTCCTCAACCCCTTGGGTTGGCCCTTCAGAAAAACACCCTGAATTACTGTTGAACTTTATTACTTCATGTGTTCAGTCATTTCATATATATATATATATATATATATATATATATATATATATATATGAAGTATCACAACATGCTTTGGAAAGACTTAAGTCCACGGTTCCAAATACACAGGACATCTTTTGATCATGACTTTTACTGGCCCTTCTAGCTGCACGTGAAACTGCTTGGTTCCATACTTCTGGCTTCTAGGATTGTAAGAGAATACATTTCTATTGTTTTACCATCACCAAGTGCGTTATCATTTGCCACCGCCGCCCTCGGAAACCAACTTGGAGACTCCTATAGTGTGGGATGTGGTAATGACCTCTTTCAGAGAGTACAGTATGGGAAGGGGATGTTTTAGGGCCATTTTGAAGTAGAGAAACCCAACAAACACTACCTCAGCAGAGGGATCAACATCAATATCAACAATGCTAAATGTTGAGAGTATTGACTGTTAAAATAAATTTTCTTTATTGTTGAAAGTGTTACAAATGTCCCCTCCCGCCCACCCCACTGACCTCCTTCACCCTGTTCCCTCCCCTCCCCAGGCTGTCCCTATATTATTGCCTGCTCATGAGCTGTGCATACATACATCAAAGTTCACTGCTTAATCTCTTCCAGCCCCATCCCCTTCCCTCTGAAATATGTCCGTCCGTCCCCTGCTTCTATGTCACTGGATCTATGTTGTTCGTCAGTTTATTTTATTCATTGGATTCCACCTGTGAGTGCCATCATGTGATACTTGTCTTTCTCTGACCGGCTTATTTCGCTTAGCATAATATTCTCCAGGTTCCTGCATGCTGTCTTAAAGGGAACAGATCTTTCTTTTTTCTTACAGCTGCATAGCATTCCATGGGGTAGATGTACCACAGTTTTTTAATCCATTCATATACTGATGGGCATTTGGCCTGTTTCCACATCTTTCCACTGTTGTAAACTGTGCTGCTATGAACAGAGGGGTATATACATTCTTTCTGATTGGTGTTTATGGCTTTCTAGGATATATTCCTAGGAGTGGAATGAGATGATGTGATGAAAATGGCACTTTACTTGTTATTCCTCCCTAAAACCCACATCCCCAATCTAATCATTAGAAAGATATCAGACAAATCCCAACAGAAGGGCATCCCATAAAATACCTTACCGGTCTCCACATAACTTATAGCCATCACAAACTAGAAGGCCAGGGAACTGGCTCAGCCAACACGAGCCTAAGAAGACACGACCAAAGGTAATGCGGTGTCCTTGATGGTATCCTGAAACAGAAGAGATATTAGGGAAAACTAAAGAAATATGAATAAACTAGGGACTTTAGTTCATAATAACACATAAATATTGTTTTATTAACTATAATAAATATTCCATACTAATGTAAGATGTTCTTAATAGGGAAAACTAAGTATAGGGCACATGGGAACTCTCTGCTGTAGCTTCAATTTTTCTATCTAAAACTGCTCTAAAAATAAAGTTGATTTTTTAAAAAAAAAGAGTAATAAAGTTCAACAGTAATTCAGGGTGTTTTAATTTAAATTTAAGAAAAATTTAAATAACTTTAAATCACTACATCAGGGGTGACCAGGTTTGATTACATGTAATTTCCGAATCCCCTTCCTGCTGTTTTCAGAACATAAAGATTATATATTTTCTTAATCCACCTGAGTGTAATGTGTGTAAATTAGCAAAAAAAAAATTAATAATCAGATAATTAGAAATTACATAGCAACCAACAGCAGGGCTGTGACTCAAGCCCCAGGTCTGAGTCTTTAGAGTGCCAGTGCTTTCTACGTCACCTATTAAAAGCTCGGTGGGAAGTTAACCAAAAATAAGGCAGGCTCTTTCCTTTCAGGCTACTTCCTGGGTATGCCAAATCCACGCGAATAGGTGACAGTAAATTCCCACAGCCCGAGGAAGCCAGATGGCATGCTTCAGGAGGATAATATAGGGAGAGCCACCGTGGGGACACAAAGCAAGAAAGATATACAGTCACATATGTGTCTGTAAGGGTTCAAAGAACCATACTTAGGAATAAAATGAGAACCAGGGTCACTCAACTGTTCACATCAAAAGAATCTTTATTGCTCTGTCTTTTATGAGCTTTGTTCAGGGTCATTTGGTCACTGTGGATCAAAAAGCTTAAATACCTCACCTGTAATCTAATTTGTTATGGTTTGTTACTGTTTTATATAACCTATAAGATAAGAAAAATGTAATTAGTTCACCTTATAACAGCCAATTCTTAACACGACAGCAGTAAATTGCCCCAAATCTGAAATATTCTCTCTTAAAATTCTGACCATCAGTGTTTACTTCCAATATACGAATAGAAAAAGTAGATAAGACAAAACTTAAAATTGTTAAATTATGGGTTAGCACTTATGAAAGCGAGTGTTACCCAATTATCCCAAGTTGTAGTCAGTAATGAGCTGTGCGAACTCAAATAGCTGGAGGATATTTTGACAACAATATTAATCCAGGAATGAAGTGTAATAAAAATTAATGCCATATTAAATGTGTAGTGTATGGTCTTACATATATGTAAACAAAGATGATACAAGATATTTAGAATAACACATACTTGTTCGATGACGGAAATGTCAAGAGATGTATAGTTCAGGTTTCTACAAGACGCAAAACATGATTACATAACTCTAGGTGATTCAGCATAAGGGCTGATTACAAGTGAGAAAATAAATTAAGGCGAAGAGACTTCCTTTTAACAGAAGATACCCTGGCTTTTCGAATAAAATAGGAAATTATTATTAAGTACATGACAACTCACAGAGCGGATTTCAATTTGTTAAAAAACTTCCTTTGATCCTCTTACTCACATCGCCCATGGGGTGAACCAATGCATTGAAAAGGGAAGACGGGAGAAACAGAAACGTTGAAGCTCAAACTGAATTTGAAAAGCAAGGAAAGGGAAACAGATCTTCGTGCAACATCCTGACATGACATGTCTGCAAAGTCCCAGGTCACAAGGTTTCCCTCCAATGTGCAAATCAGCCTTCTCAAGGTCAGAGGTATTCACTGCCCACGTTTCTTCAGGAATTAAGTCCAGGAGAGATGACTAGGATTGCACTACATGCCAGGGTATAGTAACCACATACTCTAAATCTCTACGCCACGTATGACAGAGTCACTTGACTTGCCTGTTGCTAGAGAGGTCCGTGGGTCCCACTCCTGATGTACCCATTTCCATGGCAGAGACCCAGCATATATTTATAAACCTTTTCAACAAGCATCCATGTGGATTCTGGGCATACTGATATTTAATAACCTTTGCTTCAAGCTAATATAATCCATTACAGTATGAATATATGTAACTATTGAAAGGGGACTAAAAACATGAAAAATAAGTAAAAGTTTAATGACCTAATGCCTGATTTATTTGCTTACAATGTTAAATAAGAATATCTCTGAAAATATTACAAGATGAATGAAATGAGTGATGTAGATTAAATCTCAAATAGATTTCAACCCTGTTTGAAGACATTTTGTGTTTGAAAATTGTCCCTTTTCCATCCTTCTTTCTTTTTTTTTTTTCTTTAAGAAAAAAGGTAAAACACCTAAACAACATTTGAGCTGACTTTGAAATCAGGAAAATATAAAAGCACCATACAAGTTATATAATTGATTTCTGCCCGTTTGTTTTTAATCCCAAGTTATTCTTCAGGCTTTGTCTTTGGTGATGATAATTACGGAGAGGAAAATAAGGTTGGGTAAGGGGAAGAGAGAGAGGTGAGTGGGGAAGACTAGCACTTAGTCTTATAAAGGCATGGCAACAAATTTTTTCATTGGTCTTAATGGATTTTCAAAAAACATGGGGAGTTTCCTCAATAATATATCAACTGCTACTGTTCTGAAACTGGTAAGATAAAATTTTGATTAAATTTCAACCAGTTTAGAAACATAATTTATTGACTTTTACTTTATATTTAATTACTTATTTTTTACATTATTTTATTTATTTTTTACAGAGAGGAAGAGAGAGGGATAGTTAGTTAGAAACATTGATCAGAGAGAATCTTTGATCAGCTGCCTCTTGCACACCCCTACTGGGGATGTGCCAGCAACCAAGGTACATGCCCTTGACCAGAATCAAACTTGGGACCTTTCAGTCCACAGACTGACACTCTATCCACTGAGCCAAACTAGTTTCAGCTTACTTTATATTTTACTTTATTTTTATTGTTGAAAGTATTACAGATGCCCCTTTGTGTGTGTGTTTTTCCCATTGAAGCCCTCCACCCAGTACTCACCCCTCCCAGGCCCTCACCACACTATTGTCTGTGTCCATGGGTTATGCATCTATGCATATATGTTTCCCGGCTAATCTCCCCACAGTCATACCTCCTGCCCCCTGCCTTCCCTCTGAAATTCGTCAGTCTGTTCCGTGGTTCTATGTCTCTGGATCTATTTTGTCCACCAGTTTGTTTTGTTCATTAGATTCCCCATATGAGTGAGATCATGTGATGCTTGTCTTTCTCTGGCTGGCTTATCTCACAGCATAATACTCTCCAGGTCCCTCCATGCTGTTGCAAATGATAGAATTTAAACAAACATGTGCTAAATCGTTCTATATGTTCTCAACAATATAAGTCACTTATGTTTCTACATTGGTCAATGGAAGGCAATAAAAAGCTTACCTCTTTAAGGTTTGCTGATTCTCCAAGAGGAGAAAAGTCATATACAGAACTCTGTATGCTGTTGGGGCCACAGATGACCACTGTCCAAACCTGCCAGGAGCAAGACCCAACAGGTGTCATACTAGTTTTGGGACAAAAACTCACGTGAAAATTGTGCCCGTTCCTTTGAGCTTCAAATAAGCCCTTCCCACCTGGTCTAAAAAGACCTCTGCAGTAATGAGAGCCTACAGCCCACGTCTCTCCAACTGCCCAGACCTTGGCCACCCTCCCAAGTCTTCAGAGCTGACCTCCCTGATGCAGAAGGAATCCCCAAGGGGCACCGCCTTGAGCCCCCTGCTCACCTTGTGGAGGGGTTTCCCAGCCTGCCCTGCACGGAGCACACATTGGCAGTCACTGTGACTCACTCCCAGTCGTAAATGTGCCATGGTTCCATGCTAGTGCTTTTTAAAAATTTGTGTTCCTCTAGCTCCTAAATTATATTTTGATATTGCTCTCTCAAAAGTTGAATTTAGTATCTGCTTCAGCTTCGGGAGTTGCCTTTCGATTCGATGCCTCCATTCAACCTCTGCCTGACCTGGTGGCTACTGAGTCGCATTGCCTGGCTTGGTTTGAGGCCTCCGGACCCTCACCCTGTCTGCCATCCCTGTCTGCTTCGGGGGAAATGGCCCTTTGACAGCCATGAGGACGATTCCATGTTGTTCTCTCCTCGGACCCAAAGAAATGCATGAAGAGGCCAGTAGGCCAGGGCTTCTTATTATATTTCCTTGATTTCACGATAAACATTTCATAGGCTTTTAAAGCATATGTATACTTGTTGCTATGTACACTCCCTATGACAATTTAAAAAATAGAGATGGGGGAAAGGTTGTTTTTCCCTTTCGGTCCATCCACTTCATGGAACCTATGGTAATCTTTGGTGTGTCTCTCTCCATTCTTTTTTTTTTTTAATGTATATTTTATTGATTTTTTACATAGAAGGAGGGAGAAGGATAGAGAGTTAGAAACATCAATGAGAGAGATACATTGATCAGCTGTCTCCTGCATCCCCCTCCACTGGGGATGTGCAGCAGCCAAGGTACATGCCCTTGACTGGAATCAAACCTAGGACCCTTCTGTCTGCAGACGTGAACGTTCTATCCACTGAGCCAAACCGGTGTCTGCCTCTCCATTCTTATCTCATGATCTTTTGCAAGTCGATGCCAGCACCGATTCACATGCCTGACCCTCACACTTCTGATCTGGCCTTCTAGATGTGGCTTGTTTTCTAAAATGGCTTTGCACTGGAATTGGACCTTGTTCTGATAACATGTTTTACTCCTTTTCCTTCATGATTTTACTTGGTTTCATTCAAACCATGCTCTGGAGACCTTGCTTCAGCTCGTGGCAAACTTGCCAGCCCCCTTTCGTCTGTCTGTGTCCCTGGGGAACTGCAGGAGGCTGCCCTCTGGGGAGGTCCACGTGCAAGTGGGCCTCATCCTCACCGTCGCTCTTCTTTGAGAGTCACAGGTGACTGGGCCCAATTCTCTGAGTGAGTGTTAACCATTGCTACTGTGTGGCAGCTTCCCTGTCACAGGCCTCATGGCCCGGTAGCTCAAGAAGGACTGTGCCGCCCTGTGGCTCAGTTGGTTGGCGTGTCATCCTGTACGCACACTCAAAGGGTTTGATTCCGGTCCGTTGGGGCGCATAAGGAAGGCAAGCAATGGATGTTTTTCTCTTTGTCGCTCTCTCCCTCCCCCATCTCTCTAAAATCCATAAACATATTTTCAAGTATTTTTAAAAAGGACTGTGCTAAAGCAAGAAAGAGATTCTAGAAATTGTGGAACTAACAACCCTGTTTGGCAACTGACTCATGTGGAACCTAAACATTTTAGGACTGTTCTATTGCAAGAGTTTTCTTTCTAAAAATATTTTTGTTTAGAGAGAGGGAGAAAGGAGAGAGAGAGAGAGAGGAAGGAAGGAAGAAGAAGAAAAAGAGGAGGAGGAGGAGGAGAAGAGAGAGATCATTTCTGTTACCTGATATAAGGGGTCAGCTTAGGACTAAAAACCCTGGCTTCTTCGGGGCAGGTGGATTTTACCTGTGAATGATGTATTCTTCAAGATCAACCTGACTGGTCTATTAGCTAGGTGAGCAATTACATGTACAACAGATTGGGCAGCCACTGGGTGGCAGCAGAAATTTGATAAGTATACTTTCTTGTCGTTTTATGCTCTCTCTTACTGTTTAGCATACGAAAAAAACATTTTCAACAAAATGTCTTTTGATAGATACTGTTAATTTAACTTAGCTCTCTAACATAAACTAGTATATTCAACTATGAGAAAACAGATATAGAAAACATTAAACCTTATCTGCCAATAGTCTATGAATATAGCATACATTTTCAGTATTATTCAAAATGACTTTGTCTAGACCGACATAAGCTGTTTTCCTAACAATTAAAAGTTCCCATTACTTTTAGTAGCTTTAAAAATCTGCTAACAGAAGTCATATATAGTCAAAGAAGAAATCTTGAAGAAAAGAAAATACAAAGAATAATATTAAAATTACCCCACGTCCCAAACCTAATTAAACCCTTGATAGTCACATGCTATTATACCCATTGCTTTTTCTCAGATATAATTGTTTTTTCAATAATGGTTTTTAAAAATATTATTTGTTTTTTTAGTGAGAGGAAGGGGGCGGGAGAAGAGAGGAACACCTACGGGCTGCCTCCTGTGCGCCCCCCAGTGGGGACTGAGCCAGCAGCAAATGGCCAGGGAGCCAGGCAGAGCTGATGATGTGGTAATCACAGATCCCCGAGAGGAGAACATTCCATGTATTTGTCCTTTGGATTTGTCTGTAAGCTTCCGCATTGTAAATGGTGTAAGCATCAACTAAGGTCAGGGAGTGGTGTATACATTTTTCAGAGTTGTGTGTTTTTGTTTTTTTAAATGTAATAAAATGCTCCACAAGACAAAATCATGTCCCTGATGAGAGTTTCTTTTAAGTTTTACATACATTTTTTAAAGCTACTCACAACTAGAAGCGGGCTATGGCGGAGAAGATAATCCTGAAGCGATTCGTTCACGCCAGCAGGTACCTAACTTCATGGTCTGCAAATGGCATGGCCATTGGAGAGGGAAGACCCTTTCCAGGAGACTTAACATGTTTGAATGTTGCTTCAGGAAATGGGGGGTCAGACCATGTCTCAGCGCTCAGTGGGACTCCTCACTAATGAGTTTGCCCACCACTGAAAACAAATGCCTCGATTCACGTACGAAGAGCTTGGGGAACGTCTCTGCAATGGGCCGAGGATCATGCACCTTGCACAGGTCATTGTTGGGAAAGGCTGTGTCTTTATTTTATGTCATTGTTTATCCTCCATTGATTTTGAGAGATTGTGGAAGGGAGGGGGAGAGACAGAGAGACAGAAACAAAGGTGTGAGAGAGACGACACATCGATTGCGGCCTCCCACAGGTGCCTCAACTGGGGCCAGGGATGGAGCCTGCAAGTAATTGAGTGCCCTTGACTGAGTCAAACCCGGGACCCTCTCAGCGCTCTATCCGCTGAGCCAAACTGGCCGGGCAAGGCTGTGTCTTCACTGATGAGCCCTGCTCCAGGGAAGTGTCAGACGCCGACAGGGAAGAGCATGCCCGCCCCTCGTGGACGGCCGGACACCCGGCTGGTGCAGGCAAAGGGCCTCTCCTCCAGCGGCGGCCTCCGTGGCTTCACCTTCTTGGTGGCTGTCCGTCCCTCTGCCCCTTGCACAAGTCCTAGCTATAATCACTCTTGTCACATTCTAATTATTTGGTCATCTTTCCCAGGAGCGTAAGACTTTTTTCCAGGGTTAGGCCTCTGGTTTTTCTCCGAATGCCCAGTGCCCAGGGTCGGTGGAGCAGTCTCGTGTCTTGTAGTAAACCAGAGGATGGGCTTTGGCCTCTGCAAACCCTCTCACACTCCTCTTTTCCTTAAACTCTCTACGCCTCTGCTCCTCGTGCAGAATACGGGTAAAGGAGCAGTGCCTGCTCGGGAGGCGTTTTCTAATGGGAAGTGTGATACTGCCCATGACATGCTTGCAGCACACGGTCTATAGCAGCCGTGGGCAAACTATGGCCCGCGGGCCGGATCCGGCCCGTTCGGCTGTTCTATCCGGCCTGCGGAGCCGAAAGAGCAGAGGGTTCTCTTGCTCTCCCCTCCGCTCCTTCACCAGCAGCCCAAGAGGAGAGTGCCAGCATGGTCAGGTTGCTTTTGTTCCGGCCCTCCGGTCCAGTGTAAGAACCCATTGTGGCCCTCGAGTCAAAAAGTTTGCCCACCCCTGGTCTATAGCCGCTCACGAGCGTTATCTATTTTATTTTCCGTTAAAGACAACCTGCGGGCGGAGAACCACTCTGGAAACGCCGTATTTGGTGCAGAATAGAGTTAAATCCCTACCAGTTCGCTTACATGAAGGGAATTCAGAAAACACTTCTTTATATTCCGGCCACGAAGCCTAAAGACTTAGAAATGATTTATTTAGGAGAGAATCAAAATGAGAAAACGGAGACTGTAGAGTGTGCTGTCTGATTCCTCTCAGCTGTTGCCAAGCAAAGCTTTTTGGACAAGAATTCCACAAAACCTTTCCAAGCTCCATATGGTCCTACTCTGGATATAGTTTTAAAAGAGTGTTTTTGAGCTTGGCCGGTGTGGTTCAGTGATTGAGTATCAACCCATGCACCAGGAGGTCGTGGAGGTCTTAGTTCAAAGCCCTCAAATCTTGGGCTGTGGGCCTGATGCCCAGTAGGGGGTGCAGGAGGCAACCAATCCATCCAGCGTGTCAGTTCTATCTCCCTCTCTCTCTCAAATCAATTTTAAAAAAAGCATTAAAAAACAATTTTGACTGTTTCTTTTTTAAAGATGTCAACTCATTCCAGATAGCTTTTCCCCCTGGAAGATTAAAGATTATTTTAACAAAAAACAAGTACAAAACACACACACACACACACACACACACACACAAATTCAAATCTACATGGAGCTCACATCTTAAAAAAGACAAGGTATAAAATATCTCAGTGGCTTCTGCTTAGACACCATTATGGAGAACTGTCTCTGCTCAGACCCCAAACCTTTACATTCCTCATTTTGAGATCTAAACTGATTGGCAATGCCGAAACTGGTTTGGCTCAGTGGTAGAGCGTCGGTTTGCAGATTGAAAGGTCCTGGGTTCAAATCCAGTCAAGGGCATGTACATTGGTTGCGGGCACATCCCCGGTAGGGGGTGTGCAAGAGGCAGCTGGTCGATGTTTCTCTCTCATCAACGTTTCTGGCTCTCTCTCTCTCTCTCCCTTCCTCTCTGTAAAATATCAATAAAATATATTTAAAAAAAATAAACTGATTGGCAAATAAACTTGCTATTACAATAAGAACTCACGGATGTTATTTCTGTATAAGTGGACATGAGTAAGTGTTATAACTTCTCCATAGAAAGAGAACATCCGGGAAAAGCTTGTGTGGGCCCTACCATCACACAACCTGGAGGCCAACCTCACTTCCTGTGCCTGGAAGATGTTACACCCAGAAGTGCATACTGAATGCCAAACGGGTCAAGGAAATCAGAATGACAGTTCCGAACTCCAAAACCCTTCCAGGCTCCCTCCATCACTGCATCTGGAACATGGTGTTTTCCTGAAATAAAACCACATTTTAAAACTAGAGAGCTAGTTAGGGTCAAAGGTAAAACTTTTTTTTAATTTATAAGCTTATGATAAAATAATCAAGACTTTCTGCCCTAGCTGGTTTGGCTCAGTGGATAGAGCTTCGGCCTGCAGACTGCGGGGTCCCAGGTTTGATTCTGGTCAAGGGCACATACCTGGGTTGCAGGCTTGATCCCCAGTAGGGGATGTGCAGGAGGCAGCCCTTGATTCTCTCTCCTCACTGATGTTTTTTTTTTCTCTCTCTCTCCCTCTCTCTCTGAAATCAATAAAAAGTATAATGAAGACTTTCTGATGAGCGCAGAGGAAATACGATGGATCTTACTTGTCTTCAAGCGCCCGGCGCCTGGTGCTCCTACCCTTTGCTATTTGTGGGAAATGTCCACTGAACCGGGTACCTGGAAAAAGCAAAAAGGGGGAGCTCCTGGATATTTGATTGTGTTTCGGTTAAAGCTCACCGTTGAACCGCCTTTCAATGATTTCCTTTAAAATAATGTAAATGAGATTGCAGGTAGAATTCTAGCTTGGGAAAAGTGCCTCGGAAACAAACGTCCCCATATGTGCAATGGATAGATTAAGGATAAATCCCAACTGTTAATAAAGGCAGATCCGGGCACTCCTCTGTTCAGAGAGCTGGGATTCAGCCCCACGTCACTGGTTTGTTGTAAGAGGAGCTTCTCTTTTGATTTGTTTGGCATCTGTGTGGACTGGCTGATGCTTTGCAGGATTACTAAATGCTTACAGCACCAGCTTTACGTATAGTCGGGCATCACGATGGGGTATTGCTTAATGCAGCAGAAAAGCAAGACGAAACTGTTTTAAATAAAATGGCAAAAAAAATGCCCATCCCTTACTTTGCAAATCATGTGACCTTCCTCCACTTAGTGGAAAGGTATGGTAACTCATTAAACTGGCAACTTGGGTAGAAGTTTCCATAAAAGAGAGACCCACTGTACAATTTAGACTTCCAAATTAGCTGTGACATTGGGTTACTCCAACTTCCTATTTCTGCGTATCGCTGTGGATAATCGTGTGTGATCTGAATTTGAAATATTAAATCTAGGCAATGTATAACTGAAGTCTTTCAATGATTTTGTGGAGTGAGAAACACTTTCTAGGATTCCTGTTCAACTGTGTGTTGTTTTTTGTGTTTGTTTTTTTTTGCAGAAAGAAGCCCCCAAATGTTTTATCAACCACTCTCCTGGCCAGGCTCTTTAACACTAGCATCTTACTATTGATGACAATGAAGTGTCTATGTGGAAACTGATGGATCCCTGGGTGGGTCACTTGTCCTCAGATAAGCACCATGATGGATACAAACAAATACTTTAGATCCTAAGAGCAATTGTTACTCTTCAAAGCCACAATATTATATGAAGAATAACGGATTCTAAAAAGCCTAAGCGGACTTTATTACTGGTCAATACAAAGACTGGTAGCTACACTCAATGCAGGAGCTGCCCCCTGGTGGTGGGTGTGCTTCCATGGCCAACCTCCCACAGCTGGCCAGCCCTAATCCACCCTGATCAGGATTCGGCAAGATGGGCCCCAATCGGCCCCAATCACTGGCCAGGCCAAGGGACTGCGCCCATGCATGAATTCATGCACTGGGCCTCTAGTATTTATATAAAATCATGCAACTTACCTATTTTATAAGAATAAATGAATTAAAACATGTAAGGCATGTAGACAGGTTTTTTTTGTTTGTTTTTTGGGTTTTTTTAGTCCTTACCTGATATTTCCCCTTGATTTTCAGAGAGAGGGAAAGACAGGGAAATATCGATGTGAGAGAAACGTATCCATTGACTGCACCCTGCAGGAACCCTGACCAGCGCCTAGGCCAGGCAGGAGCTTGCCCTTGACCAGAATCAATCCTGGGACCCTGCAGTCTGCAGGCCAACACTCTATCCACTGAGCCAAACAGGCCAGGGCCCAATCAGTTTCAGTAAATGCCAGCTTAAAGAATGCTGCACTGTTCAAATTTCTCTAATATGAAAATTGGAAGAGACTGTGGGGTAATGCAAACAAACAAAAAATCCTGTAACACTAAGTAAAATGAGTATTTTGTAAATATTTTAATAGAACAAAAAAGGAATGTCATCCCATACTGAAAACAATTCAGTGAAACGCAGAAGCATCTATCTCCCATCTCCCATTGACTTATCTGGGTGAGGCGGCCTCTCATTATTATAGTCATCTAATTTAGTTTTAGGAAGCAAGCTTTATTCTTCCCTTTTTCTTTTCAAAAGTAAACATCCTCTTCCGCCCTCTGGTGGCCAAAGGCGACACTTTCCACGTGGATGAAAACGGTTGAACTCTGGTAACAGCCAATTATGTTTAATGCTTCTGATTCATCTGGCTGTAAAGATATGCATACTTTTAACCCATGTAAATATAACGGAGGCAGGTTTTCCCTGATGGCTCCCAGCACTTTATTCAAATTACCCTGGTTATAATATCTAATCTAAGATAAAAATACTAATGAGCAACGTAAACGCAGTTTTTGAAAGTTAGCTCATTTTGAAAGCTAAAAGGAAATAGGGAAGTAACTTTACGTGAACTGAATGTCTTTTAGCATAAAGAATGAACAAGCTCTTTATGGAAACAGGAAGGTCCTAATAGATTTTCAAATGATAAGCATAGTCAATACAATCTCAAAGAGGTTCTAGTTTGGTTTGGGCTGATGTAACAACAGTTGTAATCATATGCTCACAACTCACCACACCAAGGAGAAGGCGGAGAATTTAACAGCATATGGTTTGTCTTCCATATAAACTTTTCCTTAAGTAAAATTTTTAATGTACTTATCAGAGTAATCTGTTACCGTCTATCTTCAACCAAACATAACAGATGAGATGGTCAAAGCCATACAGGTGAATACCAGAGATAATCAGACACAAGGGTAAAATTATTGTTTCAATGTGTTAAAACTGCATAATGACTTCGTGGTTGAGGGCAAGGAGCTAGCCGATCAGTGCATTTTACGCATACAAACCACCTCACTTCGGGAAAGAATTAAACATGACAACCGCTGAATGCTGGATTTCTTTATTTTCCGCCAGAATAGTTGAATATTGAAACCCAAATCGTTAACTTTGAGAAAGGGAAAAATCGAGGAACATGAAAAAGACAAACATTTTGTTTAACTTATGGTATTGGGAGCAGTCACTTTTGTAGGCAACGCTTTTTTTTTTTTTCCTTTGTAGAAAAGAAGAAATAAAAAACAAACAGCACCATTAAAGAATGCATGATCCCTGAATTCCAAACAAAATGCCGTCTCAAAATTGTCTCAAAATTGTCCCGATGCTTGTTGCAGTCAGTCAGATTTCCCCGCGCCTCGAAGCGAGCACGCCAGGTTCAAGTTGCAGCCGCCTCACGGACCCCACGGCCCCCCATCTTCTGAGGGCTGCCCCCTCCTTTGCAGAGTCTCCCCGCGGGGGGAATATTTTCTTTGGTAGAGGACCGAAGGGGGGCCGCCCCTCTCTGGGCGCCGGTAAAAAAACGTCTGTGTCCGCCGAGGGCCCGGGCCCCCAGGCTGTGTCTGCCATGCACGTTGGGTTGGGGGTGATTTCACATTTTCCCGTTACACTGTGAGAGTAATACCACCTTTAAAAAAAGGCATTAGATGGCTAATGTCAAACAGATGTAAACATTCAGAATACTGACCAAAGAGAGAGAGAGAAAAAATACACACACACACACACATACATAAACACAGAAACTGCAGTGAACAATATGACCTGGATTAGGTTTCCAAGAAGCAGGGGGGGGGGGGGGGGATACAGCAGAACCAGGAAATGATGGCAACCAAGTAAAGCATTTTCTGGGGAACATTCATGAATAGAACAATACACCCAGGTTTCCCTACCGCCTACGTTCTTCTGCGACCATCAAATATCGTAGTACAAAGCGAGAGAGTATGTGCTATAAACAAACAAACAGAAAAAGCAGCTCCTTTAAATCATCGCAAAAAATGCATCTTGTTCGCTTTACAGTGACAGAGCAGGAGGCCTGAAGGGGACAAGGGTTTTCTATCGAGTGACATTCTGGCTCCGCAGGCCCCTGACAGTCTGGAGAGTTCCTTTGCCCGGTCTCGTCACATCGCATCGTTGTCTGCAAAAACACACACACACACACACACACACACACACACACACACACACACACACACACGGACTGACGGGGGCTCTGGGCTCTGCATGTTCCGTGGGCTCCTGCCCACTGGGCAGCCGGCATGGAGCTTGGCCTTGACCCCAGAGACGACGCAACCCTAACTTGGCTTTGGCTTCTGTAACCGGGACGTGACCGGCGGACCGAGGAGGAACCCAGGCCAGGGGGAACCCCTCCCCCCGCTTTTGAAATTCTGAGTGTCCAGGACACTGGTGCATGATGGGTGCTTACCCCCCCGACTGCCTCCCGAAGCCGTAAGCCTCAGCGTGCTTGTGTCCTTGTCTATTCTGGAAGAGGAAGACTATCCAAGGTCTGGAAGTCAACTGAGCCTTCCACGGCTCGTCCTAGAAGCGCGTTATCTCCGCAAAGTCTTCATAGCAAAACTTTTCAAGTTTTCTTTTTCACACTGGACCTCAGCAGGGAAGCGTGGCGACCACGGGGCTTGGGTCGCCACCAGCGGCCCTGCGCTTCCTGCTTGAGGGGAAGGACATGCTTTTCATTGTGAAAATGAACTTGCATCCGGGCGCTCTCATGAACATGCCCGTTGACCACCTGAATGTCTTTGTACACCTCAGGCATATGCATATCGTATAGGAGGGGGGTGAGGAGTAGAGCATCCCTCCATTCCCTGCTCCAAAAGTGCTCCTTACGGAAATACATCCTTTGTGATATATTAAAAAAAATTATTACATGTCACATGTGCAAGTTCTGCCCCTGATGAGGACAGCATAGTTGTCCAAGGATCAGGAGGACGCACATGCTAAGATTTGCACATTACACCACAATAACCATGTAGGATATCACGTATTCCATGTGCACACAGGCAGACACACCTGCGGGAGTGAGGAAGCTAAGGACTTACTCGCCTCATCCAGACAGACTGGCGTTTGTGTACCTAGTCAATGGACCTACTACTTCTGAACGTGTTCCTTTCTTTCCGTGGTTTTTTAGCCCAAAGACACTAATTTTTCGGTAATAAAAACCGTATGTCAACATCAGGAATTTAAGCTGGAGCAAAAAAACAGACAAAAACGACAACAGCAAGGGCAGGGGGGAAATTATGCTCTTTGGACCGGGGGATAGAATCCATGCGTGGTCAACGACTGATCTCCCCACCTACTCTGTGAAAAGTCAGGTCATACAGAAGGACACTTCTCTTTATTCCCGGGAAGCGACTTGCAGGCAGGATTCTGCCAGGAGGGAGC
Organism: Vespertilio murinus; assembly: GCA_963924515.1. Taxonomy (NCBI): domain Eukaryota; kingdom Metazoa; phylum Chordata; class Mammalia; order Chiroptera; family Vespertilionidae; genus Vespertilio; species Vespertilio murinus. The sequence continues at coordinate 8,675,946 of OZ004709.1, forward strand.
GGACAATGGGCTCAGCGCCGCATCGGCCTCGATCGTACCTCATCTACAGAGTGCAAAGGTTTTGTAGGCTGGGGGGGGGGGTCTTCCCACACCGTGTCAGCTACTGAGAGGATAGACTGGAATCTGCTGGTGTAGACAGTACCTGACACTGGGAGAGCAGCAACTGAGTTTGGAGGGGGTTGGCATGCACGTGTCTAGATTCAGGGGTGCCCCCTCTGGGAGCGTGAGGAGAGGAGAGCGCCATCTTCTGACCCGGGGTGACATCAGAGCCCAGCTGACCCGCGGAGACGCTGGGATGAGGTTGCAGTCTGCGGGCCACCTGCAGCGGAGGCGAGGTTTGCGGGCGCTCTGCTGCACCCCTCATCCCTGGGAAGGGCTGCTTTGGGGCATTGCTCTTTTGCTCTGGGGTGAGTTGACTGTGTTCCTTTTCATGTGAAAAACAGACGTGACAGTACTGAAGCACCAAATGGAGGCCACGAAGCAGGCCCTTCTTTGCTTTTCTTGGTTTGGAAGATAAGATACCTCCCCCTATCAGCAATGCGTTAATAACGAGGAAATCTCTACCACCTAACAAAATTTGTCAACGTCACAATAATATGGAGGGGCGGGGGAACATATACCGTCGTTGATTATTGTAAAAAAAAAATCGCAAGTGTGTTTTTCTTCTTCTCCACAATGCAAATTTCCGTTCATTCCAGTTGATTTTTAAGACGTGTTTTAAGGGAATGTCAACAGTTTCCATGGATTAGGGTGATCCCGCGTGAACACATCTGTCATTCTCCCCGTGGGCGGATGCTATTTCGCCCCCCACGTTTCATGTCTGTTTTGTTGTTTTTTTTTAATTCTACAGCCTCAATCCACCAACGGGTTAAGGGCACTCCACGTTTTGTGCTCTGAAATCGGAAGTTAAATGGCGTGGCTTTTGTTGCCTTTCGTCTTCTCACGACATGCGTGTGCTTTTGAACTTGCTTTAGGGGAACAGAGGCCCTGGCACTAAAGCTGTTCTCTGGCACGAGGGTGGGCACGGCGCGGGGGACGGGGCTCGGCTCAGCAACACTCAGACTCACGGGGCACACACGGGCAGCGCGTGGAAGATGCGGTTCCCGAAGCCTTTCCCCTCCCCAAACGGGAAGGCGGCACTGACCCCACCCGAGGGGGGAGGACACAGAACAAGCGAGGCCTGGAACAATTTCAAAACCAGGGGCCATCTGAGAGTCAAGTGGAATCGTCTAGATTGCGAAGCGGGAGGAAAAGGGTGTTGAGGAAAATGTCGACCCTTCAGTCTTCTTGTAGTCCCTTTGGTCACCAAGGACACTTTAGTTCAAGCACGAGGTGGCCAGCCTCTGCAGAGCTGGAAGCCAGAGGCACTGGTGCCGCCCACAGGGTCTATGATACCCCCCCCCTTCCCCCCAATTTTAATATCTAGTCATCGTAAAGGAGTGAAGAGAATGGACCGATGTTTACGTGATCCCCCCATGTGTAGGTGTTGGCGTGCACCGCATTTTTCTCTTAATGTTAAGGCATTTTTACAACACTGGCTCCGAAAGCCCACGCATGAAGCGCTGACATCCTCCGGGCCTAGGGCGATCTATCTGGTGGCCAACGGATCCTCCGGGGTCAGGGTCAAAGGGCGCGGGGCCAGGCTACTGCAATGCCGTGTCCAGGCCACGACACATGTCAGGACAATGTGTGCACGTGTCCAAGGCCCACGCAGACACCCTGCCCGTCTCCGGAAAGGAGGGGCAGGGAGGACAGAGAGGAAGGGCGGTGGCCTTCAATGGCAGATACCCCCTTGACGGCATCTTTTGTGATGGGACTCCAGGCAAGGAATCCAACCCTGCAGTCAGAGCGCCCCTTCCAACTATGACTTCCCCCTGGGAAAGGTGGCACCGGAAGAGCCAGCTGCAAACCCTCCCAGCCTCGCTGTAATGGCTCCTCTGCAGGGCACACACAGCCCGCTGCCCGGGGTCAGTGCTGAGGAAGTGACGTGTCCTTGTCCTGCCTGCCCTGGCTGTGGACAAACATGCAAACAAACAAAGGCGGTAGTGGCCTGCAGACACGGGCAGACTGTCCAAAGCTGGGGATGCCGGCTACATACGTGGCAGGCATGCCACTGAGCACCTCGGATGGGAGACACAGGGAACAGCCCCCGGGGGGAGGGCAGCTGGCCCGGGGGAAGGAAGGACGGAGCGTGCTTACAGCTCCGCATTCTCCGCTGGCTGCCGCTGCTGGGCATTGCCCGGGAAAGGGACACTGCACCTCGCACGGCTCATCGCACCCCAGGCACGCCATGCACACACATGCTCATGGCACCCTCAAGCACGCCACATGCACACATGCTCATCACACCTCCAGGCATGCCACACACATGCATGCTCACCACACCCCCAAGCACGCCACGCACACATATGCCCATTGCGCCATCAGGCACGCCATGCACACACTCACACACACACACACACACACACACACACACACACACTCTCGCGCTCACCGCACCACCAGGCAGGCCACGCAGAGCTTGGAGGGCCCGATGCAGTCGTCGTGGCAGAAGGCCCCGCAGCCCTTGCACACGATCATGGCTTTGAGGCGGCAGGAGCACTTGAGCTCCAGCTCCTCGGCGGCGCCGCTGCTGTCGGCGAAGTTCTGAGCGGGCGTCGGGGCGCCCTGGCCGGCCAGGCCCGTGGCGTTGGCGTTGGCGGTGGGGCCGGCACCGGGGCCGCTGCCCAGAATCCCCATGGACTTCTCGATGGCCGAGGCTGCCCGCTTGAAACTGGGGCCGCCGCCCCCAAAGTGGATGGCGGGGTAGCCGGCGCCGAGCGGCGGCCCCTGCAGCTTGGGGAAAGGCTTCTGCGGCTCAGACAGCAGGTAGGGGGAGAAGTCCGCGGCATTTTTCATCGCGAAGGCCTTCAGCTGCTCCTTCGCCTCCTTCTGGTCGTAGGGGGCCTGCTTGGGGCCCAGGTCACAGCTGCCGCCCAGGCCGTCCTCGAAGGCCACGGGCTCGGATTTGATATTGCTGCAGACGCCCGCGGGCGGCCAGCCCAGCCGCTTGGGGGGCTCGGCGGGCACGGGGGGCTGCTTCTGCTCGGCGGGGGCCTCTGCGGGAGGCGCGGGGGGAGGTAGCGGAGGGGGCGGCGGGGGAGGCGGCGGGGGCAGGGCCAGGGGCGGCGGGGGCAGCACCAGCGCTTTGCTGGGCATGGCGTGTGTGGCGGCCCCCAGGTCATCGCCCTCTTTGACGGGCGCGCTGGGGGGCAGCATGTTGGCCAGCCGTAGCTGGAGCGGGGCCGGGGCAGGGCCGGCCTCCCCCAGTCCCTTTGGCTCCAGGTGCCGATGGAACACGAAGGCGGTGCAGCCCGTGGCTGGGGCCTTGGCCGGGGCCTGCAGCAGCGAAGCGGCGGGCACAGCGGGCACGGCGACGGGCACGGGGCCCCTGGCCGCCACGGGCACCTGGTAGAACTGCTGCTGCCGGTGGTGCGCGGTGCCCACGTCGGGGTGAGGGTGGAAGCCGCCGCCGTTCTTGTCCGCGTGGAACAGGCCGGGCTGGAGGCTGCAGGCGGGCAGCAGCCGCTTCTGGGGCTTGAGGTCGGGGCCGGGGGCCGCCCTGGCCGGCGGCGGGGCCTGCTTGCCCAGCCACTCCTGCTGGAAGGGCTGCCCGGCGCCCAGGACGCAGGGCATGGCCTGGACCTCGGGCTCGGCCGGCAGCCTGCCCGGCTCGCACTTGACTTGGGCGTGCTCGGCCCCCGCCGTCCGGGCCGCCCTCCTTTTGGGGTGGTTCTCGCGCTTCCGCACGTGGAGCGGGGCCAGGGTCCCCGCCAGGTAGCCCTTGCCGTCGGGGTTCGGGGAGCTGGAGGGCATCTCCGCGGCGGTGGTGGCGATTGCGGCCTTCCCGGCTGAGGTAGGAGGCAGGGGCGCCGGGAGCCGGTTGATTTCCAGCTTGGCGCCTGGCCTGGGCTGCGGCAGCACCTTCTCCAGGGGCAGGTTGCCCTGCAGGAGCTGGGTCACCAGGGGGTTGTTGGCCTCCACGGACGACAGGCGGCAGCTCGAGCTGCCCGCGGCGGCGGGGGGCGCTCTCTTCGGGGTGTCCCCCGACGCCGAGGACACGGCCTGGTCCCCGGGGCCCGGGGGGGCGGGGACCTTCCTGTTGGGGGTCGGCTGCAGCCCCGGGGTGGCCTCCGTGGCCGGAGGGGGCCGCTCGGGGCCCGGGAGGTCCCCGGCGTCCGCTCTGAAGCCCCTGTCCACCACCAGGGCACGGGGCTCGGGCCTGGCGGGGAGAGGGGGGCCCGGCGGGAGGCTCCTGGGGTGCAGCTCAGCCACCCCGGGCGGGTAGCCGGCCCGCTCCGCCTTGATGGCCTTGGCACAGCCTGGCTCCGGCCGCTCCTTCTGTTGGCCGGGCCCCGCGTGACCGCCCGGCGGCCCCGGGCCCCTCGCGGCCTCCTCCTTCCAGCCCGGCCGGCTCCCGGCGGCGGCGGCTTCTCCTTGGAAGGTGGCCGGGCCGCGGACCGGCTCCGGAAATTTGTTGCCTGTCCCTGTCCCCTCGTGCGATTTCTCTGGAATGAGCAGGGGGAGGCCTGGGCAGGGGGCCTGTGGAGGCGGCTTACCGTCTGGCCTGGCTGCAGGCCCAGCGATGACCCTGGCCCCGGGATCCGGGCCTTCGGTGGCCGCCGGTTCTGGCCTGCTGATCACGGACACCTGGGGACAGGCCACCAAGGGCTGCACGGTGACCTCTGTCCTCCCCGCCCGGCCCTGGGCATCGGCGCCGGCCTCGGCGGCGCTGGCCACGGCCACGGCCAGGGACACGGCGGAGGCCAGGGCGGCGCTGTGGTCCACGATGACCTTGCAGGGGATGGACCGATTGGCGGCTGCCGGGGCGAAGGCTCTCCCGCCGCCGCCCTCGGCCCTGCCCGGAGGCCCCGGAGCGCTGTCCACGCTCCGGGCACTGAAGGCGGCGGCGGGGCAGTCGTAGGAGCTGATGGTCAGCATGCTCCCGGTGAACACGGCGATGGGCGGCCGGGCCACCAGGGGCTCCGTGACGGCTCCCGCGTCCCTGAAGCCGGGGGCCCCGCGCCCCGGGGTCCCCGTGGGCACGGCCTGCCCGTCGCCCCCGGGCCCGGCTCTCCTCTCGGGCGGCAGCGGGAGCCTGGGGCTCATTCCCGGCGGCGAGGGAACCAGGACAGACGTCGTCGTGGCGAGGTGGTTTGGCAGGTTCTTCGCGATGGAGAGGGTTGGCACAGAGACGTGCTGCCCGGAGACGCTGCTGGACGTGAGCGCCTGGGTGTTGCCCACGGAGCCCACGGAGCCCGTGGTGCCGGCGCCCGTGGGAGCGGCGGCGGGGAGGGCCGTGTTCTCGGCGCATTTTGGCACAACGGCCAGGCACGGCGCCTCCGTGGCCTGCACGGCGGCCAGCACGCTCAGGCTGCAGGCAGCAAGGGTGGCGCCGGCGCTGTCCACGGACACGAGGACGGACGGCTTGTCTACGGGACTCACGAAGGGATGATGCTCTTTAATGGCTCCCGACACAGGGGCGCCGCCGGCGGGCACGGGGACGGCGCTGGCCCCAAAGAGCAGGGGCACTTCGCCCTGTGCGGAGGAGGTAGAGGAAACCGTCTTCTCAGACACGTGGGCCACGGGGACACCGGGGACACGTTCCTCCGGGCCGTGCACGACCAAGTCGGCGGCCGGGTCGGGGGCTTTGGCGGGCTGGAGGGCGGGCTGGAGGGCAGGGGTGACCTCCCGGAGGGGCGTGGGCTTGCTGCTGGGAGACCTGCAGTTGGGGTTGACAATGATGACGCCGGTGGACCCTTCGATTTTGGCCTCGGGGGTGGAAGGAACCTCCAAGCTCTGAGCGCCTTCCTTGCAGCCGAGTGGCTGCGGCGGCGGCGGTGGAGGCGGCCGGGCGTCTTTCGGGCCCGGGAAGAGGTGGGCTCGGGCTTGGTGCTTGGCGAAGAGCTTCGCCTTCGTCTGCTCCTTGATGTGTGCCAGCGTCCTGGCCTTGCCACCCTCTGCCGGGCCACCCATGGCCCCCGAGACGATGCTCGCTGCGGCGGCTACAGCCGCGGCCGCCGCCGCCTCTCGCTGGGCCCTGGCCTGCTGGGCCCGCGCCTTGATGTCCGCCAGGGTCCGGGCCCCCGTGTTCCGGCCTCCGCCCACAGACGGGCTGGGGGAGGCCCGAGACTCCGGCTTGGAGACCGGCTGGCTCTTGATGATGAACGGAGGCCCGATCTTGGAGAGCTGGATCTGCAGGGAGGAGAGGGGAAAGATGATAACGTTGGTCCTCGGTCACAGAGGAGACATGGCACCCAACAGCAGCTGCGTTTCCTCATCCGGCGGCAGGAGCTGCCCCTCGGCCCCCCTGGGCCTTCGGGGTACAAAGTGACATGACATGCCGCATGGAGGTGAGAATTCAACATTTTAATCTCTGACGCTATGAAGACGCCACCCCGGTGATTTCAATTGGAAAGGAAATGAAGCATTGTGCTAACACCTCCTATAGAAGGAAACCAAGTCCAGCCAGGTCAGCTAATAAGACAGTGAGGTTAGAAATAGGGAGGTTTAGCTTTTAAATGATCTTCCTTGCTGCCATGAAAACCTGGGACCCTAATTCTACTTGAGTTTATCTGTCTTAATCACGCACACACACACACACACACCCCTCTAGCCAGGGGTTAGGAGACGAATTCTCATCCTGACTTTATTCAGAGAAACATCGTGATGCTACGAAAATCCCTGTGTCCCTCCGCGTCTCCAATGCCCTCCCCGGGCCAGAGACCCTCGCTGTGCGTCCTTGTTTTCATGACCCTTGTACTGCTGCGCCTGCTGCAGTACACATAGGTAATAAGCACACACAAAAAGTTTACAAACGCAGGTGCAAAGGGAGACGAGTTACTTCCGGCCCAGTTCCTTCACAGGACTGTTAGGAGGAGGGGACTCTGGTTCCCCCCCTCTAAGGGAAATGTGAGTCGGGCAGTTTCTTTTCATCCTGGTAATCCACAATTTGCTGAATTTCGTAAATGTCCCAATCCACACTGTTCACCTACTCATGCTAATGAGGAGACGCAGCCCTGGCCAATCAGGAGGCACAAGACCTAACAACCCACACACCATAGCAACGCCTGCGATTCTCCAGTCACGGAGAACAACCTAGAACTGGGGTGGGTAAACTTTTTGACTCGAGGGCCACAATGGGTTCTTAAACTGGACCGGAGGGCCAGCACAAAAGCATGGATGGAGTGTTTGTGTGAACTCATATAAATTCAAAGAACACCATTACATAAAAGGATACGGCCCGCTCTTTCGGCTCCACGTGGGCAGGATAGAACAGCTGAACGGGCCCGATCCGGCCCGAGGGCCGTAGTTTGCCCACAGCTGACCTAGATCACAGGCTGGGAGAGCCGGAGGGGACCTGGCTAAGGCCTCCTGTTACTCTGGAACAAGCTGGAGGTAATGTAGGTGGCCACGGGGCCAGAGAGCCCCGAGCCTCAGGGAGAGCCCCTGGGCTCCGTTCAGAGCTGTTGACGTGCCCTGTATGTCCCCCTTCCCCGCCCAGAGGAAGCTTTCATAGGAAGCCTCTCTCTTCTTCACAACTGTGTATTCACACCGTAAACACCCGGCACACACTGAATACAGGGCCCTGTCACTCTGGAACTGGGCTGTGCAACGCCGGCAGATGGAATCACCTTCCGGAGCTACCTCATTTCTCATTCCCAAGCTTGTGATGTCTCACTTCTAATGCAAACGCTCCAAAGTGACGGTGAATTCAGAGAGGGGATTCAGTGTTTCCTTTTCAAGATTTCCCTCAGACTAAGAAATTTAAAACATTAAAAAACTAAGCCTCGCCCTAACTGCTTTGGCTCAGTGGATAGAGCGTCGGTCTGCGGTCACTCGAGGGTCACAGGTTCGATTCCGGTCAAGGGCATGTACCTTGGTTGTGGGCACATCCCCAGTAGGGAGTGTGCAGGAGGCAGCTGATCGATGTTTCTCTCTCATCGATGTTTCTAACTCTCTATCCCTCTCCCTTCCTCTCTGTAAAAAAATCAATAAAATATATTTTAAAAAAACTAAAAAAAAACACCACACACCAAAAACCTAAGCCTCGATACACTTAAGACCTCAAGACCAAACCAACACCAAGTACACTTGTAGTGTCCACCTATTTATCTATCTTTACATAAAGTGTATATCACTTTGAAAATAAGCTTTTGGCAAAAAAATAAAATGTTTACAAAGATTTCCTATGAAAAGCGTGCTAGTCGTTTTCTTTCTGTTGCTTCAGAAATAAAAACACGCAGCAGAGTTTTATGTTCACCTTTTACATCTCTGGAATCTCATTTACTAGGGACTGCTTTATTGAACAATAACCACAGCCACACTCATACAAGCCAACCTGACGGAGATCATGAGTCACTTCTAAAAAGGTGTCAGCGCACAGCAAATAAAAAGAAATTATGAAAAGCAAAGCTTGACTGTGTTTATGATTCCACACCAATCCTATGTGGAGTAATCCATTTTATTGTAGAGCAGTATAAACGGACTCAGATAAAAGCACCCAATAAGTTTAAATTATAGTGGGTAGGAAAAAAATTTTTTTTTTTTTATTAAACAGACTTTCTTTGAATTATCCTTAACTTTCAGTGTACCAGGAAGAGCCAACTTAGATAAAAAGGTTTGTTTTCCACCAGTTAAAATCTACTGGGACCAAAAGAAAATATTTGCATAGAAATGTGCGTCCACAGGCTTTATGTTTTGGGTGACATTAAATACCTCTTTCACTAGCTCAGAAGTAAAAAAAAAAAAAAAAAAGGTTTATATGCCTATATATCCACACATTCCCCTTCAGGGTTCACAAAGCAATTTCATTCATTTGTTGAAGGGAATTTAATGAGGCTTCTCCAAAAGCCAGGTCCCTCTCTGCGAGGCAATGGTGGAGGTCAATGTCCGTATGAAAATGAGTGAAGGGCTAACAAGTGCCTTCATCTCTTTAGTCCACGCCTTGGATTTCTGACTTCTTTCTCTAGTTCTTCTGCACTTTTATTTATTTATTTATCTATTTATTTTTTTAAAGGCTGGTCTCAAGGCCAATCTTGTAAGACATGCCCTCTTTTTTTAAAAAAAATATATTTTATTGATATTTTACAGAGAGGAAGGGAGAGAGATAGAGAGCTAGAAACATCGATGAGAGAGAAACATCGACCAGCTGCCTCTTGCACACCCCCTTCCAGGGATGTGCCCGCAGCCAAGGTACATGCCCTTGACCGGAATCGAACCTGGGACCTTTCAGTCCGCAGACAGATGCTCTACCATTGAGCCAAACCGGTTTCGGCTAGTTCTTCTGAACTTTTAAAGGCCACGAAATTAGCTTGCAAATGTTCCCAAGTTTTTTTTAATGCTCTGTCCTACACCCTGGCATCCCCCAAAGACCCTGCATCCCAGTGGCCTGTGGGCAGGTCCCAGCCCCTGTCCTCCCTCCCCACTTCATCTCCCTTCAGTGCTGAGGTCTAAATACACACATGCATTTACACTCCTGTTAGCTCAACGCACAGTCTCCAAAGGATCCCTTCATATGAGAGTGGTGCCGGGAGTGTCCCATGGTACATAACACCCAGAAGGAGCAAAATCTCATTTCTTTGGGGGAAATCCAGTACCTAAGAAGGGTGAGCCTGTGTGTGGAAGCGCCCCCTTTACCTCCCCGTCGTTTCTGTAAAATGCCGTACCTTGAGAGGGGGGACCCGGGGCTCCTCTCTCGGGGGCTGCTCCTTCTCCGCGGGGCTGCCGGCCGCCGAGTTCCGGGCCGATGGGTCATCTTCGATCCTCGCCCTCTTTTCCTTGCAGGTCCCGAAGCCGTGCTGCTCTGCCGTCTTCCTCTTGGCGATCTCGGACTCTCTGCTGTCGTTTCTCCCGCCGTCGGGGGACTTGGAGGAGGGCTCGGGCAGCTTGGAAGCGTACGGGGTCTCCGAGCGGTTCTGTGAGCTCCCCTGCTTATGGGCTTTGCTTCTGGAGCCTTCTGGAAGCGCAGCCTTCTCCCCCGGGGAGACACACTGCTGGTCCTGGGGCTTGGCGGGCGGACGCTCCTTTCCCGGACTCTCGGTCTCTTCCGAAGGGACGGACAGTTCCAATGGCGAAGGCGCCCCTTTCCTCTCTGTCCTGGGCAGGATGTGCTGAGCTTTACCTTTCGTGATTTCTGCGGGAGGAAGATCAGGAGTGGAAGCGGGACAGGGCTTCTCTGTCTCACCCTGTGACTGGCAGGGCTGCTGGGCCGGGGGCTTGCCGTGGGGGTCTTTGGATGGAGATGCTTCGGGGGCGATGGCAGAAGGGCCCGGGCCAGCGGGCTCCGGGGTGTCCGACAGAGGTTTCTGCTGGGCGAGAAGGCCCTCTCCCGGGGGGATGGCGGGGGAAGGACCTCCCTCCTTCTGCGGAGAGAGCGGCTCTTCGGACATGGAGGGGGACTTTCTTGGCGGATGATGCACTGTTCTTTCATTCGGGGAAGAATTGGAAACCGGAGAGGATTCTGAAGGAAGAGGCAAACTGGGTGCCAAAGTGGTCTCCGCGGCGAGAGGCGTGGAAGACACGGAAGACGTTTCTGATGCCAACGGCACGTCGGACACGGGCGATGCTTCCGACGTTAGAGGGGCGTTGGATGCGGGGGAGGCCTCCGAGGTTAACGGTAAACTGGACACCAGCGAGGCCTCTGATATTTCAGGGGAGGTGGCTATGGGAGACGTTTCTGATGTCAGAGGTGCATGAAGGTTCTCATCAGCGGGCTTGCTCTGGTTGCATTTGTCTGCGTGTTCGGTGCTGGATGCCTCAGAACAAAACGTTGTCGTCTCGAGAGAGGCGGGAGGGCAGGATTCTTCGGAAGCAGACGGGGTCTCCCCGCCGGGGGATGGCGTGCTGGTGCAGGCTCCCTCAGGGCTCTCCGAGGAGGAGGAGGAGGAGGTTTCAGAGGTGCAAGCGTTTTCAGAAAGCGGTTCCTCAGGATCGCTTGGCAGCTCCACGTCCACAGCGGCCCCTCCCTTTGGAGGCGGGCCTTCTGAAGGAGATGGCCCTGTTTTCATTTTTGGAGCACTGCTCTCTGTTTCAGCTTCTGGCTCCTTCTGCTTGGTGTCATGGGGGTGAGGCACAGAAGACGTGGAAGGAAGGAAAGAGTCACAGACTTCCAGCTGCTCCATAACCACTGACATTTCTTCCTGGGGGGATTCGGATTTCTCTTCCACCTTAAGTTCAAGGCGAGGCGCCGTGTCTGAAGCATCGTTCATTACAACGCAAGATTCCAGGTTTTCTTCAGGAGTTGCTATCGGGGGCTCTTCGTGAGCACTGGCTGGGGTTTCAGACTCCTCCAAAAATTCAGGTATTGCCTTATGATTTTCATCCTGGCACGCGCAGACACTGGTCTCTACCTCTTCTGCAATCTCCTCCTGAATCACAGATTCTTCGGGGATCAAGATATCCTCTGATTCCGACTCTGCCATGACCTCTTTGCCTACATCTACCGCAGGGCAGAGCCCAGCACAAAACTCGGGCGCTGCAGACGTTGGACTTTTCGTGATTTTGGGCTTTTGTTCTTCCGAGGGAGCCTGCGAAGGAAGACCTGGAAGACTGGAGGTCCCACGTGAAGAACTGCTGTCAGCCCCATCACGGCTTGGTCCGGCGGTGAGCTTTGCAGATTCCTCTCTTGACATGCCCAACCTGCACAGAAATTAGAAACATGGCTGGTCAACCGCAAAATGTAAGAGGTACAGGTCGATCTTTCACAAATACAGTATTTAATAAAGGCAAATGCATCGAGTGAACTTTACGATCACTAAGTAACATGCTCAATTTATTTAAATTAGTTCATAAGGACTTGGTTCTTCTACTTGATAATCATAACTATTTCTGGTTAAGACAGATATAGATTTTTCATTCTGGAAGCAAAGGGATACGAACCTTGCCAACCGTTTGTAAAAGGAATAGGAAAATTACATACTACAAAAGATTAGAAAATATGGGCCGAAAAGCAAAAAGAAAAATATGTATGAGATCTGAAAGTAGAAATCTGTCACTATAGAAGAAAAGAACAGCCTTCAAAGGATGCACCATGACCAAACAATTAAGATCCAAGGAAGATGGGTATGTTGTAAAATCTTGACATTGAAATGACTTCTGAAGATTAAGTTCTCTTAAACCAGTTAAAGAGCTGTTGTTCATTCACCTTATTTTTAGAATCTAAGCATCTAACCTAAGACAGCATGGCAATTTCACTAAAGAATAACAACGTATTTGGGGGGGTCATCAGAGTGGATTCTGCTAGGTTACATTTGTGTGAGGCAAGATGAACCCTTTCATGTAGATCTCTTACTGTAAAAATATCCCACAAGAAAAGAAGATTAAGAAATAATCCAGCCTAATGTCCAGGTCGTAAAGCAAAGTTTAATCAGGATTACAATCAAAGGTACTACGAAGCTCTGTTTCCTGTCATACGAAGCTACCAGATCAGCATCAGCTGGCAAGGGAATAGGATGATCTACGTGCGTTACATTAGGGCACTATGGGCAATTAGAGAGATAGGCGGGAGAAAGAACATTCCCAGAGCAAGAAACACGGCTGAAATGCAGCTCTAACAGTATCAGTGCAGGAAAACACCTCTGAGAAATCTCCAACCTTTTACTTCAATTAAATCCTCAACATGAAAGGGGGAAAAAGTTGAATACACTTTGTGGGTGTTTGATCACTGCCTTCTTTACTAAAACTCTGTGAAGAGAAGAAAGGAGATGCTGCTTTCAAAATTAGTCTCTTTTCTTTCAGTTTTCCCTACGATGGGTTCGAACGAGGCTATCGTTTATAACGGTACTGTACTGAGAGGAACAGAATAGCTACATTACAGACAAATTTACAGCAGAATTATCAGCTAGAAATAATGTATTTGGGGACTAGGTCAAGCAGGGATAGTAGGCTAGATACTAAATTAAGTGAGGAACATACAGAATCTATCGACTAGCAGCCAAATTTCTGCTAGTTGGTTACTGATAATGTTATTAAATATATTTAATATTACTATATGTATATACATGTATATATGTATGCATATGATATATAGGGTGTCCCCCAAAATGTATACACACTTTGAATAATTATGAATTCCAATGGGTTAAATCTGGAAAGGAAAAAATATCAACTGAGCTATCAGAAAAAAAAAGTGTATATACACTTATAAATCATACAGGTCATGTAGAAATCATATATATCATATAGAAAACAGCACTGCATGAAATATGCCTATATCAACATTTTATTTTCATGGGAAAATAGATTTAAGATGATAAAAGGCATAGAAAGAAGAGACTTAGACCACACCACATAACCACACAAAGGAAACACTGTCCTCAGAAATCTAAACCGCAAATCAGAACAACTCCTATAATTCTAAGTTAGCATATGCGTGGGTGATTTCTAAGTAACTAAAACAAATACACTACAACACTGTATCACAAGCAGAGTAAGGCAGTAAGAACCATCATAAAGACCTCAAACAAAGAGAAAAAATGGAATCAGACAGATTTAACTAGAAGTGAATTTGGATAGCAACATTTTGGGAAAAACTTAGAGCACTGAAAAGGCACATGGTGTCAGTCAAGTGAAAATGTGTGATCCTAGAGGAAAAATCCCCCACAAGATGGGGAAATGTGGGTAATCTGAAAGTAACAAAACTAGAAGGGCAGTCAATGAAATGTCCAGAATGCATCTGTCATCCGATATGAAATCAAAGACAGGAAGAAGCAAGCAAGAAGTCCAGTCACTTTAAGAGACAGAAACTCTATGGAAGAGTATAGCAAGAAAGGGGTTCATTTAAAAAGAATTGTCTGCATTCGGAGCTCAGGAGTGGAGGTGGGAGCTTTGCTTACAGTATTGCAGCTGCCACCCGCTGGGGCAGGGACCCTTAGCCTGATCACCTGTGGGAGTCTGTGAAACCCCAAATTCCATGTAAAAGAATGTATGTGGCTCAGCTGGTGTAGCTCAGTGCTTCAGCATCAACCCATGAACCAGGAGGTCACGATTCGATTCTCGGTCAGGGCACCGGCCTTTTTTGTGGGCTCCATCCCCACTGGGGGGCTCACAGGAGGCAGCTGATCCATGATTATCTCCCATCATTGATGTTCCTGCCTCTCTCTCTCCCTCCCCCTTCCTCTCTGAAATCAATAAAAAATATATATATATATTTTTAAAATGTATGTGTATGAAATTTTCTGAGAAGAATTTGTAGGATGAAGACACTGAGCAAACTACTTAGCTGTGCCTTATAAATCAGGTAAAATTAAGTTTCACTGTCCCTCCATTTGGGACACCATCCTATATTTTTAAAAAAAGGCTAATATGCAAATCGACCAAATGGCAGAAGGACGGGTCACTATGACACGCACTGACCACCAGAGGGCAGATGCTTAGCTCAGGAGGGGTGCCACTCAGCGAGAAGCCAGGCTCACGGCTGGCAAGTGCAGCCGCGGTGGCACAGTGGTGGCCGGAGCCTCTCCCACCTCCGAGGCAGCACTAAGGATGTTCAACGGCCGGCCACCAGTCGGACATCCCCTAAGGGCCCCAGACTGGTAGAGGGCGCAGGCTGGGCTGAGGCTCCCCCACTCCCTGAGAGCACAATTTTTGTGCACCGGGCCTCTAGTTTTTAAAACATAAGGATAATAATGCTATCCACCTTACACAATTGTTGGGAGAATTACGTGAAGCAGCATTAGCAAAACTCTTAGAAACATGTCCAAGCAGCCAGAGTATGTGCAATGGCTCTTTGCTGGAGGAAGGAAAGCTAAGTGGACTCTGGAAAGTAGGCCTTCTGAGGGCAGAGCCCGGAAGCGCACAGGTGACTGTGCCTCTGCCACCTCGGACGGTGTCTGACACCGGGGAGATTCCCAGTAAGTGTTGGGCTCCTAAGAGAAGGGGCCCAACACCAATAACAGCTCAGGACCAGCGTGTTGGAGGTAACTGCCCTCCATTATGCTTCTGCTGTTGCAGAAAAGAGTGCTCCCAACATTCCCTTCGTCAGACGAGGGTGCTGAAGGTGGCCTCCACTCCTGGGCATGCCCAGTCGTTATGTCTGGGGTGGGTTCCGGAAACCTGTACCTGATTTTCAAAGCTCCAGTGAGGACCGGATAAGGGCAGGCTGGAGTAACACTGCCAGTGACCAACCATGAAGGCATACAACTAGCCTGCCACATGTTTGCTTTTTTTGGGGAAAAAAGGAGATGGTAATTATCTTCTTTTACTTTTTTGCTTGAATACGTTTATGTATCCAAGGCCTTCCTCGTCCAGAGCACCGCTTTGGGGCCAGTCGCCAAAGGCTGGCAACTGGGTCAGGAGGCCACAGGCACGCGGATCCTTTCCGAGAAGAAGGCCTGCGTGACGTCCCTGCTGATGCCTTTTCCTCTTTCACGGGGGCCGGAGGGGGGTGGTTGTCAAATGGGTCCAAAGGTGTAGGTTTTGTTACCTACATGATCTCAGTATCTTTTACACAAAACAACACTGGAGCATTCATCTAAGTATTACTCCTGTACATGGGAGTTACAGCTCAAATGCCTTGACTTAGGAGGATCTCAAGGTCCTGTCAGTTGTCAGCTTCTCTTTTTTTAATTATTTACATATATTTTTATTGACTTCAGAGAGGAAGATAGAAACATCAATGATGAGAGAGAATCATTGATTGGCTACCTCTTGCACACACCCCACTGGAGATTGAGCCCATAACCAGGGCACGTGCCCTTGACCAGAATGGAACCTGGGACACTTCAGACCGCAGGCCAACACTCTATCCACCCAGTCAAACTGGCTAGGGCAGTTGTCAGCTTCTTAATCCCTCCTCCTTCTAGGGATCGGATGGATGGTCTCCGAGAAGCCGATTCTGCCCAAGTACAATATGTATGTCCCGCTAACCGTGAAGCAATAGAGAAATACTTTCAATCTAGTTCCATCACTACCACGCTATGTGTGGCCAGTATTTTGAAAAGAAACACACACAATAAAAATAATTTAAAAACGGTTCTATCGGAAGAGAAAGATGGAGAGAGTGAAGGGTAACACATCAAGCTCTCACCGAAATACAGACTAAACAGATAAAGAAGCATGGTCAGTACTTGGGGGGAAATGTGAGAATTAAGTCTAAGGTATTCATTAATAAAAATAATGTGGATTAATAAAACCGGAGATTTTTACTAAAATCCAGTTAAGAAGGCCAAAATTGACTTCCATGGGATTCCATGCTGTTTTCAGTCCAAAATGAATTTTCATGGACAAGTTATAAACCCTTGAAAATGCATTTTTAATAACTTAAGTGCTGATATGCCGCTGGAATTTTCCCTGCAGTTTCTTACACGGAGGGACCATTGCAGTTTGTCACAGGTTTATTGAGTTTTACAGCATATGAGTATGCTATGTGAAGCAGAGAATTACATTTTCATTTCCTTCTAAGAGAAATGAGGAAAAAAAAATGCTCTAGCACTTACTTTTCTCCATAAAACCTTTCAAAGAATTTTTCTTTCCAAGGTTCTGTTTTCTTTTCCTTCTCAATTTCTTGCCTTATCCGCAATTGCATTTCTGGTGTAAACTCTCCTAGGAAAGAAAAGGCTTATATATTGAGTCCAAGGGCCACATCTCTTGCCAATTAATAAAGAAAACATGCCATTAATCTGAGTGGACGTTTATGGATGCTGAAAACTAAAAGCAGAGCACCGGCAATGTTTCTACAGCTCCTCTTTTTTACGAACACCACTTAAACAGTCATCGAAGCACAGATGAATCTAAAGCATTTAGCACATGTCCTGCTCGCTCAGAGCAGGGGGGGTGGGGGGATGGACCCAATGAACTTAGTGAAGTCTGTCTGGGGAGAGAGCAGGCATACCTTTGGCTGTAATATGATGTCAAAAGCCCTGGAGAGGATAAATGTAGTAAAAGTATAGAAGGGAAAGCACTTAATTCTGCCTAGATCTATTAGAGAAGGCCACGTACTGGAACTGATTTTTTTAAATTCTTTATTGTTGAAAATATTACATATGTCCCATCTTTCCCCATTGACCTCTTCTAGCCTGCCCCTGCTGCCCTCCCTCCCCCCAGCACCCTCCCCCACTAGGCCTTAACCACCCTATTGTCTGTGTCCGTGGGTCGTGCATATATGCATACAAGGTCTCTGGTTGATCTCTTCCCACCCACTGCCTTCCCTCTGAGATTCCACAGTCTGTTGGAACTGATTCTATTTTTTTAAAATATATTTTATTGATTTTTTACAGAGAGAAAGGAAGAGGGACAGAGAGTCAGAAACATTGATGGGAGAGAAACATCAATCAGCTGCCTCCTGCACACCCTCTACTGGGATGTGCCCACAACCAAGGTGCATGCCCTTGTCTGGAATTGAACCTGGGACCTTTCAGTCTGCAGGCCGACACTCTATCCACTGAGCCAAACCGAGGAAATGATTCTTGTGTTAGCTTCTCAAAGATGATCAAGCTTCATAAAGTAATACATCAGAAGGCACAGAGATATTAGCATGTAAATTTATGTTCTTTTGAGTGGACAATGGTGAATAGAACATAGGATGAAATGCAATAGGAAAGGCAGGCTGCCGCCGGTTCCCCAACGTGTGTTCTAAAGAGAGCTCTGAATGTTTGCCGTCAGACACAGCGGGAGGTCCCGGTGATGGTCCATGAGGGAGAAATCTGGCCAAAGAAGCAGAAAACAGGGTGAAGGCATTGAAGGACTCCCCGTAGGAGTCCAATGACTACCACGGAGGAGAGATGATGCAAAGCGCAGTCAGACGGTAGCTGTGGGCCCGGGAAGGGGACTCGGACTCACAGCACCATTAACTTCATGGCCAGATGGACCTGGGGAGATAGAAGAGGATCCAAGATGCTGTCAAGGTTTAAAGTGAGAGCTGTGAGGAGAGGGTGGCGATATTAACCTGGAGAAGGCAGAAGAAATCGGAGATATTATAGGGAAGATGGGGAGTTCAGCATTGGCCTGTTGGTTTTAAGGTGCCTCATATCAGCTAAGCCAGTGGTCAGCAAACTCCTTAGTCAACAGAGCCAAATATCAACAGTACAACGATTGAAATTTCTTTTGAGAGCCAATTTGTTAGAACTTAAACTTCTTCTAATGCCACTTCTTGAAAATAGACTCGCCCAGGCTGTGGTATTTTGTGGAAGAGCCACACTCAAGGGGCCAAAGAGCCGCAGGTGGCTCTCGAGGAGCAGTTTGCCGACCACGGAGCTAGGGGATCCAGTAGGCCCTAGGATTAGAACACCAAGGAACAAGAAAGAGGAGTGAGAGGCAGATGTGGGCATTTTCAACAGATGGGCCATAGCAAGGGGAGTGAGGCTGGGCAGAGACTATGTGTAAGTTACAAAAGAAAATGTCAGGGAAGAGAATGGTAGAGGCGTCCACAGTTACCTTTGGAGGAAAGAAGAGGGAATCCGGACAGGAGCCCAGGAATGGCGGTCAGAAAGGCAGCTTTAGGAAGGGATGTTACATGTACTATGAATGCCCACAGGGGATGGTTTCCCGTTGGATGGGACAGAAAGCACAGGAGAAACTGGAGAGGGAACACGAGCTATAAGGACTGAGGAGAGGACACTGGACTTGGCCATTAGGAAGCCACCCGTATTTCCTAGGAGAGATGATTCCATGGTGGACAGTGGAGCCATGCCCAACCATGACAAGCTGAAGGGGTGAGGCAATCAGGTGTGGCGATCACACCAACATTGTTAGTCTTTCAAGAAGCTTGGAGATGGCAAGCTTATAAGGATAAGGCAAAGTGGTGGCTTCAAGGGAAGAAAGTATTAAAAGATTCCTTACGCCCCAGGTCATTAATAGAATATAAAATGCATCAAGTAACTAAATTTAACACTTCCCCCAAATATCTTGCTATAGCAACATTTTTATTATGTTCCAGAGAACATCACACTTTCTTTAAAAATGTCTGATATCAAAGATGCCGAGTGTAACAAGAGAATTGGTGAAGTCCGTTGGAATAGAATGTGAATTTTTATTAAATTAGACTCCAGGGGGTAAAAAGATTGGAAAGCAGAGGAAGGTGCAAGCTCAGTACAGCATGTGTACTCAAATATGTCAAGTAGGAAGGGGAAAATTTACCTTCTGCCAGCCGCTGCTTCCAGCCCTGTGCCGCATATGCAAAGAATTCATTATTTAGAGCTGAAGTGCTGAG
The DNA here is from genome assembly GCA_963924515.1 of Vespertilio murinus. NCBI lineage: Eukaryota > Metazoa > Chordata > Mammalia > Chiroptera > Vespertilionidae > Vespertilio > Vespertilio murinus. The sequence continues at coordinate 8,695,132 of OZ004709.1, forward strand.
GCGTAAAATTCCATCACTCCCCATCTAGAAAACAAGCCGAAAAAACAAGATTCCATGAGGACTAATTCAAAGGCAACGTATGCAGGAAAGAAGCAAAAACTGAGGAAGAGAGAGAGAGAAAGAGAGAATGAGAATGCAGGTAGGGGGAAGGGAGGAAAGGAGATCAAGGAAAGAGGACCCTCCAATGTGCGAGGTACACTGTTCACAGCAACTGGTACCAGGGCAAAATCCACCCACCCACAGGAGACCCTACTAGGCATTTCTGTTATTGGTGGGGAGTAAAATGCATGGGCCGTTAGGTTAAGTAGTATCTGCCTGGGGACCAAAGGGTCGCAGGTTCAATTCCAGGTCAAGGGCATGTATTGGGCTTGCAGGTTTTATCTCCAGACCAGTTGAAGTGTGTAGAAGAGGCAACCAATTGATCTCTCTCTGTCTCTGTCTCTCTCTCTCTCTCTCTCTTAATCTACCCCCACATTCATTCTCTCTAAAAATTGATGGAAAAATGTCCTTGGGTAGGTAAGGAGTACAGTAAATAAATAAATAAATCAGTTTTATATGTTTATTCTAATAGTAGAAGCCCTATGCACGAAGATTCGTGCTAGAATGAGCTTTCCTTTCCTTGGCTGCTGGCACCACCTTTCCACTCCAGCCCAGCCCCTTTCTGTTCAGGCTCTGGAGCTGCCTCTTTCTGTTCCAGGAGCCATCTCTTTCTGCTCTAGAAGCGCCTCTATCCACTCTGGCCCCACCTTCCCATGCTGCCCAGAGGCCTTGAGAGACTGGAGGTGGGGCAGAATGCCTGCATCATCACCATGGTGATGATGCAAGAGTCCTGCCTCCATCACTTGGCACCTGTGTATGCAAATTAACCACCATCTTTGCTGTGTTAATTTGCATATCACTTCTGATTCTCTGGTAGTGTAGCGGAGGTACGGTCAATTTACATGTTTGTCTATTATTAGGTAAGTCTAGAGGCGCCAGTGCATGGATCCGTGCATGGGTGGGGCCCCTCTGGGTGGCCTGCAGGGATTGGGCGGTGCCCTCAGTCCAATGCCACCTGCAGCTCTCACCTGCAGCTCCTGCTCTTCCCAGCCCCACTGTGCCTGCCATGGGCTCGCACCCAATCAGTCCTGATCAGGAGAGGCTCACGCTACTGCAGCAGTGCTCACCAGCCTTAAGCCCGGCATCTGGTGCCCTCTCGAAGGGAGTGGCAGGATCTGGTTCTCTGGCATCCCACAAGGGGTCCCGGATTGCGAGAGGGTGCAGGTCAGGCTGAGGGACCCCACTGGTGCATGATCAGGCCAGGCAGGGACCCCGGGAGGGCTCAAGGGTGTGTCCAGCTCATCTTGCTCAGTCCTGATTGGCTGGACCCCAGCAGCACTCTAACCTACCAATCAGAGCATCTGCCCCCTAGTGGTCTGTGCACATTATAGGAAGCTGTTGAGCAGACTTAACATATCATTAGCATATTGCTCTTTGATTGGTTGTTCTGTGGTTCAGTCTATTTGCGTATTACCCTTTTATTATATAGGATGCCTCAGATTGTAGCAAATAAAACATCAACATATGTTTCTATCTTTAGATTAGGTTTTACAAATGAAATTTTCTACAGTGTATGGAAACTAAAGAAATCCGGCCTGATCACTTGCTGTCCAAAGTTTAGGCAACAAAAAGTTATGAAATATATTAAAACAAGTACACCCACACTATCATACCTACCCCTGTACCCTTCTTTCCACTGTTTCACCTCTTTGGATGCACACAAAATAGGATCTACAACAAAGATTAAAATATGTTCAACTACACACCACTAGCCTCTTCCTCAAATACACTAGCTTTTAAAAAACTCACGTAGAAAAGAGATTCCACGCATCACCAAACTGGATGCTTTTAACTTTCCAACTAGTTACGGTGTCTTCTCTGGGCATGGGATCTCTGCTGGCTGACCGAGGGGACTGAGAATGGCTTGTCCTTGGCTGGCTCCTTATGAAGAGTGAAGATAAAGCACATCAATAGGGAGGCAATGCCAGCATTAGACAGGTGGGAAGAACTTCACGCCAGAGGTGACCCTGGTACAGGGTCCGGAGAGAGGACAGACTGAGACGGAGTGGGGTTAGGACTGTCGGAGAGTGTGAGCCGCACTGTGGAGGCAGGCATTGTGGCCAGGCAGTAAGTGGCCTGTGTATGAAGCTGTGAGGATGCTGTAGGTAAGTGTGCTACTCCACGGCCCTGCACACGGTAGCTCCAATCCTATTTGCACGAATTTCCTTTCTCCCAGGTGCACACTTCATACATCCTAAACTCGAATGCGTCACTGCTATCTGGAAACACACTCAAAGGTCTCTAATCCTCATGTTTGTTTTGTCTGTGGTCTTCTCTCTACTCCATCTTTGCCCACAGACACATGATCCCTATTTTAAAATGTAACTCAAATAATGTCTTAGCAATGTGTCAGCTAAGCCACCAAGCAGGAGCCGAGGAGAGCACGCACCCTAAACGTAAATGTGTACTTGCGACTCTAAACTGGATCCTGACCAGTCAAATCCAGAAACAGCGACACTGTGAACAGATGTGAGATGTGCCTAAGGCTGCCATCGCACCTATAAGAAGGTACAGATTTAACTCCAGGAGCTGATCAGCAAGGTTTGAGTTTCGTGTGTTCTGCCAGGCCAGGGACAGGGTTAGCTGTTCACTGAAATCTCCGCATTGTTTTAAGACACAGAGAAATACCAGTTCCAGATGAGCTCTGACGGGGTCTGAAAGGGCCAGGCGCTGTGAAGTAAACGCACTGGAGAGTACGGAGGCTGGCCCCGGGGGAAAGGCTTGTCCTTTAAGACAGAGAAGTCATATGAACCGCCAGGTCCCCGGCCCGCAGGAGACGGCACACTTAAACACTGGGGCTACATGAGACTTGGGAAATAGAGGCCAATAAGGCTTTTAAAATACACTATTAATTTTATGGCCTTTAAGAAATACTGTCCGAGACATAACCTTTTAATGAGCTGGAACAATAAACATTTCTGAAATGATTTTATTTATTTATTTATCACCGAGCTATAAATTCTTGTTTTCCTGAACTACCCTTAATAGAAATGTTCATTCTAAAACTCCCCCTCGCCTCTCTCTCTTCTAATAACACGTCTAAGCTATTGATAAGTACTGCCCTTTTAAATTAGGAGAAAAACTCTGATCATACCAATAGCCACAGAGGAGAATCACTACCAGTGCAGGCAAACTTATTCAAGTAGAGATCCTTTTTACAAAAGCTTAAACTGTGGGTGTATCATTTGCCTTTAGTATTGACTCTATGAATATACATTTTATGGGATGAATGTCAGTGGGATTTAAGGGTTAAAAGGTGGCTACTTGCATAGCACCCAATGTTTAAAGGTCGATGAATGTTACTTCTGTACAAGAATACAACTACTTTGATAGAATCCTTTCCCCCTCCACCATTTTCTTTATCGCTTGTTTCCTATCTTGGGTTTCTTGTGAGTGATTCCGAGTGCGAGGCAGGCGAGCTGCTTAGAGGGACCGTTAGCGGCATGCTGGAGAGTGAGAAAGTGGCTAAATCGTAACAGGATGCCTAGATTTCCTAAGTCTGTGGTTGGCAAACAGTGGCTCTTGAGCCACATGCAGCTCTTTGGCCCCTTGAGTGTGGCTCTTCCACAAAATACTACGGCTTGGGTGAGTCTATTTTGAAGAAGTGGAGTTAGAAGAAATTTGAGTTTTAAAAATTTGGCTCTCAAAAGGAATTTCAGTAGTTGTCCTGTTGATTTTTGGCTCTGTTGATTATTGAGTTTGCCGACCATGGTCCTAAGCAACTTGGGCTTCCTTCTGCAGACTGTGAGGAGCCCTTCAAAGGGAAGCCATGCCACGTGAAAAGGTTCCTGCTGAGTGTGTGCAGGAGAGCCCGCTGTGGCTTCAGATAAGGTGTTCAGAATGGGCCGGCTGGTGTGGCTCAGTGGTTGAGTGTCGACCCATGAACCAAAAGGTCAATGGTTCGATTCCGGATCAAGACACATGCCTGGATTGTAAGCTCAATTCCCAGGGCAGGGGCAGGGGTGCAGGAGGCTGTCTATCAATAATGCTTCTTTCTCATCTATGTTTCTCTCTCTCTCTCTCTCCCTTCCCCCTCTCTCAAAAATCAATGAAACCATTTTCCTTTAAAAAGCATTAAAAAAAAAAAGGCCAAGGAACAAATGATGCAAAGTTTGTTCAGGCAGTGGGAGTAAAGATATATATCAGTCTAGAGAGGAACCAGCATCGATGGGGCTGAATGAGTATGTGTGTGAGTGATGAATATGATAAAGGCATGAAAGATGATTCCTAGGAATAAGGCTTGTATAGCTAGGTAGATGCTGGTAGCAGACACCAGGACAGGAAAAGACACAAGGAAGAACCATGTTTTGGACAAAGAAATGATAGTTTGTTTCTTTGGATATGCTAATTAGAGCTATCTGGAAGGCAATCAATTGATTAACCTCATCTAGGTTAATCAATAATCCAGATGAGGGCAAGCAGCTCCACAGTGATGGCGGGAGTGCACACGGAACAGTAGGAATTATTAGCAAAGAAAGTATGATTGACAACATGGAGGCGGATGATTACACACAGGAAGAATGACCACAGGAGAGAATGGCTTGAAGCAGAACCCTGAGGAACGCCGACAGAGAAGGGATGGGCAGAAAAACTCATGCTGTTAGGAAGACCGAACCAAAGCAATCAGAGGCAGGAAGGAAATCAGAGCGAACAGCATCACAGGTGCAAGGAGAGAATGTGCTTCAAGAAGATGATCTGTATGGCATACGTGCTAATGTCTATCCTGCCGGGTAGGATTATTTAGGCCAACAGTCTGTGCAGTACACCACGTTAGCTGCTGTGTCCAACAAAAGCAATCACAAGGGTCTTTGGAGCAAAGCCACCCTAGGCAGTAAGAGTCCAACCAGGAGCCGAACACAATCACAGGAGGGTAGGGAGCAGATGAACTATGTAAACTGTTACCATGGACCCTCCTATATTCTGATCTGAAGGTCTGAGCCATTTTACCCATAAGAGAAAAATGTGATTCCATAAGCATAAAGTGAGGTAGAAACATAATAGAGGATCGCTGAGAGTTCCAGGAAGGGAGATAGGACCAACAATATCCTAGAGACAATCTGGCCAATACTTTTTCAGTGCTGGAATGTTGCAATCTATAATAATAAAAGCGTGATATGCTAATTAGACCAGGCATCCTTCCGGATGTCATTCCGGACATCCTTCCAGATGAAGCCAGGCGGGAGGGAAGCCCAGTCCAGCAGCCTGGGGAAGGAAGGCCTACTCTTGCACGAATTTCATGCATCGGGCCTCTAGTAAGACAATATTTCTCCACGTGGGCTTTGCAAAATAGGAATTTTAATTGGCGATTTTAATTTTAATGAGTAACCTATCCAAAAGAAAAACTGTCCTAAAACCCAATAAAGATAGCCTTTACTTACTAAATATGGCCAAATGGTTTTCTTTTGCTACATGTAATGCTAGATATGCAAGAATTTGTTTTAAGCCCCTAAGAATATATTTACCATTCCGTATTCCCCAAATGTTTTCACCTTGTGACCCTCTCACAGGAAAATTATCACTATGTCATAGAACAAGAGGCCTTCTGGGAAACGATGCATTCAGTGTTGTGAAAGTGTCGTTGTCAGAAGCAGTGAAACGAGAAAAACCCAGCACAATGGTTCCCACACGCTAGATACTAAATCCCTGTTGAATAAGTGAATGACAATCTCTAAGATCTAGATATGGAATAATGTTCAGACCATTGCAAAAGCCAAATATTCAAAATAAATAAAATAGTAAAAACCTGCAAAGGGTGATTGAATAAGCTTTGGTAACAAACGTAAATGACTGTGGTCTCAAAGCCCACTTTCCTGAAGCAACTGCTTGACTTTCCTTCTTAAAAAACTGTATCAAAATCTAAGTGCGTGTCAAATCAGAGACTGTCACAATCGAGTAGCAATAAAGACCATCAGGAATCACATGGGTGTTCACGAGGGAAAAAAGCTACACAATCTCCATCCTCTGTCCATCTAATTAAAATAATATGCATGACATTCAGCTAATGTGAACAAAAGGGAAATCTCATCACTGATATTTCTATCTCTCTCCCCCTCTCTTTTCCTCTCTGAAATAAATTAAAATTTTTTTTTAAAAAGGGAAATTCAGAGAGAAAATATCACCCAAAAATGTCAACATTTTGATATACACGTGGAAGGCTTTGTGCCTTTGCTCTTATTAAGGGCTTCAAAGCTGCTTTTACAATAAATGCCTCCCTTCTGAGCCACGCTGATTTCTTCCTTTCCTCTCCTTGTGGCTTCGGGGGACCCACTAGTGCAGCCTCACCGGGAATGAGGTCCCGCCTGCAGGATGGGGAGCTCCCATCCTCGGAGTGATGTCAGCTGTAATCCTTCCCTCCGATAAAGTTCTACAGGTGGAGGAGTGGACAGGAGGGCTATAGAGCAACACTGAAGTATTAAATGAGATCTGTGAGTATGTACATTGCACAGGGCTTTGAAAACCAGAGATTCTATGATAACATAATAATAACTAATCTTGCCCTGGCCAACGTAGCTCAGTGGATTCAGCATTGTTCCATGCACCAAAAGGTCACTGTTCTATTCCTAGTCAGAGTACACACCCATGTTGTGGGCTCGATCCCCAGTAGAGGGCGTGCAAGAGGCAGCTGATAGATGTTTCTCTTTCACATGGATATTTCTCTCCCTCACCTTCCTCTCTCTCTAAAACAAACAAACAAAAATCAACAAAAACATATTTTAAAATAATAATAACTAGTCTTGTGGGAACTGACTATAGCCTTCTTATTAAAAAGATAGATATAAACATATCTATGTGTATAGCAATATATCCTTATTTATTTCTATATATACATACATGTGCATATATTTGTGAGCATACACACACACACACACACACACACACACACACATACACACAATTTTCCTCTGATTCTGGAAACACCATTTGTAAGCCAGTTGACCACTTGGCTAAGACAGATGGCGGTCTCCTTTGGAATGAATCTCTTGCATCTGCAGGAGAAGCCTTCTTCCTTCCACCAGGTGACCTGCTCAGGCCCCCAAGTCTTGGAGGAGATGTTCCATTAGAGCAGTGGTTCTCAACCTTCCTAATGCCTCGACCCTTTAATGCTGTTCCTCATGTTGTGGTGACCCCCAACCATAAAATTATTTTTGTTGCTACTCCATAACTGTGATTTTGCTTCTGTTAATAAATTGTAATGTAAATATCTGTGTTTTCCGATGGTCTTAGGCAACCTTGCTAGTGGTTCTCAACCTGTGGGTCACAACATTAGAAAGGTCGACAACCACTGCAGTAGAGCCTAAGACCATCAGAAACACAAATATTTACATTACAAGTCCTTAACAGGAGCAAAATTATAGTTATGAAGTGGCAAAGAAAGTAATTTTATGGTTGGGGGTCACAACATGAGGAGCTGTATTAAAGGGTCACGGCATTAGAAAGGTTGAGAACCACTGCATTAGTGGGTGGAAGGCATGCCCTCAAGCAAGATCTCTTGGCAAGGGATTTCTCCAATCCCCATGAACAGAGGAAAAGAATTCATAAAAAGACAATCTTGATATTGATTCTGAAAAGGTTTCAATGATTGCGCTTCATTTACTATACTTATATGGGATTTCCCTTCACTGCTCTACAATGTTACAAACCACAATCATCCGCCCGTGACTTTATATCCACTTTTATATAAAAGTCTTCACTTTTATATTCTGCCACCATTCCTAAGGACATCCTGCTTTCAAATTTCAAAGCTCTATTCAAGATATCATAATGCCCTCGATGCTCAAAAGACATGTAGTCTGTGGTGAAATAGGTAAGAATACCAAAATAAAGACATTTAAAGGCAAAAGTAAAGAGTCAGATCAAGGGTGAGTCAACTGCTCAAAATTAAAGAAGAATGGTGTTTGTGATTCATCTTGTTCATTAAACTTTGTGGACAGCCCCCGGCCACATATTGGGACAATCTGATCTGCCTTGATGAGAAATGATTTTTTTAAATCCAAATGCATATAAATAAAATTTGAACATGTTGACAGTAAGTGTATGTCTTAAAAGAAAATCTCTCTTATAGTTTGCATTTTTATCAATGTTTCCTCTGGGGAAGGAATATATATATATATATATATATATATATATATATAAAGAGCAAACTTTCTTTGTACCCAACCATGAAACAGAAAACGAATGCTCTATTTAGTGCAAATCAAGCTCTTGTTCTCATTCAGATGAAATCAGGTTGTTACCATGTAGTGGGAATCAATGAATCACTGTTTCCACTTGAAATCCGCTGAGCAGCTGTGTTTAAGTGACTATTAGTCACTTGTGTTTTTAACAAACATTTCATAAGCATCTACCTCATGCCAAGAGCTGTGAAATGTACAGTTTCTGCTGCCACGAGGGCTTAGCGCGTGAGCGAGAGGGATACTGTCCATTATAACAGTGTGGTAAGTACCCAGAGAAGGAACAGAAGCTGCCAAGAACCTCCGGGCGGAGTACCTAGTAGGCCTTCAATTCCCCTTTGTGGTCTGTTACTATCAATGTCTTTTCTCCTCTCCCCAGTTACCCAGTGGCCCCCATCCATTTAACTGTTCAGTAATAGCTATAACGCATCCTACATAATAAAAAGCTAATATGCAAGTTGACCGAATGGCTGGTCATTATGATGTGCACTGACCACGAGGGGATTGTCGCTCAGCCAGAAGCCGGGTTTACGGCTGGCAAGTGCAGCGGTGGTGGGAGATTCTCCCACGTCCTCAGTGCTAAGGATGTCTGACTGATGGCTTAGGGCCCAGCAGGGACCACTAGGCCTAAGCCATCAGTCGGACATCCCCAGAGCGCTCCAGGGACTGTGAAAGGGTGTAAGCTGAGCTAAGGAATCCCCCTCCCCCCCCGGACTTGAGTGCACGAATTTCATGCACTGGGCCTCTAGTAACTATAATAATAACTAAAATCAATTTAGTACCTACAACCATGAAGGTAGGTTCGCAGAATTTGGCCCCCCAGAATGCAGCTTTTCCATTCCACAGCGCTTCCTCTAGTAACATGCAGGCATCTATTCTTCCACTCAAAACCTTTACATGCTCAGTGCCAGGGAACACAACAGCAACAAGACAGAAAAGAAACAGCGCCCGTGCTCGGAAGCCTTCCTAATGAACGTGTGAGGACCCCGAAGGGGCAGGCACCAGCGCCAGGGAGGATGCTCCAGTGTGTGAGGGGCAGTGGTCTGAGGCGCTCGCTTGCAGGCAGAGGTGCCTGTGCTGAGGGGAGGAGTGGGCCCTGGTGAGCAAAGAAGGGAATCCGCCAAAACTGAAAAGGGAAGAGAAAATGCTTGTTGCCATGGAAACGGGGGGAGAGTGTGGGAGCTGAGGGATTATGTGGCACCAAGATTTGTTGCTGTTTGTGCCTTTTTACTTTTTAAAAGGATTATTTTTTATTGGTTTCAGAGAGGAAGAGAGAGGGAGGGAGATAGAAACATCAATGATGAGAGAGAATCACTGATCGGCTGCCTCCTTCATGCCCCCCACTGGGGATCAAACCCGCCACCCTGGCATGTGCCCTGACTGGGAATCAAACTGTGACCTCTTGGTTCATAGGTCGACGCTCAACCACGGGGCCACACTGGCTGGTTAAGTGCCTTTTTCCTTTTTTTAAATGAATATTCCTACCTGAGAAACTGGGAATAACAAACTACACACTTCATAGGCTTTTTGTGAGAATTAAATCAACACATAGATGTCACATGCTTTGAATAATGCTGTTTTGGGGAAGATCTCAACAAGTTAAGCAATAGCAATAGTCAGCTGTATTTGGTAGCAGGTGCGCCAGACTCACCCTAGGGCACCCCCAATGAGTCCCACTTCCATGAGCCCCCTCCCCTGGAGTGTGGGAGAGCCGGGACTTGCTTCTGGCCCATGGGAGCTAGAACGGGGATGCTGCCACCCTCCAGCACGTGATGAAAGACTCCATCTTAACCCAAGAAAGCAGAAGCACTCTGGCGCTGGCCTGAGGACACACCAAGCCATGCTGTGAATTTGTCTGTGGCCCCGGAGAGCTGAGGGCATCGGCCCCACAGCTGGCGGGAGGTAAAACGGGCCGGCGATCTGCATGAACTTGGAGGGGGACCCCCATCTGCCTTCGAATGCAGCTCTGACCCAGACTTGGTCTGAGGAGATCTGGACAGAGCACTGAGCTCAGCAGCGCCCCCCTCCTAACCACGGAGCTGTATGGTAACACATACGTGCTCTCCGAGCCTCCAAATGTGTGGGAACATGTTACACGGCACAGGGAACTAATACAGGGAGGTGGAAAGCTCATTTGATTGCTTCTTCTTTATCAGTTGAGAGAGAACATTATCGGTTGATAGGTGAGTGTGTATGAGTGTGTGTGTGTGGGGGGGAGGGGGGTATCTGTGTCCAGGGATTAGGGAGCGAGAATGCAGGACTCCATGCAGTGCTATTGAAGGTGGGTGATGAAGACTGAACAGAATGTAGTCACCATGAGCCTGGGCTCTGCAAACTGGTGAGTGAACTCACGTTGCTGTGGTTTAGCTGAGTCAGTATTTGATGTATCTGCATAACCCTATCAGACCCAGCATGCTCTTTTGTTAAGGTGTGTAAATAACTACTTGTACGAGGTGCAGATAGCAGTAGCGACTTTTAGTTGCTGTTTTTCATGTAAAGTGACAAAGAGGGGAGAAAGCAGACAGTGGGTGTTAGCTTTCACCTAGGGCTTGGCGACACCACAGTGAGTGACGGTCACACAGCATTCCCAGGTGTGAACAATGTTTACTTTCAGACTGAATCAAGCCATTGCATGCAAACCAGAAAGCGAAAGGAACGCTCTGGAAGGATCTAAATGCTATGTCTATCCTGATTCCTCTATTATCCTTTAAGAAATTGTAAAACAGGCACTCCCTGGCCCGCCCCTGAAGGAAGCAGCCCGCCTGTCACTGGGGTCAGAGGGCTGGGTTCAAGGTTAACAAAGGACTGCGGGTCCTCCCTCAGGTCTTCACACTGCCTGACGGTGCTCCCCCTACTGACCAGACAGGGCCTCTGTCTGTCTCACTAGTCACATGGGAAAGACATACATGCAAAGCTGTTACACAAATTAGAAATGATAGTCCTGGGCTGTTCTGTTCAGTGGTTAGAACATCATCCCGTAGACCACAGTTTGAGGAGTCGATTCCTGGTCAAGGCCACGTACCTCGGTTGGGGAGCGTGCAGGAGGCAATCATCCATGTGTCTTTCTCATATCAATGTTCTCCCTCTCTCTCCTCCTTCTCCCCCCTACTTCTCACCCCCCCTTTCACTCTCCCTAAAAGTTAATGAGGAAAAAATACCCTTGGGTTAAGATTAAAACAAAATAAAAACCAGCACAACGTTAGAAATTCTGAATGTAAAGACTCTCCTATGCTCCCCAGAGAGGAGTGGAATTTCAGGAGATGGACACACAATGGCCCTAACCACCAAGATGGCGTAGCTTGTGGTCTTTCACCTCTTGGGATTCACCGCCAGGTCCTCCTCAGTTTCCCCCCTGAGTGCAGAGGCCTGGGGGATCAGTAGCGGCACTGGGAAGGGGCTGTCTGCTTGGGGACAGGGATCGGGATCTGGGCTGGAGGGGCAGGTGGGGCCGGGCTCTGCGGCCCTGGTGCTGGCTGGTCACCTGACTCTCTCCCCCTCTCCCCCCTCAGTGCAGCCCCTCAGCTACCTGAGCCGAACCAGCCCCCTCCCAGGCCCTGGCTGCTCCTCTGGGATCAGGGCTGGAGCCAAAGCTGCCGCAGAGCAGAGCAACATCCCAGGACAGAACAGATCAGTGAACCACCCCTCGCTGCTGTCTCAGGGAGAGGTGAGGTGTGAACTACCCACCGCCAGAGAGATGCCCCAGGAACACCCAGCAAAGGAACAGGGAGGCGGCGCCTGCAAACTCCCCGCCCCCTCCGGTAACCACTGAAGGGTGGTTTCCCCCTCAGATGTTTAATTCATGCCCCCTGACCAGGGCCAAGCGAATGCTCTAAAAAGTATAACAGGGAGTAGTCTTCAAGCACTTTCCCCTGCGAAGAGGGCGCCCCGTGTGCAGAGGAAGACGTTCTAGCTGCCACGGAAGAGCCAAAGGCCATGGAAGGTTGGCCATCAGTGCACATCATAAGCCAGCAGCTGGAGGACAGCAGCGCCCGCACGGACAGAGGTTCACAGGGAGAGGGCTCTGTCCCACCTTTACGCTTTCATAAGCAAACGCCGAGGGAGCCCCCCAAACCCCACAGACACCCAGCATCTCGGACAAACCCCAAGACTCCAGCTCTCCTGTGGTTGGTGATGAGAAGGCGTCCTCTCCTGACCTGTGAAATACTGTGTCAGGCCCAGCCTTCGCTGCTCTGCTTCCCCATCACCCCCAGCACATCCCGCACCGCAATCCAGGACACAGCTTTTATGATCCCCTCAGTTTGAGAAACATTTAAAAAATATATATCTTATTTATTTATTTATTTATTTAAAAATTTTTTTTTTTTTTACAGAGAGCAAGGGCTAGAGTTAGAAAATTAGAAACATGAATCAGCTGCCTCCTGCACACCTCCTATGGGGATGTGCCCATTTCTAAGATATATGGCCCTAACTGGAATCGAACCTGGGACCCTTCAGCCTATAGCTTTACCCACTGAGCCAAACCAGTTTCGCTGAGAAACACTGTTTACAGCAAGTTCAATAATTTACCTCCCTAGAGAGCACTGGGGCCTTTATCATGTAAATGAGAGCAACATCCCTCAGGCTCCCAAGAGCTCCGAGCATGGCTCTCCATAGTGAGTCCTGTGGAGAGCTTGTTCTGTACTTCCTGTTCCCACAGGAAATGCCTCCTCACAGGGTCTGGGCCATGTGGGCGCACCCCAGAAGCACAGGGCGAAACCCTACCACTCTGTCCCTGAAGGAAGGCCTTTGTAAACTCCAATTAAAAACATATATTTATTGATTTCAGAGAGAAAGGGAGAGGGAGAGAGAGAGAAGTATCAATGATGAGAGAGAATCATTGATCGGCTGCCTCCTGCGCACCCCTACTTTGGGATGGAGCCGGAAACCCTGGCATGCCCTGACTGGGAATCACAATGGCCTCCTGGTTCCTAGGTTGAAGTCCCATGACTGAGCCATACCACCCGGGCTAGGCTGTAAATTCTAATTTAATGTCAGAGGCCAGAGCACAAAATGGCCTTTGTGATCCGTGTCCTGGCCATGCTTACAAAACTGCCATTGAGATGTCATTCAGATACTGTCTGGTTCTTCCCACACATGAATTCATGATTCCTTAAAAAAAAAATAAAAAAAAATGAGGTCTGTGTGACTTCTTGTGTTTGACTGTTGTCTTTGATCTCAGGAACCTTTGAAATAAATCGTGTCCTCCACTGCAGGCCCTTTACTCGGGGTGGGCTTTGATATAACGACTACATTCTTATCTCTGTATTGGCTGCTACGGATCTCTTTCCCTATATCTCAAAATCTTAATTTTTTAATCCTATGTATTTTAAATGTAAAGAGGTCATAAAAAAAAATAAAACCAGCTTTAAGTTCCTTGGTGTTCTTGTATAAATATTTGATAAATATAAAATATATATATATTGTTCTTGCTCAAGCTAAAGATAAAAATAGAAACATCATTGCTAATGAGAAAATATTACTCATGCGAAGAGGATGTATGAGGCACTAATCAATGTGTTTTTGGTACAAGTCCACACTGGCCCACGCCCACAGCAAACGCACTCCTCCTCTGGCGGCTGTGCCTGGGGGGGCAGCAGGAGGCTGACCTGGATCTGACAAAATGCCCAGTGACTTTCAGGAAAGCTAACGTGGAAGCAGAGATGGTGCTGGGACAGAATGGGAGGCCATGTCTCTTCTGGTAAGACGCCAGCATGCATGGCAGATCTGGACGTGCCAGGCTGGCTTTAGGGCGGGAGGAATGGATTCGCTGAGAACATGCATACACACATATATATATTTAAATAGATTTGCTGAGTTTTAAAGAGAACCTGCTGGTTCAGGAGCAGGAAAAAGGAAGAAAACCCCAGAGGAAACAGGGAGCGTAGGAAGTTCCTGCAAGGCCATTTAGACCCAGAATTTCCACTGAGAACATACATGTGCCAGGTAGCAAGCTGGGTGGACACGGGCGGGGCTCTGACCAGGACCTCCGACATGCCACTCCGCCCAGGGTGTGGGCACCGTGCAATGCTCCGCTGGGAAGCAGAGAAGAAACAGAGCAGCGGTACTCAACCTTTATCTTCTCGTGGCACAAAAAGGAACTACTAACGTTCTGTGGCACACCAATCTGACCCCCCAAAAACTATAATTCTGATTCATTCACACCGAACTGCAGTTGTTGTGCTGGCTGTTGTCATTTTTTTCTTTGGCAAGCGAAGCAAAAAGAGGTCAGTGCCCCTGACGACAGTTGGGTACTGCATGTTTTAAAAATTCTTGTGGCACACCAGTTGAAAATCACTGAGATAAAATGAAACATCGAACCCCACCAGACCTTCACGCCCATTACCCTGAGTCAGTGCTGGGCAGGCAGCGAGGGAAAAGGGGGGGGGGGCTACTCCCACATGCAAGCACCTCTGCCTTCTTTCATTCTATTTGAAAGCATCACACTCAATGAGTCCCCAGTGAAGTGATTGACCAATGATAGATTTTCACTAAACTAATCATCAAAAAGTAGACGAGGGGCTTGAAAGGTCCCTACCAGGACATGGACTCGGCACTCATGAGCAAATGTAAGTGAACAGCAATCCAGGGAAGCTGGCATCGGCCCTTCTAGCATGCATTCATCATGAGCCACGTGGAGAGAGGACCAGGATGAGTGAGGAGCATGGGGGACCCGGGTAGGGTGGGGTGGGCGGAACGGAGACGTATACACCAGGGGTCTAGAGAACACCACCAGCTCAGGAAATGAGCTGTGGTCAAAAGCTGAGTTGGGAGGAAACTTGGACTGAATAAAAAGGATGCTTGCCTCCCGGGGGAAATATGGGAGCAATAAGAAAGATCCTTGGCCCGAGCTAGAGTTAGAAGAAACCATATGTCCCTGGGCAAGTGACTGCAGCCATATGAAACTCATTTAAAAGGTCTGTAAACGCAAGTGATTAAAATAGAGGATCTCTAATGTTTCCTCCAGACCCAAGAGTCTACGGCCTAGGTAGGAGCAAAGGGGAGCGAAAAGACAGCGATCCCATGAAGAAGTTGAAAGATCAAGCCCCAAAGAGCGACACTTAATGGAAAGAGGGTGAAGCGGAGTTGGGTTGGAAGTGGGTGCTGACACATGCTATACGTGGGGTGATTCCATGAGCTGGTGGCCACCTGCACCGGGGGAATCTGTCCCTGAAGGTGGCTGCTCTGAAACACGGGGACTGACATTGCCGAGACGCAAAGGGCAGCGTGCACGTGCGTGTGAGAGCGTGGTACCATGAAGGCCCGAAGCAGGGGAAACCTTTCTACAGGTTGTAGGCTCAATCCCCAGTAGGGGGCGTGCAGGAGCAGCTGGCCTATGATTCTCTCTCCCTCTCCCTTCTTCTCTGAAATCAATAAAAATATTTATTTTTTTTAAAAATATGTGTGTGAGCCCACAACTCGAGTATGTGCCCTGACTGGGAATTGAACTGGTGACCTTAGATTAAGGAGTCTACACTCAACCACTTTATTTATTGCAAGGTATTTGTTTTTGATATTTACCCTCTATTAATGACAGAATGTATTTTAAATTAGGGTTTGCCCTAATTTAATTTATATAAAATACATTCTGTCATTAATAGAGGGTAAATATCAAAAACAAATACCTTGCAATAAATAAAGTGGGGAAACACAGAGCTAAAGTCATACTCTATGATGAACCACTATGAAACAATACACTTTAAAAAGAATATAAGAATTTTACACAAACAGCTACTGTAGAATCAATAACATCCAAATTTCTGCCCAAACAACATGATCTGTTTCTATTCACGTCTTAGCAAGCAAATACTAAGGCCTAAAGAGTGACCTATTGTCCCCGCACTAGAAAGCGCAGGAGCGTGTGAGCTAATTAACTTCCCAGAGTCTGAAGACGCAGGAAAATGTGGCTGCACATTTCATGGCTGCACTGCTGTCTGTCCAACAGCTGCAGGAGTGGGCAGAATTTTAATCTTTCTGACAGAAGTTTTGTGTTGCGGCATGATACACAGGCAGCGGCGAGACCAACAATCTGTGAGTGTGGGATCCCTGCCTCTTAGGGGAGCAGCCCTGTAGAGCGTGGCCCCGCCTCTAAGGGGACACCCCAGGCCCGCACAGCACCGGGGGATCCCACCCCAGCAGATGCTCTCAGCGGCAGGGTCCTCCGGACCCAAGTGCAAACAGTCACTCCCACAACCGCGTTTCACCCGCGTGACCAAGGGCCTGAATGGCTTTGAAGAGCCCAAGCTGTGTTAAGGATCAGTTGCCGATGACACAATCCATTATCATAATAACGGAAAAAATGTGTCCATCCGATTAAATAATAACCATATCCTGACAAGTTAACAATTAGTTCATTGGGGACTTCAGAGCGTCCATAATAGGTTCTTACCTCATAAACGGCAATTACATAAATACTGAATAAAATTAGGGAAGCGGAGCCAAGCTAAATTCTGGAAGAAAATCGTGTATATTTTCAAAGCCAGTGGAAGCATATGGCACAGAATCAAATAAAAAATTAAATGGGGAGAATATTCATCAAATTTGCATATAAAGAGCAAATGTGAAAGCCATCGGCATTAGAAATAAATAAAAAAAAAGATCTATTTCACCAAAAGGAATAGAGAAATTATGGCAATAAAATAAATCCAAACATCTGTTTACAAAATAAGATGTAATTTAGTTAATTTAGAAATCAATCCAAGAAAAACCATGGTAGTTACATTCATTTTAAAATGACAAAACTGCTCTGTTGGACAAAATGAGAAAAAACTAAACAGAAAACCTGTATGAAATAATAAAGCTGAAAAAGTGAAAAAAAAGTAAGGATATCTTAAAACATTAGTAAAAACAATACTTATGTGCCTACACAACACTGATTTAACATATACATTTATTTTATCACCAATTTAAAAACATATTTTATAAAATCAAAGCTAGGTAAAATATTTCTTTTCCAAAACCAAACAAAATTTCCCAAATATTCAATGAAGAAATATTATCAAGAGGTTACTATGGCCAGGTAACCTGCAAATCCATACGTCTCATCAGATGGTTAAAGGCAATCCATTATTTAATGCACACACTTTTCATGTTTGAAACAAAAGAGAAAGTAAATTAAAAAATATTCACCAATTGATCACTATCTAAATAACTAGGTAATTCAAAATTAGGTAATCGAATCAAGGACAAAGATTGAAGGAAAATACTGGTTGGAATCAATACTATTAACAAGAATACAGAGACATATGTCCTTAGCAGTTAGACTAATGGGGCGTCTGGACATATACTCAGAGGCTCCCAGAATCCTCCTCTAACCACAATCAAGTGAAAGAGAAAACTAAAAAAAGTAAGTTAATTATGAACAATTCTATCTAGACAATACTTTTTGCTAATTATGGATGCATATTTTTTATTGATTTTTTTACAGAGAGGAATGGCCAACATGTTCATATATTCCCGGTGAGATAGGGGTGAACACTTTTGGGAGCTGCTGAATACTATTTTCATAAGCTGAATATATGCAAATTCTATGACCCTAGACCTGTAGGCATCAATCCAAATTTTTTTTTTTTAATTCTCAAAAATCAAAATCCAAATGACTGAAATTAAAAGAAGTTCTACATCTACTAAGGATACTGGATCTGTCATTCAAAGCTCTCCACACAGCGATCTCCAGGCCTCGAAGACGTTACAGGTGAATCTTCCCATTTTGAAAAAGCAATGATCTTACACAAATT
Organism: Vespertilio murinus; assembly: GCA_963924515.1. Classification (NCBI taxonomy): domain Eukaryota; kingdom Metazoa; phylum Chordata; class Mammalia; order Chiroptera; family Vespertilionidae; genus Vespertilio; species Vespertilio murinus. Next base: position 8,713,136 of record OZ004709.1, read on the forward strand.
TTCCCACCATACAGAATATTTACTCAGTGACTTTAAGAGGCCAGCGTTGCTTTTACTAAGCAAAACCTGACAAAATGTTATCAGAAAGGAATATGATAGGCTAAGTACTCCCTCTATCATAAATTTAAAAAATCCTAAGCAAAATAGTAGCAAATTGCCTTTTATATGTATGTGTGTTTTGTTTATTCCAGAAATATACAGCTTCTTTAAAATCTGAAAAGAAATTGGTCATTAACCACTTTAATATAATAAAGGAGAAAACAACCATCTTAATAGATGCAGAAAATATCATTTGCACTTAAAACTCAGAAAACTAGCAAATGTATAAAACATCCTTAATGTGATAAAAAGCCTCTATCTTTAAAAAAATAACAACAACTACATTAAGCTTCCTGTGTATAAATGAAACAATACAATCTTTATCCCTGAGGTTGAAAGCAAGATACAGATGGAAGCTATTACTTCTTCTATTCAAAACTGCACTGAAGATATTATGCAGTGAAATCATGTAATAAAGATATCAGCATTTTAAAAGAATAAACAAGGCTGTAATTGTTACAGACAATATAATTGTATATGCAGAGAATCCAAAAGAAACTATACACTTTATAATGAACAGGTGAGTTGGCACGTTCACTGAGAAAAATCAATATACCAAAAATGTATTTCTATATCATTAACAAAAAATAGAAATAATTTAGAATAGTAGCAAAAATCAGCAGATATGCGGAACAAATCTATTAAAAGATGTATAAGACCTTTCCTAAGGAAATTATCAAACATGGAGAGAAATTAGAAAAGATATAAACAGAAGAACAAACTATATTAGTGGATTATAAGATTCAATGTGGTAAAAGTTTCAATTTTTTCCTAAATTGATCTATATATTAGATGCAGTCACCGAAATGTTTTGACAATAAATATATAAAATGTGCTCAAATGCATTAGTCATCAGAGAAATGCAAATTAAACCCAAAATATAAAAAATTATAAACACTGACAATACCCAGTCCTGGTAAGAATGTGGAGTAGCCTACATGTTCATATATTCCTGGTGAGATAGGGGTAAACACTTTTGGGAGCTGTTGAATACTATTTTTAAAATACTATTTTGAATATATGCAAATTCTATGACCGTAGACCTGTAGGCATCAACCCAAATATTTTCTTAGGAAAACAAAACAAAACAAAAAAATGGAGAAAAAACTGTTTAGAGCAATACTACTCAAAATAGCTCTAAAATAAAATGAACCTAAACATCCACAAAAAGAATCAATAAAGAAATTATGTTATAATTCCTCAATGGACTACAACACAGCAATGAGAATACTACATTAATCACTGCCACATACAACAAGATATATGAATCTCACTCACAATATTAAGTTCAATGAGACAAAATAGGGTATGAAATGTCTTCATTTACATAAACTTCAAAAATGGGTATCACTGGTTAATGGCAGCACAAGTTGGCATATTGGGTTCCTAGGAGTGACTGCTGCTCACGAAGAGTTCCTAATAGGATAGGGTCCCTCTTAAAAAAAAACAAAACCCAAAAACCCTCTATGCTAGTTACAAGGCTGTGCTACATTTTACAAATTCATAAAACTACAGAACTATCAGATGGGCATTTATCTGTTTGCACGTTATACTCCAAAAAACACTTTTTATATAAAAATCAAGAAACATTTATGTTTTCCTCCCATTACTCCCTCCCGGTAAGAAACAGCTGACCTACAGACCAGAGGAAAATGAGTGTGACAGCCAACAAACACCCAGGGTCGGTGAACTCGGACATGGCCAAGGTAAGCTGGCGAGCTTGCTCAATTCGTACAGGCTTCACATTTTCTACAAGTACCTGCCATGTGGCATATGTTTTTAAAAATCTAGAGCGGAGACATGACCTTGCTGCAGAATATGGCTCCTTTTATGTAACGTAAAAGCTTACAGTAATTAATTGGCCACATCATTAAATGTAAATAAAGTTGTCACATGCATTTGCAATAAGGGAAATATGTTCAGTTCAATTTTTTTAAATGCAGCATATGGCCCAGCTGGTTGAGCATCGGACCATGAACCAGCAGGTCATGCTTTGATTCGTAGTCAGGGCACAAGCCCAGGTTGAGGGCTCGATCCCCACTGGGGGCGAGGGGGGTGCAGGAGGCAGCCAATCGATGTTTCTTTCTCATTGATACTTCTTTCTCTCTATCCCTTTCCTTTCCTCTAAAATCAACAAAGAATTTTTTTTCTAAAATGCAGCATATCTTCAGGATTTGGAGATGCATCTGTATAAAGCAGTGGGATGCTATCCCAATATTCTTCCTTCTCCAATGAAACATATTTAGTAGATATTAAAAACACAATAACATTGTTTTATCTTTTGTAATATGAAATATATGCATGTGTATTTTAAGATACCCCCAAAGCAAAAAATATACCTTATTTATTAAGAATCAAATGTATATTAATATTTGGATTATATTAATATAATAAACATACCTAAGCTATTAAAAACCTTATTATATAATATCTGAGTATCAATAAGAACTTATCCAATCTTGTTTAACAGATTCTTTCTAGCTTCCTTCTTTTCTTTCAATGAATCTCTGAACAGATAAAAACATTAGATGAATAATTTAAGTGAAAATACAGAGTACAAAAGTAACTTTCTGGAAACAATCCCAAGAGGAGATGAAAGAAAACAGAGAAATTGAACCACTTGAAACATTTTATCAGTTATCCATCAGTGAATTTTTTCTTTCACGTACCAATTATTTAATGATATGTTTGTGTACAAAACACCAGACTTAACCAGAATTTGGCACTAAAACACCAATTAATAAAAACAAATCTCTAAAGCTTTGATGCAAACTGACTCTAGGCAAGAAAAATAAATGAAACCTATTCTAAGTACCACTACAACTCTGAACCCTCCCGTTTCAATGGCACGCTTCTGATTGAGAACTTCTCACACTATTTCCAAAGGTTGTATATCAGACTCTTCTAGATTGTAAAGTGCTCAAATACATGCTCAACTCATTAAATTTATTCCCAGTGGCTATCAAAGAATTAGGGTATTTAAAAAAAGGCTCAATAGTCATGAGTTGCAAAGTGCAATTTTACTGTCACCATTGAAAATCTAATATAAATTAATTATCCCTTTCTCCAAAGCAAGTATACACTCCTTAAAATTATGAAAAGTAACTATAAGTTAAATGTACAGTCAAAAGAAATATCCTTCATGGAGGAAAACGTATTCAAACAACTGCTAAATGTATTGCTAATGGAAACTGTCAAACTCTATGTATTGTTTTCTCAAATTACCTGTATTCTAATACAACTCTCTACAACCTTCTGTGATACAAAAAATCTTAGCAAAACTGCAGCTCTTCTCTTGAAGTCTGAGTGTAAAATGTAACCTAAGATGATAGGAAGACTATAAAGCAGTTTTCTTGAGGAGTTTTACTCACAGAGATAAGATTTTAATCCAAATTTTATTGAAAAAACTTATCTGATATGAACATATGGCTCATAGCAAAACACCCAGGAATTACTAACATGTCACTTTTGTGAAAAAGATGATTTATTTAATAAATGCTTCAGTAAGCCAGCAGAAAAAAATATATTTTATTTTTACAGACTATTTATCATAAATAAATTGTTTATTGTCATAGATAAAATTTCATTAAAATTTTAAAGGTAGCAGAGCTCCACTTTCAGAATGGTCATGTGAGGAACTCAGTGAAACAGCCATAATAGTGAAAATTATTACATTTTTTAAAAAACAAACACCATTTAAAGTTTTTGGAATACAGCCGATGAGAAAAGAGTTGTTCAAAAACCCCACGAAATCTCTGTAACCACAACAAGAATCTGTGCAACATCAGCCCAAACCCAGTCCCTTCCCGCCCCCACCCCCCACCATTTCCTTTGAGGAAAACGCTTCTCCTGGTGGTTGTGCCCCAAAAGAAGGGTCCCCCCTCCCCCCGCCCCCCAGGAAGGCAGTGTCTCATGGGAGAGGCAGCGCAGTTCTCCTCCCTCCAGCCCCGAAGAGCAGAGGCTGGCCTCCTGCAGGCACAGCCAGAGGCCGGCCCTTCTCTCTGCCCAGCCAGCTCCAGGGCTCCCCAGGGTGCTCGGGCCCGGGGGGGGGGGGGAGGGCAGGCCAAGGGTCCTGGCACCCCGCTGCTCTTCCTCCGGGTCACTCACTCACAGGGTGAGGGCTCCCTCGGGGCAGAGGCAGCAGGAGAAGGCCAGACGGAGGCTGCCACCTGCGCCCTGAGCTCTGCTTCTAAAGTGGGAGTTCTGCTCCAGAGCCAGCTCTGGACCGCGGCTCTGGGTCTGTCTCGGGTGGAAGGGGAGCCCGGAGAACAGAGAGCCTCCATGGCCTCCCCGAGGTAACCACTTTTTGAAACAAGGCGTGGAAAAATTCAAGCCAAAGGGTGCTCTTCAGAGGAGTGGGGTTCTGGCGGTGAGTGATCAAGAGGAGGCTGGGGGCTGGGAGTAGCCAGTGGATCCCAGGCCACCTCCTTCACCAGCGAGAAGGGGAAACTGAGTCCCACCCCGGAGACATTTGTGCCCCGGGGCGTGGTTGAGACATAAAGCCACCCAGCAGCCAGGGATGGAGCCAGAGGGCCCGGCGTGATCCAAATGAGATTGTCAAGTCCTAGCATGCTGTCACTCTAACGGGCCCGTTAATCTTAGGTCACTGGTTAGCAGGGAAACAAAACTCTTAGGAGTAGCTCACAGTGCTCGTGAATGGCAAATGCACTTTGAAAACCTCGTGCAAACTGACTACTGCCCCACTGCCCGGGCAAATGCCAACAAAACTACACCAGATGGCGTATTTAAAAAAGGCTTCAATAAGCCAGGAGGAAAAAAATACTTTATTTTTACAGACTACTTATTATAAATAAATTATTGATTACCATATATAAAATCTCATTAAAATTCTAAAGGTAGCAGAGCACCACTTTCAGAACAGTGATGTGAGGAACTCAGTGAAACAACCATAACAGTGAAAATTTGTCATTACACTAAATAACGATAGATTACAGTGAAAAGTGCTCTCCTTTAAGCAAGAATACTTTACACACTAACTCCACGCCAGGTATCACGATTTAACAGAGAGACGGGGAGAAGGAGCAGAGGGACCTGCAGCAGACGGGGACCCCGGCCACGCCTCTGCCTTCCGAATGCAGCACGGCTGCCTCTGTGTTAGGGATCGAGACGCTTCCTCCAAAACTCCTGGGCCTCATGTACCCTTTTCAGGCTCACATAAGGGACCGGGGATTGTGTTTGCTCCATAGACGCTCTCTGCCCAAGTAAGGTTCGTTTACGCGTGAGGAGTAGGAACGGATTCTTTAACAAAGACCGACTTAACCACATATTAAAGGATCCATTGGTGAGGGTAGGCCTCCCTGTAGCTAACCAGTCAGCCAGCCTTTGGACACAGAACACAGCGGCCCATTAGCCTGTAAAGACAGAAGCATTTTCTGCAGTGCCGCCCTCTGCTTAGAGGCTAAATCCTAAGCAACATTTCCTGGGCAGGAGCCCGGCAGAGACTTGCTCCACTGAGGCTCACCCTGGCTCTGGCCCTGCCCATCCCAAGCTGGTTTTGTGGGGGGCAAACCCACCCTCCTGATTTTCAGTCAGATCCCAACCTTTCCTGGCCCATACTTTCATTTTAGTAATCTCTTAGCTCAATCTGGTCCCCCCCCCCGCCCCGCCTCCCCCATTTTTTCCTGTAGAAATTCCTCACAGGAATTGGCTTCTTCCTCTGGGTTCCAGGACTAATAAAGAAACAGAGTAATGAGAAAAAGCCAGTGTCATTTTCTAGAGAATTTAGAAGCCAGGAAGGGAATTGACTATGCATATTTAAGCACCACCTTAGTCCAAACATTCAGTCATTGCTGCAGCATTCACATCAAGCTTGCAGCTGACTCTTTATTCCTTGACAGCAATCTTTAATAAATGGCACAAAGGGAACCCAAGGATTTTCTCAGGAACCTACATTTGAAGAGCGTGTCATACCTACTAGGAGTTCTGAAGGTGATCTAATAGGGAAGTCCGTTTTCTTCTTTCTTACCCTTGAGCCTGACTTAGGGGTGAGTCACTGCCTGACACCTGGCCCTAAAGGCCGCCGGTGACCTGGCACTAGAACTGTGGGGAGCGGCTACCGCGTTTGGACAGGCTCAAGCCTCAGACTGACTTGCGGCAAACTCACATATAAATCTCAGCGTGGAGGACAAAGCCCTCCCAGCACAATTATAGCCAAAAGGCTATGGTTGTAAGCTTGACCTTATATTCCTGGACGTGGTTCAAGAATGTCCTTTAGTTCAGTGACAGACACTTACATATAATCTGCCCCATGCATGACTCCCTTCCTCCTATTCTTGTCATTTGTCATTTATCTGATAAAATAAGATTAAAGGTCCTTATTCTCCATGCTCACATCAATTGAGTGTTACATTTACATATATTATTAAGTTACTTATATAAGATAACAAAGGTAATTATGCCATATAATAAAAGGCTAATATGCAAATCAACTGAATGGCAGAACAATCGGTTGCTATAACGTGCACTGACCACCAGGGGGCAGACACTTAATGCAGGGCTCACGGCTGGCACAGGAGCCTCTCCCACCTCCACAGCAGCAGCCCTAAGCCATCAGTTGGACATCCCCCCCAAGGGTTCTTGGACTGCGAGAGGGCGCAGCTCGGGCTGAGGGATTCTCTCCCACCCACACCCCCATTCAGAAAGGTTGTGCACCGGGCCTCTAGTGTAAATATGAAATGCCAATATTACATATGGACAATCTGATATGGGAGGGGTGGCAGCTGACCAAACACTCCCTCCTAGAGCCGGATATAAAAGAGAAAGAAGTGGTGCGGTGCACCGTGTGGGGTGCCCCCCAGCTTAAGTGAGCATGCTCTCCTCCGTGAGCAGGGCTGGAATGAGCTCTGTTGCTTATTACATGCAATGACTTGTTCATCTGTAATCCAATCTAGTTGATTCATCATTTGACATTTATTGAAGTAGGTACTGACAAACAGGGTTTGAGGTTCACTATCCAGTTAGTTAAGAAATGAATCCTATTCAAATGAAGTCGCTTCCCTTCATAAGCACAAAGCCCGAATGCCAAGAATGGAGACCTCCAGGCGGGCTCTCAAAGGACATCTGTGGCCCCCAATGACTGACCATCGATCCCAGGAGGCGGCGTGGGCTGGAGGGCACGTGGGCTTCCCCGAGTGCTTTCAGCTACGCTTTCCGACGCAGGGAAAAGCCCGAGTGTCAGCTCCATTAAAATAATTATATCCCAAGCACACACTTACTTTCACCTAAAGGCTTACGATCCTAGTATTTTTTTTTCATATCCTTAACACCTCTGAATTTTTATAATCTGTTAGGCAAATTGACATTTCATTATGTACACTATTTGTAGAATAAAATAACTGTATAATTTTTAAATCAATATATACGGTGCATAGAGCAATTTCTAAGAGGAGGCTGAATTATGGCAATATGCCTGAGCTATTCCCATGGAGGAAAAAGACGGAAAGTCATTTCCCATTTGCATTTATAAAGGCTGCGTGACTTCTTTAAATATGCACACTGATGCCAACAGATATCAATAAATCACACACACACACACACACACACACACACACACACACACACACCCCTGTGTGCTGTGAAATGCCTGACACACACATTCATTTTCCCGGTCCCAAATTCTCTGCAAAGGGGACTGTATAAATGTTCCATTTCAGCTTAATGACATTCAGCGCTCAAATTATGTGCGCGATTGCCAGTGGGTGCAGAAACCTGAAGAGCACAGAGCGAGATAGGATGGTAAAGCTCCTACACAGTGCATGCCCGTCCGTGGCTAATCACCGAACAGACCGCAGCCACACAGATATTAATGCAGAACGAAATTGGGAGATCAGTAAGAATGCACTGAAATGCTGCAATTGCCATTTGGACAAAAAAAAAATAATAATAATAGGCATCATTTACTTAGAAGCGGTTGGGGATGGTCTCGTGCGTATTTGTAGAAACAACCCTGATGGCCCCGATGCCAGCAAATGGAGGCAGAAATGAGCCTCACTTAGAGACGATCCCGATGACAGAAATGACAACAGCCTATTCATCAGTGATGTTCCACTTGAAAGTGTAATAAAAGCCTAAATATGACTCCACTTTACTGGAAATGTATTCCACCAGCTGTCATAGATCTTTAAAAGGTCACCCAATTGTTCTGTGTAGACACAGTGGGTAAAGCACACATCCTTCGTCTGAGCAGCCAGGCTCTGCTCCGTGTAATCCAGGAGGTTCTAGAAATCCCCCAAGCAGATCTTGCAGAGAGCAGCGCACAAAGGAGTGTCTGGCTACCAACCCACCCAAGCACTGGATTTATTAAGCCAGCATTCCTGCATGGGGATGAATGAAGAGCTAGCCACCACTCTCCCTGCCCTGTGTCTTTGGTTTGGATTCTGAACGTAAGGCTGCAGCCAAGGAGAGGACTTCTGGTCCACATGGTGACCGGAGCTGACCATATCTTGAGACTCTAGCATACATGCACTTCTTTCTTCTTTTTTTAATATATATTTTATTGATTTTTCACAGAGAGGAAGGGAGAGGGATAGAGAGCTAGAAACATCGATGAGAGAGAATCATCGACCAGCTGCCTCTTGCACACCCCATCACTGGGGATGTGCCCGCAACCAAGGTACATGCCCTTGACCGGAATCGAACCTAGGACCCTTCAGTCCGCAGGCCGATGCTCTATCCATTGAGCCAAACTGGTTTTGGCTGCACTTCTTCCTTTAAGCACACATCTACCTCTCCCGGAGACCGCCACGCCTTCTACCTGCTCTGCCCTTACTCTCCTTCTTATCCATCATGCATCCCAAATCAACCGTGTCTTCAAGCTTTTCACAAGTCCTCTGAAATCTCTCAGCTCCTTCCCTGTGAGCGTCTGTAACCTTCAACCCCTACAAGACCCAACTTCTGGCAGAGCTATTACCAAGCTGATTGCACAAACAGTTAGAGTTGCTAAAATGAAAAATTCAGCAGTAGACCAACTGTGCCCTCTGCCCTGACCTCAACTGAGGTCTCAATGCTGTTCAGCAACAACTTTTCCCAGGATGAATCACAGGACCATCCACGGAGCTGTTTTCCAAGGCCTTTCACTCCCTGAAACCTCAGTTCTCCAATGTCTGATCACACACTCACCCCTCCCCTGCTGAAGCCCCCTCACTTCTCACCGCACTCCACACAGTTATTTCTTCACACACCTTGCTGCTTCTCTTCTCTCTGACCTCGTGAATTAGCCCTTTTCTTATTTGAACCAGCTTCTTCTCCAATCCTCATTCCTTCCCATCTAGTCTAAAACTTTGGTCGAGAAATCAAATCCTCTCTCTTTAATTTCTGCCAGCAACTGCCTCAACGTTTAGGGCAAAAGCATGCGTCAGCCTACCCTCGCTTTAAAAAGCATCTCTTGCTGTCCTCCATGCACAGCAAACGCTGCCTAAAAATATGTACTCGGTTCCTGCTTCTCCTCCAGACGCAGGCGCCACGTCTTGATTTTATTTCTGAATTGTCTGCATTGGGCTGAACTTGTCCTCCCAAAATCGCATGTTTAAACCATCGCCCGGGACGTGCTTGGAGACAGGGCCTTTAAAGAGGTGATTCAGCGTAAATGAGGTGTCATGGGTGAGGCCGAGTCCAATGTGACTGGTGTCCATGAAAGAGGAAGGGGCTCCCGGGATGGGGTCACACAAGGAAAAAGCCTCGTGAGGACCCGATGACGAGAGAGAGGACTCAGGAGAGGCCAGCTGCCAGTACCTTGATCGGGGACTTGTTCTAGTCTAACATGTGGCTTCCCAGCCTGTACCCATTCATTCATTCATTCATTCGGAAAGCATTTACTGAGCACTTACTACCTGCCAGGCATCGTGAACAGAAGAGACAGAGCCCCTGTCCAGGGGCTTCTGGTCTCAGGAGGAAAGCACAGGGAAGGACATACACAGAAAAATAAGGCAGAAAACAACTGAAGATGGTATGCTCCATGGGAGGGGAGGCGAGGAGAGACCCCGGGAGGAGATGCCATGGAGACTAATTTGGGGGGTGAGAATGAGCTGGCCTTGTCAGAAGATACCGGAAAAGCGTTTCTGGAAGAGCTGATAGCGAGCACGGAGGCTCCGAGAGAATGAGGTCTGAGGGACAGGAAGGCAGATAGAGTGTTGGGAAGCACAGGGGACTTGGTTGGAAAGTTGTCAGGAGGACATTCTGAGAAAAGGGGAGTGTGTGGAAGGCTGCCTGCCCTGTTTATTGGAATTCCGATTTAGGGGAGACTTAGGGGAGTTTCGAAGGTGCCCCCACCCCTCTAATTATTCCTTGACCTTTCCAAAGAAGTCTGTGCATGTGCAGACCCCTGGGTGTTTACTGTGCAGGAGGTCAATTCCAGCATGTCATAATTGCAAGAGTTTCCTTAAAAGGTTGATGGAACTTGGGGACTCAACAAGGGCTGAGTCACATATGTTACGGCCTGTTGGAATTGGCTAAAGGCATTTCCCCAAACCTGAAAAGGAAACATAAATCGATTGCATACTGCCAGACAGTAAGGGCATCTTAATTTCATGTTATTGCTTTCTACTAGCCAAACACCAGAACAGCCAAGGTAGTTTCTCCCAAACCTGGTAATCTGACAATGAATTGTGTATACAAACCCCACCCTTTGATGTGTATATCTATCTCACTTTAGGACAAATTGTGTTAATAAAAAGCAAAGGGTCCTAAGACAAGGAGAACTTAATTCCTTTAGCTAAGTCTTCTCGGACTCCCTATAATGCCTTCCAAAATTATGTTTTGTCTCTGGACTCTAATTTATACACAGCACCTTCTCCAGATTGCTGAACCCTTCTACATGTCGGACCAAAGATTACCGGCATTATACTGGAATCCATATGCTTACTCCATGGATCCCCTTGCCTAGAGGACAATATAAAGACGTGTGTCCTCCCAAGATTACTCACCCTATTGATTGTATCTAAAGATAAAAATTCCAACAAAAGCCTAACAGGGCAGGCAATGGAGGCGGCCTGGCTTCTTCAGCCAGGCAGTCCCTTAGCCCTCTCCCCCACAATGAAACTGTGTCAGAGTAATCTGTCCATCCATAGTTCAGGGGATGCTGGTCAGCCCAGCAATACTGTGGCCAAACCAAGGGCAGGTGGAGCAAGGGGACTCTCCCTCCTCGGCATCACGCTTCATTCCTCCAACAGAGCCCCTTGCCTGAGCAACAACTCTGAGAATGTCATGGTAAAATGTAAATGTTCAGTACATTCCACACTGCTTGCCGACCTTCGAGGCCTTTCCTAAAGGCTTGCTCCAGACCTTCCTAGCCTCAACTTACCCTACATCCTAGCCATCTCAACTTTGTGTTGATGGACAACATATGCTGCTCTGCTAGTGGCCCAGGGCAGGAAGCATCATGAGGGGAAAGAGCATGACCCGGAGCCAGACAAACCTGTGTTCAGATTCTGGCTCCCACATTATTTGGGAGAAGCTGGTTAGCCCTAGTGTCTCCCTGACCCTCTGTTTCCACATAGAGAAAGTTGGGTTAATATACTGACCCTTTGGAGAGGCACAGTAAGGGTCAGTGCTAATCTATGAAGAAGTAATTGCAAGTAATCAATGTTGTCATTGGCACATACTGTTCCCTATGCTAAGAGAGCTGCTACACTTCTTAACCTGGTCAACTTCCTTTCTCTTCTGAGACCCCAGTTCATATGATGACTTTTCTCTGAAGCCACCCACAGACAATATCATCATCTCCTCTTTGTTGCATAAAACTGCATATACTGCTGAAACCAGTTTGGCTCAGTGGTAGAGCATCGGTCTGCGGACTGATAGGTCCTAGTTTCGATTCCGGTAAGGGGCATGTACATTGGTTGCGGGCACGTCCCTGGTGGGGGGTGTGCAGGAGGCGGCTGGTCGATATTTCTCTCTAGTCGATGTTTCTAGCTCTCTATCTCTCTCCCTTCCTCTCTGTAAAATATCAATAAAATATATTTTAAAAAAATAAAAAAATAAAAAAAATAAAAAATAATAAAAATCTCTACTTCTCACAGTGAGTTTTTTGATTGATAGGAATACAATGTCCTTAAACAAAACCAGTCTGTAGAGTTGAAAGTTGTGTATTTCATCACGTTAGATGATAATAATCTGGCCACTCAGTGTATATAGATATTCTATCCAGATGTTCTAGCTCTGTCTTAGAAAAAAAATCCACGTATTTCATTGCTCTGTCCTAGATCTGGGAGCAGCAATACCCCTAACAGTGAAGAGCACACGTTTTGGGAAATCTTGATTTTTAAATACCATCCTATACTAAAGGGAACATGGCCCCTCAGACAAGCTGTACAATCCAGGGCTGGGGCACATAAAATGAACTGTCTGACCAGCTTCAAGGTGATAGAGTGCTTAAAGAACCATGTCAGAAGACACAGGAGCCCCTTGAACAGGCTCCCACTGACCAAATGCGGGACAGTCAAGAAAATAACCTAGTGAGATAACAGTGAAATCGTACAGGCATAAATAAATGGACACATGGAGAGTCTAAAGAAGAGCAGTATATCTACACAGTTGAAAAGAACTTTCTCATAAAATATGATTTAATTAGCACAGGGAAGCTGTAAATTTACACTGCAGGAGCATGGCAGATACAGTTTAATCAGATGATCAAGTGAACATCATCAGTATTGAGGCAAATCAAAATTGTGTGCCACGTAATAGCTACAAGAGAAGAACACAGCATCATTTATCATGCTCCTCCCCAAAATACTTCATGTGAAGCTAATCACAGGGAAACATCACACACACTTCCAAAGTGTCAAAATCATGCAAGTCTAGGGATGACTGAAGAAGTGTTCCAGAATGAAGGCGATAAGGAGACATGACAACTGAACGCAATGACAGATTCTGAACTGGATCTTGTTGCTCAAAAGTGACATTAGGGGACAACTGACTGAACTTAAACAGAGTCGAAGAATCCCATGGTAACAACGATCACTGTTAAATTTCTGATCGTGATTGCTCAGATTGTGCATATGTAAGAGAATATCCTTGTTTGTGGAAAATACCACCTTTGTCATAATATATTGGGAGGGGGGACAGGATGGGTCAACAGGCTGGACATTTATTCTCTATGTATCTTTAAGTTTTCTAAAAGTTTATGATTATTTCAAAAATTATAAAAATAACAACAACAAAACCTAGGAGGCACAGGTCCTCCTGGTGCAGTAGTCCATGCATGAGCTAGCCTCCCAGAGAACAAGCAGAGAGCAGAAGCTGAAGAATGGATCTAGAGGAACAAAGGAAAAGCATCATCTTATCCCTCAATGACTTCCTAAGGTCCATATGCCACTGTGGCCTGTATGTGACCTCCACACTGATGATTTCTCGTGGATTTGTATCTCGTGGCTCCTTCCCACACTCTTTCTTACATTCTCTCACAAATACATTTATTCTTCAGGGATAACTATGTCTCTCCGCTTCCTCAAATCCCACAGCTGACACTGGTATCTACACAGATTTTATCACTAACTGAATTTTATTCAGTCCCCAAACCTGAATATATAACCATGCCTGGACATTTCATATCGTAGAATCATTTCAACCCAACATGTTAAAACTCAACTCAACTCAGCACCTATTCCCGTCCCTACAGCAGGCAATGTTAACTGACTAGCAAGCTTCACCCCATCCCACCCCCATTACATTTCCTTCTAATAGAACCTCCTAAAAGCCATATTTCTGAAGTACAGCTGACCTCTTCCACAGTGCACCATTTTACCTCTAAGGTTCAAGAGCGGGCCTGGTTGTTCTAAATCGCTATGCATGGTCTATTGCCTTGGCTACCAGCATCGTTGTTTTAGAAGTGACCATGTGACCTAAGTAGTACCTTCTGTGTGAATCCCAAGTGTTCTTTGAAATACTGAAATAGAAGTATTCTCTTCATGAATAGGAACTAAGAGGCAAGTACCCTTTTTGATCGTTTGATTCAAGTTTTAGAATAGTGCCAACAACAAGAGAGACAATTTTAAAATTAACTCACTAATAATAATTAAATGGGTCCTTAATAAATACTGGAAGCAGGGCCAGCAACCAGAAGCCCCCTCAAACCTCTCTCTTCTGATTACCTGAGCCAATAAGTCCCCCGCCCCTTTATATTTCAGTCGGTTGGAGTTCGATTTTCTCTTCCTCGTAGCACAATGTGTGGAGAGTAAAATTAAATGTGGCCATGTTATAAAACAACTGGGAGGAAATAAAAAATTCAAACTAAGATAAAAATACCTTCTTAAAAAGAAAGGAAAGCACAAATATAGGAAAACAAAATACCAGACAGGCTGGCTTAAAGACAGCGGGCACTGACAGGAGAAAGGGGAAGGCTAGCTTGTATTTTGAAGATGCCATAAAGTGACGAACCCGGCTTCACGTGGCCCAGAGGTGGCCAGGGAGGACTAGGATCAGGCAGAGACCTGGGCACATCTGAGGGAGGAAACAAGAAAGCTACTAGGAATCTCAAATTTTGTAAAAAATATGAGAAGGCAGCTTCCATACACATGAAATTCTCAGGTATTTCGCCTAATTAGAGTGCCTCCTACTGGTTCAAATAAATCTATGTAATCAGATTCCCATTCCATGCCTTTTCTATGGGTTGGATTCTGTCCCAGAAAGTAGTGGTGCCCATTCCTGTTTGGATATTTATAAGCTACACTGAAACATCAGCAGTTTGGTAGCAGGGGAGAGGGTTGTGCTCATCTTGAGACAGAGACAGAACAGCTCTAAATTCCTTGGTACCAAATGCTGATAGGATCGCAGAGCCATTCTTCCTCCAGTCACCCAAGATAAAAATCTTCCCTGCCTTCTAGACCCTTCACAGCCCCAACCCCCAAGCAATCTCTCATTTCTTCCTACTCCTCAGGGTTGAAAATATGCCTGGAATTCAGTTCTTTCTTTTCACTTTCAAGGCCAAAAGCCCAAGGTCAGACCCTTATCTATGCTTTCAAACTACTACAATGGTCTCTTAACCAGTAGCCCTGGGTCTTAACTTTCTGCCTGTCCCATCCATCATTCACAGGACTCTTAAGCGAAAATAAAGACTATATTTTACTCATCCTTTAGGATCTTCCCCTCCTTTCTGTCCAGGCACTAAAATATTTGTAGAAATTACCCCATGCATGCCATTTCTCCTTTGAAAAATCTCTGATGGTGCCCATTCCTTTCAGAAAGAGTTCAAAGAGCAAAGTCTGCAACCAGGTCATCAAGATGGCCAACTACATGACCCTTCAGCACAGCATCCTGCCTCTTTGCCCGCATCCGGGCACAATGAGCTGCCGAGTCTCCTGGTACTCACAGCAGCGGGTCTTTGTAGGTGGCATGCTCTTCCTCTGTAAGAGTCACTGTCCCTTGATTCTGCTTATGAAACACCGATGGGTACTTCAAGGTCCCATTATCCTTTCCACCATGCAATCGTCTCCAGTACCACTTTCAGACTGAAGTTCTTTATCCTCTGGACACTCAGAGGATGCTCTTTATTCTTCCATTTTGGCATTCGTATTACTTTCCCCAGTCTTATGCTAAATTTGGTGTCCATCCACCCAGTTTTTAAGACCTAATTCCTAGTAATGAACAAAGTGTATATTGTATAGCATTTTAACACGAGGTTGTCTTTCTTCTCTGTTATTCCTTTAGATTCTAATCTACACTATCTTCTAGACTTGGGTTAAGTCCAAGATTATTATTAGCGAGACTTAATCTCACTAATTAAGTGAGATTAAATGTGGCCTTGGGCAAACTACGGCCCAAGGGTCGATCCGGCTGGTTCGGCTATTCTATGGCCCGAGGATGTGAAAGAGCCAAGGGTTCTCTTGCTCTCCCCTCCGCTCCTTCACCAGCAGCCCAAGAGGAGAGTGCCAGCATGGTCAGGTTGCTTTTGTTCCGGCACTCCAGTCCATTTTAAGAACCCATTGTGGCCCTCGAGTCAAAAAGTTTGCCCACCCCTGCTCTAGAACCATGGTTGGCAAACTGTGGCTAACGAGCCACATACGGCTCTTTGGCCCCTTGAGTGTGGCTCTTCCAGAAAATACCAAAGCCTGGGGGAGTATATTTTGAAGAAATGGCATTAGAAGAAATCTAAGTTTAAAAATTGGGCTCTCTAAAGAAATTTCAATCATTGTACTGTTGATATTTGGCTCTGTTAACTAATGAGTTTGCCCACCACTGCTCTTTAAGATTCATTCTTATTTCCTCTGTATTTCACAAAGTATATGAAGCACATACTGCATGCTCAGTAAGTATTTCTTGAGTAAGTAATTTCCTGATGAAGTAACTGCTATTTGTGGACAGGTATTGGTGCCTTGCTCATCTATATTTCTCACAATGACTAGAAAACGCTGAGTAGCAGATACTGTGTAGGCTGGCCTCCTGGCTTACTGAGCTGTTTGGCTAAACCGATGACAACTTGTCATTTCTCTACTCTAAAAAGATGTCCTGACTATCCTTTATATGCCAAATCTTATTCTAGGAGCTGGAGACAGAATTGCCAACAAGATAAATGACACAGATGTTGAAATGGAGAAAATAGTGTGTAACTAAAAAATCAGTCCTCACCACCATACAAAAGTAATATTTTTTTCTTAATTCCTGCACTCAATTCTCAATCACACAAGCTTGAAATCTAAGAGTCATCAGTAGCTTCTCCCTATATCTGACTGCAACTGCTACTTGACAAAATGTAAAATTGCTACCACTGGATGATGATGAAGATAATGATGACATTATCCTCCTCCTCAATTTCAATGTTATTTTCCAAATTCAGGCCCTCATTTTTACTTTTTGAAACAACTAAAATTGCTTTCTAACCACTTTTCCCACCCTCATGCTTCCCATCTGTAGTACTCCTTTTCATCACTGCCACAGCAAGCTTCTTAAAAGGCAACAAAATTGTACATTTTAGCTCTGCTCAAAAGCCCGCAAGGCTTTGCACTGCAAACACAGGGAGAACACTTGCCAAGGCCTTTTAGCCTTTATATGCAAGAATCTCCCGAAATCAACTTCTGCTTTGTCTCCCCAGACTCGTTTGTACAGTTCTACCTAAAATCCAGACTCCCACAAAATTAGCTCTTGATTTTGTATCTGAACCTTTCACCTTCCATCATTTATTTTCAAATTCTGCCTACATTTCTTGGCCCAATCTTAAATTTGTCTCTGATTCTTCCCTTCTGCATATGAAAGCTCAATATACTTTCTGCCTTCCCCTAAAACTTATCTGTTTCTCTATCACGTTTTGATTATTTAGAAATATAGCTGATGCATCCAACTCAAGTGTATGTAATCATTGATTTCATAAATATTAAACAATTTTTATAGAATGAAGGCAAACTTCCAAACACCAATCGTCCGAAAATGAAAGTAATATTTTTCCAGATATGAACAACAATCTGGACCAAAAAGAGATGTATAAGAAACCTACGTGGCTAAACAAATTTTAAGTATGTATGAAAGGAGATAAGTTAGCAGAAACAGAATCAAATAAAAAGGTAAAGAAAAATTATTCATAGTAATGTGAAAACACAGAATCAATCTTGCCCATTTCAATCTATGCATGTACCTATCATTCTGAGATGCGAATTCATTTTGAGATACAAATTCATAAATATGCACACACTACGTCCATCAACTGGAAACAATACACCGTGTCAAAATTTATTGAAATAAGAGCCACAGGGAAATGTTTCCTATTTACCATTTAATAATTTTTGTGATCTTTAATAAAAGTTTATGTGATGGATTTGTTTGCCTTTTCTAAGGAAACAGCGTTAGAAGATGACGGATGCCTGCTATTGTGGGCCTATCTTTGTATTGCCTTATTTCAGAGGCCTTTCAAAAATACTAAAATACACTTAAAGCATTTCCAGTTGTACTAAAAGAAAGATAAAAGGTGATTATTTATAGGCAATCGTATTCATGATGATAGACTCTCAGAAGGCAACGGCAAACATAAATTTTAAATGCTTTTTGGACAGGGTTGAGAATAAAAACATTTACATAATTTGTTAGGAGCCCTGGCTTTTTATTGCTGCACTTCACTATTCCCGCCGGGCAAGGAAGCAGCTACTTCAAAGATGTATTTGATGATGGAATGTTTGATTTCTTTGTTTCCCCTTCCCATGGCGGGTAGCTCTACTGTTCTCACTCTGTTGCAATGTGCTGTATCTTACAATTGGAATTGGCTCACTCCTGATAATAAAAAAATGGCTTTGTTTTGGCAGATGAAACAAATACACCAGTGCTAGCAATCGCATGTAAATTACATAAATATACTGTAATATCACAAAACAGTCCGTCCACTTCTCAGTCCCCTTTGAGAACAGACTTGCCACTTTAAAAACACAACCAGTGACTAATATCAAATGTCTGAGCTTCCACTTACCTGCCTATCCACTTCTGGGAGCAAAAGCAGGAGGTATTGTTGAAAATGCTGAGGTAAGGAAGCAAACGTATGTTTATTGATTAATGCCCTCAAGTTAGTGTTGACAAGAATAGATCCTGGGGTTTCTATGTCAATGTCCTCAGCTTTGGTCCATTTCAAGTGTCCTGTGATAAAGAGCAAGAGGCATGAATTTACTACGGACTGGAAACACCATGCACGTGTACACACAAATATATGTATATATTGAGCATATATACATACACATATAGGTTCATGAATATATTTAATTCTACCCTTTTAAGAATGGTATTTCAGGAGGAAATACCCAAATCTTTTTTGTGTTCCTATTTGCCTAAGTTGTCTTTAGTTTTCATCACGCATACTTCACTCAATGTGTCCATATTTTTGTTTCAAAGGAGCCCAGTTCTAGACAAAGAAGTACTTTATGGTCTTCCAATTCACCAGAATTAAAAAAAAAATGGGGAGGGTAAGTGGTAGCAAGTACAATATTTGTAGATTCTATAATTCACAAACAATAATAATGCTGGGAATTTAATAGACACACTGGTGGCACTGGTAGCTCTGTGATCCCCATGTGTCAGGTAGAGCACCAAGCACTGCATTATTTCAGAAGACTCTTATTCAGGGTAGTTTGAAAGCAATAATGTAAAAAGCAACCTTTATAAATATACTAGCTGCATGGTCTGCAACATCAGTATGCTCTGAAGGACAGTTCTACAACACAAGGCACACTGGCCTCCAGCGGGAGGCCATACTTAGGAGTTCACAAGTGGAAATACTGACCCAAGAAAGTAACCTACCACAAGGGATGGTCAGCTGATGCATCAAACACAAAAATTTCCACTCTTAGCTACTTGAGTTAAGAGAACCATTTGAATGTGATATTAATAGAGTGTATTTTCAATCATTTGTTGATAAATTACAGCTTATGAGCTATATCCAATCCAACTGTTTAGATTCCCTAGGTCTACCTCTATAATACAATTAAGAGTTGAATAGTTGTGACAGAAATCACAGGACCTGCAAAGCCTACTGCACTGTCTCTCTGTCCTATGATAGAAAAATTGCTGGCCTTTGTCTTAAATAATTAGAGACAAAAGAAGTAATAAAAACCATTATGTAAAATAGGACACTATGATAAAATAAATAGACACATTTGAAATATGACCATATAAATGTCTAACAAAATTAGTTCTTTAAAAATATTTTAAACTATTCAATGAACACAGTAGAAGACAGAATCTATATCTATATATATATAAAAGCCTGTGTCTATCCAACTGGTAGCTATGATGCTCACTGACCACCAGGGGGCAGACGCTCAACATAGGAGCTGCCATGATGTGCACTGGCCATTTAAAAATAAACATCACCGTGGAGCTGGCACCTACAAAGCAACACTTGGCTTGTCCCAAGTGGGACATAGGCCCCAACACCACCCCAGAATGTAACCCCACTAATGCTGCCAAGAACCCATGGGGCAAAATGCAGCCAACAGCCCAGCCCAGCCCAGAAATGGTTGCTGTGGGCGCCGGTTAATGACATCATGTAGCAACACCCAGCTTCCTAGTGACTAGCCTCCTTGCAGTTTCTTCAGTGCAAGAACACAACTTGCTTTGTTGCCAGGTGCTAATATTTTACACTTTAACCAAATGTCTGTGAAGTGTTTTCACGTGCCTCATCTCATTTGCTCCTCACAGAAGTCCTGGAGGAGGTAGAGAGGAGATTCGGTAGAATCCTAGTTTCTTTTCATAAGCCAGAAAACAGAGATTTAGAAAGTTCAGAGACTTGACCCGACTGAAAAGAAGACCTTGAAAATGACTTCAGGTTTTCTCATTGCACAGAACATAATAAAACACTGGTGTAGTTAAATATTTCACCCTTTATTCTCCCTGCGTGATCTATAATAATAATCTGCTTCATGTTGATATTTACTGCTGTGTTGCTTACAATTACCTGAAAGAGAAGTTGGGGTGCTTCACTGGGCTGGAAAAAGTTTAGCTACATCAGAAAGCAAGTCTAATTAAGCAAGTTTATCTGTATACATAAAGCTCTCTTGGCACCAATCGCAGGCATGTGTCAATCTGTCATGGTTGATCATGAATTTGGTTGACACTTCTAATATAAAGAAAGGGTGAACAGCAATATTAAAATATTTCTTCTAATTAATTTCCTTTCAATGTGTAGGAATCAATGCACCGGGAATCTAGTTATTAAATAAAATAAAGAATTGGTGAAAATATCTAGATTACAGCATATAAGATGATGAGAAAAGAAAACATGATAGAGAATGAAATATTGGGAATGGAATAAGCAGTCTGAGTGAATATCTCTAGGAGTGTCTGAGTGAAAACACACAGCAGCTGTCAGAGAAGCAATGGTTGAAGAGCTAATGGCTGAAATCTTTAGAATTGAAAAAAAAAAATGACAAGTCCTCAGATAAAGTAAGACTCTAACTCTGAAGGACAAATATCCATGTGATATGGTGAAATCACAAAACATATAAAAAGAATGTCTTACACATTTTTGAACAAAAATAGATTACCTCCAAAGGGATGACAATAAGAGAGAAAGCTTATCCTCAACAGATAACAGATGGCAGTGACGAATCTTCAAAGGGCCAAGAGAAAATAAGTGTCAATCTAGAATTTCATTGAAAACAGTCTCTCCAAATGGCAATGACACAAGAACATTTTCAGGATCCAAAATGGAAACTAACCCTTAGAGAATTTTGCTAAAATAACTAAGTAAATGTTCTTAACAAATAAAGGAATTAAATCGAAGAAAGAATGAGCAAGTAGCAAAAGCCACGTGTCAACTAAAAGACTAACACAGTGGTCAGCGAACACATTGGTCAACAGAGCCAAATATCAACAGTGCAGCCATTGAAATTTCTTTTGAGAGCCCAATTTTTTTAAACTTAAACTTCTTCTAATGACACTTCTTCAAAATAGGCTCGCCCAGGCCATGGTATTTTGTGGAAGAGCCACACTCAAGGGGCCAAAGAGCTGCAGGTGGCTCGTTAGCCGCAGTTTGCTGACCACGGACAGGACTAATGGAAACTAATCCAAATACACGAAATGGTGAAAAATAATACTAATAACTAATGACAGTAGAAATAAAACAAGTAGAAATAAAATAGTGGAGAATCATCGCAAGGAGATGGGAAGGTATGATTAAACTGAGTACCTGGCATGGTTTGGGAACAGGAGAGATACAGGCCAGTGCTGTACTTTGTTAAAAGTCTATAGGTAGCCACTGGGGGCAGGGGGAAGACTCATAACTTCAAAATAAATGCATGGGAGGAAAACTCAATCAATCAAATGGAAGGTATAAAAGGAGGAGAACTTTTTTAAAAATTAAGCCCAACCCAATCAAAACATAAGTGAATGTCTGTCTTAGATTTAAAAATACAATCCGGTTATATAATGCTTCCAAGAGACATATTTAAACTAAAAATCACATGGAATGGATAAAAATGAGGAGATAAGCTAAGAAATACTAGGCAGAGATTGGAAACAACAACAACAAAAAGCAATGCTACCATATTAACATCAGACAAGACAGTCAAAGGTAAAACAAACACCTTCTTGGGCATAAAAAAAAGATAATTTCTTAAGTGTAAAAGAAATAATTCACCGGTAAATATATTGCCCTTAAGCCTGCATCTATTTAAATAGGATAGCATTCCAAACCTAAAATTGAGAGAATTGAAAAGAGAAATTGGAATGACACAATGCTAGCGGGAAGTCTTTAGATATTTGATCAGAAGTTGCAAGATCAGACAAAAAACTTGTCTTAAGAATACAAAGGACATCAGCAACTCAGTAATCCATCTTCTACTGATGAATTTAACCTATGGCACTGCACTGAGCCCTTCAGAGAAAGCAATGTTTTTTGGCAGCACTCAAGGGACAGTAAGAAAACAAACACAAATAAAACAAAAAACAAAAACTGACCAGTGAGTCTCAACAAATGTTGGCGAATAATATAAAACCTCATCTTTCTTTTCACAAAGAAATATAAGTAGGTATCAGTAACAAGAACATAGCAACTGTTCAGCCCTCACATACTCATTATATGTTTGCACATTCAAAAGCACAATTCTAAATATTTAATAAGTTGAAGGATAAAAACTGCAACAAAATTGACAAAATATTTTGATTCTGAATGATAATGTTAAAATTTGTACATTGAAGCTCAATTGGTTTTAAAGGCTAAGCGTATATATCAGAGAGGGGGAAAATATTGAAAATTCACATGTTAAAGGTACAAATCAAGAAGTTAATGCATGAACCCAAGAATAAAAACTTGAGAGAAAGAACAATACGAAAAACTTAAAAATTAAGGGGAGCATTCATGAAATAAAAAAGGACAACATAATTTTTCTCTTATTAGACTAATAAAATAGGCATACTTCTAGAAAGAGATAGCATCAATGGACATGGCTAGGAATGACAGGTAGGCAATAGTTTGAGATATAATGCTATAGGTTTAGAAGGCAAAAGTAATTATATAGAGTTAAAAAGCACAAGTAGTACTCCAACTTTAGCCAATATCTTTGAAGACCAACAGTTATATGCTTATAAACTTTCAAATTTAACTTAAAGATAGAAATCCTGAATACATTTATAAAATCTTTTAAAAATTGGATAAATAGGCAACCCCTAAGTCCACATGCGCACAAATCAGTTATCAGAAACAGCTCTAAAGATGAATTTGACCAGGACACTAAGAAACGTTCCCATGACTTCATATTATACATACCCCAGTAACTAGGTAACGCAAGAAAGCGCTTTAATTCACTTATTGAAGTTCGCATAACCTTTATTCCAAAGTAAGGATAAAGGCAGAATGAGAGAAAACTTCTCGACCAACTCACTTAGAGACACAAAAAAGTACAAAAGTTGTATCTATCTTTTTAAAATCTAAAGCAAATCTCACAAATGCCTAATATTTGTTGGGTCACGGTGTGGATGTACACACGGCTGCTTCATTAGCTTCGGTATTTTTCTATACATTCGAAGTACTTGACAATTAAAACAAAAAGGCAAGAGGGAGAGAACAGGGAAGAAGCTTCAGGTTACGAGCCTTGTGAGAAGCATGGATTATGCCGCTGCTTACCGTTTAGTTGGGTTCGAAATCATTAAGAACATCACAGGAGCAAAAAGATCCAGAGAGCTACATGGTCCTTTTACGGCAACACCAAAAGACCTGGTTCAAAGATGTCCATTTAAGCAAAAGCATGTTTCATCATTTTGGAACAAAAACAGAACAGATGAAAGGCTTGCTAAATTTGCTGCTACACAGAAGGTTTAATTCCTTTTTACTTCTCCTCACAAGCTTACTCCCAACTGGCTTGAGGACAATCCAATTATATCTGATTGCCCTAGCTTCTTAAAGCTGGTACCTCGTCTCCTACAGGATCCAGAGGAAGGAAAGGTGCAGTCATTTTAGCGTCTAATTACTGACACCAGAGAGTGGTTAAGTATTTGAGGGCCTTAGAAGGAGGAAGAGAAGCCACGGTGAGAGTCCCTGCTATAGAAGCATCAGGTTGATTCCAAGATAAAAACTATGGGCCTGTGTTCCAATGGGGCCAGGGCAAGTCTCTGTTATGTTGACCAAAGGGACTTGAAAGAGCACCAATCTGAGGCGTCAGTGCTCTCCTGGACCAGGGCATAGAACGCTAGAGGACCCCACACAGGATTTACACACAAACCACAAACCCTGGGACACACTGGGGCAGGAGCACACGCCGGGGCAGACCAGAGCGACTGGGACAAGAGCAAAATAAAGAAAGAGTTCAGAACGAAAAGAGCGCTTCATTGCCTCAAAGGAACCGAGACGAGGGTTTTATAAGAGCTCAGAGGAGACACACAGGCTCTGGAGGAGCGAAGTCTAAGGGGGTACACGTGTATCTGAGGTCAAAATCGCACCTTCTATGATGAGAATCTGTGTAGCCTTCACACACGAAAAACCGCGTTAAGCAGTCTACCAGGGAGCGCTGAATCCATTGAAATATAGCACCGGGTCATGAACTATGGGAATGCTGACTGCCAAACAGAATATAAATGTTAACAAGGATGTATAAAAAATAATAAAGCTAACCAGGACATGAAGGCAGGAGGGGCCACACGTGTAATTATTTGCCTGTCCTTTACAATATACTGTCCAACGTTGTTAAGTGAGTGCTTAAAAAAGACAATCACTACTCTCAGTTTTTCATCTATTTAATACCTTTGGAGAGGACTTTTAGCTATAAATAGATCTCGTGGCAATGTTTAGCAATGCTCTTCTTAAATTTTACTTCTGCTCTTCTTTAGTAGGCAGCCTGGGCTCACTTAAATTTTATACTTTTAATTTAAACGGCATCATACAGTGTCTCAATGATGACCTCTGGCTAGACTTACACATGAAGAGATGTCAAATCTGTTTATAAAACACTTGGAGAGATTACTTTGGATGATAGATTGAGGCTTATTTTTCAATTCTTATTTTTCTGCATTGATTTATTCTTAAAGTATATAACATTTTATGAAACCGGTAATGTTATCATTCTTCACTACAAAGAAGATTAAACCAAATAAAATACGTTGGAATGAAGCCCAGAAGTCGGGCTCAGCAAGCACATTTATTCCAAACCCCTCGGGGACATCCATTACAATCTTAGACGGGTTTGGCAGGCACTCTGTAAACTCCTTCTGAGTGGGTAGGAAGAGCTATCATTAAAAAAACTGGTTTAGGTAAATGACCCCTAATTTTAGTTAAGGGAAAATGTGAGAAAGTAATTTGTAAGAGCGTGGTAAGAGAGAGAAGAGCATTAAACAATTTTTTTGAATGCGTACAATCCACCCTGTGAGTGTTCTGGAGACCGCCAGATGATAATGTACCAGGGTTATCTCTGAAGACTCCACAGGGGAGCTCTCAAATGAGTTTCATCCTTTGCTAAGATAAGCAGGCAGGATATTAAACCAACTGATTAGGCAAGAAGCACGTGTACTTTAAAGCCCATTTTCAGCGGCTCACTGGGTGCGGTTTCGACTGCCTGATGATGTGGTAGTCTCCTACGTACGGTTATAATAGCCTGCAAGACGTAGGATACAAAAGAGCTCTTGGAGATACTGTTAGCATTTGTTGTACGCATAACAGAATAACGTTTCCTACCACACACGATTAAGAAGTGGGAGAGGGCTAAACAAAGGTTTTATTATTTGCTGTCACATCATCAGAAAAATATTCTATGGATCTGTGTGTGTTTGTTTTTTCAACTGCGCTCAATTGACCCGTGTCTCCTGTCGACTCCATCAGAGAGCTACTCAGAGAAATGTCCTCTTGCTTTCCATAAATAATCCTGGTGAAGAACAAAACTAACAGAACAAAGATAAAACAAAACACCAATGTCATCAGTAGTGGGTCCCTAGGCTGGGATGGATTTCTCACAGATTTCAAGAGCAGACCTGCGGGGTGTCGGCACTCGCTGCATCTGTTTTCATGGTGAGCTCCCTCCCTCTCCAGGGGGCTGGCCTCGGCAGGGGCCCGGGGAGGCCTGGGGGGCACCCCCCACTGCAGGGTCCTCAGGGAAGCACACTGCGTGCTGGGCTCCACTCCTGAGGCTCCGAGACTCAGGTAAAATCTCCACCTTGAAAACCGGGACTATCCTACAACTTGCAAATTAACATGGCCAGAGACCCAAAGCAAGTGCATGAGGGACAATGAAAAGTATTTCATATCCTGTTCGGGGAATCTCGCAACGAGGATGAAAATTTAGGTTAATAACCTACAGTCTGCTGTTTACTGAGTTGTTTCAGAATCACCTGAAGTTAGAAAAGACTTGTCGCATTTGTTTTCATTTAGAACTAGAGGCCTGATGCATGAAATTCATGCAAGGGGCTCGGCCCTCGCAGCCATGATGGCTGTCCAGGCCATCACAGGTCGTCTAGAAGGATATCCTCCAAAAGGGCTTTCGGACGGTTGTTCAGCTGTCTGGTCTAATTAGCATATTATGCTTTTATTATTCTAGATGGCTTCAGTAGGTTAGGGGCGTGGTGGGCAAACTGTGGCTCGTGAGCCACATGTGGATCTTTGGCCCCTTGAGTGTGGCTCGTCCACAAAATACTACGGGGCCTGGGCGAGTCTGCTTTGAAGAAGTGGCGTTAGAAGAAGTTTAGTTTAAAAAATTTAAGTCAAAAGAAATTTCAATCATCGTACTGTTGATATTTGGCTTTGTGGACTAACGAGTTTGCCGACCACTGCTCTAGAGTATGGGGCTTCATAAGTACTATTGACTTCATTAGCACAAAATAAGTCATTCCCCTAAGCTGCTTGCTAGGTTAGAGAGTCAGTCACACTTCCTTCCGGTAATTATCTTCAGTTTATCTTAACAAATGTTTACCTTAATTGGCTTAATTGAAATCCCACCTTTTACCTCATCTCTTTCATTTTACAGGATCAGTCAAGAAATCTTAGAGTTGCTCATTCTCCTTCTATGTTAGAGGAACTGGTGTGCCTGCATTTTTTGTTTGTTTAATCCCCACCAGAGGATAAGCGTGGAAGGAGAGGGTGGGAGGAGAGAGAGTGGGGCATTAGAAGAAGAGAAAGGGAGAGAGGGAGGGTGGGAGAGAGAGAGAGAGAGAGAGAGGAAAACAGTGAGAGATACTGATGTGAGAGAGACACATAGATTGGTTGCCTCACACACACACCCCACAAGCGCCTACTGGGGCAGGGAGGGAACTTGCATCCCAGGTATGTGCCCTTGACAGGGAATCGAACCGGAGACCCTGCAGGAGCTGACACTTCACACAAGCCAGGGCTAGTGCACTTGCCTTTCTTTTTTTAAAATATTTTTTATTGATATTTTACAGAGAGGAAGGGAGAGAGATAGAGAGCTAGAAACGTCGATGAGAGAGAAACATCAACCAGCTGCCTCTTGCACACCCCCCACCGGGGATGTGCCCGCAGCCAAGGTACATGCCCTTGACCAGAATCGAACCTGGGACCTTTCAGTCCGCAGACCGACGCTCTACCACTGAGCCAAACCGGTTTTGGCTGCACTTGCCTTTTAACACCTCTGGCAGACTCATGTGACCGAGGGCCGTGCTGCTCCTCAGGGGTGTCCACAGGTCTGCTCTGTCGGCCACAGACCATAACCAAACCCAAGGTGAACAGCTGAGACTGGAGCTGGCTGTGCCTTCGCTGGTGTCTTAGCTGCATCATTTATGAGTCTGAGCAAACCTCCTTAATCCTCTGGGCCTGTTTCTTCCGCTGAAGAAAGTGGAAATAATTCTATTCTGCATAACTGAAGCAGGGACTAAATGAGGAATCCTCTGTCAAAACACCCAGACCACTGCATTCAGCGTGGGCATGAAGATGAGTTTACTGCGCCATTCTTTCATTAAGGGGCTTCATTATTTCTAGCACTTTGAGGTCCAAAAGAAAGCAGGTTAAAAAGAACACAGCGATCTCCTTTATTGCCTTCCTAATTTGCTAACAAGTCAGCTAAAATACTCTCACAACACAACAATTTTTAACAAGTGAGCTTCAGACAGGCATGCAGGACTCCTAGGCAACCATTAGATAATGGGAGATTCTGGCTACAGCCCGGAGGTGCTGATCTCCAGCACACAATGGCCTTCCTTCCAGTCCTGGAGTTAGCAAAGCAAGTAAACAGCAAGGCCCATGCCTTGAAATGTCTTAAAATGTATTTTTTTATTGACTTCAGAGAGGAAAGGAAAGGGGGAGAGAGAGAAAAATAAATGATGAGAGAGAATCATTGATTGGCTGCTTCCTGAACACCCCGCACTGAGGATCGAGCCTGCAACCCAGGTATGTGCCCTGACCGGAGTCACACTGTGATCTCTTGGTTCATAGGTTGATCCTCAACCACTGAGCCACGTGGGCCCGGTGAATTTTCTTAAACTTAGGATATGACACTGAATTTATTGAGTTTGTTGGCAGACATTTTAATTGAAAGTTAATGACTTTTCAACTACTTTGGGTATCATGATAGGGTATTTTTTTTAGGACATTCTTTACATATCATTCTCCCATTTCTTACTTCAGAAGCTACTCATGTTAAAGAATTGATTTTACAACCCCCCAAAAGGCTAGTAGAAAAATAAAAACTACATCAGTATATGCGTAAGTGTGGATACACACAAACACACACATATGTTTGAGGCTACACAAAAAATGTAAAATCATTTAGCTTTGGAAATAATGCAAAAGAGATAATTATGTTACATTGAAAAAATTAAAACAAAAATAAATTCTGCTTTAGATATTTAGATATCTAAAAAATATAGAAAGGCTTTTTATTAACAGTATGAGCTGAGGAGTTAGCAACATTCCTGGTATATAGTAGGCAATCAATAAACTGTTACTAAGAAACTGAAAATAAATGCGTCAGAATCTTGCTTGAATTTTGCAACCAGAAAAACTCTGCAAATAAGAACTACCCTAAATTTCCAAGAACGTAAGTGCAGAACCAGGAATAAAGTTCAGGTCAATAAATCTGCAGTTTCTATCATTTCAGGAAATGTTGCAATGACCTGGGTCATCATCATTGCCCTTGTTCGGGGCTGAAATAACTTAGAGAAATGAAGCCATTTGGTCCAGGCTTCCAGCAAGGCCGAGTCGGCAGAAAATGGCGATGCTCAGCCCGGGATCGGTTTGTTTTCATCTTTTTACTTCGTATCCCCCCATCATCCCTTTCCCCTGGCTGCTGCCGTGGAGCTCCCGATGAGAGGTTACCAGGAAGGAGACCTTCAGAAGGCGCCCTGGCGCTGACTGGTAAGAGCCCTGGACGGCATCTCCCACAATGCTTAGCGACTTCACACCAGTCTTCAGACAAGCACGACTGACTATTTCAAGTGGTATGGACGAAAGCAAGGCCCAGCGGCTTACTGCAGTGCCCCCCACCCCAAACACGTGCCCTCAGCGCAGTGAAGTCTCTATAAAGTTGCATTTCTGCCCGGTCGGTCCCCAATAATATATTCCTATCAAGTGAAATCCAGTGGTGGGAACAAAATATTACACATCAAATAGAGCCACACTTGGCTGATAAGTACTTGAAGATAAGATGTTTAAATATATATATATATATATATATATATATATATATATATATATATAAAATTCTATATATATACATAATTTTATATATATAATTTAAAATATCGTTAGCCTTTGTTTCATACAATAATGTCATTCACCAATTTTAGCTATTTTTAATCAATATTTAATCATCTTAATGCTTAAGGTCATCCCGTTATAGCTACATTTCCTTATTTAGCACCCTGTGGGTTTGGATAAATCGGAATGATTTAAGAAAGGTTTGTTTTACTCTTTAGAGACTCTCCATAGTTTCAGGGGAAAAAGATAGAAATCTCTAGACCGTGAAATGCCATCGTCCGTTGAACACTCACCTAAACCAGACTTTTTTAACCGTTTTAAGTGCTGACTTGTTTGTTTCCCGGTGGGAGATTTCTGCCCATGTTTCATTTCTTTATCTGAGCTGTCTGCTTCACCATTTTTAGATTCGGATCCTAAAAAAGGAAATAGTTATTAGGTCATTATCTTCCTCTTGCTGTCCTTGAAGAGAAAAAAAATCTCAAATTGTTTTAAAAGGCTGTAGATAGAATCTCCTTTTCTAAGAGTTAATTCACCTCCTCGGGCCCCAATCTGATGCCTTTCCTGGCTACACAGAGAAAGCCCAATAAATCAATCACACAGAACGAAAAGCACCAACAGATGGCCTAATAGTAGAGTCAAAAACACGTTCGCTGATCTGACAGCTTATAAAAGAAACACTGAGATCTTCTGTAAAAATACGCCAGTAAGCTCCAACAATATTATATCACTTAGAGACGATGCAAGACAGAAAGATGCAGCAAGAAGAGAAGCTCAGACAGAGAGGGAGACAGGAGATCGTACCTTTTATAAATAACTTTACACCGCAGTAGGCACAGAAAATGCAGCCATCAGTCTATCATAAACACAGAACGGTAGGTCGCTGATAAAGCGACAGGAGGTAAATTAGAAAAGGCCAGGGCTGCACCGAGGTGAGAAGGATGTTGCCAGAACATGAAACCTCACCAAGGATGCCCGGTGTTGCAGCCGAGGACCGCAAAGCAATGCTCGCCCTCCTGAGAGCTGCTTCTGCGGCCACTGCCCGTCAGCATGTGGCCCACCATTCAAGTCCCACACCCACACAGGCCCACGCAACAGCAAAAGCCCACCCCGAGGACCCTTTCTTATCCCTGCGGACAGGAGCAGAGGAAGCCCTCTGCTGACCAGTGAGCCGCTACCTTTGCTTAAGGAGCAAACTGCTCCGTGAGTTTTTATCAGGGAAAGCATCAAAGGTGTAGGAACATAAAACAAAACCCCAAGTGGAGCCACCCCTCGGGTGCACAGAGGATTCCTGGCGTCTCCCATCAGCGAGGGGCTCCCCGGGAGGAACCTGGCCCTCGGACCCTCCGGCTCTTTACCTGACGGCGAATCCGACTGCTCGTCAGACACCTTTAGGGGCGTCAGCACAACACGAGGGACAGTCTTGTTGACCATCACGGAGACTCCATTTCTTCTTTTCTGCTGCTGCCTCAGGGCCTGGGGAACGTGACAATGAAACAGAACATAAAAATGCAGCCTGGGACCGAATGAAATGATCCACTTGCCCATGAGAGAGAGCCACTGATGAGACTTCCATGCGCAGAGCTACTCATTTGTCAGGATGCGCAAGAGCCACCTTCGTGTCATTTTCCCTCCAAAGCCTACGCTGGGCTTTGGCCAAGGGGATCACCCCGAGACCCTCTTGGGGATCACTCAGAAAACAGAGCCCCACAGAGGCCTGCTCCCCCTTCGCCATGTGGCTGGAAAGCCCCTGGGATGGGAAGCCGTGATGCCCAAGGAAAACCAACGCAAAAGCGATGGAAAGCGACGTGTCTGCGTGTCCCTGGCAGGTGCGTGCTCGGCGCTGCTCCGTCAGTCAGGCTGACAGCGAGTGGCATCAGTGTGCCCAGCAGGCAGGGACGCAGTGCTGATGCGCTCGCTCAGCTACGGGGAGGCCGCTCAGAGCCACGCGACGTGGCAGCGAGCCTTTATTTCTGCGAAGGGAGCCAGTCCTCATCTTGGGAACCTGGCAGCGCACGCGGCTCTGTGGGCTTGACTTGACTTTGGGCATGGACCTTCCGGACACGAGGCTGATGGCCTTCTGGCAGACCCAGGAGGAAAATAAACGGAGGCAATCAACCCCTGCCAAGTGGGGATGTTGCGGGATTCACAAATGAATCAACCATGGTGCCTAGGGTGGGATAAAAGACACTTGAAAATTCTGGAATACAGCGTTATCCAGCTGATGGGTTTACACCAAAAATGACCTGTAAGGAAAAGGGTCTTAGGCACACAGAACCGAAGGCCCATTACATTCACACTCACAGGAATGCCAAGGCTCTTCGGCAAGGTTGAAAGGCTGGCCCCAGACAGCCTCAGACCTTAGCATTCCTGGTTTCTGTGTAATTTCTTCCAATTTTCTAACATCTCAGCTACTTGATTAATGTTCTTCGACCGACAGCTGTCACAGGCGGCTGATCCACTGCACTGAGTGTGTATTCCCTGGCTGTCAGGAGCCAGGCCGTTCTATTTGCAGAGTCCTGGCTGAAGGTCCAACTTGCTGATCGCAGGGTTTAGCAATCCAATCATTACGGATGTGAAAAATTAAATGCCACTTACATGAGGGGAGGCATGGTCAGATTATATTTGTAACCAGCTGGGAAATGGCTGGAGAAATCTATTACGAACTAGAGGCCCGGTGCATGGATTTGTGCACCAGTGGGGGGCCTGGCCAGCGAGGAACTGTGGGCCTCCGCACCACTGCAGCCCAGCCTTACCTGCCAGCTCATTGGGCTCCAGACTGCTGTCCGCATGGAGCCCGCACAGCACGAGGTAGTGTGGGAAGCGGCAGGTGGCCAGGGAGGACCTCAAGCCTGGGCTAGGCACTGTGCTGCTCCACTCATCCAGGCCAGGCTGTGCCAGTTGCCACAACTGGGGTGCGGAGGGGTAGGATCCCTGGGAGAGGTTCACGCGCGTGCCAGCTGTGGACCCTGTGTCTGCTAGCTGAGCAGCGCTCCCGCTGTGGGAGCCCACTGACCACCAGGAGGCAGCTCCCACATTGACTCTCTGCCCCCTGGTGGTCAGTGTGTGTCATAGCTACTGGGTGGTCATCTGGTCGTTTAGGCTTTTATATATATAGATTGTTCTGCTGCTAATGATAACACATCACATCTTCCCTTCTTAGATGTTCTGAGCTTTTATAAAGCAAGACACACTGGGGCATGTTGGGGTAGGGCATGTGCTGGGTGGTAGGGAGTCTGGGAGAAGGTCATTGGAAGGAAAAGAAGAAGACATATGTACTACTATTTGTAATACTTTAAACAATAATTTAAAAAAATATTCAGGAAAGATCCAGGTCCTGAGGGTTGAGGGCAAGAGTTATAAAAATGAATAAGATGCCATCATCCTCATCTTTCTCTTCCTCTTAATAATATACATTTTTTAACTTAAAAAATATATATTTTTATTGATTTTGGAGAGGGAAGGAGGAGTGAGATGTCATTGATTGGCTGCCTCCTACACACACCCTCACTGAGAATTTGAGCCCACAATTTGGGCATGTTCCTTGACTGGGAAACAAATCATGACCTCCTGGTTCATAGGTTGATGCTTAACCACTGAACCATGCCGGTTAGGCATCTCAGTAATATATTTAATGAGAGTGCATGTGCTATAAAATATTTAAGACATTTGCTCTTTTCTATCAAGGTGTATACGTAACTCTCCTTCACCTTGTGTATGAACACAAGGCAATTTACAGACATTAACCCATCAATCCAGTAATAAAGCAGACTGAGGCAACACAGGGCTTTCCATTACAATTAAGTCCATCTTTGCCCACCATGTGAGACACACACAAAACGATAACATCTACAAAGAGTGACAGGTTTTTAGGAGGCTCTACATCATAGATTTAAACTATTCCCCTTGGCAGTTCAAACGGGCATTTTAAAATGTTCATTCACCCTCGTGCACTGCTGGTGGGAATGCAGACTGGTGCAGCCACTGTGGAGAACAGTATGGGGTTTCCTCAAAAAACTAAAAATGGAACTTCCATGTGACCCAGTGATCCCACTTCTAGGAATATATCCCAAGAAAGGAGAAACAAAAATCAGAAAGGATATATGCACCCCTATGTTCATAGCAGCACAATACACCATAGCTAAGATTTGGAAACAGCCTAAGTGCCCATTAGCAGATGAGGAGATTAAAAAACTGGTACATCTACACAACGGAATACTACGCTGCAGTAAAAAGGGAGTTCTTACCATTTGCAACAACACGGATGGAGGTGGAGAGCATTATGCTAAGTGAAATAAGCCAGTCAGAGAAAGATAAATATCACAGGATCTCTCTGATTTGTGGAATATCATGAACAAGATAAACTGATGAACAAAGGTAGATCCAGAGTCTGAGAAACATCAATCAAAATGTCAAACCTCAGAGAAGGTAGGAGACAGTGGGAGTAAGGGGAAGAGATCAACCAAAGGACTTATATGTATACATGTAAGCCTAATCAATGGACAGAGACAACCAGGGGGGAGGCATGAATGGAAGGCGGGAGGTAATGGGGAAAAAAGGACACATATGTAATACCCTAATCAATAAAGAAAATTTTAAAAAATGTTCATTCTATATCAGGTGTATTTTGGAAAATATTGGCTGGAAAGAAGAGAGAATGAGATAAAATACAAAGGGGCCCAGCTGCCTGAATCATAGTCACAGATGGCCTGCCTTTCCACAGCACCTTGTGGTAATCATTAAAGGAATACAAATCCCATCCTCAATTTTTAGAGCTGAGAAGACTCTGCTATAGAAAAAAATTAGTAGTTGGATAAGAAGAAACCATGACAGCAATAATAGTATAAAAAACAATGAAAACCCTTAGCTGCCCTGGCCGGTATGCTCGGTGGCTAGAGCGTTGGTGTGTACACAGAAGGGTCTCGGGTTTTGGTTCGATTCCTGGTCAATTCCTGGGTTGCAGGTTTGATATCCGGCCCTAGTCAGAGTGCCAGACAGATCAGAGATGATTCTGAACCTAAATCAGCTGAGGGCACTGATCTTTGACACCATTCACAATGCTCCTCACCTCACCCAATAGATGAGTCTGACTATGCCCAAGAGAGGTAGTAACCCGCCCCCTGGTGGAGGAATGGGCTGCTGCAGAGCCCTGGCAATGACTGTGGGTGCAGAGCCCTGGTTAAGACTATGGGGTGCCATGCCCAGCTGGCGTGGCTCAGTAGTTGAGCATCGGACTATGAACCAGGAGGTCAGGGCACATGCCGGGTGTGCAGGCTCAATCCCCAGTGTGGAGGCAGCCAATCAATGATTCTCATCAGTGATATTTCCATCTCTATCTACCTCTCCTTTCCTCTGTGAAATCAATAAAAATATATTTTTTAAAAAGACTGTGGGGTGCCATGGTTCAGGTGAGGTGGAGTCAGAGAGTGTGCGAGCAGAGCAACGCAGCGTAAATCACCTGGTGCATGATGGCCCTGTGAAACAGAGACAGTGTTGCTGAGATGTATAAATAGGAAATGCACAGGCTGTTTGTATTCAGGCTGTTTGTACACAGGCTGTTTGGATACAGGCTGTTTGTAAAAGGCTGTTTGTATTCAGACTTTTTGTATACAGGCTGTTTAAATACAGGCTGTTTGTATTCAGGCTGTTCATACACAGGCTGTTTGTAAAAGGCTGTTTGAATACAGGCTGTTTGAATACAGGCTACTTGTATGCAGGCTGTTTTTATACAGGCTATTTGAATACAGACTGTTTGTACATAGGCTGTATGTATTCAGACTCTGTATACAGGCTGCTTATATTAGGCTGTTTGTATTCAGGCTGTTTGTATTCAGGCTGTTTATATTCAGACTTTTTGAATACAGGCTGTTTGAATTCAGGCTGTTTGTACACAGTCTGTTTGTATTCAGGCTATTTGAACACAGACTGCTTGTATGCAGGCTGTTTGTATATAGGCTGTTTGTATACATGCTGTTTTATATTCAGGCTGTTTGAATACAGGATATTTGTATTTAGGCTGTTTGTACACAGGCTGCTTGTATTCAGACTCTCTGTATGCAGGCTGCTGGCATACAGGTTCCTGGGGTGGTCAGCAGCCCCATGCCTTCTCTCAGTAGAGCGTCTGCACCTCTTTCACAGCAGGGTACCCTTGTATCCCACTGTTCTCACTTTGAGCTGTAGCTACAAGCCCCAAGACAAAAGTTTCTATTTTATATTGTTACAAATATAATAGAAGTTAAATGCGATTTAACTTGTAATCATCTAAGTTTAGGTATCCCACAGTCTGGAAATCCATGTAATAAACTAAGAAAGCAGGATGAGGAAGTCCACTTTAGCGGGTCCTGGAAGGCTAGCTCTGCGCACGGGTGCCATGAAGAGAACACACTTTTGTGGTGGCGACAACTTGGGACGGGCGATGCGGGCTTGTTCTCTTCCAAACCAAGGGTCTCAATTAGCCCTGGGGCCTGCTGGTCCACCTGCATATCCTTATATTGGACACAAATGCTACTTATTATATTAGTCTAGATCAGCCGAGGGCAAACTACGGCCTTCGGGCCAGATCGGGCCGTTCGGCTGTTCTATCCGGCCCACGGAGCCGAAAGATCGGAGGGTTCTCTTGTTCTCCCCTCCGCTCCTTCACCAGCAGCCCAAGATGAGAGTGCCAGCATGGTCAGGTTGCTTTTGTTCCGGCCCTCCGGTCCAGTTTAAGAACCCATTGTGGCCCTGGAGTCAAAAAGTTTGCCCACCCCTGGTCAAGATGCATATTGGGGGATGATATTCCCAAGGCACCCCTAACTACCCAAGCCTGTGCTCTCCATTGAAATGCTAATGGATAGCTTAACAAGTTTAAATCCTGTAATTTCCAACCCAGAAAGCAGTAACAAAACCTAAATAAACAAGCAGATGGCAAGCATAACTGCAGTCTACTACGCTGCCCACATGTAAGTGTTCTCATGTCCAAACTACAGAGTCTGTTGGTCTTGCCAAATCCAGTGTTTTCAGGGACTAGTCCATAGGAGAGACGTTTACAGGCCACAGCTTAGAAATAAACATACTATTTCCTGGAAACATAACAGAGCTCAACCCATATAGGAAAAGGAAAGGTCCTACCAGACGTTAGTTACCGTTTTAGATTGGTGTGGAAAGAAAGAAACAAAAAAAAATGCTGACTTGGCATGCTTTTCTCTATCGGTGCATCCCAGTATTCTCTTATAACAAGAGACAAAGCAGATGATGTAAAATTATACTAGTATATCTGAAAACTGTATATTTTTATTAATCAATGTCACCCCCCAATAAATTCAATTTTAAAAAGAGACACAAAACCCTTTAGATCAAGCATGTCAAACTCAAAGGTTACCACAGGCCAAATAAACAAGGCATGTGGCCCGAGGGCCGCTAGTTTGACATGCTTGCTTTAGATACTAGGTGTACCTGTTAATAATTCAGACTTCTTTCAATAGGAGGAGTTACACATACATTGAAATATATGCGATTTGATATATATACTATTTTGTTATATTGACTGAAAGGTTCTCCCCCTCCCAAACTGGTGGGCGGAGTTTGACACATGACCCCTTAGGGCTCCCCCCCCTCCCAAACTGGTGGGTGGAGCCAACAACATGACTGGCACCTGCCACAGGGACATCTCCAAGACAGTGAACCATCAATTAACACGGGCCAAGGTGCCCTTGGGGCCCATCCCTTCCTGTTCCAACCTGGGCCCAACCCCCTCCCTTTCTGTCCTTTAAGAGGGACTCCAGGCTGGACATGTGCGCTCTTTGGAGGCGACCTCCATTGGCCCGGTTGGGTTCCGATTTCCTGTCCCCTCTCCCCCTAATTCTGATCTCTCTACCTCGATGATGGGTCCCGCCCATTACCAGGGAATAAACTCTCTTTAAAACTCCCTGTTGTTCTGTTTCCTGTTTCCTTTTAAACCTAACATTGACAGCAAGCTTCAAAACATCATATGTCAGTCAAGTTTTCTGAAGGTGTTAACATCATATTTTTGTGCTTAAAAATGTTGAATTTCATGCCAAAAAAGAGCATTTGAAGAGTTTTAATTAATTACTTTATTTTGAAGAAAAGTGCTACTGAAAGTTATCATATACTTCGAGAGGCTTATGGTGAACATGGTCCATCTCGAGATACTTGTGAACGCTGGTTTAAATGCTTTAAAAGTGATTATTTCTATGTGAAAGATAAAGAATGTCCAGGTCAACCGAAAAAGTTTGAAGACCAAAAATTGCAAGCATTATTGGATGAAGATGCGTGTCAAACTCACAAACAACCTGCAGAAAGATTCAACGTTGCTCAGCAAACAATTTCCAATAATTTACAAGCAATGGGGAAGATTTTAAAGGAATGAAAATGGGTGCCACATCAACTGAATGAAAGACAAATGGAAAACCAAAAAGTCATCAGTAAAATGTTGCTTTAATGGCACACAAGAAGGTCTTTTTTTGCAATGAATTGTGACTGACAATGAAAAGTGGATTTATTTTGAGAATCCCAAATGCACAAAACCATGGGTTGATCCAGGTCAACCATCAACATGGACTGCAAGGCCAAATCGCTTTGGAAAGAAGACAATGCTCTGTGTTTAGTGGGATCAGGATGGTGTGGTGTATGATGAGCTCCTAAAACCAGGTGAAATTGTTAACACTGATCGCTACCTACAACAAATAGTCAATTTGAACCATGCTTTGATTGTGAAACCACCAGAATGGGCCAGAAGACAAGGCAAAGTAATTTTGTTTCATGATGACACACCATCACACACTTCAAAACCAGTCAAAAGATCTTGCCTGGGAAGTATTAACCCACCTGCTGTATTCACCAGACCTTGCTCCTTCAGATTACCACTTGTTCTCATCAGAGGTTGAGATGCACTTTCTGAGCAGCACTTCAAAACATAGGAAGAAGTGGAAAATTGGGTCTCTGAATGGTTTGCCTCAGAACAAGAAAAGTTCTGTTGTGACAGTATCCACAAATTATCTGAAAGATGGGGGAAATGTGTAGCTAGCGATGGACATTACTTTGAATAAAGCACTTTTGATGTTTCTCTTGAAATCATCATGCCTTTCTTTGATTACAAAATCTGCATTATTAACAGGTACACCTCGTAAATATTTAAACTGATACACAGAAAAAGCCTGTCAGATAACTATGCAAACATGACACAGTTCTCATTTCCTCTGGAATGAAAAAATAAAACCTGGAGCCAGAGGCTCTTGTATCAGCTGGGATTTGCATAAACAAGTAACGCCTGCTTTATTTTTGTTGAAAAACAACTCCGACAATGTAACTTAAGAATGCGCTGCATGTAATGAGCCCTTCCCTGAAAAAATCTGAAAGCGCCACATGCTGCGAATGCTAAAATCACTGCAGACACACACGCCCGAGAAACAGCTGGCTGGGTCAGGCACCACCAACTCGCATTGCTGCTAGTGCGCTAACTGTCAGAAACCTCCATCAGGCAACATGATCTTCGGAATTTCGCGGTACTGGCCAAACACACAAAGCTAGAGCAGAATGCCACAAACATATCTGCTTTGGGATGTGAGGAGGGAAACTGGATGTGCAACTTGATGGACAGATCCTATACCCTAAATAAACAACGCTGGGAGCCAAACCTGGGGAGCCAAGGGGAGAGAGGTCTGTTCCCCACCAGGTTACCTCCCACAGCAGACCTCACCCTACTTCAAGCTTTCCTTTGATTATAGTTTACAAACTTGCACTGGTTACTCTTTCTTTATTAGCCTTCTTTAAAACTGAAAACTGAATTCATTTCATACATTTTGGGGTCATTACACCTGAAACAGCAAGGCAGGGAGAAGACAGGGAAGGAGGTCGCCATCAGCAATCTGCTTCTCTCCAGGAGCTCCTGACGGTGCTTGTACCGACATAACACCGCATTGTTCATGCGATTACACCCAACATGTGACGCTAACTAGCATTTCGATGATTAGGAAGTAGAAGGGGTCCCAAGAGAAGACAGGGAAGGAGGTCGCCATCAGCAATCTGCTTCTCTCCAAGAGCTCTGACGGTGCTTATACGGACATAACATTGCATTGTTCATTCGATTACACCCAACATGTGAGGCTAACTAGCATTTCCATGATTATGAAGTAGAAGGGGTCCCAACTGTGTAGGAACAGGGAGGATAATCGATGTCAGTAGCCAAGAGGCATTATGTCTCCGTAAGTGCCAGCCTATAGATACACTGCCGTCCACTGTACTGCCCAGTAAAAACCCACCCTCTGCAGTGGCAGACGGGCTGGCGGTGTGGGCTCGGGACTGGAAAATCTATCTGGCTTATTTTGTGGGGATACTTACTTTACATCATTATGCTTCACTGCATTTATGAGTATAAAGCAACTGGATTTAGGTGGTGGTGTTTTTTCCTTCCTATTTCTAAGAGTCTACACTAGCCAGTGTAGAATTGAACTTCCAAAGTCCTCCTGACTCAGAATAAATGTCTAGTAAAATGATAAGAGCTAATATATCTGCATGTCTACCACTAGTACATGCTGATACTAAACACAAACAGTCTGTATTTGGAAACAGACAGTGAGGGAGAAGGACAGAGAGATAGATACATTGATGAAGGAGGAACATCATCCATCAGCTGCCTCTTGCATGCCCCCACTGGGGATCGAGCCCCCAACCCAGGCATGTGCCCTCACCTGGAATCGAACTGGTGAACTCCTGGTTCCCGGATCAACGCTCAACCTCTGAGGCACACAAGGTAGGCCAGAAATAAGATTCTTATTGACTATACCGTTTTCCTTTCCTTACTATCAGGAATATTCAAGAGTGTCAATTTTCTTGAATACTGTCAAAAATTCTTTATCTTATTATATGCCATACTAGAGGCCTTGATGCATGGCCCCAGCTTCCTCCGGAAGGTTGTTCTGCTGTTTGGTCTAATTAGCATATTAGCTCTTTATTATATAGGAGGATGCTAAAAGGCAGTATGCATTAGGGGGTGCAGTATCAGAAATGACGATTCGGGGCTCAAATGTCATCTCCAAGATTTACTCCCTGGATGATCCTAGGCAAGTTACCTAAGGTCTCTGGACCTTAGTTTCCGCATTTGAAAAATGGGGACGCTAGGCCCTGCTTTTAAGGAATAAATGGCACAGTGCATGTGAAATGCAGAGCACGGTGTCTAGGATTCAGAAAAGTAAATGCCAGCTGACGAGGCTATTACGAGGGCCATTCAGCTGGCCCTACTTTCACGAAATGATGACTGGTGCATGTAAAGATACACACAAAACACACCTTCACAAACACAGAACACAAATACGTGGCTATCAGTGGGCACATAACAGCTATACTTACACCACTTCCCGAGGGCCCGTAAACTACCCAAAAGAAAGGTGAGCTGCATGTTTGCTGAGCTGCTACGATTTACAATGCCTCGTGTTCAGTCAACTCGTAAAAGGCTGCCTGGAGAAAGTCAGCAATTACAGGGGATCCGGGCAGCATTCTGCAAGAACAGCTTTTCTCCTAAATGTATTTCTGATAGGAATTTGATTATTAATCAAACGTTAGCATAGCTGCTATACAGCAGGCCAAATTCCCCTGGCGACTCATTTGTTACTTGGTTATACAATAGGACGTTTTGAGACATTAATAAATAGCTTTTTCTGGACATTCAGACGTTTTCACAACACGTTTTCTTAAGACAAGGCTTAGAGCCTAAGCAAGCAAGTGCCACTTCCCATGAACGCATGCTCGACCAGAAAATAAAACAAAAAAACTTCCCATGAACGCATGCTGTGCAATAAAATAACACAGAACACCACTAACTCAGAGCTGTGCGGTATTTTAGTCATTGTAAAAAATGTTCAAGTGATATGAAACTGAAAGGAAAGGAGTAAAAAGCAATGAGACATGACAGTGCAGAGATGGGAATTTCCATCTCTCCATTCACACACAGGAAGATTTCATGGTGTGCACTTTTTCTAAATCACCTCTCCTTGGAAACATGAGCTCCATTTACAACCGTGTCTACTAAAGGTTATGACTACCAGTACCCAGTTATGTGTCTTTTGCTCTATCCTGGTCAGCATTTTATTATCTCCATGAGCCCTACCCAGGCTTCCGTACCATCACCCACCCTTTACTTCAGCCACTGACATGGGACCTCAACACTGAATTCAAGTTTGTTCGTTGGCGTCTACCCCATTTCGCAAGAGCAAAGACATAAACGGCAAGATTATTTGACCTCTGTTACTACCACAGATGTAATCCCCATGAATGGAAATACATGAAATTTCAGTAATTAATATAAAATGAAAGGTAACATAATTAAGTACGACAATATTAAGTTGCTTTTTTGAAGTAGAGGAAA
Source organism: Vespertilio murinus (assembly GCA_963924515.1). NCBI lineage: Eukaryota > Metazoa > Chordata > Mammalia > Chiroptera > Vespertilionidae > Vespertilio > Vespertilio murinus. Next base: position 8,755,144 of record OZ004709.1, read on the forward strand.
AGTCGGTGGGGGCGGTCTAAACCTAGGAGATTGGATGTGAATGTAAGCTTCACAGATTGATTGAACTTTAAAAACAAATGATTGATGGAGCTTCTAAGGAAATATTGAACTTTATTTACAAACATGGTGTCTCTTTTCTTGTCATAAATACTGTACCCCTAGAGTGACACCTGACTTGGTTGGGGTCCACAAGAGGTGAGGTGGAAGAGAACGTCATTCAAGGACCCACATAAAAATGTCAAAGTAAAGCCATCACCCAGGGGAAAACCAGGAATCCAGGGTTCAACATGTGAGCCTTGCACTCAGTGACATCATTAGGATGACCATCGCATAAGGTCCCCATCTAACCACTGCATCCTGCCCCTTCCTTCCGGGCCAGGGGTGGTGTGGCCGCGGTGGCTGACACTTACTGAGGGGAGACTGTGGGCCGGACACTCACTCACCAATGTGCTGCCACCTCACTCAGTCCTCAGATCATCCCCACATTTTCTAGAAATAGAATTTGAGAGTTGGGGGATACAAGTGGCTTGCCCAGAGTCACACAAGAAAGTAGCAAAAGTGGAAACCAGGGTCTGTCAGAGGCCAGAGTTCAACCCTGTAACCACCACCTCTCACCACTATCTCTGCACAAGGATACACAGATCAAGACTGCTGATGTGATAGGACAATATGCCACCGCAGCTCCATTCAGCACCAAATCACTCACTGAAGACGGATATTCTAGATGCAAGTGAGCCACAATCACTGTTTTCCTCATTTGTAACAATGCATCTCAGTAATGAGGAGGAAATTATCTGTTTTTTTAATATATATTTTCATTGGTTTTAGAGAGGAAGATAGAGAGAGATAGAAACATCAATGATGAGAGAGAATCATTAATCTGCCGCCTCCTGCATGACCCTCACTGAGGATCGAGCCTGCAACACGGGCATGTGCCCTGACCAGGAAATCGAACCGTGACCTTTTGGTTCATAGGTCGATGCTCAACCACTAAGCCATACCCGGCCAGGCTCTGTTTATTATTTATGTCAACTTTCAGATAATCATCTACCTAATAAAAGATAACATGCTAATTGACTGTACCTTCATGATGCCCACCAGCCAATCAGGAGTGAGTACACAAATTAACCCAACAAAGATGGTGGTTTGCCTACGTGGGTGCAGAGCGGCCAGGGGTGGGGTGGGATGCTTGCCAGGGGTGGGGTGGGATGCTTGCGTTATCACCCTAGTGATGACACAGGCGTTCCACACCATCCCAGCCGCTCCGAGCCTCTGGGCAGCGTGGGAAGGCAGAAAGGCAGCTCCAGGTGGAGCGAAGGGAAGGCAGTGCCGGCAGCCAGGGGAAGGAAGGCCCATTCTTGCACGAATCTTCGTGCACCAGGCCTCTAGCGAGACAATGAACAGAGACACTATTTTCAAAACATGCAATGCATTTATGAACCCAATATGCTTCCTATGAATCACCCACACAAAAATCTTAATACAAATTTTTATACGTTTCCAGGTATATTTTCCTCTCTTCTCTTTCACGTCAAAGTGTTCAAACATGCCTCTCGTGGCTGTGGGCCCAGGCTAAAAGGACTGTACTAAATATTATGGAAGTGGTTGGACCCGGGCATTTGTACTGCCTCCTGGTGGCTATGCCCTTATTTATTTTACTGTCTCCACACAAGACCCGGGGCCTCCGGGGCAGAAGCACAGGACAGAGGCCACGGCCGCCGGCTCACCTGCTTCAGGGCCTTTTTGGTGTGCTGCTGAAAGGAGGACACTAGCTTGCTGGGCGCGGCCGTGTTAGGAAGGCTGGGATCCCGAGTGCAAGATGCTTCGTCGGGCACCTGCTTGGCACAGACTGGAAACACACAGAGAGAAGGGTATTACTAATGTGAATTCCTTCTTTTAATTTATTTCTTTTAATTTTTAAATATATTTTTATTGATTTCAGAGAGGAAGGGAGAGGAAGAGAGAGAGAGAGAGAAACGTCAACGATGAGAGAGAATCATGGATCTGCTGCCTCCTGCATGCCCCCTACTAGGGGGTCAAGCCCACAACCAGATTGTGTGCCCTTGACCGGTATCGGACTGGGGACCCTTTAGTCCACAGGCCAATGCCCTATCCACTGAGCCAAACCAGCTAGGGCTGATTTCTTTTTCTTTTTTTTTTCTTTTTTATATCTACTGTCATTAACCGGAGCATTTCTCCAGCTGAAACGGATCCCTAGAATAAAGGAAAAGAGCACAGTGCAAGAAGAGCCACGACCTTTGAGACAAGGGATGGTTGAATAGCTGTGAGGCCATAGTTCCATGTCACCAGCTCTCCCTTTCCTTACCCCTGACTGATGACGAGCCCCATGTCCCAGGGCCCTGGTACAGACATAAAAGGGAACACGACGGCTCCCCCCAGAGTCGGGGATCAGCAGAGACTTCGCAGTTCTGAGCACGGACACGCACAGTATGGTGCAGAAACAACGCAAATGAATGCAAGTGTGTTAAATCCATCAACCTTGGAGGTGGTCTAACTCCTCCATCCCTCCTTCCACAGAGTCCCTGGCCCCCAGCGGCATGTGCACTTCCCCCAGGGGCCCAGTTACATAGCACGGAGGAGAAAACATGAAATGCAAGGTGCCAGGTATCATGTGAAGATGATGATCTCCAAGAACATGGAGCCCTGGGCAGAGGACACCAGGACCGGCCATCTGTCCCAGAGTCAGGCTTCCCTGATGCTCACTCTACAGAAGACGCCTCCTCCGAAAAGACTGCCTTTCAGAAAAACCTCTGCCTGGCTGGCACGGCTGGCCCACGGGCCCACGCTCCCCTCCCACGCTCCCACCTGGGAGAGCGAGAGCATGTCTTTCCATCCTCCCACCCTCCACCAAGGGTCAAGGTTAACACGGGAGGCTCTGCAGGAGCGCGGGGAGGGCCCCGCCCTGTGCACACTCGGGGAACGAGTTACCTGGACAATCACAGAGAGGGAGCACTCTGGTGACAGGCAGAAGGAAGGCCTGGGCCATGGCAGGAGGCAAGAGGAAGTTCGATGGAAGAAAGTACCTGAAGAACATACTGTAAAAGCTCAGCGTGTGGCTTTTTAAGGACAATGGAGTTAACGCTAATCCAAGAAAGTTTTCTAAGGAACAGCAGCTCAGGCGGACGCTGACCCTCGTGTCAGAAACACACCAAACAAGGGAGACGGGGAATTACTCTGGTCAGCCCCAGGAGCATTCGGGGCCCCAGTGCTGCGAACACCCAAGCAGCTTTGGAGACACCCAAGAGCATGCTGCCCAGAAATGAACATGTGGGTCATCAAAGAGAATGTGTGTGGGGGTGAAGGGTTCATCGAGTTTGGTTTTAGTACAGAATGCAATCAGCAAGTCAACCTGAACACGTTTTGGAAGATAAGCGTCCATGCCAAGAGCCGATGCCGACAAGGCAATGTCTAAGGCATTCTGGTGTCCTTGCATCACGGCGGCTCTCCTGAAATAGGAAGTGGACGTCCAGCGAACAACTCACTCAGCCCCGACATGAGACAATCGAGAGCTGTTGGTGAGTATGAGCAGCCCAGGAGATGCTACGATTGAAGTAGCAGAAGGATTTGTCCATGGAGATAGTGAGAGAAGTCCTTGAATTAAAGGTCAGGTGACCTTTTCTGTTTGATACCAATGGAACGTTTCCTTAAAGCAGTCTAAATGGTCCAGGTAAGAAACAACTGAAAACACTGTTGGCATAAATCGCAGGCTCCTACGCTTCTCTCCTTGAAATGACAGCAGAAGCAGGTCTTCGTAGCACCTTCACAAAGCTTACTTGTTCAAAAATATTAGAAATAATCACCAGTTGACCAGACCGAAATGAATGTTATAGGAGCCTAGGCAGAGTAAAGTGGGCATTAGCAAATTATGTTTTACTAGAGGCCCGGTGCACAAAATTCATGCACTTGGGGGTGGGGGTGTTCCTCAGCCTGGCCTGCACTCTCTCACGGTCTGGGAGCCCTCTGGGGGGGGGGGGGAGAGAATAGGAGGAATGTCTGACTAACAGACTAGGCCCGCTCCCCAAGGGCAGTGGGCCTAAGCCAGCAGTCAGACATCCTTAGCGCTTCTGCAGAGGCGGGAAGAGGCTCTTGCCACCATCACTGCACTCGTCGGTAGTGAGCCCGGCTTCTGGCTGAGTGGCACTCCCCCTGTGGGAGCGCACTGACCACCAGGGGCAGCTTCTGTGTTGGGCATCTGCCCCCAGTGGTCAGTGCACATCATAGAGACCAATCGTTCTGCTGTTTGATCTATTTGCATATTAGCCTTTGACTATATAGGAATACTTTGACATTCTAGTGTTTCCATTAAAAAAAAAAAGGAGAAGAAGGAAATTTACTAGTTAATAGAAAAGAATAACCAAATTGATTTTAGGGACTTTATGGAAAATATGAGAGTGCTTCTGACTACTGGCCATCTAAACAAATTTACCAGTTTTCCTAGGAAATGATATTCTTCGTAGTGTTTCAAAGGTAAACATCCATGCAGCAGAATCAAACGCCACTAGCCGCTTCATCCGTGTGCAGGAGTGAAAGCCTGGTGCCCTGGTTTCTGACGCTCCATAAGCATCGGACCACTGGCGGTTGCCTTGCTGAGGGCGACAGACACCTGACTTACAACTCAACCCGTGCTGTTTCTCTCTGACTCAGGAAACCTCTGCATTGTGATGCCTGTTTCAGCATCACCATCTATGCTGCATCGCCCGGTTTAAGTTCAGTATTACATTCACAGGGTTAACAGTGACCCGCAGGTCTGGACACGGTGTTTCCTAAGAAAGATTTTGTTCAACTTTGGGTCTAGAACAGGGATGGGCAAACTTTTTGACTCAAGGGCCACAATGGGTTCTTCAAACTGGACCGGAGGGCTGGAACAACAGCAACCTGACCATGCTGGCACTCTCATCTTGGGCTGCTGGTGAAGGAGTAGAGGGGAGAGCAAGAGAACCCTCTGCTCTTTCGGCTCCGCTGGCCAGACAGAACAGCCGAACGGGCCGGATACGGCCGGTCTAGAACTTCAGACAGAAGGCAGGGCCATCAAACTGTGTGTCAGGAAATACTATGAAGTTCCCCCTCCAAGATGGTTCATTTTCCTCTAAACCAACTCTAGTCTGCTTTCTCTGACCTTCCAAGATCCCGAGGAAGAATTACAAGAATTACTTTACTACCTGAACACTTCTCCAGTTCTTTCTGGAATTGAGTCCTATGTTTCTGAGTCAGTTTTTCCTAGTTAGTAAATTCTGATAAAAATAACTGTAGAATCTTAAAGATTGTAAATGTAATAGAACATACAATCTATAAGGGAGTGTTCATTTGGGTTAAAAACACCTTTGAGGGGGGGAAAAAGAGAGAAACATGGGTGAGGCACAGACCATCCTTGTGCCAGGGGCGTGCTGAGGGCGGCTAGGTCTAAAAACACGATGCCGCCGGACTGTGCAGGTTGGTGCAGATTTCCATTCGGACAGCACACATGGTTTCCACTTGGACTTATCCTTGTCGCTTTCTCAGTAACAGACATGACAAATAAATAATAGAGGGTTTGTTTTAAACAGCTGCCCGAGTATTTATCTAAGGGGCTGAGTGTGGCCTCTGAAATCCAAGCCAAAGAAAACGCATGTGGAAGGAAGGACATGGGGAAAAGCCCGATCACAGAGCGGCACTAGGAGCCAGGCCACTGAAGGGTCCGGACAGGTGTTCTAGCCAGTGAGCGTCCGACACGGATGGACGGGCAGCTTAGAGAGGGATGCCTCCTGCCATTCAGAACAGGAGGGAGCTCTTTCCTGACTGTGCCCGGGCACCATCACAGCATGAATGCCAGGGTCTCATCCCTGCAAACCCCACAGAACTGCCTGCTCCTCCGGGGGTGGACCCATGGATGAGGAACACAATTCTAAAGCGATAGAAACACTATTTCTGAGTACATATGCTGCGACTGCCCAAACTCAGCATGCCGCAAACATAGTGCCAAGCTGATTTGCGCTCCTTTTAAATTCAAGTCATTAATGGATCCTTGGCATTGGCTGTCATCTGCCTCTACGTTCTTTCCCCCTCAGACTCCCAAAGCCCTCCTCCAAAACATTCTGACTGGGAGCAAAGGGAGGTGGACGGTGACGGGATCCTGGCACAGGAGTGAAGGCAGAGAAGCGGGCGACTGGGTCCCTGCAGGCCTGGACTTCATCCTCGGTCCGCAGGGTCTCCAGCTTGCCCTCTCTCTCCTCTGGTTCATTCCCCATTCATCCTGAAAATGTGGCTGAGCTGGAAAACACGGGTTAGGGCTCATATTCTTAAATACGGGTCAGAGCTCATATTTTTAAAGTTGGGTGCTACGAGGCAGGATGGTGCCATTCCCTCCCATCTCATTACTAACGCATTGGCAGGTGTGCAAGAGGCCTTTGACCTTGAACTTGGGAAGCAAAGAAGGGCTGGCTCAGAGGGCAACCTTGACTCTGTTTCTCCTTCCAGTCCCACATCTTGTTGGCCCACCCCCCCACCCCCTTTGATTCGGCCACAGAGACCCAGCCGGATTCCCTGAACACATGCTGCATTTGCTGCCATTGTTCTGATTGTCCCTATTCCACGTTCCCTTTCTCCATCTCTGCCTGCCAAACTGATTTGTTTAAATTACGTTTATTGTGCTAAGCCTGGCTGGTGTGGCTCAGAGGTTGAGCAATGATCTCTGAGCCAGGAGGTTACGGTTTGATTCCCCATCAAGGCATATCAATAACAGGGAGCCGATCAATAATTCTTTCTCAGCACTGATGTTTCTATTTCTCTCTCCCTCTCCCTTCCTCTATGAAATCAATAAAAAATATATTTAGCCAAAACCAGTTTGGCTCAGTGGATAGAGCATCAGTCTGCGGACTGAAAGGTCCCGGGTTCGATTCCAGTCAAGGGCATGTACCTTGGTTGCAGGCACATCCCCAGTAAGGGGTGTGCAAGAGGCAGCTGATAGATGATTCGCTCTCATCAATGTTTCTAACTCTCTATCCCTCTCCCTTCCTCTCTGAAAAAAATCAAATATATATATATATATATATATATATATATATATATATATATATATGTTGAGGTAGCATTGGTTAATAACATTATATAAATTTCACATGTACGATTTTGTAATAAACATCTGTATTCTCCATTGTGTGCTCACCAAGAAGTCTAGTTTCCTTCTGCCTCCATGTACGTGACCCCCCCCCCCTCTCTTCCCCCTGTCCTCTGGTAACCACCGTTCTGTTGTCTGTGGCTATGACGTATTTTGGAACTTCCTTTTAGGTTCACTTGCTGCTTTTTTGTTTTATATCCCACATGTGAGTGAAGTCTTATGCTTCTTGTCCTTTTCCATCTGACTTATTTCACTTCGTATGAGACCGTCAAGATCCATCCATGTCATTGCGAATGACAGTGTTTCGTTTTTTATGGCTGAGCAGTATTCCACTGAGCATTATTTACAAGAGCCAACACATGGAAACCACCCAAGTGTCCTTCAGCAGGTGACTGGACAAACTCATCCTGACAGACCAAACTCACACGGCCTCCCCCAAACCTTTCCTGACCACCCCGGTCTCTGGGGCGGGCTTCCTCCACCCCCAACCATGTTCCCTCAGAACTTGGTGCACGGATTCATCAGTGCCAGCGGGGAGTGTCTGCCTCCCCACCCACAGGCTCAGCAACTCAGGGACTGATGTATGTACAGATCTGTACATGTTGACCTTTAAATGTTTATGAAACTAAAGTGTCCCATTTGATTTTCATTAAATTTACCTAATCGCTTTTTAAAGTTTACTTTCAATCACTGTTTTTCATAAGAATTCATGGAAGGGGAGGCCAGCAAAACACAGTTTTTCATTATGGAAAAGCACACATAAAAGGTGAATTAATTCATTCATTTTTTAAAAAATATTGATTGTTGCCCTAACTGGTTTGGCTCAGTGGATAGAGCGTCAGCCTGCAGACTGAAGGGTCCCAGGTTCGATTCCGGTCAGAGGCATATACCTTGGTTGCGAGCACATCCCCAGGAGGGAGTATGCAGGAGGCAGCTCATAGATGTTCTCTTTCATTGATTTTTCTAACTCTCTATCCCTCTCTCTTCCTCTCTGTAAAAAAATCAATAAAATATATATTTTTAAAAAATCTTTATTGTTGAAAGTATGACATATGTCCTCTTTCCCCAACCTCCATTTACCCCTTCTCTAGCCCCCCCCCCCCCGCCCCCGACTCACTTTGGAAACAGATGCCCTATTCTGAAAACGTTTAAATGATCCTGGAGTGTATTCGGGCAAATCCGGAGACGGAAGCACAGAACGTCCTGTGCAAGTTTGTGGGAGACACAGGGCCGGCCGGCCACTAACTGCCGATCTGCTTCCTTCTGCCGCCCTTACTCGCCGCCTTATTCTAATCTAAGAGGACAGTCATGGTTTAGAGGTTTCACATAGTGAAATAAAAATAAATGTAGAGTCAAATTTAGACATCGAGATGCTTACTTAGAATAGCAGGAGCTGCTCGGGGAAGAACCACCAAACAGACAGGATCTTGCATAACACAGTCACTCGCACAAAGGGATTCGTGCGTCTTACCAGGCTGCACAGTAAGTAACAGGCCGCCTGAGGCAACGGGTGTTCAAAGGTCCAGCCAGGCAGGGAGAGGGGACGTCCTTGGGTCACTCTCATCTCTGTCAGTTCCCCCTCCAATGACCCCTCTTCCCCTTTCTGAAAACTCACACTAGATGCTCCCAAATCGACACAGGTATCTGCATAAATAACCCTGATAAACACAATTGCTTTAATACAGGTTTTATAAAGAAAAACTTAAGTCGACGACCACACATGAATTCTTACATGTGTGCCACATTTTAAAAGAGGGCTGGGTCTTAGAAGGAGCGCATTTATTTATTTTTTTATTAATTATTCACTCAGTTGTAAAACTTTTATTGAGCACTTTCATGCCAAGTCCTGTATAAAATACCAGGACAAACACAGTGAACACGACCCAAGTACTGACTTTGAGGCCACAGCTTTTTAAAAGGTGACTTTCAAAAAACAGCAGTAAAGAACTCATAATTTTACCTGAGAAAAGCCAGGTCTATAAAAGCCTATCATGATAACTACAATTTGTTTTGAAAGATTAACAAGCAGGTAATTTGAAAGTATCCCTAATAAAAAAAGCTTCTATTTGTGTGTATGTGTATATATATATATATATATATATACTGAATGGCCAGATTTTATACACACACACACACACACACACACATATACATATATATATATATATATATATATATATATATATATATATACTGAGTGGACAGATTATTATTATCTCTGAAAGCATGAAAATCTGGCCACTCAGTGTATATCCTATATAATAAAATGCTAATATACAAATTGTCCCCTCGACCATGAGTTCAATCAGCAGGCAGTCTGACCAACCTCCCATGTCCCTCCAGCCCTGGCCAGGCTGCCTAGATCCCACCCATGCATGAATTCATGCACTGAGCCTCTAATACACACACACACACACACACACACACACACACACTCTGAGTGGTCAGATTATTATGCGTTCAGAGATCATAACAATCTGGCCACTCAATGTGTGTTGTGTGTGTGTGTGTGTGTGTGTGTGTATGTGTGTGTATTATGTGTGTGTATATCATAGTTACACTTTAGATTGTGCGCATCAGATATTCTGGAAATACACACCAACAAAACAAAAACAAACAAACAGACAAACAAAAAAAAACTGTTCCAAATGATGTCGAAGACCAGGCAAAATCCATCTGATCCAAACTAAATCTTTCCTAAGTCTTACAGAAAAATAAAATAAAATAATAATTCCTTAATCCTCTTTTGATCTAGACTAAGGAAAAGTGCCCTCTCCCAAAGCATTCCAATTCTAAGGCAGATATAAGTGTCTGAATTTAAATAATTTCCCTGTTGCAATAAAGAAAACATTCAAATGGTATGCGATATCAAGACAGGCCAATTAAATAGAGCAATAAGAGATAAACTAGTGGAAATAATAGCTCCCCCCTAAACAAGTTTTCCAGGGAGAAAGCATCTGAGCATGCTCTGTATTGATACCTGACAATACTTAGCCCCAAATAACCTATGAATAAAACAGACCTAACATAGCTTTTCCTGGGTCTATGGCAGGGGTGGGCAAACTTTTTGACTCGAGGGCCACATGGGTTCTTAAACTGGACCGGAGGGCCAGAACAAAAGCAACCAGACCATACTGGCACTCTCATCTTGGGCTGCTGGTGAAGGAGCGGAGGGGAGAGCAAGAGAACCCTCCGCTCTTTCGGCTCCGAGGGCCGGACAGAACAGCAGAACGGGCCGGATCCAGCCCGCGGGCTGTAGTTTGCCCAGGCCTGATCTATGGCCTGCATCATTGGCCCAATCTAATGTACACACTCCACCTGGCCCGTGGAGACCATAGAAATATCCCTGTACGCTCAGACAAGAAAGGAGCCACCCAAATCAGAGACAGAAAGATCGCATGGGAAAAGCATACCTCTTAGGCATGAGCCTCGGCCACCTCACCCCTCCACCGGCAGACGCGGTGCGGCTTCCTCTCAGAGCCACGGACAGGATGTCACCAGCAGCTGCCCGTAGCAGAAAACACGAGCCCCTATTTCTCCTACACGGCACAACGCCTGTGCCCGTCTACAGTGGTTCAGGCCCCGAAACATCTGCACAGAAGTACAGCAGCCCCCCCTGGAAAGCGGGAAGTAGAAAAACGCGGGAGGAAGAGCATCCCCAAAAGGTTGGTAGAGGTCAAGGGTAAGTGATCCCCTCACGGGCACTGCTGGTCACTGATTCTCACCCGACACCGGACGGGGAACGCCAGGCACAGCCAGGGGAGGGGAGGTGGGCGCAGGCCGCCAGCTGTCGGAGAAACCGTTATCCGCTGTCGCTTGCGACAAAGAGGAGAGAAGGGATGTCCTGGGATCAACTTTAAAAACTTAATTCATCACAAACCACATGCATCAAGCTGAAGCGGGGCTAGGCCAAGCTGAGTGATTTCAGGAACACCTTTAACTCTGACTTTATTTGAGAGGAGGTTTGTTTTTATTATGAGATCATCGTCTCTTTCCCATCCTTATCTCCACACGATGAAATATTTCCCTCGCAGCACGGAAAACGAGGGGGAAAGTACACTTAAATGGGCTCATTTAATTGCACTTAACAAGAACACTTTCTTTTCTTCCCCGGCTCTCGTATAAATCTTATTATGCAAGAACAGAGGCTGCAGTTCAAGGGGAAATATGTAAGAAAAAGGGGTCCCTGGTGGGTAACAGAGGTTCAGAATAGTAACCTAGCAGTGACGCCTGGAAGAGGGGCTGAGGCACCGGGAGAGAGAGGGAGGGAGACGCAGGGAGTGGGCTCTGGATGAGGCCCAGCTGCTCCCCATCCTGGGGCGGCGAGGGGGAGAGGGAGGGAGAACATCCATGTGAGTGGAAGCACAAAGGATTTCAGCTGGAGGAGGAACGCCTGGCTGTAACGATTATAAAAATGCAGCAAGGTGGGCAGAGAGGGACCGAGAGTCACAGCCCCAGGACACTGGCTGGTAGAATCATGCCTAACGAATCCCCCCAGTTAAGGAACAGGCTGGCAGGAGAGAACAGGTCTCCACGAACTGCCGAGGCCGAGGGCCACCCGTGAACTGTGGGCGCTGTGGGCTCTGTGGGCGCTGTGGGCGCTGTGGGCAGGGACGAAAGCCGGAGGAGGAGAGCGTGGGCAGCGGCAGCTTTACCTACTGCGTGGCCATTGCTGACTGCGGGCAGGATCCTCTCCTCCGCAACCAGCCGGCCGCCCGCTCCCAGGCTGGTGCCTCGGGCCACCAGGCCGAGCTGGTGTTCCCGCCAGCCAACAGCGCCATCCAGGAAAATGCACATGTTGGACACGGGACAACGAGCTTCACCGGAGGAAAGGGGGGGCCTGGCAGGGTCCCCGCCCTCACCTACAACACTGGAGTGGCCACCAGGTAGAGACTGACCGTGACCTCTCACCCCGCCCTGCGGAAACCCACCAGGAGCACCGGCAAGGCAAGGCCGGGAGCCCCGGGGATGAGCCTCCGCTGGGCTGGCGGCAGTGTGTGAAGTTGCTCAGAACAGCCCGGCCGGTGTGGCTCAGTGGTGGCGTGTCAACCGATGGACCAGGAGGCCACAGTTCCATTCTGGGTCAGGGCACGTGCCTGGCCGGCAGGCTCGATCCCCAGTGGGAGATGCGGGGGGGGGGGGAGTGTGCAGGAAGCAGCCAATCCATGATTCTCATCATTGATGTTTCTATCTCTCTTTCCTTCTCCCTTTCTCTCTAAAATAAAACATTTCATATATATATATATATAGACACACACACATATATATATATGTGTGTGTGTGTGTATGTGTGTGTATATATATGTGTGTATATATATATGTGTGTGTGTGTGTGTGTGTGTATATATATATATATATATATATATACACACACATATATATATTAAAGAAAGAAAGAGACCTAAGTGGTTTGGCTCAGTGGACAGAGTGTTGGCCTGTGGACTGAAAGGTCCCAGGTTTGATTCCGGTCAAGGGCATGTGCCTTGGTTGTGGGCACATCTCCAGTAGGGGGCGTGCAGGGGGCAGCTGATCGATGTTTCTAACTCTCTATCCGTCTCCCTTCCTCTCTGTAAAAAATCAATAAAAATATATATTTAAAATAAAAAGACAGCAAGCAGGTTCCTCAGCTCACGAGGTGCACCGGGCACAGCCTGCACGGCCCTCCCCGGCTGTGCAGGACGCTGCCCGGAGACAGACATGGCCGGGGCCGCCCATGGCCGCCAGGGCCTCATTAGCCCGTGGGCCTCGGGCAGGCAGCGCCTCATCGCGGGTAATTGATGTCCCCGCCGGGAGCCCGCACGCACCGGGCCATCCTAAAGCACTTTTCCCTTCCGAAAAGCCCCCCTCCGAGTGTGGCCTCGGAGGCAGCGCAAACAAAGAGCGGGCCGAGTAAGGTTTCATTTAAGTTAACTCGACTCTGCCAAGAATCACACCACCAGGACCGGCCCCGAAGAACCGTGGAGGAAGGACCCATGGAAAATCCTTCAGCCGCGGGAGTCATTGCTTACCCCGAGACCCACGGGCTGAGACGTGGGATGCATGTGCTCTGTAATTTCCCCCCCTAAAGAGAGACTTAACATACTAATCCCCCCGCCAGATCGCCGCTTCCTCCCTGAAAGCCATCAGGGTTAATAGCAGACAGGAGCCTGTTTGATCTCTGTGGACCAGAACTGTACAATCTCCAATTTCCTCATTAAAAAAAAAAAAAAAAAGTTAAACGGAATGGTTGCTTTTGAGTTTAAACATGAAATACATTAGGGCCACAGAAGGAGCAGCTCATTTCCCCTGCTAATAATGATAATTTATGAAGAGAAGGTGAAGACTATCTACTGATGGTATCATTTTATATGAAATATAAACGGGTTCCGAAGCCAGCAGCGTGCCATAAGTCAATTTAATATGTGCGAGCAAACTTAGGATGCACCCATGTATTATGCGCAGAAAACAACTCAGACACACACATACACACCCATAAATCTCTGACTAAAATAGCCCATAAAATTCAAAAATATTTTCTTTGGGTGACACGGATCTATACTTATATTGGCATAAATGGTCATGGGTTGTCAACAAAGATATATCAGAGCGATTCACCTAAATCACTCTTCGATCTCGAGAGCGAGGCTTGTGAAATGTGAAGGGTTTACTTTCTCGGGTCTGTAAGCCTCCTCCTTATTAACTTGAGGAATTGTTTAGGAGTCAAAGAAACAGAACACATAACTGTAGTCCTGTGTCTTATAAATTCTATAATCAATACTATGCCCCTTTTCCCACACTGTAAAAATTTTAAACAAAACTGTAAAACAAAACATCTTGGCAAAGCGACTCCCACTTAAAATCCGGCCGCTGGGGGCCAGGGCGTGGTTGTTTTTACCTTCATCCGACCCGAGGGCTCCAGTGCTACCCGCTGGAATTAAGCTGCTAAGATTCCTTTTTTCTTCTTCCCAGTTTTCGTCAAGTGCTTTCTTTTCAAATGCTTCTCTGCCGCCCTCCTTTAATTAAGGGTGCAGCCAAAGTCAATTAATCTTTGTTAATCTGAAATAACTCTTATGGTAGCAGAGGTGTGTTCTTCCGAGTGCCACGGGGGGATATTACAGATTGAGAGTTATTAGTATGCACCTCAGTACCTCCCAATATTTCATTCCAAAGGAGAAATGGACAAGGAGGAGGGGGATGAGATAAGAATAAAAAGAAAGAAACAGATGCTGGCGGCCTTCCCTCCTCCCCCTCATCTTGCCTGGCCCTTGCTCCCAAGTCCACACAACCTCCACCCCCCACCCCCAGCCCCACCTTCCCCCTCTGATTATATTTTCAAAGTCTATTTGTACAGCTGTAAGAAGTGTGGGTATTACATCCATTCTAACTTCTGGTTTGAATATGTATTCTACACAGAGTAAGCAAGAAAATCACCTAAACCAGCTCAGTTTCTGGGAATGTATCATGGATCTGTGAGAAATCACGTGGCATCCCTCTTCTTCGTGTGGATAAGCCCAGGCTTCCTTTGTCAAGTTCTCAAGTTTATAGCCGGGACAGGTTTGGGCAGATGTGGTGAAGGCCAACTGCATCCATGACTCCTGGCTCACAGTGATCCCTGCGGTTCCACCCAGGCTCTCGGGGTTGCACGCCTAGCATTGGGCCTCAGGTCCGACCCGGGCTTGTCACTTGGAGGAGACATGGACCTTCTCTGGGCGTGTTTGCTCTCGACCAAAAAAATACTATAACAGAGCCTAGGAGTGACTATCTCGCAGGCTGCCGTGAGGATTAAACACTATACACGTACAGAGCTTACAAAGGATGGGCGTTATAACCACTCAATATACTACTGTTTTCAGTATCTAGGTTTTGAAAACCAATCCTAAGGCTAGGTTAATGGACTATACATACAAGCATATCATATTTACAGGGATGAAAAATATACTTGTCCTACCAGAAGCGGTTGTGGTTTGCAACAAGACGCAATGTGGGCAAATCAAGGAACACTCAAGGAAATAAGCCATGTGCTCTGCTCCCAGTGATCCCCCCACGCAATTTCCCTAGTGCGATGCCAAAGGAGAGGCCAGGAGGTTCCAGTGTGGGCCACGATAGCCAGGGCTGTGTAGGAAGGTGCTCTTCTGTGAGCAATATTCACAGTTCCAATCAGGGGAGCTGGCTTATCCCGCTTCCGTCTAGTTAATGGCTGAGTGCTCTCCCCCTCTCCCGACCCCATCCCAGCACCTAACACCCTCCCGCTCTTTCCTCTGACATTCAGGATTCGTCGTTCGCAAACCCTCCCATAAGCCCCTTCTTTTCTTTGCACACTCCCCTTGCATCTTCATCTACAGAACCGGCTCGTTCCTATGGACACTTTTTCCTCTTCCGCCCTCTCAGGCAGTAGCCCCTCTGTTGTCCACACGGCTGGTGCCGCCGGATTAGAAATGGGCAGGCGGCATCCATTCCCCTTCGTGCCCCTCAGATGCCTCTGGCATTGTACCTCACGTCCTCAGACTAGAGTGCCGACTGCTCCTCCTCGTTGTATTTACCACCAATGAACTGCTGCATGACCCCCACCCCCTCACTGTGTGAAGATTTTAGCTCCTAACTGGCATACCCTCTGCATGCTAGCTCTACCACAAGCGTCTGTTTCAATTCCCCACACACAGGTAATCCTGTAATATTGTACGGCGGGAACACCCTTTGCAAGAGGAGTGGGGAACCCCAGGCCCATGGGCCACGTAAGGCCCAAGAAATCATTTGGTCTAGCCCTGCCTGCTAAGTCCTTAGGGGTGAGTTCATTAAATGTTTGACCCCAGAGAGCAGGCTAATGTCTATGCTGATACATTTGTATGGCCCGTGAATGATGCTGTAAATATCCAGATGGCCCTTGGTAGAAAAATGGTTCCCCACCCCTGCTCTACAACATCTAGTTTCCTCCCACCGGGCCCGGTTCCAGGACTAAGGTGGGCCAATGGCGGGCTGCTGACTTTCAGCCACGGATGCCCCCTCACCCAGGCCGCTCTGAAACGCAAGTGCACACACTGCCTGACCCCTCAGGACAGCCTGAAACCCAGCCTCCACCCTTCCTCTCACTTCAGACACATGTTCCACAACGTTGCCCCGAACTCAACTGAATACACCTGAGTACACTCCCCTCTCCCATCGCCTGTTCTTTTAACTCGTGTTCTCAATAACCACAAATTCACCCAAAGACGCCTCCCCCCCCCTTTCACACCATCCCTCCCACACAGGGTCTTCACCCACCCTCTCCACCAGCTTCAATTCCACGGAGACTGATCTTAACTGCCCTAATTTCATGCACCCTCACCTCCCTCACCCCTCACTCTTTTAATTATTGACGCCTGGCAAAATCCCAACTCTAGTCAAACCCAACCCTGTGTCTACTCTGGACATGAACTTGACTGAGAAAAATGCACAGCCATGCCGACTGGTCTCATTCAATTCAGGATTAGTAACGTTAAGGGTAATCCTTAATGATGTCAGACTCCAGACAAACATTTCATATCTTCTCCTGAAATCTCTACAAAACTATCATCCTTTTCTTCACCCTTAGCTGACGGGTATGTTTCCTATTTCACTGAGAAAAGGAGCTAACTTCTACAAGCCCTCTCCCACATGTACTCACGGACCTTTACTTCTGGCCAAACACCCTGACATTTCCGACGGATTCCTTAAAGAACCTCTCATACTACTAAGTAAGACCTATCTCCTCAGCTGTTTAAAAGGTCCCATTTCAGGGGGGGGGGGGGGCAATGGTAAGCTATGTACACATATAATACCTTAATAAATTTTTTTAAAAATGAAAAAAAAGGTCCCATTTCCTCCCCCGCCGGTGTGGCTCAGTGATTGCTCACTGACCTGCAAACTAAAAGGTTCCCTGTGATTGCTGGTGAGGGCTCAGGCCAGGGTTGGAGGCTCTATCCTCAGTAGGGATGAGCAGGAAGCAGCCGATAGATATTTCTATCTCTCCATCCATCTCCCTTCCTCTCTCTCTAAATTCAATAAAAACATATTTTAAAAGACCCTATTCCCTCTCATCATATCATAAGCATATGGCAGTGGGATAACCTCCTCGCTATCATCACATGGATTTTTCCATCAGTCTGCCATTATTTTAATACTTACCTCTCATATTAAAAAAACGTTTCTCTTGGCTACACTTTCCCATTTCCTTCCATCCCTTTATCTCAAAAATCCTTGAAAGAATTGTCCACAGGTGGGGTCACCAGTTTCTGTTCCCCCATTCTCTTGAGCCCACTCCATTCAGGCTTGTGGTCTCACCAGTGCACAAAAAAGTGTCCTTGTCAATCAAGTTCAACATTAGCCTCACAAAGCTAAACCCAATAGCTATTTCTAAGTCTTCATTACACATTGATATATCAAAAACATCTGATACAGGCGAGTCGGTTCCTCCCCAGAAACACTTCCTTCACTGGGTTTCCAGAACAGACCACATGTTCTGTCCGTTTATCCTCAGCCTCATTTGCTGGTTCCTACGGTCCTAACTTTTTAACATTCAAGCCCACCGAGCGTAGTCTTTGGACCTCTTCTCTTTACTATTTACCTTCCGTTTCTTAGAGATCTCATCAGGTTCCTTGCCTTTGAATCTCATCTATCAACTGACCATTTGCAAATGTACATTTCTAGCAAGGGTTTCCCCAGAGTTTAAAACAGATAAGTCCGATTACTTAACATCTCAATCTAGTTGTTGAAAATGTTAACATTTCAACATACTCAGTATGTCCCAAACTAAGTTCCTGATCAATAACTCCTGCCCCAAACTGATTCTCTTCAGAGTTGCCATTTATGTTAAAGACAATGCTATTCTGCTCTTTGCTCATACTCAACCCTTGGAGTCATCTCTAACTCTTTTTTATTTCATAACTGCAATAAATTCAGCATCTTCTATTGGATCTACCCCCATATATATCCAGAATCCAATCATATATCATCACATGCACTGCTATTTCTCTTATTCAAACCACCATCATCTCTTCTCTAGATTATGACAATAGCTTTTTAACCAGTCTTGTGTTTTTTACCGGGTTAATATACATCTATATCTATCTACATGCATATATAAATAGATAGAAGTGAAGATAGGTATCTATATTCCTGTATCTATATATATATTGTACTGAGTTATCCAAAGGGAGATCATTATCTCTTTAGCTCAAAACCCTAAAATGGTTTAACATCTCATTCAAAACAGAAGCCAACATCAAGGCACTATATGGTCTAATCTATAACTTCTCTTCTTATTTTATCATATTTTGCCCCCACCCCCTCTTTGCTCTTTCTGGCTCCCAAACACACTGGCCTCTTGATGTTTCTGGAACATTCTATGAACTCTCCTGCCCCAAGACTTTTATAACTGCTGATGCCTCTACCTAAAACTCTCTCCCGTTAAATATCTTCTCCCTCACTCCCATTAGGTCTTTTCTCAAATATACCCCTCAATCCCAATTTTATTTCCTTATTTGTGTTGCCCCATATCACTTGTCAGCATTGAATAATTTTACATATCTGTGTGTTTTTTAAAAAAATAGTGATTTTTTTAAATTGATTTCAGAGAGAAGAAGAGAGAGAGAAATAAAAACATCAATGATGAAAGAGAAACATCCATCAGCTGCCTCCTGCATGCCTCTACTGAGGATTGAGCTGACATCCCAGGCAAGTGCCCTGACCAGGAAATCAATCCAATGATCTCCTGGTTCAGAGATCAATGCCTGACCACTGAGCAACACTGGCTGGGCTGCATATCTGTATGATAACTGTCTGCCTCTTTACCAACATGAACATCCAGGAGCAGTCTCTTTCTGTTCCAGATTTTCACTGTTGTGATTGCAATGTCACGAGCTGTCCTTGGCACTCGGTAAAAGCTCGGTGTATATATGTTGAGGGAGACAGCATTCAAGCTCTGATGCAAATGGGCAGTACAACTAGAGGGGTGACCCGCTAAGGTTCCCCTGTGCTCTGCTGAAGGAAGAGAGTCTGCCCCCTCCACCAGCCCTTCCGGGAAGCCGCCATTGCTGAGCCCAGCTCATTAACCACAGGGCCTGCCAAAGCTCACAGTACCTTTCAGTGGTGGTGGGTTGAGTGTTCAAAAGGTATAGGATTAGGGACATCAAATTCAATGAAAGTTGATGGGGGAGAGGGCTCTACAAAGCTTATTTCAGCCATCTAAGACAAGACTCTGCCTGTGTTTCCTACATTGATTCGCCATCTCTGCTGCAGACCGGCAGGCACCAGGCAGACTCCATGGCAGGGGCCAGCAGAGGGCGCACCGGCTCAGAGACAGGGTGCCCACACCACACAGAGGGACTCTATGACCGGTGACAACACGCAAGGCGTTGGCTGTTGGTGAAACACATCCTTCCCACAAGGATCCCTTAAGGCTTGTCTGTTTAAGGAAAAGAGGCCGATTTATATGAGGCCACGGTCAGGTGCTTTAGGGACACAACCACCTTCCTCCCCAAAGCACCACCGGCGTCCTCCTGCAGGACCAGTGGGCAGCAAGTGGAAGATAATTACAGCAGCCTTTCTGGAACTCAACTTTGTCAAAACGGCAGCGCAGAGCCCACACAGACAGCAGGATCCCATGCGCATGGCTAGAGAAGGTACCGGGAATTCACCGGAAGAGGACTCGGGGCTGGAAAGGCCCCTTAGAATGGAAGGGCTGCTTGCTTTGCAACAGCGTCGAGCAAGAACAGGACGTGTTTGGCCCTCGTTACACTCTGAGGGACTTTAACACTAAGCGGATTATGGACAAACCTGGAAAGTGAGCTATTATAAAACGACTGTAACGTCAAGCACCATCGGACGTGAACCCCCTGCAGGCTCAAGCCTCACATCAGACTAAAACCACCAGGTGCCCTCGGGTGACCCTCTCACTTTGCATGAGAAATAAGCGGACAACGCTCAAGATTATCCAGGGGAAATCCATCCAAAATGAAAACAAAAAGCCAGAAACTGTTCACCTGTCTGAGGTACTAACCTTTCGAGTCACAGGTGTTTGATGATAAATCTAAATAGGTGGTAACGACTCAGGAGGAAATGGTATCTACCGGGGTAGGGAGCTGAGTTGGTGGGCGGTCGGAGTTCTATGGTACTTGTAAGGGAGCAGGGTGTCCACCTGAAACCCATCACTGACCTCCGGTTCCTTCCCCCCGGGCGTTGGTGTCGGCCATCTCTGTGCCATCCACTTCCGACTCGCAGCCTATATCCAGCGTCCCCTCAGCTGGGCAGGAGGACTCCTCTTTCTGTGTCGGTGTAAAGAATGATTTATGGAGATGCATTAGCAACTGGAAACAGTCAGCATACGCTCAGGATCCTAACGCATTATCACATTTACTTGTCATTTGAAATTTTAGCGCTGACTTACTGTTTCATGTAAAAGCACACCTTAGAAAAACAAATCCGGCCCAAGCTGGTTTGGTTCAGTGGATAGAGCGCCGACCTGTGGACTGAAGGGTCTCAGGTTCAATTCTGGTCAAGGGCACGTGCCCAGGTAGGGGGCTTGATCCCCAATGGGGGGGGAGAGTGCAAGAGGCAGCCATCAATGATTCTCTCTCATTATTAATGTTTCTATCTCTCCCTCTCCCTTCCTCTCTGAAATCAATAAATTTTTAAAGAGAAAATGTGTTTATAAAAACAACAACAAAAAACTGGGCAAGGCCCATTGCCACAGCTGAGTTTTTGGATGACCTTTTAAAATCCATACAAAATCCATTCCCCTTTGACTCGCGTTTTCATTATATTTTTCAATTCCACATTCTCTCTGATGTTAGGCAATGACTTCACAACTCAGAATTTTAATCAGTTCAATGAAACACCCAAGCAGCTACCAAAAGCAACTAAAATAATGCAAGGTTAACCTGTAGTTATTTTCTGAGACACACACACAGTAAGTAACAAGAGCTTAATGCTGACTAGCTGAGAACCTTCGTTTCTTTGCCAGGTATAACTTTTAACGTTCAAAACGAAGCCTTCTCGCAGGAAATGAATGAACTTTAAACGCAATCCATCATGTAGGAAAGCGGTGACTTCTTTCTGATCTGTAGGAAACAATGCACTGCTTTGAGTCCACGCGAGGCACACAGGCCCTGGGAGGCCACGGGCTTTGTCCCCGGGAACTCTGCATCCTAGACAGCATTTGTCCTGCCAGCGGAAAATGGCAATTGTGCTCCAATAACGAAGACTCGGTTATCCGAGGCCCTCTCTCTTCTCACATAACAAATACGCATTGTGAGTGAACCTGAGCAAAGATCCCTGCTTGCTTTAAAAACCAAGTAACATTTAAATCAGCACGTTTTCCAGGAGAACGGGAAATGTCTTCTTTTAATGAAACACGGGGAGGCGTCAGGTGTGATGCTATGGCCCTGAAGTCTGATAGTCGGTGACAACTGCCATCTTCTTGAGCTCCCAGCTGAGGAGATCGTGGCACCCGTCCACGGAGGTTTTTAGGAATCAAGAATGCTAAGGAAGCCACAGCTATTTTTCCATTGCCATATGTTAGGCTGCAACCACAGATAGGTTTTCCTTAAAGAAAAATGTCGTTGTTTATTCTCAGTATGAAATCATTTTTAAGACATCTGAAAACACTTAAGAGGCATCGAGGGCATTCTTCTAACCTTTTACCCAAATCTAATTTTGTTTACCTGCCCATGTCCGGGGTGGGGGGGGGGAAAGAATGCATGGTACACAGCAATAACAGACGTCATATGCAGAACAATGCGACTTACTTTGAGAGCATAGAGGCCTGACTTTCCAGGAATCTTGAAGAAGGTTCCATCCCCTATCCGAGTGCTACTGTGGAGCATGGCATTCAGGCAGGCTAACGGAGAAGTTCCACTGGAAAACAAAAGTGTGCGAAAATGAAGCAGTCTGAGGCGCAGCTTCTGTGGCAGAACTGTTCTCTGGTCTCTTAAAAAGAAAAAAATCCTCTTGCATGCCTTTTAAAAATATCCTCCCAACCCCGAAAACATCTACATTACAATAACAGGCCCGTCCAGTTTGCCAAACTTAATCGGATGCATCTGTCTTATAGGCTCCAGGCAAGTCTCCTGAATTGAAATTATGCTCTTATTCATAAAGCAGCCGACACTATATTTCAAAGAAACCAAAGGCCGGACGTTTATGTGGTGCTATTTTGCAAATAATACCAGGAGGCCTCGGCATTTAAATATGACAGACAACTTGATGGTTGCACTTGAATGATCAAGTAAACCCAAGTTCAAGGACAGTTCCGTCCTATAGGTTGAAAAGCAACAAAAGAATAATGAGAGACCCGGGGAAGGACTGATTTGAAATTATAAGCGTTTAAGTCACTCGTGGGATTGCGTTTCTCACAAGGCTAAATACAAATTTATATCTGTGTTTATGTCTCTGACACATCTTCAACAATAGCATCCCTTTCTCAGATTTGTCACGAAAAGAAATGTGCGCTTGGGAGTTCTGCCCAGCTAATGATCACGTTCTGTAGGGAAGATGCAAGTGACTCAATTATGAAATCAACAGGGTTTTGTTTTGCTTTGTGTGTTTTTTTCAAAAAAGAACTCCAACAGTATTAAACCAGTGATTAAAAATACCGAAGCCCATATGTGCAAACACTGCTGGAAAGTACCCATCTACACAGAGAGATGTTTATGCAATGTAAGACACATATGTATTTCCTGGGTTAGTCTTCAGAGATATATATTATGTGTTTTGTTTGCAAACCGCTATCTTTGCAAACCAGAATTTAGAGCCAGACGTATTACTGTCGTTGACTTATGTCTCCCTATACATTTTACCCCCTAAGATGCTAAAAGACCAACACATGGTGGAGCCAGTTTTGGTTAGAATCCTTACCCCACCCTATTCACCTCTCGGGTGAAATATCCGGGGACAAGAGGACCTTTAAGGTAATAAGGCTTACATTTTTCTTTTATTTTCTGCGATAGAAACATAATTTTTGCATTACTGAATTAAAAGTTTCCCCACAGCCACCATTATCAAATCTCTTTACTTAGCATGGAAAGCCACCAGTCAGATGAAAGAGCCATCTTTGCTGAGTTGCCACTACACACTTAATAGCTAGTCAGCATCTGCGCACACCCTGGTCCTAACGGTTTCTAAGTATAACAATAACAGGAGCATCTTTATCACTTTACACAGCAGCTCTCTGTGCCAACCCGTCAATACAACTCCGCCGGGCTTGACAGGAAGCGAGAGCCCTCGCGTGAACGTGGCCGCAGAACAATGCGGCTGCAGCGCTGGAGTCCACACGGTGAGGATGCTGCATGTTTATGGAATGTCTGCCCTCATGAGCGTCAGCAAGCTCCCAGCCTCATTATTTTCCTTACAAAAGACTCTCTGCTCGGATTTAAAGTAGGCCAGGCCTACTTTGTCAAGTAAAATACATTCATCTTCCCCAGAATGTCTGCTCATGAATAAATTCCAAATAAATGATGCCATACATGTTAATACTGAATACTTCAAAATATATATACATTTTTTTAAATCATTATTCTCTCCAGGCAAAAGCACGGACTATTGGAAGCCGGGAATTATTATGCCAGATTTGTGGAGTTGTAATTTAGTGAAACTGTCAGAAACACAGATTTCCTGTGCAGCCTTGGCAAGAGGATGTTAACGCTACAAGTAAAGTAGAATCCAACCCATAAAAATGATGCAATGTAGACTTCCAAAAATATAACTTAATAAAATTGTCCTCTTAACATCCACCCTTGTGCACATTCTTCCTGATCTTTATTTCTAAGGTCTCAGCTCACACAATCCCAAGAGCTCGGATTTAAAACATGAGAGAAGAACATAGCGTTGAAGATAGCTTACAAAACACAGAACAAACATAATTGAACATCACTATTAATTTTTTCTAAGGCACAGTAAACAAAAGATAATTGGAGATAAATTGACTATTAAACAGCAGTTGAATGCTATGCTTGTCGCAAACATAAGTGGTGAGCACGCAGTTTCAGATAAATAATAAGCTCTGTTGAGCATAAATATATTATTTAATTATACTGTTTATTAACTCAAAAAAACCCTCAAGATTCCCTATAGAAATATTTAAAGATATGTAATTCACAATCTCCGAAAGTCTTGACGACCTTTTTTGCTCGTATGTAAAGTAGGCCAGGCCTAGTTTATAAAGTAAAATATATTCATCTCCCCAGAAATATCTGTTCATGAATAAATTCCAGATAAATGATGCCGTGCATGTTATACTGAATACTTCAAAGTACTAGTACATACATATATATTTTATCATTATTCCCTTCAGGCAAAAATACAGATTTTTCCCAAATCTTTCCTAAAACAAACATGACATTTGTTTTATTTCCAAACCCTACAACCTTTGCCTTTTAGGAGAATTAGAAGGTACTTCACAAAGGCAAACTTGGCAACTCAAGCCACTGGCTGCTTGGTCGCCTCGCCTTACGCATGTCAGTTCTAATTCTTTGCAGAAAAGTAAACCTTATATAATCTGCTTCATTTAAAACAGTAAAGCATTAGCATGTATGTGCAGAATATTCATAAAATCGTGCATTTTAAAAGTCTTTCAGACTATTTACCATAGCTGTTCTCCTCACAATTCCATAAAGCCTAGGAAATCGGGACCACTTTTCGTGGAAATGGATCTTCACTCCAATTGAACAGGAATAAATAAAAGTATTATTTATATATTTTTATATTTAAAAAAAACACAGAGCTAGCAAGCATGCCTTGGCCTATTTTAAGAAAAAATACACACACACACACATATATATTTCTCACAATGACTTACTGTGGGTATAAAAGATGTGTTATATGTGTTACAAGTCTTAGCATGAACACCTTTGTGATATTTCCTATTTTTAATTAAAACCTTTTATTCACACTAAATGTAAGGGTTAATAACCTCAGTCAGAATTTACAAGTTAAAGATGCTGTAACGTATAGGTGTGTGTGCATATGAAATAATAAAACAAACAATTTAACAACAAAAAAAATCTCTGAAATTTCAAAAGTTACTTACTTTCTAAAAAGATGAATTGGAAGAATCATCCCGATGTATGAAAGGAAAACAAGGGAAAAAGAAGAAGAAAGAAAAAAGCATTAGTTTTCTAACTTAAAATGCAACTTTGCATCTTAGCATTTCAGTAATGGAACAACGTACAAGAAACACACCAGCTCAGACCAGGCTGCCGTCTGGAGGGGAGTCCCGAGGGGCCGGGGTCAAAGGTGGCTCTGACTTTCTTCCCCAACACGTCTGGAACATTTTCATGTTGCTCACAGTGCACGGGCATTTCCACACAGGGACATAATTAGAAATAAGGAAGAGGGAGGACATTTGTCCCTCGTGCTTTTGTTCCTGCCATTGCCCGTGCGTGGGCCCTTCCCCGTGCACCTGCCGGGGTGCGCACACAGCTCACTCTATGTGTTTGTTTTTCCTCCGTCCACTGTAGCTTTGGAGCCTTCTGGTTTGTTTTCATTTCCCGCAACCCCTGAAGCAGAACGGGGGTGGAATTTGGAGTCAGGGGAGCAGGCATAATTTAAACTGTCTAGACATCAAAGAACCCCCAGAGATGCTTGGCAGAGACCCGTGCTGTGTGAAATACCAAAAGACCGTGGCTTTATTACATCGGGTTGATGACGGAGCACGTAACAGTTTACTAATAGAGCACACTTAGTAAAGGGAATGATGGCCTATCTATTTCACCAATTTTGAGAACTGGGAAGAATACCTAGGAAATGAAATGGGAGGAATATTGCAGACATAACCAAAAAACAATCATGATTTTGGCCTTCCTTCCCTTTGTCTATGAAATGATAATGCTTTCATGCAGTATTTCAGCAACACCAATCTTAAGTTACTTTATTTTATTAAGTATCTCAATCAAAGTTTCAGATGAAAACAATTCCCTGAAAACATTTTTTAAATCTAATCCTGAACAAGGTAAGTCTAAAAATTCAACAAACTCAAGAAACTTACTAAGAAGCATGATTAGACAGTTACTGTACTAAGTGTTACTAATATAAATTAATAGATACAAGTATATGTTCAACTCTGCTTTCAAAAAAAATTAATAATAGCTCATTTCAAGTATTTCCAGTGTTGATAGCTTAGAGAAAGGACCTTAATTACATTTTAAGAGGAAATTATGTAGGGCTCTGGGGTGCAAGTAATGTTTTTATTTCGTTCTTACTACAGATGTGTTCACCATGTGAAATTAAATTACTTACGATTTGTGCGTTTAACTTTATGTGAGATTTCACACTCACACAAATTTTAATGTTATAAAAGGAATAATCAACTTGGATTACCTTTTCATTTACATATTTAACAGACATGTCATTACTAGTGGAGGAAATTAAACTATTTCTACCAATAAATGTGGAAAACTCCTAAATGCACATATGCGCAGCATCCATTACTTGATAAATCATTGAAAACAACCCTAGAATGTCAAGGCCAAATTACCTTCTTACTCTTGATAGAAATTACTGCGAGTCTGGAACTCCCTAAAATGACTGAAAATAAAAATTTAAAGGCTACAATCCTTTATGTACATGACATGAATAATCCTCGCACATAGAATGTTAACCCAAAAATGACCTCTAAAAAGGTAACTATTAAAAGTTTTTAATAAGCACTGACATATAAAGATTAACAAAAATTAAAGTTTAAAACCATAAAAGTAGATAGGAATAACCAATTAATTCAAGAGATGGGTCATATTTTAAAGAAAGATATTTTGCCCATTTCTATGTTGAGAATATAAATATGATTTTTCAATATTCTACACATCTCTAATGTAAAGTTATAAATGTAGTCCCAGTATTTTCTGAGTTGGATATAAGGAGGCAAGAAATAATTACCCAAGGACATAAGTTGTACAAGTCTTAAATTCAGCAAAAACAATTACAGACTCCAAATCTAAACAATACATCTCTGATTGGCTTGAACAACTATTCTAAGAAGATATTTTTCTTGACTATAAAGACATTTGAACTTAGACCTTTTATTCACTTGACTGACATTACAAAGCTACCACTAGATCAATGGCAGTGATTAGTACAGCCTTAGTCACTACATTGACCTTTCGTTTTGTTTGACAACAACTCCTAAACAGAAATACAAGGACAAAAGTTTGGTGAGTATTAATTTAGAGTAGCATTTATAAGGGAATTAAGAAACAGCCCTATAAAAGTATAAACTAAAACATATAACCTAAATTATAATTTTAAAGACCTCCAACTAAACTATGTGGTCTTTAAAAATATAGCCTTTCACATATGAATAAAATTGAAAATAACTTATTCAGTAAAGACAGAGAGAATAAAAATTATATATATATATATATAATTATATATATATAATTATATATATATATATATATATATATATATATATATATATATATATAATAGCTACCATTTATTCAGTATCTCTAATGTGACTGAGCTTTTACAACTATCATCAATATTCCTTATAGCCACCAAACAACATAAGCATGATTCGCACCCAGTTTGCAGGTGAACAGAGGCTGAGAGGTTGAGACTCTTACTGGAGTCAAACAACAACTAACTGAAACAGCTAAAATTCAGATTCTACTCCGATTCCAGAGCAAATGTGCTTCCCACTATCCCACGTTCTCTCTCCACAGATCCACAGAGTTGCCTTCCCCACCCAAGGAGCCTTGGAGATATATATATACACACACAAATATACATACATATATACACAAATACACATGCATATATATACACAAATATATATATATACGCAAATATATATATATATATATATATATATATATATATATATATATATATATATATATATATAGTTCTTGAAGGAAAGATGTAAAGGAAAGCCAGATGCTGGGGAAAGGTCAGGCGGCTGGCTCCATCCTCCCTCAATGATGCCTACAGCGATGACTCCCCCAGGATACATGTCAAGTTCCCTAAAGAAAGCACGAGGCTGCAGCGGCTGCCACTGTGGGCTCTCTCCTTCAGGAGATGCTTCATCTGGAAACTAAGGAAGGAAGGATTCTGGGAGACTGATGGACAGAACTGAGATTCCCTAATCACGTGAGATGCCTCTCTGTAGAATTGAGTGGTCAGAAAATAACACTATCCACGAAGTGGGTCATCATTTATTAAGCACATTAAACATGCCAAGCTGGTGTGGAAACAAATTGGCCCTCTGACAAAGGCTTGGCATGTAAAAGAAACGCAGGTGGAGCTGAGATGAGCTCTCTGAAGACATAGGAAGTGACAAGGGACTCAGGGAAGAGAACCTTGAGGCAGGGGACGCAACAAGAAGCAGCCGTTTGGAATTTAAATGTTGCCCCTGGTTTGTCCCGAGGAGATGACTGGGATGGGACCTGCACACATTTCTAATGTCGACTCCAGAGGCAGCCAGCCCACGGCCATCGCTGGCTCCTAGGGACTAGAGGCTACACTCCCCCCACCCCCACCCCCCATTGCAGACTCAAAGACAATACTTTCAATTAGGACAAAATATGTATCTTCCAAAACACAATTCTGAATTTCATATATTAAGGAAGAGGCCTTGTGCTTGCTTATATTTGGTATGATCAATTAGTTTTATATAAAAATGTAAATTTCTATGTCCTACTTGTAGCAACCAGGTCTCTCCCACCTGTGAGCTATGGCTAATCCTGCAGGATTTCCAAATGTGTTCTATGGGATGTTAGTCCCACGTGATGCCCACAAAAAATTACCAAATGAGTTTCGGAGAAGCAGCATGCTGTATCCTTTCCTCGCAAACTCACCAAAACACTAAAAATATAGACTACTGTCTCTGAGAAACCCTGCTTAACTCAAGAAACATGCATAACTCAGTGTTTCCTAAGCATATTTAATAAAAAAAAATCCCCCATCAAAATATTTGACAACATTCCCTATTATGGTATGCCTGGAAATATACCTGGAGAAATGCTATGCTATATTTATGGTTAGGATCATTAGGAAAAAAGTGCCCAGTAGTTACACTCCCATGAGTGTATAATTTTATCAGCCAAATGTTTTTAAAACTTAAATACACAAAATATCTGTTTCTCTGTGGGAAAAAAAAAGAATGCCGTGTGGTGGTTATTTTTTCCTATATAAATTCATAAAACTGAAAACCGTGTCCAGGAACTCTAAATAGCATTGAAAATCTTATAAATAGTATACACATGTAATTGAAAGCACTGTATATTTGCAATATTGTGTTACCAACATAAAAACCACCATGCCCCACCACCCCGGCCCGCACCCCTCCCGCCAGGAGACCTGCCTCCCATCATCCTCAGCATCTTAGGGCTGAAGCATTTCCCATACGCCCAGTTATTCTGCCTCAACTAAGTTCCTCTTCTGTAGGGAGCGGCTATAGGGTTAAGCCTCGTATTGACCTGTTGGCAAAGCCACAGGTGAGTCCCAGCTTAGAGAGCACAGCCCTCTTAGAATCATTAAGCTTGATCTTATGACCTCCCTAGATCCTTTCTGGGTCGCTAATGGGCTGTGGGAGGTGCAGCAAGTGCTGCCAAAACAAATGAAACTCACAAGAACATTTTAACTATGGTGACCACTACTTTGTTTACCTCTGGCTACAAAATAAAACATCAGCTTGCCTCTGGATCTCCCTCTCTGTGGCCTCAGCCAGGCACAGGAGATCCACCAGGCCCCAGCTGTATTCTTTTTTCATTTAAAAAAATTTTTTTTAAATATATTTCATTGATTTTCCACAGAGAGGAAGGGAGAAGGATAGAGAGCTAGAAATGTCGATGAGAGAGAAACATCGATCAGCTGCCTCCTGTACACCCCCTACCAGAGATGTGCCCGCAACCAAGGTACATGCCCTTGACCTGAATAGAACCTGGGATCTTTCAGTCCACAGACCGACGCTCTATCTACTGAGCCAAACCGGTTTCAGCATCCAGCTGTATTCTTTGTCTGTGTTTTCTTTCATCCTTCCCTCCCCCTCAGGCTCATTGAACCCTTTGCTGGCCTGTCACAATCTTCAATTCACATATCCTCTTTCTCCAAAAAAATCTTTACATTACAAAGACAGTTCCAGAAGCTCCCTCAAGCTAACTCTGCCTTCATACCCCCCTGTCCCTAATTCGGCCCATCCATTGGTACCAAAGCAATGTTCCTATTAAAAACAAATAATAAGCAAAAGCAAAAACAAAACTACCCCTGCCAAACAATACTGCTTGGGCTCGGGTTCTTCAGGCCATGCCATAGGCTGGGTTTTTATTAAAATGACTTTATTTATTTATTTATTTATTTATTTATTTGACTTTATTTATTTAATCGGTGGTTTTCACTGTCCATGAAACAAAGGAAGCACGAACTCCTCCAGAGTGCACCTGGCACCTAGCTCATCGTCCTTGTCCCCAGCTCTCCAATTCCTCTCCCACTCTCAGAGTGTTCTCCCAGGACCCGAACCGATGCAGCCAACCTCGCGCCTCCACGGTTTCCCATCTCCGTTTTGGCGGGAAACTGTCCGCCCAGAAACGCAAGCCACTCCCAGTTCCATTTACTACTCAGAAGGAGCATCTCACCTGCCCCCTGGAGGGCGACACCTCTGGACACAGCCTGGTATTGCAGCCTCAAGGCTGTGCCTCTCTTTCCTGGCTGCTTTTCACCCACAGTGTTTACACCCCTAGCCTTCCTGCCCGTGTGGCTTCCCACAAGTTTGGGAACGCCACAGGGGCTAGGCATGCATTGATTTATCTCTGTAGTACCTGACAGGCAATCTCAATCTACTCGAAAGGTGTCCGCTGAAGTGAACTTAAACACTGCTATCAAAACAGCTGCAATCATGGATCTGTGGGCACCCAGCATCCGCAGTGAATACCATCTGTATCCCGTGTACACTCCTGACTACAATCGCGTGTGCCAATCACCCTGCGGAGGACACAGGCTATGTACGAGGCTGACATGTGCAGGCCCTGCATCCATCCCATTGGGGCCTTCCCCTCCTCAGGGAAGCCTCCAGGGCAGCCATCCTCAAACTGGTCCTGATTTCCCAGCAGGAAGGCTAGTGAGCTTGAGCTATCCCCAGCAGTGGGGGAGGGAATATCTTGGGGGAACTGATGGGGAAATAAAGGGAAAGGGAACATATTATTTTCAGTAGAAACATAAGCTGGGAAAGTCCCAAAAAAAGAAAAAAAAGAAAAGGGGCTGGTGCCGACCTCTGCCTCCAAGGAGGGCTGACTGCTGAGAGCAAAGCTAGCCAAGGGAAAGCAGAGCGACACGAGGAACGAGGGGGAAACGGTCATTACTTGAACTCTGCATTATCGAGTCACATTGAAGACCACCGTACTGGGTGTCCAAGGTCACTAAACCAGGAAGTCCTTTGCTTATTTTATTTCTTTAATATATTTTATTGATTTTTTTACAGAGAGGAAGGGAGAGGGATAGAGAGTAAGAAACATCAGTGAGAGAGAAATATCGATCAGCTATTTCCTGCACACCCCATTGTGCAAGAGATGTGCCCACAACCAAGGTACATGCCCTTGACCAGAATTGAACCCAGGACCTTTCAGTCCGCAGGCCGACGCTCTATCCACTGAGCCAAACCAGTTTGGGCCTTATTTTAGTTTTGACACTTGACTACGTGATTTATGCACACTGACCTCATTTTTCTAGGCCTCAATGTTCTCATCTGTCCAATGAGTTTAAGACAGGTTTGCTCGGAAGCTCTACTGCCCCTTTCTGGCTAAGAGTTGAAGGCAATTAATAATGGTTTTGCTATGGGCTTGCTCATTCCAGCCACGCTGCCTGCCTTGATACTTCTCTGTTCTCCTCTCTTCCCACTCCTTTGTCAAGGTCCCCATGCCTTCTAATAACCCCTCTAGCACACAAGGATCCTCTCCGAACCTCCGCAACATCATAGCCTGCCCTACGATTGCAGAATTTAGTCCTCCGCTGGGTGGCAACCAGCTCCCGAGGACTCCGACCTCCTTAAGATCTTCTGCGACCCCCTCAGAAGACCTACCAGCCTTGGACTCATGCAGGGCTGTCGATAAGCTAACATTTCACAATTTACAGAACAGGAACAAAACTTGAAGCTTGGCAGTACCAACCACTGCTTGAGAATGTCCAGAAATAGAACCAAGAAATACTCCAGTGAGAATGTAAATTGACACAACCCACTTGGAAAGACATCTGGCAGTATCTAGTGGGGGAAAGTGTGCATGCTCTGTGGATCAGCAATTCTGCTTTTTGCTATGGGCTCTAGAAACACTAACACCCAGAGAGACACTATTGGTATGTTTTAGGGAAACAAGAACTGTCAATAAATTAAATGCTCGTCAACAGTTACAGCTCTATAATATAATTTCCCTGTAAAGTCATGGCGAAACTCTGCATACTGAACTATGCGAGTACACTGCACATCTATGACACTGGTTGCCCCTGGGAGAAGAAGTAAATCAAAGAAACCTCAGCTTTTCCTGCTACACGTTCTTTAAAAGACATTCAAAGCAGCTCTGACAACGTGTCCACAACTGCTGGTTTCAGCTGGTGGTCGTTGGTCTATGCTATGTTCCTGAAAACTTTCCAAGCCTAAACGAAAACTGTTGATGCTTTTCTTCTTTTATCCGCGATTTCGCTTCTCTCCACTCCAGCGATTTTCAACCGATGTGCCGCAAGAAAATTTAAAACAGGTAATACCTGCCTGCTGAGGCAGGGGCGTGGACCCTTTCTCCCTTAAATTGTCAAAATAACAAGATTACAACAGCCAACACATCAACAGCCATCGGTGTGAATGAATCAAAATTATACCTCGCGTTTGTCAGGTAGGCAAACAATGTATATTCTGGGGTGCCACAGAAGTCGAGTGATTATAGTTTGTGTCTGCCATGAGATGGAAAAGGTTGAAATCGCTGCTCTATAATCTATCAGATTTGTCCCTTGTTCCAAGTGATGTTCATGTGTAGACATTTTTATGCAAGCAAATAAACACCTACATGGAAATTATATGCAAAGTGCACTGGTACATCATACGGAGTTCAAAATCCCTCTCAACTTCCCCCGACCGTGCCCGCTCCCTCCGAAGCAATGGCCAGTGAAGATTTATCGTGTTTCCTCTAAGAGCTGTTCCGGATTTGCATTTGCATAGGCATGCATGCAACTCTATGATTTGGTGTCTTACATTTATTCTCAGAAAATATGTGTGACTTGACTTGAGCTTATTAAATTCCAAAAGTTAGAAAAGTGCATGGGAAAATGTTTCTGGGATTTTAAAAAAAAGGGGGTGGGGGAAAACTCTGTGAAGGATTTCATTATAACGATGGCTATGGTTATTTTAGAAGTCAGCATAAATCTCCACATTCATAGGTAGTAATAACCATTAAGTAGAAAATTACCTATATCTTGCCAGCAGGAACCCTTCTCATAAATATGGCTTTTCTTTTAATGTAAGATATCTGTCAATTGAAGAATAGATGAGAAAAATCGCTCAAGATCCCAGTCCGTAAAGCACCCCTGAGCATTTTATAAAATTTCTCCCAGCCTTTTTTTTTCTGATGTGTTTCTATTTTAAAGCTATCCCTCATCTATGTATTGAACTACAATAGTCTATTTTATATTATACCCTTCCCACGCTACTATGGAACCATCTAGAAATATTTCAAATGGTTAAAAATATTTATCAGCTCGTTTCAAGCGAGCAGTTTTCAATTTGGCTGGATATTAGAACTTTCGGGGAAATTCTTTTAAATGCAAGTTGGAGGCAACTCCAAACCTATTAAATAAGAATCTTTGGCTGTGGAACCGGCATCAGCATTTTCTCATCCACTTCCAAGTGATTCTAACGGGCAGCCACATTTGAGAGCCACTGATACCACCAGGGACATGTAAATTACGTCCTTTATTTGTACGTGAAATAGCACTGATAGGACAATCTAAGTGCACATACTATTTTTTTCTTATATTCCAGAATACTCTACGATACGCTTGCCGAAGTGGCATTATCAATTCAGGCATCATGAGCTATGTAATGACCTTTTGCAAATAGTGCCAAGTGGCTTTTTAAATGAGGTGTTTCGGTTTATGTTCTCGCCAGCAGTGTATAAGCAAGAAGCACCCTGTAGAGTCAGGGTGAAGGGCACGGGCTGATTGATGGATTAGATGAGTTAAAAAACGCCCTCCAATGGTGACTTTAGCTTGCAGTTCTATGACTGCTGGTAAGATCAAATGCTTACTCGCATACTTGTCGATTCCTTCGTTTTATGGATTGGAGCTCCTCTGCTCGTAGCCTTTTCCACAACGCTCTACGCTCATTACTTTTTTTCTTACTGTTTTTATAATCTCCGCACATAATCCCTCCAGAAGGTTAACAAAAGATACCCTCCAATGTCTCCTAGGTTCCGGGTTTCCTATGCAGACACATAAAACTTCATGTAGTCAATTATGCCCATCTTTCCTTTGTCATTTATTTTACAGCTTCTAACTCTGAAGAGTCATGTCTCTAAGGTGGACTGAAATGTTAGATTTGAATTTTTATAATTGTTCCCCAGTGGTCTGACCTATCGTGTTAAAACCTCCCATCTTGTCTGCATCTTCCTTTAAAACTTCCCATCACGTCTGGGTCTTCCTTAATACAAACACAGCAAGCACATCAATGTCCGCTAAACATTTATCACGTTTAATGGCCTCCTCTGGCCCACGGAGAGTAGCCGCGTTCTCTTGTCCGTTACTGCTTTTCTGATTCATCCTCCTACCCCTTTTTTTTTGCAAAAGACTCCGGCCCTGCTCAGTGGAAATTCCTTAATCAGCAAAAATGTCAACAGAAGTCAACTCAGCGTTCTGCTAGCTCTGGGAAAATTTTTACCTTTAAATGTTTGATAAAGGAAATGTCTAAAATTAACTCCACCAACTGAAGCTGTTGAGATTTGGCGTTCGTACCACGGGACAAATGTCAGTGTAATGTAGCTTTCTTCTCTCCTTGCTCTTTCTCCCCTTCCCTGGCTCAATGGTAGGCGTCTCCTCTGATTAGGAGTGCTACAGTATAAAGATATTTAATGAACATCCCTCCTCACCCTACAACACCGAGTTTCGTGAAACTCCAGCATCAGCTACTTGGGGTGGCATGGTGTGCAGCCACAACAGTCAGGTAGAATTACAAAGGAAAGACAAGCTTTGCAAAAGGCCTACTGGCGAGGTAGGATCCTTGGTGAAAACCATATACTTTGAGGAAGGAAACACAAATACGAAAACAGGTGAATGAAGGATCTTTCCCTTCCCCAAGCTCGCATACACCTCAGGGTCAGGCAGGAGGCCTAAGAGAAACTCATACACCAAGTTCTTGTTTCTCTCCCCCTCCGGGGCCCAGGATTCAGGAGAGACACAAGGTGGGAGCAGGCACTGCAGCAATGCTGATGTTTGCTACCAGCCTCCTTAACACTCTTCCGTACAGAATGAATCAGTAAACTAAAGGTAAGAATGGCCAGCATCGAGGCAGGCAAACGTAAAGAGAGGATAATTAATGGGGCTTCAGGCTAATGGTTTTGGAAACTTATAAGATTAGGCACCCATACATATTAATAAATTCCAAAAGTAATGCCACTAATACGTGATGTGTGTATTATCTTTGATTTACAGAAATAAACATCTTCCTTAGGGGGGGAAATGTGCATTTTGAAGACCAAAATGTATCTTTAGACAAAACGAGATTTCCTGGACATTATTATATAGCAATACCGATGTCCCAACAGGCACACAGAGACCCTTCCGACAACAGCTCCAATGAAAAGGGGGGAGGGGAGGAAAATATGTAAATGTAATCGGGGTGAAAAGGAAAAGAATTTGTGAGCCAAGGTAATAAGTCAAGAAAAAGATGTTTAAAACTGAAGCCCTGTTTAATCAACTAACTATATGGTAACTGATTAAACAGTTGCTAAAATTATAGAGAATTATCTATTTTTATGTAACAAGAAGAGAATTGTTCTTCATTTTTTTAATGTTTAAAAAACACAAAACATGGAATATCATGGCCTCTGGCCATTTGACGAACATCTTATTTAAATGAGAACAATTCCAATCCACTCATTTGACCTGAATGAATATTCCCGAGGTCTTAAAGCTTCCAGGAAATAGTTCCTTGATGCACCTGCCACCTAATTCCATGAAATCGATATCGCACTTAAGCTAAGTCAGGAAATCTTAGCTGATGAATTAAGCTAGGACTGTGGCTTCATGGGCTGCCGGCAGATAAAAGATAGCAGCGAAGCCGAAAATCATTACAGTTAAATAGGTTTACCTCTTTGGGGAGGGATGTTTTCTAAGGTACCGTTAGCACAACGAACAGCAGCATATCATGTGAGGATAACGATAACCACTTTAACATGTGGCCTAGGACCTTGCTATTCCTGGGTGTCAGTTTATCAGCAATGAAACAGCTTTCTTTCTGGCTGTGCCTGAAACAACCCTACTGTGATTGTGGGAGACAGCTGTCCATCAATACAAAAAGGAAGGCTGATAAGATTGATTCAAACTTCATTCGAAGAGAAAACAAGTATTTGCTGAAATCCAGATATGTTACTATGTAAGCAGAACATGAAAATCCACCCTATTCTCAGTTCCCAGCACCATGTCATATAACAGGGTGGGGAACGTCCAGCCTGCAGGCCATATGCGGTCCGAGAAATCAGTTGGTCTGGCCTCACCAAGGCACCTGCAGGCGGGACTCAGAATTCAATATGTCTAGGCGTTTTCATAAGCAGCATGCGTTTATATGAAGTGAATTGTAGGAAGCAAATGATGTTACAAATGCCCATATGGGCCTTGGCAGAAAGAAGTTCCCCGCCCCTGTTATACGTGAACAGCAGAGGTAAGCTGAGGTTCCACAGAGAAAGGTCTCACAGACACAGAAGTGTGTTTTTAAAAGCTTTCCTAAACAGAAGGCCCCTGGTATTGGCCCTCAAATGCTGCCTCTCCCCCAGTAATTACTAACTACCTCATCGACTTCCATACACTGATCCTCAAGTTGCTTAGGATTCAAATGTGGGGTATCAAGACTTCATGTTCAACACAGAGAATGAACGAAGAGATACAATCGGAAATTTTAAACCTGTTCAGTCCCTTGCATGGTAAATTGTTGGTGATCCTAAAATTGTTCCTTTTATCACTTGGCTCGATAAACTGAGATTTAAGAAACTCTGGACATTTTCAAAACAAGCATATGCTAGGACAGCCTCTTCCTGTCTCTCCTTTCCTCCTTGGTTTGTTCATGCCTTCTAAGGGGAATTCTGAATCTTCCTCTATTTTTCCCCCTTTGGGACATCCCACACTTCAACTCTTAACATTCTCCACTTGCCTAGCATTTGACTGTGATAGAAAGACGGAGCATTGCAATCAGCCAGACCCTGGCTCAAACATCAGACCTTCTCCTTATGCTAAAGCTGTGCGATAGTAACAAGATACCTCGAGTCCCTTAGCATCTATTTCCTCCTCTGTAGAATGAGGAAACAACAACCACTTCTTGATGTTACTGTGTGGATTCAATATTCTAAAAAACAAAACAAAACAGAAACTGCTTGGCTCAGTGCCTGACGCTGACCAGTTACTACAGAAACATTCATTGCCTGCCCTCTTGCCAAAATGGCATTCAAAGGACAGGTCTTTGCAGACACGTACATCTATGTTTCTTTGTTTCCGTGATTTACTTGTATTCTGCCCCTGGACCTAATAAACTTCCTTTGTGTTCAGCGCACATCCAGCTTTTCATTACCCTCCAGGAAAATAACTAGAATAACGTTACAGGAATAAATAACAGCCAAAAGAGGCATCACGTTGCTAAGGGACATGCTCAAAATTGAAGGCACTCTAGCATATTCTCTGCAAAATCTCAAAATGCCCGAGCAGTCTAAAGAGAAAGAGAGGCAGTAAAAGGCCTTGGTGGTGCAGCCCAATGTGATTCTTAGCAGAACGGGGCTGGGATAATGAAGTCCTCTCCGTGACCAAACAGCAAAACCTTCTCTGGGGAAAATCGCTCATCACCCTCGAGAGTACTTATTCATGTAGGCAGGCTGCTTTGCGTAAAGGAGCCCCGAGCGAAAGGGTGGGAAGCAGACACGACTTCAGCAAGAAAGACCGTGGAGACGCAGTCAGCATCCACAGAGAGGAGGGCTGGAAAGGAAAACAAGACATTTCTACCTGACACTGGGACAGGACTCTCATGGGTAAATAAATGTGCAGTCGAAACATGGCCACAGTTTACACAGACTGTCATTCAGACAGAGACCTGAGCAAGCGCACCAAGGCCTCCCCGATGCCCCCTTTTCCACAAACCACACTCTCTCTGTCTTGATTTCAGTCTGTCCGCCCTGTCACGCAGATGAAACAGAAAGGACGCCTGAGAGCCACATCAGCCTGGGAACCACCCCGATCACCTTCTACCCAGCCATTCAGATGACACCGCCTGGCCTTCAGGGTCCGGCTGTGCTCTCGAACCCACTGAGCAGGCGCAGGGGGATGAGTGACAGCCGTGTGGGGTTCCATCCAGGGAGACCCCCCTGCATTGTCCGTTTTCACCCGACGTCCCTAGCCGGTACCTACCCGGAAGGAAGGAATGGAACCACGCCAATGCAATCCCAGCCACGCCTGCTAGTTCAAGCATTCGGTTCAGCATCACCTCCTGACCAACACGAAAGCAGCTGAGGCTCTACTATAATCATCATGGAAAGGCGTCCCAAATCCTTCATTCGAGGAAGAGCCTTCATACACACCAACGCTGTCTCCAAGCCACGCCGGGGTCTGAAACCAGACTGGAAAATATTACATACGTGTGTATATACATAGTCACACTCCACAAACCACTCTTCTGCTGGGTCATGCTTATTGACAGCTGCGCAACCCATCCTACGTGCATAGAAACATAGTGCCTTCTCGGGGTGAAAATAGGAACAGTGAAGGAAAGCTCCTCTCCACAGTAGGAGGCACACTGAAAGCACAGGAAGGCCTGGAGCTGCCTGGGGAGGTAGTTGAGGCGGTCCCAAATGGAACATACTGTGTCCTGAAGGGAAGAGAGAAAACACAGTGTTGGTTTCCAAGGCTCATCTTCGGCACGTGGTGGGCAGGGTCTAACTTATCCCGTGTGGTTTAAAAAGAAAAAAGAAAACCCTGGGTGTTGTGGGCAGGCAATGCCAGGTTAACCCTGGGAGCCCTGCTGGATTACCGAGCGTGCCTTTCCTTGGAGCCCACTGTGCCGCACCACGTCCCTGTTTCCTAACACACAAGACTGGGCATCAGACTCTGCTGCCCGCGGAGCCCCAGGCCCACAGCCCTTGCTCATCATGTGGTCAGGGCCAAGGACCTTTGAATGAATAACAGCTGCAAGTGGTAGGAATAATAATAATAATAATAATAATAATAATAATAAAATAATAATAGATCAATGGAGCCCCAAGAAGTATTATCTGTGAAAGGGCAAGAACAAATGAACTTTAAATATATCCATTTTCCTTCTCACAAATCAGCTTTTTAGAGACAAGGTGATAGACATTTTATAGAGTTTTCAGAGTTGAACTAGAGAACTCACTCTGTTTACCTTCTTGAGGCCTTTATTACAAGATTAAAGACGGTCCATGTCCTTTTGGATGTCCCCTTTCTCCTAAACTAATACAATGCTACAAAAAGGGGGAAACTTTCGACCCCAGCCCAGAATTTTTACTAAGGTTCTGTATTTCCAGAATGTGGCTACAATAAAATGAAATGGGTTACATCGCTACAGCATTATTTTCTGTGTTCTTAGCCCAGATGTTTATTTGCTTCAAGTAATGGCTCTCTCTAAGACTGCTTGTCATCTGTAATTCCACTTAAGGTTAACATGATTCTGTCATCTAGTCTCCATTTCTCTTGCTCTCCTGGCCAGACTCCTCCAATTTTTGTCAGTTATACTCGGTCTGTAACAAAATGAGAGCCTGGTAATGTCGCCTGGTGCACTGCCTCCTCCTCTACACACCCCGTACATGCTATGGCTTCTAAGTCAATTATTCCGCAGATGCCAAATATCCAAAAGCCGCTTAGACAGATTTGGATCTGAGATTTCTACTAAATATAATACTCACTATGTTTTTTTCTGGACATTCTCCATTAACTTCAATGCATCTCATAAAATATGACCCATCTCCCATAAGGAAAATGCAAAGAAGGAATAGATCCCCTAAACCAGTGGTCGGCAAACTCATTAGTCAACAGAGCCCAATATCAACAGGACAACAATTGAAATTTCTTTGGAGAGCCAAATTTTTTAAACTTAAACTTCTAACGCCACTTCTTCAAAATAGACTCGCCCAGGCCGTGGTATTTTGTGGAAGAGCCACACTCAAGGGGCCAAAGAGCTGCATGTAGCTCATGAGCCGCAGTTTGCCAACCACGGACCTAGGCTAAGGACTCAGAAAATATTATACTTAAAGGAATAGATCACTCAGTAGCGTAGCTTAAACTCGCAGTCCACTGGATGCTTAGAGATATACAATGTGCTTCCT
Source organism: Vespertilio murinus (assembly GCA_963924515.1). Lineage (NCBI taxonomy): Eukaryota > Metazoa > Chordata > Mammalia > Chiroptera > Vespertilionidae > Vespertilio > Vespertilio murinus. The sequence continues at coordinate 8,795,749 of OZ004709.1, forward strand.
TCTTAAGTTTCCCGTCCTCATGTTTGACATATTGACCCTCTATTGCATAACCTAAGGGTCTGACTAAGGACAGTAACATGAGAGTCTCCTCAAACCATCCTTAGTGCAGATCTTGGCTAAAGATGTTTGTAATTAATATACACTCAACTGAATAAACATTTATTGAGAGTGTGCTCTGATCTAGGAACTACACAGTATATACAAACATGAATATGATATGTCACTTGCTATTTTGGAATTCAGAGGTGAGTAAGGAGAAAGACATATAAACCAAAAGAACTATGATAAGGAAACAGTGAAAACCTCCCTTGGAATATGAAAGAAGGAACCAGATTTACACCTGGAAATTGTGGGGAAACTTTCCCAGAGGACATGGCAATCTGCATTTAAATGATAGAGATATTAGAGGTAATAACCACAGACACCGAGACATTTGCATTAATGTAATTTATAAGAATCTTGGAAATCAGATCACTACTCAAAAGTAAAATATATTCTAACCTACATTTAGTTTAATAGACAGCAAAACTAATTCAGTATGATGGAAAACTCCTAGTATACTGTGAACACACAATAAATATTACACAAGCCAAAAATGTGAGAACCTTCATGACAGAACACACAAATAGTGACATAAATTTCCCAAGTAATTAAATGTTACCTACACATTGAAATATATAGCCTCCTCAGAGATACAAAGTGATTTTGTTCACTACAGTCTACCCTCCAAAAATTCGTTAAGTGATGTGAAGCTTCATAATAAAATTTCAGACAAAATTTGGATGATAGTAAAACTACGCAGGACTCTGAAACACATCTTTTTCCCCAAAAAACACACCAATTAGATAATTAGCAGGAGGTATTGTCAGGATACTACAGGTTAACATATCCAAGTCTGGAAGATGAGAAAGCCGAGTGGACATTACTGCATCAATAGTGGACATTCTAAAGGCTCAAGTGGCCTAAGCATGAGAGCTAGCTAGAGAAATACACGTACTGAGTTACAATTAAGGTCCTCCCCAAAGCATTGACCTTAACGGAAAATAATTTATTCACTGGTATATTGCAAATCAGGGAAGTACCTGATACTAGAGTCCCAACATTAGTCCTTAGCAGATATCATATTAAAAACAACTTGAGCTCTGATTCATCAAGTAACTATGGTTTTAAATCTTATCACTGAATCTGAATCTGAATCAAAACTAACTAGAATCCTTTTCCAAATTCTCAGGAAATTTTAGATAAAAAATAATTACTAAACAATAGTATATACTTCTTTTTTTTAAAAAAAAAATATATATATATATATATTTGATTTCAGAGAGGAAGGGAAAGGGAGAGAGAGAGAGAGACACATCAATGATGAGAGAGAATCATCGATTGGCTGACTCCTGCACATCCCACACTGGAGATCAAGCCCACAACCCAGGCATGTGCCCTGACCAGGAATGGAACCATGACCTCCTGGTTCATAGGTCAATGACCAACCATTGTGCCATGCTGGCCAGGTAGGATTACTTTTAGTTGAAATATTAACCTTTTGGCCCATTGTGCCAAAATATTACTGTGGAATATCTTTGAATACAAATTTGACTCAACAACCCATTCAATCTTGATTAATTTTCCCAAATTCCTAATAATATAGCAAACAGTAAAATCTCATAAATCAAATATCTTAAAATTGGCAGATTTTTCAAATTATTTTATCTTTATAATGTGGATAAACAGTTATAATTTTCCCCATTTTACTGGAAAGACAAAAAAAAAAAAAAAGACTGAGTGACTTATCCAGGATTATACACTATGTTACAAACAGAGTAGAGATAGAATTCAAATTTTCATTCACTCAGTCGGAAATACCATCAACCTATTAAATGAAGGGCACATAGAGAAGAGAAGGATCAATGAGACAGAAACTCTACTGTTAAGGAAATTGCTGTCTTATTATAACAAGAGAAAAGTTGAGAGAGCTTACTACATACTACAATAAAGGAACACCCATATTGTGTTATAATGGAATAGCAAGGGTAAAAGGATGAGTTAAAGATAGCATTGAAGATTTCTTTACTGAGGAGGTGTTACCTGACATCTGAATTGGGTTTTGGAGGTACATTGTTTGAGACAAGAGATGGTGAAGGTCATGACAGGCTGAGCAGAGTGAGAAATATGTGGAATATTTTCATAAAATCAAATAGACAGGATTTTTTTAAATATCAAGAATGATAATACATATTTAACCTAATTCAAGCCCAAACATGAATTTAATTTACAAATATATACAGAAAAGGCTACAAGTTGGTCCCCAATAACTACCTTTCCCTACAGTTAGGACTCCCATGTTTTAGCTGGGAACATGGCTCCTGTAATAGACTATTCTCCAGCTTTCCATTCTGCGGCATGCAGAAGGCTGATGCACTCAACATTCAGAACATATCGAAGGGACGGCTGTGCGCCTTCTTCCAACTGCTGCTCAGGACACCGATTTGGTGGCAAGTCATATGAGACCATGGGAATGAGAAAGAAATCCTAAGAATAACAGAGCAAGAAGACAGAAGGAAGACTCTGGGCCCCCTAGAGATCTTGATATTGCAACGCTATCTCATCATTCCTTCGACTATCTACCTTGAGGCTGTGCTAGGAGTTGGGAACTTTTATTGAATTTAACCACTTACTTTTGGACTCCATTATATCCATGCAAACATGAACACTAGTTTATATAAATAGGCTATGTTATAAAGTAAATATGAATTAAAAGTAGTTTCTTGGTTCTCCATTCTCAAAACCTGAGAAAATAATCAGAACATGTGTAAATTAATTGCAAAGCATTTAATATCATCAGTAATATAGAAGTGTAATAGTCTTTCAAATTTATTTTTAAATTTTAATCTGTATAACCATGCTAGGTAGCAGAATGATCAGCTATCAATATTATTATAAGTGAACGATAAGACAAGATATCATGAATTCATTATAAAAGTATTTGATAACTCCATATTTTATTGGGTTTAACCTGATTTAGTCCATAAAATTATCATCACATATGTTCCTTACTATATTTATGTATTAGAGATGCACTTATGAAGAAAAGCCAAATAAGTTATTAATGCCAGAAGAATCGATAAATGAAAACTAGATTTTTGCTGTAAGTCCACATTAGTTGACAACATTTTCATTTACCCCTTGGACATCTCAGACCACTCAATTTTATTGTGGTTACAGCTAAATATTTCATTGTTACCCATTTTATATTTTCTGGAGAACAGGGAGAAATTTAACAAGTAGACATAAACATATTCTCTCAGTGTGAGGGAAGAAACAGAATGGGCTGCAAGAAACGAAAGGGGAACTTTTGAAAAAAGAACCATAGGTGCTGAAAGATGTGTTTGTATCAAATTGTCTGCAGGCAAATCCATTTGCCTGTGCTTCACATATTTCCTCATATTACAGGCATTCCAAAAAATAAATGGAATAAGCATATTTAATCAAATGACCTAAGGCATTGTGCTTTACGGAGCGACCTCACTGACTCTCTCCATCAGCCCATAGAAGCAGGAACATAAGGTGGTCACAATGCTTCCCCTATTCTCACTGCCCTCGTGTGGGCAAGGTCTTGATGGCAACGAGAAGCCAATGAGGTCAGAATCAAGAATATCAGCACATCATTCGACGTATACATTATAGAATAATCTCTGTTGCACCCCTAATTCCTGCCAATAGTATAAAAGTACATTCTGCTGAAGGAAAAAAACTAGTAAAATCAGGTAACAGGGTGACTAGATCAATGAAAACTCATCTCTTCAGGAAATTCAATTGAGAGACATGCCCCTTCTAAGAGTACCTTAGAATTGAAGACTTGTCTTTTTATCAAATGGCCTGGCTTTTACTTACTACTGACTTTTTGTACTTTTTTTTTCTAATAGTAAAATGATCAGTCTCTTCTAAGTTTAAAGATGAGTCAAACATTTACTGGTTCTATTATGGTGGGCAACTCATCTTCTCTAAGCCTTAGCTTAGTGATAGCCTATAAAATAAAAGTATATATGCAAATTGTCCCCTCAACTGGGAGTTCAACCAGCAGGTCACCTTCAATAAACACACACCAAGCAACAAATTGAATGGCTATCATTGTGTACCCAGCCAGAGAGGCTCAGTGGTTGAGCATAGACCTATGAGCCAGGAGGTCATGGTTCAATTCCCTGTGAGGGTATATGCTGGAGGATAATTCCAGCAGGTCATAAATGCAAGAAGTTCACCAAAAGGTTGATGAACCTTGGGGTTTCAGCGGGGTTGAAGATCTGCCTGTTATTGCCTGCAGTTCACCCAACCTGATAATCTTTTACTGTTTACCAAACCTTAACTTTGATATGTATATCTGCTTTGCTATAGGAAAAAAAAATGTGAAAATAAAAAGCTATGATTTTGGCGATTCAGAGAATTTATTTACTAGAACTAAGCCTCCTCTGTCTCCCCCAAAATGTCTTCCAAATTCATACTTCTTCTCTAGCCTCTTCATCAATTTATGCCCAGCCCCTTTTCCAGGTTCCTGATCCCTAGCAGATGCTGAGAAAGGTGCCCCAAGACAAGGACATCTGAAGAAGAAGATTTCACCTGATCAAAGAAAGAAAGATTCACCAGTAAAAGTGAGGAATTCGGTGAAGAGATTAACTGTGCATAAAGCCCATACCAAGTCTAGAAAATCACAAGCCTAGGTTGATGAGTATATCTTTTGTTTCAAGCCAGCATATGATGGAGAAGAATTCATTTCAAAGGCAAAAATATCATTGTAAAATGTTTGCTTGTATGCTTAAGAATAAAGAAATTAAATATCAAAGGGCACCTTCTTAAATCAGGCTCAAGGAAAAAGAGTGCTGATATGATCTTTAATTATGTGGTTCTTGTTCAAATTGCTAAATGCCAAATTAGTATTGGAGATCAAAAATTTCTAATACCTAAGGCTCCCCCGGATCCACCAATTCTGGTGTCAAGAGATTCAACCACAGCCAAAACTGGTTTGGCTCAGTGGATAGAACGTTGATTTGTGAACTAAAGGGTTCCAGGTTCGATTCCAGTCAAGGGCATGTACATTGGTTGCGGGCACATCCCCGGTAGGGTGTGTGCAGGAGGTAGCTGGTGGATGATTCTCTCTCATTGATGTTTCTAGCTGTCTATCCCTCTCCTTTTCTCTCTGTGAAAAATCAATAAAATATTTTTTTTTAAATAAGAGAGAGAGAGAGAGAGATTCAACCACAGCTAGAGAGGATGGAGCCACCAGCTCTCTCACAGAGGAACTGTGCTTGGATGGGAGTCCATCTGATGCTTTTTTTTTTTTTAATTACCATATGATGCCTTTCGGCAGGCAGAGTTTAGCAATAATAAAAATAAAGGGTAGTCACTGATGCTATATGTTGAATGTACTTTTTTCTGTCATTTTTGTTTGGTTTAATGTATTTATTGTTAGTCTATTAATCATGCCTTTAATTTAATTGGGAAAAGAAACGTGACCAGACCATTTACTAAATTTCTCCAAAGCAACAAGATGTCGGTGGAGAGACATGTGGTGATCCTATAAAATGGACGCCCACTCCCGAGAATACTGTTAGAAAAATCTCATTTCCACCATGTTTTTTCATGGTTCGTCATTTAAAAGTTTTGCAAAATTTAGGAATGCATCTAGGATATCTGCATTCATAAGTAGAGAAAGCTAGCTTAAAACAAAAGAGTGTTCCATCCGATGTTGGACAAGATTTTGGGCTAAACTTAATCTCTTTACAGACACTACAGAATAAACCTAAGGCTATTTCTCCTCAAAAAGATGGCAGAAATGACCCAAAGAAACAATATAGGCAGGTTCTAAGCAACAAAATTGGTATTTCCATAATTAAGGGCAGTTTATAAATAATAATGAACCACATTCAAAAGTTTACATTAAGGCCATCAGAAAGTCAATAAATTATCTCTGTTCCAAAGTAAATGCCTAGGATAATAATAATTAGCTTTAAAAGCTCAAAATTGTTGTAACATATATAAATAATATATACACTAATAAAAGAGAAATATGCAAATTGGCCATCACTCTGCTATGCCTACCAGCCAATCAGGAAGGAATATGCAAATTAGAAGGGCAAAGATGGTGGCCGCCCAGCTGTCCAGGCCCAGAGTGGCCAGGTAGGGCAGGACACCTGCTATGAGAGGGAGGGAGGGGGGTGAAGGGATCTACAGGAGTAGCACTCTGGCTGAAGCAAAGATAGACTGCAGATTCCAGAGTCTGCAACGAAGACGAAGATGGCAGACTGGCCAGAGTCTGTAGTGAAGCAGCAAAGATGAAGATGACAGATTTTGGCCAGAGTCTACAGCAAAGATGAAGGCTGAAGACTCTGGCCAGAGCCTGCAGCAAAGATAAAGAGGGCAGACTCTGGCCTGAATGAAGGCCTGGGTCCTGGTTGCGGGAGGAAAACCAGTGCTAGAAACCAATGGAAGGAATGCCTCTAGTATTAATTGTAAAGGTCTAAGTATCCCGGGAGAAAACTAGTGTCACTCCTGTTGAAGAAGGAGGCTTATCCCATTGCAGCAACTTCTAAGGAAGAATGTGGCTATTTTACATCTAAATAGACCAGGCTTGCTTCCAAGGCCATTGGCAACTTAAAACTTGGAAGTTTGCTGAATTAAATAATAAAATTGATTAAGTGCCTAGGTATTTTTAAATGACAAAATACTGAAATATTAATCTGAATTTGCTTCATGAAAAATCCAGAGGATAGAATTAAATCTATTAATTAAATATGTCTTGTATTTTTAAAAATATAAAGTTATTACTAATCTTAGAAATGTTAAATATTTAATTTGCCACCTAAAATTTAAAGCTTCTTAGAGCTTGAAGTTCAGATTAAGTTGGAAGAAATTATATAGTTGCAGTAACAAAATGCATATAGAAATTTATTTTTGAGAAAATAATTCTTGTATTTTCTCTCGAGAAATTAGTAATTCAAAATATGTTGTTTATTGGTTTAATTAAAAAGAGAGGATTAATTCTATGGTCTGAATCAATTTTTAATATAAAAAGTTACATATATATATATTTGGAGGGGGAAATCATCTTTCCAAGTTAAATTTCAAGACTTTAATCGAGAGATAATTTTAGAACACTCCAAGGGCCTGGGGTGATTAAAGAATTTATCTCTCTTCTTAAAAGAAATATTTTTTAATTAAGCCAATTTAATATACTTAAAATAACATGGAAAGCTTTATCAAATAAAATTAATAACTTTATTTCATTTACATACATACATTTTAAATGTTATAAAGATTTCAACCTCTAAGGGAGGGCAAAACAAAGTTGCTACATATTTCTTAAGTAAAGCTGAAATTTTCAGCAGCAGAATTTTAAGAACAAAAGCAAACAAAAGCCCTGGCAGTCTGCACTTCAAATAGGCTGGTGGGATGGGACATCATCTGTACATAAATCAATGTATAAGTGTACTAAATTTGCTTTCTCAATAAAGATGCCTACTTTAATTACTTAAGAAATTAGTTATTTAAAATGTAATCAAAGTCTCATATAATGTCAGTTAAATGAGAAGCCAATGTTTTTATAAGCAGTTGGCTTTAACAAAGGCCAACATAAAAATTTCCATTCCTGAGACCTCCCATGATCTCTCTGTGTATGCAAATGAGTACTAGCCAAAAAAAGACTGCTGTTTAAAAGTAAATTTTAAGCTTAATAAAAAGGAGAAATTTTAAAAATTTGAAATCTCTTTCACTGCTATTTACAGGGTAAACTGAACGTTATTATTCAAACATTAAATCTGGTCATTAGTAGTCACCATAATTAGAAAGAGAGTCACTTAATATGTAGGCATCACAGTATCAATCAACATTAGAAAAGTAGTCATGTAAGTTGCTTGGTATAAAAAAAAAAGGTTTTTAAAAGAAACTCTAAATGTGGCCTAGAAATCTACAAATTACTCTGGGAAGAAATAAATGATGGTTCCCTTCAAACACCTAGAGAACTATAATTAAAAGTCAATGTATTAGACTTCAAGTAGAAAAGTGAATGGTTTGCATTTTGCTTCCTTAAACAAAGCTTATGTAGGTATACTCAAACACTGCTAGAAGAAATTCAGTTAGTATTATTAAGTTAGAAAATAGAAAATAAGCCTTATTTCAGATTGATTTAAATTGGCAAGTTAAAATAAGTAACTATTCAGGGGAATTTAGTTGTACTAGGCAGGAACCTATTCCTGGAGCATTAACTAATTTTTTACTGATGGTTCATCTCATAGTAAGAGCTGATTATCATGCAATGAATTCAGACCAGTCATATTTCTGTACCCAAAAAAAAAAAAAAAAAGAAGAATTAAAAGCTATTAAGGCTGCATTGCAATGCTTCCAAAAACCTCTTAATATTATTTAAAACAAAAAAAGGGGGGGGGGGGAAATAGTGGAATAATCTCTTGAAAGTAAATTACATCAAACCTTAATTACCTTAAAAGTTTTCACTTTGAAATTTTTTCACTTGTAATGCTGATGGCAAGACACACATGGTGTCAGAATAAGCCAAAGGAAAATGGTTTGGAAAAATGAAAAGATCCAGAGTCTAGTTTATAGATTCCTTTATGAACCTTTGGTTGAGAATATGCTTATATATTTCCCGAAAACTCCTCCAAACCCCTGTGGATTCCTGCAACAATAGGTCCATGAGAGGAACTAACCAGACTACTCCAGCCACAGACAGCAGTGGCCCCAAGCAACACACAGACAGGACAGAGGAGGAACAGTCCAGAAACAGGGAATGGGGAAGACCCCTTGCCCTGCTAGCAGTGTGTCGCTACAGGTTGCTTGCCCAGAACCAAGCCAAAAATGGTTGGACCTGCAAATAGCTTCATTGCTGTCATGTCACCGGGGACAGTGATTGGGAAGGGAACCCATAAAAAACTGTTGGACTCATAGAACTGTTGGCCCAGAATGGAGCTTACTGCAGACTGTTTCCTTTGATGTGTGGCAGCAATTTAAAAGGACATGATAAAACTCTATCCTTTCCATTGAATTTAAAAATCTTAAAAGCTCTGCAAACGACATAACATTCTTGTTAAATTTATTAAATCAAATAAGGGGAATATGCTGGAGGCTAATTCCAGTAGGTGAGAAATACATGGAGTTCATCAAAAAGTATTCAAATGCGTATTGTGACATATTTATGCATTTCAGTTCTCTAATATATGTTTTGAGACTGCATTTGCTATCTTTTATATCACTTCATATTATTATTATTATTTTAACAATTTCTTAGTGATTTCTTCCTCAATACTTCAGTACTTCAACTCTCCTTTGGTTCTTTTCTTTTTCTCTTTCATGGATGCCATGTTCTTTGGAAACCTGTTTAGACCAAGTTAATGGCCTTTTAGGCTTCCTCCACATGACTAGGAGTTCACTTTTTGAAAAATAACAATTATATGTCATGGCAGGGAGCGGAGAGGGGGGGGGGGGGCATGCACCAGGATTTTAGAGATGCTTAGGTGGAAAATGGCCAAAAAAAGGTTGGGAACCACTGATCTAGCAACTCTGCTTTGACCAGTCACAGTTAGCAAGTTTCCCAGAAATCATTCCCAATCTATAAGTTCAATATCAACAACAAAATGGTAAGCATGCTATGAAGTCCTTGGTTCTTCTACTACCCAAGGTAAGTTCCCCTGCCTCCCAGCTTGTCCTTCTAAAACACACGGTGAGAAGTCACATGCCGAGTATGTCTTGCTGCTCTCCAAAGTATCACTCACAGCTATCCTTACATTGGACAGGCATAATAACAGAGTTCATCAAAGGCTTTGCATCCTCCAAATCTACATGGGTATGGAAAAACATTTTCACCCTTGAACCCTATTTACAAGTACACTGAGAGTCTCAACACACCTATATCTGCAGGTTAGCCAGAAAAACTGCGGAAGGGGATAGGATGAAGCCAAACTAAAATCACTTAGGCATGTGGCAATCAAGAGCACACATTTTCTTAGGCTCACACTACAAGCATTTACAAAGGTCAAGTGCAACTGGTTCTGAATGTGACATCAAACCAGAGACTTACCACTTGCCAGCTGGATAAACTGTCTAAGCTTCCCTACCTGTAAAATGGGAAATGTAATATCATCAACCCACTTCAAAGACGCTTAAAGGATAATTCATGTACAGTCCTTAACATTGGGTCTAATATAAGGTATTATACAAATTGTTTGGTATTATTTTAATGACCAGCATGCACTCCTGAACGTGGCTGACACACTCCCCAGAGCATGGCACCTCAGCCTTAATTAAGCCAAACAAATGAATGGAGGCAACGATGTGGGTTCCTTGGCCTAATGAGCTTACATTTAGGGTGGAAAAACATCACTTCTTGGCATGTTGGAAAATAACAAATTGTATTCAGAATTCAAGAGAGAATTTAGAAATTCCTACATTTAAACATTTTAAAACTAAAAAGGAAAACATTATTCAGTGGGTTGAACACATGATTCCCAGAGAGCGGCGAGAAGGCCTCATGAAAAGACATGGAAAAGAATGGTCTGTCACCCTGCTGTTCGACCATCAAAGGCACACATTTTACTAATCCAGAAACTGGTACAGCCTTGAGAACAAAGCATGTGTTTAATAAGTGTCCAGGGATGAGTACATGTCCACAGAATGAAAGCTTCCACACCCCCAGAGTGTACACGCTGAGCAGAGTAGACACCCTATCTAATGAACTGACTTCTTGTAATAACATCTGTATCTCCACAACTTTATTTGCTTTGCTCTGATGTCCTTGAATTGGACTACTAAGCTCCTGGCAAAGCTCTGCACCTACACACCTGAGTACCATGAGCCTGGTCAGATGACAGCCCACAGATGGAGGAGAGCAGATCCAGGACGGAAGCATGCACAACACCAGAGCAGCACTTAAGAAAAATGTTAATAGCCCGGCTGGTGGGGCTCAGTGGTTGAGTATGGACCTATGAGTAAGGAGGTCATGATTCCATTCCCGTTCAGGGCACATGGTTGGGTTGCAGGTTTGATGCCCAGTAGGGGACATGTAGGGGACAATGATTGTCTCTTGTCTCTCATCATTTATATATATATATATATATATATATATATATATATATATATATATATATATTTGATTTCATATATGTATATATGAAATCAATAAAAATATGTTTTAAAAATAAAGTAAAATGTTAACCTAAATCACCTAAATTTCAAACAGAGTCCTAGTCAATAATTATCAATTTGATTTTGGGTAGGCCTCTCAAGGGGTATAGGGTAAATAGTCCTTAGTTGTCCTGATAGCACTAAAACTTGTTCTTAGGAATTATACACTGTAGCTTTTAGAAACCCTGGCTAAACAAAATGTCATAATTTTTACTCCTCTAAAAACAAATCAACTATAAAAAGAAGTCCCCATGTCAGCATATCAACTGTTTTGCATTTGAATTATGTTGTCAAGTTCAAAACAACGAAGCAAAGCTAAAATCATTTAGGCATGTGGCAATTAGGAGAACAAGAGATAAAGATAAAAACACCACTTAGGAAAAAAAATCAAATAAAATCACCCCAGTTAAGTGCCCATTCCTCTGCAAAGATTTCCATCTGCATAGCTTCCTTAGAAAAGCTCGCACACAATGTAATTTTATATCCATTTCTGCTTCTATTTCCACACTGAAATATTTAGGGAGAGCTCAGTATTTCGGGAGTAAATTATACCTACATCTTGATAAAGCTGAAACCACCTAAATTGCACCTTTTGGTTCAATTACTTGGAAGAATGGAGAAAGAACGCTTGACAAAATAAAAATGCTTATTTAAAAATGGCCATTTCATAGCTATAATTATATACCTAAGAGAATATTGATGCTTTGAGGATTATATGCACTCACCACAGCTCTTTTTACCAAAGGCTTCAAATAAAATCCAAATCAATTTATGTTATGTGACTATACACAATATATTTGAACACAAAGCAACCCAACTATTCTATTGGTTTACGTTAGGAATTGTGGATGAAAACACATACCAGGACTATGTGAAAATGGAAGCTCAGTACAGTATTACGCATATTCTTAGAAGAACACCTTCCAAGATAACTCAGATACTCAATGTTCTAGAAATATTCTCACGGTATGCCATGAATTATGGAAATGTAAAGTTCCAAATTCTGAATCATGGTTTTGAACTGAATTTCGGTCTTGCCCTCCCACCCCAATTCACATGTTGAAGCCTTAGTGTGGCTTGCACTGGTAGACAGGGACCCTGTAGAAGTGATTAGTGTGGCATTAAGTCATAAGGATGTGGCCTTGATCTGACAGGAGTCACCTGCTTATAAGAGGCATCAAAGAGTCCACTCTCTCTGCACTCAAGCACCTGAGAGAGGCCATATGAGGACACAGTGAGAAGGTGGCCATCTGTAAGCTAGGAAGAGAGGCCTCACCAGAAATCTGCCTGCAGGACCCTGAATGGGACTTCCAACCTCCAGAATCGAGAGAAATAGATCTCTGTCCTTAAGCTACCCCATTCATGGTGTTTTGTTATGGCAGCCTGAGCAGACTAAGCTAATTGCATATGACTTCCATCTGGGAACCAGAAAAAGTCATGTTCCAAAGCAATGGCATTAGTGTGAAGCATTCTACGTGCCAAGTACTTCCTCCCCATTCAGCAACCCAACCTTATAGCCTCGATTGACCAGAGGGATAACTACCAGAAATGCATATGAGTGTGTGTGATACACAACCCCCCATACACACTCATGACACAGTCCACGAATGCCTCATGGGGCTCTACTTCTGCTTTCCACATCATGGAAAGATAAGGGGAGAGAGAAACTTCACGATGAAAGCAAGTTGTCTACTGTGGCTGCAATACCAGATGCCTGAACATAAAGGCCAAAGTGGCCAAAGTCCAGATTGGTGAGGGGTGTGCTAAGCAGCTCAAAACTGATCTCTTAGGGTAATGTTTCATAGAGCTATTTTTTAACTCAGGAAATGCTTCCACTATAAAATATAATATATAATATAATATATAATATAATATATAATATAATATTATATATTATATATTATATAATATTATATATAATATAATATATATAATATATAATATATAATATATAATATATAATATATAATATATAATATATAATATAATATATAATATATAATATATAATATAATAAATATACAATATTTAATATATAACATATAATCTTATCATCCCCCTGAAGTAATATGTCAGTCATACAGTCAATAAAAAAACTTCAAGTAAAAAAATTTGATTTATGACAAATTACATAATCATTTTTAAACAAGCAGTGATTCCCATGAATAAATTATGAATCTTACATACACGTTTCATACCAATTAATTTAAGACTAGTTAATTATGTACAAAAAAGCTAATTATTTATGTACAAAAGCCTATAATGCCAACCAATGACATAGTGACATATTTGGGGAGGAACCAAATGTATATAAAAAGGACCAGATTGGTAGTGTAAAAATCTCATCTAATTGTAAGGTATAATTAACGTATGCTTTTGTTATTCATATCAGGAGCTCTTCATTATCAGAATATCACGCATTTATTCCAATATCATTTGATTAGGACAAAAGTATCAAACTGGTTTTATCTAATTATCACCAAACATACAACTGACAATATCTTTCCATTCAGAGTTTACTAGTTGCAATCTATTCTCTGGAATATCGCTGGCTATTGGTTTAAAAATGCTACTAGCAGTGGTAGTTTTTAAGGAAAAAAATGGATTTAAAAAGGGGAGACCATGTTTAAGAAGATCAAATAAAAAGCTGGTGTATTAATCTAGTTTAGGAATTAGAAGTGCTTGACCCTTTTTGTATATAGTGACAAAGAGAGTCTAGTATCTATCCCCAAAAAACTTCAAAAACAATCACTTATAAAGATATATGTACCCCTATCTCACAGCATGATCCACCCTGGCCAATGCATGGAAACAACCAAAGCAGATGAGTGGATAAAGAAGATGTGACACACATATGCAATGGAATGTCACTCAGCCATAAGACAAGATGAAATACTGCCATTTGCAACAACATGGATGTATCTTGAGAACATCATATCAAAACAAGTCAGAAAGAAAAAGTCAAGAACCATATAATTTCACTCATATGTGGGATTTATGAACAAACAAGGCAAACAAACAAAAACTCATAGGCACAACAGTATGGTGGTAATCAGAGGGAAGGGGTGTGGAGGGAGGGAGGTAAGGGTACAGGAAGTTAAATACACGGTGAAAGAAGGTTAGGTGTCTTGACTTTGGATTGGGAACATACAAGGCGATATACAGGTGATGCATTTGAAGACTGTGCACCTGAAACCTATAGGGTCTTATTAACTAATGTCACCCCAACCAATTTAATTAACAAGGAGAAATTATAAGAGGAAAGAATGAATGGCAAAGAGTGGGCATGCAAAGCAAAAAGGTCTATTCAGGAAACAGAACTAACACCAACCCTGGTGGTAGAGGAGAAGAGATTTCTGAATCACTCTGATTTTGATTTCTAATCTGAGTAATGACGACAAATCAAGTTTTTGTCAGCTAAGAGACATATTATTCTAAAGGTGTGTTTACACACTCGCGTACGCACCTACACACACATGAAATGTATGCAGATTGCCCTGTTTCTGTTTAGTAACACCAATGCCTCACTCATCCCTCCGTAGGTAGCTGACTCTGCAGACCCTTTATACACTGAGAGGCTCAAATGTTAGCACATGGCGGAGATGGCCATGAGTGTGGACACTGTAATGCTAAAATGTTCCAACAAAAACAACCCCAACAGCCATGTCAGTACAAAAGGATGAATGCCAGCATGGAGTCTGGAGATAAGAATTGATTTTTCAGTAGAAATTATTTGTGTTTCTGTCTTATCTCTAGACAAAACACTTCAGCAGCGAGAAGGAAGCATCTCCTGTAGCACTAATTAGAAACGTAAATCTCACCGAGACAAATGCCAAGACAGTTTATGGTTTGTCACTGTACGTGATAATAGAATTTTCTGGCACTTTATTCCCCTAGAAAAATGCAGCATCTTTAATAAACCACTGCCCAGTGGAGAGCCTCATCTCAGCACATCATAACAGAAATTACAAAGCGGAAAACATGCAAAGCCTCAAGACAAGTAACTAAAGAAAAATTTATTCTGGGAACTATCTGGGAATAGAAAGCTTCCATTGATACCAGAATAATGACAAAATATTAGATTGTTAATTGCATGTTCCACATTGCAAAACTGAAAATATGCCCGTTTTCCCAGTGGCACTAAACACAACAGAGATTGTTTACAAACCTTTTCAAATGTCCCTACTGTGATACGTAATTATAGGCTGCTGCTCTGTAAGTGGCTGATAAAACCTAATCTAGATTTTTTTTAAGGCAACGATAATATTATAAAAATGTGCCTCATAAATATTGCCCTGACCCAATCCAAATGTGTTCTTTTATTGCCTTTTCTTGGCCTTTGTTTTATGAATGCCTCACTCTATTAGAGAACTATTAACTTATTATCAGAAAAAAACCCATGAAAACCATGTCACAGTTCGTGCGGCATTAACGACAGGTATCTTGTAATGATACCGCCCAACACTCGGGCAGTGATGCTGGCCGAGGAACCGCTGTCCTGGCCTCGCTAGTAAGTGCTACAAGCCTCGCTCCTTGACCTTCTGACCTGGATGTGCCCCTCTGCCCGAGCTCACAGCTCTTTGGAAGCATCATTACCAGTTACACCAGCAGAGACAAACGCAGTCTCAGCCTTTAAAAATCCCGTGGTCCTCTGTGCAAAGGAATGATCACTTCTGAATAAGCAAGCCGAGGAGAGAAAAGCCGAATTTGCCAAACCACAAGGGAACTGGAGTTACTCCTGTTTCTACGGCTATGTTAATCGCTGCAGACAAGACCACAGGCTGCACAGCGCAGACCGCCCCGAGGAGCGGGATGCTCAGCCGAGGTTGGGCACAGGCGTATCAGACACCCGGCCGAGAGCCGCAGGCTCCCCCTCTCCGGAAGCAGCGTGGCTAGCTGGCTGCTGATGACATTCTGATCGCCTGAAAAGCACGCATACCTGCCATGTTTTGTCAATTATTAGCAACTTATAAACACCAGGTAACAGAAGCCTGAAAAACAATCACTCCGGGTCAGGAAGAGCTGGTGGGAAATGGACCGAAGGAAACTGTATTGATAAAATCGTCTCTGCCGTTACACCAAAGGAAATGAACGCTTACCAGAATAGGTTTTCATCGAGAAAGCGATGCAGGGAAATCGGGTCAGGATATTATGAATTTTTTTTTCCAATAAAAACCATTTGTTCTCCTCACCATTTATTACATTCGTGTACCTTTTAAAACCACATGGAAAGTACGTATCGCAGTCTGGCGCTTTCCAAGGAGTATTTAATCATACACCACACGTTTCATCAATAACATGGGGAAAGATACACAGAACATGATATAGAAAAGATGTCCTCTTTTTATCATATCTTACATGAAAAGTGTGTAATTTAAAGTGTCACTGGGAAAGAAAAAGGATCGCATAAGCTGTCAAGAATTTCATCTCAGTCAAATAAATTAACAATATCGCATACACTGAACACATTCAAAGACATCAGCTTTGCCAAAATTAATGGTGTATTTTTTTATTAGATGTTACAAGTTTAAACCGGCAGCACTTACAGTGTTTGAAAACAAGCACCAACTATAAGAATCCTGTGTGCTCAAAGAGGATCTGCAGGAGGTTATCAGCATGCATATATTTAATGGGGTTCCCACACAACGGTGAGATTCCTTTTGATGAAAACAAACGATTGAATGGGATAAAAAAACGCAAGCAGCTTCTAAATCTAAATGCAAGCCAAAATCATCGCTAGACACCACAAATTAACACCTAGAGAAAGATTATTTACTCAACAAATAATGACCGAGTACCTCTTGAGAGCCAGGAGTGGTTGGTACCTGTCTGTTCAGAGCTCACACACCGATGGGAAGACAGAGCAGGACACACTGCAGTGCGGTGACTGAGGCGAATGCCACAGAGCTCTACCTGGTGCATGAGGTAAGTGCCACAGAGCTCTACCTGGTGCAGGGAGGTAAATGCCACAACAGCTCTACCTGGTGCAGAGAGGTAAATGCCACAGATCTCTACCTGGTGCAGTGAGGTAAATGCCACAGATCTCTACCTCATGTAGTGAGGTAAATGCCACAGGAGCTCTACTTGGTGCAGTGAGGTAAATGCCATAAATCTCTACCTGGTGCAGGGAGGTAAATGCCAGAGCTCTACCTGGTGCAGTGAGGTAAATGCTACAGCAACTCTACCTGGTGCAGTGAGGTAAATGCCACAGTAGCTGTACCTAGTGCATGAGGTAAATGCCATAGATCTCTCTCTACCTGGTGCAGGGAGGTAAAAGCCACAGAGCTCTACCTGGTGCAGGGAGGTAAATGCCACAGATCTCTACCTGGTGCAGTGAGGTAAATGCCACAGATCTCTACCTGGTGCAGGGCAGTAAATGCCAGAGCTCTACCTGGTTCAGGGAGGTAAATGCCACAGATCTCTACCTGGTGCAGTGAGGTATTTGCCACAGACACTTTACCTGGCACAGAAATCTAAGACCCCCAGGCTACCTGGCGCCAATGGCATTACTTTAAAGCCACGTTGTAATGATGATGAATTACAAACCCATCTCCTCTTTTCTAGAAACTCGGTGCAGAGCTGGACTATTGGAGGGAGGACTGTTAACATGACCTCGCAGGCACAGAGGAGACCTGCGGTCACATTAGTAACTCTCTCAGTCACTCCCCTGCAGCACACCACTAATGAACACCTAGGAGTTAAACAGCTCTCACCATATGGTGGTGGGGTTTCTAAACGTAACTCTACTGAAGAACAATAGATTTGGCTACACTTCATTCACTTGGCTACCTTACATATTTGGAAAACATTTAAGGATGTGGAAGGTGGCAAAACTTTCCATTAAGTTGGAATAACAAATGTTAGAATCTGCTCCCGAAAACATATGTATAATATGTAGAAAAGCCCCAAACCTCACTCAGAATCTAGACAACTATTTTAGAGATGATTCTAACAAGTACACTAGAACTAGGATACCTGGGAAGGGAAGACACTGTACACCAGTCCTCAGGAACACGCCCGGAGATGGGGTGGAGGAGATGAATTTATTTATATTTTAAATATCTGTGTGGCTTTCAGAGAGGAATGAAGAGAAAGAGAGAGAGAGAAACATCAATGATGAGAGAGAGTAATGGATCGGCTGCCTCCTGCAGGCCTCACACTGGGGATCAAGCCGGAAGCCTAGGAAAGGGCCCGGACCGGATTCCAACCGTGACCTCCTGGTCACAAGCCCAGGCTCAGCCCCTGAGCAGGCCAGCTGGGCAGGAGGGAGGCGATGATGGAGGTGACCCGGAGCCCTGACTGGGAAGCTGGTTTCCAGGGGAGACTTAGGTGGCACTGTCCTCTCTCTCTTCGCCTGGTGGACTCTCGGGTTCTTTGCGGGAACTTTCCCTGTTGCTTCCCTGGCTGGTCACAGTGAGTGAGAAACACCTTTCTCTGTCCAGAGACACAGCGTGGAGCTGGGCGGAGGACAGCTGTGTGCAGAGGGGAGTGGTGGGTGCAACTCCGCTGTTCTTTACGCTAAAGCAGCTGTTTTGTGTTTTAGCTATAAATACAAATGCTTACAGCCCTTTAATACACCACTGTCGGATCCTAACCAGTTTGGCTCAGTGGACAGAGCGTCGGCCTGCAGAATGAAGGGTCCCAGGGTCGATTCCAGTCAAGGGCATGTACCTTGGTTGCAGGCACATCCCCGGTAGGGGGTGTGCAGGAGGCAGCTGATCGAAGTTTCTCTCTCATCGATGTTTCTAACACTCTATCCCTCTCCCTTCCTCTCTGTAAAAAATCAATAATATATATATTAAAAAAATATATACCACTGTGGGAAGACCGGCATTTTAAACATATGAGATGCTGCTGTTATAATGAAAAACGTAATTACAGTGCTGCCCGGAGCCAGCGTGCAAGGATGCTGCATCTCAGGGCCTCACCGCTCACAGCAGCACGGTCCCCCGTGGAGAGGAACAGCCCGTGAACCCAGTTCCCACGCCGCTTGCAGGGCGGGCTTCTGTGCCCGCGTGCCCGCCCTCTACACCCGCCTCCTCCTCCTCCGGCAGCGGTGAGATCCTTAGATTGTCACCGCTCTCCTCCGGCTGCAGCACAAACTGCTCCTGCTTCCTGAATGGCATCCGACCGGCAGTGAGGAGGGGGTCAGTTCCCTGCTGCCCATTCTGCCCTCACCTCCTCCCGCTGGCATCTTGCCTGGAAGACCGGGGCTCCTCTGAGGGAGCTGTGAGGCCGGGACAGCCTCCCTCCATGGCTGCCTCCCCTCTGGGCGAAGCGTCCCTGCAGACACAGCGGGGTCACCCATCTCCGCTCTGTCCTCAGACAGCAGGGGCCCGCACAGCGGGGGAAGCCGAGCCGGGGGTCCTGTGCCTCGCTGGCCTGGGATGTCGGGATCCCACCCCCAACGGATGCTCTGAAACTGGGGGAGGCTCGCCCTAAATGGTTTGGCTCAGTGGATAGAGCGTCGGCCTGCGGACTCAGGGGTCCCAGGTTCGATTCCGGTCAAGGGCATGTACCTTGGTTGCTGGTACATCCCCAGTGGGGATTGTGCAGGAGGCAGCTGATCGATGTTTCTAGCTCTCTATCCCTCTCCCTTCCTCTCTGTAAAAAATTCAATAAAATATATCTAAAGAAATAAAAATAAATAAACAGGGGGCTGACGTGGCCCGGGCCTCGGTGGCAGCAGGTGCAGGAGCACCGGTGGTTTAGGAGAAGCTGGCGGGGGCGGGTACCCCTTCTCCCAGTGCTTCTACCTCAGGGCCAGCCAGACGCTCAGGCAGCTCAGCAGGTTTAACCTTCACCCAGGTACAGCCACTGTACGCTCAGGGGCTTACAGAGAGACAAAACACGCACTCTGTGCCGCACACATTAGTACATGCACCCGTGTGACATCCAATGGCTGTGTTAGCCTCTCACAAGCATCTCCTTTGCCCCTTGAGTCACATAATCGATAGGGTCCTATAGGCTGGCTGAAGCCCAAACCATAAAATGAATGCTTAATAGAAATAAAGGATCATCACAGATCAACAGAACGTGGTATATCCATGCAACAAAATATCATTTGGCAACCAAAAGGAATGAAGTACTGATTCGTGCCACAACATAGATAGATTTTGGGGAATAAAAAAAAATTAGGCTGAGTGAAAGAAACCCATCCCAGAAAGCTACATATAGCATAATTCCTTGCATTAAATGCACACCATAGACCAATCATAGACATAACAAGTACATTAGTGGCCACCAGGGGTTGGGGGAGATTTCCATCCTGAAAATCAAGGTCTTTTATGTAGCCTGGGACTTAACTACATGTGTGGAAAGCGGTGCACAGCAGTGACCTCACTGCTCACCCCCGGGGACTTCAGGGGCCACCAACAAAAAAAGTGAAACTTAAATGGTGAATGACCGCAAATGGGAGTTGGCGTTTCGTTTGGGATGATGACTATGCTCTAAAATTAGAAAGTCGTCACAATGGCAGAAATGCACGGATCCACTACAGACCACCGGATTGCACATTTAAAATGGCGAGTTCCGTGCTGTGTGATCACAGCTTGGGGAGATTTTCTTACAAAGCTCCGCAGCTGATGATGCTGCTCCACAGGGAGGGGTGCTGAGCACGCGAGGCCTGGGGTTTCAGCCGCCCCCCCCCCCCCCCCGCACCTGGACCGTGATCCCAGTGAGCTCACCTGGGTGCCCCAGCACCCGAATGTCAAGCCGGGGGGAGGGTTTCTCTTTCCCCGGCCACTTTCAGAAACACACCCATCTCCTCTCAGGAGGAAGAGGGGGACGAGAGCTTCCAGGAAGCAGCTAATTCGCACAGCGCTGCACGTGGCTAACAAAGTATGTTCAATAGTAATCCGTCCGGTGTGATTTATTAAGCCCACAGGCAGTTCCGAGGAAACATGTGGTCATCAAAATACTTGGCAGACACAGAAATATCCGCAGGTAGTTACCTGATTCACCATCAATTGTGCCATCTACCTAGAGAGACAGCTAGTGCTTTGCAACTGGTGGCCACTGTCAGTCAATACAAAACGGGAAATGCTGTACGTATAAATACTGACCTTGTTTCCTTTAACCCTTCCTTCTGAATGACTTCCAGGATCTGCTTCGCTGTCATTGGTGAGTTGGGGTGTTTCTCTAGTGCCTGAAATATAAAAATAAACGCAGGATTAATAGGTGATTGCATGGGAGCATCCGAAACGAAAGCGTGCGTGAATCATGCAGTGTGTGACTTAAAATTTTAAAGGGGGGAAGGGGTTGTTATGTCAAAATAAGGCTCCATCACACCATTCAAGGGTCCAAAGTAAGAATGTAATTTTTCTAGGACATGTATGGCAATTTCTGCAACAAATTGGGGCCATTCTTAAAAAAAAAAATCTTTTTTTCACAAAGGCGGACAC
Organism: Vespertilio murinus; assembly: GCA_963924515.1. Taxonomy (NCBI): domain Eukaryota; kingdom Metazoa; phylum Chordata; class Mammalia; order Chiroptera; family Vespertilionidae; genus Vespertilio; species Vespertilio murinus. The sequence continues at coordinate 8,817,330 of OZ004709.1, forward strand.
ACCAACAAAAAAAAGTAAAACTTAAAAAAACAAGTTAATAAATGTACACAATTCCCTTTATTAAAAATCGCTAATATTTTTTTGGTTAGAGACGTGCTGTCAGGCTGTTAAGAGTGTTTCCTAAATTTCCAGGGACATGGAGCCTGAACACTATCAACAGCCCAGAGCAAAGAACCTCAATGGGTTCCCGTTTTGATCCACTTCTTTCATACGAAAAAGAAAATGAGGGGGAAAAGCCCTTCATGGCCCAAATGGCAGGAAGCACACAGAAACCCAAGTGCCTCGCTGCAGCGTTTTCCAGTTCAGCTCAGTTTCCTTTCTTTTGCCTTTTCCGATTGATTTCAAGGAAACCCCTGCCTCTTCCCATTCAGCCCATCTCCATCTTATGAACAGATCCCATGACACCCCCCCCCACTTCTTCTCTGTCTACTTATTTTTTAGTAGAAGGATACGTGGGACACGGTTATTTCCATGGGTGCTAGATCATCCATCCTGAAAATCAAGGTCTTTTCTGTAGCCTGGGACTTAACTACATGTGTGGAAAACAGTTCACAGCAGTGACCTCACTGCTCACCCGCAGGGACTACAGTGGCCACCCGCAGGTACAAGAAACAAGAATGCACACCTTTCACAATGCCTTCTTCCAAGGGAAGACGACCTCTAATGGCAGATTCTGGACAGAAGCTTCTGTCCATCATGGCTCCAGGCAACTGAAAGACTATAGCTTTCTATTGATGAGGATTTACTAGAAGGATCATAATTATTAAGAACTAGAGGCCTGGTGCACAAAATTCGTGCACTCAGGGAATCCCTCAGCCTGGCCTGCACCTTCTGGCAGTCTGGAAAACCTCAGGGGATGTCCGACTGATGGCTTACGCCCACTCCTCAGTCAGATATCCTTCTGTGGAGGTGGGAGAGGCTCCCGCCACCACCGCTGTGCTTGCCAGCCGTGAGCCTGGCTTCTGGCTGAGCGGTGCTCCCCCTGTGGGAGCGCACTGACCACCAGGGGGCAGCTCCTGCATTGACCATCTGCCCCCTGGAAGTCAGTGCACATTATAGTGACCAGTTGTTCTGCTGTTCAGTCGACTGCATAGTAGCCTTTTATTATATAGGATTGCTGGGGCACTCTAAAAACTCAAAATTGCAAAGGCTCCCCAATCTGTTCCCAACAGCTCTGTGGCCTCTCCTACCATCAACGGCCAAATTTCCACTAAGTCACTAGCAAATGTTCTGTCCAATCGGGTCTTCCAGTGGGTTACAGGCAGCCCCGCCTCCCCATTAGGGCCACTTTCCTGGTCTCCCCTTCCTGCATCCCAGTCTGCATCAGTCCCTTCGTCACAGTTGGTAAGTCCTTTAAAGAATATAGACATCTGAGCGACACTCGAGAGAAGGTATCGCAACAAGCATCCCATTGGGAAAGAAGAAAAAGTGTCCCCCCAGAGGAGGACTCAGAGCCGAGCTGAAAACTGGGAAAGAGGGGAGAAGCTCAGGCAGAGCTGTCCAGGGAGGACTAACACGTTTTGTAAACACGCTGCTTGAAAAAGGCGAGAAGGAAACTGCAGAGGGAGCGGAAAGGGGGAGGTTAGATCACAAGGGAGGGAGGGAAAGAAATAGACACGAAAACAAACAAGCTGACAGACTTGTTAACAGGAGAACTGTAAGCAGAGAAGTGCACACTGATGGATTATGAAAGGAGACACTGTGATCCCGTGATGGGCACCACCCCACGTGATGGGCGATGCTGAGGACACCAATGGGCTCTCACCAAAGGTATGGGCCGAAGGTCAACAGACACAGACATACACAAGCAAGCAAGCGAGGAAGAGGGGCTGAGGGGTGGTGGGGAGGCACAGGATAGAAGAAGGAAGGGTTTAGAAGAGGAAAGAGAGGAAGGGGGAAAATTGAGCTGAACTGGGAATGTCCAAAAGGCAAACCGGTTAACACTAGAAAGGGCTGAAGAGGTAAGAAGTCCCCGGGTACTGGGCAACGTTTTAAGGGACATTGGGGTGCACTGGAAAGTGGGGTTACTCACTGTGGAGGACTCCCTGTTTCTCTTCCTGAGTACAGGCCCCTCAGCACACCTGGGCAGCGCCTCCCAGCAATTGAGGGAATTTGGATAGCCCTGTCCCCTTCTCTATGACATCACATCCTACTCTACAAAGGAAGTAAAAGTGCCAAGAATTACATCACGAAGTGGGTGAGAGGTGGGGAGGCAATGATGGAGCCACACACGCCAGGAGCCACCCTCAGTGCCTGCAAGACAGAGAAAGGGGGCGGGGCAGGAGGGTTCCTGGGTGTGCGCACACCTCACTGTGCTAGGCGTGTGAACGTGGACAGGACAAAGGTAGAGAGGAACTACCTTCACGGAACAAGACATCGATACCACCAAAATAACGGGACACATGGCAGAGACGAGACCCAGACTCGCAGGCAGCCACACTCAGACACCACGGTGGGAAGAGGTCACAGGCGGAGCACAATCTTAAGCCCCTCAGCCCCAACCTTAGATCCCCCACAATCTCTCCAGGCGGAGGTGTTAGTGTCAGATGTTAGATGTCCTGCAAAACAGCACTCTCTGGATTACCCCTCATGACATTTCTCAAATACTAATATTTGACCATGTTTTCATGGTCAGTTAATTCACATGTTCTTATAACTTTTCCACCTTGTACCTACTTCTTTAGAAAATGGGATAAAGGATTCAATACAGCAGAGAAGGGAGTAGGAGTTTTAAGACTGTTTATAACAAGAAGATTTTATCCAGAAATAGGTCTAATACATATTTCAGATCATCAAAACAAAGGTTCAAGATGGCTTAGGCAAAAATCATGTAATTGTGGCAAAGGAAGTCCAATTTTAAAGTTTGCCATGGATAATTATTTTTAACAATCTTGCTTTCTGAGAGTAAAAATTAGAAAAATGCAAACTCATGCCTGTTTTATTGAAAGCAAAATGCACCCACAAGCCTGCAACCAAAAATATTAACCATGCCTAATTCTTGTTCTCTTTCTAGTTTCTCTATTCATACACATTATTTTTAACATAATTATAATTAAGTAAAATACATGTATATTAGCTGTCTTACTTTTCTCGATGTAATTTGAATTCTCCAAAATGGCATTATAATGAACACTTCTGAGAGTAAGCATTATTTTAAAAATTCAGTTAGTAAAACAGAAATACCCAAAGAATATATTGAATGTAACATTTTAAGAGTGTTATTGTGTCAATTCTGTTATGTCCCTTGACACACAGCCAAATATTTGCAGAAAGATTTTAACAATTTATACTCTCACCAAACAGAACTGAATGTACCTCCTTCACCACAGCTTTGCCAGTATGAAGCATTATCTTAGTAGGTCAAACAAAAGTTAATTTGTTGTTATTTTTATTATACTTCTGTAAATACTAATGAGACAGAGATGTTTTCAAATGTATTTCATGTGGTATAGGAGATGACACTTGAGATATTTCTGTTTCTATTAATGTGGAAAAAGCTCTTTAAGCAGCCAGAATAATCTTCATTACTTTGTAGTGTAGTAATATTTATTCCTTTTGTTGCTTATCTTTGGATATTTGAGGGTCATATGCAATGTTTTCCATTTTCATGCGAAGAATTCTGTCAGATTTTTCCACTGTAACAGCCACTGCTCTTATGCTTATATGAGTAGCCCTGCACCAATCTGTGCACCAATAGCTTCTGGCCACTCCATGTCTGCTGCCCAGCGGCTCTCCGTGGCTCAGAAGCCCATCCGCATCCGGGCACAGAACTCTTTCCTTGTCGCCGAGGCAATGGAGCAAGCATTCTGCCAGGTCATTCACTCTCCTTGCTCTCAGTGGCCGCCCCCGTGGGACTGAGGGACTTTGGTGGGGCTGAGAGGACTGGGCGCCACCATCTTATGCCTATAGGTGCCGCCATATTTTTTTTGTGATGGAGTGATGGTTAATTTGCATATTATCCTTTTATTAGATAGCATTTTCCTCTTATCCAGAGAGCATGCCGATGTCTACCAATACCCTGTTTCCCCAAAAATAAGACAGTGTCTTATATTAATTTTGTTCCCAAAGATGCGCTAGGTCTTATTTTCAGGGGATGTATTATGTTTCCATGAAGTAGGTCTTATTATCGGGGAAACACGGTAGTTCTTTCAAGTATCCTTATGTTTGCATTTTTTAATTCTTCTGGGATTTACCTCTCTGGACCAAGTTGAAGCACTTGCCTCCCATTCCCGTTAGTAAGCCAGGACTCCCGGCCACAGTGTTGGATAAGCCTGCCATGAGGAGTGAGGCATACTCCACCACCTACTGACATTAGGGCAATGAAAACCCTTTTGGATGTGAAACCCATACATAAGTGCGGGGCCCATGATAGAAACTGCACAGGGCACAGCAGTCCTTGCTGAGATGGAGGCGGGAATGCTCAGAGGCCCCCGCTTTGCCGATGGCTGAAGGAACATCCGGGCGTTTTCAGAATGAAGTGAACTGCAAACCACTGACGTGGGGCTGGCCCAGGACCCCTGTCCAGCTCCCCTGACCTCTCGGCCACCGGGTGCCAGCAACACCCCCTTCTCCATCTCTGTCACAGTCTCATTCTTCTCACTCCCTGGCGAGGACACTGCTCTCTATTTTACTCCTTCTTAAATTTTTAATTACTCACGTCTTTATGTTTCCAGATGAAACTTAGATTGGAATTAAATGAGACATCTAATTAAATTTTTAAGAAATTTACGCACATTGTTCCATGTATTTAAGTTTTATTTCACAAACTGTAATAAGCTTTTTATTGTTTTATATTTTTAATGGCAGCTATGCATACACTTTTTCACATAATATTCTCCCGTTTTATGGCTAATACATCCAGAAGCCATTGAGTGGTGATAATTATTATCTATAGGAACAGCAAATTGAATTCTTAATGGTGGCAATAGTACGGAAGCCCGGAATCAGATTTTCTACAAGTAATGTGAATTTTGTCTCTTTTCCAGTAGCTCTGTTTTCTCTTTCTGACATTATTTACTTTAGATTACAAAGGGATCTTTTCTAGTCCCTGTCAAAAAAACCAAAAAAAACCTTTTGCTGAACATTGAGCTGCTTTGTCATTTATTTCCTCAAAACAGGCCCCCAAAGCCACAGAGCTTCCTTAAGAATATCTGCCCTAGAATTAGCAGAGCTGGCCGGAGCTGCCAAGAGAAGACTGTAATTGGAAACCACTGGGCGGATATCACTGTCTCTCCTCCACAAATCAAAGTTCAATCTTTCCCAGAAAATGTCCTTTCTTTCTTTGCAAAACAAACCGTTCTCCGGTGTCCGATCTGCACGCGTGCGATCCCACTTTCCTCTCACCCTCAGAGCTGTGTCTTGCACCTCATGTCCCCGCCTCAAGTCCTTTTAATTCCCTGCCACTTTCTTCCTTCACGTAACCGCCCTCCCCAACCCCCCGGGTCTCCCATGCATCCTGGCTCTTCGTAAGGGGGGTTTCCACGGCTAGGGACGCAAATAAATACAATCCACCACCTTCCTAGCAAGGGACCCTCTTGTATTTCTTTTTTTCAGGAGATGTGAAAAGGTGTATAGAATGGGCAAATAGTGGATAGATTTCACCTTCTTTATTTGTGACCGACTATATGAGAGCCCACCCCAAAAGCATCTCATTTCATGCAACCTGAGACAAAACAGACTCATCTCAGAAACCGCCACCCCCAGACTTCTACATGAAGAAGGGGGGAGGGGAGATACTGCAGAAGAGGATGGGAATATAGTCAAGAGAAGGAGAGGGGCGGTTTGCCAAATCATCGAGGGCACAGGCCAAGCTAAGAATGCATTTTTCTGGTTTAGGTTCCAACATTCTAAACTAATAAATATAATGTTTCAAATGTTTTAAGGCTTACTCAAGATTTCCTTGGTGTCTCTCAAACAGAAACGTCATTTCGAGTATCCCTAAGATAAATACATGAGTCCAGTGTTCATCTAGTGGTTAAAAACATTATTTGGGGGGCATAAATAAAATGACCTGAACTTATTTAATTGCAAAATAAGAAGATAATGTTTAAATTTGTGAAATCCCAGATGAGTATCAAACACCCGGCTCTTTCCCTTTCTTTAAGAGCATTATGCCTTCCCTGGATCCATACTGGCAGATCATTAAAATATCTGACTGTGTAAGGTCTTGTGCCTCACGGAAATGATTTTGGGATTACAAATTGGCCATTTTTGAGTGTGTGTGTGTGTGTGTGTGTGTGTGTGTGTGTGTGTGTGTATGCTCTACGTGAGCTCTACAATTACAGGGTGTTTTCACACAATTTGTATTATTTCATTTGCTTTCACCCAACATTTGTTACTATGCCATTCAGTTTCATACAATGATGTTATTTTACCTGACCTTTAAAACAATGTGATGAGATACACAGAAAAGAGAGAATCAACTTTCTCTGAGATGAGCAAAGTTGGAGCAATTGGTCCAAGGTCAAGAAACTAATCAGTGGAAGGACAAGCCTTGCATTCATGAGGATGTTGATGATGATGTTTCCACGTAATAAGAACAGCTAATACTCATTAGCTCCTCTGTGCTAAGTCTCCACAGGATGCGCAGGTACTAGAAATACCACAGATTCTTGGGTTCATAAATTTAACATTCCTGTTTCCACTATTCCTGAGAAACCACAAAGATCCATGTCATTTTGATGGAACATGAATGTGGATCCCAGTAGAATTCAGAGGAGGAAATAAATCCTGTAAAAAGTGACAGCACCTGGCCTCAAGCTCAATGAGGTTACTTTCTACTCCTAACATATGTGATTACTAGGCAAAGGTTTCAAAATGATACTTAAAACAATTTTTCTATTCTACTTGCATGAATTTTTGTGGGGAAATTATATGCCTTAGTAGTATTTATGAAAGTGTGACTTAGAGTTAAACAATTACAGAAACCCTATATAATAAAGAGGTAATATGCAAATTGACCATCACACCCTTGTACAAGATGGCCGCCCCATGTGGTCACAAGATGGCCGCAACAAGATGGCCGGCAGGGGAGGGCAGTTGTGGGCAATCAGGCTAGCAGTTAGGGGTAACCAGACCAGCAGGGGAAGGCAGTTGGGGCAGCCAGACCTGCAGGGTTGGGCTGTTAGGGGCAACCAGCCCTTCAAGAGAGGACAGTTGGGGGGAACCAGGTTGGCAGGGGAGGGCAGTTGTGGGCAACCAGGCCTGCAGGAGAGAGCAGTTGGGGAGGACCAGGCCAGTAGGGGAGGGAAGTTGGGGGTGATTGGGCCAGCAGGGGAGCAGTTAGAAACAACCATACTGGCAGGGAAGTGGTTAGGGGGTGAACAGGCTGGCAGGCAGAAATGGTTAGGGGCAATCAGGCAGGCAGACAGGCGAGAGGTTGGGAGCCAGCAGTCCTGAATTGTGAGAGGGATGGGATCAGGCCTAAATTGGCAGTCAGACATCCCCCGAGAGGTCCCAGATTAGAGATGGTGCAGGCTGGGCTGAGGGGCACCCTCCCTGCCCTTGTGCACAAATTTCGTGCACCAGGCCTCTAGTTATTTTTTATAAGAACCTTAAGAATAAGGCCAACTTCAGTCAGAAGAAAGCAGCTGCCAAGAAGGTCAAGTGCCTAGGAGGTCGGGCAGCCAGTAAGTGCCCAGTCTAGACTATGTGACACTGCAGTTTGCTCTTCCTGAGAAGTTAAGTTGTTTTTTTTGTGTGTTTTTTTTTTTGTCATCAGCATGGGGGCTTATGGAACCTGAAGGCCTATAGTCAAAGATATTGTACACAATATCTGCCTCATAATCCCCACTTCTGTAATCTCAGACTTCAGATCAGATATTTTCTTCTTCTTTTTTTAAAATAAATCTTTATTGTTGAATGTATTACATAGATCCCCTTTTATTTTCCCATTGACCTTTATAGCTCACCCCAGGCCCCACCCAGGCCTCCACCTCCCTACTGTCTGTGCCCATGGGTTATGCACATCTGCATACAAGTTCTTTGGTTGATCTCTTCTCACCCACACACCTACCCCCACCTTCCCTCTGAGATTCTGCACTCTGTTCCATGTTCCCATGTCTCTGGATCTATTTTGTTTGTCAGTTTATTGTGCTCACTAGATTCCACATACCAGTGAGATCATGTGATACTTGTCTCTCTCTGACTGGCTTATTTCACTTAACATTATACCCTCCGGGTTCTTCCATGCTTTCTCAAAGGGTAAGCTATCCTTCTTTTTTACTGCTGCATAGTATTTCATGGTGTAAATGTACCAAAACTTTTTTACCTATTCATCTACTGATGAGCACTTGGGCTGTTTCCAGATCTTAGCTATTGTAAATTGTGCTGCTATGAACATAGGGGTGCATACATTCTTTCTGATTGGTGTTTCGGGTTTCTTAGGGTATATTCCTAGAAGTGGGATCACTGGGTCAAATGGCAGTTCCATATTTATTTTTTTCAGGAAACGCCAATACTGTTTTTCATGGTGGCTGCACCAGTCTGCATCCCCACCATCAGTGTACTAGGGTTCCCTTTTCTCCACATCCTCGCCAGCACGTGACCTTTGTTGATTTAGTGATGACAGCCATTCTGACAGGTTCACTGTCATTTTAATTTACATCTCTCTGAAGTGTTTTTTTCTTATGTCTCTTGGCCATCTCAGATGTTTTTCTTGAACTCTCATATAATGGATTGAACCATACTTTCCTTTGGTAGCAGCTGTCAAAAGTGCCATTAATTATCATTATCTACTTAATGATATTTTTCCTGCTACACTGCAAACCTCATGAGATCAAGGACCCTGATCCTCATTTGTGTTTATAGCTCAGATCATGACACTAAGCCAGTAGGCGTCAGGGAAGACCGAGTAAATTTGGAAGATGTTTTGAGTTGCTCTATATTAGGAACTTTTATACAATAATAAAGATGGTTATGCACTTTGGAGACAGGGGGACCAGGAAACCCTCGCTCACCAGCTGTCTGAGCTTAGATACTCAACCTCCATGAACTTCAGCTTCTTTGTTTCCTCATGTATAAAAATGTTGTGAACACTGACTGATATATTGACTGTGAAGCATGTATCATTCCCATATAACAAATGTTATATGTGTTTATAATCATTTGCTAATACTATTAGCTGGGTGAGGGGGGGGAACAGCCCATGTGGAGCAACAGCCTAGGAAGATGAATCTTTTCAATACAAAGAAGAGAGCTATAACACACACACACACACACACACACACACACACACACACACAGAGATGGACACTGGATGTGGTCTTTGAGACTTCCTGCATGAAATGCACCAGAGTTCTACCAATCAGGTTGGCCCCACATTGCCTTCATCGCCTAATCATTGCCAAACTTATTTCGCTGCGACTCACAGGTAACCCTGCATCGCTCCGTGCTTAGCCTCACCATCCAACAGTCTTTCTGTTTAACATGAAGGACTAAACAACGCGCTCTTTGAGAAGACCTGTCACCTGGGCAACACACCATAGGGACACATTTCCCACCTGTACTCATTACAAATCAAGGGGAAATGCAGAGAACGCCAATAGTAAGGCTTTCTTCCAGCAATATACAATGAGTGGCCAGATTATTATAATCTCTGAACGCATAATAATCTGGCCACTATATATATATTTATGGCCTAGTACATGAATTCATGCATAGATAGGGTCTGCCAAGCCTGGCCAGGGGGAGGAGACATGGGCGGTTGGCTGGCCAGCCTGCTGGTCAAATTCCTGGTTGAGCGGGCAATTTGCATATTAGCCTTTTATTATATAGGATATACACCGAGTAGCCAAATTATTATGTGTTCAGAGATCATCATAATCTGGCCACTCAGTGTATTGTCACCTGTTTTAAAGCATCACCAGACATTATCAAGGGCCAGGTCTCTCCTTTTTTCCCCCCCAGGTTAATGGCACTTCCATTTCTGCCATCATTTCTCACATAAAATAGCTTGCAGACACTACTTCCGGAATCATCTTTCTTTGAATATCCTTGAGTTTAGCAGTGTCACTTGTGAAACACATGTTTTAAGAATTATACTAATTAATATAAATTATCTAAATGTCATTGATAACATATTCTACATGCAGTGTGATCAAAACATAATACAGTATCCTTTCCTGTTGCTAACCCCCCTACTACACTGAGGCAGCCTAAGGGGGCACTTCCTCTTTGTTAGCAGTCCTCACACTGTCAATCACTGAAACTCCCAGATCTCTAACATCTGCTTCCAAAATCACATGCATAACCCTGTGGTGTACTTTCCAAATGTGCCAGACATCAGTGCATCTTTGTTTAATGCACCAATGTTTGTTTCAGTGTATTTTTGCAGCCTCTGAAGTCTTGTTGTCCCCAAATATCTAATTACCAAGGGCCAGAGCTATACTTTGTGGAGCACACAAATTTGAAAAATGATGATATGAGTTCTACGGCATCTTTTTAGGTTCAGGTGATAAAGTTCTCCTGGAATCATTCTTTTCCTCCCTAACTGTTCTGTTTTTGTTTTTGTTTTGATTTTTTTTTTATGTCCTGATATCTGACCAACATGGCTGTTGTATTTCTCCTAGTTATTCACGACAGAGCTGACCAGGGTGATGGAGACTAAAGCAGCACACCTACTTGGAAGCCGCTGGCATCTCCTCTCGGGCTGACACTGATTAGTGAATCAATATACTTTGTCTATAGATGTTCAAGCTGCCACAGATTCATTTAATTATACCATCACCCAGTTCACGTGGGTCCATCACTTTTAAAAGAGTTCCATAATAGATTATGTCAGACTGGCTGAAATTTAGCTCTGACAGGAGCGTCCCCCTGATGAGTAAGACTCATAATCCTATCAAAATAAATTAATTTAGTGTGACAGGAATTAACTTGGAGAATCCATATGCCTTCCAGGGATCACTAGCTCCATTTCTAAATGCTCACAGTCATCTACGTAATAACACACTCTAGAATTTTACTGAGAGTTGACATAAAGTGAAATCACTCATTGTGATTTCAAAAATGTTCTTTAACCTCTTTTTAAAAAATGTATCTATTTGAGAGAGAGAGAGAGAGAAAGATACATTGATTTGTTGTTCCACTTACTGATGCATTCATTGGTTGATTCTTGCATGTGCCCTGACAGAGGAGTGAACCTGCGACCTTGGTGTATAGGGACCACGCTCTAACCACCTGAGCTACCCAGCCAGGGCCTACCTCTTTCATAAAAATAAAAATAATAATAATAATGATAGCAAACACTTACATAACAGGTATGCTATATCATGCATCATTCTAACATGCATATAATCTCACTTAATCCCCAAAACAATCATTTTATTGGGGCTTTTATTGCCTCGTTTTACAGATGACAGATGAGGTAACTAAGGAGCAGAGAAGTTAATTTAACTCTCCCAGAGTCACAGCTACAAAGCAACAGAGCCCAGATTTGATCCCACATGGCTTCATCCTTGGACAACCGCTCCCCACTGACTGTGATTTTCCCCAGGACTCTCCGAGGAGCCCCTGGTCAGCCCTGCAGACCCTCTCAGTGTCTGTCATTGAACTCACACTTCCTCATCTCTCACCCAATCTAAACACAGTGGATATAACCTCTTCCTTGCTTTCCTTATCACATCCTGTTAAAAAACAATATCTGCACTAGTTTAAAAGAAAGAAAACACAATATAATATTTAAAAACTGAGAAATCATGCCTGAGAAGAAAGTTGCTGTGGCTGACTATTAATTTCATGGCAGCGAAAATGTACATTGCAAACATGAGCCAGTTCATACTCATTAGCTAAATAAAAGAACATTAGTTGTCAGGGCAGATAAAGGTCTCCCTAGTTCTAAACTAAGATAATGGTCTTGTCTAGATAGTCATATACAGGCATTTGTTGATGATGAATGAGATCTTCAATGGGAGTTTCACACAAGCAAGTGCAGGGCATGTAAATTTTGTCAAAGAATCTCTCATAAAAATCTAAACATAACATCTACACTAATAAAAGAGAACTATGCAAATTGATTGTACCCTCACAACGCCTACCAACCAATCAGGAGTGAGTATGCAAATTAACCCAACAAAGATGGCAGGTTAATTTGCATACACAGCCACCAAGCGGCCAGGAGCAGGATGCTTGCATCATCACCATGGTGACGACACAGACATTCTGCACTGCCCTAGTTGCTCCAGGCCTCAGGGCAGTGTGGGAAGGCAGAAAGGTGGCTCCGGGGAAGGAAGGCCCATTCTTGAATGAATTTTCTTACATAGGGCCTCTAGCAAACACATAATTGAGAATAGCTAGGTAAAATAATCCAAGTAGACTGTCTTCCCAACTTCAGATATGATTAAATTGAGATTATATACTCTAACAACAACTTGGAGTGCATATTTTATTACTCTAGCAGATGTAATAACTCTGGACTTGCAGAGGGCAGAATACAATATTATAAAAATTTAGGAGCTTAATGTACATTTTTGTCCACATGTGGGAGACTAAACAATCTATCCATATGAAAAATCCATGGGCAAAGCCTCAGAACTTTCAGTATCATGGGAATCCTTACAAGGTGCTTCTCTTAATAATAGCAGGTAGGATTTACAGACTTCTAGAAAGCATCTGTGATAGAAATAGGGGAGCCATTTTTATGATAATTTGACTTATGTTAATGTATTTAATTCTCACAATCACATATCAAAGTAGGTATTTCTTTTTTGTAGTTCAGAGAGCTGAAACATTATATACCGTATTTGCCGGCGTATAAGACGATATTTTGGCCCTGAAAAATACCATATTTGCCGGCGTATAAGACGACCCCCTAACATTTCCACTCAAAATACAGAGTTTGTTATATACTCGCCGTATAAGACTACCCCCCACTTGGAGGCATGTTTTTCAGGGCCAAAAAATTGTCTTATACGCCGGCAAATACGGTATATATATATATATATATATATATATATATATATATATATATATATATATAAAGCAGAGCTGGAATTAAACACCTGTCCTTGGAGTCTGAGTGTTTCGCCATCACAATATAGTACCTTTTTAACAAACAACACTACCTTATGTAGAGGGTGATTTAGCAGAACTACTAAAGTACAAAAGGTGGGTGGTCCAATTTTTTGAACATCTTTAGGTATTTTTCTTATAGAAATTAACAGCCCATCCTACATATTCAATGAAGCATTATTTAAAATAAAATAGTAAGACAAGATCTAAAAGGAAGATGTTAGATAGATGAAGGCACATACATACCATAAACTAACATAGGACCATTACAAAGAAAGCAGGTACTATTATGACATGTCCATGATAAAGTAAGTGGTAAAGATAAGCAAGTTTAAGAACAACATGTTTAGAGGAAGCATATATTCATGTGCATGTGATGGACATATAGTATACCCATACCCACAATCCCTCCCCCAACACACAGCCCATATAAAAATATTCAAACAGTGAACAAATGTTACCCTGGAGAGCGGTGGAAAAGAAAAAGTTGAAAAAGGAAATGTCTTATTTGAAAAAATAGTTCTGAATTTAGAAGCATAAATTACTTTCATCACCTTCAAACTACATTAATATAACCTCTATATAATTCATATAATATATGCTCATATAATATATGCTCACATCATATAATTTAAGCACATAGTATATAATATTTAGTAACTAATTCAAAAATTAGTTCCAGAACAAAATAGAAATGAATACTAAGACCACAAAAGAAACCGCTATACACCTTATACTCTCACGCACAGTGCAGAAAATAAGATAAAGGTATATTGAATTTTTTCCAAGGCAAATGTTACTCATCATTCAATCTGAGTCAGGAAAATTCTTCAGTGTTATTTTCACAGACTCGCCTGAAATGACACCGCATCCAGATGTAGCTGCCAAAAGGAATTAGTTTCAAAATAGATCTTGAGATAATTGTAGAAAATGACTTTGTTACAAGGAATTATTTGATTCTGACCACTTAAATGTTGAAGAATGACAAAGACAATGATGCTTGCTTTGTCAGAGTTAATAGCAGCCTTTTCTCCTGACTATTGTTAAACAACAGCATTACCTCCTCAATAATTCATTGATTTAACAAATATTTACCAAGCACACGCATCCACCAAAACAAAATACAATAAAGCCTGCTAACACCATCTCTGGAGACACTGATCCTCAGGTTTACTACCGGAGGGGAGGCTAGCAAACATCTAATTTACTCAGAAACAGATTTAAAATTAAAGAAAAGAGACTAAGCCATATGCCTTCTTTCATATTCATTCAAAATGCCCATGCCGTTTACATAACAATGACCCTTGCCTATGCCAGTCCCAGGGGTGGTATTATAATCAGGTTCCAGGCAGTAGGGAGGATCATCACATTTTGTGTTGATCTTTTTGGCCACTGCTTTATTTTCAGTACCTGGCACACTGTAGGCATTTAATAAAAACTTGCCTAAAGAATGAAAACAAGACCAACAAATGACAAGGGAAGGTTGATGTATTGGTTTTTGTGAACTCTTTATTTTCTATTTCTGAAAAATACCCTTTCCTACTTTGATGTGAATAGGAGCTGTCATATTCCTATAGATCCTAAAGAGTTACCTATTAATGATGGGGTGGTGCGATGGCAGAGATGGGTGTATTGGGGGGGGGGGGGGCAGGTACACAAGGAGGCAATCACTGATCTTCTCCAGGATACATTAGGCTAAAGCTCAAGAAAAATCTCACACCGGCTGGGTGTGGCTCAGAGGTTGAGCATCTACCCAGGAACCAATAGGACACCAGTTTGATTTTGTTACTCCAGGTATTGGTATTCCTGGTCAGGGCATATGCCCTGGCTTGATCCCTGGTAGGGGATATGCAGTAGGCAGCTGATCAATGATTCTCTATCATCATTGATGTTTCTGTACATTGATGTTTCTCCCTTCCTCTTTGAAATCAATAAAAACATTTTTTTAAATAAAGAAAAATCTCATTGTTTTCTGGCAATAACCCCATGTGATGGGGCCCTGAGACTTGCTGGATGCTGTTCCCAGCCATGAGTAAAAAGCCAGGTTCAGACAACGATGCTTCTGTACAGAGAGAAGCAGAGATGAGAGCATCCTGGACACATTCATTCCTTCTTTCAGGGGTTACTGAGGACTTTTATTCACTGAGATTGGCTGATGTTTGTACAAGTCTTCCAACAAATTCTTTGTCTCGGTAAATTGGTTAGAGTTGGGTTTTAGTCTCTGTGCATGGCTAAATGTTCATGACCAATGTGCTCCTTACACTAATTATTAAGCCCTCAGTTAGTTCCTCTCACAGGATTTTAAAGAATTACAAAGTACATGATATTTCAAATCTGATGTTAAATTTTGATTCCTTTAGAAGATGAATAGAAGAGTAGTTAGAGATAAAACTTACATTTTCATCATTGGCAAACTAAATTCTTAATGAAATAAAATGTGGGAATGCATACTGGTAGCCTTTGGTCAAATATACTCTCTGACCCATCTAGAGACAATAATTAAAAAATTAAACAATTATATAAAACTAGAAGCCAGTTGCATGTATTTGTGCACCAGTGGGGTTCCTCGGCCTAGCCTGAACCCTCTACCAATCCTGGACCCCTCGGGGAATGCCAGCCTGCTGATTTGGCCCAATCCCTGCAGGCCAGGCCGAGGGACCCCACTGGTGCACGAATTCATGCACCCCTAGTATGCATATAATATCTTTGGTTAATCTGTTCCTACCCTCCTCCTCTCCTTCCCTCTCCCCACTTCCTTCTAAGATTCATCATCTGTTCCATATTTCCATGCCTGTGTGTGGAGTGTCTGCCCCCAGTGGTCAGTGTGCATCATAGCTACTGGTCAAATGGTTGCTTAGGCATATATATATATATATATATATATATATATATATATATAAATATATATAATTCTAGCAGTAAGAGGTCTTTACCTAGAACTTGAGTTTGATGAGTTATGAATTTCTAAATCCCAGGCTTTTAGAAAGAGGACTGATATTTTCTTAAAAATATGAATCAGGTATCTTAACATTTTAGCAATATGACTGGGAGATCTTCTAAAGGACAAAGGCTTGTAAGATATGTGCTTCTCGCAGACAGCAGCTGTGTGTTGCTGAAGGATGCCCAGAACCAAATCAGAGACGGTCAGACCTGCATTATCACCATTTGTCCACCAACCAGATCTGAAATATCATGGCTGACATGTACACATAAGGAACTCTTTGACATTAAAATTGGGACTCTAAAGAACTGTTGGCCCAGAAAGGAACTCACTACAGACTGATTCCTTTACCTCTCAGCATAACCATTAAGGCTTATCACAGTTTAGGTTCTTACAAGGGTATTTCTTGGATCACATAACCTCACACATCTAGAGGAAATAATGAACAACATAGACTGGTGAACAAAAACAGAACCAAAGAAAGAGAAGCAGCAATCAGACTCTCAAACCTCAGAGGGAAAGTAGGGGAGGGTGGGGGTAAGGGGAAGAGATCATCAACCAAAGGACTTGTGTGCATGCACATGGGCCTAGCCAGTGGTCATGGACAACAGGGGGGGGGGGGGTGGAGGGATATGTAGGGAGGGGTTTGGGATGGGAATGGGGAGATAAGGACAATTATGTGACACCATAATCAATAAAAATAAATTTAAAAATTTTTTTAAAATAATAAATAAATAAAAAGATATGTGCTTCCCTATTTCTAATTGGAGTTGTGCGTGAACATCTACCATAACTAAAATTAAATAGAGAAAAGACAAACAAACACAATCTACCATAACTATTTATACTAAAAACCAAGTCAAAGATCCCCCCACAAGGTTTACTACACTCAAATAGTTAAGATTACCACGGAAGTATCTACCTCAAGATTTATGCTAAATACATTCTTAGGGCAATTACTTTCATGTTCTACTTGATATACTATCCACCTTAGGATTAGCCAAGTTCCCTAACCCTCTCCATCCTACCCCGTTTCAGCCCTGTTTCTTTAAGTATGTGCTGGAGGAATGAAGGCCATACTTATCAGGGCACAAAGCAAACAGAACTGGCTTCAATCAGCTAATATTTGCTGATATGAAATATGGGCTGAGTCTCTTTAAGGAGGCAATGGAGCATTAAAACTTACCTCCGCCAACAAAAGATTCTTTATGAAACCAGATCGTCCCTATTGCTCTCTAGCTCTCCCCAGTCCTGATTTTACCAGCAGCCCTGCGCCTACAACCCCAGGCCGGGAGCTCATTATACCATAATGCTGTGTTTAGATGTCAGGATGAAGAAAAATGATTAGCTCTGATGTGATCAAAATATCTATCCTTTTGAAAGAAATACAAGGAAGAGTTACCTATTAACCAAGTCTAAATTAGCAGTTACATAAAGTCTCACTTATATTGTTCCCAGAGGTTGTCATTCAACATTATTCAATTATGCCTGAAGATAAATTAGGCCAGATGTTTTCCCTGTAGACTCACTCAACTCCATGCAGTAGTCACCAGGACCACAAGGAATCAGCTCCTCCCCATGAAAGCTAAACGTAGAAAAAGCTTTGAGAGTTCCGCTAACTACCTTGACATTCGGGTTTTAAAACCACACCTGCCATTAGGTACACAGAACATATAAGAGACAAAAGCTTTAGACTATTCTATAAGCATACTCATGCAAAGGGGATATAACTATAAAACATACCATCCCCATATTATTAGGAATTAAAAGATCATTTTTAAATCTTTATTGTTGAAAGTATTACAGATGTCCCTTCTTCCCTCTCTCCCCCATGGACACCTTGTAGCTCATACCTCCCACTCCCCCCAAAGTGGGGCCTTCACCACACTATTGTCCGTGTCCATGGGTGATACATCTATGCATACAAGTTCTTTTGTTAATCTGGGGAAGATCTCTTTGTGACCCCAGCCATTCAGTGGCAACCTTACCTATAATAATTATAACGAAGTGCCTACACCTCTATACAACAGCCAAAAAAAATCTTGAACATAATTCACTGGAAATCAATGTCTCCTGCAGATAAATTATGTCATAATGAAAAATATAGCCCAGCTGGTGTGGTTCAGTGGTTGAGCTTCGACCTATGAACCAGGAGGTCATGGTTCGATCCCATTCAGGGCACATGCCCAGGTTGCTGGCTCAATCCCCACTGTGAGGCATGCAGAAGGCAACCGACAATGAGTCTCTCTCATCACGGTTATTTCTAGCTCTCTCTCCTTCTCCCTTCCTCTTTGAAATTAATAAAGATATATGTTAAAAAATATATATAATCTAACATGTAAGGGATTGGTGCATTAACAACTCCATCCCCATTTAAGCAGAAGATTGGTAGAGCATTCTACAAAGGATAGTTTTGAGTGTTTGCTTTAAGGCATGGAGCAGATAATGGCTACATACCGGTGAGCTGAAAGACTGGACGAACATTGTTCATCTGGTTTAAGATGCATATGGTCAACACATTCCTTGTGGAATGAAAGTCTGCAGGCTTTCAAGACAAGTGAAATGCCCCCCCTTTTTACACATGAAGCGCAGGCTCAATGGGGGAGTCTGTGGACTATCAGGAGTTCCGGAATGCTGTGTGTAGAGAAGAGTGGAGACTGGTGGAAATAGCCTGAGGGTGACTTTGCTCTGGAAGGAAGGGAAATGTAGACAGGAATCCCTGAGACAGACTGGGAAATACAATCCCTATGGGGGTGTGTCTTTCTACCAGTACTCCTCTAGGCTAGAGAGAGAAACACAGACACAGACAGACAGACAGGGAAGGAGGGAGGGAGAGAGGTGTTATTACAGTGTCTGCTTTCCTCTTCTCAATGGCGTGTGGAAGTCTGGCCATCCCTTTTCAATGAAACACAATTTGTCTGGATTTGGGAACTTGAACTCATTTAAACTGTCCAGGTGCCCTTTTTCTATCTCTTAGACGATCTTGGAATTCAATTCCCTGTTAACAATAATTGTTCTCTCTCTGGTTAAAAAACCTTCCTCCTCAGTAGACAGATGGGAGGCAAAGCAACTCTTTTATAAGGCAAAAATATAAACAGAATTCTCTTGAAATAGCATACAAGAGAATTTTCCTAGCAATGAAGATTCTCATTGCTAGGAAAATTCTCTTATTTCCTTGTAATGAAAATTCTCTACCGTTTACTGGTTTAAGAATATCGAAGCATAAATCCTGAAGAGGATGACTTTACAAGCAATTTAATGTAACAGTGAAGAAAAGAGGGCCTGGACCTTGTTTGTCTTCCTTCCCTCTTAAGCGCGTAATTATGCACTTAGTATCCCATAAACAAAGGGGGAAAATGGTGGCCGGGGTGAAAACACGGGTTTCTCCATAAGGACTTTACCTGTCAGGATCGGCAGGGACACAAAACAGTGGATACCAACCCTGAACTCTCAGTGGATTAAAACAAACATGTCTCACCCACATCTACTTGTCCAGCCAAGCACCAGGCGGAGTGAAATCCCATCTTGTGTCACCAGCTTCTGTGATCAACAGAGCCAGGAAAGAAACAAGGGGAGTCACACACAGGCTGGAGGAACAAGGCAGCTCACACTGTCACCCTAACTTCAAGGTGTCAGACAAGCGCGCCCTACCACACAGCCCTAAGGAGGGAAAATGAACGAACTGTGCACCAACCTACTGACCAGCACCAAGTAGCCAGTGAGCCATGTATTAGAGACAGACAAAAAGAAACTAGGTAACAACTTAGCACAAGACAATCTTTTTTGTCTCTGCAGACTCTATCCCACACGAAGACGTATGCACAAACACAGAGGGGAAAATATATAACAGTACAGTAAGTTTTACTAAAGCCCTCCACTGCTTCTTCCTCATTCACTTTTCCAGATGACACCTTGAATGGGCTTAAAGTTGCCTCTTCCCCTAAAGCTGCCTTCTACTATCACCAAGAGAATGAGAGAGAAAAGTTCACGAACAGATGGAGTGGGCAGACTGGTCTAATTAAGAAAGGACTGCCAAAACCGGTTTGGCTCAGTGGATAGAGCATCGGCCTGTGGACTGAAAGATCCCAGGTTCCATTCCGGTCAAGGGCACGTACCTTGGTTGCGGCCACATCCCCAGTGGGGGGGTGTGCAAGAGGCAGCTGGTCCATGTTTCTCTCTCATCGACGTTTCTAACTCTCTATCCCTCTCAATTCCTCTCTGTGTAAAATCAATAAAAATTTACACACACACACACACACACACACACACACACACACACAAAAGAAAGGGCTGCCCTAGCCGGTTTGGCTCCATGGATAGAGTTCGGGCCTGTGGATGGAAGGGTTCCGGGTCAGTGCTGGTGCAGGAGGCAGCCAATTGATGTGTTTCTCTCACATGGATATTTCTGTCTTTCCCTCTCTCTTCCACTCTCTCTAAAAATCAGTGGAAAAATACCCCTGGGTGAGGATTTACACACACACACACACACACACACACACAACCTTATGGTGGATTAAATGTAATTTCTTCTTCAGACACAATAGTATTGCTGCCTAGAGCAGACCATGAGTAACATCAGCTCTAAGGACCATCCACCATCATCCAAACAGAAAGGTATGCTTATGTTCCCACAAGGCTGACAAAAAGAAAGGAGGGAAGGGGGACAAGGAGAAGACATTTTGAAAGCAGTATCTTTGTCTCAGTTAAGCTCTAGGAGGAAAAAATTCCATTAGATGAATGCACAAGAACTGATGGAAGTAACAGGGAAATGTCCATAGAATTCTACAAGGAATAAGGAGCATTCCGAGACATAAGTGCAGATTTACACTGTGAACAAGAAAAGTTTGCTCTCTTTTGCTAAGCTAACATCTTCGGAGAATCATGATCAACTGTGTGAAGAAAACGTGGCATTTAGATAGTGAATATAAACATTTACCTGCACCCAGAAAGTATCTGGAAGCTTCATTCAGAATTACATATTTTGTGAATTCAGATCCCAAGTTGTGTTAAACTATGTTATAAATATTATATATAAACTATTTACATGTAACTCTAAGGAAACTGGTCAGGCCCTGGCTAGGTAGCTCTGTTGGTTGGGGAGAATTGTCTGATGTGCTAAGGTTGTGGGTTCGATCTCTAGTCAGGGTACATACAAGAAGCAAGCAATGAATGTATCAATAAGTGGAACAATCTAATGACTTCCTTTATTTTCTCTTTTCTCCTCTTCCTCCTCCCCTCCTCTTCTTCTTTTTCTTCTTCCTTCCCCCCCTCTTCCCTCTCTAAAGTAAATAAATAAAATCAATAAATACTTTTTTAAAAAAGCTGGTCTGTGAGGGTAAATAGAACAGAAATCATCCATTGCAACTTCTAGCCTTTAAATCAGGGTAGTTAAATTTCAAAGGAAACAGACAAATAAAATCTTTAGAATTTTTGCAATGGCTTCCTTAGCCTTAATGTTTTTAAAAATATATTTTTTATTGATTTAAGAAAGGAAGGGAGAGGGAGAGAGAGAGAAACATCAATGATGAGAGAGTCATTTATCAGCTGCCTCCTGTATGCCCCCTACTGGGGATGGAGCCCATAATCCAGGCATGTGCCCTGACCGGGAATCAAACCCTGACATCCTGGTTCATAGATGGATGCTCAACCACTTAATAACGCCAGCCGGGAGGCCTTAACATTTTTTAAATGTAAAATGAATCTAACAAAATATCATACCAGAGATAATGCATGAGACCTATCTTCTTTAAAACACGTAAGATCTAGAGCTCCAAAGTTGGGCAGACATGGATTTCAATGGCTCCACTACTTCTTACTTCAGCAAGTTAGTTTACTCCCTCTGTAGCAAAGGCAACGGCGTTACAATTTGTTTTCCCAGCATATTTTACATCTGCCCTTTACTGCTGTTTTTATGTAATTTTCTTCTGTCCCTGGAATCCTTGTGTGGCAAGCAATCATGTCACCTGATCCCAGCCATTGCTATTGGTGAGTTACAGGAACATCAGCTGAGTAGGACAAAGGGAAAACTTTTCTGGGATTAGCATTAAATCATCATCACCATCATCATCATCATCATCATCATCATCATCATCAATCACCATCTATACTAATAAAAGAGAAATATGCAAATTGGCTGTACCTTTGTGAACCCCAGCAGCCAATCAGGAGTGAGTATGCAAAATAACCCAACAAAGGTGACGGGTTAATTTGCATACAACCCACACCACCCCAGCCACTGGGGCCTTTGGACAGTGTGAGAAGGCGGAAATGCGTTTCTGGCAGCCAGAGGAAGGAAGGCCCACTCTTGCACGAATCTTCATGCATCAGGCCTCTAGTAATAATAATAATAAAGAGGCGAAGAAAAAGAAGAAAGAGGAGAGCTAGGTAGGTAGGTAGGTAGGTAAACAGGTTGAAATGCTGCTTGTGTTGGTGTGCTAAGCTTGGAGGGTGCATTCTGGGGTTCTAGTGACCATCTTATCTTGCTCAAGACTTGAACTGGACCCCGCCTGCACTATGAAGACAAGGTAAAACAAAGACAAAAGGGAGAAAGCAAATACCTGGATGGCATTCTCTAGTCTCCACACCCACTGAAGTCCACCCTTTGATTTTTCAGTCGTTTGAGCCTTTCTGCTTACACTAGTTTTAGTTCAATTTCTGTTGCAATTGAGAGAAACTGAAGTACTACACGTTCTAAATCTCAATTTCTTAATTGGAAAAAAAATGTGTGTAATATTACAACATGTCTCATAGGTTTGCTCTTATGATTAGACAATGTTGGAACCAAAAGGTGGTGTTCAGGACCCAGTGTTCAGGACAGAGGAAGAGGTAAGGGAAAGCAGAGTTTATTGATAGACAGCCCCCTCTAGCAGGAAGGGGACCCTAGTGGGTTGCTGCCAAAACACTCTGTCTAGGAGTAGATATATGCTCATCTAGCTTCTGATTGGTTCTTCAGCAGAAGCTCTCTGTCTAGGGGTGCTGGTTGTTCCCTGCCCAGCAACTCACCTAGCTGGGTTTTCACTTTCCCAGGTTGCCTTAGCCACTGGCCAGCATACTTCAGCCTGATATTCCTGGACTTGCTCTTTTCCTTTCCTCCCGTGGTCCCAACCCTAACTACCTCGCCCTCTTCTATCTCCTCCATATAATGCATAACAAGTTGGTGCAGTGTCAGGCATATAAGCACTTAATAAGTACTAACTCTTATTATTAATTAGTGCTACTTTAGCAATAGTAACATCTTATGGTAATTGACATACTAAGATTATACCATCATCATATCAGAATCCTACATTCTCAAAAGGAGGCTCTGATAGCCGAGCATAGAAATATTTTACTTACATTTATAAAGGAGATTATTTACTTTGCAAACATTTCCAATCTGTGTTGTAATCAATGCACTAGGTAATTCTTCTCCTGGATTGGAAGTGATAGCAAGCCTTTATAGATCATCATTGCACCTTATTAAAATCAAACATAGAAGATTACATTTAGGTTATTAAATTACTACACTGCACAAGTTTACATTTACAGAGAAATATCTCTTGGGCCCTAAGTGGTTTATTTTTTTTTTACATTAATTTCCCAAAGGTCAAGGTTCGTATCTTATTTCATTCACATGTCAGCTAACATAATGGCAGGAATTGATTACTTTTCAGTGCTATTAAGCATGATGACTGCTAAATTATTATTCCAAAGAAGTAAAAGATACTGGTGAGCTGAAAGTAGACACACTTACAAAATCCATCAATTGTCCAATTGATTCTTGGGAAAATTTAATCCCTTCTCTAGATTGTACAGTGACAGTTCAGCAATGTCTCAGAAATAAACGAGGACATAATTTTTATAGTTCCACTGATCTGTTGAAAACTGTTAGAGACTTGGTTCCGATGGCTCCCTGGGAAAATCTCTGACTCATTCACTTTATCCAACTGTGATCAGCACTAACTTAACATGAGGTTGTGCATCAGGCTCTCAGGAAACAATTACAAACAAGCAAACAACTCATTATATTGCCACAACCACAAAGCGCTTTGGGAACATATAAACGTTTCTCAAAGGAAGATGAGCCCTGAGGAAAGTGTGGGAATGTACCAGATAAAAAGAAGGAGAGGCTGGGAGGGAGGACTTTATGACGAGAAGGAACAACATGTACAAAAGTCGTGGCAAAAACAAAGAGGGACAACATGATAAACCCAAAGCTCTCACAGTCCTTTTCTACGTCGGGTGTTTAGGATGGCAACTGCAGGAGAGTGAAGCAATGAAGTCAGGCAAGTACACAAAAGACCAGCCCGAAGGATTCTGAAATAAGAGTGACTGCGCTCATAGAAGAATGAGACCCTATCACAAGTTTTTGGCTCAGACTTGTTTGGCTCAGTGGATAGAGCCTCAGCCTGAGGGGGTGTCCCAGGTCTGATTCCGGTCAAAGGCTCGTTCCCAGGTTGTGGACTCAGTCTCTCTATCGTGTCGGGCATGCAGGAGGCAGCCGATCAATGATTCTTTCTCATGGTTGATATTTCTATTTCTCTCTCCCTTTCCCTTCCTCTCTGAAATCAATAAAAAAAATTTTTTTTAAGTTTTCTAAGAAGGCCAGGCCTGCGTGCCTCAGTGGTTGAGTGTTGACCGATGAATCGGGAGGTCATAGTTTTAGGTTTGGGCTCGATCCCCAGTAGGGGGCGTGCAGGAGTCAGCCGATCAATGATTCTCTCTCATTATTGATGTGTCTATCTGTCTCTCCCTATCCCTCTCTGGAATCAATTTGTATATTCCCCATTAGTGACACCAAATTCATCCTCTACCCTTCTCCAACTCTGTAACCTGTAGCCTGACATCTATGAACTTCCTCAACGAAGACACCCTGTGATGGACTCAGCCTACGGGGCACCAGCTGGAGATGAGAGAATGAAAGGAGAGAGGGGGTCGGTACTGATGTCCATGTCTCCCTCACATCCCCGAAGAGGCATCGGTGCCCCAGAAGTGGCGCAGCTACAGCCACGGCAGCCAGAGAGAGACGAGAGAGGGAGAACGTGGGCAGTGGGGGAACCCAGGAAGGGCAGGTCCCTGTGGTTGGGTTGAAAGGGGCCATAACCCCAGACATGAAGGTCCTGGGAAGCCCTGGATCTCGAGAGGTCCCTGTGGCAACACCAATGGTGCAGCTCCAGCAGTTACCCCTAGGGGGCGATGGAGAAGAACCTCCCAGAGCCATTAATAGCCAATACTCCTTTGTGTGACATCCACACCCACCCTTTCCACACGTTCTTCAGTTCTAAGACGGGGCTGAGCAGGGACCTAGAGGAGGTAGGAATCCCCTCCCCATGTGCTTCTTTACCCCTGATGCCCAAGGGCACCCATGTTGGGACAAGAAGAGGTTTAAGAGCTCTGCTAAATCCCCAGTTCATACACTACAGGAGCCCCATCCCCTGGGAAGGGGATTTGGGCTCCATGACCTCTCCAAGGGTAATGGGGGCCATTTCCTCATTAAATACACCCCCTCCCCCAGCCAAAGGAGATGTGAGGGGTAAGGGCTGTCAGTTATTATTCAAGGCGGTTGTTGTTTTAAGCAAAATGGAGAAGCATAAATAAATAAAAGGTCACAGTTTCTGTCACACATCCGTTTCCTACCCCCACAGCCCACATCACTGCAGCAACGACTCCCTGCCCTTGGCCCTCCAGGGCTAAGGGTGCTAAGAGCTTCCTGCTGGTGCTAGCCCCGATTTTCCCTCATCCTAGTTCTTTCCCTTCTATGCCCTACCTTTCTTTAATCACCTGGTTAGGATAGAGCCGTGGTTGGCAAACTGCGGCCCTCGAGCCACATGCGGATCTTTGGCCCCTTGACTATGGCTCTTCCACAAAATACCACGGCCTAGGCGAGTCTATTTTGAAGAAGTGGTGTTAGAAGAAGTTTAAGTTTAAAGAATTTGGCTCTCCAAAGAAATTTCAATCGTCGTACTGCTGATATTTGGCTCTGTTGACTAATGAGTTTGCTGACCAGAGGGATAGAGCCATCTGACTCCTACGGGAACTCAGACTCAAGAGGATACCACGGACCAGTTTTACCTTCAGTGGAAGTCAAGGGGGCACCATAAATCACTGTTACCTTTCAAGAAGCAGTTACGGAGGCAGGAAGGAGAATTATTCAAAGTGGGAGCGAGTCTAGAGCCAGAGAAGCCAGTTACAAAGTTGCTGTAGCCATTTAAGCAGAAGATGGAAAGGACCAGACACTATAATTAACTGGCATCGTCTGGTCTAATGTCAGACACTCCGCTAAGTCCATTATACACATTATCTTACTTAAATATTCCAACCACTCTTTCATGTTATTATTCCCCTTTAATAGACAATGAAACTAAAATGCAGAGATGTTAAATAATTTGCCCAAGGTCAAACCCATAGTAAGTGGCAGGATTGAAACTTAGACATAAATCTTCCTGACTTTTAGGCCCATCATTAATCTATATTCTTTCTCATCCACTGCCAGTGTCAAAGCAAATTACAGTGGAAATGGATATAAGTCTAGGATAAAAAAGATAAGAATTTGGAGATTTGAAGAAAAGGAGATAAAACTGGCAGAGCTTGGTGATCATGGAATAAAAGGGGGGGAACACACACAAAAAGGCATTTAATGAGGATGTAACTTCACTGAGAAATTAAAAGAAAAAGGGGGAGCAGACTGGCTGGGATCAGGAGGCAGGGGAGAAATGATGCATTCTGTGTTAATCTTGTTGACCTTGTTATGAAACACAAATGAAATATTTCCACTCTGGTCATATATACCTTCTCATCAGTCCCTCGTAGAGAAGCTATGGAACTAGATAGATAGATAAGCAAAGATATGGAATTAGAATCTGACCATTAGATGCATCTGCCTATGAATGTGAATCTTGAATGAGATATGCAAAGACAGAGAAGATCGTGATGCGTTCATATGACACACTAGACTCATATGACTAACAAAGACAGTATCCCTTGTCACACTAGGTCATCATGGTGACCATTAGCAGTGATAGCAGTGGCCACAGCCCTATGTTTGTCTGAAGCATGATAAACTACGTTTGTAGCATGACTGTGCGTTTTTGCTCCCTAGCCTCTACTGATCTCTGCCTATTTTTCCATCCTGTTTCTCTCCCCCCCACCCCAATACTTCCTGATGATTACCGTATTTGCCGGCGTATAAGACGATTTTTTGGCCCTGAAAAATACGTATTTGCTGGCGTATAAGAGACTGGGCTTATAAGACGACCCCCTAACATTTCCACTAAAAAATACAGAGTTTGTTATATACTCGCCGTATAAGACTACCCCCCACTTGGAGGCATATTTTTCAGGGCCAAAAAGTCGTCTTATACGCCGGCAAATACGGTATTATGAATTACTCTGTGGCCTCCAAAAAACTTATTTTCTACTTAATTAGCAAGAATTGTGTTCTGATTCTTGTAACCCATAATTCTGACTGATAACACCAACACATTCATTGCTATAGCCAGTAAAGTATTAGGGGGCTCCTTCCTGGATTGCTCTTAAATCATTTCCAATCAAAAGCTAAAAGTGCTAAATCTGCTAGGTGCTAAAGGAACTCTTAGAAGAATTCGAAGAATTCGTGGCCTGGTGGGAATACAAAGCACTAAGTGAGCTCCATACCGCAACATGATTAAAAATTCAAAGCATAAAAGGGGTAACAAGTATATTTTTTAAAAATACAAGAAAATAAAGAAAAAAATGTATTCTATGTACCAAGTACAAACAAATCCATCCATAAATATTTAAGAGAGTATTAAAAGTGCAGAACTTCAAGGATAAAGGTAATATGTAGCAATTCTCAGATACAAAAAGCATATCACCACTTAAAAAAAAAACAACTCATCACAGACAAGGTATCATAACCATTGATGCAAGAACATAATGAAGATACATTTCAAAGTGCTAAGGGTAAAAAAAAAAGGTCAACTAAGACTTTTATAACTAGTTAAATTATCACCCAAAGGTGTGGGCAACATGGGATCTCTTTCCCCCCCCCCCCTACTAAGTTTCTCCACTTTTTAAAACTTTTATTTTTATTTTTATGAAAGATGTGCTAAGCCTTGTGAGGAGAGCCTCTGAATTGTAATCTACGTATGTGGGGGAATAATGCTCTCTAAAGGCTGCTCTTGACAACTTTCACAGGAATGACTCAATATAATCAGATCTGTTCTGAGGGGATAAATACAGTTTTAGTACACAAGAGTTAGAAAAGAGATTAGAGAGAAGAGTAGCTGGAAGGTCAGAACTATATAAAACACAGTGAATAAAAACAGAAGGTTCTGAATGTGAGCTATACTTAGAAGACAGTCCACCCCTCTCTGCACATCCCATGTGTGTCAGTAACATAGATTAGCGGTCGCCAACCCGTGGTCCTGGGACCAATGGTGGCCCCTGAGGTCTGAAAGTGATATAGGTAAGTCCCTCCCAAACAGGCATGCCATCACATTCTCCTTCTGTGACCAACGCGTAACACATCTATGGGAGGTATGCAATAGCTGCTTAACCACTGGACAAATATTCCGTGGAATAGCCATAGTACACAAAAAAGAAATTATGGAAATTGTTAATATATTTAGGGAAAAGATCAAGGCTGGAGTCCTCAACCTGGGAGACTCGCCATTGGAGGTGTGAGACTGCCAAAGAGGGGGGACAATGCAATAACAAAGAGAGGGGCAGGGAGAATTCTGAGATGAATCAATAACGAAAGGGAAGCTGCGGGAGGAGACCCTCAAGCAAGAAGGAATGGGTGAGAAAAGTGATGGCAAACAACACGAAGACTCTCAAAGAAGTTTGGTTCAAGATGTTTTAACTGAATTTTTAGGATGGATATTTAAAAAAAGAAGAATGGAGTGGGGAATACCGGGAGGCTGTAGAGTAAAATAGAATTCTGATGGTCCAGACACCAGCTTAGTGCTATAACCATGTCAACAAGGTTTTGATATATGTACAAATTACATGTGCATTAAAATAAAATAAAAAACAACCCTAAGAACAATAAACAACAGCCTCACTATATCATGACTTCTCTATGACTGAGCTGGAGAAAAGCCCCCAAAATCCAATCTCAAAATTCCAACTCTTTAAAATTATTAAGATCTGTTAAAATGCATTACAGTTAACAAAATCCTGGGAATGCCATCTGTCTCCTGAGTAAGGTGAAGAGTGTCAATTCTGTGCCCTTCTTTACTGTAAGGCACTGATTTACATATTCAGAAGTCAACTATTGCACAACTAAAGAAAAATGGAACACTTCCCCCAAAAATACCAATTATGGAATTATTTTAGAAATCCTTATCTTGTTTTTTTTTCTTCCTGGACCAATGTATGCTAAACCTATGCGAAATAAACCAAAGTATCTAACTGCATCGTGCAGTAAATTATCTATCTGTGTACTTTGGAATAATCTTACCGTTTCTAAGCGTGTCCACTAAGTATAAATTGCGCTGCCTGGGAGAATTCCTCAGGTTATAAAAGTTTCCACCAAAGAGGGGGTCTCGGTGTCATTGGCCTTATATATCTGAGTGATTAAACCCAATGTTCTAATAAGCTCTTTGGCTCTAACCTCGGGGCATGAATTTGCCTTCCAACCACAGGAGCATGTGTCAGGGGGCTCTATGTCAGTCCACCCGGGGAAGGGCCCAGTCCCAGTTGAGTGTTGTCACTTGCTGACATGAAAACCAGCCACAGTTCATTGTTGGGGCTTCAAGTGGGAATATTGAGGGATGAGGAGAGGTGGGTGTCGGAGTTCAGGCTGATAAAGCTGTTAATTGCCGCCCTTTTATGTCGACTTGTATAATAATGAAAACAATGTGGCTAATCATATAATGTTCCTATTTGTTCCCCAAGGGCTCTTCAGGGAAAGTTTCAGTCCAGGCTAGATTTCCCCAGCTCCCGGCTGTGCAGGACAAAGGCACAACAATCCTGCACTGGGGCTGGCACACAGCTGAATGGGGTCCCACACGGAGGCCCGCCCGGCCGGTCTGCTCCTGACAGCCTCTGGGGGAGCAACTGGGAAGTATAAATGAACAACAACTTCAAGCAGACTTCTGATGATTAAGGGGGGTGGGGGGTGGAGGGGAGGAAGAGGAGGAGGAGGAGGAGGAGGAGGAAGAGAGAGAGAGAGACTGACTGATGTAGGCTCAGATCCTCCATTCAGCAAGTCAGGTAAAGTCACATCTGTAAAAACACCCATGTTCCTTTTTAAATCAGAAAGACAGCACGGGAGTTAGCAGGAGCCGTGCCAGGCCTGGTCCTCGGAGACAGGTGGCGATGCGGGGCACCTCGTTAAACCACACCTGGAGCCCCATTTCCTGAGGGGCCTGGAGAGCTCCGTGCCTTCTGGGAAGCACAGCCCTCAGTGGTGTGTCTTCTACAGACGCATACTGCTTACTGGTGCGCACTGTGCCTCCTCTGGCGAAGGCTATTACAGCGTAAAGTTGTGTTATTCAAAATAAAATGTTTCCAGCACCCATTTTGTTTTCAGACTCTTATTACCAAGTAATGGCAGCATTCAGAGACACCCCAAGACCTTGTCAATCCATTCCCTCTCTATAAGGGAGGGTCATTCTGTTTTGTGTGGGCTGTTTGTGTTTTTAATTCTCTTTCTACCAACACCTACCTCACCAGTCCCAGACAAGGACTGACGGCCTTAAAAATGACTTTCAAATCCCTCTGCCCCACATAATTTCCAACTCTAGTGTGGGGCTAACCCCTCCAGACGTCTGATATTTCCAGGCGTGCCTTGGGCTGTGGCCCCTGAACCCATCCTCTCTCCTGACTCTACACCTTTATCCACGTGGTTTTCTCAGAATGTTCTCCTCTTGTGGCCTGTTTGATTCGTATTTCAAGGACGAACCAAGTTTCATCCAACCCATCAAGCCTTCTACAGTCGCTCTCTGCCACCAGCTCTCCCTGCTGCCATCTGTAAACTAGCACCCACCTGATGGTTTGTGGGGCACCTCCGATGGTGTCTGCTCAGCCACCCCCTTTCCCTCGCCTCCTCTCCTGAACTGCATGTGGGGGAGCCCTCAATATGTTTAAGCAACATATGCACCTTTCCAATGCATTTCAGTGAACTAATGAAGCTATTCCATGATTAAATATTAAATTTAATTGCTTTACACATTAGCTTTCCTGTAGTGAAATTCCTTTACAGGTATAACTCTACAAGTCTAAAAGCCAGAGCGTGCTGAGAAAAGAGTCCATCTCTGACACCCACGGAATCGTCTGCTTACCAAAGAGTTTGTCAAAGAAGAGAAAAACGTTAAGACTCATTTCTTAAAATCCCCTTTCATGTTAGCAAGACATAAAAAATGAACCACCTAAACACGAGGCCCGGGTGCACGTTTCTCATCATTTCAAACACACGTTATGTTTTCAACTTGAAACTCAATTTCTTAAAATTCGGAGAGAGCGGAACTCATCCATCTTTTAAATGGCACAATGAAAACGTGGGCCCCGTGTCTGAAAGGAGAGATGACGAGACACAGACGTACAGAGATGAGGCTGTGTGTGGGTCCCGGAAAACCGCTGAATGGAACCAAAGGAAATGGAAGCGACTGGAAGGCAAACTCCGTTTGCCAAACACACTCGCCAAGTCACCAGGATGCTCTGGTGCAACTTTGGGGCTCACTCCAAATCACAGGTCGCCCCAAGAAAGGATGCTTATTCCCAAAACACAAAGACCAGAGGCCGGGCCACCCATAGAGGAACAAGTACGAACAGTTTTCGATTGCGATGGGTACCACCACCACCCAGTGCTGTCCGCAGCAGCCCTGACAGCTGACATAGCCTGCAATGCTCTGTCAATCTCCCCTGAGCTTCGCACAGCCCTCCTTTCATTAATAAACTCGCTACTTAGTTTTTAATACAATGTGATTTACAAGATGTCCATTACTCCAAGACCTCCAGGAGCCCCGCCATGGCTTACAGGGATATATGCGTCTGCTTTCTCCCAACAAGGAGGCACATTTGCCATTTACAATCTTTTTCCAAAGGTCACCTTGAACTACCAAAAAAAAAAAAAAAAAGCGAGCCCCACTGATATTCATCATCTGTGCGACTGTATCTCAACTGTAGGCAAATAAATCAGCCACGTTCCCAAGCACAAAGCTACTAGAGATGAAGATTTATTTCCAGATGCCAGCGAGGCCAAACAAAGATGCTAAGGAGTGAAACAAATGGAAGGACACTCAGGGAACAAATTAATACGCGGAGCCGCTATCTCGGCAGCAGCGTTCCCTGTAGAACTAAGTGACGAAACTATCAAAAAGCACTTCTCGGAGCAACACCATTTGTGCATGTCAGAGAGAGAGAGAGAGAGAGAGAGAGAGAGAGAGAGAGAGAGAGAGAGAGAGAGAGAGAGAGAGAAAGAGAATATTAACCTGGAGTAAATATATAAATAACAGTATGTTCTGTGTTAAGCCAGTAACAAAGAAACCCCTTAGTGCCATAAAAGAGAGTCCTGTCAAAACCCCCTATATATGTATATATTTTACAAAGAAGCAGGAAGATGCTTTCACAACGGTTTAAACTGTATTTACAGTAACAGAGGGAAGACTTCAGATAAAAGTCAGCGAGATTAAAGTCGAAGCCCCCACCCGCTCGCCAGGAGCTATGGTTCTGATTTTTCTCCTCACTGCCGGTCTGCAAACGTGAAGACGGAAGATGCTGGCATGTGGCTCTGGGGGCTCCCGGGAGACTCCCCCCCGTGGAGGAGCAGGGCCACGGGTGGGCACGCGTGTGGCTGGGGAGCGGGCTGCATGTGAGATGGCAATGCGCAAAGTAACCCCCCCAACTGCAGCCGGCGACCGGGGGAGGGGAGGGGGCGGAGGCCTGACATTTCTGCAACTGATGCAGGGCAGGAAGAAAGAGGGAGGAAGAAAAAAAAAGAAAGATGTGGTATTGCTGTTTTAAAATGGCAGCCTGTTAATAATCACTGCATTCCTGAAAACACAGGGCAATCCCAGCACCGCCTTCTCCCCTGAGCGAGCACAGTGCTCACTCCCGCCCGGGCTGGTGGGCTTGGCGCTGTAGCTCCCTCTGAACAAATCCCCAGAGTTGCCACTCAGGACTTTATAGGCCTGGAGACCGTATACTTCTCTGACAAAGAAAACAAACAAACAAACAAACAAAAAGATAATACAAAAAATGCTATTTTCGCCTGGCAGGGCTTAGTTACTCTGGAGAGAATGGTTCTTGCATATATGTTTTTCTTCGAAATGCACGCAAAGCGACCCTGAAACACAGCTTTTGGTTCACAGATCAAAACATCTATTTTGCATTTCTTCTCCCTTAATATTGTCTCCTTTAAGAAAATCACTTTCTCTCTCTCTCTCTCTCTCTCTCTCTCTCTCTCTCTCTCTCTCTCTCTCCCCCCCCCCCCCCCCAGGGTGCTCAGTATACACTGTATGAACTGGAAGGTTATTCTTAATGTGAATGTGGACAGTCTCTCTTCAGTTCATATATTGCACGAACCACATACCGGGTTGTATATTTGCAGGCCATCTTGAGTATTTACTTTTAAAATCAGACACTTGGTTTAACAGTGGATGAAGAAAGGCCAAAAAAGTCCTTAACAACAACAGACGCGGCAGGGGGCCGTGCGAAATATGGAATGACGGTGTTTGTATCGCAGAAACGCCGAGAAGAAAGCATTCCTTTTTCACGGAGTGTAAATGAACACTATCCTTTTGAAGGGTGCACATATTTTTTTCGTGCAAGTCTGGAAGAGGTTTTAAGTCTGTATGCTTTTAGGTAATCATAAAGAAAGCATGACAAGATGTCAGTGTTACCCAACTAGGTCCGTTTCTGTTACCCACAAAGTGAAGAACCAATTCTAGAGTCACTTTTACAAATCACAAATTTCTGAGAAAGGAATTCTGAAGCGCAAGTACTTGCCATTCTGTTCGGTATTTTATGTCAACGGCAACATTTTGAATGCATGCACATTTGTACAACTACCAGGGGAAACATAACTTGAACCAAATTGAAAAATTACCATAACTACTAGTTCAATATGTCTGGTTAAAATAGAGACATCTGGTCTGTCATTAATTCTTTTGTGCTGATGACTCCTAGTGTGCCTTATTCCCATCAATGAACTTTGCAAGAGGAGGGAAAAAAAAATACAACTTTTAACTGCAACAAAAAAGCCCCACGACTCAGAAATCTATTTCAAGATTTGCCAATCCAGATATGTTATGATTAGTTCAACTAAAGCACAGTGCTTTTCAAGAATAGCAACGGCGCCCTGATTGAATACAAATGGTTAGCTTTAGATTCCATCAGATTGATGTTCTGAAGTCATTCTCTGCAGGCAAATATGGCTAATTCATGAAAACATTTATAAGTCGACACATTGTTCACTTGTTTAAAATGCATGCGCCGAAGCTCCATAATAATACTTGATTGCCACTCCAAGGAATGTGAATAATACATTGTGCACACCCCCACGCGATCCTGAATTAATGGCTGGGCAAACAATAAGTAATGTACTGCGCTCTAGCAAAATCCCAGCGATACCATCACGCCGGCATCTATGAACACTGCCGGCTGGCTCACTTTCCACAGATCCCTGGCCAGCAAGTTTCCTCTCCCGCGGGCAGTTCATTAGGGAATGGGCGATGACCTCCCCATTCATCCCCCGAGAGGCAGTGATCTGGCGATTAATATGATCACAAATGGGGAGGTTGGGGGGGCAGAAACCGAAACGTACGTGACTACAAATGAAGAGGGGAAGGAAAGGGGCCTGGCCCCTTTCGCTACCAATAACTCGATGACCGTTTTTAAAAAGGACTTTCGTCACTGCTTCTCGGGGCCACAGGACCAGCGATGGAAAAAGCCCTTCGCTGGAATCCACAAGCATACCAGGAAGGCCCTTCAGCCAAACTCAGATAAAGCCTTTGGACAAATGTTCTCCTCCAGCAGGACTTAGTTATTCAAAACCGTTAAACACACACACACAAACACACACACACAACAACAACCACCAGACCACGGTTACAGGGACACGACCTTTACAAAGCCAACCTTAACACACGTCCAGGGGTCTCCCCTCCCGCCCCACCCCTGCTGCATGCGGTCTGCTTTCTTCAGCCCAATTTATCACAGATAGTAAGTTGGCGAATACATATTTAATTGATGCAGCCGAGACCCTGCAAGGCGGACCTCCAAATGCAATAAGCCTTGCATTCCCGGGAGGCACACTGTTCAGAAATATCCTTTTTTAAAAAAAAAATAACCACCCTCTACAGCTGTCCTTTAAGAGGAGAAGGGAAGAGGCGAAACCCACACATACACATGCGTCGAACCGGGGCGCCGACGCCCCTCCGCCAGCCGGCATGTCTATAGAGACGTCCTCCGCCGATGGACACTGAAGCCCGGCGGCTCCGAAAGGCTCGAGAGGAGGCAAAGCAGCCGAGTAACGAACGCCGCTCCGCCAGCCGACCGCGAAACACACCTCCCTGCACTCCGGGCCAGCTCGCCCCGCGCATGACACCGACCCAACTTCCCAAACACACACACACACACACACACACACACACGTTGCACACACGTGCACAGAGTGTACACACAAACACACTGAGCGGGGCACAATACACACACACACACACACACACACACACACACACACACACGAACTTGATCGACACACAGAACACATGCACGTATCGGTGTGCGGACAGGAAGGCGCACGCGGCGCGGCACACAGACCCCCGCATGCACACGCCCCGCCGCCGGTCCGTGCGGGACACGCACCGTGCACGCACGTGGAAAAGGCACCAACTCCCGGGACCCGCGCCGGAGGAGTTATCGATGGGATTCCGGGGGCGGGGGCGGGCCGGGCCGCCGCACAAAGGTCCCCGGGCGGCGGCGGGGAGCCGGCGGGGATCCGCGGGGAGCCGGCGGGCGGGCCGGGCGCTCGGAAACGCCCCGCAGAGCGGCCCCGGCGGGGGCGCCGACGGCGGCGGAGCGCGGGCGAGCGTCCCGGGCGGGCGCGGCGGGCGCGGGGAGCCCCGAGCCGCTCGCCGCGCCCCGTCCGCGCGCACGCCGCCCCGCGGGGGCCCGGCGCCCACTCCCGCGGAATAACAAAGAGCGGGCGGCGGGCGGCGGGCGCGGGCGGCGGCGGCTCGGGCTGGGGGCGGCCGTCTCGGCGGCGGGCGGGGCGGTACGTACCAGGCGGGCAGCCTCGGCCCAGGTGCGGTCCTTCTTCTTCCTCTTGTCTTTCATGTTTGCATCGCATGGAGGGCGGCTGCCGGGGACGCGGGGGGCTCCACGCGCGCGCGGGGCTCGGGCGCCGAGACAATGACCCAGTGACCCGGTGACCCGCGCTCGCTCGCTCGCTCGCGGGCTCCGCGGGGGGAGGCGCGGGCGGCGGCGGCGGCGGCGGCGGCGGGAGGGACGGCGCGCGGGGCGGGGTGGGGGGCGCGCGGGGGGCGGGGGGCGCGCGGGGGGCGGGAGGGGGCGGCGCGGGGCCGGGCTCGCTCGTGCGGGGCTCGCGCTGCGCCGCCGCCGCCGCCGCCGCCGCCGCCGCCGCCGCCCGGCCGCCGCGGTGACAGCTCCGGGGCTGCGGCGCTCGGCCCGGCTCCCAACAATACACTCTGACGTCACGGGGAATGGCGACCGGCCGCCCGCCCGCCCGCCCGCCCGCCGCTCGCCCCGCCGCGCACACTCGCCCCCGCGCGCGCACACTCGCCCCCGCGCGCCCCCCTCCAGCCACGCCCGGAGCCCCCGGCCGGACCCCACCCCGCCCCGGCCCCCCGAAAGGCAAGGGCGCTGCTGCCCTGCGGGGCGCCCCCAGCCGCGCGGGAGGCTGAGAGCCGGGGGCGCGGGGGCCTCGGGAACTTGGGTCCGAGTCCGCTGGCAACTCGGAGAGCCTCCGTCCTGGGCGCTCAGGCTCCCACTCCCGCGCCCCCCCCCCCATCCTCTCCCCCTGCACACAGCCCTGCACCCCCTCTGCTGGCTCCTTCCCTTCCCTCTCCTCCGCCGGGCTGGGAGCATTCCCGGAGCCTGGGGGGAGCCCCAGGGGAGCCCTGGGGAGAGGGCACCGGAGCCAAGGTTGGAAGCGCAGCTGGACCCCCGGAGCCCGTGCCGGCCCCGGGCTGCAGGGCGGGGCGGGCCTGGCCTGGGCTGGTCGGTCGGTGATGTGTAAATTGCGTGCAGTCATCCCTCCGGACGCTGGTAAAACGTGCTGCATGGGAAGCAGCTCCATGGCCAACGCGATTTTTAAAAATGATCGTTGCCAGGCTTGGGATGCGTGGGGAGTTGGGTTGTTAACCTTGTCAACGAACTGCAAACACACACACGCGCACACACAACACATACAACACACACAACACACACAACACACACACACACACACACACAACACACACACACTTACGCAAACAGCGGTGAAGACTTGAGAGTTTATTGTAACCTCCCGAGCCTCTGATTTCGCTGGTGAACTGTGCAGGTCTATAAAGTTACCGTAAGCAAAGAAAGACTTGGCTCTGTGGCCCCCACGCTAATTATGTGTGCGTTTACCTTGAGGATCTAAAACACAGAAAGGGCACTCATGCTGGATTATTTATGGAAGGTTATTTCCCGAGTACAGAAATAATGGTATGTAAACAGTACTGCGTGGGGTTTTGTGTGTGTGTGTGTGTGTGTGTGTGTTTTCATTTACACTATCTCATTTGATCCTCAAAACATCGCAGTTAAACCCATTTGTCCACTCCGCTGCTGCGCAAATGAGGAAATGAAGCTGAAAGCATTATATTGTTGTATCCAAGGTCTCTTGCAAAAGCAGGGTTAAGAACGGAACCCAAATCTTTTGACCCTCAGCCCGCGTCCTCTCTATTATTCTAAAAAGACAATGTTTAAAAACAAACAGCCCTGACTCGAAGTGAACGTCTGCGCCGAAGAAAAGACACGCCTGAGAATGGGACCAATTACAGTAATCTGACTCCTTTCAGAACACTGTCCAATGGCTGAGGTCATAAAAATATTTGACTACCAGCATTTAATCAGTGGCAGTTCATCATCATAAAGAGCTGATCATGTTAATTATTTTAAAATATGTGCATTATTAATGCACTAGAATAAGGGAAAGCTATGCATCTGTTTAAGAAAATATCAAAAGATTATCTTCACTTTTTTTTTTTCTTTTTTAAGTGGATTTGAGAACACACTGAAGTTATCCTGAGGGGAGAACTTTGCCCGGGCACTGTGCATAACTCTATCCAGGTGTGTTATATTTTTACTTTACATTTCAAATATATTAAATTTGAATAACATTCACATCTGCTTTTATTTTCAAGAATCCTCCTTATGGCTAAAGTAATGGATATATTTTCAAAGTATTCTCTTTCTCATGTTTTCTCCTCTGTTCAGAAACAGCTACGTTAAGCAATCAGACCAGAACATATAATTTGTTATTTTCTGCGGAATAGTGCTTAATAAGAAGTTCTGGAGCCAGCTAAAGGGAAACATGCATAGTTAGTCACTCTAAAGTAACTTATTATGCTTTAATAACCAACTTGATTATCAAAGAAGAGGAAACTATATCATCCTGCGGAAGCAGATGTAAATTCATTGCTTTTAAAAAAAGCCATCTGAAACAAAACAAAAAATTACCCATTCTATGACAGTGAGCCAAGCATACATAATCGATATGATTAACTGACTCTTAGAAGGAACCTCCATTTGGGGGTATTCGGATATAAACAGTCCCTCGCAGGTACGTTTGGTTAAAGAGGTGGTGAGTATTTGATGCCAAAATAACACATGCTTCATAGGGCACCTGAACCGAGACGGGCCTGATCATAGACATTCAGCCATTCTTCCCGCCATGGCCTCCTCAAGTTCCGTTATTGTCTGTTTCAGGAGGAGGGAAATGTGACTGAAGTACCGATCTTTCATACTTGGCGAATTACATGAACCTCTCTCTTTTTTAAAAGAGGTGGAAAGTGATAAATGTCACCGGAAATACACAAGTCAAATTATGTGGAAACTTAATAAGAGGAATAACTCTCTACTGGGGAGATGTTTTAAAAAGGCTTTAAAAACGAGATGTCCTCTGGAGTGGGATTTGAAAGGTGGTCGGATTTGAACATTTGAATTTGGGGGAGTGGACAGAAAGGTTCCCACTAGAAGTGCAGCCAAAGTCAGGACGGTGTAGGGAGGGCTAGGGAAACAGTCAAAGGGATAGGCGACTCCCATCGCGTGCCTTAGGCTTCCTTTAAAATTCCTGTCCCAGCAAATGCATCTGGGGAAGCCTTCCTTTCCCTGAGGAGGGAGGACTAGGGCAGGGAGCACGGTTTCCTTTAAAACTGCCCTCCTCTGCCTTTGGTGAGGGTGCCATCCCAATGGCACAGCGCTGGGGGGCGCCCCAGAGTTCAACCCACAGGACATAAACAGCACCTTCTCTGAATCCCCTGGCCTGCTCTCTCCCCTGCTGGATCCTAGGTTTGGAACTCCACATTTCCTGTGGTGCACGTCCCCGCAGACCTTTTCCTGTCCTGGAATGTTACGGAGTTTTAGATGTTTAATGATTGAGAGACACTCCATACAGAGCAACCCCGGACAGCAATATAAGACAAAACAGAGGCGAGGGTGCATTTTGGAAACAGGTTAACATTCATAGGAGACTCTGACCTCCGACGAAGGGGTGAGGAGAGAGAGAGAGAGAGAGAGAGAGAAGAGAGAGAGAGAGAGAGATACTTAAGAATTAGGGGCAGAAGTTGTTGTGTCATGGTCTGTTGGAAAATGTAATCAAAGTGTTGACCAAATATGGGAAAGTTTAGGCCGGAATAAGGGCCTGGGAGTGCTTTTATTGCCATCCCACACACCCCATGGAAGTCTGGAATGAATGGAAGTTTCCTCCACCCCTCCCCCACACAGGCCTACAGGCAGGCCTGACTCTGAGCAGAAGGTGGGGTGAGCAGGGAGTCATAAAAGTGGGGAGGGGGAGAAGAAAGGCAAGGCTGCAGGGGAGGTGGGAGACCTGAGGGGTCTTCATCACCACGCCACGGGGAGTTCTGCTTCTGAGACATTTATGGTGCACAAACTGGGCTTCTCTGAATTCCACAAATAGGAACATTTCATGATCTTATTTCTCCTGATCCATTAGGGAATCCCATAATTGAGGACGACGGTCTCCTTGTCTCCTGGGTCCAGTCCCCCACTCACTGAATTCCCAGCACTAAGCAAAGGACTTCCCATAACCTAGGCCACAGTAGATAAT
The DNA here is from genome assembly GCA_963924515.1 of Vespertilio murinus. Classification (NCBI taxonomy): domain Eukaryota; kingdom Metazoa; phylum Chordata; class Mammalia; order Chiroptera; family Vespertilionidae; genus Vespertilio; species Vespertilio murinus. The sequence goes on from OZ004709.1 coordinate 8,857,517, forward strand.
CACTGAGTAACACATAAACGATTGGAAACGCAGTAATATGGTCCTCTTATTGTGAACACCATAAAAGTTCAATCAAGGTATATTTCCTCCCCCACCCCTCACTCCTACTAACACAATGTTTTGGTTGTGTTTTACTTCCTATATTTCACTGAGCAATTCGGGGACAATACTCAGTGACGTAAAATAAAGCCAAGCGTTGGTGTCAGTGATGCTCCGTGCCCGCCTGGTCCCTCCGATTTTCTTCCCAGGTAGACCATGTTGCTCATTTTTCACGTCCCTCAATACAGTCTCTTACAGTCGGTTTACACTGTGACTGTAAATATTAGCTGCACCCCGGGAACACACAGAAGGGCTTCAGTCATATTATCCGAGACTAATTGTTCCCAAACTCCGGACAATCCTCCCACCAGGGAAGGAGTGGGTTAGTTGTGGTTACTTTGTTGTTTTTCCACTCGACTTCTACAAGAGTTTAAAATGTTAAGATTTAGGTATGCTATGATTGTAGAGATAAATAGGAAACAATATTTTAAAAAACCAGACATCTTACACGTTATTTTCAAAACTTTTCTGGTAGCTGATTTTACTGGCGTTGTCAAAGCATAAAGCTCTCTTGTTGGAGCTGGTTAGAGCTAAGTGATCCACTTGTAAGACTGCTCGTGTTTCAATTCTCCAGTCAACTTGTATGATTATCTCGTTGCAGTGCATTAATTAAAAAATAGGGTTTTTTTTTTCCTGTTACAGCCAGACCCTGTAGCCTCTCAAGAGTTCTTAACCCTGAGGAAGGTGGCAAAACTATTTTCCTCTTTTTCACTTCCTAAACACCTCTCTCTCTCTCTCTCTCTCTCTCTCTCTCTCTCTCTCTCTCTTTCTCTCTCTCTCTGCTTTATCTAAGTACTTCCTTTTGGAAATAACAAACTCTGCTTTCTGAGTAGAGCCCTTCATTCAGGAATTTACCTTTTCCCCCTTTAAACCCCTTAATTGGGCATAGAGCACACAGTCTGATTTATGGCCTCCGGTTTAACAGGCCTCACACTTAATCCATTACACAAAGAGGGACACACAGATTCCCTAACAGCACCGCTCATTAAGTTTATACAGAATGAGGAGGGAATAAAAACCAAAACAACACAACACTTAGCAAATGTAAATAAAGCTTTGCCTGATACTGGCTTCTCATGCATATGTGATGTGATCGGAATATCAACAGAGCAGTCTAACAGCTTTTTGCTTATTTTCCAAACCACAAATTAGATTTCTCTAGGTAAACTCTAATTCACATCGAGTGGCTAAGAAGGAAAATTACATGCTGCTAAATTCATCTTTGTGTGGAAAGAATGTTCTCAGTGCACAAAAGAGAAGACTAGAATTCTGATTACCGAGTCTGTCTCGGGCTCTGGAATGCCAAGGACTCGGGCCACGCTGCTGATACTCTTTCTTGCCTCAGGGTCTGTGTTCACCAAAAGGGTAACTTCTGTGATTGAGAGCTTGCCCCCCACCCCCCAAAAAAGAACCTCAAGGAATCACTAATAAGTTACTCCAGTTACTTTCCACCTACCTGCTCTTTTAGGTTACACTGGAAGGCGTACGGAGTACACACTGTAGGTGTTAACCTAGCCCAGGAATGTCCTCTCCCTTCCATGCCTGGCAACAAAAGCTCAAAGAAGATGTGTAAGGCCGCCCTGCGACTTTTACAAGGGTGGAGTGACGTGATGGGGAGAGAGGACTCCTTTTGTGACTGAACAATTCCCATTGCTTTCTCATGGAGTTTATTGCAGCGGTCACAGATGATCATCTAGGCCCATACCCTTCCGGTAACCACGGGGTGACATGCCTGACCTGCTAAAATGCCCGAGTAACTGGGAGATCTCTTAGGAGCCCATTGTAGCCAAGGAAATGCCATCGGATTGCCTACTGGTTGATGGGGTGAGAGAAAAGAAGTGGTGGCGTGTGGGTAGTCAGAGACACACATGGTGGCCCAGGAAGGCAGCAGCCTGTCTTTCAGAAAGGAGAGCCATGCCGAGACCTGTTTGGCTCAGGGGATAGAGTGTCGACCTGCGGACTGAGAGGTCCCAGGTTCGATTCCGGTCAAGGGCATGTACCTTGGTTGCGGGCACATCTCCAGTAGGGAATGTGCAAGAGACAGCTGATCAATGATTTTCATCGATGTTTCTAACTCTCTATCCCTCTCTGTAAAAAATCAATAAAAATATATTGAAAGAAAGAAAGGAAGGAAGGAAGGAAGGAAGGAAGGAAGGAAGGAAGGAAGGAGAGCCACATCCCTGCCGAGTCTGAATTCTGTCCAGGACTTTCATAGCCTCAGGGAGGCTTGGGGTGGGGGTGGAGTGAAGCATGTTTACTTTTTGTGCAAGAATCTAGAGATCCAGGGAGAGTGATTCTTGCTCACCTACTCCCCCTGACTTCCTACCCCTCTATCATCCCATTTAGGCAAGGTATCCCCAAGGAAGAGGATCAAAGGGAGTGATGACATTTAGATGTCAAAATAGTGAATCATGCATTTTAACAATCCCTGGATTGTGTTTCTGGTTAGAATTTTGATCAATGTGCATTTCTCAGTAGAAAATTCTTTTCTCGGGAGATTTCCCCCTTTTTAGACCCAGAGGTGATTAAGTCTGTATGTAGTAGATCCCTAATGTCTAGACCACAATTCTTCTGCCTAACCTACAATTATTTACTTAATTTCCATTTCATAAAACTAATTCTTGCTGGCTGGTGTGGTTCAGTGGTTGAGCGTGAAGCCTTGAGGTCACTGGTTTGATTCCAATAAGGGCACATGACGGGTTTCCGGCTGGATCCCTAATAGGGGGTGTGCAGGAGGCAGTCGATCTGTTTCTCTCTCATCGATGTTTCTATCTCTCAATCCCTCTCCATTCCCCGCTCTCTAAAATCAATAAAAACATATATATATACTTTTAAAAGCAAAAAAAACAAAAAAAAAAAACAAAAAAAAAACAACGAATTTCTGCCGAAACCGGTTTGGCTCAGTAGATAGAGCGTCAGCCTACAGACTGAAAGGTCCCAGGTTCGATTCCAGTCAAGGGCATGTACCTTGGTTTTGGGCACATCTCCAGTAGGGGGTGTACAAGAGGCAGCTGATTGATGATTCTCTCTCATTGATGTTTCTAACTTTCTATCCCCTCTCTCTTCTTCTCTGTAAAAAATATATATATATATATATATATATATATATATATATATATATATATAATATATATACCACAAGAAAACAAAAAACGAATTCCTTCTTTCTCTTTATTTACGGGCTCATTGCAGAGTTCTCTACCCAGGCAAGGACTAGTTTGCTTTGGTAACATTTTTTTAAGCCTTCTTTTTGAAATGTCTATTCTTTTAAAAATCTAAGGTATAATTAACAACTAATAAAATGCATAGGTCTCACGTGTTCCCTTCGATGGCGTTTGATTATTGTACAGACCCCAGTGACATTTACAAGACGGGGACCATTTCCGTCAGAATGTCTCCTTACGATTCCCAGGCGTTCCCCACCCCTCACAGAAACAGCTGTTCTCAGACTCTAATCACGATAGATGGGTTTGGCCCGTTAATGGACTGTTTACATTTCCCCCTGCCTGTGGCTTATCTATTCATTTTTGTAATGGTGTCTGGTGTATCTAATGATGTCCAATTTATATTTTTTCTCTCTTATGAATAGGGCTTTTGAGAATTGAACAAGAAAGGGTTGCCTACTTCACATTCAAGAAGATGGTCTCCTATCTTTTATTCCCAAGCGTTGATATTGTTTTCTGCTTTGGGAAATAGTATTTACATGTTATTGTTGGATTACTTGCTGATGAAAAGCAGAAATGACATTGATTTTAGAATGTTGATCTTGTATACTGTGACCTTGCTGAATTCTCTTATTGGGGTTACTATAGTTTCAGTGTCTGTAATTACGTTGTTTACAAATGATAGAAATTTTATTTCTTTTCTGATGTAATGCATTTTATTTTTTTTCTTGCCCTGGCTAAAGCTTCTAGAAAAATTCCGAATATAGAAGGCAAGAATAAACACACTTGCCCTGTTCTCAAACTTTGGAGTGAAGAGATTCGTGTTTCATGTAGGGATCATGTTAGCTTCATGTCGTTATCATGTTAGCTGCATGGTTTTTGTAGGTGCCCTTCCTCTGACTGAGGAATTAAGCTTCTTTTCCAAAAGGCTAACAGTTCCTCCCTTCACCCTCTGGAGGTGAGTTTTAAATTTTACCAAAAACTTTTCTGCATCTACTTAGGGAATGACAAGATCTTGTCTATTATTTTGTTAATATATTGTGTGTTACATTGATTTTCTAATATTAAATTCCACTTGCAATTCTACAGTAAATCCCACTTGATATTGTTTTTCATTACACTTTGATATGTGGCTTGGTTCATTTTTCTAGTATTTTGTTAATGATTTTTGTCTGTATGCTCATGAGGAATATTGGTCTTTAGTGTTATTTTCTTTTAGTATTTTTGAGATATCTTAATATCACAGTATTGATGAATTCATAACATGACTTGGAAAGTTTATTTCCCCTTTGCATGTCAAAATACTGACAGAACTGTTACTGGGTTAGCATTATTTCCAATTCTAAATGTTTAGTGTAATTTACTGCTGACACCCCCTAGATATGAAGCTGTGTGTGTGTGTGTGAATAATTTTTACAGCAAATCCAATTTCTGTAATGTATTGAAATCTACTTACTAATTCCCTCATTGAAATGACTTGATACATCTGAAAATCAATTGAGCATAATGGTATAGGTATTTTTCTGGTTGTCTACTAGGTTGCGCTTACATATACATGTACTTCCACCAATATCACCATGTTATTATTGAACCTGAGGATATTTTCCCATTGCTTTTTAGAGACACAGAGAGACAAGCATCAGTGGGAGAGAAACACATGGATCGGTTGCTTCCTGCATGGGTACGGACCAGGGCCGAGGATTGAGTCTACAACCGAGGTACATTCTCTTGGCCGGATTTGAACCCGTGGCCCTTTAGTCTGCGGGCTGAGGCTCTATCCACTGAGCAAAACCAGCTAGGGCTGTTCTCCTTTTTGAAGTTGTTTCAGCTACTCAAGCTTCCTCAAACATCACCCAAGTGTTAGAATCAGAGGACCAATTTCTGACACAGAAGGAAGAGGCTGCTGTTAGCAACCCACTGTGTCCACACGCGCATTATTTTTTCTGAGAAACCTGCGGTAGTGCTCAGCGCTGTTTCTCTGTTCATAAGGGCTGATTTTGTCCTCTGGCTACTTAATTCTTTTTTAAATGTCTTAGTGGCTTTGAGTGATTTCATTATCAAGTTCCTTGGTATAGCCTGGCTTCCGGGTTCCTGTTTGTGGGGTCCACTGAGCTTCTTGCATCCAAATGTACAGTTTTCAACAAATTTGTAAATATGTCCAGCCATTCTGTCTTCAAGTGGCTTTTCTGTTTAGTATTTAACCCTCACCACCCTCCCTACTCACTGGCTATTCCTAGGAAAGGGATGGTTCTCTTGATTGCCAGCATGGTGCACCATGATTAATTCCGGGGCTTAGTGCATGTTAGTGAGCCAATATCCGAATGAACTAATGCATGAATTTCCCAAGCAACAAAGTGTTTGTCCTACTTACTCATTTTGATTAAAGCAGCGTGTGGCTAGACATCATTCAGCAATTACACACCCCCGGTCTACATTAATATAATTCTTAGGTCTGCTTAGTTAACTCTAGCCATCTCAGGCCAGCATATTCTACTGTGCCTTCTCCATTTTTACTTACATTTCTTTTCACTGCTCCTCCCGCATTTGAAAGGAGTAGGAAAAAGAAAGCAAAGAATAAATTGAGAGAGAAAGGAGGGGGAAGGGGGAATCGACCATTGCCTCCCCCATAAATTGAGTTTAAAAAGTGGACTCCTCTTTTCAATGATTTAATGATCAGTATGGACTTTTCTGATCTTCACACCTGCAAGGCTGCACTTAGGGAGAAATTTTATTGAGTTGCATTTATTTCAAGTATTAGTTAGACCATGTAAAGGATAATGCGTATGTGCAAATGGGTGGTTCTTGGGTTTACGCCAGTGGTAACAGCAGCCAACATTTACCGAGTATTTATTATGCCATAGGGGCTATTATAAGGATTTGTCCTGTTATTTGCAAGAGCATTATAAGTTACATATGATTATTATACTCTTCTACAGATAAGAGAGCGAGACTGCAGAGAGATTAAGTAAATTGCAAACGTTTATACAACTTGCAAGTGACAGAACTGAGATAAAACTTTGGGCTATCTAGTCAAGATTTCTTGCTTTTACCTCTCCCAATGAACACGCCTTAGCATCATAGTATACATTTTTTTCTAGTATAAAATAAATTCCCTTTTTGTTGAAAGTGTAAATAAGGCTGCATTTATAATTTTTCTAGAGGCCCAGTGCACGAAATTCATGCACGGGGTGGGGGTGGGGCGTCCCTCAGCCCAGCCTGCATGCTCTCCAATCTGGGACCCCTCGAGGGATGTTAAACTGCCTGTTTAGACCCAATCCTGGTGGGCAGTTGGATATCCCTCTCACAATCCAGGACTGCTGGCTCCCAACTGTTTGCCTGCCTGCCTGCCTGATTGCCCCTAACCGCTTCTGCCTGCCAGCCTGATCACCCTCTAACCACTCCCATGCCAGCCTGATTGATGTCTAACTGCTCCCCTGCCAGCCTATTTGCCCCCAACTTCCCTCCTCTGCTGGCCTGGCCACCCCTAATAGCCCTCCTCTACAGGGTTGATCGCCTCCAACTGCCCTCCCTTGCAAGTTTGGTCCCTCCCAACTGCCCTCCCCTTCTGGCCATCTTGTGATGGCCATCTTGTGTCCACATAGGGACAGGATCTTTGACCACATGGGGGCAGCCATCTCGTGTGTTGGAGTGATGGTCAATCTACATATTACTCTTTTATTAGATAGAATAGAGGCCTGGTGCACGGGTGGGGGCCAGCTGGTTTGCCCTGAAGGGTGTCCGGATCAGGGTAGAGGTTCCTTTGGGGCATGGGGCAGCCTGGGTGAGGGGCCTGTGGTGGTTTGCAGGCCTGCCACACTCCCCAGCGACCCAAGCAGAGGCCCTGGTATCGGGAATTTATTTACCTTCTACAAATGAAACTTTGTAGCCTGGAGCAGAGCCAAGCCCCCTGCTCACTGCTAGCTGCTGCCATTTCTGTTTGGTTTTATGTATCTTCTCTAACTGAAACTTTGTATTCTTGAGTGGAGGCCTAAGGCCAGCTAGGGCAGGCAGAAAGCTTGGCTTCCTCCATTGAAACCCAAGCCTCTCAGCTGCTCTCTGTGGCCGCAGCCATCTTGGTTGGGGTTAATTTGCATACTCACACCGATTGGCTGGTGGGCATGGTTTGGGGCATGGCTTGATCAGAGTGATGGTTAATTTCCATACAACAGAAATCTATGGATATTCATTTTGTAAGGTAAGTCACTCCTATGGGGAAGCAAATAAAATAGCACCAGCCCAGGCTCTGGCCCACCCACTAGCTTGGATGGTCCGGCCTCGACAATGACAGATGTTAGGATGAGGCCTGTCTCTGAAAGTGCAACATCTCTGCCGTGAATACACGGTGGACACACATGTAATAGGAGGCCCGCTCAGAAGGGGAATTCATAAAACCCGCCTCAGAGTCAAATCGGTGTCCACCCAGGTCCTGCCTGCAGAATGTGCTCCTTGAGCGTTTTGTGGGCTTGTCAGCTGTCTCATCAATATTTTACAACAGACAGTAAATGTCTTGAGATTCCAAAACCATCACACACTGCCTCGGCTTCGTTCTGTTGGTTGTTATGATGTCATCAGCATCCTCTGATATATGTGGAGAAGCCCCCTTCCAGGGAATGGTTTCTATCCTGTCTGCACATATGCAGGAGGGAGGATACGGTGCAGCTCGGCGTTCCTGCCCTGGAGTCCGGGCAGGCTGCGCCGGAAACCTGTGCGCATTTCTGTCTTCGGGATGGCTCCCACTGTGATGAGGATTCATCACCTTTCTTCGGGCAACGTCAACCCTCTCGAGTTTTTCATCTTTTTCATCTGGTCTCCCGTTTACAAATTGATAAGGAAAATATTAAAATGGAATGACTATAAATAGCAGATGCACAATGTATTCTGCCAAGAATATATCATATCTTAGAACTGGTTTCTGGGAATGGGGGGAAGAAATACTCTTGACATTTCTTACTCAGTGAAGGGTCTAATCCATCTGTAGTTAAAACCAAGGTGTGTGCATACACACACACACACACAGAGATTGAAGTAGAAAATTGAGGCAACTATCAGGAAAAAAATTCTTTTCAAATAAGTGTCTTCATATAACGAAAGGCCAGTACTTACCTGTTGAATAGAAGTGATATTAGTAAAGAATAATTAACTTTTTTCATAATAGATGTATCTATAAAGAGGTTTATTTTTGAAACTTTTTACTTTAAAAATGTTTAAACAGCCCCGCAAGCATAGCTCAATGGTTGAGCATCGACTATGAACCAGGAGGTCAGGGTTTAATGCCCGGTCAGGGCACAGGCCCGGGTTGTGGGCACGGTCTGCAGTGTGAGAGGTGTGCAGGCGGCAGCCAATCAATGATTCTCTCTCATCACTGATGTTTCTATCTTTCTCTCTCTCTCTCCCTCTCACTTCTTCTCTGAAATCAATAAAAAATATGTATTTTAAATATTTGAATGAATGAACACATATATTGTCCACTTAGATTTTAAAAATATTATTTCTTTAGCACTTGCTCTGTGTGTGTGTTTAGATCTTTATGTGTAAAAAGCTTTAACTATAAATTTGTGAGTATATGATGAGAGCTCTCTTCTTGTCTCTAGTTCACATAAGTATGGAATCCAAGTGTACCATAAGTCTCAGGGAATAATTAAAAGGTATCTACGTTGTCAAGTGTAGTGGTTTTGCAACATATTTTTCTAAGCATCACACGAAAGTTAAAAATATAGAAATCTACTAGATGTGCTCCTATCCTACTGTATACTATATTAGTACAGTAGTAAATTTATGTTATCAGACACAAAACTACAAAATTAAAATATTCAATTAGACATATTTGTTATTGTTTCATTTATTTAATCAATTAAACTTAGTATTTTTGTTCTCTCATAGCAAATAATCAATATTGGTTTTCAGTGAGAACACTATAATGAAAAAAAATCTTATTTTTAAACAGCTAGCTTAATCTTAAATTTACTGATTAACTAATTATATTAGAAATAAAACTAGTCTAGTTCTAAATTAGGTTTAAGTGCTGTTTCTAATGGCCATGTAACTGAAAAAGATATCTCACAAAGGTACAAAAACTGATGAAAAATGTTTCACTGGCTATATTTACTAAATGGTGATGCACATTTTTCAACCACATTCTCCAATAATGAAAATGTTTTTGTTGAAGTTCAGTTAAGATATTTCCATGTTCCCAATGCCAATTCGTTGCTTTAGCAAACTAATTGGAAGATGCTGGATTTTAATTATAGTAGAACACATTAAACATAAGTTCCTGAAGTTCTTCATTTGGAAGCTTAACAAATTAAAAAATTCTGTTTCCAAGTTTTGTTTTGCTTTAATTTAAACAAACAAGAACATCTTTTTCTTTTAGAGTTGAAATAGCATCATTTCAACAACAAAACTCACTTAATGACTGAAACATTCCAACCATCTATTTTCAATGATCTCTTTTATTCTATGAAATTCTTTTGAAAAAGGATCTGTTTTCTCATTTATTGTTAAAACTGTATCTCTCCGAAAGCCATAACGAAGTAATTTCTTTTTTTTATACGTTAATCTCTGCAGGTAGCATGATATTGACAGCCGTGCATTATGATGTAAAAGTCCTACAAAATTGGAACAAATACAATTTTGCTTTTAAAAAATCGGTGACATCTTTAAGCTCAATGACTTTTGAGTATTTGCAATGGAATAGTCTTCGAAGTGTTGCACGGCACAGAGGTGAGATGGCTTCATGGTAGCCCTCCCCTCCCCCCGCCCCTTCTTGACAAGGTTCTCTAAGCCTCTCCTATGGAAGCTCACATGTTCCATCAGCTGTCACTTTGCAGACACTGAAGAACTTGAAATGGAATCGATGACTCAGAGAGCGCCTCTCGGACCCTGCGTGTCACGTGGTCTCTGCTTCTCTCCCTTCACATACTTAATATTCTCTTCATGACACACATTTCAGTCACACGTTACATGAAAAAATAACTGTGTGCTTTTGTATTTTTTTTCCAGAAAATGTTATAAATATGAACCTAATAGGCTTATGCTAACTTGTTTATAAAACAAGGGACAGTTCTGAGCACAGCAGATTTGAGGAAGATAGAGTATATTTAATATGATTTTTCCTATTCCCCTTGCTATGGGCAGCTGAAAAACCCTGGTGCTCTGCGATGCTGGGCAAAAGTAGGGTTACAGCCCTAGCTGGTTTGACTCAGTGGATAGAGCGTCGGCCTGCTGACTCAAGGACCCCAGGTTCGATTCCGGTCAAGGGCATGTACCTTGGTTGCGGGCACATCCCCAGTAGGGAGTGTCCAGGAGGCAGCTGATCGATGTTTCTCTCTCATGGATGTTTCTAACTTTCTATCCCTCTCCCTTCCTCTCTGAAAAAAATCAATAAAAAAATATATTTTTTTAAAACGTAGTGTTACAGTTGTTCATACAGAAAATAACACATTAATTAATAAACAATAATACAAGATTAAATTCTGTGTTTTTCACACAACAGCCATAAACATACTTTTGCCTCACCCTGTGTATAAACAAATATAAGAAGCCTCCATGAGATGGAGAGAAGGAGGAATATTGGCTAGAAACTTTGGGACTTAAGTCCCAACATGATTATTTTGCCTCACATATTCCAAACAGGGTACTGGAGAAGCAGACCACTCAGAAACACCACGGGTGTAGGAAAAAATAAACAGCCAAAGGCCGCTGCCTGCCAAACAGAAGACTTTAATCCATCACTGTGCTGTTCCAGCCAAATGCCCCGGAAAAGAACGGTGGCCGCATCCCCATTCATGCTAGCAAAGGCCTGGTGCAGAGCCTATACTTTCACTTTCTCCTGATTGGAATGAGGTGCCCCAAGCACCCTCATCCCCTAACTCCCCTGCCCCATGCCATGTTTGAGTCAGGACCTGGAACTTTCATCCACACCAGGTACTCAAGGCATTCCCTACTTCTGCAGTGTTAATGGAGACTAGTGGGGAGCCTGGGTCTTCAGCCTCCAAGTTTCCCTCTTCTCCCTTCCCCTCCCCTCCCTTCCTCCTCCCCTCCGCTCTCCTCTATTTCTCTCCTTTCCTCTCTCCTCACCTCCTCTCCCCTCTCCTCACTTCCTCTCCCCTATCCTCACTTCCTCTCCCCTCTCCTCACTTCCTCTGCCCTCCCTTTCCCTTCCTACTCTTCCCATTCCCTCTCCTTACCTTTCCTTCACTTCCCTTCCAGCAAGGTATCAGAAGAGGTCTCTGGGAGATCAAAACTGTCACCAGGGCTCAGGGGTGATAGCCACACCCTCATGGTGGAGGCAGCAGGGAGAGCCTGAACTCCCACCCTGCCCGGCAGTAACAGGAACAGAGAGCTCCTCCCACACATCTGGGTCTTATAGAGGCTGAGTGGAGAACCTAGACCTTCCACTACCATTCCCCAATAAGGAGGCCCAATCCTCCTTTGCCCCATGAGAGCGGTTTCAGAGGAGATGCATTGAAATAGATTTAAATAAGATCCAGCGTCTCCTAACATAATACCCAAAAGGTTCAAGTATCCATAAAAAAAAGTCACTCATACAAAGACTCAGGGGGGCCCGCTCTCTCTAGAGCACTCTCATGCTCCTCCCCCCCCCCCACTTCTTTCCTCTGGTATAGCTTTGTCTTTCTCCTACACTCTGAGGGCTCTTCTTCTGCCTCTGTAGCTTGTTTCCTGAGCCCACGCAGCCCAGCTGGCTCACTTCTTCTGCCTCTGTGTCTTTCTTTCTAAAAGGCTAAATAAACTGGTGCCGGAACAACAGAGAGACTCGGGATTCGGCATGAATGAGGAAATGCAATCAGCGGATGTCAGCACTGAGGTAACACATACGTGAGCGTTGTCTGGCAAAGGTTTGAAAGTTGTCATCATAAAAATGCTCCCACAAGCAATTATGAACACACTTGGAACAAATGAAAAAGTAGAATGTCTCAGCAAAGGGCAGAAACATAAATAAGAACCAAATGGAGATGTTGGATCTAAAATATATAATGACTGAAATAAAAAAAATTCAGTGGACGGGCTAAACAGCAGAACGGAGGACACAGAGGAAACAATAATGATAATGATAAACAGAGGATAGGAGGAAAGTTTTATTGGTGATGGATATGTTTATGGCGTAGATTGGGATGGTTTCATGGTGAATATGTATCCCCAAACTCATATAGAGTTGTTTGTATTAAATATGTACAGATTTTGGTTTGTTAATCATCACTCAATAAAAATGGTTTCAGAAAAACAAATTAATGAGATAGAGCATAAAAGTGATCGATCTAGCATGAATACATATACGGCTTCTTTGTGAAACAACAAAATGTTCAAACTTCTAGCTAATTTAATAAAGAAAATGGAGAGAACACAGACATGCAAAATAAGAAATGACATGAAGATAATGACATTGAAACAGAAGGACTATTTAAAAAAATATTGGAAGAGGCCACTTTGAAAACCTATATGCAAATAAATTTGAAGACTGAGTTTAAATTAATAAATAAAGGCAAGTCACTTTTACCAAAATTGATCCCGTTAGAGATTAAACTTTGTTTAATCACATTCATCTTTATAGAATAAATCTTAAAAGTCACTATGAAACCACTCTGACATAAAGAACCAGGCCCAGTTATATTCCCAGGAGAAACCAACCAAATCTCTAAAGAACAGATATTCACAATGTCATATAAAATGTTTTGAGAGGAGTCAATAAAGAAAAATGCCCCAGTTTTTACTGCTAGTTGAAAATCAACAACTAAACCAAATAAAGATAGCACAGAACAGATAAACCCACTATGGAATGACAACTAAGGGGTATTTCAGGAATGCAAGATTGGTTATTCTTTCCTCTCTCTCTCACACACAAATAGTTATACACACTTATATACACATCACATATGATAAGGAGAAGGGAAATATTCTTACTTTTCCTTCCATTATTTAACACTGCCCTGAAGGTATTGTCCAAAGCAATTAGATAAAATAAACCAAGTAGAGACCTATCCGTTAGATAAGAAGTAAAATGTTTCTATTAGCAGAAGATATAATAGTTTACCCAGAAAACCTGAGACAATAAATTATTATATTTTCAAACCATAAAAAAGTAAGGTAGCAGGATACACAAATAACATATAGAAATTAATAATGTTCATCTATATAAATATTTAGCTAGAAGGTTAAAAGTTAGTGAAACCCCATTTTCAATCTTTAAAGAAATGTAAATACTTAGAAGTAAATTTAACAGAAAATGACCAAAAGCAATATGAAGAAAAGCTTGGAATATTTCTGAGACACGAATGTGAGCTTGTACTCAGGAAACACATCCCTATTCTCCAATTGAATCAGTCAACCTCATAAAGATGACAGTTCTCCCAAATACAATATGCAGACTTTATACAACTCAATATGCAACTAGAAAACTTGATACTACATTTCATGTGGGAAAATAATCATGTAAGAATAATTAGAAAGAGAAATTATAAGGGAATAGCTTCATAAGATGGTAAAACATATAAGACAGTCTCCATAATGGAAACAGGGTAATATTTGCTCATAAATAGATAAGCCAGTGGATAATACAAATTTTAGAAATAGATCAGAGCACATATGGAAATTAAATGGATAATAAAGATGGTGTCACAAATATCTGGGCAAAGATAGGCTTTTTCATAAATGATGTCAAGATAACTGGCTAACTGTGAAAAAGGTGAAGATGAAGATCAATGTCACACATCATATGTAAGAAAAAAAAATCCCAATGGATCAGGGGCCAACATGTAAAAAATAATGCATACAAGTAGTAAAAGTCAGTATGTGTAAGTTCCTCAATGATCAGGGTGTATAAAAACTTTATGAAAATGACTAAAAAATCCTGGTGTAACATTGAGAACTTGGTAATTTCTACTATCTGAAAAAAACAAACCAAAAAAACATTTGCATGACAAGACAATTAAGCACATCTAAAAACAAATGACAAACTAGAGAAAAATTATCATTTTTAGCACAGCTAATGTATAAAAAACTGTGGATGGCTTCATAGGGGCTATCTTGAAGTGCTAGAACAATTATTCATTTTCATTTTTTAAAATATATATTTTATTGATTTCAGAGAGGAAGGGAGAGGGAAAGACAGACAGAAATATGATGAGAGAGAATGCCTCCTGCACCCCCCACATTGGGGATTGAGCCCACAACCTGAGGGCATGTGCTGACTAGGAATCAAACCATGACCTCCTGGTTCAGAAGTCGTGGCCCAACCACTAAGTCACGCGGGCTGGGCTCATTTTATTTCTGGAACGTCCTTGTCATAATTATGTCTTTCATACAAGAATCATCCATATGGGAGTTTTAAAGAAAATACATTTCCATTACTTGAGTTACGCTTGAGTGTAGCTGTAAATTCATAATACTAAGCCTTAGGCAACATTGTCTTTTGGCAAATTGAACAGAGAAGCATTTGATCACAAAAGTTGTATCCACAGCCTGGCTTTATGCTAATTGGCCAGGGAATTCAGGTTGTAAAACCAAATTTCTCTGCCTCATCCCCTAATCAATTTACTGTTCTGTCTGAAGTTCTACAACACATCCTGAACTAGTCTTTGGGTAAATCCACCACCAGTCTCTTTGACTAAATGGATGTTAATGAATACAATATTGAGCTTTTCTTGGCTAAATTACCTCTAACAAGACGTTTTAGAGTTAATTTAACGAAGTGCACTAGGAAGCTAAGTAAGTGGCTTATTTCATTAAAGGAGGCAGGTTGGAAGAGAATGAGCACAATAAACAGTGTAAGGTGCAATTTTGTTGTTTACCAAGTATTTTGTAATCCTTCATGTGAAGACGTAGAGTGCTGCCATTAATCAGGTCCTTCTCTGTCTTAGCTCCCAGAATATCAAACTGATAAATGTATCTATTGCTATTTTGGCCCATGATGATTTCACTAATTTCTTAAATCTGATATAGATATAGATAGCGTACAACATTGCTATGTAACCTTACTAATGGATGTATCCAAATAGTATCCTAAATAGTAGAAAAAGCTGCATTTTTAACCAATATCACTTGTGGAAATGCACATACTATCTTCAAATGTGAATCAGAGCCCCGTCGGCACGGCTCAGCGGTTGAGCGTCAACCTAGGAACCAGGAGGTCACAGCTCGATTCCTGGTCAGGCCACATGCCCGGGGTTGCGAGGTCAATCCCCGATGGGGGCCGTGTAGGGCAGCGGATGAATGATTCTCTCTCATCATTGTTGTTCCATCTCTTTCTCCCTCTTTGAAATCAGTAAAAATATTGTATTTGTTTATTTATTTTTAAAATATATTTTATTGATATTTTACAGAGAGGAAGAGAGAGAGATAGAGAGCTAGAAATGTCGATGAGAGAAAAACATCAACCAACTGCCTCTTACACACCCCCTACCGGGGACGTGCCCGCAACCAATGTACATGCCCTTGACCGGAATCGAACCCCGGACCTTTCAGTCCGCAGACCAACACTCTACCACTGAGCCAAATCAGTTTCGGCAAAATATTGTATTTTTTAAAAAAGTGGATTAGAAATGAGAGAAATTGCATGGTTACCTGTCCTACTTCTAAGAAATGCTTCTCACACTATTTGCATGTTGATTTAAAGTTTACATAGCACTCTTACAACAATAGCAGGGTGAACAAAACAAAACAAAAGACTTTCTTCTGCTTTAAAGATAAGAAAACAAAGAATCTAAGAGCAGGTTGAAGGGCATAAAATCATATTGCCAATAATCCTGAGCTTTCTCAATAAAATACAGTTGCTTCCATGTAAAATAAAGTTTATTCATTCAATGGTCTGGGGATAGACTGTTGCTGCCTGCATCAAACACACACCTGTTACTGGCCTCTTTAAACAGCCCGCCATCCCTTCGTGGAGTCAACAGGTGCTTTATGGCGCGACTCTCCCTGTTGTCCCTTCAGGTTCTCTGCCTGGGTTGGCCCCAGCAGCGCCTTAGTTGGCCTGCGTAGGTACTTTCACCGAATATCATGAAACCCTTCTGAGCACCGATAAGAAACAGTGACACACTGCATAATCAGACCAGAAACTTGCTGACTTGCCATGAACACATGCCGTACTTTTGTGCTGAGCTGGAAGGAGCTGAGAGCTGGCCAGTGTTTAACAATCGGCCCTCCAGAAAACCAGAAGTCCTCATCCGCAGGGCTTGCCAAGGCTGTTCTGTGAATAGCCCCGCCCGGGAGGATTTCAGACTTCCCACGTGGCTGTCACGCGTGCAGAGTTGGGAAGAGCTGTAAACAAGCAGCTCTGGTGGGCCCTGCGACTGGGCCCCAGCCCATCCCTGGGAGGAAGTCTCCCCGGGTCCGCAAAGGCATCTGGGGAAGGAGGAGTGGGGCAGATAGCTTTGGGTTTACATCAGCTTGTCTCTCTCGCCTGGGTCACTGGCTGTTTTCACCTCCTCCATGACCAACGTAAGGCTCGGGGAATGTAAAACTGCAGAGATGAATGCTTCCTAAGCCCCATTTTACCAGAAGACTGCCAGAAGTGGAGCTCTGGGGTGATCAGTCAGCTGAGAATCTAGTCAACGCTGCGCTACAAACAACAGGAGAAGCTTGCCAAGGTCCTCCGGACTATCTGAGCTTGAATGAGTTAAGGAGACCTTTCCATTTATTCTAAAAGTAGGGCTTCCCTTTCAAAAACCAGAGCTTAGTTATGGTCATGGAAAAACAGGAGACCAATCAGACAGGCTCTTTGTTCTTTACGGGTCTAGGAGGACAAAGGACCAAACACAAGTAACACTAATGCATGTCTTAAGAGCAGGCGTTTGAAGTATAGCTTTGATATAATAGACTTCTAACAGCTCGCCCGCTTGACATCCATTTTTGAGGTCTCACGTTATTGTTCTTCTTTCTGACACGGATCAATAAATAATTTAGGCTGGCGGGAATAGAGAATAATTTAAGGTTTTTCTCTTGAGTTGGTATTTTCAGCATGTTTTATTTAAACTGATGTCAGAGCGGTCTTGAACGTTGTTTCTGAATTATGACTCAGCTCTGTGAACTAAAACCGTCCTCCTTAAGCTTACACATTCTCCTTATGAACTGGCTCTGCCAGGCCTGGATGACCACGCGAGATGGTAATCCATAGCCATGAATAATGGCTTTCTGATGAAGGTCTTCCTGGATTAGTAAATCTGCTCTAAGAGGAAATGTCCTTGACTTTTTAAAAATATATTTTTATTGATTTCAGAGAGGAAGGGAGAGAGAGAGAAAGAGAGAGAGATCAGTGATGAGAGAGAATCATTGATTGGCTGCTTCCTATACATTCCTCACTGGGGATTGAGCCCGCAATCCGGGCATGTGCCCTGACTGGTAATAGAACCGTGATTTCCTGGTTTGTAGGTGGATGCTCAACCACTGGACCATGCTGGCCAGGCTGCCCTTGACTTTTGAAGGCTGTTTTGTGTAGAAATATTGGAATATCCATCAGAGAAGAGAAGTTACCCTTCTCTTCTGATATTGTAATCCGTTCTGTCTGGGTGTCCCTCTGGCACCCTGTACCGCCACCACCAGAAATTGAGGGCTGGAAACAGAAAAGTCAAAATGCTTTTGAACTATCTAGGTAAAATTCTTAACGTTTCCATGACAAAATTGGCAATGTTTAATTATGAGAATCTCGTACATCAATGGTTTTCAAAGTAAGGTCCCTGAAGCTAAAGCAGCAGCACATGGGAAACAATTCTCGGCCCCATCCGACATTGACTGATCTACTAAACTAGCAATTCTAGAAGAGGGACCTAGGAGTCTATAATATATAATAAACTCCTAATATGTAAGTTGACCGAACAGTGAATGGCTGGCCACTATGATGCATATTGACCACCAGGGGGCAGACACTCAGTGCAGGAGCTGCCCTCTAGTGGTCAGAGCGCTCCATCAGGAGCAGCATCACTCAGCCAGAAGCTGGGCTCATGGCTGGTGAGCACAAGGGGCGGGATTCTTTGCCGTCTCCATAGCAGTGCTAAGGATGTCTGATTGTGGGAGAGCGGGCCTAAGCTGTCAGTCGGACATTCCCCAAGGGCTCCATCTAGAGGGTGCAGGCTGGGCTGAGGACTTACCCCCACCTCCGTCCCCATGCATGGACTTTATGCACCGGGCCTCTAGTGTTTTAATCAGGTCATGCTGATGTAGACTGGAGCCTTCAAACAATAATCTTTAATGTGGAAGGACTTTTGTTTTCTATGGCTGTTTCCCCCCATTGATCTACTGGATCAAATTTAGGAAAAAGATAGCAATGTTCCGAATCTGGAAAACTTTTTCCTGATGCATATTAATGAAAATCTTCAAATGCTAACCACTTTTGAGCTGCTAGCTTTTCTTTGGGGGGGGCGGAGGAGGGGGGAGGGACTGCAGAGGGCTGTCATAACTCAATATTTAATAGCATAAGTAAAGAAGTTAGGATTGTGGTTTAGGAAGTCAGACATACATGGACTTAAATCTTGGTTCTGTCACTTACCGACTGTCTATGTAAACTTGAACAAATTACTTAATGCTTAGCTGCCAAGCTCTAGGGGCAAAAAAAGAGGTTCTATGAAAAGTAACCTCCCAAGGAATGGGATCGTAAATCCCTAACTGGGTGGCGCCTGGTGTGTGATGCTCCAGGCAGAACTTCCTCAGGAAAAGGTTGGCCTGCGCCTTAAGCGAGCCTGGTCCGTCGTTGGGGTGCATGCAGGTCAACACACGAAGCAGAAGAAATCCTCCTTCTGGTGCCTCTGGGAAGCATCACCGCCTCGAGGAAGCACGTCCTCTTGTTAGCTATGCCGAGCCTCTTTTTCTCCCGTCTTCCTGCAATCTTCCTTATGTTCCCGCCTTCGTTCCAAAGGTATAAAAAAAGATGCCAAACTGCCATTTTCTGGAGCACTTGAGACCTTGTTTCCCAGCAACTGTCCTCGGTTTGGGCGCCAATAAAATCTTATGAAAATGCTTGGCGAGTCTGGACGTTCTTACGCTGACGCTTCTGCAATCAAACCCTTCCAAAATAAACTCATCACACTGACAGAAATCACCTCAGTTCTCCAACCTCCCCCCAAACCACTTCCACCCCGTTGAATCCTGCATCAAACGCAGCACAAGTAGATTTGAATGTTAGAGTGCTTAGAGGGTCGCTTATTTTGTCGTTAAGAATGGGTGTGGGGCATCCCTTCAGAAAGTTCTGCTTGAGTCTGGCCCTCCACCGTTTTGGGGAGGGGTCCTCAAGGCTACATTGAAGTCCTGAAATGAACGGTGGCATCCTTGCTTTCCTGTGATTCAGAATGTGGTATGCTCGCTAGTTTCCAAGTATGTGCTTACCCCTTTCTCTTTTCCCAGTTAAGTTTCTTATTTCTTCCCTAATTAGATTCTTTCCCAAACCACCTCTCCATTTTATCCCACTTTAATTTCTATTTCTCCATTCCCTCTTTTTCTGACCTATTTCATTTTGCTCTCCTGGTGTTTTCCTGGTTCCTTTGTCCTATCCTGGCTGGTTCCCCTTATGGAAACCTTGTATTTACTCTTTTAAGATCCATATTGGGAAATAGTCTCTTTTATAAATAAGTACAATTTTTATAAATGGACTAATCCTTTTCAGAGAGATACTTACTTTAAAAATAATGAGGCTATCGGTCCTGGTTGCAGATAACGAGGAAAAGAAAATCTTTGCCCTGCTGAGAATTCCATCTGCTGGCCCTTTCCCCGCTTTGCTTGTAACTTTATGAGGGTAAGTTCTCCAAACCAGAAAGCTTTAAAACTATCCTCTAATGGGCTTTTACTCATCTCTCATCAGATTTGTTTATTATTCCTTACAAAGTAAAGGTAATTTGCCGTACCTGGTTTGGCTCAGTGGTAGAGTGTCGGTCTGCAGAATGAAAGGTCCCAGGTTCGATTCCCATCAAGGGCATGTACATTGGTTGCGGGCACATTCCCTGTAGGGGGTGTGCAGGAGGCAGCTGGTCGATGTTTCTCTCTCATCGACATTTCTAGTTCTATATCTCTCTCCCTTCCTCTCTGTAAAAAAAAAAAATCAATAAAATATATTTTAAAAAAAACAAAGGTAATTTTTTCTTTGCTTCTCTAACACATTATTTGGGTTATTTTGAAGGGCATATCATCCAAAAAAAATGCTACATTTTGAAGTGTTTTAATATCTGAATTAAAATGTTTTACACGTGCCATTTTACTATTTGAATGTTGTACACACAGTTCCAATATTTCTCTCTGCATTTTCTTAGACAATGTAAATGTCACATACCCCTAGAGATTCCTTCACCCGATACTTGAAGCTCACAGACCTGAGGAATGACAAGGAAGGACTGGGCAGATACATCTGCCATCTCCCTCCCTAGGTGATATATAATGCTTTTAAATCGTTCTTAACTGAGGACATTTAAAAGCATTATATATAATAATCTTTCAGTTATTTTAAGCAAGCCAGTGTCTTACTGTATCAATTTTTTGAGTTATAAAAAATCAATTTTTTATATTATAAATAATATAATATGAAATACTCATTTTTCCAGGCCACGAATTTTTTGGTCCTTCAGTGTTTTTGTTTTGTTAATCCTCAAGAGAGGATATTTTCCCATTGATTTTCAGAGAGAATGGAAGGGAGGGGGAGTCCAGAAGGAGAGAAACATCATTTTGCCCGATCAGGGCCGGGGATTGAGCCTGCAACTGAGGTACGTGCCCTTAGTCAGAATCAAAGCTGGCGCCCTTCAATCCAAAGGCCTGTCCTCTAGCCACTGCGCCAGACTGGCTAAGGAATGGCCCTTCAGATTGTAAGCATTTCTCCTAATGTGCAAATAAGGATGGGGCAGAGGTGGATTTCCATGTGAACACCTGTAAGCCGGCTTTTGCCCCACTCTGTATGTGGAAGACTATCCTAGGGCTCATCTCTCATGTCAGCGGAGTTGAGAATTCTGACACTTTCTTGGCATTCTTTAGATTATGCCCAATTCCCATCAATTTTGCTGAATGAAGTCATTTTTCTCAACATTAAATTAAGTAAGAAGTCAGTGTGTTCATTTTAGTTTTTACTGTCACTTGTATGATTAGAAAATAATAGTACCAATGAATACATGAGAATTTAATTATAGCTCCTATGAATGACTCTATTAAATATATTTTAGATTCCTAAATATTTATACTTACTTTGAAGGATAGAAGAACTTCGGTGTATGTGTAAATCACATATTTCTAAAATTAATTTTGAAAAAATTAAAAGGGGAAACGTACACAGAAATACCATAAACAATTACATGTGCTGCATACTAGAATGAATAAACACTAGCATACTGTGCTAGTTGGTTCATAGATTTTAATAAAAGAAAAATTGTAAGTACAGTTAAATTTTCTATTGTAAAAACGAATTCCATTGTCCACTATTCCTATCTCTCCCACTCTTCATTATTATGGATTTGATCTGAGATATAGCAGTTATTTATATTTTCACAAAAATAATCACTGAGTGGCCAGATTATTATGATCTCTGAACACATAATAATCTGGAATATATATATATATATATATATATATATATATATATATATTGCATAGGATAGACACTGAATGACCAGATTATTATGCGTTCAGAGATCATAATAATCTGGCCACTCAGTGTATGTTGAACATATAATTGGTAAGTGTTTAAATTTTAAAAATATATATATTTTATTGATTTCAGAGAGCAAGCGAGGGGGTGCGGGAGAAATAGAAACATCAATGATGAGAGAGAATCATTGACTGGCTGCCTCCTGCACGCCCCCTACTTGGGACTGAAGTTGCAACCCAGGCATGTGCCCTGACCAGGAATGGAACCTGCCACCCTTCAGTCCACTGGCAAAACCAGCTAGGCCTAAATATTTTTTATATAAATGTTTTGTTATTTAGTCCATTATGCTACTGTCTTTTTTTTAATAATATATTTTTATTGATATTTCACAGAGAGGAAGGGAGATAGAGAGCTAGAAAATGTCGATGAATGAGAAACATCGACTAGCCGCCTCTTGCACACCCCCTACTGGGGATGTGCCCGCAACCAAGGTACATGCCCTTGACCGGAATCGAACCCGGACCTTTCAGTCCGCAGACCGACGCTCTACCACTGAGCCAAACCGGTTTCGGCTATGCTACTGTCTTTAAAAAATATTTATGCTTACCTATGTATAGTCTTTAATTCTGACTCTATTCCATTCTGCTGATCTTCTATATTTTTTATAGATTTCTATACAGACAGCAGAGTTACTGTTGTTATAAACATTTTTGCAGTGAACAATTTTGTATCTCTCTCTTTATGACCAAGTGGGAGGTATTCTTCTGTCAGGGTAGATATCTGAAAACTGCTGGGTTGTAGAGCTGGGATATTTTCATTGTTGCTAGATTTTGTGAAAGTATCCAACAACAAGGTTATATCATTCCACACTCCCACCAGCTGTGAGTGAAGTTTCAGTTTCCTTATCAGCCAATATGCAATGGTGTCAGACATTTAACATTAGTTGCCCTTTTTTTTGATATTCAGACTTTTTCCTTTGTGAATTCCTTTTCAGAGCCTGTATTTGTTTTATTACATCTTTTTTTCTAATTCATCTGGAGGAATTCTTTATAGTATATTCTAAATGTAAACAGTACCTTTATTTAGTAGGATGCAGGTATCCGTTAATATGTTGCTTATTTTTAACTTGGATAATGGTATTTTTATATTTATAAACTGTTTTTAATTATTAAAATGCAGATTATGATGTCTTTTCTGACTGGCCATGAAAGTACAATATCAATAATTCTTGTTCAATTTTTCTTGACTTGTAACTATAACTTAATATTCAGGTTGAGAACTATAGTAATATTTTTTTTAGGAAAAAATAGATTTGAAAGAAGGACCTAATTGGGGATACATTATAATTATGCTTTTCTGATGAGCGACATCAATGAGTTTTAAATTCTTACAAGATATGTGACCGATTAAAGACTAATTTCACATAATTGCTGTTTTAGCACAGAAAGTACCCTTAGAGATAACCTTTTTTCTCACTTTACAGATCATAGTATTAAAGTCCAGAGCATGCTGTGGCCAATGACCCAGCGTTTGTGGGAAATATACAACCAGAATCAATGTCTGTCTATTCCTCGTTTGTGTCAGATTCCATTGAACCGCAATCAAAGCATCTCCAGGAACAAAGAGATGTATCTTTCTCTTCAGAATTAAAGTCAGTGGTATTCTTAACGAGCATTTTCCTTTCCTTCTAGAAATGAGTGGCATTGGTCAGTCAGTGCTCAGATTTTAGATAACACCAACTTCCTTTCTAATGGGGGTGTGTGAAAGGTCAGAAATGATTAAATCCGGCTGTTTGCAGAGAAGGGTTAGACAGCTCTTCCTGCTGACTCCACTCGGCAGGTGGCAGGGAACAGAAATGAATCTAACGCAGTTGCAGAAGTTCATCTCCTAGATCAGTGGTTGGCAAACTCAATAGTCCACAGAGCCAAATATCAACAGGACAACGATTGACATTTCTTTGGAGAGCCACATTTTTAAGCTCACACTTCTCCTAACGCCACTTCAAAATAGACTCGCCCAGACCGCGGTATTTTGTGGAAGAGCCACACTCAAGGGGCCAAAAAGCCGCATGTGGCTCGAGAGCCGCGGTTTGCCGACCACGGGCCTAGATGAACTATTTCTTCTCCTAGAAAACTGGTCTCACATTGAGAGACGGCCTCTCATAAAAGCTGAACTAACCCCAGCTTTCCAGTGCCCCAGCTAAGTTGTGGATATTGTTCATGGCATGGAGAAGGTGAACCCCAGAGACCTCGCACTGTCATTATCCCCTTTTAGTAGCATCCTGACAACAGGCTCCTGGGAGCGGAAAAGCTCAGAACGCTGCAAATGCCCAATAACCCACTCTCACCTTGAGCCTACAATAGACCCACACATCCGTTTGTCATGGAGTCAATTTATACCATTCAGCTTTGGTGCTATAGCTCCACCTAAAAGAAGCCCTGGGTTGAGCGCAGATTAAACAAATAGAGCCGAGATGCCAGCGTGGGGTCAGTGTACAGCGATTCGGAAGGGCAGCCGAGATGCTCTCAGGCCGAGCCTGAGCTTTCTATTCCCTGAGCTGTTTGCAAGGAGGAGCACTTTCATGTTGTCATCTTTTATTTACTCCTTTTGGTGGTAATGTTGTAGCTCTGACATCAAACGCTATGCATTCTTTCTAGTCCGCCCTGTGTTTGATGAGAATAAAACTAGAGGGCATGAGGGGGAGAAAGGAACGGGATACGTTGACAGGGTGGTGCTCTCCCAAAGGAAGGGAATCTACAGGACAAGCCAGGATATAGAGGCCATTCCCATAGCATAAGGCGCACTGAGCCTTTGAGGTCAGCCCGTGTGGCACATGATATCCTCCAGTTGCCATGGAAATGACTTGTTTTCATTGGGTAGCTGAGCGAATGGTCACATCTGTTCTTGCTGAGCTCCCCTCCCCATCCCCACCGAACAAGAGCACAGGGAACCGATCCCCTTCTCAGGGCACAAAGATTTACGGGCAGAGCTGTCTCCACATCAAGGAGAGACCATAAATCTCAGGTCAGAAAGTCACACTTACCCTTGAATACCCTCCTTTTTTTTTTTCCGGCCCAAATGTTCTTCTATTCTTCTATAAACACAACGAAATATGCATTTACCCAAGGGGAGAAAAGCATAGTATTCCCTTAGACAATAAAGAAATATATGGGGGGGGTCCCCCTAAATGTACACTCACTTTAACAGCTGATGGTTCAATGTTGAAAATGAAATGTATTTTACTAAACACTGTCTTTATAATTATTCAAAGCGTGTGCATCCATTTTGGGGGGACATTGTATATATTTGGAATGTAGTGAAGAAATAGTAACATACACTGGCACAAAGGTTTTTTTTTTAGAATTTAAAATAAAAGAATAAAAGATTCTCTTAGATAAAAAGATAAACTTAGCCGCATCTGTTTGTTTGTTTGTTTAAGCAAGTATATCTTAATTGCTAAACTCCTCCAGGTAAGTAAGAATGCAAATGCCTAAATCCTGGTGCTGATTTGAACTAGGAGACCTTTTGCATCTTGATAAATTTGTACTAGTCTCACTGAAATAAAAAAAAAAGGCTAACATGTGGATTCTTTTCCATTTCCAGCAGAGAGAGAGAGAGAGAGAGAGAGAGAGAGAGAGAGAGAGAGAGAGAGATTGAATTCAGGCCTATATTCAACTCACCAAGAGTCATGGCGAAGATAGTCTCTAGTATTTCTGCTATGTCCTTTTTATGTTTTTTTTTCCTATATTGAATCTTATTAGCTTGACTAGAAGTTTTCTTCCCAGTCTAAATAACAAGCTTGCTATGTCCTTTGTGCCCTGAGAATCGCAGGCTTCCTTCTGAGAGAAGAGCCGGCATCAGCTGTGTGCATTTTATCTAGAAGTCAGGTACTTTCCTAGGGCCAAACTTCCTATTCCTCTGAAATGGTAGAATCCACTCTACATTTATGCTTTGGCTAATTTTTTCCTGGGAGGGTAAGGTTAAATTCTCAAGATCTTTGAGATGGTGTTATCCTAGATGATTTGACATTTCCTTGAATAATCCTAGGTAGATGAGGAAAGTTAGAAATTCTTAGGCATAGGAAATCCTATATTGGCCAACTGGACTCCATCTAATTAGAAAATCAGTTGGTTTTCCAGATATTTTTCCAGGATGCTAAGGCATAGAGTTTAAAAAGCAGAAGGTTCATGGTGGTAAAAAAAAAATTCTGAGAAAAAGCCAAACACCTGTTCTCAAGCTGACCTCAGCAAAGCCAGACCTCATGAGAGAAAAGGAGCAAGTTGGAAAAGTGAGCAGCTGAGTCCAGCAGCAGAGATGTGCTTAATCCATAGAGAGAGAATCTGAGAGCGGAATCCAACTTAAATTCAAAATTCAAGCCGTGCGCCCATATAGGCAGGACATTCAAAGAGGTCTAGGCATGTGAGTAGAATTCCTTTTTCTGAGGAGTTACGGTAGGCCTGAGCACAGTAACAGGTCACGCTGGCTGAAACACAGTTCTAGGGCCAGGGATTGGGTTAAATGTCATGTTTATCCAGAGCAACCAAGAGCAGGAAGAACTAAGGGGCGAGCTTAAGCCCTGACTAGAGAGCATTGAGGCCCAAGGATGAGAATGTAATTCTGTCCTGAGCAATCCTTGAGCAGGAGGCTAGATGCAAGAAACCAAATACAAGGTCAGAAATGAGGGGCTCACTGGACTAGTGCAGGAAGTAGAGGTTGTAGGAAAGGGGGGCATATCCTTTCGAATTAGAGGCTGTTGGAAGAGGGAGCATACCTTTTGGAAATAAAGGCTGTTGGAGAGGAATTACTCTCAACACAGGGTTCTTCTGGTTTACATTTATAGCCTCAGTGCCAAATCAGTGTCCAGCATAGTAAACACTCAATTGGTGAATGAATGCACACATGAATGCATGAACAATGAATGAATAGTGAAAGACAAGGTAGGAAGAAATGGGTGGGGTAGGGAAGGAATGACTGAACTCAGGTGGTGAACATGAGAGTGGATGTGTTCACTGGGGCATGGTGTAGGAAAAGAGACATTGAAAAGCTTGGGTACGCTAAATCAAAGTTGTGTCCACTTCACAGTTTTTTGTCTCTTTGTATTTTAAATTATTATTATTAGCTATTCAAATATATTTTTTATTAGTTACAGAAAGGAAGGAAGAGAGAGAGAGAGACAGAAACATCAATGATGAGGGAGAATCACTGACTGGCTGCCTCCTGCATGCCCTCCACTGGGGATCCAGCTCACAACCGGGCATGTGCTCTGACCAGGAATCAAACAATGGCCTCTGGATCACAGGTTCATCCTCAACCACTGAGCCACCACAGCCAAACTATTTCAAAGGTTTTAAAGGAGAAGTTCCTAGTTCACCTTTATAGGATCAAAACATTGCATTTAGTTATCTCACAGGCCATGGGTTCAACTAGATCTGGCCTTGCATGTCATAGCTCTATATTTATTACATAACTGATCTGAGGCAAGTTACCTAAACTTCCCTTACTTATAAAAATTGGAAAATTATAATTACCTCATGACATATTTGTGAGCATTTTATAACAATCCTACATAATAAAAGAGTAATATGCAAATTAAACATCACTCCACTACACCCACAAGACACACCTTCCAGCCAATCAGAGCGAGTATGCAAATAAACTCAACCAAGATGGCTACAGCCACAGAGAGCAGGAGGGAGGCTTGGGTTTCCCAGGCAATGGAGGAGGCCATGCTTTCCACCTGCCCTTGCTGGCTTAGGCCTCCACTCCCGGCTACAAAGTTTCAATTATAGAAGGTAAACAAATCCAAAGAGAAATGGTGGCAGCCCAGGAGCAAGCAGGAGGCTTGGCTCTGTTCGAGGCTACAAAGTTTTAATTGTAGAAGGTAAATATATCCCAGATACCAGGGCCTCTGCTTGGGTCTCTAGGGGGCATGGCTGGCCTGCAAACCACCACAGGCCCCTCGCTCAGGCCATCCCATGCCCCAAGGGAACCCTACTCTAATCCGGGACACCCTTCAGGGCAAAACAGACAACCCCCGCCTGTGCACCAGGCCTCTATCCTATCTAATAGAAGAGTAATATGCAGATTGACCATCACTCCAACACACAAGAGGGCTGCCCCCCTGTGGGCAAAGATCCTACCCCTAAGTGGACACAAGATGGCCACCACAAGATGGCCAGCAGGGGAGGGCAGTTGGGAGGGACCAGGCCTGCAAAGGAGGGCAGTTGGAGGCAATCAGCCTTGCGGGAAGGGCAATTAGGGGTGACCAGGCCAGCAGAGGAGGGAAGTTGGGGGCAAACAGGCTGGCAGGGGAGCAGTTAGACAGCAGTTAGGGGATGATCAGGTTGGTAGGCAGAAGCTGTTAGGGGCAATCAGGCAGGCAGGCAGGCAGGCGAGCAATTGGGAGCCAGCAGTCCTGGATTATGAGAGGGATGTCTGACTGCCCATTTATAATAATCCTACATATTAAAAGAGTAATGAGCATTCTATAATATATTCTATACTAATACATTCTATAATGGGCAGTCAGACATCCCTCAAGGGGTCCCATATTGGAGAGGGTGCAGGATGGGCTGAGGAACAACCCCTGCCCCCATGCACAAATTTCATGCACCGGGCCTCTAGTAAAAGCATAATATGCTAATTAGACCAGACATCCTTCCAGATGTCCTTCCGGATGACCTTCCAGACAAAGCCAGGGCTGCGAGGGCAGCCTGTGTCCCAGGTGCCAGAGGGAAGCAGTGCCCCAGCTGGGGAAAGGAAGGCTTACTCTTGCACAAATTTCGTGCATCGGGCCTCTGGTTAAAAATACAGTGCCTAGAATCATTTCATCGAGATGTTTGACTGTTACGTTCTCTCCCAATGCTAGCTGTTCCTCCTGCCCTCTCCACAGGACCCTGCTCATTATCAGGCTATTCTATTCCAATTCAGCCTATATTTTCTTTGTTAATGAAAAAAAGTAAACCATTTAAACAAATAGCAGCAAGAATAGCACATCTGAATTGTAAAGGAAATTCTGACAAATGAATTCTAGATGAAGTGGATAATTTCAGAACAAATAACACAAGACAAATAATAGGAACAAACATCTGGGGTAAAGAACTGAAAGTCTCAAGCTGTTCTCTCACAGTACACTTGAGTCCTTGCTAGTCGTAAATTTATATTTGCACGATAAACATGAAAACTAAGGTTTCAAACGATTCTATTAACATTAATCCATCCTTACAATTGGCTATACTTTCCCCCATTTTCAGACATATAAGCAAGTTAAAGTTACAAGAAAATTAGGTATTCTTTGCCTCTAAGCTTAATGGGCTTTTCTGAAGGAAACTTCAATGGTTTATTTAAAACAATTCTCTTGGTAAAATTAAATTTTAATTACCAAATTATTATTTGATGTTTTAGCCACAGAGATAAATGTATTTTGGCACATACAATTTATAAATTTTTAAAAGAGCATTATTAGCTCAACTGTTAAACAGCACGGTAGTCATCTTTCATTTGTATGAACCAATAAAAATGGGCATTTTATTCAATAGTACGTTTTTACATTTATCTTAATTGACTAAAAGTATCCCCTGGATCTCTCAGCATATTCATCAAAATATTATGACAATGACATAGGGAAAGAGATTATTCTATTTAAAATACTGGTAATAACAAAGTAACTCCGAACCGAGTTTTATTAGATGTGCCAGATAATTATCCTTTACCGAAGTATATATTCCTTTACAATGCCAAGAAGATACAAGTAATTCACTACCATGTTTGGCCCAAACAAACTAATAGTAACTATCATAAATACTTGAAGATGGCATTATAATGGATGACTCTTTATGAAATTACCTCTCTGTATCATATTTCTGAATTAAAATAATCTAGTTCGAGTGAGGGGAAAATAAAACCCAAGTGACGGACTAAGTCCCTTGAGATTTTAGATTTCCTTTTCCTTCAAGATTCAGACCCGAGGCTAAAATACCTTTCCACTCAGGGAGAAGCGGGAGGCACAACTGCTTTCATCTTAGCTCCGCTACCCCCAGGCCTTTCTGTAGGATTGGAGTGTCCAGGCCCCCAGCCCAGCCTGCCCAGTGGCCATCACCACAGTCTGCAACATAACTAGGATGTCAAGTGTTTCCTCACTTTGCTTACTCTATTTTTATTCTATTCCAATTAAGTCAGTTGTGAGTGAAAAGCTGTTGCTGGCAATTTCTTCAATTTAACTCATAATGCGCCTTCAGAAATGACAAAGCTTGTCCTTCTTTTTGCTAAAATTGTTCTCTAAGAAAATACTTTCTCTCCAGCTGTGAAATTGATTGATGTTTTTAAAATCCCCAAGGAATGTCTGCTGGCAGCTCAGGTTGCAGTTGGAAAGGAATGGATGCAGTGTGTGTTTTCATGTAAAGAAATGTTCAGGATTTCCACTTGAAAGAGCAGAATGACTATGGATGAGGTACTGAAAATCAATGCAATTAAGTCAACATTTTAAAATTGATTTTAATTAATGCGTAAATATGTTTAAACTTAATTTAAAATGAAATAGATATGAATGATCAAAATGCTGTATGTTTTAGAAGGTTGTTTAAAGCCAGAAATAATCGTTAAGAGACTACTTAATAGGTATTAAGTACATGGGAATATCTACAGGCCTTCATTGGAATATCTGTTTCATGGAAAGAAAGGAGAAGAAATACAAGAGAGCAGAGAGAAGTAAGAAACAATCAGTAAGGTCAGCCAAAAGAAATTAAGAGCACCTGACTTTGCCCTTAAGAGTGACTGGGGGGGGGGGAGGGACAAATGGGGGGATGAGAACAAATATGTAATACCTTAGTCAATAAAGAAATTAAAATGCAAAAAAAGAGGAAACACACACACACACACACACACACACACACAGAGTGACTGTTGTCACTTGAGTTGAACCAAGCCCATTTGTTCACCTACAGTTGTGACATTTTTCAGCAATCCAAGGTAGGGGTGAGATGGAGCTTCAGGGACCTCCCCACAAACTTCCTACCAGGTTGGAAGTTATAATAAATGCAAGTCTTCAGACAACTTCTGCCACAATTAAATATTTATTAGCAGGCAACACATAAAATTACGAGCTATTCTTTTGGACTTGGGGAAGTCCCACTTCTGGATCCTCAAGGAATTGTGGTAAGTACTTCGCATAAAACTTTTATTGGAGGCAGATGCTACAATATTCTAACATCACGATCAGATAATCATCTAGTCAGATGGGGAACAGGATTCACGTGCCTAAGTGAACGAACAGTAACAACTATAATAAATATTTCAAGATAAAATTATCATATAAACATTTTCTAAAGTGGCATTATCTCTGTGCTTATTGTGTTGGTGAGCAAAAACGATCCAGTTGAAATGAAAAGTGAATAAACTAAGGAAAAGACAGAGCAGAACAGAGTCCAAGCAGCCTACATCTCCTTTCTGGAGAATCTGTAAACCGCACCAGGCAACAAGGCAAATAGATACTTGTACAATATTACCAACAATCTGGTTTGGGATTGCATACTTAGTACATTACAGGCAACAAAAATTTTAAGAATATCAACTTCCTGACCATGAACTTCCACATATACCATTTCCTAAAATCATGTAGATTCTCTTTGTCACCTGCCTCTCACCTGTCCAGAATCTCACTATGGTGCAATGCCATGAGGTCATCAATCTGGGTATTACCAAGGGACAATACAAAATAATGTGTGTGTGTGTGTGTGTGTGTGTGTGTGTGTGTGTGTGTGTGTTGGGGGCAAGTGGAGGGAGAGGGTCCTTTATTTATTTATTTTTAAATATGTTTTTATTGATTTCAGAAAGGAAGGGAAAGAAAGGTAGAAACATCGATGATGAGAGAGAATCATCGGTCAGCTGCCTCCTGCATGCCCCCCAGATGGAACCCTCAACCCAGGCATGTGCCCTGACCAGGAATCGAACCAGCAACCTCTTGGATGCTCAACCACTGAGCAACACCAGCCAGGTGGGGTAGTGTCCTTAAAATATCAATCAAGACACTTAGCTTGTACACTTCCTCTTTTCTAATATAGTTTTTCTCATTAAGTTGGCACATATCCCCTCCCCCCTCTTCTATTTTCTGAAACATTTTGTGCAGGAATGGCATTATTTCTCATGAAATAGTTCATAGAATTTATCATTGAAGCCACCTGGTGGCTTGGTGGAAGCTTTTTACATACACATTCTACGTTTTAAAGAGACATAGAACTATTCAGATTTTCTATTTTGTTTCCATTGGACGCTAAAACTTTTATGGTGCGTTTGTATGCTTTTTCTTCTTTCTCGAGCTTCCTACTAACGCACGCGCCTTCTGCTGCTCTGTTCTCAGGTGTTCTCCGCAGGTCCTCTCTCCGGCTCACTGAAATACACACTGTGCAGCTCTGTGTGAGTTCTGTGGAATATCCCATTTACACTTTCTGGGCCATTCTGTGAATGGACTTGACGATTTCTGGGGCCCTTTCCACCCATGGTTCCCTCCTCCTGGTTATAACGCCTCCCAGACCGCGGGTGTCTCTCTCCTCTGTAAGAGGACACCCAGGCCCGCTTCCCCGTGTGGCAAATCATAAAGGTTTTCAGGCAACAAGCTGGGGAGGCAGCAGGACAGAGCAAGATAGATTATGCTTTATCAGCGTATATTCATAGGCTTTCTGAGAGTGGTTTATCCAAACCAGATTTCTCTTGGCTATTTGTCTGATAAAATGCTTCCACTTCTCAAAACGTTTCAGTCTTTGCATGTTTTTATTCTTTAGATCTTTCTCTTGTACACAGCCCATGCTTTGATTTTGTTCTTTGAAAATCCCATCAGAAAATGTCTTAAGTATTAAGTTTAGAAAATGTACATTTACGTTATTTCCTAATATATTTGCATCTAGTTCTAAGGTTTTGAATTGTTATCTCACTCCATGTTTTTCATGTCCTCTTTAAAATTTGTTTTTGTTCTTGTCTTTTGTCATTTATCTATAGCTCTCATCTCTAACAAGGTGACACCCTGTCCCATCCTTCTATCACCTTCCCTCCCTTTTTAGTTGATGTTATATAGATTTTAATTCTGGGGAATTTCATTTCTCTGATGCTCACTGTAATTTTAAGAAAACAAACTTCACTGACATCACTAATGTCTTCTTACTATTTCTGTATCATCTCCTAGACTTATGGAAAGATAAAAGTGTTATTTAAAATGTTATTTTATATAGCCCAAACCGGTTTTCCTCAGTGGATAGAGCATTGGCCTGCGGACTAAAAGGTCCCAGGTTTGAGTCCGGTCAAGGGCCTGCACCTTGGTTGCAGGCACATCCCTGGTAGGGGGTGTGCAAGAGGCAGCTAATCGATGATTCTCTCATCGATGTTTCTAACTCTCTATCCCTCTCTCTTCCTCTATGTAAAAGAAAAAAATCAATAAAGTATATATAAAAAATAAAAAAATAAAAAAATGTTATTTTATAAACATCCAAACTTATTTTCAAAAGGGTCTTTTTTGAGTAAAGCTTAAGATTTTGCACTCTTGAGAGTATTTTTTTTAAATCATGTTTTAAAGTTCAAATTAGTTTGGTTGAGTGTAAGCATCCATGATCACATTTTTTTCTTTCCATTCTCTTGCAACCCTGTTCCATCTTCATTCTGCTCCAGTGATGTTGTTGAAAAGTGGATTGTTGATCTGATGATCTGCTCTTTCTTTCTAAAGCTTTTAGAAGTTTCTAATGTCTTGGATATATTCTTTAATTCCCAGGTACTTCCCCTCCCACACACATACTAATTTATCCCCTTTATCAATATATGAACTCTTACAATATGAATTATTTCATTTATTTTTAATTCTAGGCAATGTTTTTCTATTATTATTATTTTTTTAAAAATTTATTGATTTTTAGAGAAAAGAAGGAAGAGGGAGAGAGAGAGAAACATCAATTGGCTGCCTCCTGCGCACCCCCTTACAGGTGATGGAGCCCACAACCCAGACAGGTGCCCTGATTGGGAATGGAACCGGGACTTCTCTGTGCATGGGACGATGCTCAACCAACTGAGCAACACTGACCAGGGCTGTTTGTCTACTATTTAAAAAAATATTCTCTCCTTTGAGTTTCTATTATGCTCTCCTTTTTGGGTTTCCATTATCTGTATATATATATATATATATATATATATATATATATATATATATATATTTAAATCTACTTTCTATAATTCTTAACATTTAAGAAATATCTTCTTTATTTTTTCTAGTGGTATAATGGCTATTATTTCATTCCTTAAACTCTCATTTTCCAAACATCCTAGACCAGTGGTTTCCAATATGGGGCACACACCCCACAGGGGACAATTTAATTTTTAAGGGAGTAATTCAGAATGAGTTATTAACACTGAATTTTTTGCATTTCTTACTGTTCTAGGAACCTCATATACAGTGTATAAATATATATTGTGACATATTTATGCATTTCAGTTCTCTATTATATGTTTTGAAACTTTAATTGCTATTTGTATATTACTTCATATAATCATTATTTTTTTTTTAACAATTTCTTAGTGATTTCTTCCTCAGTACTTCAACACTCTTTTCGTTCTTTTATTTTTCTCTTTTCATGGATGCCATGTTCTTTGGAAGCTTGTTTAGACCAAGTTCATGGCCTTTTATGCTTCCTCCATGTGAATAAGAGTTCACTTTTTGAATAATAAGAATTCTATGTCACAGGGGCGGGGAGAACATCAGGATTTTAGAGATAGTTCGGTGGGACATGGCAGAAAGAAAGACTGGAAACCACTGTCCTAGATGCTTTCCTCAAACAGGGCAAATAGGTTATTTTTATTTAGCTTTTACAAATGTGTCTTGCAAATACGGATTTCCCCCTCAGTTATATCAATGTCTATCTGTATAAACATTGCGGCCTATATGTCAGCTACCTTGCTTTTCAAATCATTGTTGCTCTCTGGTCTTTTAATATATTCTTATTCTGGTTCACATTTAAAATACTGTGTTTATCTTTTAATATACTTTCGTTTGCCTATTAGATTCAGTAATGTGATTTGTCCGTTCTAGTGCTTCTATTTCGGAATGACTTTATGCAGTGTATTCCTTTTTAAAAAAACATCGTTTCTTTAAATATCTTGTTATTCCATTCTGTGGAAGAGATTTCCTGGGGAGGTATCAGATACCCGCCAGATGCGAGGTATGGCAGGTAAGGTCTCAGGTGGGAAGGCACTGTGATCTCCAGGGAAGGAGAGCAGATCTGGTCTGTGGTTACAGCGGTCCAGACACCCACCATCACCCTTACTCTCACTTCTCATGGGAGTTTCAAATTTTGTCTTTAGGCTAGAAAGCAAATTAAGAGAGATGACTCTTTGTGTTGTTCTATTAGCTATTGAAGGAGGTGCATGAACATCTTTTGAAAAAACTGTTGATGTTTAGGCCACCAATGTGTTTTCCAGGTTTTGCCTGACATATTTTCAAATATGTAACAGTGTACAATTGGACTTAGAATCTGTCTCTATGATGGACTGTCTCATTATCACTGTCAAATGTTCCTTTTATCATTGTGTAATGTTTCTCATTATCTCTGATAATTTTCCTCTTTCTGAAGTCTGTTTTGTGTGAATTTCCCACATTTCTTATTATTGTTAGCATGGAATATCTTTCTCCACTCACTTACTGTCAACCCATCTGTGTCTTTATATTAACATAGGTATTATGTAGACACATGTAGCTGAGTCTTCCTTTTCCTCCCCTCCCCCATCCTGACTGTCTCTGTCTTCTATTTGACATATTTTGTCCACTCACATTTAGAGTTATCCTTAATATAGCTGGATTAATATGCACTATGTTTCTAAGCATTTCTTATACATTATCATTCTTCTTTCTATAAAATCTTCCCCCTCATTTTCTTCATTCTCTGGTTTAAATTAAGTATTTTAAAATATTTTTTCAATTACAATGTACATTTAATGCTATTTTGTGTTAGTTTCAGGTGTACAGTCATACACTTTACAAAGTGGTCCCCCTGGCAGTTCCATTACCCACCATATATAGTTATTACAATATTATTGACTATATTCCCTATGCTGTACTTTACATCCCATGACTATTTTATAATTACCAATCTGTACTTCTCAATCGCTTCACCTTTTAAAAAAATATATATTTTATTGATTTGTTACACAGAGGAAAGGAGAAGGAGAAAGATTTAGAAACATTGATGAGAGAGAAACATCAATCAGCTGCCTACTGCACACTCCCTACTGGGGATGTGCACGCAACCAAGGCACATGTCCTTGACTGGAATCAAACCTGGGACCCTTGAGTCTGCAGGCTGATGCTCTATCCATTGACCAAAACTGGTAAGTGCTCCCTTCACCTTTTTCACCATGTCTCCCAACCTCCCTCTCCCGTGGTTACCATCATTCTGTTCTCAGTATCTAGGAGTCTGTTTGTTCACTTATATCAGTCTTAATTGAGTATTTTTAATTTTTCCTTTTCTATCCTCTTTTATACTTCAAAAAAAATTTTAGTTGCTACCCTAGAGTTTGCAACTTTCAGTTCATGGGTAGTGCAGATACTTTATAATAGATCTCAGAACACTTGAATACTCTAATAATACATATATGGTATAATGTATATATAATATATATATATATATTTTTACACACACACACACACACACACACACACACACACACACACATATATATATATATATATATATATATATATATATATATGAGTAGTCCCAATTTCTCCCTCATTTCCAATATAATAAATTGTAATCACCCAATACATTGTTACTATTATTACTTTCAACATTTATCTAATAGGTAAATTAAGAATAGGAGAAGTAAATGGTTTTATTTTTCTTTCACTTATTCCTGTGACATTTAAAAAAATGTAAATCTGGATTTCTGACCTGCATCATTTATTTTCTTTTGGAGGAACTTCTCTAATCTTCCTTGCAGAAAAATTCTACTGGTAATGAATTTGATCATTTTTATTTATCTGAGAAAAATCATCATTTCTCTTAAATTCTGAAGGATACTTTTTCTGGATATAGAATATTCGGTTGGTATTTTCTTCTAATGCTTTAAATATGCCACTCCACTCTCTTCTTCCTCTCATTGCATCTATTAAGAAGTATGATATAAATATTATGTTTTTCCTTTTGCTTTTCTTTGTCTTTGGTGTTCTGAGCTTTAAGTATGAAAATTGTAGATTTTATATTTTTTGTTAGTTATCCTGATTGGTGTTCTCTTGAGATTCCTGGAGCTGTAGTTTGGTGTCTGTCACTGGTTTTTGAAAATTCATAGCCACATATTTACTCTGCTTAGTTTTCTTCTCCCTCTGGTATTCCAATTACATGTATGTTATACCTGTTGTAAATGAACCACAATCTCAAAATTCTCTTTTAGTTATTGTCATTTTTCTCTTTGCATTTCACTTTGGCAAGTGTCTATTGAAGTATCTTTGAAGTCACTGGTGATTTTCTTCTTGTTCAGTCTACTGATGAGTACTTCAAAGGCATTCTTCACACTTTTATAGCATTTTATGTATGTTAGTATACCTTTTGACTCTTAGAGTTTTCATCTTTCTGATTAAATTATTCATCTACTCTTAAATGTTGTCTACTTTTCCCATAAATCCCTTAGCATATTAACCATAGACATCTTAAATTTCCTGTCTAGAAATTCAAAAATCAGTGTCATATCTGAGTCTGGTTCTGATGCTTGCTTTATATCTTCACACTTTTTTTTCTTCCTTTTGGCATATATTTTTTTTTAATTTCATTGGAGGTTGGATGTGGTACATTGGATGTGGCCTATTACTGAAGGTAATTAGGCCTTCTGTTCGAGAATTTTTGTTGATCCAAGTTGAGTTTGTTTTATGTTTGTTGCACCTGTAGGTGCAGAGGCTTCAATTATTTTTCTACTGTCCTTTATTCTATCCTATTGTCTAAGAACTCTTTCGTGAACAGATTCCATGTTTTCAAGCTATTTCAGCTGCAATGCACCGTTGATGCAGTGGTAAGGGGAGGAAAAAGGAAGCTCTATAACATTTTTATTAAAATCAGTCTTTTAGTAAGCCTGAATCCCTGGGCTATAACTTTAAAAATGTTTCTTAGCTCCCTCCAGCACCCCCAGTGAGACAGGAAGGCTAGAGGTTTGGAGTTGGCTAATTGCCATTTTCCCAGATCAGAAAAGACTGGCAAAGTATTTCCTCTTGGAGAGCTTTTATGCAGAATTCTCTGTGTATATTTCAAAATGGACATGTTTCTTCTCCCTCAGCTGGAAACCGAAGGAGATTTTTCTTAGATCTTTACCATTAGAACTTGGCAAAATTCCTAGAGGAAAATCCCATGAAAGTATGGGGTCCTCAAGAGTTTCTCCCTCTGAAAGTAGTCTACCTTCAGCCTCCAACACTTCATCAAAATTGCCATTTAAGTATTTCCACCAGATTATGGCTCCAGCAGCTTTTGCTAAAGGAAGCAGATTTTAGCTGTAACTTTATATTAACTTCTCTTTCCAGATTCCATGATGGGGGTGTGCCCTTGTGACCCCATTTTTTTTTATGAGTCTAAGGGAAGTCTTGGTGTTCAGTATGTTCAGCTTGTGTTTTGTTGTATGGATAGGATGGATAACTTCTAAGCTTTTTACATAACAGAGCTCTAAAATTTTAATTGCTTTATATTTTCAGTGTAGGTTTCTAGGCAACATATTCTTATAGTTTCTTTGTCTGAAAACATCTTTATTTTATCTTCATATAGAGTAAGAATATTTTTTCTGGGTAAAGAATTCTTGGTTGGCTATTTTTCTTTTTGGTTCCTCAACTGTGTCATTGCATTGTATCCCACTTTCTACCGTAAGTCTTATTTTTCCTTCTTTGAAGATAATGTATTCATTTCCTCCTCTTGCTATTTTTAAGGTTTTCTATTCATCATTGTTGTCCAGCAGTTTTATTGAGACATGCCTCAGAATGGTTATTTTCTTATTTATCCTGAGAGATTCCTAGAATTTTTAAAGATGCCAGCTATAAGTTTTTTAAGAATTACTTATAGTCCATCCTCTCTTCTTTTTTTCTGGGATTCTTATGACATATTTTTCTTTGTGGTTAAGTTTTGATTTCTATTGATCATCCTTCAGTTAATTATCCTATCTTCTGCTATTTCTAATTTGGTGTTAAAACTATATCAATTTCTAGTTTCAAATATCATATTTTATGTTTCAGAATCTCAGTTATTTAGCCTTTCTTTGTACAATATAGCCTAATTGTCTGTCAGAACTCTCAATATTTTTATGTGTTTTCTACAACTTTTTCCTCTACTCTCCTGAATGGGTTAACTATAATTCTTTTAAAGTCTTTAGTGGCTAGTTCCAATATGTGGACTGCATTTGATTCATTTATTATTGTCTATTTATTTCTTCTTAGCTTGGTCATATTGTCTTGTCTCTTGGCACAGATAACCATTTTTATGGACTATTTCTGGTGATTTTATCATGTCCTAAGAGTGTTTCCCTTGGTAATGGTGAACAGAAGGAGCTGGTGCTTCATTTTGACATTTTAATCAGGCTCAGACTACCTCTGGCTTGTCCTATCACTAAACTCTGGCTTTCTAGGGCTTTTCAATGATAGGGTGGTTGTATTCACTGGGGACCTCCCACTAGTGGGTTTTTGTCCTCTCAACATTGCAAAATGATATACATGCTGTGATCCTTTAAGAGACTTTTGACCTAACATGCTAGTTTCAGGCATTGAAGTACTTCAAAGTTATGGAAATGTTAAAAATGAAATGATGTAGGTGTCTGAGACCCCACATTTTTCAACCTTGATAACTTCAATCCTCTGTGTTGGCTGAAAGACCAGCTTTCCATGCAGAGATCCTCTCTCCTGCCAAGCCATTTCAACCCATAGCACAAACTCCCCCAAATCAGTTAAATGCCCTCAGTAGCTCTGGCTTCAGATCATCATTTCAATGGTTCCAGTATATTCCATGGAGGCCACTTTCCCTGAAAGGTCTTTGTTTTTTGAGATTGCATACCATTCATGTTTGGTTTCCAGTGTAGCTTGTTTTCAAAATTCAGTAAATGTGCCATGTATTGAGACTAGTCTTCAATTTCCCTAACAGGAACTGCCTCCTACATACACCTTCACCAGAATTCCATCTCACTTATGTTGTGGACAGACAACACAATGACGGGAATGAAGTGAAAGCAGAACTCTAGCTACACGGTTCCTACTGTCTTTCCCACAATGACCTCAGGCTTCCCACCCTATCCCAGCCAAAGTCTAGAAACAACCCCTTCTCAAACACATATTGTGAAACAATTCTCCTATGCCCCCAAAGGAGTTTTACATTTTTCCTGTTTTTTGTTTTGTTTGTTTGTTTTGGTATTTCCCTATCTAGTTTCTTCATGGTTATTCTTGAAGGAGGGAGACGACGATCATACTATTTTAGCATCTAACTAAAAAACAGATCTAGAACTCCTCTTAAGTTAATTACATTAGTTTATCTTTTGTAATAATGTTAATAGTTTATAAATTTACTCATATTACAATCTATAGATAATTAAACCTCATTACCTAACTGTTGGGGAGCACAGGAGACTTGGTTGGAAAGTTGTCAGGAGGACATTCTGAGAAAACGGAAGTGTGGGGAAGGCCACTTGCCTGTTAGTCAGAATTCCGACTTAGGGGAGACTTAGGGGAGTGTGGAAGGCCCTAATTATTCCTTGACCTTTCCAAACAAGTCTGTGTACCTGCAGACCCTGGGGTGTTTACTGGAATCCTTATGCTTATCCCTGGATGCCCTTGCCTAGAGGACAATGTAAATATGTGTGTTCTCACCCTATTGATTGTATCTAAAAGATAAACTTTATCTTAAACTGCTGCTACAATAAAAGGCTAATGAGACAGGCAATCAAGGCTGTCTGGTCCCTTTGGCCAGGCTGTCCCCTAGCCTCTCTTTCACAGCCACTGTTGTGTCAGAGTAATCCATTCATCTGTCACTTAGGGGCTGCTGATCAAGCCTTCAGGGGAGGGCAGTTAGGGGTGACCAGGTCAGCAGAGGAGGGAAGTTGGGGGCAAACAGGCTGGCAGGGGAGCAGTTAAACATCAATCAGGCTAGCATGAGAGTGGTTAGGGGCAACCAGGCAGGCAGGCAGGCAGACAGGCAGGCAGACAGGCAGGCAGGCAAGCAGGTAAGCAGTTGGGAGCCAGCAGTCCTGGATTGTGAAAGGGATGTCCGGCTGCCCGTTTACGCCCGATCCCACCAGGTGGTCGGACATCCCTTGAGGGGTCTTAGATTAGAAAGGGTGCAGGCTGGCCTGAGGGACACCTCCTGCCCCCGTGCACTAATTTTGTGCACCAGGTCTCTAATTCTCTAATATATATTGATATTCTTTCAAATAGTGCTATATATATATTGATTTTAGAAAGCAAGGGAGAGGGAGAGAGAGATAGAAACATTGTTTGAGAGAGAGAGAATCATTGATTGGCTGCCTCCTACACACCCTACACTGGGGATGGAGCCCCAAACCTGGGCATGTGGTCAGGAATTGAACCGTGACCTCCTGGTTCAACCAGTAAGCAACCGAAGCTGGGCCTGAGGAATGTTTTTAAATGGTTATCTATGCAATCACCTGCATCAGAATGACCATTTCTGTGTGTGTGTGTGCGCGTGTGTGTGTGCGTGTGCGTGTGTGCGTGTACGTGTGTGTGTGTGTGTGTGTGTGTGTGTGTGTGTGTGTGTGAGATGGGGGGAGGTTGTTAAATGCAGGTCATAGACCCTTTTCACATCTAATGAATTTTAATTTCAGGGGGGGGGGAAGTGAACCCAATAATTTACATTTTTAAATAGTTTCCCCTCCTGAGGAGATTCTAATTCATGTTAATTTTAAAAAAATATTTTTATTGATTTCAGAAAGGAAGAGAGAGGGAAACATCAATGATGAGAGAGAATAATTAATGGGCTGTCTCCTGCTGGCCCCCTACTGGGGATTGATTCCACAACAGGGGCATGTGCCCTTGACCAGAATTGAACCTAGGACCCTTTGGTCTGGAGGCCAATGCTCCATCCAGTGAGCCAAACCAGCTAAGGCTCATATTACTTCTTGAGAGCCACTACTCCTATCTCTGATAAATACATATTTCTTTTCTAACATGTTCATAAAAATGTAAATGCTAAATTGTTATTAATGTCATTGTCATTATTAATTTAAAATGATTAATGAACTTTAGTTTTCTTGTTTAATTATTTGCTAATGACATTAGTTTAATTAATTGCTCATGTTGACGAATATATAATTCCTCTTTCCATTGCTTTTCATAATCCCACTCGGGAAGCAGATTTTTTATCAATGCAAGGCATGGCTGCCTGTCAGTGTTTCATGTTCACTGATTTGCTGATTTGATATTCTTTCAAATGGTGCTATATTCATTTCTGTTTTCAGTCATTTATTTGAAAGTTTTTCTGTCTGAACATTTCCAAACAACTTACATCTGCAAGTTTTTGGTTAAGTGCAAGCAACCTCACTAGTAAAAATATAGTACCTTCAGACCCTAGTCAGTTTGGCTCAGTGGTTAGAGTGTCTATGGACTGAAGGTTCTTGGGTTGAATTATGGTCAAGGGCATGTACCTCGGTTGCAGGCTGGTCAGGCCCCAGCGAGAGGCAACTAATTGATGTGTCTCCATGATCACATCGATGTTTCTCTCTCTCTCTCTGTCTCTCCTCTTCCTCCCATTCTCTGTAAAAATCAATAGAAAAAAAATATCCTCAGGTGAGGATTAACAAAAGTACCTTCAGTAACTCAGATGAGCAAAAATCTGTTATGGGAGGGAGTTACAGAGTGTGCAACTAGATGTAATTTCATATTCTCTCTGGGGAACCTATGCCTTAGAGATAAGACATCTATCTTTTTCTTCAACCCGTTGATCTGCCACGTTTTGGCTCTGAGTACCTATCTCAGTACATTAGTGAGAAATCTCTCTCCTATCTCATTGCCATTTTGACTAAGTCAGGAACCAAAACATGAACTCAGCAAAGCATTGGAAACTGAAATGCAGATTCGGAGAAGAGAAATTTTAAAGGCATACATGAGTGCTGACATATGAATAAAATGTATCTCCCAGAAAGTTCAGTGGAGTATAACCTCATATTTGGGAAAGACATCTGGCTTCAAGATGGCAGACTAAGGTTATGAGGAGACTAATAACAGATTAAATCTCCATGGTATTAAAAAATCTGATCCTGAATGTGCATTACAATTTTAAAGCAAATCACTATTCTACAAGTAGACTGAAAAACTTCCATGTGCATAGAGAAGTAAACAGAACAATGAAAATGTAACCAAGCCAATAATAGAAATGCTTTTGAAAAAATATCATAAATATTAAACATCAAATAATATGACAAGAATAAGTTAAAATACATTAACAATAACAATGAATAGAGTTTGGGTACAGTATGTTAGCTCTTTGTATTACAAAGATAGCTATATTTTATTTTATTTCATTATTTTAAAAATATTTATTATTGATTTTTTTTAGAGAGAGGAAGGTAGAGGGATAGAGAGCTAGAAGCATGGATGAGAGAGAAACATTGACCAGCCGCCTCTTGCACACCCCCCACCAGGGATGTGCCCGCAACCAATGGACATGCCCTTGAC
This sequence comes from Vespertilio murinus, assembly GCA_963924515.1. Taxonomy (NCBI): domain Eukaryota; kingdom Metazoa; phylum Chordata; class Mammalia; order Chiroptera; family Vespertilionidae; genus Vespertilio; species Vespertilio murinus. The sequence goes on from OZ004709.1 coordinate 8,901,012, forward strand.
TGGAATCAAACCTAGGACTCCCCAGTCCACAGAATGACACTCTATCCACTGAGCCAAACCGGTTTCAGCAAAACTGAAAGTTTTAGACATCATAAATGAGTTTGATTCATTGGTATTTACTTACAGAATTATTCATATACAAATAAATGCTATAGCTTTTTTAAAAAAACAACAACATTCAAGCATCAGAACATTTATGGGCCTGACTGGTATGGCTCAGCAGTTGAGGGTTGACCCATTAACTAGGAGGCAACAGTTTCATTCAGGTTTGCAAGCTGCATTCTCAGTAGGGGGCATGCATCATTGTTGTTTCCATCTCTCTCTCCTCCCTTCCTCTCTCTAAAACAAAAACAAAAACAAACAAACAAACAAAGAAAAAAACGCAACACATTAAAAACATTTATGATATGAGAGAAATATTTGAAAATTATATATCTGGCAAACGACTTATATCTGCAATATATAAAATACTCTCAAGTTTCAGTATTAAAAAAAATCAAAGTTAAAAGTGGGCAAAAGACTTGAACTGATATTTTACTAAAGAGAAGGCACAGATGGAAAATAAGCTTATAAAATAGGTTCAACATTACTAGCCACTAGATAAAAGCAAATAGAAAGCACAGTGGAATATTGCTACACAACTATCAGAATAGTCAAATAAAAAATAGTGATAATACCAAATGTCGGTGAAGATGTGGAAAACCAATTTCTCCCTGGCCTGTGGGAATATAAAACGTTACAAGCTCTCTGGAAAATAGTCTGGACATTCCCTTTAAAAGTAAAAATGGACTTACCATACTACCTAGAATCCCACTCTTGTGTGTATATATATATATGCCAAAGGATTGAAAACTTCTTTTTATGCAGAACCTTATATGTGAACATTCTTAGCCACATTATTAATTACAGTGGCCCCAAACTATAAACTATCAAAACACCCTTCAGTGGGTGAATGATTAATAACACGTGATGCATTTGTGCCATAGAATACTACTCAAGAACAAAAAGAGGAACAAGCCATTGAAACTTGCAAATCTTGCAGAACCTAAAGGAAATTATACTGAGAGGAAAAGCTAATATCAACAGGATGACATATTGCTGCAAGATTCCATTCATGCAACATTTGTGAAATAATGTAATTGCATAGATGGAAATGAGATTAGCAATTTCTCAGGGTTAAGCTGGGGAGTTGGAGTTAGTGTGGCCATAAGAAGTAGCGAGGAGGCGTCCTGTGGAGATGGTACAATTAAGTATCTTGATTGTGGGAGTGGTCACTTAAAATATGCAAGTGATAGGACTGCATAAAGGCATACTTCCTACCCGCCAAACACACAGGAGTACACATAAAACTGGTGAAATCTATGGGTTGTATCAGGGATGACAACACAAAATTAGAAATAAAATACCAGCCATTCAAATCAAGCAAGCATGAAAAGAACGATGCTTTATGAATGACTGCGGCAAGGCTAATTAGTAACCTACTAAACACTCAGCTTTATACTTCCTGGTAACAAAACCCTCATGTTAGCCCTGGCCAAATGGCTTACTGGGTTGGAGTATTGTCTGGTACACCAAGAGGTTGCAGGTTTGAATCTGGGTCAAGACACAGACCAAAGTTGTGGGTTCAATCCCTACACAGGTACATGCGGGAAGCAACCAAATCAATGGAAAATAAACATCCTTGTGTGAAGACTAACAAGACAGAACAGCAACAAAAGCACACAACTATTTTTAATCTAGTTGCTAATATGACCAGCTTAAAAATTACATTCCTTTTGATGTTTTTGAGGTTGGATAGCTAATGAAATTTAAGAGAACACTGTAAGTTAGAACTTCTGGGAACCCACTTTCACTCTACTTTCCTCTTTTCATTTTTCCAGCATCTAATGAGGAGATGATGCCTGCATGGCCGGTGGTAGTCTTGGGACTAAGAGGAAAAAACAAGAGAAGCCAGAGACTTTCCCCTTTACATCCTTAAATTGCTGAGCAAATGCCAGCAACTGCTCTACTGGACACTTGATTATTCAGAACGATAAGCACTCCTGTGCTGAATCCGTGATTGGCAGGCCTCTGAATGCCTTTTATCAGAGACTACACATGGTGGCAGAGTAAGTGGATGCTGCACAGACAGGAGCCCAGGAACAAACTGGACTTACAACTAAAATACAAAAAACTTCCTGAATAATCAACGGAAGGCATGCTGGGATACCTACCGAGGACTGGAAGTGGAGACCACATGAAGACTAGCAGGATGGGCAGAGGCCTGGAAGGTCTGGCCAGGTGCCCACAGACAGCAACTGAAGTTCGGGAAAGAAGTCTTATCGCGTATTGTCAAGATGGGTCAATATGATAAATTCTATCAAGGTAATTCTCTTTGTTGACAGAGAAAAGGTGGAAATTGTATGATTATTTTGTGAATGCTGACTAAGAATTGTATAAATCCTAATGTGCATTCATGATAACTACTTAAAAATGAGAAGTAGATACTTTCTTAATTCATTAAGAACTATCTGATAAAAATATGCAAACATATTTCTTAATGAAATATTAGAAACATGCTCAGTAATATAAAAAGAACAGAATATCCATTATCACTGATTCATATCCTAAGGACTAAAGCCAAAACAAAGAAAAAAATGGTCCAGAGATTTAACAAAATGGAGGTCTTCCTAGAACATTTAAGAGAATCAACTAATAAAAATAAAACGAATAAAAGAACTTAGGAAGTTGGTTGGATAAAATTCCCCATGAAAAAATAATGTTTTTTTTTTTATTTTTCATCAGTAAGAAATTAAAAGTTAATTTAGATAATAAGAACCTGTTTACAACAGCTTACAAACATAAAATGCCTTGAATGGAAAAAAAAACCCCAATAAAATGCAAGATGTTTATGGAGAAAATAATAAACCTTTACTCAATGATTTAAATAATAATAAAAAAACAGAGAACTGGACATTAATAAATAGCAATATTCAATATAAGAAAAATATTGGCCCTCCCTAAATTAGTCTAATCAGAGAAATGTATATAAAAGTAAAAATGAAATTATTTTTTTGCAAAAAAAAGAGGCTAAGAATAAAAAGTGTCAGTAAATTAATGGAAAACAGGTCTCTTTCCAAGCTATTTTTAAGTTATAAATACATTGATTTACTGAGTTTTGGCAGAAGTTTGGAAGTACAATTAAAAATAAATTCTGTGGGCCTGTGACCTGGCAATTCTATTTCTAGATATTTCTGCTTGAGGGCAAAATAATGTTCACTGCAGCATTATTTGAATTATCAAAACATTGAAAACAAACTTAGTGAAGGTTAAATCAAACATGGAATGTACACTGTACAGACTATTACCTATGAATTAAAATATACAGCCCACAGGCATCAAAATATATTACTCTAAAAATTGCTCAGTACATAGAAAATGATATCAGTACATAGAAAATAAAAACAAATGTATAAAACAATTTTAAACAACACACATACATACGAAAAAAGGTTAAAATATTGGAAATTTGCACCAAAGACAATATTATTTACCTTAGGGGATGACAGATTAATTAAAATCCAGAACAATGGCTTCCTTAAAGACCATCTACCTAAACTCTCTCTCTAGAAATTCCAAGCTCCTAGCTAGACCTTCTGCCCATGGTCCTGACTGGAATCCGGGGCTACACCAAGGAGCCCCACCTTTTTACCTCCCCAAGAATCTTACCCCCCAGGTTGTCTTTCAGCTCCAGGCCCAGAAAAGCAGCAAAACCAGACAAGCGATGCTGTGGCAGCCACAGAACCAGCTTTTACCTCCTAAGTGACTGAACAGGATCGCTCTCAAGACTTCAACAACCAGTCTCTTGGAGAAATAATGCTGCTGCACCCCTCATCCAGCAGGGAAAAACGCTACCTGCTTTTTGCTCATGTGCCCCATGGTTCCTCCCACTATTAGGCCCACTGGTATCTGTACTCTTAATCTTGCTCTTTGGCCCATGTCTCATGCTTTGTTTCACTAGTCTTTTGCAGAACAGAATGCAGGCGTTCACCAACCAGAAGGTGGGAGAGATCTATCTGGCACTGAATTCAGAACCCAACACCAGAATCTTTGAGACCCCAGGTAGATGCCCCTAAGAGACGACGCCCCCTCACAGCTGGAAGTAGCTAAGGAAGACTGACCTTCACCCCCTGACCTTACCTGGACTCAATTAAAAAATATATATATATTATCAGAAGCCTGGAATAATAGATCCTCCCTTTCTCCAATTGATGGACAGACATAAACCCCACCTGCGGCCAGATATCCCTGAGCACTGAACCACCAATCAGCACCTGCCAAATGCCCTAAGCCCCGCCCCCTATCCATAAAGGTGCTTGTATGCCAGGCACATGGTCTCTTCCTCTCTTTCTCTCTGGAAGCAGCTGGCGGAGGTACCCTCTCTCCAATAAAAGCCTGTATCCTGGCATCCCAGTCTCCGCTACCTTCTTTAATTAATCTATCAGGGGAAATGCTAGCATTAAGGATAATGGTCAGAGTTTTAAAAATTTAAAGCTAAGAAAAATAAATAGCGTGATTGTGGGCAATCATTCCAGAGACCAATTTCCCCCTCATACAGTAAAGCTTGATAAACTAGCCAATTAGGGAATTGGCATAACATTTGCATTATAAATCATGTGAAAGTCTTTTTTAAAATGAGACTGAGGAATAAAAGAGTAGGAATTTCAGCTGTTTTTATAAATTACTTATAGTGCCACCGGGCTCTGTGCTAGGCAGCTGCTGTTTCACAGGGTGAGTTTGATGAGTGAGATACCCAAACTTGGGGAGTAATCAGACACATGAAATTGCATTTTTTTCCTCATTTGCTAAGAAAAGACAGAAAGAAAGGAAGGAAGGAAGATAGAAAGGAAGGAAGGGAGGGAGGAAGGAAGGAAGGAAGGAAGGAAGGAAGGAAGGAAGGGAAAGAAAAGCAGTATTTTTTCTAAGCACATTCAATTCTTTAAAGGAAGTGGAAAGCCCTGCCAGACAGAGCCTTGGACTCCACTCCATGGAGAATTCACTGGAATTAGCACATGAATTGCTATGTACAAAGGGTTAGTACTACAGTTGCAAAGAGATTAAACATTCCTAGGAACTTCACCTGTGAATTTGATTAGCTTGCCCTTTCCTCATAAATAATGCACAATTTGAGTTTTAGTAAAATTTTATGTATTTGGAGTAACAAAGTTCTATTAAATGAAAAAGCCCTATAAAAATCTGGGAAATGACTGTATCTTCTAAGGCTATACCTGGCCATACCAACCAGTCAGCTGCTTTTCAATTGGTTTAGCTTCTAAGCCCATCCCTACATGGCACAGTCTGCTTAACGAAGCAGGCTGGGATTGGATCCACCATTAAAACAGCCCCGGTTGTCCACATTTGGATCTTAGCTCTCTTCTCATTGGAATGTGGGGGGAAGCTGTCTATACTCTTCCCTGAAAAACTTTAAAATATCTGTACTCTCAGAGCACAATTCTACCAAATATATTCATGAAGCAGAAATTATTCTACTTTTCAATTATTTATCAATCTTTGAAGATTCTTGTTGAACAATCCTATTTTACAGTAGGCTTTTGTTCTGCCTGGGATTTTGATGAACCACTCAACTGATGGTTTCCTCTAGGATTAAATTCAGCAATCATTCCTAGTGTTCTTAGAAGAAACACATTTTTTTTCAGAGTTCATAGGTACCTCATCATAAAACTTCTTATTTTTTAAGTAGTTAAGAATCTTATATTAAATAATAATTTTACAACTCCTTGAAATAATTTTGGATCACAGTGTATAGTACATAACTATTTCTAACACAAGTATCAATGCATTGCATTAAGGGTAAGATACTTAGAATTCAGGTTTTCCGGAAGGAGATATATCACAGTCTTCAACGAGATTTTCCTGGGGCAAAAATTATAATGATGTATATGGAAGTATTTTGAGAGCACTTAGTATCAAGGCTAATGCTCCGTAGTTGTCCTGTGGCTTTGCCTGCCCTCGAAACCCAGACTGCAACATAACAAGCACAGTATTATCTGTCCGTACCACCTCACAGCTGGAATTAATCTTCCAGTGAACCAGCCAGTGACATAGGAAGACCCTGAGAAAATGGAACAAATTTACAAACTCTAGGTTGGCGAAGGGCCTTGAGGTAAGTTCGTGAGTCTGTGTCCTGCCCTGCCTGGGGGGCGGGTGGAGAGCCACGAGAGTTGGGTATCTGGGTTGTTAGAGATACTGCTTATCACAGTTTAGTGTCACGTGTTTTGTGGTTTTGCCTTCAGAAGATCGAAGGAGACAGTCTTCCCAGGGTGCACTGTACCACTGCACTGAGCGGAACCTCACAAGCAGCTTATCTAGAAAGTACAGAATGGGTTTCCCATAAATACCGGCCTGAGGAATGGAGAAAGCAAAGGTACAGATATCTCATACTCTCAGATTTGCATTCATAAAATATTGTGAAAGGTATCATGTCTATTTTGTGCCTTCCCCTTCTTTTTTGGCTCCTAGAAATAAGTTAATTTACATGAATGACATGTTATCAAAACTAAATACTCTGCATTAGGGTGAGCTAGTCTAATATGCATTCCGATTCATCATTCTTGTCCATTTTTCAAATGCTATTACCGTACTAACTGAAATTTGTAGCACTGTGTGCTTGTGTGGGAATTCTAATTACCCTATTCCCACTTTCATTCTATTAACAATTGTGACTATTACTTGCATTCAATGGGAACAATGTGTCTCATTTCCTAGATCTTATACTATCGCTTATATTGAGAAGAACAACTTCAAGCAGTTTTATTTTCCTCTTTCAAATATGTCTTTTTTGGGGGCAAATTTCTGTGAACAGAATTAGAAACTCTTTATGCTTTATTTGAATAACAGTCTTCCCATTTTGTACTTCATGAATATATTTCTCATCATCCTCATTCAACAAACTTCGGTGTTAAATTTTAGTTTAGTGCCTAGTCCATGTGGCTCAGTTAGTTGAGCATTGGCCCATGACCAGGAGGCCACTGGTTTGATTCCCAATCAGGGTACATGTCCAAGTTGTGGCCTCGATCCCAAGTGGATGGCATGCAGGCGGCAGCCGATTGAGGATTCTTCCTTACTTATGTTTCTACATCTCTCTCCCTCTCCCTTCCTCTATCTCCAATTAATAAAAACATTAAAAAAACGTTCTTTTAAAATTAAGTTATTTCACTTACATCTCATGTTATTTTTAAGACTTCTAATTTGCACATGCATTTAGCTCAGCAATGTTAATGAAAGACTGCACGAGAGACACTTGCAGAAGCATCTGTAAATCACGAGAGATGATGAAAATACATGTCACAGACACAGATTCATGATTACTTTAATGACATGACAAGATAGCTCAAGTCAGATACCTAGGTATTATAAATAATTAACACTGTTGCTCTATTAAAAACACAAGCTTAACAAAACATAATTTCTAGCCAGGATTTAAAGTATATGCTGTTATTCCTTCTGTTGAACTTCTATGATTTCTCTGCATGACCATATAGGAAGGAAATGAGTCTTTTATAAGAAAACTAGTGGCTCGGTGCATGAAATTTGTGCACATTAAAAGGGGATTAATTAGAGGAAATAATTTAACATTGCTATTTGCCCTTTCTGTATAATAAAAGTATCAGAGATGAAAGAAAATTAGTAAAATGTATATGAAAACTTTCCTCCTGTCAGAGTCTGGGGCACACATCTGGACCCAGAATCAAGTCCCCACCCACCCACATGTGCCTCAAAATTGACCCGACCAGACCCCCATCCTCCACCCCATTGGGCTAGATCTGTGGTTGGCAAGCTGTGGCTTGTGAGCCACATGTGGCTCTTTGGCCCCTTGAGTGTGGCTCTTCCACAAAATACCATGTCCTGGGCGAGTCTATTTTGAAGAAGTGTTGTTAGAAGAAGTTTAAGTTTAAAAAATGTGGCTCTCAAAAGAACTTTCAATCATTATACTGTTGATATTTGGCTCTATTGACAAATGAGTTTGCCGACCACTGGGCTAGATCCAGACCCGGCCAGTTCCATCCTTGTCAAGCCCTTCCTCACAGGAGATGTAGTCTCAGGTCCCTTGGCCCAGTGCCAGGATGGGGGACATGGCCTGAGGTCCCCCAGCCCAGCCCAGAGTGGGGGGCATGCATTGAGGTCCCCTGTCAAGCCCCACCAGGTGAGGGACATGGCTGAGATCCCTGTCAAGTCCCACTGGGAGGGGGGCATGGCCTGTGGTCCCGTCAAGCCCAGGTAGGCAGGGGGTGGGGCGGGGGTTGAGGCCTGAGGGGGCAAAGGGGGGGGGATGTGCGGGTGTGGCCTGAGTTACCCTGACCCAGCACTGGGGGTGCACCTTGAGGTCCCCTGTCAGGCCCCGTGCATAGCCTCAGGTCCCCTGGCCCAGTGCTGGGGCAGGGGCGAGGCCTGAGGTCCCGTCAAGCCCCACCTGAGCAGGAGGTGTGGTCTGAGGTCCTCTGGCCTGGTGCCGGGTGAGGGGTGTGGCCTGAGGTCCCCTGGTCTGGAGCTGGGGTGGGGGGAGCAGCCTGAGGTCCCCTAGCCTAGCATCAGGATGGGAAGTGCACCTTGAGGTCCCCTGTCAAGCCCTACCGGGGTTGGGGTGCAGCCTAAGGTCCCCTGTCAAGCCCTGCCAGGTGGGGGACACGGCCTGAGGTTCCCTTTCAAGCCCCGTGGGGGTGAGGGAAGGCATAGCCTCAGGTCCCTGCTGATTGCTTATTAAGGCTCCTATGGGAACTTGGCCTCAGCTGTGGGGGCAGCCATCTTTGTGAAGGAGTGATGGCCAATTAGCATATTCCCTCTTTATTAGGTAGGATTATCCCCAGAATGTGAACCTATGTACTGGTTTATATTCCTTTGTGTCTCTTCAAAGTGGCTGTTACAGAACAACCCAGCTTGTTCAGAGCTGGCCGAGAATGAACAGGATTCTCCCTGCAGCCCCGGTTGCACTTGTCATTGCTGAGTTCAAGCAGGTGGTGGCACTCTCCCCCCTGAACTCTCCAGTGAGATTCTTCAGACTCACACCAGACGCCAGCCTGGACAGCCAAGGAGTACAGACTGGACTGTTCCCAGTCATGATTTCACTTGAGGTGCAGTGATACGGGGGTTGTTATATACGCCTTCACCCTGAACCTCTGTAGGGAAAATCCGTCCCTACCTCATTCACACTCTTCTCGATTGTGGTGCTTTTCCAACTGAATTACTGTCTACTAGTTCGTTTTGTTTTTTTTTTTGTTTTTGTTTTTTTATTTGTTTGCTTTTTATGTCAGTAAATCATATCCTTTAAACTTTAGTAAGGCATGGAATCCATCTGGTTATGATGATGGGCTGCTTCTCAAGGCTCTATCAAAGGAGGACTGGGCCTGATTTGCTTTGATCCATATGATACAAAATCTTCCTTATTGTTTCCTTCCTTCCTCCCTTTCTTTTTTCCCTCCTCTCTTTTCTGCCCCCCCCCCCCCTTTTTTTCTTTCTGGTAAAGCACCTTTGTAGTAAGCTGACTAAAGACTACCTAAATACGCCCACCTCCTGTCCCCTGAAACCTGTGAGTGTCCCCTTATATGACTGTTGGTGTAATTACATTAAAATCCATGGGATGGAGAGATAACCCTGGATTCTCCAGCGGGGCCCACTCTAATCACAAAGGTCCTTCTAGGAGGCGGCAGTGGTCGGAGCTGGAGAAGGTAATGTAAGGGTGGGGGCGGAGTGATGTGCTTGGACGATGGAAGGGGCCACGGGGTAAGAATGAGAGGCGGCTACTAAAAGCTGAAACAGGCAAAGAGCAGGCTCCCCGCTCAGAGCCTCCCAAAGGACCCGGCCTGAGCACTCTGAGCCCTGAACCTGATCCAGACCCCTCACCTCCAGAACTGTAAGCAAATACAGTGTGCTACGGGAAACCACTCTGTTTGTGGACGTTTGTTGCGAGAGCAAGTCCAATCTAATACAGCTTTCGAGAAGGAAAATAAATCCAATAAATCAAAGGGTCTGGTATTATTACTTAGACCGTTAAAGAAAATATAAAAACTATTAGAGACCAAACACTGACCACGAAGTGAAAAATGTTCTTGCCAAGCAGAGAATTTGATCCAGCAGGGAGTCTAGGTAGGCTGCTGGCATGTAATTCAGGGGGGAGGAGGAGGGATTGGGGTAGGATTTCAAAGGCAAAATACCATGAACTCTCTCTGCCCCATGCTGGGAAAGCAAAGTCTCCCAGGAGGTGATTGGCTGCGGGACCAGATGCTTCAGCTACAGGCTGGTTGGCCATGGCCTGCTGGGAGTGTACTGGCTAGTCTGTGGGTGACAGTCTCTGGCTACTGTGACACGCCCCCATTCGGACTGTCTCCCACCCAGGTCTGCACTAGTGTCTGTAGCAGTGGATCAGGGTTTATGGCAACAAGAGTAAGGAAGAGGAGAGCCAGACATAACATGAGAGTAACTCTGTTGGAAGAAAAAGGGAGAGATAGGGGGAGAGAAGTGAAAAATAAAAATTATAACTAAAGATAAGAGCTAACCCTTATAAAACACTATCTGCTAAGACTGTTTTAAGTTACTCTGCATGTATTAAATCATTTATTGCTCACAACCCCTATAAAAGGGATACTATAATTACCCCGCTCTACAGTTAAGGAACCTGAGGGTCTGAGAGGTTGTATAATTTGACCAAGGTCACGCAGCCTCTGGCCAAGCTGAATGCCAACTCAGAGGACCAGCCTGAGCTCCCCGCCTGCTACCTGTGGGTCCAAGGCCGGCTTTGAATCTGAGTTTCCTTGGGGCTCATTCTGTCTTTAGAATTTGTCTGCCCTCTGGCAGTTACTACGGCCGCCATTAAAGAAGGCTGTAGTCCCACTTCTGGGGGACTTAAAGGATTACAAACAGTTCTCCTGGTTAAAAGATAAACTGAGGCATATTAAAATTTTACGGGTTTACTCGTTTAAAGGTCTGTTAGAATCAGGCAGCAACAGAGGAGAAGTGTCTGGAAGCCCTCCATGGAGAGGAGCTGGGAGAAAGACGTTTATGGGAAGAGGTGGGAGAATAGCAAGGAAATTAATTGCTTGGCTGTGTAGCTTAACCAATCACATTACAGGGGAAAGCCTTTGTGGCTGTTTGTGATAGGCTGCCCTTAGCGTTTCATTTCTTACCCTTGAGGAATTACAGGCTTAGGAATTACCTGGGCTACTGCGAAGGGACTGTAGGTGCTTTAATCAATGACCTCATTGTGTAATTGATCTTTAACCTCTCTTTCCTAACTTGATCTATATAAATTGCTATGAGTCTGTAAGATCAATATAAACATGTTAGGTCTCAATTCTTTTCCATTATCGTTGTAACATGAAATTCGTGGGGCTGTATTTATACCTGGTGCCAAAACTCAAGGTCACAAACAGCAGAGTTCGGTCATATGTATTATCTTTCTTGTTCTGTTGCTGTGAAATGCAGTGCTCATGCATTTGCTAAAGAAGTCACAGTTGTAGTCATTAAAATTTCTAGTAAGTGTTTGAAGATGTACCCGATGTTTTATCTAATCACAGAACATGCTTCAGACAAGAGTAAACTATTCAGTGGCTAAGAAGCCAATATGCATCCTTAGGGAATGACACCTTTTTGTGTGTGTGTTTGTTTCTTCCTTCTCAAGGGAGGCAAATTTCAAGGCAATGACAACATTATGTCATTGTTGCCTAAACCTAGAAAGAGTGAGGTGTATTCAGCAGGACAGTAAAAGAGATAGTCAAGGAGGAGTCCTTCTTCATGACATAGAACTTTAATGTGTAATCCAAGCGCTATTCACAGAAGTCAAAGCCTCCCCCATGCGGGTGGTCTACTATAAAAATCCTGTTTCCAGCCCGACTGGCGGGACTCGGTAGTTACGCATCAACCTATGAGCTAGGAGGTCATGGTTTGATTCCTTGCTGGGCACATGCCCAGGTTTTGGGCTCTGGCCCATTGGAGGGGGGAGGGTGCAAGAGGCAGCCAATCAATGATTTTCTCCCATTATTGATGCTCCTATCTCTTTCTCCCTCTCCCTTCCTCTCTAAAATCAATAAAAATATATATTTTTTAAAAATTATGCTTCCAAATAGGAGCAAAGGTGGTAAAGGGACAGAGGCCACAGGGCCAAGAGAAGAGGAAAAGGTCACGGAAGGAAGGGGCTGCTTTCAGGACCTGTAGTAATAACAGGCGTGCTCTCAGTCCAGGCAACGCGACTGCTGGGGGAACCTTCACGTATGAAGACTCTCAGTTGAAAAGAAATTTCAGATCGTCCACCTCCTTTCTCCAACCCATAGGTTGAATTTAGTTAGAAATATAAAGCAAAACTGAAGAAATGACATGTTTTGTACATATTCTTAACTATAACTATCTGTCAGGGATATCTGTCAGGAATTATATATATATATATATATATATATATATATATATATATATAGTGGGTTGTTTTTTTTTTCTTGCTTTGTTTTCTTTTGATGTTGTTGTTGTTACCCATTTGCATTATTTAAGAGTGATTCTTATATGTGTAGATATGGAGCTTAACACTTGGTTAGTGAGGAGGTTCAAGGAACTATTGCTTTGTTGATCAAGAAAGCTCCCACTTTACAGAAGAGCAGGCAACGCTGATTCATTCTTAACCCGAAAGCCTCAAGACTGAGCCAAGGCTCTGAGGCATTTGTGACAACTATTCTGTAAGAATGCTCACTTAGTTGAATATGTAAAATCTTTCTGTGGCCCGTAACTAGCAGAAAATATGAAAATAATTTAATAATTTAATTTAAGTACATAGGCCACCAAAATGAAGGTTATGTGTGTGTCTGTGTGTTTAATTCCTCAAAAATAGAGTTACTTGATGAAAAACAATTTGTTAAATTAAAATTTTAGATAAACAACTATTAATATTTTGGTGTAAGTATCTCCAAATTATTGTACTGGACATGCTTCTATTAAAATGTGGTCCTTGTTAATCTGATTAATTGTGGTTCAGCATCGTGTTTTATCCCACCCACCCCCACCCCGCCCCCACCCCGATATGGGAACACAGTTAGTTGAAAAAGAAGAAATTGCTTCATCTTTAAGAGTTACTAAGGGTATTTCATAAAGTTTGTTTTTAACTAAAAATTTTAAATAATTTATTTGCACTAGAGTCTTCTTTTCCTTAGTCACTTAATATCCCTCTTTCAATAGGTCACACTTGTGTTAACATGAAAATATGAAAACCTCACAACTTATTATTTTTAAGGTCTAATTCATCAAGGTCACGCTCACCTTACAAAAACATTTTCAAGGAAGGTAAACAAATGGGCAGAGGTGCCAACCACATTTGAAGATTTATCTCGACACAATTTATAGTTTCTGCTAAGCTTTTTCTGTGATTTCTTTTTTAGTTAAGCCACCTCCCAGAGTTCAAATTACATAGTTCTGAGACATCTTGAGCCAGTGAAGTGTATTTTCTTCCTCCCATTAAAGGTTCTGTTGATACAGATCTAAGCTCCTTTGAGATGTTTGCAATCATCTGTAGAATGCAGGCACAAGAGCAACAACCTAGAATAAAAATGACTCCTTGTATTCCAAGCATTAATTTTCCCCAGTGAAAAATCATTCAGCAATTAAATTACACTCTACATGCTACACCTCAGATCATATTTTAGATTCCATATTTCTTACTCTACATATGTGGAGGAAGTTAATAGAAAGTTAAACAAAAAAAAACCAACCTACAAAACAGTATTTTCTGACCTAAACATAAGGATTGTTTTTGTAATCTAAGTAATCTCTTTGTGATTTGGCTGTAAAAATAACATTTTCCCCCCTGTAGATGTAGAAAATAAAACCTCCAGTTATTTCTTATCCTTCTACTTAAATACTATCTTAACAAACTGGGCTCTAAACCAAATTAGAGTATCAACATTCCAAGTAAATTTCAACAGGCAGTTGCAAATTTAATCATCATTCCATAAACAAGGAATCTAAAACTGAAATATTTCAATGTTTTGACATATTCAAAAGAAGCAAATCATAACATTTGAAAAACTTTCATAACCTTATATTGGTCATAACTTGGTAAGCAAAGCACCTATACTTTAGTACTTATGTTTAGAGAAGCTAGAAGTGCAATTCAATTGACATTTCTCTTTAAGTTGAATTTAAAATATTACACATTAGGAGCTTTCAATATAAAATATAATAGTGACAGTTCTCTTTATTATAATGGGCCCAGCATATATTTTGCTTAAAATTGTAAACATCACATCAGAATTCACTCTTCTTAGTGTTCCTTCCTTTTTTTTCTTTCTGGAATTACTGTCTATTCAGCCCTAGGTAGGTGGACATATCTCTCATTTATCATATGTATTTCTCTGCATTCTAATTTTTTTTGTGTATTTCTTTGTTTCCCATATCAAATCTTAGCTCATATAGGAAGTGTCAGTGTCTTTTTTCTATAGTGAAAGAAAAATACATACTTACAAACTAATTCCTAATGTGATTAGCTAATTAATAAGAGCAGCTCAAGTGGTAAGTTCAAGGGAGTAGGAAAAAAAAATAGTAGTGTTAAATCTGAGTGATAAAAGATAATAGATACTTCATGTGAGTATAAAAATAATTGTGAGGTCATAATTTTAATAACTATGGGAATAAAATCTTGGGAGTGAAAATCAATTTGGGCTTTAATACAAAACAAAGTCTTAAATTAAAGAAATTATTTCAAGAGTTTTAATTATGTTAAAAAATGAAATATATATGAAATATATTTGTACTTATATATATTTATAGATATTAAATGTATATTTAATAAGAAACTATTTTTCTTTCTACAGGGTGGAGTGAAGATGGTTTTATAGTTGTGAGTATGCAAAACACAGAATTTATTCCTATGTTATTATTTATTAACTAGAGGCCTATTATTTATTACAGTGGGGTCCCTTGGCATGGCCTCTGGGATCAGGCCAAAAAGCAGCTCTCTGACATCCCCCGAAGGGTCTGGGATTGCAAGAGGGCACAGGCCAGGCCGAGGGGCCCTCCCCAGCACAATTGGGGCTGTGGAGGGATGGGGAAGGTTGGTCAGGCAGGGAGGGACTGAGGAAGGGCTCCAGGGCATGCCTGGCCTGTCTCACTCAGTCCCGATGGGCCAGACCCCAGCAGCAAACCCACCTACAGGTCAGAGCGTCTTCCCCCTGGTGGTAAATGCACATCATAGAGAGGGGTTGATCGGCCTTGGCATATCATTAGCATATTGCGCTTTGATTGGTTAAAGGCCAACTAGATGACTGAACACTTAGCATATTAGGCTTTTATTATATAGGATTATTATATTACTTTCCATATTAATAACTGTAAAGCCACCCTGTATAATTGTATGTATGTGCTCAGCCAGTGTGCTCAGTGGTTGAGCATTGACTCATGAATCTGGAGGTCACAGTTCTATTCCACATGCTGGGCTCCATCCCCAGAAGTGGGCATGCAGGAAGCAGCCAATCTATGGTTCTCTCTCATCATTGCTGTTTCTATTGTCCTCTCTCTTCTCTCTCTAAAATCAATAAAACATATATTTAAAAAATATGTATATATGCATAAAAACTCTGTATCCTATATAATAAAGAGCTAATATGCTCATTAGACCAGATGGCAGAACAACCTTTCAGAATGACCAGTGGGCAGGGGAGATGGGGGGAGGGTTAGGAGGGGGGGGACTGCATGCACTAGAGGCCCAGCATGCATGAAATTGTGCCTGAGTAGCTTGCTTCCGCTTGCCTCAGCTGGCTGCCCTGCCTATCACTGCTTGTAGCTTGCACCCCACCCTCCACCACTCTTAGCTCTCTGCTGCTAGTAGCTCACTGCCCTGCCCTCCACTGCTCCTAGCTCTTCACTGCTAATAGTGCTCATGCCCTGCCTTGCCCATCGTGAGACCCCACAGGCCTTTTATGTGTGGGTGTATGTACATACACACCTCTGTACTCTGTATGCACATATATAGGAAAAATAGCTTCTCTTTAAACATCTCTCTCTCTCTCTTACATTACAGATATACTAGAGGCCCAGTGAACCAAATTCATGCACAGGTAGGGTCCCTAGGCCTGGCTGGCGATCAGGGCCAAACCGGGGGCAACCAGCAGGGTGATCATGTGGCCCCCACTGGCACCTACCTTGGTCAGCCTGGCGCTGCCAGCTCGATGGTCCCATTCCCCCCACTGCTGCCACCACCTGTGGGGCAACTTGTGGGGCAATTGGGGCACCCCCTGCTAGCACCCGCCTTGGCTGGTGTGGGTCCTGCGGCCTGGGAGCAGCTCCTGAGTTGAGCATCTGCCTCCTGGTGGTCAGTGCGAGTCATAGCAACTGGTTATTCCACTGGTTGTTCCACTGTTCAGTTGATTTGCATATTGGGCTTTTATTATATGGGCTATCTATATTAAATGAGTTCTTTATCTCTATATCTAATAACCCCTTGACATTTTCACAGACACAAGTTTATCCACAAAATTCTACATAATTTTATTAAAAGATATGTTTCAATGGCATTTTTTTTTTATGGCAGAAAATTGTAAAGTACAGAAAAAGCACACAGAATAAGTATGGTTTTGACTGTTTGGAGGTAATGGGAAAATGGGCAGAAAGTCAGGTTTTCAAAGCACACAAATGTGTGACCCTTTCTAAATGTAGTGGATCTTATGGTTGTGTGCTGTACATGGGTGTCATATTTACAGTGCAGTTTAAATTTTTTATTTTAACATTTATATATTACTTTTCCCATAAGAATGAAATTATTTATAAAAATAAAAGAAAAACTCCAGTGGAGGGCTTGATCTCAGGAACATTACCTCACGCTCATATTTAGGAAGGAAGAAGAGGAAGAATGGGTAATTTTCTGGAGAGAGGGTGGCAGAAATGTGAGGGTGCTTGTATTGGAAATCTCACTTTCCCCCCATTAATTAGTAAAGAAGTTAAGGGATTATAGCTCATGGAGGTAGCTTTAGGTGAATCGTGGTGATGTGCATGGAAGGATAAATACTATTATTGTTGAGTGGTGCAGAGTGCTCTGCTGACATGAACACGATGGTGTAAATTAGCACCAACCCTAATATTATTTGTTCTTAGAGAGACTTCTCTTTCTTTACATTATTCTAAAAAAAATAAAATAAATAGAAATGTAACCTTTTTTTCTTAACACATTTTTCTCTCCCTCTCTTTTCCTTAGCATGGAACACTAATGCAGTCTGACTTTATAATCATAAGATTAAGAGCATACATTGTATCTCTGTTGAATTAAATTCTTAATTATACATACAGCAATCCTTTAATCTCCAAGGGATTTGCCTGGTGATATATGCTTTGTATTTTTAAATCAAAGTATTTCTGCCAATGGGCATTGCTGTGAAAAACAAACAGATTACTAAAAATAAATGAAATTCTCGCCTTTTCTCCATACACACATGCACACACACACGCGCACGCTCGCGCACACACACACACACACACAATATGAATCGTGGATGATTTTTGGAATCCACAAATAGAAACCAGAGTCTGCCTAGGGACAAAATTTACTATGCACATTTTAAACAGGCTGCCGCTGTTTACACTATGGCCGTTTTGTGAGATAACTGAATTTGTCTACTGTACATCATTAATGACTTTACAATAGGTGCTGCTTTCCCGAACCTAAAGTGCTGTGATGATTCAAGGTTCTCGCAACATCATTTCCTTTGCTCTCTTTGAGACTTTGACTTTACTCTACAGGACTGCCTCATTTTTCATGGAGCCTCTCCAATCGCAGTGATGTGCGCGAGATGAGGAGTGGTTTGGGAACAGGGGGATGGTGTGGTTAGAGCTGTGCTACAGAAGCACTAATCTGGAGGATGTGGAGCACAGAGCGGCATTTACATTACTTGGCAACTGATGTGATACAGAGCAGGTGAGATGGGAGGTGGTGGAGCAAGAAGTCTTCAGAGGTGGCTTGGACTTTTGGATTTTGACTTATTTTGGAGTCTTCAGATGTGGCTCCCAGGTCCTGAGTTGTAGGTGCTATGAATATTAACTTGTATTCATTCCAAAAGGGGAGCAGAGGTCATCAAGTTTAGGGAAAATGATGTGTTTTGAATGTACCCAACGTAACAGTTTGGGCAGAGTATTAGACACTGGATCTGGGTTCAAGACAGGGACGGGGAGGGGGGCAGTGGAGGAGGAGAGCGGCGTTACTAAACTTCATAAACTGGTATAGTTTCAACAAATTGTAATATAATACGTTGGATAGATGGATGCTGATAATAAAGGAAACAGACAGTAAAGGAAATACCATGAAATATTAGACAGAAACTCTAGTGTTGGACAGGAAGTCATATAGAATTGGAATCCAAGGATGGCACTTTTTAATAAAAAGTGTGGCTTCCCCATTGGTCAACTGCAGGCCTTTCTCTCACGCCAGTTATTGCTTGTTATTAAAAACAGGCATTTTCAGTATCTGGAGAGTTTCCATCGGGCATATCATGGTTCATTCCGTACACTCTTGCTTCCGCCCTATGCTTTCCTAGTTCTCCCTGGCTAAGTCCTTACTGCTTCGGGACCATGCGTATCTCCAACCTCTGAACTCTGAATAATGACTTCTGTGTGTGGCATTGAGTCGTCACGGTCCATCACATTACAATAACCTCTCTTTCCGGATTTTCCCACCTTCTCCAAAACCTATGAGCCCCTGATGGAAAGACAGACTTCTGCCCACTCCGAGCAGCTCTGCCTTTTCTGCCACCTTGATCCACAAACTAAATGGCTTCAGTAGCTTCGGACCAGTTCTGGCCGTCATACATGGGCTTTGGGTCCCCGGGGGCGCAGGAGAGAAAGATCTAGGCTGAGAGCTGGGCAAATGTGCACCTCACCTCACATTTTCCCCTTCTCTTATGGAATATGATTTTGCTTGGCCTATTTTAAAATCCTGAAGGAGTGAGATGCCTTCTACACATATATTTTAAAATATATGTTTTATTGGTTTCGGAGCAGAAGGGGGAGAGAGAGAGAGAGAAACATCAATAATGAGAGAGAATCTTTGATCGGATGGCTCCTGCACCAAACTGTGACCTCCTGTTCTAAAGGTCAGTGCTCAACCACTGAGCCACACTGACCAAGTGAGATGCCTTGTATATTTTGTCTACTTAACTAGTATAGTTGTTTATGGTGGGAAGGCAACCTTTCGTAGCTATGCCGTCATGACTGAAAGCAACTTCCCCTAAAGCTATAAAACTTGAACAAATGCATGTTTCTTAAGTATACAAATTACTTGTGTGCAGAGGTCCCCAAGACCACCTGCAGATTTGCCCATTTACTGGGAAGACTCACAAGTCATGGCTATGACTTGCTGATATTACAGCAAAAGGATGCAAAGCGGAATCAGCACAGGGAAAGGCGAGGGGGCCAAAGACGGCAGGAGACCAGGCCTCAGGCTCCAACAGAGCTCCCCCATTGCAGCCCATAGGAACAGCGGGTCCCTCCAGCAGTGAACTGTGACACCACCAGTGAAAGGCTCATTGGAAATTCAGTGCCCAGGGTTTTCAGACTCAGTGCCCTCTGCCTTGCATGCATCAGAGCTTCAGAGTCCCAGGCGGGAAAAAGGTGTTCCACATCGACCTCGCTCTTGCACAAACACTTTGGGCTCCAGGAGCTGCAGGATCATTCAGGGAATGGCAGGGTCCCTCCTCACGTGTTCCTCCCCAGACCTCAGCCAACGTCAACCTTGCTAGTACTGAAGAATAGCAGTCTCAGGCTTACTATGTTAGCTCTTTTCTGCATAACTGGATATCTCTAATTTACTCCCCAATGAGAGACAAAATGTGATCTACCAATTTCATGAACAATGCTCCTCTATCTTGTTTCTTTTTTTAAAAAAAAAAATTTATTGATTTTTTTTTTTTTTTTACAGATAAGGAGAGGGATAGAGAGTTAGAAACATCAATGAGAGAGAAACATCGATCAGCTACCTCCTGCAAACCCCCTACTGGGTATGTGCCCGAAACCAAGGTACATGCCCTTGACTGGAATTGAACCTGGGATCCTTGAGTCCGCAGGCCAACTCTCTATCCACTGAGCCAAAAACGTTTAGGGCTCTATCTTGTTTCTATGCCTAAAATTTTAAGTTTGTTTTTTAAGAACAAAATAAGTAATGTATTTGTTGTGCAAATACAAATAAAATATACTGATATTATTGAATATACCTAGATAAATATACAGTACATCCTTAATATCTCCAGGTTTCACATTGTGAATTCACCTATGTGCTAAAATTTATTTGTAGCCCTCATCCTATACCCTCTGCCTTCATGGTCATTTGTGGACATGTGCTTAGTGGAGAGAAATCTGAGTCCACTAGCACATATTTGTGTTTTTTTAAAAAATATATTTTTTGTTGATTTCAGAGAGGAAGAGTGAGGGAGAGAGAGATAGAAACATCAATAATGAGAATTATTGATCAGCTGCCTCCTGCACGCCCCCTCCTGGGGATCCAGCCTGCAATCTGGGCATGTGCCCCAAACTGGAACTGACCCCAAAACCCTTCAGTCCACAGGCTGACACTCTATCCACTGAGCCAAACCAGCAAGGGCCACCAGCACATATCTGTAGCTGAGGTCAAACAAAGTCAGTCCCTGCCTTCTTATGTCAGCTCTCGTGTAGAGATGACTGGAGGACCAGACAGGAGGGGGCTGGCTGAGGCATTGGGGTTTGAGTCCCAACTTTGGCACCAGTTAGTGGGGTGGCCTTAGGCAAGTCACTGAATACTTCTGACCTTGTTTTCATTTTTTTTGTCAAACAAAGAAAGCAGAATCTACCAGAATGAACTATTTTTAAGATTTAAGATTATAATCTATATGAGGTATATGTCTATCTCTCCTAAGACAATGGCTCAGAATTCCAGCTTTGACTATTTATACTGACTTTATAGGACAGAGCTACTGTGAATGAGAATCAACATGTACGTATATTTTTTATTCCATTCCCTCACTTTGTACTGAATTTTCTTGTTGAAGTTCATGCCTTTTAGATTTTAGTGTGCATCTGATACTGGCAAGCTACCATCATCTATTTTACCATAAAATGATTTGATTTGCCCTTCTTGTACAATTATATGGGCAGGGTAACAAAAACCTGACAATTTGCATATATTATTCTATTTTTTCCCCGGCATGATTGAGCTGATAAGAAAAATGCTGTCACTATAATTATTGTTCCTTGGTAAGTCATCAGTTTTTTTTTTTCCTCAGCTGGCTTTTCAGATTCTTCTCTTTATCTTTGATATTTTGCAGTTACACCATAATGTTTACATAAGCTGATTTATTTTTGTTACACCTGCTTAGCTCTCAGAGAATTCTTTTGAATGGAGTACTAATAGGTTTCCTCATTCCTGCAAAATTCTTTACTTTTACCTCTCAAAATATTGCATCCTTGCCAGTTCCCCTCCTGTTCTTCGAAAAGAGAGATTGGCAAATTAAGCCCAAGGTCCAAACTAGTCTATTGTCTATTTTTGTATTAGCCATCCATCTATAATAATAAAAGTGTAATATACTAATTAGACTGGACAGACGAACAACCTTCTGGAAGTCCTTCCGGACATCCTTCCTGATGAATCTGGGGCTGGGAGGACCTAGGCAAGCCACCGGGGCTGCGAGGGCCAAGCCCCTTGCACAAATTTCGTGCACTGGACCTCTAGTTTGCTTATAATCGTCCATGCTGGTTTTGCACTACAGTATCAGAGTGGAGATTGGCCTGCAAAACCTAAAATATTTACCATCTGGCTCTTTACAGAAAAAGTTTGCTGACCTCTGTTCAAGGACACATAATCAATGTGTGTTTATACAACATTTACTATAAATATATTAACTAATTCTTCATATTTTTAAACGATGTTGCATTTTGTACATGTTCTTATTTTTCCCATCTGTTCTTTTAAAATGTTCAATCTAGAGTTATTCCTTTTTTGCACTTAAAAAAATTCAATGACTCCTTTTTTCTAGCATTTCAACTGATCAATGTCATGCAGACTCATTTTTTATGTTTTGTTTCAGAGTTTCTTGCACGCTTTTATGGATTGATTTCTCCAATTATCTCACCCACTGAAATTTAAGCTCCAGGAAGGCAATGGTTTTTTGTGCGTCTTGTTTTATTGGCTCTATTCCCAGCACCTAGAACTGTGTTTGACACCAAATAGGCATTCCATAGGTATTTGTTGAATTTCAGTTAGGATTGAAGATAAGTATACTTATTTGAAGCATTTTGTCCTGACCATTCTAATTGCTGGTTTTGTTGGTTCTTTCTTATTATATTTCCTTATGTGTTTTGCATATTTGATTTGCATATTTTTAAAAAGTATACTTTTTATTCATTTCAGAGAGGAAGGGAGAGAGAGAAACATAAACAATGAGAGAAAATCATTGATCAGGGGCTCCCTGCACACCCCACACTGGAGATTGAGCCCACAACCCAGGCATGTGCCCTGACTAGAAATCTAACGGTGACTTCTTGGTTCGTAGGTCTGACACTCAACCTCTGAACCATGCCAGCTGGGTCAGTCACTGACTCTTAAAAAACTACTTCCTATTATTAATTATACTTAATTTCAAGGTACTTTTGTTGGTTTCTGGAGCCCAGAAAACTTAGAACACTGGTTCCTAAAACCATTTTGCATTTTTGCTTTTTCACCTAATAGAAATTTTTACTTGTTTGTGAAGCCTGCTATGTTTTTAAACTTTCCTCTATTTATATCCTAGTAGTATTTTTGAAGTAAATACATCATGTATTTTACCCTCCTTCTTTACACTCACTTCTTTCGGATCCAATTTGACCTCCCTCTTGTATCATCGAGGGCCCTCTATGCGGGGCTATCCACTCTCACAGCAGCTTGTAACATCGCCCATCTTACGGAACGCCCTCCTTCCTCTCACATCTCCCTCCAGCTAGCACTAGCCCGCTTATTCTGCTTCATATTGCACAGCTCACAATGACTGTCTGTACTGGCCAACTTCATCTCTTCGCCTCCTTTCTGTCCTCAATGACACCATGCAGGTCAAGATCGTGGTGACCTACACATCCCAGTTCACCCATTGTTTCTTAGTCCTCCGCTCACATGACATACAGAGAACCTCTGACACTCAGCCAGGTGTCCGCAGCCTTGCGCAGCTCTCAGCCCCCCAGTAGGGGGTGTGCAGGAGGCAGCCAACCAATGGTTGGAGTGTCTTTGAAGCCCACTTCACTGGGACCCCATGTTCTTAAGACTTAATTCCCTTCTGCACTCTCAGCTGTTTGTATATTAAGCATTGCCAACTGATTTCCAATCGATTGCTTTGGGGCGCTTGGAACATTTCCTGTGGTGATCTCGTCTTGCTTAGCTACCTACGTGGGTGACCCTGTTTGTGGTATCAATGACTGTTTACACGCTCTGGTGTACAGTTATACAGATTTTGCATGATATTCTCTTATTCTTAATTCCCCTTTAAGCCCATATTTTGAAGAACATAGTTTTGTCCTATAACTAGTATAAATGTTTAAAAATAGCAGGCACACCTCATTCTGCTGCTGCTGAGCCTTGGCATTTGTGGTTTATTTAGTAAATAATAATCCCAAATTGATATTCAAGAGGGAACTCAGTCTCTCTTCAAATGACAACTTCCCCAAGACACCTTCTTACCCAACATATTTAAAATAACACCCACCACCCAGCCGGTGTGGCTGAGTGATTGAGCATTGACCCATGAACCAGAAGGTCATGGTTTGATTACAGGTCAAGGTACATGCCTGGGTTTTGAGCTTGATTCCCAGTTGGTATGTGTGCAAGAAGCAGCCAATCAATTACTCTCTCTCATTGCTAATGTTTCTATCTCTTTCTCTCCCTTCCTCTCTGAAATCAATTAAATAATATTAGAAAAATAACACCCAGTCTTTGTTACTCTAGTCCATTAACCCCACTTTACTCTCTTCTTAGCAGCTGACATTATATTTTCATTTGTGTATGGGTTAATAGTCTGTTTCTCACACAGGAATGCAAGCCCCATCAGGATAGAACCTTTGTGTGTTTGTTCACTGCAGTAAAAACATTCGTCAAATAGCTAAGTGCTCAATAAACATTTATTGAATTTATAAAATTATGACAATGTGTGGACAGTTTCCTCTTATAATAGACACTTTTTCTCCAAATATTTTAAATATATATTTTTGTTGATTTGAGAGAGGAAATGAGAGGGAGAGAGAGAGAGAAACATCAATGATGAAAATCCCACTAATGGGGATTGAGCCTGAAACCTGGACATGTGCCCTGAACTGGAACCGAACCATGATCTCATGGTTCATAGGTTGATGCTTAACCACTGATCCATGCCAGCTGGGCTCCACAAATAGTTTTTTTTTTTAAATATATATATTTTATTGATTTTTTTTACAGAGAGGAAGAGAGAGGGATAGAGAGTTAGAAACATCGATGAGAGAGAATCATGGATTAGCTGCCTCTTGCACACCCCCTACTGGGGATGTGCCCGCAACCCAGGTACATGCCCTTGCTGGAATCGAACCTGGGACCTTTCAGCTGATGCTCTATCCACTGAGCCTAACCGGTTTGGGCCACAAGTAGT
The DNA here is from genome assembly GCA_963924515.1 of Vespertilio murinus. Lineage (NCBI taxonomy): Eukaryota > Metazoa > Chordata > Mammalia > Chiroptera > Vespertilionidae > Vespertilio > Vespertilio murinus. The sequence goes on from OZ004709.1 coordinate 8,925,632, forward strand.
TTTTGATGCAGACTTCATTGGGGGGAGGAGGGGCGGAATCTCATTTTCAACTACATGTTAAATAAAAGAAATTATGTTAATCCTGAGTGAAAGTAATTTCATGAGTTAATACATTTAGCTATAAACCAATAACTTAAATATAATTAATAAAATTCTTTTAACTAAAAAAATTGCCTTGGGATGCTTAATGTTGTCATTAATAATTTTAAGAGATTAAATTAAAGCTCTATGCCATTGTAGGAATGCCAGATCTTTAAATCAGAAAAAAAAATTGTCTTAGTGCAGTAATACTCACAAATTTATTTACTTACATACATTATTTTCCAATGAGATGTTTGAAGAATCAGTACTAGAAGATGCAAACGCTCAATCTCTTTGGTTATTTGTTTCTTTCAAGATTGGATTTCACAACCTATTTTAGTTAACTCATTATTAATCTTCCCTATTTTTCGTGTGTCAAATGGAATAGTGTGCTATCATTTCCCATATTTCAAAACTCTATGGGGAACAAGGTTTGACCCTCACCAAGCAGGATTGGATCTACCCTGGAACTTACTAATCTATTTACACATTCCTTGAGGACCTCTAAGGAATGTGGGTGGGAGTGGAGATGCTTGGAAGCTTAAAGTAGGAAAAAAGGAGAGATAGGTGAGGGAGGTCTTAGGACTTGATTACGTAAATTGTACTTAACAATTAGAAGACCGTGATAACAGAGGAGACATCCTGTATTTTCCTGTGCTTTCTCGGATATGAGGTGGTGCAGCAGAGTGGCTAAGGGTGTAACAGTATTACAGCTGCTTGGATTTGACTGCTCTCTCCACCACCTCCTGGTTGTGATAGCTGGGGAAGAATGCCTTTGGTTATTCACCTATCACAGTAACCAGCCCGGCGCGGTTGTGAGGATTAAATAAATGTAAAGCATTTAGAACAGTGTCTGGTCTGTGATACAGATTCGTTAAGTGTAATAAGTGGTTGCCAGATCTCATTCTTCCTCCTCAAGGAGCTTGCAGATCACGGGGGTGAGTAGCAAAGAATTTAAGAATGCCAGAAAGAGCAACAGCTACATACAAGCCACTTATTATGCAAGTCAATGGCAATGCCCCATGTTTTAAATAATAAATGAAGAAGAACAGCAGCTTTACAGTGTAACTGTTTCCTGAAGAAAGCCATTAGGCCATGGAGCCTGAGATGCACTGCTTTTGTTGGTGTGTATTTTTAGTGAGGCGCAGAAACCTTATGGTGAAAAATAGACAATCTATGATAGTAAAAGCCTAAGCAACCATCACAACCAAACGGATGACCGAACAGGCTGCATGGGCTGACTAGGCCGGCAGGGGGGTTAGAGAGGGGTGACCAAACCACTGAGCAGCAGGCTGTGTGGGGCGACCAGGCCAGCAGAGGGGCGGGGGGGGGGGTGTAAGTTGGGGGTGACCAGGTCATCAGGGGAAACAGTGAGAGGCAACCAGGCTAGCAGAGGGGGGCAGTGAGGGGCAACCATGCCGGCAGGGGGGTGCAGTTGGGGGTGACCAGGCTGGCAGGGGGAGCAGTTAGGGATGATCAGGCAGGCAGGCAGGAGCCAGTGGTCCTGGATTGGAGGGGGTGCAGGCTTGGCTGGGGGACCCCCCCCCCCATGCACAAATTTCATGCACTGGGCCTATAGTAAGATATTAAAGATAAAAATCATGACTAAAATCAAGAATAATTTTGAGTCTCCAAATTATTAACAAAAATAATTAATGTAACAAAGGTCTTGAAACTACTGTGTATATATTAAGAATTAACATTTCTACTATAAACATTTCTTTTCAGGATCTCAGGGGTTGTCATCAACATTAACTTGGGGCTGAAACATGGCCATGTGTTGTTTTCATTTAAAGCATAAATGGCTTTCCGTTAGTTAGACATGTTTATTGTTGTATTTTGAAAAGCAGTAAAAACATTAGTTTTGGTTTTATAAATTATTAAACTCTAGTGGAAAGTACAGTTTTTTAAAGTTTAAATTTTTTGTTTTAAAAGTTATGACTAATTTTTAAAGACCACACCAAGGCAACACATGCACATACACTTACTGGGGATTCTAGGTTATAATGAACTTAGCAATAGCATGGCATGGCAGAGGGAAAATCTGAAGGCCAAATAAATATTGGAAATTGTCTCTGGTTGGAATGACACACCGCAGGGGCTTCATTAGGGGTAATTGTGCTATTCCTTTTGTAAAATATATACACTGTCCGTACAATCGACTAGCATTAGTCTCAGATACAAATAAAAAAGAAGATACAAAGAAGAAAAAAAAAAAGAAAGTAACTGTAAATGACCTTGCTGCTTTAAAGATATATTTTTGATGATACTGAGTTATAGAAACATGTGTGTTGAAGAGAAAACTTACACAGTTTAAGCTGAATGGTGCTGATGAACCCAGTGGGCCATTGGGATAAAATATATTGTTGGAATTAAGTCTTTGGCGATTAGCATTTAGTTCCACCGCCATCTAAGGATATGTTATTCCTACTGTGGCTTGCAGATTCTTTCCAGCCGATTCAGACTTCCCATAACCCTTTCAAAGAGGGTAAAGAGCGTAGGACATTTTTCATTTGCACTTTCTCAGATGATCTCTGCATGAAATTAACGTTGTCACAATTTCCAACCTACTGCTATCACACCATGTTAGTTTCAGAGACTTCTCTCGGGGACTTGGCACAAGAAGTCATATTGCATTTTGTGAAATGTCAGGATCAATCCTGCTGACAACTATTATCTATTTGAATGGCATTTCCTGGACTATTACTGAACATCTGAACTAGGACTCCAAGCAATTATGTGATGTGCCCAACTCAGATATCCCTGAGAGAAGGGGCTTGGTCACACCCCCGAAGCTTCTAAGGGTACTTAGTTAGTGTAAATACCTAGCAGCCTCTAATCAAGGCAACTTAAGGATGCCTCATAGCATTCACACGGCTATGCTCTCCCAGGCCTCCTCCTGGCCACTGACAGAGAACAACGGGGGAACCATGGCAGTGATTCTAGAACCAGGCCATTGCTCCCCAACATGGAACCCCTAAAGTGGACCACTGTTGCCCCACTGGCTTGTCTGAGACCTCCTCGGAGTTGCACTGCAAGCGGGGCCTCTCTCACCACTCTCCTCTCTCATAAGGTGCTGTTCAGATATTTTGGCCATAAAATTTATATAATAACCTGGCCACTCAGTGTAGACTGACCACAGAGTTGGGATTTTATTTTATTTTTAATAAATCTTTATTGTTCATATTATTACAAATGTTCCTCATTTTTCCCCCTCCATTGCTCCCCTTCACCAGGTTCTCACCCCACCCTCTGCCCTTTCCCCATCCCCCATGTCCTCATCCATAGGTGCACAGTTTATGTTCAGTCTCTTCCCACACCCCTACTCCCCTTTTCCCAGAGAATCATCAGTTCACTCCTCTTCCATACCTCTGATTCCATTATATTCACCAGTTAATATTGTTCACCAGATTTTTTAATTCCCTTGGTTTTTAGATTCACTTGTTGATAGTTACATATTTGTTGTTCATAATTTTTATCTTTATTTTCTTCCTCTTCCTAAAGAACCCCCTTCAGCAATTCATATACCGTATTTTTCGGACCATAAGACGCACTTTTTCTTCACCAAATAGTGGGAGGGAAAGTGCCTGCGTCTTATGGTCCGAATAGAAGAAGTGCCTGCGTTCTTGGGGTTTTCAGAAGACTAGAGTACTCAAACCTTTGTCTTTATGAGTTAATGACAGTGATAATGGTTCTCAATGCCACTGTTGACTGCTGTTCAGTTTATATGGTTCAAATATTATTCTGTTATACTTTATTAAATATTTTATTACACTATTTGGTTCAGAATATTTTTTCCCCTATTTTTCTCCTGTAAAAACCAGGTGCGTCTTATGGTCGGGTGTGTCTTATGGTGCGAAAAATATGGTAATTCTGGTTTGGCTGTGATGAACTCCTTTAGCTTTTTTTATTTTTATTTGTGAAGCTTTTTATCTGGCCTTTGATTCTGAGTGATAGCTTTGCTGGGGAGAGTATTTTTGCCTGTAGGTTCTTGCTATTCGTCACCTTGAATATTTCTTGCCATTCCCATCTGGCCTGCATGGTTCCTGTTGAGAAATCAGCTGACAATCCTATGGGTGCTCCTTTATAGGTAACTATCTGCTTTTCTCTTGCTGCTTTTAATATTCTCTCTTTGTCTTTTGCTCTTGGAATTTTAATTATGATGTGTCTTGGTGTGGTCCTCTTTGGATTCCTTTTGTTTGGGGTTCTGTGTGCTTCCTGGACCTGTAAGTCTATTTCTTTCACCAGGTGGGGGAAGTTTTCTGTCACTATTTCAAGATGTTTTCCATATCTTGCTCTCTCTCTTCTTCTGGGACCCCCATAATTCTGATGTTGGTTCGCTTGAAGTTGTCCCAGAGGTTTCTTACATTATCTTCAACTTTCTGGATTCTCTTGTCTTCTTGCTTCTGCAGAGGAGTGTCTTCTGGTTCTTTGTGTACCAAATCTTTGACTTGATTCTTGCGATCTTCCATTCTGTTTTTAGGACTCTGTATAATATTTTTTATTTCAAAAAATGTATTCTTTATTTCTAGTTAATCCCTTTTCATACCCTCATAGGTCTCGTTTATCTGCCTTTTCTAGGAAATTCTTGAAAAACCTTATAAGCGTGGTTTTGAACTCTATATCCAGTCACTTGTCTTCTATTTCTTTTGTTTGTGATCTAATCCTTGTCTCGACATTTTCACTGCTTCCCTGAGTTTGTAAGGTGGCTTTGTGTGCTAATGTGTCCTATATGGTTCAGTGGTCAGCCTCCCAGTTACCTGAGGTGGACACTATTGGTGCACCCCTTTGTGGATTGTGTGTACAGCCTGTTGTAGTTAAGTCTTGATTGTTGCTGGTATCACTGGGAGGAACTGACCTCCAGGATAATTCTCTGTGAGGATCAGCTGTGTCTATGCCAGGAGACAGCCTTATTCGACTATTCTTGGAAAATTGCAAAAGCTTCTGTGCTCAGCTTGGATGGGGCGGAGTTTCAGGGTGGAGCCTACAGCCTTGGCTTCTAGTCAGCCCCACCCTATGAGGTTCCTGAGTCTCAGTGTTCCTCAGTGTTCTTTGGTACTCACTGCAAGCATCTATGAGAGAAAGGTGCCCGCAAGTTTCACCCGCTACCAGACAGTCTAGTCTCTCCCCCAATGAGCCCAGAACTGGGGTTCAGTGCAGTCAGAACTGGGGCTCAGCAGAATCCAGAGCTTTTGTCTCCTTCTCGCTAGGGTAATCCAGCGGCACAGTCAACAGTCTGTCCTCTGGGCACAACGTGCACGTCTCTGGGACTCTGCCTTTCACAGCTCCCCTGAGTTTCTGCCTTACAGCCCAGATTCCCTCCATATGAGCCTGGCTCCACAGGGTCTCGCCTAGAACTGGGGTTCAGTGCAGTCAGAACTGGGGTTCAGCACAGCCCAGAGCTTTTATCTCCTTCCTGCTAGGGAATGCCAGCCAGGCACTCAGCTGCCCCCTCCTCTCTGGCTCTGTCCTCTCCCCACACGTACAGCGTGTCTCCATACCTTACGCTTTTACAGCTCCTCTGATTTTCCTTCTGGTTTTCTCTTTCCTTATATTTGTAGAATTTCCAGTCAGTCAACTTTCCGGTAGTTTTGGATAATGTCCTTTTGGTATTTTAGTTGTATTTTTAAAAAATTGTTGTGCAAGGCTGCAGTTAGGTGTTTACCTATGCCGCCATCTTGGTTTCTTTCCAGGTTGGGATTTTAAAATAAGGCTTTTCCATGTTTAAGAACAGTATTGTAGGTAGTTAGAAAGAAGCAGAGGACTTACTAGCCAGAGGCTGGGGGCCACTATCTCCTGGTCCCTTGACATATCAAGATTTGCAAGCTTTCCCTTATACATAAGTACACTGAGTGGCCAGATTATTATGTGTTCATAGATCATAATAATCTGGGCACTCACACACACACACACACACACACACACACACACACATATATATATATATATATAATTATTTTCTTATTGTTGAGTTTTAAAAGTTATTTGTATATTTTGGATATGAGTCCTTTATCAGATATGTGTTTTGAAAATAATTTCTTGCAGTCTGTGGCTTCATCATATAGATGAATGGTGCTGATGAATTTATATGATCGCTATATACTTTTCATCCTCTTAATAGAATCTTTCAAAGAGTAGACACTCTTTATTTTAATGAAGTCCTACATCTTCCTTTCTCTCATGGATCATGCCTTTGGTGTTATATTTAAAAAGTTATCACTGAAGCCAAAGTCACCTAGATCTTTTTTCTGTAATTTTCTGGAAGTTTTATAGATTTGCATTTTACATTTAGGTTGGAATCAATTTTGAACCAAATTTATTGTGTCAATGGCCCAAGGTTGGTTTTTAGTTTCTTTTTTTTTGTTTGTTTTGTTTTTGCATGTGTACTTCTGGAAGTTCCAGGACTATTTGTTGAAAAGGCTATCTTTCTCCACTGAATTGCTTTGCTCATGTGTCAAAGATTAATTGACTTCATTTCATTTTGGTCTATGCCTGGCTCTCTGTTCTGCTCCATTGATTTATTTGTTTAATCTTTCACTAATACTCCATTTTCTTAATTATTGCAAATTTATAATAAGTCTTGAAGTTAGATAGTGTCAGTTTTCAATTAGTTTTTGTTTCTTTTCTTTTTTTGTTCTTTTTTTTACCTTCCCCTTTGTTTCTTCCTGGTTGTTTTTGGGGAGGTGGTTAATTGATCATTTAGTATGATTCCATTTTCTATCTTTTACGATATCAACATGCTAATTAAAATTTTTTTCAGGAGTCGCCATAAACTTTGTGGTACAATTTATAACTAACCTAAATCTACTTTCAAATACTCTGTGCTGCTTCCTGGGGAGTGGGCTGTGTCAATAGCGCCTTCCTTATGTTTTCCTCAGTGTCCTCACTTGAGTGTTCCATCTATTTCCTTTTGATAAAACTGTCCAGAGACAGAGATAGATAGAGAGAGAGAGAGAGAGAGAGAGAGAGAGAGAGAGAGAGAGAGAAAGAGAGAGTTTGAGGTTTGTACTATGATGAAGTATTAAATTGTAGGTATCTTTTTTTTTTTTTTAATCCTTCCCTGAGGACTTTTTTTCCATGGATTTTTAGAGAAAGTGGAAGGGAGGGGGGGGGAGAGTGAAAGAGAGAGAACATCAATATGAAAGAGACAGATTGATTGGTTGCCTTCTGCATGCATCCTGACCTAGGCCAGCGCTTGAACCTGCAACCCTGGCACATGCCTTTTGCAGGGAATCGAACACATGACCCTTCAGTGCACGGGCCGATGCTCAAACCACTTAGAACACGGTCCAGGGCTGCAGGTATTCGATAAAGCATATGGAATGAAAGCATATCCATACACTTTATGACAAGAAGATGAAGGAATGGAATCTTATGATGAACACTCAGGGGACTTGCCTGTATAATGACTACAACTTACAGAAGATGTCAGTAGGGTTATCTGTAAGAACTTTACTGTTGAGGATCATTTAAAATATTCTTTAGAAAGCTGCCATCATAATCTTTAGCACATGAAAAAGCATAAGATTATCTTCAAATTCCACACCATAATGATAGAGCAAAATGGTTCTGATCTTGGAATATTTTAACTCATATGTCATTATAGAAAAACAATAGTAATGCTCTTTTGGAATTTCTTACTTTTTCATTGTACATCAATATGAATTTTTTACAATATAAAAATGAATTAAGTTGCTGTAAGAAGTAATTTGATGTGAGAAAATTGAATTTAGGAGAATGCCTGCCAAAGACAATAATTTTTAATTTAGAGAAATTGATGTCATGCCACTCTTTCAGATATAATTAGATACCAGTTCCAATTGTCTACTGAGGACCCTTCTGGTGCATCTTAATAAAACATTACAATCAATAAAGGGGATAATTCAGCTAATTCTCTATGGCAGGTGTGGTATATATTTAGTTAATATAAAAGCAGCTCTAAAGAATTCTTGTGTAAGTAAAAAAAGGGCCCAGAATATTCTATTGTTAAGTCTAATTCTTGAAATGATCTAGCACTGTCAGGAAATATATTAAAACTGTCATATGTATAGGTCTTGAGGACTAATTGGCTAGGGATAATTAGGAAGAGAAAGCCAAAAACAATTGAAACACCAGTAGAAGGCTGATATGTTTTTCTATAGTGAAAGGTTAGATTTAACCACCCATTAATATCTACTATTTTCTTTCTTCCTAAAAATACATAGTCCAGTAATGTATTTTTCATAGTTCAGGCTCTGCTAATGGTTAACTTTCTTTTTGTTCTTTCAAAATATGTTTTTGGAAGTCGTAGTTTTGAATGAATTTTTATTTAGTCATCATTTTCTTTACGTACTATTAATATTTCATTCTCTTTGACTTTTATTATTGCCCTAGGAAAAAAATTATTTCTACTTGTTCTATTTTTATAAAATATCAGATTTCCAAATTGCTAATAAGATGACCTATCTGCTGTGCTCTTGTTCATAACAATAGATCTAGTATTGACTTAATTTTGCAGTATCTGATATCTGTTCTAATTGAGATTCAGCTACAATCCTGCCCTGGATTTCCTGAGATTCCCATGCATCTTTATCCAAAATTCCTCACTTTTGTTTATTTGAAGCTAATAGGTGTATTATTTTTCTACTGCCACATCCATCACCACAAACGTAGCAGCTTAACAAAGCATCCCTTCCCTAGCTCACAGTTCTGTAGGTCAGGTGAGGTGAGGTTGATGGGGTTGTCTGTTCTGGGTCTCACGGAGCTGAAATCAAGGTACTCTCAGGATGTATGCTCATAGGGGGTACAGTGTTCACTTCCAAGATCATTCAGGTCACTGGTAGAATTCAGTTCCTTGAGATTGTGGGACCAAGATACCCATTTCCTTGTTGGCTTTCAGGTGGGGCTATTCTTATCTCCTAGAGTCTGCCTACATTGCTTGCCACAGTCCCTCAACCTTCAAAGCTGACCACAGAGAATATCCCTGTGTCAGATTCCTCTGATGCTTCAATTCTCTAACTCCCAGAAGAGGCATATCCCCTTTTTAGAAATACTAGAGGCCTGGTACACAAAATTCGTGCACTTGGGTGGTGTCCCTCAGGGCCTGTGCCCTCTTGTAGTCTGGGAGCCCTGTGATCCTTCGCCCCACAGAGGGAGGCCCCACCCACCCATGACAGCCCCCAGTTAGTGGCCTGGGCCTCCCTCTTTGGGGCAATCAATTGCAGAGCCCCCTGATCATGGAGCCCTCCTCTCCAATCAATTGCTCCACTAGCCTGTGGGGGCCCTGACCAATCACATTGCACCTGCCTTGGCTGGCCTGGCACCAGTGTGTGTCATAGCATGATCCTCTGGATGGTCATTCTGTTTGGGCGTTCAGTCAATTTGCATATTGTTTTTATTATTATAGATATTTTTATTGATTTCAGAGCAGAAGGGAGAGAGGGATAGAGACATCAATTTATTTCAGAGCCGAAGGGTGAGAGAGGGAATCATCGATCAGTTTGCCTCCTACATGCCCCACACTATGGATTGTGTGCCCTTCACCAGAATTAAACTTGGGACCGTTCAGTCCATAGGCTGATGCTCTATCCACTGAGCCAACCCTGCCAGGGCAAAGCATGTCCCTTTTAATGGTTTACCCAATTAGGTCCAACTCACTTTGGATAATAACCCTTCTTAAAGTCAATTGTACCATATAACAGATTAATCACAAGAATAAAATCCATCATATTCCAAGTCCAGAGGATTAGGCATGTTTACCAGGGAGGAGAGTCTTTAGGATTCATCTTAGAATTCTGCCTACCACAAAAGGCATATAGCAATTATCTATGAGTTCTAATTAAGTAAGAGAAAATTGTTGAATAATGACATTTTTAATAGTTAAAATTTTGTTTGGGGAGAAAAATCTAGCCATTGTTTTAGTATCTTCACTCAGATATTTTGAATTCCCATGAATATATATATGTGTGTGTGTTACATGCCCTTGAGTTGGCTTTGAGTCCTGCTAACCCTAAGAATGAGTGATGTCCTCAATGCCCTGTCCTCAGGAGCCCTGCTCAACTTCTGTAGGCACCAGTCTTAATACTTCCTTGATGGAGTCTGTCTACCTTATATTCTGTCTTCCTTTTCTCCTGCTGCCTTCTATTTTTCTTAGCATTGTTGTCTTTTCCAAAGGACGGTGTTTTCTCATCATGTGCCTGAAGTACAACAGCTTCAGGTTTTTCATTTTTGCCTTTAGCAATGCCTTAGCCTTACTCTGCTCTAAGGCTCATTTGTTCCTCTTTCTGATGGCCCGGGGTATCTGAGGAGATTTCCAGCAGTACCACCCTTCAAATGAATCATTTCTTTGTCCTATCAACCTTCCTCACTGTCCATCCATAGCAACTGGGAATACAAGCAGGTGTCATGGGGAAATCTGAACGAGGGGTCAAGAATGAAGCAGGCTCACGAATCTCTGTGAGGCCAACAACTTGTTCAGCACAACACACGCTTCACACAACCGAGCTGTATACATGGAGATCACCAGATGGCCGATATAGAAATTAAATAGACTGTGTAATTGGAAGCAGGAGCTGGAGAAAATGTTTTTTCGCTGCCAAGACAAGACCAGGAGCAGATTGTGGTACCGGCCATGAACTGTTAGTATCAACCATTAGAGTTAAAGCTGAAGAGCACTAAAATAATTGAAGTGCCCAAACATAACATAAATAACATTCTTGATGGATTTAAAGTCCACGTAGAGAACAGATTTGCACATTAAATTTAATTGACTGAGAACCAGTAGAAAGGTGGACAGCAAGTAGAAATGTGAGAAGGGAAGAATGAGAAAAGACAATGCCAGAAGTAAAAAGAAGGGAAACATCAAGAAGGATGACTGATGAAACACTAAAAATTGTCAGGGACAGGCAAGAGGCGAAAGCAAAAAGTGACAAAGCGGGGTGAGAATTTTAAATGCGTTGTTTCAGAACTACCACATGGAGATACTGGTAGAGATAAACGGAACTATTACAATAGTCAATATAAGGAGACAGAACAGAATTTAAAAAATAGGAAAAGAGAGCTACACTAGAAGATTCCAAAAATAAAAGGGATATACAACATATTTACACTATCCAAACTTTTCATGTGGTTTACATTTTAACATTGTATTGCTAACATGTCAAACTTAAATAATGAATGGAGAGAGAAGGGAAAGGGGAGAGTGCGTTCTGGAATCTATTTTTCAATCACAAAGAGAGTTCTGCTTCTGCACATATTATTTTAAGATTAAGACCTCTATCCAGTTTGCTTGTAATAGCTTCCTCGTTCACATCTTTGGCTGAAATTAGTATCTTATTCCAGGGATGGCCTTGCCGACATCCCCCCATTAAAAAGGATGACTAATTGAATTGCCTGGGAAGGTAATCCATTCTGCTCTCTTCACCTTGGCAGGCCCCGGTGTTGACTGGAAGAGTGGTCTGTCTGAGTGAGAGCCCCGATCTACATCCATCTTCAGTTCCTCTGCTTGGGCTTGGTTTCACCCAGAACAAGGAGTGTCTTTCTCTGAAGCCTATTGCAGGTCACAGCATCTATTCCTTGAAGAGGAAACCAAATTTGGGAATGCACTGTGTTCATTTACTATTTTCTGAGGCAGATTAGGCTTCAAACAGGTGTTTCTATTTTTATTTTTTAACTATATTTTATTGATTTTTACAGAGAGGAAGAGAGAGAGATAGAGAGCTAGAAACGTCGATGAGAGAGAAACATCAACCAGCTGCCTCTTGCACACCCCCTAATGGGGATGTGCCCGCAACCAATGTACATGCCCTTGACCAGAATCGAACCCGGGACCTTTCAGTCCGCAGACTGACGCTCTACCACTGAGCCAAACCGGTTTTCGGCCAAACAGGTGTTTTTAGACCCTTGGACCAAAGGCTTGACTGCATCACTTTCCCCACCTCAATCTCCTGACGCACAGAAAAGTCTTCCTTTCCTCCGGGATGGTTGCCCAAATTTCTGTCCAGCCACCTTAGGACCAGCAACCAAACCTGGAATCCCCGAGAGTCAGCAACAGGCAGGAAGGCGCCCTCCGGAGAGAAGTAATGGTGGTGGACATCAGAAAGCCTTTCCCGAAGGACACAGAGATGAGGTCCCCCCGTCCTGTGTTCAAATAAGCTTGTGACCTACCTATTCTCACCCTGACAGCTGTAGGAGAGGGTGGAGACTGGTCCCCATTCTTGTAAAGAGGAGAACCACTGTGACAGGTCACCTTGGGGGAAAAAAGGGAAGGGAAGGGAAGGGAAGGGAAGGGAAGGGAAGGGAAGGGAAGGGAAGGGAAGGGAAGGGAAGGGAAGGGAAGGGAAGGGAAGGGAAGGGAAGGGAAGGAGAGAGAGAGAGAGAGAGAGAGAGAGAGAGAGAGAGAGAGAGAGAGAGAAGGAAGGAAGGAAGGAAGGAAGGAAGGAAGGAAGGAAGGAAGGAAGGAAGGAAGGAAGGAAGGAAGGAAAAAGAAGAGCAGCGAGGTGGCGGCACAGGGACCAGAATACAGGGCAGGACTCTGGGAGGCCAGGGGAGCGAGCGCCTGGGGCTGGGGCGGGGGGAGGGGGGGCAGCGCGGTTGCCTGGACAACCAGTAACGGACCTCAGGGCCTCGGAGCCCGAAGGGTGGGCAGGCGCAGCGGGAGACCGGGGAGCCGGTGAGTCAGGGGTGTGGGGCCAGGGGTGCAGCCGGCACCGCCCCTCTGGCCGCCTGCAGGGTTCCGTGGGCAGCAGCATCCAGACCTCAGCATCCTAGGTCGCCTCCCCGGCTCACACCGCCTTGGGATCAAGCCGGCGGTTCAGAGTCCCTGCAGGCTGGCTGAGGCGGGCGCCCTTGGGGGAGTTTGGGGGTAACCCCGGCTGGGGAGGAATGGGAAGCCACCCCCACTGTCGAGAAGGACATCCCAAAGGTCCTGCTTTTTAAAACAATTAGTCTTACCTGTTTTGGCCTGTAAGGAAGGCCTCCCTGTGGCGACTCTCGCGTTATTATTTTGAACCGTTACTTTAATTCTTTCTGATATTTCGCTTTTCACGTATCTGCCCATCACCTACTGCCCGCCTTCTTGTGGGAGAGGCTGGGATTTTGCGTCTTTATTGGCTTTCTAGAGCCCAGGGGAGAGGACTGAGCCACAGCGCCTCCCCTGGGCAGATGGGGAAAATGAGGCTCAGGGCTGACGCTTGACCCAGCTGCAGCCTGGGGGCATTAAGGTCTCCAGACTCCCAAGTCCAAGCATTTGCTGTTCTTTCTTTCCTGACATTCACTGGCTGTTCAATAAATATGTGGGGATTGACTTGGTTGCTTCTCAGGCCTAGTTTCTATTGTATGATCAGTCTGGCTATCTTGACCCAAATGTAGCCTTCTTAAGGTCTCCCCCGTCCCTGATCATTGTTTCTGGGTTATACTATGGCAACAGGCTTAGGACACCACCTGCCCAAGGTAAGAACTCAGCAGTGGACGGCTGACTAGTTGTGAGACACCTCCAACAGTCTGAAGGATTTAAAGTTGTTAGTTTACACTGAATTATTATCTAAACATTTGCATGGGAGGACAGTGCATTCTTACCTTGAATACGTCGTGCTTCTCGTTTTATTGTTGCTGGCTTTATTAGTAACGTATCCAGATAATTACCAGGACTATAAAAATCATGAGTTCATCCACTCGTTCTCCACGGGTGAAGGAGCCCCATTACGTGGGTAACTGCCAGAGCTCTTGTCCACAGCCCGGCCTGCTCTCTGTTCCTGCCTCAGACTCACCCGACCTGTCACTACGTCCTCCAAGTTTGTTCTCCCGGCCCCGTTCCCTAGCCCGGTGAATGGTATCTACATACGTGATTCTCTTTCCTTTTGGATATGGACTTCATGTTCCCACTGGTTAATTCCACCAGGCTAGAGCCGTAACTGCCAAGAGCTCTGGACACACAATTCCCGACCCTACACCGAACCAGGGAATCCACAAGGGTCTTGGGACCAACACTCCTTAACCTCATTCAGTTCACCTGACAGTCCCTAGAATATGGAATTGGCAGCATTCAATCAAACCTTGTTTGAAGAGAGTAGGAGAGCAATTCCTCAAAAGAAAGGAGCCCTCTTTCTTTAAAAGGAAGGAGAGTCAGCAACAATAGTTGTTTGTCTAGAGTGTATCCAAGCATAGGACACTGGAGCTTCATGAGATTACTGGCCACAGAATTGCCAAGGTGCTGGACACTAGAGTCCAGGCAACATGGAAAGAGGATGTATGATAAGAGAGGAAAAGCATAGAGATTAATCTGGAATACTCAACGTAAAAGAGGAATGTGTGCGGGGGGTGAGGCTGCAGGGAGAGAACTGGATTGATCAGAAGCCTTTGGGTTAGGTACCTGGACAACAAGTTGTACGTCCACAAGCAGATGGTTGCATGGGTGCGCCTTAATGATCAGGATGTCTGTTTTCTGCACAAGAACACACTAATGAATATAGAAAGCGTTTTGAAATTGGTGCTGCACATTTAACCTCAGTTATAATGCTATGGAAACAAAGACCACCCAAATGAAGATAAACAGCAGCAACCTATTTAAGAGCTCGCTGTAGCAGCCGAGTCAGCCAGCATCACTTGTGTCTGGCAGACACTCAAAGGCAAGCGGGGGAGTGGGCCAGTTTTATAGTGGAAAGGGGGAAGGCGTCAGGTGTGCTCTGACTGGAGGCTGTTGACATGAGGGTGTGGGAGGGGGGTGGCCAGCAGTGGGGGCATCCTTGGCGACTGGCTTGGGAGCTCATTTAGCTTTCTCTGGTGGGTCCTGCGTCAGAAGCACAGGCGAATATTGGGCAAGCCAGCAGTCATCGACAAAGTGCTGATTGTTCTGGGCTGATTACCTTGGAGGTTGTGGTTTGGCTTCTGGGCCTGCTTGGTGCAGAGGTTGTGGGTTAGAATTATATTTTTATAGATAGGCTGGCCATTGTCCATTTGTATATTCAGTCTCCCAATGCTCATAAACATTCAGTTAGGTTACGTTTAATGTTACAGTTATTTTAGAAAACTGACATATGGAGCTATGTGGACAGGTTAAGTATGGAGTCCATGCACACCTAATTTGTTAATGAGCCCTCATTCATTGACTTTAAACCATTGCCACTTATTATATTCTGGTCAGTGGACAAAATGGTTTGTATGCATATGTTATTTAGATCCTCACAGTCATACAGTGAAGCGTTACTATTTTCACCATTTTTTTTTTCGGAGGAGGAGATGGTGCTCAGATACAATAAGTACGCTTCTCCAGGTCATCCTGCTGGGAAGGCAGCCATCTGGAATTGAATCCCACGTCTGCCTTTAAAGCTCTGTTCTTTGGCACTTGATTAAACTGTCTGATCAACTCCGACTTTGATCACCGTATCACTCTATTTCACCTTAGTTCCAAGCTATGAGCGTTACCATCTGGCCGCCTTCCCTGGGTATTTATAGGATGATGGTGTTATCAAAGGTAACAAAAAGATCTTGATTTGCCCTGACCAGTTTGGTTAAGTGGATAGAGCATTGGCCCTTGGACCGAAGGGTCCTAGGTTCAATTCTGGGCATGTGCAAGCCTCTGTTGCAGGCTTGGTCCCCAGCCCAAGTCCGGGTGCATGCTAGAGGCAACCAATCAACGTGTCTCTCTCACATCGATGTTTTTCTCTGTGTGTGTCTTCCTCTGCCTTCTACTCTCTCTAAAAATCAATTAAAAAAATATCCTCAAGTGAGGATAAAAAAAAGACAGACTTTGCTCTGTGAACTGAAGGGATTCAACCTACTTTTAGAATGCTGAAAAAGCTTTGGATTTACCCACAAGCCAATGAAATGGACAAGATGCCTGGGCATGTGAAGTGAATGTGGAGGGGTGATGGCATGGTTAAAAAAGCAAAACAAAACAGTGAGCTGAGACCAGTTTGGCTAAGTGGATGGAGCGTAGGCCTGTGGACCGAAAGGTCCCGGGTTCGATTCCAGTCAAGGGCGTGTACTTTGGTTGCGGGCACATCCCCAGTAGGGGGTGTGAAAGAGGTAGCTGATCGATGATTCTCTCTCATTGATGTTTCTAACTCTCTATCCCTCTCTCTTCCTCTCTGTAAAAAATCAATAAAATTAAAAAAAAAACAGTGAAAGAATACAACCTCCTAGAGCTTATGATAACATGGATCTAACATGGATTGCTTCTCTCAGTGAACTGCTCAGATAGTTTGCATGGGAAATCAGTTATTCAGATACTCCCGTGCTGATGATAAGATGCCTCATGGACAAATTGGACAATTAGTTTTTCTTTTAAATGTATTTTTTTGGAAATGAGACTTTACTTCTGTTTCCTTGAAGAAAAAAACACACATATACTCAGGAATTGTAATTGTTGGGCCCACAATTTACACTTGTGACAAATTCTTTGAGAGACTGAAAACTGAGTATTTTTGCTAGTAAAATAGCTAGCCAGGGTGAGTTATGTGTTAATCACCTTCTGTGTCCCATACTTACAGAACCCAGTTTGTGTTCTCAGACCAACTTTATTTAGGCAAAGGTTTGAGCACAGATACAACAGAAGAAAAATATTGGGAAAGTGTCCAGCGGGCTCAGGCACAGGTTTCTTTATTCTCCCACCTTTGGGTCACACAGATGCTCTTGGTCCATACAAGTCTGTAACTACTGGTCCACCTCTGCAGCACCTCTGTGGCACGAAGCCCAACTCTGTTCCCCGTTGAGACCTCTGACAATGAGCTCTTCAGATAGACATGTTCTAGCTACATTACCAGACTTTGAAAGTCCCCCTCCCCCAGGCTCTACCAAAATTAGGTGCAAATACAAATCCACTTATTAACACTACTAAACAGTGCTGTCCAATGACATACATCCTGCTCTTAAATAATTTACAGACCCATGATTTCAAAACATCATTTATCTTTAGTTAATGCATTCCATAGCATTAGCCAAGGGTCAGCAGCTCCAGAGATAAGTGCAATTAATCCAAACCAGCTAAGATGAACCCAGTGTGGGCATAGCCTATGGACACAGCAACTTTCAAACCAATGTTCCAGCCTTTTCCACACAGAACCAGCAAACAAATCCACGTCCCCTTCTGCATCACACGTCACTTCATGTGCAGCTCTGTCCACCCCAAGAAATGTGGTCTGACCATGCCTTTCTCCCTGACCCCCTCAATTCCTTCACTCCTGAGTTTCTTGCTACCATGACTTAAGGTAAATTCTGCTGCCATAACTTAAGGTAAACGGTCATGTTAAGGTCACCCATGACCTACTGCTTTTATCTTATGTCACCTTTTCGGAAGCTCTTTGGGCTCCTTCTGAAACGCCTTTATCTAGATTTCTATGCCCCCGTTCATTTCAGTTTCTGTTTTCCCAGCAACTTCTCTAGAGATTTCTAATGTTCATTTTCTTGGCTCTGCATTGTCAACATTCCTTTTTGTTTTTGTTGTGTGGTCGTATCGGACTACTGGCTTCAGAAGGGTAATACCCAAACCTCTAGCTCCAGTCTCAAACTTCCTCAGGAATATTGGACACACGTATGTTATAAACATGAAGAAGCACCCTCTACACACAAGCCCAATTTAGGATAATGGCAGGGCCATTTATCTACTCAGGTATGCTAGAAACAGGGGAGTCATTCTAGAGTCCTTCCTTTCTTGCCACATGCAATTTCTCACCAAATCCTGCTATTGGTGCTAGTGAAATACATTTTGGTTCTTTCTCCTCCTCCTCCTCCTTCTCCTTTCCACTTCCTCTAGCTTAATAATAAAACAAACAAACAAAAAAAACACACACACAAAAAACACACTTACCTTGATTATTTCAGTAGTCTTCTTAATCATTTTCACCTCTTCTAGTTAACCCTGCAGGGCATGACACTGCATTCTGATGACCTTTTCATTAATGTCTTCCTGCAAACGATCCTAAGTGTTAAAAAAGAGGGCTTGCTTAATTTTGTATCCTCAGTATCTAGCCTATCCTATAGAGCTAATACATTTTTTAAGTGAATAAATGAATGCAGAATTTAGAAAATATGTATGGAAAATGGCAACACAGTATTGCCGTGCTTGAGAATAGTATTGTCTAAAAGACTTTTCTGAAATAATGAAACAGTTGTTTAGTGCAGTGACCACTAGTTACCTGTGGCTGTTGAGTTTTTGAAGGGGGCTAATGTGGTTGAGAAACTGAAGTTTTTATTTTAATTTCTATATGGTTAGTGTCTATAGTATAGGACAACACAACTCTAGAAAATAGATCCAGAAATGGCCATATAAAAACCATGTTGAATGAACTCTTAAGTGAGATAAACTAAAAGGAGTTTTCAATTCTATTACATTAGAACTGCTACCACTTCTGATGAAAATTCTGGAGATGTTCTCTCACACGGAATTAAATAATTCCATTTAAGAAGTATTTTTAAGCACTCAATATTTGCCGGGCACAGTGGATTAAAAGAAAAAAATAAGCACATAATTTGTGCGTTCAGAGATGCAGCAGAAAAATGCTAGCTACCTGGTAATGGAATTTATCTCTGAAGTATTGAAATTTGGGGGACATTTTTGAAGAGGTAAGACTATGGGAAAGAACATTTTAAATTACTTCTCCCTCTCTCTCCCTTCCTCCTCCCACACCTATTTCCTGAAGTAGTGCAGGGAGTGGAATTGGCGGAATTATACTTGTGACTATGAGGACCATGTCCAATGCCCACATACCTCCCCAGAAGTAAGGTGATGCTGAACATTTGCTGGTTTATTTGACTCACTTAGTTTTTGTTATGTATCACCCCTTTTCAAGCCTTTATTTTTAGCATCTGCTTGATATCTAATTGCTTTCAGATTTATTAATTTCTTTGCATTCTGTAATCCTATCTAATAAAAGAGTAATATACAAATTGACCATCACTCCAACACAGAAGATGGCCGCCCCATGTGATCAAAGATGGCTGCTCCCATGTGGACACAAGATGGCTGGCAGGGAAGGGTAGTTGTGGGTGATAAAACTAGCAGGGGAGGGCAGTTGGAGGACCCAGGACTGCAGGGGAGGGCATTTGTAGAGGATCAGGCATGCAGAAAAGGACAGTTGAGGGGCAGGGAGACCAGGCTTGCAGGGGAGTGCAGTTGGGGGGGGGCAGGCCTGCAGGGAGAGGGAAGTTAGGGGTGACTGGGCCAGCAGGGGAGGGGAGTTGTGGGGGAACAGGCCAGCTGGGGAGGGCAGTTCAGCCTGCAGAAGAGGATAGTTGGGAGGGACCAGGCATGCAGGGGAGGACAGCTAGGGGCTATTGGATTGGCAGGGGAGGGAAGTTAAGGGTGACTGGGCCAGCAGGGGATGGCAGTTAGGCGTGACCAGGCTGGCAGGGAAGGACACTTAGGGGCAATCAGGCCAGCAGGGGAGCAGTTAGGCATCAATCAGGCTGGCGGGGGAGTGGTTAGGGGGTGATTAGGTTGGCAGGCAAAAGTAGTTAAGGGCAATCAGGTAGGCATGCAAGCAAGTGGTTGAAAGCCAGCAGTCCTGGATTGTGAGAGGGATGTCCCACTGCCCCTTTAGGCCCGATCCCTAAACAGGCAGTCAGACATCCCTTGAGGGGTCTCAAATTGGAGAGGGTGCAGGCTGGGCTGAGGGGACCCCCCCCCACCCATGCACGAATTTCATGCACTGAGCCTCTAGTATAATATCAAAGACGACCCAATATCATATTCCTCTGGCTCTAGAGACAATTCCAAGAAGCTGTGTCATTCATTATAACTGACTGTTGGTGGCATGATATCAACTTTTCAATCAGTATGACAGCATTTATAGCCATGTTAACGTAGATCAGTTAGCAAATATTATGCCATGAGATCCTGTATAAAATGATATCAGTAGGACCCATATATCTAGTATATGATGTATTTCTTTACCCACTAATTTGAGCATTTCCACAGAAAAACTGCCATACGAAGCTCCTGGCATAATTCCTTTGTAATAAATTCCAAATGCTGCTTGTTACTTTTGCTTTTCTTATTCTCCAGATGGCTACACATTTGCACTCTAATTGTCTGTTATTTCTCTATGTACAGATTTCTTCCTGGGTGCTATTATTGATTTATTTTCATTTATATCTTTGTTTGATCTTAACGCCATCAAAAACTGTTTCTCCTAACTGGTAACTTAAGGACAATAAGAAATTAGAGGAAAGCTTGATTTTTCATTGTGATTTAATGTTTCTCAAGAGCTTTGCCATAGGATGAATTTTGATCTCTTTACCGCACATCAGTAACTCAAATAATTTAATAGTGAAAACATACAACTCCTAGAAAATATACTACTTATCATTGGTATTGAGATCTTTATTAAACCACAGTAATTTAAAAAATCCAAATGTTTATACATTAAAATCTTTCAAAAATAGAATCATTAATGAAAACGTTACTTACTTTCCCCCCTTATTTATAATGATTCCCTCATAGTGATATCCATTTTGATTTTTTTTTTAAAGTATACCTTTCCATACAAAGAACTCATTCCTGTAGAATTATTGGCCAACCATGGAATGAGAATCTATTAAGGTGCATTGCTGTTCAGAATGAATCCTGTAATAGGAAACCTCAATATTTTATTAAATTTTCTCAAGTAGCAGCCTAAAGCTGTAGTCAGATGGAAATAAAGCTTTATTGTCAAACTCCACTCTATACTTCTTTATATTCCTTTTGGTTTTTGTCTCATATTTTCCTTCCCTCTGGATAAGTTACTGGGCTCTGGGAAAGAACGTAGAGGAGGGACGCTGAGTGAAGAGTGGGTGACGGGTGAATGGTTGCCGTGCGCTACCTGTTTTCAATTAGTGTTTGAAGAGCCAGAGGAGGAGAGAAATGACCTTTGCCAAGGTCATATTCAAGGGAGAGTTAGTCTTTCCATTTTTATTAAATTTTAATTTGATCACTCATATGAACTAGGATTCTTTCTTATTTAGTAACATATGCTTTGCATTAATTCAGTAGCTTGCATATTGGGAAAGATCATTTAGGGAATCTGGATGAACAAAAATTGGATATACTCTGGAGGCTCCATGCTAATGTATGGATATCCTTCTTGCAGGAGCAGGAAAATCACACTAGGTAGCCATTCTCAATATAATTTTAGAAATACCGCTTATGGGAAAACTCTGGAATCCACTCAGACCCAACCTTTAAAACAACCTTTATCCAACCTTTAAAACCTACAAAGTTTATTATTTTTTTTTTAAAAAAAAGTCAGAATGAACAGTGCTATATTCGAAAAATAAATAGATCTTGGTGAATGTTGTTAAAATTCCTAAACTAATATTAACAAACAGCGGGTAGTTTCTCCATTATTCAAATGTAACCTCAGATAGCTGACAATCCCAGTCTTTCTTATAAAGGCAGTTAGTACATCTCTGGAAAGATCCTATCTTAGGTGCCTTAATACCACACCAATCAATGTAACTGTCAACATTCAGTTCCTTAGGAGACAATAGATTGTAAAATACTGTAAAATCTGCAGTTGGTACCTTTAAGCAAGTAATGAAGTCAATGGGCAAAGGCATGCAATGTGCTAATGCATCCTAAAAGAAGTGTAAATAGAAACAGCATGGAGATAACGCTTTCTCCTTTGCTAGCTAGGTTCAGTCCTTCTTTACATAAGTTACTAGAAGCATTTTTCAAAAGAGATCCGTTTCTTCCTTGCTGGAGGGCCAGAGTGTGTAAGATGAGAAGATCTCTTATTGGCATGTGCACTTAGAAGTATCGGTGTGTGTGTGTGTGTGTGTGTGTGTGTGTGTGTGTGTGTGTGGCCTAGAGGGAGAGAGCATGACAGGTTCATGCTAACATTTGGCCTGGAGAAATATATGACTGCCATCCTTAAGTGAAAGTTACAGGTCCATTAGAAAAACTGCCGAAAGCGGGTTAGTTTTACAGGCAATAATATACTCCTACTGGTGGAGAAAGCCTGGATCTCAGTTGACACACAGAACGCTGTAAAGAACCCACCCTTAAACGTTTTTCTCTAAATCAACTAAATTCAAATGCGGTGGTCCCATCCCATCAGTTCAGGAGTATATCTGCCATCTTTCATTCTTGGTTTCACCTCTGTCCTCCTCCCTACATCCATCCAAACCACGTGTGCTAAGTATTTGGGGTCTCTGGATGTGCCTGAGCATGTGGAAGGATGGTTAACTGTCCCAGCACCCTCTTTCCATGTGTCACCTGTTCCACAGGGTGTCCCCATCTTTCCATGGGCCTCTTCGATGTCGGAGCTCTGCTGGGATGATGCCCAGGAAGCTCTAATGCACATGAAACAGCCTCTCTCCCCCCCAGTTCTGGTCACCTCCTTGGTTGCAGCCACATCCTTCTTAGATTCCCAGACCTCCTGCATCACTAGATCTTGGGAATACCTCTACCCAACTCACTGATCCCACCTTCCTCTCTGGGGCAGCCCATGCACTAAAGATTAAACATACTTCCGGTTGCCTTTGCTTTTCTCCAGACCCAAATCCCAGACAAATCACCAGGACATCTTGCTATGATATTAAGATGGGAGTGGGTAGGTTGAGGGAACATACGGGGAGAACAGACACCTAAATATTTCAATACATTTATCTGAAGGCATAATATTTTAACAAGCATGGCACTATTAGGAGATGAGAGTATGATTAGGTTACACATACCAAAGATATCAAAAAGGAAAAGGTTCCCATTTTAGGTGAGAGAGAAAATACTTTTACTTATTGTTGAAGGTGCTTATTGTTCTACACAGAATGGCAGGGAAACACAGCACACATAACCTAACTCTACCTGTGAGGCAATGTCAAGAGTGAGCTTACTTTTGTTAACTAGTAGGTTCTTTGTTGGGCTCTTAGGTGGAGGGGGGCAAATATTCTACATCATTTAGTTTGTCTGACTAATGAAGGTAAGTGATTTGCAACATGGTTCCCTAGATAAAATAATTTCTAGGTAAACCTGATTTTTTTTAACATTTTCTATTTCATTAAGTATGATGATTCCTGAATTTTAAAAGGCCTTTTAAAGATTTTTATAGTTTCCTTTCTCAGAATAAACATGTACCATTATAACATATGCTATTTTCTCTCCCCGATAGGATTCAGGTAATATATCCATTCATAAACAGGATGCCTTATGCCACATTATTTCGCAGTTTGCATGTCTATATTACCTTTTGTTATGTGAAAACTTGATTCTTCTATTTCTTGACTATATTACAACTTCAGCAGAATGGTTACCCATTTTTATTAATTACTGAAGACTAAACACTTTTCCTATATTAATTTGCTCACCCCTCACCCCCACCCTGTGTGTGTGTGTGTGTGTGTGTGTGTGTGTGTGTGTGTGCATGTCTGGGGATTGCCAGTTCCAGCTCCTTTGTTCACTTTTTTCTGCTTGGATATTTCACTTTTTCTTACCATTTCCCCCAGTTATTTATATATGTCAGAAACTCTTTGTTACCACATTTTAAGTATTTCTTCCTGACTCGAGTGATATTTGTATAGCTGGAAGCTTTACATTTTTATGGAGTCATATCTCTAGAACTTTATGTGTTTTTGGTGTTATGCCCAAAGAGGCCTTTCTAATCTTATTTTTATATAAACAGTTTCCTCTAGCTGTTTGTTTTTCTTTTACATCTGAGCTTTTAATCTATTTGGTTTTGAGACGAATTCTACAGTTCCAGGCACTTTGCAAACATTTCCCCTGATTTTGTTCAAACCAGGTTTACATTTTTAAAAATGATTAGGAAATACTGAATATTTTATTATATTATTTTGTTTTATTATTTAAAAATATCTTTTTATTGATTTCAGATAGGAAGGAGAGGGAGAGAGAGAGAGAGAGAGAGAGAGAGAGAGAGAGAGAGAGAGAGAGAGAAACAGCAATGATGAGAGGGAATCATTAATCAGCTGTCTTCTGCATGTCCCATACTGGGACATGTGCCCTGACCAGGAATCGAACCATGACCTCCTGGTTCATAGGTTGATGCTCAACCACTGAGCCATGCTGGCCAGGCAATTCTTATTTTAAAGAGTTACTGCACACATAGCACATTGTAGGTTCTGAGAACTCTTCTTACTTTTGTCTCACCCTAGGACATGGGACTCCTTTTATTTATTTATTTTTATTTTTAAAAATATATTTTATTGATTTTTTTCACAGAGAGGAAGAGGTAGAGAGAGTTAGAAACATCCATGAGAGAGAAACATTGATCAGTTGCCTCCTGCACACCCTCTACTGGGGATGTGCCCACAACCAAGGTCCATGTCCTTGACCGGAATCGAATCCAGGACCCTTCAGTCCACAGGCCAACGCTGAACCAATCCAGTTAGGGTGACACTGGTCTCCTTTTAGCAGGACAATAGCATGGTCATAATAGCAAGGTCACAGACTCCAGGGCCAACCCCAGGTCTTAACAAGACAAATAACCTTCGAGAGCTGATACTCTTAGTGCTTGCAGGGTCTCTTTTGCAAAATAAGGGAGTGATAGTAGCTCCCCACAAGCTGTGGAGGAGTCGAGGCATAAATATGTGGTGTGTCTGAAGTGCAAGGTATCATTTTGTTTGTTTGTTTGTTTTCCTTGGGTCAAGACTCCTCTAGCTATTTCATGAGTTAGCAACTTCTCCAACTAAACAAAAACTTTTGGCAGGCTGGGGTTGTGTCTTCATTATTCTTTTATATTTCACAAAATACCTATCAGAAATAGACAGAAATGGTCAATAAATAGTTAATGACTTTCTTTAAAAAATTAACATCAAAAGGCATATTTTTTTAGGAACAAAAGTTATCTCTTAGGAAAATGGCATACTGTTTCCTAATTAACAAAGTATTTTTTCCACAACAATTTTGAAACTTCAAAATTTTTTATTAATTATTTTGCATTTAAGACAGTTGTTGAACATGAATAATTTAAATACTTTATATTTTGTCAGCAAATGTAAATATTTCTGTGTGCTCACTATAAAATCATTGATATAACTTAGAGGTAAAATAATAACTTAATACTAGATATTGGCCTATGATAGTTAATGGTCAGCAAACCATGGCTCACAAGCCACATGCATTTCTTTGGCCCCAAATAGACACCCAGACCTAAAACTGACTTCTGTGCATGGGCCAAGAAGTTTCAATTACACTGTATGTGTGCAACCACAAGTGGTACATTGTGGAAGAGCCAAAGAGCCACATGTGGCTCGAGAGCCGCGGTTTGCCAACCATTGGCCTATGAAATAATTTGATATCATGAAAGCTGATTTGAATTGCTTGCCATTCTTTATGTCTCAAGTAATCACCAGAAGGTGAAAAGCTCATCTCTATTCAAATTCAGAATACAGAATGATATATGGTAGCTTTCTGAATATATGTGTAGAAATTGAAAATTTCAGTCCTAATTTGATTTGCAGAGAAAATGATATTTAATCTTTCTGAAGTTGTGCCTGGTTTTAGTAAGACCATGAAATATTAATTTAATGCATATTAACTCTAGTCTATTGGATGTAATACAGACATAATATAAAGTCAATAGAACATTAAAGAAAGAGAGGTTAGGAATCAAAGGAATAGAGTTTAAAGATTTAGAAAAGAAATTATTATAGACTAGAGGCCCAGTGCATGAAATTCATGCATGGGGGTGGTGTCCCTCAGCCCAGCCTGCACCCTTTCCAATCTGGGACCCCTCAAGGGATGTCTGACTGCCTTTTTAGGCCTGGTCCCACCTAAATTGGCAGTCGGACATCCCTTTCACAATTTAGGACTGCTGGCTCTCAACCGCTTGCCTGCCTGCTTGCCTGATTGTCCCTAATCACTTCTGCATGCCCACCTGATCACCCCCTAACCACTCCCCTGCCAGCCTGATCGCCTAGCTGCTCCCCTGCTGGCCCGATAGCCCCTAACTGCCCTCTCCTGCAGCTGCAGACCTGATGGCCCACAACTGCCCTTCCCTGCTGGCTATCTTGTGGCAGCCATCTTTGACCACATGGGGATGGCTATCTTGTGTGTTGGAGTGATGGTCAATTTACATATCGCCTCTTTAATATATATATATATATATATATATATATATATATATATATATATATATGCATATAAATAAAATTGATTTTTTACAGAGTGGAAGGGAGAGGGATAGAGAGTTAGAAACATCAATGAGAGAGAAACATCAATCAGCCACTTCCTAAACACCCCCTACTGGGGATATGCCCACAACCAAGGCACATGCCCTTGACTGGAATTGAACCTGGGATCCTTAAGTCAGCAGGCCAACACTCTACCCACTGAGCCAAACCGGTCATGGCTACCTCTTTATTATATAGGATTATTATATAGGATAGTTATAGGCAATATGTGGAAAAATACCTTGTTTATTTGTAATTTTATTTACTATTGTACGTTAAAGGTTGAAAAAAAATGTTCTTTGTTAAAGCAACACTCAAAGAAGGGTTTATTCTTCTATTGCTATTGTGGTATTATGAACTTTATAATTTAGGATTTTTAAAGGTTTGGAACTCGGCCTAAAATGAAAGCCAATATTTGATAGATGCATGTTTGGTTGCATCGTCTGCTTTTAATGTTTATTTGATAATCATTTTTCTTCACTGTTTCTTGAAATAACTTGGGAAAATGGTTATCAAGAATCAATAGTAACAATTACATGTTGAAAATGAAATGTTTCCCCCAGGATCTGTGATTGGCATATTATTATGCCAATATTATGACCGTAGCCTATTATAAATATGAACCTTTTAATGTTTAAGGCAAGAGGTGATGTTATTTCCCTTTATGAACAATCATTGTTTTTGAGTTTTCACTGTCGGGATTTGATAATAAAAAAACAAATAAGAAAAAATCCTTGTCCTGTCAGGTCTCATAATTCGATGGAAAAATGCACATGTGCACAATTATTTAGCAAACTATATATGATCAGTGCAATATGATACTGAAGTGATCAAAAAGTACAGGAAGAAGGAGTAAGTAAATTCTTTTTGTAGGGAGAAAATGAGACATTAGAGACCCAAAGGAAGGTGAAGTGAAAAGATTTGTGAAGCAGGGATTGGAAAAATGGGAATCATATGGCTTATTTTGATGGATGACTGGTGAACATGTGGTAAAGAGGCAAGGAGTGGTAGGGATATTCAAAGAAATATATTCATTGCCTCATGGACATGTAACTTGTAGGCTCTGTCTTAAAGTCCTTTGTTGTTACTAAAATGTATAGAATATAATTGGTGAGAATGTTAAGGGCACAGATTATGTCTTCTTCATCTCTGTACCTTAAACAACTAGCACAGTGACATAAACAGGATGCAAGTTATAAATTGCTACAAGAATCAGTAAATAGTTAAAATGAAATGAAGCAAGCATTCTGAGTATTGAAGTGAATCTTAGAAAGTAAATTGAGCCGCCTCATACATTCCCCAAATCCTTCCTATATAAATACTTAATGAATGATTTTGTAGCTTATCCTTAATAACTTTTAGTAATGTAATTTTTTTATGTGTGTTACAACATAGGTTTGCATGCAGTTAGAAAAACCTCAAATAGTGACAAACATTCCTGAGAGATTGCTGAAATATTCTGTTAGTCTGCCAGACATTTCTGGAACAGAGCCTCCAGGCTGCAGTCTCTTGCCCCTCAGTCCCACCATCCCCAGCAGTAGAGTGATGCCAGGCTCTGCCAGCACAGTGACCTCACCCCTGACTGCAACTGTGCCCGGGAATAGAGAGCAGATTTAAGCTAGTGTAATGACAGTATCCTGACAACCCAGCAACAATGGGCTGGGTTAAATATAGGCACGTGGCCCCTGGGAGGCTAACTGACATCCTCTCAGAGATCGCTGGAGTCATGTCTGAGACATTGCCAGCATTTCTGGTGGCTGATGCTCTACCACATAAAACTCGGGAGGCAACAACAGCCAAAACTTATGAGACACATAAAAAGTCAAGTTTTAGAAAGAAAACTAGAATGAACATGAAAAGCATCTCTGAGGCCGAGGGAAAGGAAATGCTGATGATATGTGAGTCCCCGTATTTCCGTGTCTTTTATGGATGGACTGCTGATAATTAGCATCAATTAACCAGTATCTTTTCCATAGATGGTCCTTTTGGGATGCAGGTATTCTCTCTCTCTCTCTCTCTCTCTCTCTCTCTCTCTCTCTCTCTCTCACACACACACACACACACACACACACATTTGTTTTTGTTTTTGTTTAAACAGAGTTTCCGTTGTCTGCAACTATAGAACCAATATAATTGGCAACCTGGTTTATACCTTTTAGGTCATCAGTCTCAGTCATGGCTGGCCATTTCTCTGTTTGGTCAAGTCCCAAATCCATGATCACTGCCTTTGGCCAGGATTCATATTCCAATCCCTGTCCCCTGCCTTACTTGTTGGTCTGCATTTGTATTCTGTGTTTATCAGCTGGTTTTAACTGGCTTGGGAGTTTAGAAGTTATATAAATAGAACATTTGACATAATTTTTGAATGAACCATAAAATTTAAAGAAATGTGTTTAAAATCTCAGCCATATTATAGAGTGGAAAGTTGGAAGAATTAATTCCTGTTTAATACTCTAACAGTTCATGAAGTATTTCCCAATGCCAGACTTTTTTTTTAAAGCCTCTTTGTGAAAAGAGTGTACATTTCTAATTATTATTGGGCACATTTAGATTTGGATAAAGTAATTCGAACTATTGTTAGAAAAAGCAGGAGCTGACATGTAAATGTTTTTCATAGTTATTGGAAGAATATCAGGATGTTTGGGAGTTTACTAGGAAGCATGTGTGAGGGACTCCTGACTGCTGAGATGTGATACTAAGTCTAAAGTTGCTTAATATTGTCATGAGAATATGAAGGAACGGAAAAGTGGCACTAACTTCATATCCTTAAGAAATCCATTAGTAACATGGGTAAAAAGAAATAGCACCTTACAAAGTTTTAGAAGAGTAGATGGAACTTACTATCATTGACTATAAGTCTTTAACATTTGAGGGTCTTGGGTTAAGTTTTCTAACTATAGACTTTTGATATTGTTTGTGGATTTGTGCAACTGGTGACTTAAATTAATATATATATATATATATATATATATATATATATATATATATCCATTAAAAATAAAATGGTTTAAAAATAAACTGGAGTAAACTAGGAGAAAAGTCTTTGTAATGTATATTAATAACACAAGACTATATCTAGAACTGTTAGAGAGAGAGAAAAAAAACCAACAACAAGCATAACCCAGCATGTATTTTCCCATGTGTATACCCTGGAGATACTCTAGTATAATATAGAAAAGTATACAAGAATATACGTTTTTATAGCCGACTTAATTACAATAGGGAAACATTCCTAAACAACTGAAATGTTCCTGGTGAGGAGAACCTCTGCTAGAAAAAGAATTAAATGCAGCTATGTGTAACAGCACAGCTAAGCCTCAAAAATGTACCAGAGAAAAAAGAAGCAGTAGAATGATTTGTGGAGTATGATATCATTCATATAAAGTGGTAAACTCTAAACTTATAAATACAGCATATTGTTTGGAGATACAGATGTCATAAAAATAAACCGACACCATGGGGATTGTATTTCTGATGCTTGTAATTTCTGGTGAGGGAGGAAGGGAAATGTGGCCACCGAGGAATACACTGGAATTTGAATGTTATCGTTAGCCACTTATTTCTTAGGCTGCATTTTAAGAAAGAAGATTATGTTTTTATATTGCTATGCAGTGTTTCACAATAAGAATACCTAAAACAAACAATCCTATATAATAAAGAGCTAATATGCTAATTAGACCAAACAGCAGAACGACCTTCCTGACAAAGCAGGGGTGGGGGGGAGCTGCAAGGGCCAAGCCCCTTGCACGAATTTCATGCATCGGGCCTCTAGTCATAAATAAAATCATGAGAGAAAATGGGTAAAAGAGGGTTTCCTTTTTTTAGAAACATGGACAGCTAAAAAATTTTGTTTAAGCAATGAGGAAGCAAATAAAATTTGAGGAGTATGGTTACTTGCTGAGATGTCAAACTAAGAGTGGCTTAACAAAAGGAATTCTCTGTGTAGGATGCTTTTGATATGGAAAGTAAACAAGTAAAACAAAATTCTAATAGAAAACTCAAGAATAGGACCAATGCCATTGGGTGAGATTTTGATTTGCTTAGGTCCATGGTCAGCAAACTGCGGCTCGAGAGCCACATGCGGCTCTTTGGCCCCTTGAATGTGGCTCTTCCACAAAATACCACGGCCTGGGAGAGTCTATTTTGAAGAAGTGGTGTTATAGAAGTTTAAGTTTTAAAAATGTGTCTCTCAAAAGAAATTTCAATCGTCGTACTGCTGATATTTGGCTCTGCGGACTGATGAGTTTGCCGACCACTGGCCTGGATGATCTGAGGCTGGACTTCAGTCTTTGGCAGTGTTCACATACACTTCATTTCTGTTTCCTTCTGTTCCTCAAGATACAGACTTCTGGGGTCTAGATGCTAGGACAGGGTTAATTTTACAGGGCACCTATGCTTGCCAGAGATTGGGTTGCTTCCTTTTTTCCCCCAAAATTTTGTGTGTCTGGTACAAGTTCAGCCCAGGCTCTCAGCTGCCTCCTCCGGGTCAGATGTTGCCCAGGGAAGAGTGGCTTTACACGTTGGTCTCACCCCTCTGGATTCTGCCTTCTATCAGATCTTGACCTGGGTATTCATTATCACCTCGTTAATTCTCAGATGCTTTTATGAAGATTTTTTTTTAAATGCTTTCACTAGATTTTATTAATGTTTTATTAAAAAGATCTGAAAGCATACAAGTGTTACCCAGTTCTACATTTCTGAAACAATTCATTTTCTTCTTTTTTATTATATCTTCCCAGTAATTTTGTGTAAAACAGGAAATAGTGTATGTTTCAACTACAATTTTCATCAAGTTAAAAAAAATCAGATGTTGATATAAAGTAGAACTTAATTATGTAGTTTCCTATGGCTTCCTTTCCTTTAATAAGTTGGTCTTGGTGGAGTAAATGGGTTTATTCAAAAAGCCCTGTATTTGGATTCATGGTTTTCATCCACAGCACTCTTCCCTGAGTCGTCTTTTTACACTGAATGAATTTACTAATTTCGGTCAGGGTTTTTGAGTTGTAAAATAAAAAACCCAACTAAATTATTTCTGCTCTCCAAGTTCTATAATGCTTTAGGTTTACAAATTAAAAGAGGTAGCAACTATCAGTTCTATTATAAAATTGCAACAGCAAATTTTCATATTTGATGTTCCTAAGTAGGATCATAATAGTCTTGGTAGGAGAAAGAGTATGTTGTTGGATTTCCTTACATTTTAAACATAATTTAGTATTGATTATTACGTGTGTGTGTGTGTGTGTGTGTGTGTGTGTGTGTGTGTGTGTTCAATAATATGAGAAGCCTACCCTATCAGTTTTTGAGCTGACAATTTTATACATGAATATTGATTTATGATATTTAAATATTTTTCTTCCTAATTAGGTCTCAAAATACCACAAATAGCCATGCCTGAAAACAAGACAATTTCCTCTTCTCCCTCTGTAGATGATCAAACCAAGAAAGGTAAATGTACCCTAAAGTGGTTTTCTTTGAAACTAGGTCGGAGGTAAATGCAATTCAGTCCCTCACAGAAGGAGGCAGCGGCTAAGGCAGTAAGGAGTCTTCTCTGGGATCAGGGGTCACAAGCCCAAACTCACTGGGGCAGGAGGGTGAGGGAAGCGAAAGGAGTGCATCGGTTCCAGAAAAACCCACAGTCCGGATTAGTTGGTTAGTTTAGGATATTTGTAATTTGATGACACTATATCCAATATTTGGAATGCTGGCACAAACAGTGACTATCAGTTAAAATTAATGTCTGTCACTTTGGCATTAAGCTCCCCACCCTCCTAGCAAAACTAGCAACCTCTATAGAGAGCATTCAGTGCATAGAGCAAAGCACTGAGGTGTCTACATTGAAATCCCAGGACTTGATCAGGCCTCCGTGTTTGTTACTATGTCTTGGCAGATTTTAAACTTTTATGCCCAAAGCAATCAATCATTGCTGGCTGAGGTACTGAACCTAATAACCCACCACCCTTCAGATATGTTTGTCATTAACTCTGTCATTAAAATCACCAACACACTGTGTGAGGTCTTATTTATTAATTTCTACCAGATATGATTTAACATAATATTTTTCTCAACATCGACATTAAATTCTTTCCTTATGTGGTGTCCATCATCATGAAACTATTGCGGGCACATCAAAATACTTCTTAGACTATAAATAACTGGCCCCTATGTTTTCTTTTTAGTTTGTTCTTGTCTTATGTTCACAATTGAATTAGAGAATGTTTATCCATTTTTCTATTCTCTGAGAAATATAACTTAATATTTTAATTACATTTCTTGAATGTTTGGCTGAATTTGTGTTTTAATTTTTAGGGAAATGTTAAACTATTGGTATAAAATATTTAGGGGTTATAGGGCTATTTAGACTTTCTATTTATTCTTAATCTCTATAGGCAAGTTATATTTTTTTCATTTAAAAACTCGTTCATTTGGTTAAATTTTACATGTATTAATGCAATAGTGTTAATGATGTCTTATTTATGTATCTCTCTATATGCAGGTATTCGTCTTTTACATTCATAACACTGGATTTGTTTCTTCCTTTTCTTCTTTCTTGATCAATTTTGCCAAATGTGTTCATTTATGTTCACTTTTTCAAAGTAATAACTTCTTACCTTTTTAATCATCTCTAGGGTTTTGTTTTATTTGGTTGGTTTATTTTCTATTTCATTAATTTCAGATATTATTACCCCTTCTACTTTCTTTAGGTTCCTCACCCACCCTCCCCAGGCACACATATTCTTAATTAGGGTGCTCAGATCACTAATTTTTAGCGTGTTTAATTTTCAAATATAATTACTTAATGCTCCAAATTTCCCTCGACATATCAGGTAAATAATAAAAGTAATTGGACTGTCATATCATACTTCAACGAAGTAGAGATTTACTCAGTGTGTAGCTTTACTATAAAGCACTTATAAGCACTGCTGTGTTTAATTTTAATTCACACACCATGAAAATGTACCTCTCCGAAGTGTACGATTCAACATTTTCAGTGTAAGCTCCATAGTGTGCGACCACCGCCCTCATCTAATTCCAGGACACTTCCACAACCCGCCAACGAAGCCCTGTAGCATTAGCAGTCCCCTCCACTCTCCCTCCACCAGCCCCTGGCACCCCAAATGCACCTGCTCTGTGGGGGGATGTGGGCTTGGCGGACACAGACAGCTGGCAGGTGTGCAGGCCAGTGCAGGGCTGCGTCCCGGGCCAGGAGGAGCCCTGGGTGCGGGGAGCACCTCAGGCGGGAGCTCCGCTGGTGGCCTCGCCTGCATGTCTGTAGACAAGCCCCCAGCAGCTCCCAGGGAGACCCACAGCCAGGAGGGCGAGGGCGGCACCCACAGGCACAGACGCCTCCCTCCGCGGCCTTGCTGGGACCCCAGGCGCCACCTGGCCTGGGAGGCTGCGTGCCGGTGGCCGGGCCCACAGGCACCTCGCCACGGCCCCCTGCCCGAACCATCCCCTGCCCTCAGCCCCCCTGAGGCAGCCCGGAAGCGCCATGGCCTCCAGGAAGGGAAGGGTCAGGAGGAGGGACGCTGTGCGTGAAGAGCCTGCGGGGCGCATGCGCGGAGACAGTGCATGCGCACATGGTTTCCGGTGAGCCCCACGGACCACCCGACCGAGGGACCGAGGTAGCCCCTGTGGCCGCACCCCGTGTCTGCAGGGCGGGCAGACCTGCCCTTGGGCTTCACCTCGGCCCTCAGGCCTCCCCGCCATGTCTGCCAGGACCCTACCCAGAGGACCGGGCCACCCGACAGGCTTCAGCGGAGACCCCGCGCCCTGAGCCTGAAGGCGGCGGCCCAGGCAGCACCCAGCGGGCATCCGGGCAGGAGGGCAGAGGGCAGAGGGCAGAGGGCAGAGGGCAGAGGGCAGGAAGGAAGGAGGGCAGAGGGCAGGAGGGCAGAGGGCAGGAGGGCAGAGGGCAGGAGGGCAGAGGGCAGGAAGGAAGGAGGGCAGAGGGCAGGAGGGCAGAGGGCAGGAGGGCAGAGGGCAGGAGGGCAGAGGGCAGGAAGGAAGGAGGGCAGAGGGCAGGAGGGCAGAGGGCAGGAGGGCAGGAGGGCAGGAGGGCAGAGGGCAGGAAGGAAGGAGGGCAGAGGGCAGGAGGGCAGAGGGCAGGAGGGCAGGAGGGCAGGAGGGCAGAGGGCAGGAGGGCAGAGGGCAGGAGGGCAGAGGGCAGGAGGGCAGAGGGCAGGAAGGAAGGAGGGCAGAGGGCAGGAGGGCAGGAGGGCAGAGGGCAGGAGGGCAGGAGGGCAGAGGGCAGGAGGGCAGGAAGGAAAGAGGGCAGAGGGCAGGAGGGCAGAGGGCAGGAGGGCAGAGGGCAGGAGGGCAGGAGGGCAGAGGGCAGATGGCAGGAGGGCAGCAGGGCAGGAGGGCAGAGGGCAGGAGGGCGGAGGGCAGGAGGGCAGAGGGCAGGAGAG
Source organism: Vespertilio murinus (assembly GCA_963924515.1). NCBI lineage: Eukaryota > Metazoa > Chordata > Mammalia > Chiroptera > Vespertilionidae > Vespertilio > Vespertilio murinus. The sequence goes on from OZ004709.1 coordinate 8,960,200, forward strand.
CAGGAGGGCAGGAGGGCAGAGGGCAGGAGGGCAGAGGGCAGGAGGGCAGGAGGGCAGGAGGGCAGAGGGCAGGAGGGCAGGAGGGCAGGAGGGCAGGAGGGCAGAGGGCAGGAGGGCAGGAGGGCAGAGGGCAGAGGGCAGGAGGGCAGAGAGCAGGAGGGCAGAGGGCAGGAGGGCAGAGGGCAGATGGCAGGAGGGCAGCAGGGCAGGAGGGCAGAGGGCAGGAGAGCAGGAGGGCAGGAGGGCAGAGGGCAGGAGGGCAGAGGGCAGGAGGGCAGAGGGCAGGAGGGCAGGAGGGCAGGAGGGCAGAGGGCAGGAGGGCAGAGGGCAGGAGGGCAGAGGGCAGGAGGGCAGGAGGGCAGCAGGGCAGGAGGGCAGAGGGCAGAGGGCAGGAGGGCAGGAGGGCAGAGGGCAGCAGGGCAGGAGGGCAGGGGGGCAGGGGGGCAGGGGGGCAGATGGCAGGAAGGAAGGAGGCCAGCAGGGCAGCAGGGGAGGAGGGCAGGAGGGCAGAGGGCGGGGGGGCAGCAGGGCAGGAGGGCAGCAGGGAAGGCGCCCAATTGGCCCAGTGGTGCCACAGCCACAAGGTCTTGCCCTGGCTCACACCTCGCGACACTGTGCAGACAGGGATGCCCCTGGCACGTGTGTGAGACCCGTTCTGTGCCATGGCTCAGCATGGACACTGATGCCGCTTCTTTTGATATTTCTGTCAGCATTTCAGAGGTAACGGAGATGCCCTTGTGGCAGCGGGCAGGAGGGGACATCATGTGGGACTTTTTCTATAAATGAATTCCCAAAAACATTTGGCTTTGTGTACCTGTCTTTTTTACACTTGAGTTATGTCAGTGTCCCTTTATATGGATGAATACTATTCCATTGCATAAAGAATGAAGCTGTTGAGATTTTTCATGAATGTTGTTTATGCATTTATCAATAGATGGATATTTGGGTCATTTCCATTTTAGGGCTATTATGAATAATGCTATGAAAATTCAAGTACAACTTTTTATGTGGACATGTGTTTTCATATCTTCTAGGTATACACTTGGGATGGGAATAGCTGGGTCATTTCATAACTTGATGTTTAACTTTGTAATTGCCAAATTTTTCTCAAAACATCTGCAATAGTTTACATTCCATATAGCAATATATGAGGATTCCAGTTTTTCCACATCCTTAGCAACACTTTTGTTAAATTCTGTTTTTGTTTTGTTTTTTTGTCTTTTGAAAATAATGTTATAGCCGCCTTAGTGGGTGGGAGGTGGCATCTCATTGTGGTTTTGATTTGCATTTCCCTAATTACTAATGATGATGAAAATCTTTTCTTTTTATTAAATTTGTTGGGGTGACATTGCTTCATAAAATTATATAGGTTTCAAGTGTACATTTCTGTAATATGTGACCACTGCATTGTGCCTCCATAACCCCAAATCAAATCATCCTCCATCAACATATATTTGACCCCCTTTACCCTTCACACCTTTCCCTCTTCCCCTCTGGTGCCTGTGAGTTTTTCCCCCCTGTTTTTTTAAAAAATAAATCTTTATTACTCAGATTATTACAATTGTTTCTCCCTTTTTTCCCCCAAAGCTCCCTACCACCCAGTTCCCTTCCCACCCTCTGCCCTCACCCCTTCTCCCCCCAATTGTCTTCATCCATTGGTTATACGATTTCAATCCAGTCTCTCACTGCTTCCCCACCCCCTTATCCTCCTGATAATTATCAGTCCACTCCTCTTCTTTGCCCCTGATTCTACTATATTCACCATTTATTCTGTTCCTCAGATTTTTTTTCTTCTCTTTTCCTTTTTTCCTTTTTTCTTGAAATATGAATTTCAAGTGGGACACTCTCTCTCATTTATTTTTGTAGGGAAATACAACAGAGTGTTCTGTAGCTAATGGCTGCAGACTGTCCAAATGTCTCAGGACCACACGAATAGAATCCTCTACTGCTCCTCTGGTTCACACCGCCCCCTCCCCCCGGGGAGTTTTTGTTTTTCTTGTTTGTTCATTTGTTACTTTCAGTTTTATATCCCACATGTGGATGAAATCATAGGGTTCTTAACTTTTTCTATCTGATTATTTGGCTTACCATGATATTCTCAAGGCCCATCCATGATGGGCATATTTAAATGTACTTTCTAGCCGTCTGTCTGTCTTTGGAGAGATGTGTATTCACATCTTTTGCCTATTTTAAAATTGAGTTATTCATCTTTTTTTTTTTTTATTGTTCAGTTGTAAGAATTCTTTATATGTTCCAGGAAGTAGGCTTTTATCAAATACTAGAGTCCTGGTGCACGGATTTGTGCACTTGTGGGGCCCCTTGGCCTGGCCTGCACACTCTTGCAGCTGGGACCCCTTGGGGGATGTCAGAGAGCCAGTTCCAGCCCCAATACTTGCAGGCCAAGCGGAGAGACCCCACCCGTGCATGTAGCCACCTACCGGGCCTGTAGTTTGCATATAAGATCGTTGGTTAATATCTTCCCACTCTCCCTCTGAGATTCATCAGTCTGTTCCATGTTTCCATGCCTGTACCTTGAACATCTGCCCCCCTGGTGGTCACTGCGTGTCATAGCTAGACGGTCAATGGGTTGCTTAGGCTTTTATATATATATATAGGTAGATAAGATTTGTAAATGCTTTTGCCTATAGTGGTAGTTGTAGTTTCACTTCCTTAATGGTGTTTAATTATTTAAAGATATATATATTAACTGCTCTCTGAACTTTTTCTTTCCTTTCAAAAAGATAATGCCACATCACAAACATTGGTTGCATTTGGTGCCCCTAAGGAAGCTGTTGAGATCTTTCAAGAAGATAAAATGACAAATACTGAAGGTGAGGACTGAATGTAAATTGCATAGTAACCTATGTAAACTATATTTATATTCACTCATTAGTTTCTTATATCAATATTATATTTTTATTGAACAATAAACCCTAATTACCAATTAATAGTTAACAAAGTAATTCTTACAAAATTAAGAATACAATATTATAATGTATTTTATTAATGACAAGTTGTTAATGACAAATTTGTTTATAATAATTGTTTATAATTTCAAAAATATATGAATTTTTAAATTAAACATTTTCTTTATTGCTTTTGCCATGACTGGCAGGTGCTAGAAACTTCCAGTTTAATGAGGATATGCCTTTTAGAAGAAGAATGAGGTGTGAAATCCAGAATAAAAATTGTTCATTGAGAATCCATAAAACATCTGTGAAAGTGTTGCTGATGTTACATGTGGGAGGAAACGAGGAATGTGCACATTTGATGTACCACAGTTCAGACTTGTTTCTTAGGTCAGTCTGGTGGAGAACTTGATATAAAATACTTTCAATCTTGATTAGTAAATGTCTGCTCTGGACACCTTCAGTTTGATGGGACAAAATGGGATAAATTGCCATTTTGATTCTTTTAAGTACAAAATATGGAACACGTATATTACTTTGACTACAGCATCAGGAAGATTGAGAAATGTCAAAGTAATCACTTAAAATAAAGCTAGAAATGATTGAGCTACAGTCAAGAAACATTTGAGTCTCAGGCTCAAGAGTGTGAACTTCATTTCTCAGTCTCTGGGCCTACCTGTGTTTAAGTAGAGTTGTTATACAACCATGCTTGGAAATCCTAGTCTGCTCACAGAAAGATTTGGTTGCAGGAGGACATAGGGAGACTGATTACCTTTTCATTGCAATCCAGGCTTAAGGTAATAAGGCTTCATTGATGAAGGATCGATGGCTATGAAAGATGGGAATTAAGGAGACATTATAAAGGAATAAGATTTGATGAAAATATACTAGTAGGAACTTGAATGAAAAGAGGATGCAACAGTGATTGAACAATTGCACACTTTGATAATGGGAACTGAGAATCAAGAAAGGAAATGAGATTGAATGGCTTGAAATGAGTTTAGTGTCAGAAATACTGGCTTTGATGTGGGTGTGTTTCTTCAAGACTCCCTTTGGCTTGTTGGCCTTGAAAAAGCCCAAATGTTTAGTACCAAGTAGACTGGAGGCAGGCCTGTCACCAAAAGTTTCATCTTGGTGTATCTTAGCCTCTCATCATTGCTTTACTTGCCAAATCATTCCTGAGGACCTGCTCTGAGTTGGGTACCATTCTCTCCCCTTGGTATGTGCCAGGCCCCTCCCACCTGCAGCGCTCTGCGTGAATCTCTTATCTTGTCCACCTCTGTGTCTGAGGACAGCGATGTGTTTGTTTTCCTCTGTAGCCTTTCTGGCTTTGGCACGTAGTGTACTGTTGTCATTAATTTCTGTATCTCCTTGTTTGCGGTGTAGCAACTCCATGTGTGCATTATAATTCCAACGTCATCCCCCCATCCTGCAAAGGGTCCTGCAGGCCCCACCTTTCCTTCTCTCCACTCGGTGCTAGGCTCAGGCTCTAGGAAGGATATGCACATTTTGACATGGAGTTCAGGGTAAAGTCAAGTCTAAAGATGTTTAGTTGGGGGTTAAGCACTTAGAGGAGATAACCAAGAGAGAGAATTATTTCTTACCAAGATTCATGCCTATGAGGAGAAATAGGCAGTGAAGTGAGAGAAAGCGCTTGAAGAAGAGCATTTTAGGGAAGTATAAAGAGTTAAAAGAGATGGAGAATGATGGGAGGTTATTGAATTGTGTTGCTAGGATCTGGTTAGTGATTTTTTTTGAAATAAAACATTTTATTGAGATAAATTTTAAGTACAATATAGTTCACTCATTTCGAGTCTGCAAGTCAATGACTTTTGACAAATATACAGATTTATTTTACCGTTATCTTAAACAGGATATAGAATCTTCCATTTTTTAAAATACTTTTTTAAAAAAAATTTCAGAGAGGAAGGGAGTGGGAGAGGGAGAGAGAACCATCAATGATGAGAGGGAATCATTGATTGGCTGCCTCCTGCACGCTCCACACCGGGGATCAAGCATGCAACCCAACCCAGGCATGTGCCCTAACCAGGAATGGAACCCTGTCTTCCTGGTTTATAGGTTGACGCTCAGTCCCCGAGCCACATGGCTAGGCTAGAGTCTTCCATTTTTCCAGAAAGTTCATTTATGCCATCTGTAGTCAGTCTCATTCCACCCATTCCCCATATCCATGGATAGGATTTGAGCTCTGCCATTCTAAAATTTCCAATGCATGTTAATTATTATGGCTGGGTGAATAAATCATGCAAACATCCATTTCACTGAGCAAGGAGAGTTGACAGTTCATGAACATAGTATTTTTATGACATTTGCCAACGCAACAGGCCAGTCCATATTTTCTCTCAAGCCGACGTTTCTTGTTGCAGTCTCAACGAACCTCAGTGCTGGCCCAGATCCAGGAGGATCTGTCCCCTTATACACTGACGCTGGGCAAGGACATTGTGGTTGGGCAAATGGTTAGAGAGAACGAGAGTCCTGTTTGAGCTGAATTCTTTGACCTCTGTGCTCAGGCTTCACCAGGAGCAGCTCTGTCAGTTAACGTGTGACTAAGACCATTAATTCTCATTGCATCATGGAATTTTAGGTGAAAAATATTTTATATGGCACCCTACCAACCCATTCACTTATTACATGAGAAATCTAGGGTCAGAGGCTGAGTGGTTTTAGCTTCGGAAGCACAGTTAATTATAGGTTAAGTGGGGGAAAAAAAAAGAATGAACGTGGACACCACGCTGGGTAAAATTAAAAAGCAGAGCAGAGCAAGATTTAACTTACGCCGTTCATACATTTAGAATAAAACCAGTGAGAAGAGCTTTAGAATTCTGGTTCTCTCTTATGCTGCTTATGGTGCCAAGTCTTTTACAGAATTTCAATGCAAAATTTAACTTCCTAGTATTTTCCACTCCACAGTTTACTAAAAGTATGATGTTAATATCAAGCCATGGGGTGCTGTGGAAATTAATTAGCCTTCACACAGGAGGGTGAAAGTGGCACGTGCAGAAACATGTTAAATGAGTCATTACTATCCTTGTTTTCCCCACATTTAATGAAGCAAAGCAAATGTTTTAAGCGTAAGGACAACTGCCTCGCTGTTAAATGAATACTAAGATATTTCTATTTCCCGAAGGAAGGGCAGCATACCCTTATCAGGATACTTGGATAGGAGATCAATATGTAATTTTCACCAGCTTATACATTGGACCTTTGACTATTACAGAGATGGAAATATGTATTTCTCTGAGTATGAACTAAAGAAGAAATATATAACACATGTGAAATAGTCATAGCCAGTATATGTGTTCCGTATGGCCAAAGTAAACTGATATCTTGAAGGCACATTCAAAATTCAAAAACAAGGGGTGTGTGAAACATTTGAGATGCCCTGAAATATGTTTCTGGACTGCTTCTCTTAGCCACATTTTAAAAAATATGAAAACAACCCTTAGAGTATAGCTTACATTCCATGGCCAGTGAGATATAGTTCAAGTAGCAGCTCTCCAGCCTATCCATTGTGTGGAATTTGACATTGTTATATAACTTCTCTAAGCCTCAGTTTCCTGGCTTATGAAATCAAGGTGTTGTATATTCAGATACACACATACGTTCAGATTTATGGGATAGGGTCAAAAATGTTATTTACAAATGAAACAGATATACATACCATGGGAAGGTGTATTTTTGGAGGAGGAGATTATGAGACTCCATTTAAAGGATTGCAGTTGAAATGGAGATATCTAAAATAGGTACCATCTCGGTAGGTTGGCATTGAAACAAAAGGCACAGCCAGCAGGCAATTAGCATTACCTCTGTGCCTCTCAAGGTCAGCTGGGCTGAGGTCAACACACTCTTCTCATCGAGGCGCCAGCCCTATTTTGTGTCTTGCATTTATGATCAGTCACTGCAGCTGTAAGCCAGCCCAGGAAAGTCCTTAGACACAAAAGGACTGCAAGTAAGCACTGGTGGAGTTTCATGGACAGCTTTGCGGTGCGCCTGCAGCCTTCAGATGACCCGGGACATGCCAGGGTTAGAGTCACCGAGGCACATCAGACGGAGTGGATCTTATGATGAGCACATCGTGAATGCTCCGGTGAGGACATCCATCACTATCTTGTAAGAGACTCCAATTTTCAGAAATGGAAGGTAGAAAATGAGGTTATTATGAGGATGAAGGGGACTTCATTTTATTTTTTTCCAGCAAGAAAAACTTATGCTGGATTTAGGGAAGAAGTCCTTCAGTACATGAGTGATTAGATATCATTTACTTTGGGAGAAGTGGAATCTCTTTGAAGGGAGAATTTGAAATATATTTCAAAGTCATTTTTAAAATCAATTTAGAATTTATTGAGAAACAAACGAATGCATGTTTTCGCCCTTTTTTCTTTACCTCCCCACCCCACAATGGTTAGTTCATAAAGCTATGAAATATCTAGACTTAAGTTTGAAAATTTATTCTTGCTTCTTAGAATCATTTTCATTTCTAACATTTTAAGTCATAAATTATTCTTTTAGATTTCAAAATATTAGAAGGTTCATTCTGTAATTATGACATATTTATCTACCTAGGTGTTAAAACTTTGAGTATTCGTTTTAATAAAGTTGAATACTTTTGCATATTCTCCACACCAAGGTTACTACATTGTACATAACTAATAAGTAACTCCCACTGTCTGCTTTGTCTTTAGGGGTGAACAAAGGCACTTTCTTTAGTTACCCATGTCGGCGGCACAGCTGTTCTTTAGTGAACATCCCAGCACCATGTGTCAACAAAATGATTTCACGCATTGAAGATGTGGAGTCTAAGATAGAGGGTTATTTGAAACAGGTAAGTGATATTTCAAATGCTAACACTGTCATAAATGTTATAAAGCCTACCAGGGTACGTTAGTTAAAGACGCCAAGGAGTTGTTTTCTATGAAAGTTGAAATGGTTTCTAGAACCTTTGCTTAGCTGTCTAATTTTCTAATCTAGACATGATTTTGATAGTCTCATTTCAGAAGGGTTAAGCAAGCTCATTAAATAGATTCCTCCCCTACCTGTTTCTTCTTTATCCAGAGGCAATCATGCTAAGTAGTAATTTCCATAAGTCAACTTGACTAGTAAATTAAATAGTACTTACATTCTTTTTTGGGACACTAAACTGATTAGGTGATTAGATGAGGACACCGGTGTATGAAAGGACAGTGTGCCCTTTTTAATGAGTTATTTTGTGCTAAAGAAATACCTGGTAGGTCTGTTAAACAGAATATAATTATTCCTCATTTGTCTTTTTAACCTGTTAGTTTGCCTTTATTATTCTGAAGGGAGTTCATTCTTAAAACCACTGTAACATTCAATTATTTTCAAAGGATGATTTGGAAATGATAAAACATTCTCACACTTTCCTAAAGATTATGTTTCTGAGCAATTAATGCAGAATCAGTGTGTCCACATGGGAGGGTAAGTTTGCCAGAGACTGAGCTATCTCTCTCCCTTCACCACTGTTACAGGATCGTTCTGAGAAGGTTCTGGTGGGCCACCTGTGATACTCGGTCTAGGGTTTGGTCTCCTTTGAGAAAAGCATTCTAGTGCATTTGTTAACATCTCAGGCTTTATAACTACACATGCTACGGCCCTCTGCAGAAATGGAGAGGCAGTGTTAAAAGTGCCGGCATAGGACATGCATCCAATATGCACCAGCTATTCTTATTTCTATGGTACTACTGGTATTTATCTCACCCTTCATCACTGTTATCTTATTTCTGGTGCTGCTTTGTCAGTGCTGCCTTCTGTTGCCGACCCAAGAGGCTAATGGAGAGTAGACGCTGAGTACATGTCTTTTGAATGAAAAAATAAATGGGGACCTGCAGCAGAGTCTTCCTTTTCTAGATACACCTGAGGCACCCATCTACCTACTGTAGTAAGAGCTACCATTGACCAAACATCTGCTAATTCTCTAGGCACTTCATAAGTATGTATTTCTGTGTTTGTCCTTTATCGGAATCCTACTCTACTGGTTAAAATCCTAAGACTTAGTCAAATCAAGTAATCTATATGTCATGGCGCAGGTAGTAAGCATTAGAGTTGAAATTCACACTGAGTTCCATCTGACTCCAAAGCCCATTTCAGCCTCTGTTTTATGACCCCAAAGGGCCGAAAGAGGCCTTAATTCTTCTCATAAACATAGAGTGTTAGTTGGCATTTTGACAACACGAAACATACAAAATAACAATGCTTGGGAAACACACTTCTAGACAGAAACTGTAATAATAATGTAAAGTGTTTACAAGTAAATAAACATGATACACATATAAACTTTATGTAACTTGCTGTGAAGTAAATGCTCATAATCTTTTTAGAATTTTAAGACCTATTTTTTTAATTTAAAAAGTATTTTATTTTATCATTGACTCTGTATTTGGTAGATTTGCTGGTGCTCAACTGGTCAGTAGAGTAAATTTACTTAAGTTTCTTATGCTATACTAGAGGCCCAGTACACGAAATTCATGCAAGGGGCTCGGCCCTCGCAACCCAGCTTCGTCCAGAAGGTCCTTTGGATGTCTGGTCTAATTAGCATATTATGCTTTTATTATTATAGATTCTTGTTTAGGTCACCACAATTATTGATTAGGTGTTTAGTTATCTATATTTGAATTAATATTTTGAGGCTGAATTGGTAAATACCTATCTTCTTCAAAGATGATGTTTTTTCTGACTAACCTACTACAATGAGAAAAGAAGTTCCCATTATTTTTTGCAGAGATGAACTTTTGGTAACATTAGTTAGACAACTTTATAGTCATGCTCTTTCTTGAAAATTTTAAATTAAAGAAAATTAAGGAAGCTGGACTTGAAAAAATAGCTTGTGACTTTTTGATAAATAAAAACTTTAATTCCAAAAAGGCAAAACATATGAATTCTTATGGAAAGATCATGTACATTTTCTTATAGATAATGATTCAAAATTAACTAACCTGAGCCTATTTCTAATTTCAAATAAAATAGACTACTTGTGTAAGAAATATTTAAAATGAATAATTATCCTGCAGAAAATACTGAAGTTTTGTATGTGTCTGGGTACATTTCAATGATCCCAGAATGCCTGAATGAAATTCAGTGAAAAGGCATTTCTTCTCAAAATTTTTTATCACTTGAAAACATCTACCCAATTAAAGTTGTCAACAGACAGTACCTTGCAGAGGAGATTAACATTTTTAATTTTATTCAGCTATTGCCTACAATCCCATGCACTGCTGTCTCTGTTGAGTACTGGGGGACAGTGGGGCTCCCTCCTTCTCCAGTTCCCAGCAGGACTGTATGTGCAGAGGGCAGAGCAAGGCCAAGGAAATCAACCAGCTGGAGCCCTGGCCCCAAATCCCATTGTAATCCCCATCAGTGGCTGCACATACTAATTCTTTCTGGTATTAATCCTCATCTCAGGATATTTTCCATTGATTCTTTAGAGAGAGTGAACAGGAGGAGGAGAGACAGAGAGAGAGAAACATGAATATGAGAGAGAGACATCGATTGGTTGCCCGCCCGGACTGGGGCCGGGGATAGAGCTTGCAACCGAGGTGCCTGCAACAAAGGTGTATGCCCTAGACAGGAATTGAACCCGGGACTCTTCAGTCTGCAAGCCAATGCTCTGTCCACCGAGCCAAAACTCTGTGGCTCACCAAAAAATTCTGACAAAAAATAGGTGTAATTTTGATTTATTCACACTGGATGGCTATTGCTGTGTTGGTTGTCGTCATTTTTTTTTGACAATCTAAGGGAAAAAAAGGTCAGTGCTCCTGAATATAGTCAGGTGTTGCATATTTTAAAAATTCTTACGGAACACTGGAAATTGCTGCAGTAGAGTATTAGACAAGATGTGGATACCTACCAGGAGACATGAATCTTTGGAGACAACTTATATAGTGATCTACCAGTTAGTCCATTGGGAACAGATCAAATACTGATTGAAATAATTTTTCTCTATCGCTCATCACTTCTACAAAAATATTGTCAGGGGAAGGTCTTGACATTTTATCCTAAAATATTTCTAAAATTTTAAGTAATCTGTTTTTACAAGTATAAATTAAGCCATTTTGAATTACAGTATATAGAGGATCAAACAATATTAATTAGGCATTACTCACTTATTGAGGACTTTTAAAATTTTGGATAATTATATCATAACTCATTAAAGTGTCTCTTAACCAATTTCCTCCTGATTTTCTTGTGATACTTCTAGTGGCTCCTTAAAACTATCATATAAATCAGCCTAATTGTAGGTTTTTGCACTGTTCAGGACTCTGAATTACCAGTTTCAAAAACCAAAAGATAGTATTTTTCTGATTGCTAATTATTTTATCATATTAATATATTAATATGTTCATTGAATATTCACTCTTTTCCATGCTTGTTTATCTTTTGCCTATTTTCTTTTAGGTTTATTTGTATTTTTTATTGACTTGTAGGAACAAATTATTATCTTTAGTATGTTATGTATGTTTTAAACATACTTAAGTTTGATTTGTTTTCTTTATAACTTTTAATAAAAAGTTCTTAATTTTAATGTACTTAAATTTATCATTTTTCCTTTATTTTAAGTGCTTTGCATCTTGTTTAAGAAATATTTCCATACTGCAAGGTCATAGAAAACATTTTCCTTTCTTATAAATTTTTAAAGTTTTTCACTAGAGATTTAATTGTTTAGCATTGTGAAATTGTGTGTAAGGATAAATAGCATTTTTCATTTATAAATATATGAAAATTACTTTTCTCAACACCAATTTTATTATAAAATCCAGTCATTTCTTAGATATCAGCTATCCCATATTGATCATATATCAAGTTTTCATAATGATTGTATCATTTCTAGCTCCTGTATTTTACCTGTGAATTTAACCCTCTATTACAATATCTCATTCTACTGATTTGCATGCTTTATAATGTGTCTTGATATCTGATAGGGTAGTTCCATTCTTGTTGTGCTTTGATAGACTTCTTTGACTCTTTTTGGTAGGTGCAATTTTTAGAATAAGCTTGTCTTATTCTATGCAAAACACATTGGGATCTTGAACAGTTACACTTATGACCTTTTTTTATGCAGATGAATTTAGTCTCAAGAGGAATATTTTTTTAGATTCCATTGAATCTACTCTCAGCATAAGAAAATTTCAGTAGTATAGCAAATACCAAAAGCTGTTTAGAGGAGAAAACTTGTAGGAGGTAAATGGAAAAAATGGACAAATAGATGAAAACTTAATGTTAAATTATTGGTTCTCTAACATATAGTCATAAGCCGCATAATGTTTCAGTCAATGACAGACTGTGCATAGGACAGGGGTCCCATCTATAATAATGAAAGTGTAATGTGCCAGTTAGATTGGACGTCCTTCCGGACAACCTTCCAGACACAGCTGGGAATGCTGTGCAAGGGCAGCCAGAGGGAAGCCAGAGGGAAGGGAGGCCTACTCTTGCACGAATTTCATGCATTGGGCCTCTAATAAGATTATAAGAGAAGGCCTCAACTTTTGCCTGAATAAGCTTATATTTGAATTTGTAGCATCTTTGACATTTTTACTCATTGGTGAAATCTGTCTTTGTTTTCCCTCCCACCTGTTTGTGTCAAGGGGAGAATTTGCTAGTTCCGTAGGCTCTGTTTTGTTTCTCTCTAGATCCATAACTTCCATATTTATTAGACAACCTTTCCATCTTAGGCAGATCTCCTGTGTGGTGAGCGAGTTCTCATGACAATGAGTAGGAGGCAACTTCTCAGCCACCTATTCTGGATTCTTTGTGTGTGTGTGGGGGGGGGGAGCAATAATATCTGCTCATCTCACCACAGGCCACCCTTCCATTATTAGCTTGGATCACCACTTATTTATTCTTACAGTCTGGGAGTTCTGGAAGAGTTCTCCAGAGAACCTTCCATTTCCCCTGAAAGGATCTCCACTTGCCTCTGAGTAATACGCTTCTTTGCTCTGGTTTCACTTTCAGTCTCACCAGATTACCTTCTATTTCTGGGTATTCTTTTAAAATCTATGTCCCAATAATTTTATTGACAGGCATATATATTCTTCTCCAGAAATGTTGGTATGACGTGGGAATTGAAGAGAAGTAATGATATATGCCCAATCTCACAACTTGAATTGGAGATTATCTGCGAAGCCCATAATATTCAGACTATATAATCCTTGCGTTTTTAGTAATTTATGCCCCTTAGAGCTCATGGTTCTTTTAGAATATATCATAGAACAAGACTCCTTCCAGAAAGTGTAGAATCCAGGGGGGGGGATAAGACAAGGATAATTCAAAACTAAGTGTTTGTGAACTCATGTAATTATGTGTTTTCCACTCTTCTGTGTAGTATATTAAAGTTCAGAGGATGTTATGGATTCAGATTGTGTGGAACATCCTTTGGGTGTAAGGGGAATTTTAGCTGGTCCTGTTAAAGGCGTAAGATTTAGAAACAGATGAAAGGTAAGAACAATCAGGTGGGAGTAATCAAAGTATAGCAATAGGTAGTAGAAGTATATAACTGTTTTAGAAACAATAGAGTACATAATTTGATAGAACTATAATGGGGTATGTGAAGTGGAGTAGTTAAAGTTTTACCAGTGAATTCAAGTATAAGTTAAGTTTACTATTGTTTTCTGAGCTGTTTAAAATTTGATTTTAATTGAGATCTTTTATTTTGACAGTTTGAAGCTTCTTTGGAAGAATGGTAAGAACCTATCATGCTTTTATTTTTCACATTCACATTTTGATGATTAATATGCTTAGAGGAGTTTTATTTTTAAAGGGACAGAAAATTGAAAGCAGATGTTTTCATATTAGATACTAAATATAATTTTTTAAAAAAACTTAAGAATTAGGATATGATGGAAAATGACAGAATAGGGTTCTCTGGAGCTCTGTACCACCACTAAGCAACTATAAATTTGGCAAAAATTGGTCAGAACCAACTTTTTTCAAAATCTATAATCTAGTAAAAAAAAAAACTTGCTGCAACCACGGAAGAAAGGTCAATGAAGAAAGAGTCCGCTGCATTTTGTTAGGAGACCTCAGTGGCATTTTATTTAATTTATTTTTTATTTTTTATTTTAAAAATATATTTTATTGATATTTTACAGAGAGGAAGGGAGAGAGATAGAGAGCTAGAAACATCTATGAGAGAGAAACATCAACCAGCTGCCTCTTGTGCACCCCCTACTGGAGATGTGCCCGCAACCAAGGTTCAGTGGCATTTTAAATCGCCTCCTTGCCTCCTCCAGCCGCCAGGTCAGTGGAGGCCCCACCGAGGATGACGCCCTGCAGGTGTCAGAGGGAATGACAGAGGCCTTTCAGTGCTGTGACCGGCTGACCACTCCCGGGTAGTGCTCCTTGGAAGCTCTTAAAGGCATGTCCTTGCCACCACCCTGGGCGGCTGTTGATAAGCGTTGGACTGGCGTTGGACAGACCGGAGTGCCTGGGGAAGTACAGGCTGAGAGCAGAGGCCCCTGAGGAAATGAGGCCTTTCAGAGCCCTCACTTATACTGGAGGATTGAGAAATGCGCACAGATGACCAATGCTGGGCACATGATCAGGGGAGAGTCAAGAACCAAGAAGACCCTGACCTTTGACCTGTGGTTAACCTTTAGGCAAGAACGGATGGTAAGAGGAAGAGATGAACAGCCTGGACAAGCATCAAAGGAGTACTCCAGTACAGAGCTCCTCCCCCGCCTTCTCTGTTTTGGCTCTAGCTATGTCAGCTAAACAGCTAAACAGAAGCTCACCAATAGGCTAATGAAACGCTTCCTGTAGTGGCCACGTGGGACAAAGAATATGGATGTTATACAAAGTGTTTAAAATCATCATCAAACAAATAAATAGCAACCATCCATAACAAACAGCAGCAGTAACCCCAATAGACGGAGGCTGACAGTGGGGGGAGCATTATTTAATAAAGATGCTGGGATAATTTATTTTTAAAAGAAAACAAACAAGAAAAATTACCTTTTTAAAAAGAGGTATTTAAATGAAATTAAAACTGAAGGAAGAACATATAATGAATATATGTCTGACATCAGAATAGACAGACTTTCTTAAATAAATTGAAAAATAACAATGAAACATGTAATATGGAGCCATCGAAGATAGTAAATGGTAGTCAGGTATATAGCTTTTTTAAATAAGAAAAATGATAATTTAATAAAAATGAAACTCCTTGTTTTGTTGTTTATACTGATTTTCTTATAACTTTTGTTAGAGGAAAAAATACTTTCTGTTCAAATACAGTGAAATGTAATCTAGGATTCAAGAAGTGATACTGATAATGAAAAATATATTGTTATTCAACATATAGGACTTTAGCTAAAAGAGTCTTTAGAAAAGAAGTAACATTTTAATTTGTACATTTTTCTAAAACCTTAAACTTCAAATCTGAAATAGTAATCTTACTCCTTGTCATTCATAGATTCCCTAGAAATTGCTAAACTGAAATTAGAAAAATAGCTCATTTAACATATTTTTTAAAAATCCCCTTTTCAATAGCAAGTCTTTAGGAAATACCAATTTCTTAAAAAACAAACTGCTTTATTATCTCCTATGCTCACCTGTTGTTGCTCAATGATTGAGTGTCAACCTATGAACCAGGAGGTCACGGTTCCATTCTTGGTCAGGGCACAAGCCTGGGTTAAGGGCTCCACCCCAAGGTGGGGTGGGAAGGTTTTATCTCATTGATTTAAAAAATATATATTTTTATTGATTTTTTTTTTTACAGAGAGGAAGAGAGAGGGACAGAGAGTTAGAAACATCGATGAGAGAGAAACATCAATCAGCTGCCTCCTGCACACCCCCCACCGGGGATGTGCCCGCAACCGAGGTATCGAACCCGGGACCCTTCAGTCCACAGGCGGACGCTCTATCCACTGAGCCAAACCGGTTTCGGCACTCTCATTGATGTTTCTATCTCTCTCTCCCTCTTTGAAATCAATAAAAATATATATTTTTTTAAAATTTCAGACCATTTGTAACAAATTTTAGATTTGTATTAATTTACCATGAAGTTTTAAGCCCATTATCTATTAGAACGTTGCTGTATGAATCTCCAGGAGAGTAGAGTTAGTATGTATATAGAAAGTTTCACCATGCACAATTCCAATTCAATGTGAGAACGTCACCTAACGTTAGATTTACCGAGGTGAAGTACAGCCCTCCTGGAGTAATTGGCTCCCTCTCTTCCGCTCCATAGGCGCCAGGCTGCCGGAAAAGACCAGAGGGTCTCGAAGGTGGAACCCAAGGAAGAAAGAGGTAAAGCTGGACTGCACATGTAGATCAGTGCAATGGCATCAGAAGTTCACGGACTTCATTCAGAAGTTCACGGACTTCATTCAGAAGTTCACTGACTTCATTTCATAGAGTTCTCATTTTCCCATCATAATGTTAACGCTTTATAATTTTTATGAGTATGTCAGAGAGGACAGAGCCTCCTCTGTAATTTGATTAGACATTTGTCCAACAAATATTTATTGATGACTGTTATGTGCCATTAGAGGCTCGGTGCACGAAATTCCTGCACTAGGGGGTGTTCCTCAGCCCGGCCTGTGCTCTCTCGTAGTCTGGGAGCCCTCGGGGGAAGTCTGACTGATGGCTTAGGTGCGGGGAGCAGGCCTAAGCCATCAGTTGGACATCCTTAGCGCTGTTGCAGAGACAGGAGAGGCTCCCATCACTGCCACTGCACTTGCTATTTGTGAGCCTGGCTTCTGGCTGAGCAGCACTCCCCTTGTGGGAGTGCACTGACCACCAGGAACAGCTCCTGCATTGTGCGTCTTCCCCCTGGTGGTCAGTGCGTGTCATAGTGACCGGTCATTCTGCAGTTTGGTCAATTTGCATGTTAGCCTTTTCTTATATAGGATATACTGTCTAGAGACCCTGAGTGTAGAGGACTCCTGGTCACTGCTCCAGAAACTGTAATTCCAGTTCCTTGCAGTAGGCTTTCTGTGAGAATCAGAGTCTTCTCTCTCTTCACTGGCCAACAGAGCATCAGCCTCGTATAGTGTCTGAGAACTGGAAATGTGGCTGGCGAGACGGAGGCATTTAATTTTTAAGTTTAACTTTAACTTAGATTTCAATGAAAATAGTCACATGGGTTCATAGCTACCATAGTGGACATCACATTTCCACTATATATAAAAATCAAGATTAATATTCTTGTCAAGATTAATATTTTACAAAATGTAAAATAATATACTAGCATAAAAATGTGTGTTAAAATTCTTCAGTGTATTTGAATATATTCTTGATTTTATATTAACTCCCTCCCAATCCTTTACCACAGAAATTTGTTAAACATCTTCTTAAGTGAACGTTAACTAATAAACTCGGGACTTTTAAAATATATTTTATTGATTGTTTTTTTACAGAGAGAGAGAGAGAGAGAGAGAGAGAGAGAGAGAGAAAGAGAGAGAGAAAGAGAGAGTTAGAAACATTGATAAGAGAGAATCATCGATCAGCTGCCTCCTGCACACCCCCTACTGGGGATATGCCCGCAACCAAGGCACATGCCCTTGACCAGAATTGAACCCGGGACCTTTCAGTCCGCAGGCTGACACTCTATCCACTGAGCCAAACCGATTTTGGCAAACTCAACACTTTTTAAAAGCAAGAATGTTTTATTCAAAGCTGTCATTCACAGTGAGGCTCTGATTCTACTGTTTTCACTGTTTACTTCTACAGTGAAGATGAAAACCTCACTTATTACTTAATTTTTCACATGATAAATGCTGAGAGAAAAAAATAATATATGAGTAGTCACAATATCCATTATATTAACATGTACATTTGACTCTAAAACATAAGACAGTATCAAGATAAGGAAGGTTTGCCCTGGGGGAGGGTGGGGTGGTTGGCTCAGTGGATAGAGTGTCAGCCTGTGGACTGAAGGGTCCTGGGTTTGATTCTGCCAAGGGCACATGCCTGGGTTGTGGGCACATCCCCAGTAGCGGCATCTCTCTTATCATTGATGTTTCTATCTCTCTCTCTTTCTTCTTTCTTCTCTGAAATCAATAAAATATATTTTTAAAAGATAAGGAAAATCAATCGTAAGTATTTACTCTAAAAATGTAAGGTGTTTGCTCACTCTGTATGAATTAATTGAGATAGTGTTCTAGAAAAAAAAATGAGAGCTGTTGGATGCAATGAATTGGAGGCCCTCCAAGTTATACATAGCATTTATTTTTAAATGCTATGATAGAAACAGTAAGAAGACATCTTGCAATAACATAATGGACACCTCACCTTCGGACAGAAATCTATCTAATCAGAAGTGCTTTCATTTCAGTGCCAGTAACTTCCTCATGTGTTTCAGACTGAAATCTCGTTATAGAGATTGAGGGGATAGTAAGTGGGCCAATATTCGCATTAAGCACTGGAGAACACAGTGCTGAATGCGTATATTGGCATCTAACAAAGCAGACAGTTACGAATAGGAAGTGTACAGGATGGGGTGGAATTTGAAAAACAAAAAAAAAGAAGGCTAAAGAACAAATACATAGAGGCCAAATAAAGGAGAGGTCTGGAAAAATCAAATTTTATGCCTCGCGACAGAGAAACCTGCTTTTTAAGAATTCTTCCTAGGTGGATGCTGAATTTCTTTGGCAAGTCCATAGGTGAGAAGAAGAAATTGCGTGTGACTACTCAGCTTCCACTGACACCCGTTATGTAACACCACCTTCCCCTGGGAAAGACTGTCCTTACTGACCAGCATAAACCGAAAGACACCCGAGGCCTGTGAGTTGCCTTTCTTCCGGATCTGGCTTTGCTGTTTCTCCTCCGCTTCCGTGTGTTGGGGGCTTTTCCTTCCTTGAGACGGTGTTCGCTTCTGTCTTCTTCTCACGTCACGTGCTGGCAAAAGCCACCGCTTACAAGTATACAGGTCACCGGGGTGTATGGCCTGTGTAGGTATTCCTTACTGATCTGTTTCCAGGGAGAGAGCATATTGCCTAGGACTTCACATGCTCTCTGTCCATTTCTTGACATAAACAGATGAGTGAATAGTCATAGTAATGATCTCATTCACACGAACCCCTATTACTCCAGAGCTATGGACCAGGAATCACAAATACCTCTCATTTGAAGGAGTTAATTTGCATTACAATGGAATAAGTAGAATTTGGGAACAACAATAAACTTTTTGCAAGGTTAAGTAAGGATGTTATTATCTGATAAGATAAAGAATATTGAGTGTCTTGTTTCTATAACCACCTGAGGATGTCCAATATATGTCTGATGTAAAGGTTATGATTCGCTTTTCTCAAAGAATGAGAAGGAAACACAAGCATAATTTCAAAATACAGCTTATAAACAGAGCACTTGTTTTTTTCTTCAGGTAAGATATTATACATGGAAGATATGAGCTGAGATTTAGCTATTCTAATCGTTTTATGAAATGTCCCTTTAAAACCCTGTCTTTCAAAATGTATAATCAACGTTACAATTGTGTGATAACGTTTTTAAAAGCTAATGGTCTTTAAAAGGCTAATTTGTTTTTCTAAAATTCTCATTAATTATATAAATACAAGATACAGTGATACAATTAGTAGTCATGTTCCCACTGCCCCATTTATAGGCTGACTCATTAACAAATGTGAATGCATTTTTCTATTTTTAAGATGAGACATGTCCAGAATTAAAGCAGGAAATGGAAAAGTTGCTGTCAGAAGCCATTTTTCTCGTTAAAAGTCTAGAAACTGACCGCGCAGAAGCTCAAGAAACTCTGAAACGACAGTACTACCGAAAGAAGGAGATAAACGATACAATTGATTCTTGGTCCATCTGGAGACTTCAAGAAATGCCCATGGCTGTCCAGAAAGGTAATAATGAGGATTGTTCATCGTACTGCCATTGACTTCATTACACAGGCATGAGTAATCGATTGTAGTGCGGAATAAAACATCAAGCTCTGTTTTAGTGACCCTGTTACTGGCATTTTGCATCCAAACCCGTGCACTTCTAATAGGTGCTATTAATGACAATGCTTAGGCATTGGAAGGAATGCATTGAGCAAAACTGGATCTGCTGTCAGTTGGTGTTGGTTTGAAATTCCTTTGGATTCATGGTACCCAGGGGGGGCATGCAAACTTCCGGCTCCTGCTTCCTGTAACGACTCTAGTGTTTGAGGACTAGGAATTGAAAGTGATTGCCAGTTAGTGGTATTGGCCACATCTTTAAACATAGTAAACCATGAGAGTTCTAAGGGATATTTCAGCAACTGCTCCATCTGCTTTGGGGAATTCAGCAGTAAGTTTTATGGGGGATTTCTAGCAGGCGATAAAACTTAAGGTATTTCTAAGAATCATGCAAGTAACAAACGTTTGAAAGGAAAATGCTGTCTTTTAGATGCCAGAGTGAGGGACTATGGTGAGACATTAAAGAGCCTTAAGGCATTCGATTTTTCATTCCGCACACACTGCCTGCCTCTCCGAACATGCCTGACTATATGTGTCTTCCAAAGGCTGGAAGTTTTTATGCGATCAGATGGTAAAAATGTTAATTTAGGATTTATATGCCTTATACATAGGTTTTATATAACCTAGTATTTAAACCAAGACACCTTTGAGAGAAAAGAGGGTGCTATCACTCATTATTACTTTGTTATAATAGCCATTAATTCAAATCATGTGTAAACATGAACTCAGACATACACATGTTAGAATGTTATGCCTCTAAAACTGGAAGTGGCAAGAAAAGATCAGGATTTTTATTTATATATTTTTTTTACATTTGCCCAGGATGGTACCCAGGGGTTCCTCAGCTTTGTTGTTTTAGTAAAGTGAGCTGCATGGAGGTTTAATGGCTCTCTCTTCTTTTGAAGCGACACTGGGATCGCAGCTGGAACTCCCTTTGTTCGCTCCTTCTGGGGAAGAACTGAAGCAGCAGGAATGGGCCCCGAGCCTAAGCTGGGAACGACTTTGATCCAGACTGTGTCTGTGCTCTTTTTCACCCCTGATTCTAACGAGTTAACTATAGCCCCACCGTGGCTCAGGGGCTGAAGTTCAACCTATGACCCAGGAGGTCACGGTTTGATTCCAGTCAGGGCACATGCCCAGGTTGCTTGATCCCCAGCGGGGGGCGCGCAGGAGGCAGCAGCTCAATGATTCTCTCTCATCATTGATGCTTATATTTCCCTCTGAAATCAATAAAAATATATTTTAAAGAGTTAACTATAAAAATCACTCTAAGCTCAGGTAAGAGGAGATCTTTTACTACCCAAAGGAATATATTTTATCTCAGTTAAAATTTCAAGGTAAGGAGTTGCTTAACAGCAAATATTATAAAACTCACATAAAGCACACAAAAGTCCAGATTTAATGTGAATTAGTAGAAATAGACAACACTCTTACTCAAAAGTGTTCAGATATTGGATTTTACAGATTATAAAATAAGTATGTTTAATATGTTTCAATAAGTAGAAGTTTGAAAAGAAATATAAGGACTAAGAGACTTTTTAAAAGAAAGCAAAAATGGAGATAAAAAAGACAATAAAATAAAAATTATATTACTAACTCAGTGCTTGGTTAAATGGTTTATTAGACAAAGAAACAGTAGTAATCTGTAAAATTGAAGGAAATTACATGGAATGCATCACAGCTACACTGGAAATGGGTAATATAAATAAAATATTTAAAAGCATGCAGTAAAAATGAGAAGGTACGATGAATATATAATATTATTAACTTATAAAACATGTTTAAATATATCTAATATTATAATAATATTTAATATTATTAACTTACAAAACATATATTTTAATCCCTTCAGTGAGAAATGCAGAGAGCAATATCTTTTATAATGCATTGATAAAATAACATTTTATATTCGGTGAGATTCCAAGATAAAAATTTCTGAATCAAAAATATTTCATATTTATCCATTATCAAACTCACATTTCAAAATCAGAATTTTTTTTGTTCTTATCATTGTCTGTCTAGAACACGAGGCCTATCAGAGAGATATTATGGAATTACGATGGCATGTTGACGATAATGCTTATAAAATAAAACATTTAGAGGAACAAAAGGCAGCATGGGAAGAAGCTAATGAGAAAATCCAAGCAGACATAAATTACATGAAGGAACACAGTACTGTGCTGAAATCAAAGCTGATGCACGAAATGGATGATCTGAAGGAATATGGTAAAAAAAAATTTGAGGTAAATGAATGAATATGCATTTTATAGATTGTTACTTCGTCATAAAAATATTTCAAATACAAAAAGTTAATGTATCTTTAAAGGTTGCCATTTCATTGAAAATTGACCCGCTGTTTGTTTCACAGAGGAATTATTTAATTATATA
This sequence comes from Vespertilio murinus, assembly GCA_963924515.1. Lineage (NCBI taxonomy): Eukaryota > Metazoa > Chordata > Mammalia > Chiroptera > Vespertilionidae > Vespertilio > Vespertilio murinus. The sequence continues at coordinate 8,982,428 of OZ004709.1, forward strand.
CCATACAATTGATTGGTATTCATTTCAACTGTGTGGTCTTCCCTTACTTGATATTCCCTTTTGAATTAGGGGTATTATTAATATTTAGTCAACCTACTATTAATTTTTGGAGATTAAAAACAGCATGGTAATTTTTCAAGTTGTAAATAGAATTGAAGGAGAATGCAAGTAGAATATATCAGTCAATTTCATTGTGGATGAAAATACTAGGTATGCCGTTAATAATGGCGGATTTTGTAATCAAAGAAAACACAATAATTTCAAGAGAAACATCAAAAGTGCTTCATTTAGAGTAATGTCCTTCGCTAGCAACACATTTTCCCATCTTTCAGGTAATCTGTGGATATCGTCTCAATAAAACTTTTCTTGTTTTGAGACAAACCATTCAGAGACCCCATTTTCCACTTCTTCATATGTTTTGAAGTGCTGCTCAGAAAGTGCGTGTGCCATTGATCGGAACACGTGGTCATCTGAAGGAGCAAGGTCTGGTGAATACAGCGGGTGGGTTAATTCTTCCCAGGCAAGATCTTTTAACGTGTCTTTAACTGGCTTTAAAGTGTGTGATGGTGCGTCATCATGAAGCAAAACTACTTTGCTGTGTCTTCTGGCACATTCTGGTTGTTTCACGATCAAAGCATGCTTCAAATTGATTATTTGTTGTTGGTAGTGATCAGCATTAACGGTTTCACCTAGTTTTAGAAGCTCATCATACACCACACCTTCCTGATCCCACCAAACGCAGAGCATTGTCTTCTTTCTGAAGCGATTTGGTCTTGCAGTTGATGTCCATGGTTGACCTGGATCAACTCATGATTTTGTGCATTTGGGATTCTCAAGATAAATCCACTTTCATCGCTAGTTACAATTCCATGCCAAAAAAAAAAAAAAAAGACTTTCTTTTGTGCCAATGAAGCGACATTTTACTGATGACTTTGTGGTTTCCATTTGTCTTTCGTTCAATTGATGTGGCACCCATTTTCCTTCCTTTAAAATCTTTCCCATTGCTTGTAAATGATTGGAAATGGTTTGCTGAGCAATGTTGAATCTTTCTGCAAGTTGTTTGTGAGTTTGACACGCATCTTCATCCAATAATGCTTGTAATTGTTGGTCTTCAAACTTTTTGACCCAACCCACACGGAAGCACCTCGCAGTTTTGTCACAGTTGTGTTGTAGTATTTTAAAATGTCTCCAGGAGGTGTGTGCACTGGTGTCTCCTTGATCCCCTGGTGTGCTTTTCCCTGGTAGTGGACGAAGGCATGTGCAAGGCAGGGGAAGCAGGTGGTAGGCAGCTGGGAGAGCAGGTTTGCGAAGGGGAAGAAACCTAGAAAAGGCACGTTGGCAGGACAGGTGAAACACAGCCTTTGTGTAGAACCCGTGAGGGTTGGTGTGATGGTTAGTTTATCTTTTGGTCAACTTGGTTGGGCCAGGTAGCCAGATATTTTTTTGGTCGGACGTGAATCTGCAAGTTTGGCTGAAGGTGTGTTGAGGATGAGAGTAACATTTAAATCAGCGGCTTGCACTGAGCAGCCTGCCCTCCATGCCGTGAAGGGGCCTCTCCAGTGACTAGAACAGAGGCTGACCTCCTTTTAGCAAGAAAGGATTTTGCCAGCAGCTCACCTTCAGACCTGAACGACACCTCTTCCCCGCTCCTCTATCACATTGGCTTACCCCGCAGATCTCAAGCTTGCATCTCAAGGATCACGTGATCCGATTCCTTCAAACCTGTCCATCTCTCCCTCCACCCCCTTCACCTTCTCCCCCTCCCCCGGTCTCCTTATATCCATCCTGCTGCTTCAGCAACGGTGGCCTTCCGGCTCTTTCCTGGTCAGTGTGTCACTCATTTCCTCTTAAATTCCTGGAAAAGAGTTTGCTTCCCTGGCTTTGGGTCAGCTGACCCCCTTCTTGCTGTTACAGGGATCAAAGTGAGTGAGAGTCTGGCCCTCTTGGCTTTTGTAGAGGGAGACAGGGACTGTGTTTAAACAGTCCACTGGTGTGAAACGCAAGGGAAGGTATTTCTCCCTAATGAAATCGGGGTGCTGTGAAGAAGGGTTATGGATGCCATGGAACCCAAATCTGAAAACCCACTGCTGTAAATGAGAACAGACATCTTACAAATAAGTGATGCTTTACAAAGATGATGATGAGGAAATGCATTTTTCTTTCATAGTGGGAGCATAACTGACAAAACTAAAAAATATGAACAGAAATATGAACACTGGGAGACTCAAATGCCTCCTCAGAGAGCAATAGAAGTATGTTCAGAGACACTGCAGGAAAGTGAGATAGAATAGTGTTTCAGGAACAGGCTCAAAAGCACGAGTCCAGGTGTTTGAATCCCAGCTACACCACTTAGACCTTAGGTCTCTCTCTAATCTCTGGGCCTCTAATCTCTGGGTTTACATATAAAGCTACTGTGATACGAACAGTGCCTGCATCACCAGTTCCATGTACACGTGAAATTAACTAACATGTGGAAATGCCTAGAGTAGAGCTTTCCATATATCAGTAGTTCTGATTAGAAGTGAAAATAATCTGGATGTGAAATAACAAAAGGCAACAGATTTCCTTGGCGTTGGGTAGATCTTCACTTCTCAAATCAGTCTCTGGCACTGATGCTGTTATATAAATGCCCCTTTGATCCACTTAGCAAGAGGCAGTCACTGTTGCTAGAAATAAAATAAAAAATGTCACTGATGCAAACATGTATTTCCCCATGTTTGCTAATTACAAAACTGATCTTTTAAATCATATGCTCCTCCACACTCTATGTATGTGACACAGGATGTGATATACTATACTGTATGTATCTGTAAGTATTCTATATAATAAAAGGCTAATATGCAATTGTCCCCTTGACCAGGAGTTTGATCAGGGGGCGGGGCTGGCCAGCCAACCTCCAACATCTCCTCCGGCCAGCTGGCCTGGCCCGATCTGCCCAGATCGGGATGGGTTGGCTAGACCCTACCCATGCATGAATTTGTGCACCAAGCTTCTAGTTTTATAATAACACCAAATATTCTCAAACACAACCAACATTATGTGGCACATAGTAAGAGCCCTAAAATGCTTTTGAATGATGAGTAAATAATTAAATAAATAATTGATAAATAGTGGTGTTGCAGAATAGGGAAAAGAAAGTGTTATTTATGGTTGTGTTTCTTTTTCTTTTTCTTTTTTTTTAAATCATGCACCGTAATGTCTTCAGAAAAACTAAGTTTTAAATTAATCATGATTTTCTATTTTGCCTCTGTATTACAAACTCAGAAAGCTTTCTTTCTCTTGTGCCTGAGATGTTAATTCCTATTAAACATTATAACCTGAAAAATAAATAATTATCCTTAAAGAATATTATGAAAAATAGAGGACATCAATATTATTCCTAAACTAGAGTCCTGGTACATGAAATTTGTGCACTGGGGTGGGGGAGTATCTTCAGCCCAGCCTGCACCCTCTCTAATCCGGGACCCCTCAGGGGATGTCCAACTGCAGGTTTAGGCCCAGTCCTGAGAATCAGGCCTAAACCAGCAGTCAGACATCCCTCTCTCAATCCTGGACTGCTGGCTCCTAATTGCTCACATGCCTGCCTGCCTGGTCACCCCTAACTGCCCTCCTCCCCCCCCGGCCTGACTGCCCTTCACTGCCTCTGCATGCCAGCCTTATTGCCCCAAACTTTCTCCCCCCCTGCTGGCCTGGTCAACCTTAACTGACACCCCTGCTGGCCAGATCGCCCTCAATTGCCCCCTCCCTGCCAGCCTGGTTGCTCCTAACGTAGCTAAATTTCTTTCCAACCCAGCGAAGCACCCCAACTTCTCTTTCAGGTAATTGTCAGAAACACAGCAGTAAATATCAACAGAAAGCAGATTATTATTGTAGATCACACAGGGAGAACAAAGGGTAAAATATTTAACTGCGACAGCGTCTGACTATATTCTACCCAGAGAGAAAACCTGAGTCATTTTCAATGTCCACCATTTCTTCTTTTCAGTGGGGTCAAGTTTCTAAGCTTTCTACATCTTCATTTTCTGGCTAATGAAAAGAAAATAGGATTTCACTGAGCCTCCTATCTACCTACTCCCGGACTTCTGTGAGGATCAAATGTGATGATGCACATGAAAATGTTTCACAGACATTTGGTTAAAGTGTAAATGTTCCTACCTGGGTATAAAGCAAGTCATGCTCCTGGGCTGAAGAAACAAAAGGAAGCTAGTTGCTAGGGAGAGGAAGCCAAGCATTGCTATGTGACATCATTACCCAGCGCCAACAGTGACCATTCCCAGGTTGGCCATGGGATCTCGGCAGCGTTGGTTGCGATTTGGTGGGCTGTTCCTCTGGGTTGATGGCAGCGCCTGTGTCCCATTTGGGGGAAGCTGAGCGTTGCTTTGTCAGCCAAGTCCACACTGTCATTTCTCTATAAATGGCAAGTGTGCATCACAGCAGCTCTTACATTGACCATCTGTTCCTGGTGCACATCATAGCGACTGGTCAGATAGTGGGAAGGACACTTAGCATATTAGCCTTTTATATGTCCCATCTAGTAAAAGAATAATATGGAAATTGAGCATCACTCCAACACAAAGATGGGAGGGCAGTTAGGTGACCAGGCTGGCAGGGGTGAGTAGTTGGGGGCGGACCCAGGCCTGCAGAGGAAGGCAGTTGGGGGTCACCAGGCCAGCAGGGGTGGGCAATTAGGCACAATCAGGCCAGCAGGGGAGAAGTTAGGCATCGATCAGGCTGGCAGGGGAGTGGTTAGGGGTGATCAGGCTGGCAGGCAGAAGCGGTTAGAGACAATCAGGCAGGCAGGCAGGTGAGCGGTTGGGAGAGGGATTGTGACAGGGATGTCTGACTGCCCGTTTAGGCCTGATCCCACTTGAAGGTTCCCAGATTGGAGAGGCTGCAGGCTGGGCTGAGGGACACACACACCCCCACACCCCCATGCACAAATTTCATGCACTGGGTCTCTAGTATATAGATAATAATGTTATTCCTGAATGAGAAGGTTATAGGTTATTTATTTTTATCTGTGTTTTCTGATTTTTCTACAAGTAAGTACTTAAACAATAAAACCAGTAAAAGGTAGCAATTTTGTGTGGGTGACAAGGTAATGGTTTTACTTTGGTTCTGCTTACAGGAGTGCTGACGTTTTTCCCTCCAGTAGTTTTTGTACATCGTCAGTATTTATGCCTTTAGGGTAGTGGACTCTCAGAAACTGTGCTCAACAGTAGACTAAGTATGGGAAGAAAATCGATATGCCAACTTTTTATTTAAATTGAAACTAAATCCAAGGTCCTTTTTATGACTTTTTGTCTGATTCTTTTAATTAGCCATTATGTGCATATGTTAGCAAAATATATTTTTATTTCTAGGTAATGGAACAATACAGACACGTTCATGGAGAACTTCAAGTCACTAAAGATAATTGTGAAAAAACTAAATTGAAAGTTACACAAAATAGAGAAGAACTGGAAAGAGGTATTGAAGCAGATATAAGATACATTCAAGCCTGCATGTAAGAATTTTTCACAAATTCTACTTAAATAATTTACAAGTCAGATATTAATTAAAATGTAATTTATATTCTTGTATGAAAATTTATATAAAGACAAAGAAGGAATCTAAATTACCCTTTCTATCTTATCAAGCTTTTATATAAATTAAAATATGTATCTTTACATGTATGAACCATGTGTGTACAGGTTCTTAAAGAACTGTTTTTTGGTGACATTTGAAAGCTCTTTATACATCTTGCCATATTGTGGATATGATATAGCAGTGTAACTATCCCTGCTATCTATGTGCAAAAGTGACTAACATTTTTTTTTCAGCATGGGATATTATTAAAAACAAATTATATAGCCTTGTGATAATTATAAACATAGCATCTAATTACCTTAATTTCCATTTATTTGATTTTTAATAAAACTTAATATTTAAAAATTATGTAGACTATATTTATTGGGGTGACATTGGTTAATAAATATATATAATTTAATTAGTTTTTATTTTACTTTTGACATGTTTATGTTTTATGATATTTCATCTAATTCCATTATTGTCTTTAAATTTTTATGATTCTGTGTATAGGAAAATTTCCTTTATTAAAATTGATCAATGATTTAGTATAGAAAAACTCATGTTGTTTCATTTTTACTGAATTTATTGGGTTGATTCTGGTTAACAAAATTATACAGGTTTCAGGTGCACAATTCTATATGTGTTGTAGAGAAGATCTTATTATATACAGCTAGAATTAGGCAAAATGAATAACAAAATTTATTTATAAACCTATGATCTAGATAATATCCATTAAGATCTTTATATTTCCTCAGTCCTAGGTCCATTTTAACATGTGCTTAACCTATTATTTAATATATAAATTACTTCAGCAATTCATCTGATTTGTTATATCTTCATTGTCATTTAGCTAGTATGTTTTCTCATTTTCATTGTGATTTCCTCTTTTACCCCATGGGTTATTAAGAAATATATTTAAAACTTTTCCATGATGAATTTCTATTTTGTAGTTATTATTGTTTTCCATCTGAGTTATACTTCAGTCAGGGAACATTATCTATTTTTTTTAATTATCTTCATTTTTGAAAGAATTACAGATTTCTCATTTTTCTCTCCATTGAGCCCATCCAGCTTCCATCCCCCCAGGCCTTCACCTCACTACAGTCTGTGTCCATGAGTCATGCATACACACATATGCATATGAATTCTTTGGTTCATCTCTTCTTGCGCCCCCCCCCCCCACGCCGCCTCTTCCTCTGAAATTCATGAGTCTGTCTCATGCTTCTACATCTCTGGATCTGTTTTGTTCATCATATTATTTTGTTTATTAAATTTCACACATGAGTGACATCATGTGATACTTGTATTTCTCTGACTGGCTTGTGTTGCTTAGCTTAATGCTCTTCAGGTCCCTCCAAGCTGTCTCAAAGGGTAAGGGATCCTTCTACTTTATAGCTGCCTAGTATTCCATTGTGTGAATGAATGTACCACCGGTTATAATTTTTGATAATTAACATTTTTTGTTGTATTTCCCACATAATCATATCACTTTTATGAATTTCAAATAAACCTATCAGTTTTTTTTTATTTTATTTGTAAGTAGAGGCCTGATGCACGAACTGTGTGCACTCAGAGGGAAGGTGTTCCCTCAGTCTGGCCTGTGCCCTCTCATAGTCTGGGAGCCCCGCAATCAATTGCTACCTGGCCAGGGCTCCATGATGGATCGCCCCGCTGTGTGGCTGTGTGAGGCCTCACCTATCTGCCCCAGCCTGCCGGTTGATGGCCTGGGCCTCCCTCTTTGGGGCGATCGTGGGGCGATGGCAGGACCCCAGCCCAACACATCGCACCTGCCTTGGCTGTTCTTGCGCCAGTGGGTGTCAGCGTGGTCTTCCAGACGGTCATTCCTGGTTCTCGCCATTCGATTGATTTGCATATTACACTTTTATTATTACAGATATCTAAAAATAATAATATCTAAATAACCCCTTTGGGGTTACCTGTAGATGATAACTTGGTCACTTTGTCACTGTACTTTTCCCGTGTATTCAATTAGAATAACATTGCCTAAGGAGACTTTTATATTTGGCATTTAAATATAAAAAAATGTAAACCTATTTATATCTCCACCAACCAGAGGAGAGAAAGCGTTACGGGGTTCGCAGAGTAGTGCTGGTCTTTTCTGAGGGAAGTCACAGAGGAGGAGCAGAGAACCCCTTGGCAATGACCTCTTTCAGATGAACCTCTTGTTATCAAGGACAGTTGCTCCTGTTTCACCTCAAGGACTGTGTTGTCCTTTCACGTTTACATCTTCTCTATTTGTTTCTTTAAAAAAATTTTTCTTTATTTTATTTTTTGCCATCACCTTTTATCCTCCTATTCCCTCTTCCACCTCTACCCCCTCACTTGCAATCATCCCCCCTTTCTCTTTTTTCTCCTTCTTGTTTTCCGATCCCTCTGCTATCCCACAGATGAGTTCAAGGTCTCTCACCTGAAATCAACTCAAACAAGTAATTTATTTTAAATAATTTACAAATGTTTTATTTTTATTAAATTTATTGGGGTGACATTGGTTAATACAATTACATAGGTTTCAGGTATACATCATCTGTTTGTCTCAATTCATTTACACTGGAAACAAATACTATTGGCAAGTATTTCTCGTGGTTTGCTTTTGATATCTAGGTGGTACTTTTAAGGAGTTGCTTGCGGCTTGGAGAACTTCCAAGAATACGTGAACTTCATTGATTTATATTAAGTCAGAAGCTACTTTAAATGTCCCTAATTTTAATATAATTTTCCTTTCAATGTAGATAAGACCACCGGTGTCTTTTTCCCTTAGGCAACAGACGGAAAAGCTTGAGACCCTGTTTGAACACTATGCCACCCAGATTCAAACCGTGAGCGAAAACATTGAGAAGAGCGAGGAGGTCGAGTTGATCACCCAGAAGGAAACGAAGTCATCCACAGATGAATTAAATTCTCTGAGAAAAATGGTGAGTCTTCGTGTTCTAAACAACTAAACGTCCTGATCTCTATTTTGGTTTCCTATAGCCACGTAGCGGATTATCAGAATTTTAGCTGCTTAAAACAGCGCCTCTTCATTACCTCCAAGTTTCTCGGGCCACGGCTCAGCTGGTTGCTCTCCTGCAGGGCTTCCAAGCCTGGAACCAAGGTTCCCCAGCCCTGCGTTTCTTCCTGGAGGCTCCAGGATGAGCCTGCGTCCAGGCCTACACGGTTTTGGCAGGATGCAGGTGCTGTGGCTTCCTTAGTGCCGGTCAGCCTGGGATCAGTCTCTTGAGTCTGTTGTGTTTCTAAATATACTTTTACTGATTTCAGAGAGGACGGAAAAGGGAAGAGAGAGACACACACACATCAATGAATAGAGAGAATCATGGATCGGCTACCTCCTGCACACCACCTCCTGGGGATCCAGCCACAACCTGGGCATGTGCCTCAGATGGGGACTCAAATCATGACCTTCTGGCTCATAGGTCGATGTTCAACCCCTGAGCCATGTGGCCCATTCTGTGCTTGTTTTAACCTGTTAGTAGTTTCTTTCAACTCTAACCCAGGAATGGGGGTCAGGTCCTGTCATGTTTGGTATCATCCTGACCTTCCTTTGTGACTTATCTTCCCTGTCTTCTCTTCTGCCAGGGAAAGGAAATAATTGTAAAAGGAAGTTATAAAATGGTAAAAAGAAATAACGGTATCTTTTAACAGGCAATAATATACACATTCTGGTACCAACTTGCATTCCTACCTAGAGTCAAAACTGCACGTATTTTTTTAAAATATATTTTTTATTGATATTTTACAGAGAGGAAGGGAGAGAGATAGAAAGCTAGAAACGTCGATGAGAGAGAAACATTGACCAGCTGCCTCTTGCACACCCCCCACCGGGGATGTGCCCGCAAACAAGGTACATGCCCTTGACCGGAATCGAACCCGGGACCTTTCAGTCCGCAGACCGATGCTCTACTACTGAGCCAAACCGGTTTCAGCAAAACTGCATGTATTTTTTGCTACTTTCTATTACCTCTCCTTAATTGTATCTGATTTTTTTTAAAAAAATAGTTATTAATGAGCTGAGCATATTTTAATGGCTTTTGGGAGGTCATTTGTATTTCCTTTTCCATGTAAAACCTGCTCATGACTTTTCCCCCTATATGTTGAGTGATTGCTTATTTTTTGATTTGTAAGACTTTGTTGTTTATTATGGATACTAAATAGTTTTAAGTGCCATATTTAAAAATATTTTCACCCAGTCTTTTTTCATTTGTTTATGACTTCTGATGAATGAAATTTCAATGTTAATTTAGTAAAAGTTATAATTATTTTCTTTGAACATTGTGATTTTCTGAATTTGCTTAAGAAATTTTTTCGACCTCAAAGTAAAAAAAAAAAATAACTTGTGGTATAATTTTGCAAATGTCTTGAAATTTTGCTTTTCATATTTATAGAGTGCTCTTCGATGAAGCTATGTTCAAAATAATCAAAATTGAGGTTTTTTTTGTCATTCTATCTTTTATGTACAAGTTTGTAAATAATAAACTATCTCTTGAATTTTAGGAATGCATATTTCACTTGCCAGGCGTGAAGCATAATCAATATGAAATTGATTTATGGGTAGGGTATGAAGAGAGGTTCTAATCTTTTTTCCTTTTTCATTGAATTTATTGGGTGACATCTATATACATAAGTAAAAGTGTAAGATGCAATCTGACTGTACCTTCACAACGCTCATCAGCCAATCAGGAGTGAGTATGCAAATCAACTCAACAAAGATGGTGGGTTAATTTGCATACACAGGCATCCTACCCCACCCCAGCCACTCCCGGCCAGAGTGAAAAGGTGGCTCTGGCCAGAACCAAGGCAGTGCCTGCTACCAGGGGAAAGAAGGCCCATTTTTGCACAAATCTTTGTGCATCAGGCCTTTAGTCTCTATATATAAAAAGCCAGCAACCAGAACGACCGGAATGACCAGACATTATGACGCCTACTGTGGCCTGCCAATCAGCCCGATCAGGGGGTGAGGCTGGCTGGCCAACCACCCACGGCCTGTCCCCGCTACTGGCTCAGCCTCAGATGGCCCTATCAGGGCAGGCTGGCCTGACCCTACCCATGTATGAATTCATGCTCTATGCCCGTGACTAGCAAACTGCAGCTCAAGAGCCACATGTGGTTCTTTGGCCCCTTGAGTGTGGCTCTCCCACAGAATAACACAGCCTGGGCGAGTCTATTTTGAAGAAGTGGCATTAGAAGAAGTTTAAGTTTAAAAAATTTGGTTCTCAAAAGAAATTTCAATCGTACTGTGGATATTTGGCTCTGTTGACTAATGAGTTTGCCGACCACTGCTCTAGGCCTCTAGTCCTATATAATAATCCTACATAATAAAAGGGTAATTGACCAGAATTTGAACGTGTCCTTGACCAGAATCAAACCTAGGACCCTTCAGTCTGCAAGCCGACACTCTATCCACCGAGCCAAACTGGCTAGGGTGTTGGAGAGACTTTTTGTACTGGATGAGCTTCCTAATAAGTCAGATACAGACATCCTTGCAAGTAGACTGGTGGTCACCTGAATGCTGGTGTTCTCCACAGATGTGGAACGGTATTTCCCAACGCTACCAAGGCCCAAAGGAGGGAGGGATTGGAACAAGTCAAAACAGCACAAAGGGGGAACCTTTCCTCCTCCCCACATGGGAGTCTGTACTTGTTCTTCAATAAATATCCACCTTTGCGATACAACAACAAAACACAAGCAAAACACAGAGCTCACACTTCTCAGTAAGGTTGGGCTGGTTTTGCTGAATAAGTGCACCTCAGATTGTTCAAAGCCTTTAGTTAATCTCCAAACTTCTGAGCAAGTTAATTTTGCTCTTTTTTTGGGGCCAGTTTTCTCATTACCCTGTGGAGGAGAATTTTTAGATGTTCTTACTCTGCCACTTTCATTGATGCCTGTCACTAGACTTATGTCTTAGAATGTTGGGCTTTTAGTTCACATTTTTCAACAGTCTTACTTGTCCTTTTGTCTTGCTGATGCAAGACATGTCAGACATGTCAACAGTCTTTTTTATTTACGTTGCAAGGTAACATTCTCTTTTAGCTTAGGATTATACAGACAAACTCATATTGGTTATTTTAATACTTTTCATTGTTTTGCATTTAAATTTTATTTATCTAAAATTTAGTTTGTAATAATGTGAGTTTGATGTGCACTAAAGAGACCACTTTAGTTTTTTTAAAAAAATAGATATTATACATCATTCCAGTTTCATTATTTAAAGTAAATGACTTATCTCTTACTGAATTCAAATACCACCTTTAAAAATATCTTTTAAAAATATATTTTATTGATATTTTACAGAGAGGAAGAGAGAGAGATACAGAGCTAGAAATGTCGATGAGAAACATCGACCAGCCGCCTCTTGCACACCCCCTACCTGGGATGTGCCCGCAACCAATGTACATGCCCTTGACCAGAATCGAACCTGGGACCTTTCAGTCCGCAGGCCGACGCTCTACTGCTGAGCCAAACCGGTTTCGGCAAATACCACCTTTAAAAATATTAACCCCGATCTCTTTTGGGCTCTATTTTTCCCCCTCTAATCTTCATTACAATACCAAAAAATAAGTAGTGCTTTATGCTACTGGTATGGCATGATGTTTTTAATATCTGGTAGCAAGTTTCCAACATAATTTTTATTTTTCATATGCCTCTTGACTAGTCATCTATACTAATTTCATTTCATGCAGTTTGAAAAATAATATTTCTAGTATGCTTTACATTAATTTTGGGTTAACTGACATTGTATTTTATTAGACCTTTGCATGACCTGCCATTTTTTAAAATGTGGGTCTTGATTTAAACTTTTAAATAAAAATTTGTGTTTGCTTTACTTAAGTCTTCTCTTTTATATTGGATTTATTGTAAGATATCATATTTTTTACCAACTTCTGTAAGTATGGCCACTATTTTTAAAAAAAGATATTTTTATTGATTTTTAGATAAGAGAAGAAGGGAAGGGAGAGAGAAAAATAAACATCATGATGAGAGAGAATCATTGATCAGCTGCCTTCTGCAAGCCCCCGACTGGGGATCCAGCCACAACCCAGGCATATGCCCTGACCCAGAATCGAACCCCGGACCACTTGGTCCACGGATAACACTCAAGCCATTGAGCCACACCATCTGGGTATCACTAGTAGATTATTTCTCTTATAGATAAGAGCTATTGACTTATATTTATACAAGGGCATTTTACCAAAGTCACTTGCTATAGTTTTGGTTAGAATCTCTGTTTTCCTAGATATTAAATCAGATAATCTAAATTTGTATGCATGTTACCTATTCACATTCAATATTATAATAGTAACATTTGGTTCTATTATCCAATCGCATTTAAACTTTCACAAAAAAATGATTAACGGTGTTGTCAGAAGATAAGCCATTCTCATTTGTTAGTTCTGAGGGCATGCAACGTAGCATTTTGTGATTTATTTTGATGTTTGCTGTTGGTTCTTTATATTTGGGTAGTCAATTTTTGTTGAAGTTTAAAAATTCTGGAACCTGGATAAATGAAAGTGTAAAATGGCTATTTGGTGAAGGGTTGGCTCTATTCATCTTATTTTCTGCTTTAATTTGTTGATGTGATGAAATGTGACTTAAATGAAGTCATATTTTAATCTATTCTTACAACATAACCAAATACATTTTATTTTATCATGATGAATTATTAATTTGTGCACTGTTAGACTTGATTTTCTATATTTTATTCTGAGTATTTAATATATAAAAGCAGCCTATTATTTTAATCAATATTTATTAACTTATGATAACTGCATAAAGTGAAATATAATCTATTTCTTATTTTACAATATAATGTAATATTCCACAATTATTTTGTGTACATTTTTTCTTAGCTAGAAGATTTGAAAAGAATTTATGAACAAGTGGCCTGGAGGAAAAATAGTTATGAAGCTGATTATCACGATATGCTTAAGAAATTTTATTCTACAGTAAGTTGACCTTGTCTACTTCCCTCTAGATTTTCATGCTCTATTTCCAAATATTAATGTATGCAACTAACATAATTTTATTATTTTATATATTATTTATTTTTGAGATACATAAACATGTACTATAAATTCTTTTCTTTTCTTTTCTAAAGAAAAAAGAATGCGAGAATGAGCTTTCTGATGTCATAAAAGATTTTTCAGATCTTTCAGCAACATATAATAAATTGTTAGAAGAAAATAAAAAACTTGAGAATGATATTGAGATTACAGCAGATGCAGTCCATGACAGGTAATTCTGAAAACATAATTTTTATTTGTATGTAACATATCTAATCCTATATAATGAAAAGCTAATATACAAATCGACCACATGGCAGAACCACTGGTCGCTATGACTTACACTGACCACCAGGAGGCAAATACTCAATGCAGGAGCTCCCCTCTGGTGGTCAGTGCGTTCCCACAGCCAACTTCTTGTGCCCGGCTGGCTCCGATCAGCCCAGCTTCTAGTGTTAAATATAATAACTCTCTTCATTTTGTGTTCTTGGGGTTATATAGTAGTTGTTTATCTTAAATTTTGTTCTGTTTCAAATATTGCTCTTTAATCACTCAGAATACCTTTCGAAAAATCAAAATAGTGAAAAAATTATCTTATAGAGTGTTTCACACTTAATCATATAACCTTCTTTTGATGTATCCTCTTATACTCAAAGATACTTTGAAGTTAAAATGTCTAATGAAGTTTATGATCTCCTTCACTCAACCCTCAATTCTTCCCTATAACTAAGTTACTTTTCTAAGTTTAGAAACCTAACAAGTTTTTTTAATCCTTGTTGTATTTCAACATTCATATTTAGCATGTTAATAATAAATGTTCCCCACACGAAATATTTTTTTTAGATCTGTTTGCTTTCCACTGCTCCACCACAAGCTGCCAACATGTCTGACATGAATTTGCAGGCCCTTTCAATCCTGGTACACATACAGTCTCTATGTGCCCTTTCTAATCTATTGTCTCCACTGGGAAGGGATGTTCTCTTTTTGTTTGGTTATAAGTATGATGAGCTCCCGTCCATATCTGCATTGATTTTAGCTGAGGGAAAGGGACACTCTACTCAGATATCTCACCTGCTCTGTAGCCTCACACCACACCTGCCCTCTGTTTACCTGATTCCTCTACACTGGCTTTACTTGAATTTCTCCTACTTGCCACATTTTCTTTCCAGCCTATAGGGCATTTTTATGTTATTTCTCTTTCCTATAGTGTTTTTCCTCTTACACATACTTGATTACTATATATTCTTAAGATTGCAGCTTATGAGTCAGTTCTAGGAAGCTTTTGCCAACTGTCCAGTTAAATGCGGTTCCTCCGTTATGTATGTACTAGAGGTCTGGTGCATGGATTCATGCACTGGTAGGGTCCCTTGGCCTGGCCTGTGCCCTTTTGCAGTCTGGAACTGCTCGGAGATGCTGGAGAGCCACTTTCCACCTGACCCTCACAGGCCAGATCCCGGGATGTGCACTGGGCCTAGTGTGCATATAAGATCTTTGGTTAATCTTTTCCCGCCCTCCCCTCTTTCCCCTTCCCTCTGAGATTCATCAGTCTTTTCCATGTTTCCATGCCTGTGTGTTGAGCGTCTTCCCCCTGGTGGTCATTGTGCATCATAGCTACCAGCCAGTCGGCTGGTCAGCAGGTCATTTCGGCTTTTATACATATATCTATAGTGCACGCTCCTTTCTTCTTTATATCTCTTATTACATGTGCAATTTTCTGTGTTAATATTTGACTGATGTATGTCGCCCTAAAACAACAACAACAACAAAGCAGACAGAGGTCATGACTACATTTTCATCACCATTGATTCCTCCTCATCAAACACAGTGCCTGACACACACTGTGCTCTCTACAGTTAATTCCTGAAGGGAGTGAAGGATGGGAGAAGAGAGAAGTGATAATGCTACCTGATGATTGTGTGGGAAGGGTGTTACAATTTCTTGGTGGTTATGTTATCCTTGGAAATGATAGAGGGAAGCCATTTGTAAAATGCATCTGTCAGGTTAAACATACATTTTTAAAGAGAGCAACTGGAATGTTGTTTTCTGAAGAGTATAACCCAAAGCAGTAGCCGCTATTATTGCCACGTTTTATTAAGAATGGGAACCAGAGAAGAGTGGGTAAGCTGATAAGACCTCTGGAGGAAGTGTTACAGGTGTTCCTCCTTTTTCTCCCCATTGACCCTCTAGAGCCGCTCAGTCCGTGTCCCTGCCAGGCCGTCACCACCCTGCTGTCTATCACCACCCTGCTGTCTATCACCACCCTGCAGTAACGAGCCACCCCGCCCCTTCTCGGTGATACACAAGCGTACATGCTCATTTCTCACTTGCATTGCAATACAGCCCCCGTTGCTGTGTTTGTGCTTCTCAGATCCAGGGTTAAGGTTCAGATGCTCCAGGGCCTCTTGCTCAGATAGCGGGTGCACAGCCATGAGGTCCCTGAGAAGCACACCTCATCGAACAGAGCAGGTCATGTGGCCAAACCGGATGGGTACAGGGTGGGACCTCTCATCCCCTTACAAAGGAAGATGGTGAGTAACCGGGAACACCGATGTAGTGCATCGCTCGCAGTGGGACAGGGTCCCGCTTCCGGGGAGGGTTACCGGGATGCACATTAGGATGTCACTCGATTCCTTAATTTCTCTTGAACTTAAAAACTAAACCGATGATTTTAACAGCAGATTACACAGCGATGAACAGAGAATTCGTGGGGGGCTTCGCAAAATAAGAGAGTTTAAGACACGTGTGGGCCGAGACCGGTTTGGCTCAGTGGTAGAGCGTCGGTCTGCGGACTGAAAGGTCCCGGGTTCGATTCCGGTCAGGGGCATGTACATTGGTTGCGGGCACATCCCCGGTAGAGGTTGTGCAGGAGGCAACTGGTCGATGTTTCTCTCTCATCGGCGTTTCTAGCTCTCTGTCTCTCTCCATTACTCTCTGTGAAATATCAATAAAATATGTTTAAAAAAAAAAAAAAAAGACACGTGTGGGTAAGAGTCAGGTCTATCCCATGTGACAGTTCCGAAGGAAGAGAAGGTAAAGGACAGAGCTGATGTTTGATGACGTCATCAGCAGTTCATACATTGCAAATAGTTCTTATGTATATTTCTTTCCTCTTTATTGAATTTATTGGGGTAACACTGATTAACAAAATTATATAGGTTTCAGGTGCACAGTCTACAACAGATCATCTGTGCACTGTATTCATTGTGTGTTTACCACCCCAACTCTGGCCTCTCCTTCACCATATACACCCCCTATAAAATAGAGCCTAAGACCATCGGAAAACACAGATATTTACATTACGATTCATAACAATAGCAAAATTACAGATACGAAGTAGCGACAAAAATAATTTTATGGCTGGAGTCACCACAACATGAGGAACTGTATTAAAGGGTCGCGGCATTAGAAAGGTTGAGAACCACTGCTCTATATCCTCTCCTCTTCCTCTCCCTCCCCCTCCCTTCCCCAGGCAGTTGTCTCACTGTTGTCCTTGTCTATGAGGTTTTTTTTTGTTTTTTCTTCTCTTTTTTTGGCTCCCTCCAGTCCCCCATATATAATTAACTCACCCATAATGCCTTGGCAGGGCCAGACCAAATGATTTTGCTGGCCTTATATGGCCCGCGGGCTGGACATTCCCCGCCCCTGCTTTAGGCGATGGCCAGGAAGGTGGAGCAGCTGGAACTCCATACACACTCCTAGTGGGAGTGCAGTTGTGCAGAGAAGATGGCGGCACTGTTTACTGCTGAGCTAACTGCATTCCACTCCCAGGTGTGTGCACAGCAGTAAGCCATGCACATGCTCACCAGAACCACTTCTAAGATGTTCAAAGCATTAGTTTAATAGCCACAAGCTGGGAAATGCTTCAGTGAACCTAAGGAATAGAATGCATGAGGAAATTGTAACATACTCATACAGAGTGGACAGATTTCAGCTATGTAGAACAGCTTGTATAAACCTCATCATCCTAACATGAGCAGAAGAAGACACACAGAGACTATAGGATCCTGGTTAAAATAAACAAAGCAGGAGAGAGGCGGGCGGTGGGGAGGAGGGGGTCAGAGGGAAAAAACAATCAAAAACAACAAAGGGGACTTCTGTACCACTTTCAGCAATGATGATACATTTAAAAAAAAGATAAATAAAGTAAATAAAGTAAGCAAAGCTCCACGGTCCCGCCAGGACTCAGGGCGGCAGCTCCTGGGGCTGCGGCGCCTGAGAGCACACGCTAGCGGCTCCTGCTGGCAGCGTGGCTTACTTTAAATCAGATGGAGGCTGTGAGTTGCATGTTCACAGTGAAGATTTAGGAACTCTGATTTGCATGCTCTTCTGTGTAATGGTTTACATTTCTGTTACATTTAAAAACAGACATTAAGTTACATAAATGGTTAATTTAGCCCAACAAACAGTGCATCCACTAATTTAATCATTTAAAGTTGAGATGCGTGTGTGTGTGTGTGTGTGTGTGTGTATGAAAGTCTCTGCCTTCAGCGAGTCTACAAGGAAACAAGGATTATTATAGAAGCTATCCTTGATTAGCAGCCTGATAAGTATAATAAGAAAGACAGAGAAGGCTTAAGTTAGCAGGAGATTCTGAAGCTGCAACTGATTTTAGCCACTAGTGATATGATTGCCTGTGGGTTTTTCCTCCATTCACTTACGGGGTTTGCTGCAAGCACTCTGCCTTCTGTGAGGTTCTCCAATTTATTTAATTGTTCTTTCTCTTGGACATAGTAGAGCAGTGGGGATGTGTTACACATAAAATAAAACTGAAATGCATCCCTCTGCATGGCTGCGTGCCTGCTGCCCTGTACCTGTTTGCAGGCGTGGGACCGGTTGTATCTCCCCCCTTTCCGGATCCGCGAGGACTCACCGCAGACCTGCCCTATTGTTGATGTGCATTAGATGTTAAATACTACTTTTGGGAGAAAATATTCATTTGTAGAACACTATACAAGGTCACATGTGATGCAGAAAACAATATAAAGATCAATGGTTTTTATCATTTAGTGGTTAATGTTGGAATTAGTGTCATATATCTCTATGTTAACTTTATGCAAAGAGCGATTTTATAATTTTGTAGTTACACGGAGTAGACTAATACTGTAACTTCATGTTTATGACTAAATTCATAAAGTGATGCTGTTTTGATTAATGTTCTTTAGAGGAATAAATTGACCCAGGCCACATAAGATTCTTGAGTAAAGATCTTAAAGATGAGCTCACAAAATTATAAGATGATAAGGAATGA
This sequence comes from Vespertilio murinus, assembly GCA_963924515.1. Classification (NCBI taxonomy): domain Eukaryota; kingdom Metazoa; phylum Chordata; class Mammalia; order Chiroptera; family Vespertilionidae; genus Vespertilio; species Vespertilio murinus. The sequence continues at coordinate 9,001,262 of OZ004709.1, forward strand.
GTTATCAGAAATAACCATCAGCGTATTGAACCCTTCCAATAATATTCAACAATAGGATTATTAAATTAAATTTACCTAAGTAAGTTTAAAATTATTGAAGGGAACAAAATAAACTAAAAGAACACTGTCAAAAACAGTTCAAGCAGATTTGAAAAATAATTCACCAAACCTTATAAAAGTTAGACCTGGACTCAGTTTTATTAAAGATTTATTAGTTAAATGGAAAATTCAACTGAGGAAGAAAGAACCAGTGCAATTAAAGACACAAAGAGAGCCCTCGCTGGTTTGGCTCAGTGGATAGAGCATCAGCCTGTGGACTGAAAGGTCCAAGGTTTGATTCCGGCCAAGGGCACATGCCTGGGTTGTAGGCTTAATCCCCAGTAGGGGGCGTGCAGGAGGCAGCTGATCAATGATTCTCTCTCATCATTGATGTTTCTATCTCTCCTCCCTTCCCCTCCAAAACCGATATATTTTTTTAAAAAATAAAACCAACCCATAATTTAAAAAAGAAAACACAGAGAAACCCAAAAATGTAGCACAGAGAGGGCAAAGAGAGAAGATATGGAAGGAATGTTAAGATCTAGACTGTGGAGTGAGAAATAAAGGAGAAAATGATAAAGCAATATTTGAAAAGGTGATGGAGGATGACAGTCCCTAAATCTTTACAGCAGTGTTTCCCAAACTTTTGACATATGTTTACCCCTTCTATAATTTTCATAATGCTGAGTACCCTTCGTAAAAAAAAAAAGGATGTATTTTAATAACAATCAAAATATATTTATTTTTTAATTTTTTGGTACATACACAAAATAATAATAAACGAAAAATAAAATCATAATAAAATATAAATAAAAGGTATATTATAAATAACATTTATTTGCACACCAGACCATCTCACGCCTCACAAGACTGTCTTGACTTGACTCATGAGAACGTAGAATTAGGCGCAGCTAAGCACAGGGCAGTGCCTATCCCCACCAAACTCTGGTGCAACACGTACCCCCACCAAACTCTTCCTGTATCCTTGGGGGTACACGTACCACACTTTGGGGAACACTGCTTTAGAGTATGAACCCTTAGATTTAGGTATGGCAATAAATTCCAACCAGAGAAACTTAGAAAGAAAACTTGTAATTTGAATTATACTATAGGCTTACTCATATAGGAAGGGGACATTGAAGACCTGGCGTGTTTTTGTCAAATGCATCTATTCCATAGTTACCATGTCTTTGACAATCATGCAATATTTGTCTTTCATTCTCATTAAATTTCTATATAATTAGCACCATTTGCTAGATTATTAGCAGTTCTTGCTTGTCTGTTCATCACTCTTGGACACACCCTGGTCTGGCTTCTGAGATCTCTTGCTGCCCAATGTATCTTACTTAGCACATTGCGACCGTAGGTTTCATCGCTCGCTTTACCCAGTGGCCAGATAAGTTTCTATTGAACGAGTACAAAAAATACTTTACATAAATGTTAAAGGCACACCTTAAAATGCATTTTGAAGTTGCTTATTACATGTTCTTAACTAGCTAGTATCTTTTTAAAGTATGATACTTTGGAAAGCACTGTGCCATATGAAAACATAAGAATTCTCCTGGTTCGTCCGCAGTGTGTTAACAAGGCAAGCCACCTCCTTTCCTGCATCCGCTGGATCAGCGGTCGGCAAACTCGTTAGTCAACAGAGCCAAACACCAACAGTACGACGATTGAAATTTCTTTTGAGAGCCAAATTTTTTAAACTTAAACTTCTTCTAATGCCCCTTATTCAAAATAGACTCTCCCAGGCTGTGGTATTTTGTGGAAGAGCCACACTAAAAGGGCCAAAGAGCCACCTGTGGCTTTAGTTTGCCGACCCCGGTACTGGATGATGATTACTGGTGCTGCATGCCTTCCCCACGTGGCCCAGGTGTTTGTGCTGAGGCCTCGCTGTGCGGTGCCTTCAGGAGAGCCAGGCACACTTCTCTTGCTTCTCCCTTGAGCTCGCTCTCTGAAGCAGTTCTTCCCTGGAAGCCTAGGGCAGCTCATTCAGCCTCCGCCTGGTAGGTTAGCGCAGCATTCTGACCGCAGCCCAAGTTCCATTCCTCATCCACTGCCTCTTCCAGGAATCTTACTCCCATTATGTTAATATGGACGGGATCTTTCCTTTCTTCTTAAATCTTGACTCATATCTTTCCTTACTCCTGAGAGCATCATTTGGAATGCCTCCTCTCTCCTCCATGTGACATTGGTTTCAGGCATCATCTTATTTCCCTCTCTACCAATGCCAGCCAGTCTCCTAACCAACTCCTATGAAGTCTATCCGTTTAAAAGGCACCTTCCTTCCTGTCTGTCTCATTATCCTCTGAAATGAACCAGGCCCAAGGACTTCTTAATTGGAATGTTCAAGTTAGCTTCCAACTGGTCTGCCTCCCTCCGGGGGTGAGCCCTCGGGTCCAGCACAAACAGCAGCAGGGATGCAGATGATCTACAAAAGGTGACATGTTATTGACCTCCTTCAGCAGCTTACAAACGTTCCGGAGGCTCCCCTCAGTGGTTAGAGCAAGCCCCGGCTCCTAGGCTGATAGAGTGGACCCTGGATCTGTCCGCTGTGCGAGGGCAGACTCATCTCGCACCGTTCCCGCCCCCCACCTTTCCCTTCCAGCCTGCTAAAGCGCTGACACGGCCAAGCGCATTGTTTTCGGCTCTGTCTGCGTCTCTGGTGTTCCTCTGGCTGACAGGGTCCTCACTATGCTCCCCTCCTCTTCTTCAGGCTTGTATTTTTAAACGTGACCCACTGATTACTCACACAGTAACTCAGACACAGACTCTGCCCAGATGCTGCCCCTATTGGTAACTTACTTGCCCCGATTGATAAGCCGTGGTGGTAGTAAGTGCTTCTGCTAATCCATTTCTTTTCCTTCGTGAGAATATACACCGAGAACCTTTGATTTAATTCATCTTTGTATCCCAACCACCTAGTGTAGCACTTGACGTGTCATCAGTGCTCAACAAGGACAGTGCTCAGTGTTTAACTCACCCTCTCTGGTTCCATAAACTTCTCTCCTAGCACTCATCACATGCACAGTTACTATTGGTTTGCCTATTTATCTATCTATCTATCTATCTATCTATCTATTTATTTATTTATTTACTAATCCTTACTTGGGGATATTTTCCCCATTGATTTCTAGAGATAGTGTAAGGGAGGGGGGGAGAGAGAGAGCAACATCGGAGTGAGGGAGACACAATGACTGGCTGCCTCTGCATACACCCCAACCAGGGCCAGGGATGGAGCCTGCAACCAAGGTACGTGCGCTTGACAAGAATCAAACCCAGGACCCTTCAAGTCCATGGGCTGACGCTCTGTCCACTGAGCCAAACTAGCTAGGGCTGGTTTACTCATTCATCCCTTCCTCTCAGGTGAGCTCCTGTTTGCAGGCTTGTGTGTTTGTTTTACTCAATCGGTGCTAAATAATGACCGGCTGAACTCACAAGAGATGAAAATAGATGTGTGTTATCCTCATTTCTTTCTCTGCCTTAGAGTGTCTGAGCTCCTGTCCTCTCTGCTATGTGTCCTGATGTCACACCTCCCTCTGGTATCTTTCTGCTTCAAGGTAATAGGAATGGGTTCTTACCTTTGTTACATTTGTCTTTTTTCTCTCATTGTCTTCTATCTCATTAAACAAGGTACCACTGCAACAAAGATCCATGCTGGCATATACCTTTTAATTAACAAAACTTTCTTAAATCATTTGTGTGTGTAATTCCACGTGTGTAAGCACGATGTATACATTCTTAGTCCTCGCTTAACATTGCTGCTGTTGACAGACAATTGGGACTGCAGCAGATTGACATAGAAGGCAGACAGTTTTGCCACTGGCTAATTGACATAAACACAGTTAAGTCTCTGTGGTATCTCACCAACATTAAAATGAAACAATGTCGAACAAAATGATGTAATTAGAGGACCTGCTGCATTATTCTTATATAATCTTTAAAATATATATATTTTTTATTGATTTCAAAGAGGAAGGGAGAAAGAAACATCAATGATGAGAGAGAATCATTGATCAGTTGCCTCTTGCACTCCCCCTGCTGGGGATAGAGCCCACAACCCAGGCATATGCCCTTGCCTGGAATGGAACCCGGGATCCTTCAGTCCGCAGACTGACGCTCTAGCCACTGAACTAAACCAGCCAGGGCTTCATATTTAATCTTTATAACAACCTAAATGGTAGCTGTTACTAAGCAAATTTTATAGATAAGGAAATTGTACATGAAACCCCCCCCCCCCCCAATTCCACAAGAGCAATTGGGATTTCAGTATGAATGACTCCAAAATTTATGTTTTTTTCACTTAGTGACACAGTCTCTTCTCCTCCATCGGCAAGTCTTGGCTCCTATTTCCTTTTTTTTTTTAAGCCTCACCTGAGGATATGTTTATTGATTTTTATTTTATTTATTATTATTTATTTTTTATTTTTTGGAGAGAAAGGAAGGGATATATATATATATATATATATATATATATATATCGAGAGAGAGAGAGAGAGAGAAACATGATGATATATATATATATATATATATATATATATATATATAGAGAGAGAGAGAGAGAGAGAGAGAGAGAGAAACATGATGGATCCATTGCCTCCCTTATGCTCCCAAACTAGGGATCGAACCCCAAACCTAGGTGTATATGCCCTATCTGAGAATTGAACCATTGCCCTACTGAAGTACTGGATGGCATGCCAACCGAGCCACACAGGCCAGGGTGAGGTGCCTACTTTTGACATGTTACAGCACACTGTGGACATGACATTTATTAACTACTTCCAAAAATGTCACAAGCTCACTCGTTGTTTTACTCAATTTTCCATCCGTATATTTGACTAGAGCTCTCTTGATCTTCTTACCCTGTCCTTCATTATTTTCATTGTTAGTCTACCATTTACTTGAATCACCTTCCCTGTAGCCCTAGGTTCTTTTTTAAATTAAGTTTAAAAATAATAAGAAAAAATTTAAAACAAGTCACTGACATTCACACAGCTAGTGAATACTCCAGGGAATTTTGGGCTGTTATATACACTAAGATTCCACTAAATACAGTCTCACCGTTTGATGCTGTTTGAATAAGTTACACAATCAGTATATGATTTATTGTTCATATATAGTTTATTTTTTAAACAGCAGCATTAAAAGAGAGAGGGCGTATTTGTTAACCAACTCTGTTCATTACTCTATGCAGACACATTCTTGCCAGACCTCTGCATGGTGGTGATGGGATAGAATTGTTCACCTTGGAGAAGCAGTGTATAATTTGATAATTTTGTCTTTCAAATAAGCCAGCATCCATCAGAAATAAGACTTTGGGACGCTTGAGCCAACAATCTCACTTGATTGCATATTCACAGGACAGGCAAGCTCAGCAGCCTCAGTCAGGGAAAATGGAACTTGTTTGAGGCGGTTTGAAATTAGTTAATTTTGATTTAGTTTATTTGAAGCTAACTGTGTGGTCTGGATGTCTATATAGCCATTTTCTTATATTCAAGCTGGGTAAAATATTCCAAATATCTGTTCTTAGTGCTCTACTGTACCTCCGGCAAGACGATGCCTTGTAACAGCAGCAATGCAAAGACGAGGTTGATAATTGAGGGAGGCGAGCAGAGGAGCTATCGACACCACAAAGGCCTTCTGGTGTCACCTAGGAAATGCATTTATCACCAGTTAACAGGATGGTGATCGATTCATACAGATAACAATTAACGTGTTATTGAAGTTGTTAAGCAGCCCAGAATGATCACAATGAATCCACAGGGCACCGTGTTTGCCAGACTCATTTAGCTCTATCTCACCAGCCTAGTAATCTGAGTTACGTCAGACGAGTATAGAATATGATTTCTTTTCAGCATTTAACAGCAAACTTGCACAAGTAGTGTTGTTATTTTTTTTTAAATATATATTTTATTGATTTTTCACAGAGAGGAAGGGAGAGAGATAGAGAGCTAGAAACGTCAATGAGAGAGCAACATCGACCAGCTGCCTCTTGCACACCCCCTACGGGGGATGTGCCCGCAACCAATGTACATGCCCTTGACCGGAATCGAACCTGGGACCTTTCAGGTCACAGACTGACGCTCTACCACCGAGCCAAACCGGCTTTGGCAGTGTTGTTATTTTGCTTTAATTTTATTTAACTTGTCAGATATTAAAAGAGAAAAGGGTATAGGAATCATTCACAATGAACGCTTCACCAATACGTCAGCCTACTTTATACTTTTTGTAAGGAAGTGGAATAGTACAATAAATCACACTTCCCATTGTGGTCCTCTCCCCCTGCACAGGGGGTCAGAGCCTGGGTGTAGTCTGTGTTCAGTGCCTGCTAGAACTTGGGTTCTCAGCTCAGACCTCCATGCACCCATCCATCTCTTCTTCTGTCTCACACCAACCACCCTTTCTCATAGTTTTTTTTTTAAGGATATGTTTTTAATTTATTTCAGAGAGGAAGGAAGAGGGAGAGAGAGAAACATCCATGATGAGACATAATCATTGATCGGCTGCCTTCTGCACGCCCCCTTACTGGGGATGGAGCCCACAACCCGGGCATGTGCCCTTGACTGGAATTGAACTTGGGACCCTTCAGTCTGCAGGCCAAGGCACTATCCACTCAGCCAAACCTGCTAGTCTGTCTTCACCACCACCCCTACCACTCCCGGCTGGCATCTCTAGGCTGACCAGAGGCCTAGGGGCAGCTCCTGCATTGAGCACCTGCCCCCTGGTGGTCAGTGCACGTCATAATGACTGGTGGTTCCACCTTTCCATTGATTTGCATATTAGGCTTTTTTTCTTCTTTTTTTATTTATTTTTATTTTATATTAGGCTTTTATTATATAGGATGGCTCCCGTGGGTTCATTGGTTCTTTCCCAAACAAGCACAATCCATAGGAACCCTCCTACGATGCAGCTCGGTGAACCTTGCTGGAGTCACATCGATTGGAATACCTGCGGCCCTTCCCTCCACTGCTGCTTTGCTTTCAAGTTCCATTCCCATTCTGTGCTGTATATATATTTGCTATTATATTCACTGTATCAGTAATATATTCTTGGAACAAAGACAGTACCCAATCTGGACAGGAAACAGAACTTGTTTATTTTCCTTAAAGACTAGTATTTCTCTGTGAACATCTTATACTGATATTTGTGTCTTACATGTTTCCTCTATTAACTCCCCCTGCACCCCCAGCTGTTGCTTTTCTTCCTGAGAGTTCTGTTTTATTTTTATTTTATTTTATTTTTAATTTCTTTATTGATTAAGGTATTACATATTTGTCCTCATCCCCCCCATTCCAATCCCCCACCCCTCCCCACTCATACCCCCACCCTCCTATTGTCCTTGACCACTGGTTAGGCTCATATGCGTGCACACAAGTCTTTTGGTTGATCTCTCCCTTTTATCCCCAGCCCCCCTCTGAGGTCCAACAGTTTGACCCATGGCTCCTTGTCTCTGGGTCTGTTCTTGTTCATCAGTCTATGTTGTTCATCATTTCCCCTAGATGAGTGAGATCATGTCCTACTGGAAATATACTTATAAGAACCGAAAATGAGAAAAGCAATAATGGTTATGCTGAAAGGCAAGTGAATCAGTCTATAGCGAGTTTCTTTTTGGGCCAACAGAGAGTTCTGTTTAGTTATTGGTTTTCCTGAGTTGAGTTTTCTTTTTCTTTTACATGGACTTGATCTTCCTCATATTTGATTGGTCTCAGTATTGTGATACAGGTTACAAAGGTGGATTGACCCAGGGGAGTGCATGCTCAGAAAGCTGAGCATCTAGGACCCAGGGCTTTCTGGTGGACACGCTTATCCTTCTGAAATCTAGTACAGCCTAACAATTGGGAGTATCCAACAGGAGCAGAAAAAAAAATCAATGGAATCGTGGGCAATATTTTTGATACACAAGTTTTAGTTACTTATTTGGTTTCTTTGCATTTCTGGAGACAAAAAAAGGAACAACATTTAAAATATATAGTTCCCTCAATATATACCGTTTGAAAATAATCACATCAATACTTTACTTTTTCCAGTCTAAGGAAAAAAGCAGAGATGGAGAGTGAAATCCAAGCTTTGATGCTACTGAAGTTAAAAAATGAGGAGTATCTTAAAAGCCTGTACAAGGATGCCTATCATATCGGCGCTGTTTTCCACCTGACCAGGTATAAGACTGAAGACTTAGAGGAGCACATAACAGAAGTGAGAAGAAAATTCCAGGTTTGTATGTCTGGGTTCTTAGTTGTGAAAATAGTGATAAGCCTGGACTTTATTGATTATTGATAATTAGATTTTAATTTAGCCTACAATAGTCTTTAAACAAAAAAAAAGACTACACCTGCTAACCCAGAAGAAACACCCCTCCTCCACAGAGGCCCAACCTGAACAGGAGGGAAAGGGGCTGCCTGCAGCTAGCCAGCACCGGGTCTGCTTTTTGCTGTGACCAACCTCCTGCTCCTCACATCACCAGAAGGGTGGCGCTTGGTGGCCGCCTCCTACATGTCTACTATCGAACATTCCTGCTACGCTAGGAAGGAGGGATGCTGGGAAGGGCCCTTGCACCCTTAGCAACGTAAATGAAGGGCGTGCCTGCATCCGGACCACAGGTTGTCAGGTTCCAGCCCAGCAGGCAGCTACTAGGCCGCCATGTGCAGAAGCACCCGCCCCCAGGCCTCAGATCCATCCTAACTGGAGGTGCAATGAGCAGTCCCTCCGTGTCATCCGGCACAGGGCCTGGCAACATCAGCTCCGTTTCGGCACACACAGGGACTGGACCACAGGCTGCTTCCGTCCGCCCCTCACTTGCCACACCCACCCTCTTTCATGGTTGGCTGTTTTCTTTTCTTTTTTTTTTTTTTTTTTTTCTGTGTCTTGCCCAGTTTAAACACCAGGCAGTTTATTTATTTTTTTTTCTTATTCTCTTTTTTTTAATTAATTTTTTTAAATTAAATTATTATCTGTGTACATATATTACCATTGCCCCCCCCCCAAAAAAAAACATTCCCTCCCTCCCCAGAGTTTTGTGTCCATTGGTTATACTTATATGCATGTGTACAAGTCCTTCAGTTGATCTCTTATTTCCCTCATATTTCCCTCCCCTCACGGTTATAATTAGACAGTCTGCTTGTTGCTTTACTGTCGCTATATTTAACTTATGGTTCATCAGTTTATAATGTTCTTTATTATTCATAAATGAGTGAAGTCATATGGTGTTTCTCTTTCATTGACTGGCTTATTTCACTCAGCATGATATTCTCCAGTTCCATCCAGGTTGCTGCAAATGATGAGAATTCCTTCTTTTTTATGGCAGCATAGTATTCCATTGTGTAGATGTACCATAGTTTTTTGATCCAATCATCTGCTGACGGGCACCTAGGCTGTTTCCAAATCCTAGCTATTGTAAATTGTGCTGCTATGAATAAAGGGGTGCATATATCCTTTCTGATTGGTGCTCCTATTTTCTTGGGATATATTCCTAGTAGTGGGATTACTGGGTCAAATGGGAGTTCCATTTTCAGTTTTTTGAGGAAACTCCATACTGTTCTCCACAGTGGTTGTACCAGTCTGCATTCCCACCAGCAGTGCGCGAGGGTTCCTTTTTCTCCACAACCTCGCCAACACTTGTCGTTTGTTGATTTGTTAATGTTGGCCATTCTGACAGGTGTGAGATGATATCGCATTGTTGTTTTGATTTGCATCTCTCAGATAAGTAGTGACTTTGAACAGTTTTTCATGTGCCTCTTGGCTTTCCTTCTGTCTTCTTTTGAGAAGATTCTATTTAGTTCCATTGCCCATTTTTTAATTGGCTCATTTATTTTCCTTTTACTGAGTTGAATAAGCTGTTTGTAGATATTGGAGATTAAACCTTTATCAGTAATATCGTTTGCAAATATGTTCTCCCATGCAGTGGGCTTTCTTGTTGTTTTGTTGATGGTTTCTTTTGCTGTGAAAAAACTTTTTATTTTGATATAGTCCCATTTGTTTATTTTCTCTTTAGCTTCCATTGCCCAAGGGGCAGTATCAGTGAAGAAGTTCTTTTGGCATATATCTGAGATTTTGCTGCCTGTGGATGCCTCTAGTATTTTTATGGTTTCCCGTCTTATGTTTAAGTCCTGTAACCATTTCGAATTTATTTTTGTGTATGGAGTAAGTTGGTGCTCTAGTTTCATTCTTTTGCAAGTATCTGTCCAATTTTCCCAACACCATTTACTGAAGAGACTGTCTTGACTCCATTGTATGCTCGTGCCTCCTTTGTCAAATATTAATTGAGCATATTGATTTGGGTTGATATCTGGATTCTCTATTCTATTCCATTGATCTATATGTCTGTTCTTGTGCCAGTACCAGGCTGTTTTGAGCACAGTGGCTTTGTAATACAGTTTGAAATCTGGTATGGAGATCCCTCCTACTTTACTCTTCTTTCTCAGGATTGCTGATGCTATTCGAGGTCTTTTATTGTTCCAAATGAATTTTTGGAGAGTTCTTTCTAGGTCAGTGAAATATGCCGTTGGTATTTTGATGGGGAGTGCATTGAACCTATAGATTGCTTTGGGAAGTATGGACATTTTGATGATGTTGATTCTACCAATCCATGAACATGGTATGTTCTTCCATCTGTTTACATCTTCCTCTATTTCTTTTTTCAGTGTTGTGTAGTTTTCCGTATATAGGTCTTTTACCTCCTTAGTTAAATTTATTCCCAGGTATCTTAATTTTCTTGGTGCGATGGTAAATGGGATTGCTTTTTTGGTCTCTGTTTCTGTACATTCATTGTTGGTGTACAGGAATGCCATCGATTTCCTGGCGTTAATTTTGTATCCAGCTACATTGCCAAATTCATTTATTAAGTCTATTAGTTTTTTGATGGAGTCTTTTGGGTTTTTTATGTACAATATCATGTCATCTGCAAATAAGGATAACTTTATTTCTTCTTTTCCGATTTGGATGCCTTTTATTTCCTCTTCTTGTCTAATTGCAATGGCAAGTACTTCCAGTACAATGTCAAACAGGAGTGGTGAGAGTGGGCATCCCTGTCTTGTTCCTGTTTTAAGAGGGAATGGTTTTAGTTTTTGCCCATTGAGTATGATGTTGGCTGTGGGTTTATCATATATAGCTTTTATTATGTTGAGGTATGATCCTTGTACTCCCACCTTGTTGAGAGTTTTTATCAGGAAAGGGTGTAGGATTTTATCAAATGCTTTTTCTGCATCAATTGATATGACCATATGATTTTTATCTTTCAATTTGTTTATGTGATGTATCACGTTTATTGATTTGCGGATATTGTACCATCCTTGCATTCCTGGAATAAAACCTACTTGGTCATGGTGTATGATCTTCCTGATGTACTGCTGGAGCCGATTTGCTAGGATTTTGTTGAGTATTTTGGCATCTATGTTCATGAGGGATATTGGCCTGTAATTCTCTTTCATTGAGTTGTCTTTATCTGGTTTTGGTATTAGGGTGATGCTGGCTTCATAAAAGGAGTTTGGAAGTGTTCCTTCCTCTTGAATTTTTTGGAATAGTCTGAGGAGGATAGGTTTTAGTTCTTCCTTGAATGTTTGGTAAAACTCTCCTGTGAAGCCATCTGGACCTGGGCTTTTGTTTGCTGGCAGCTTTTTGATGACTGTTTCAATTTCTTCCCAAGTAACTGGTCTGTTGAGATTTTTAGATTCTTCCTGATTGAGTTTTGGAAGGTTGTATTTTTCTAGGAATATGTCCATTTCTTCCAGGTTGTGCAATTTGTTGGAATAGAGTTGCTCATAGTATTTTGTAACAATCCTTTGTATTTCGGTGGGGTCTGTTATTATTTCACCTCTTTCATTTCTGATTTTGTTTATTTGGGTCCTCTCTCTTTGTTTCTTGGTTAGCCTGGCTAGAGGTTTATCAATCTTGTTTATCCGTTCAAAGAACCAGCTCTTGGTTTTGTTGATCTTGTGTATTGTTTCTTTGGTCTCTATGTCGTTTATCTCTGCTCTGATTTTTATTATTTCTTTCCTTCTGCTTACAGTGGGCTTTTCTTGTTGCTCTTTTTCTAACTCTTTGAGTTTTAGAGTTAGATAATCTGTTACCTTTTTTCCTAGTTTTTTGCAATAGGCTTGTAGAGATATGAACTTCCCTCTCAAGACTGCTTTTGCTGTGTCCCATAGATTTTGGATTGTTGTGTCTTCATTGTCATTTGTTGCCAGGATGTTTTTAATTTCTTCCTTGATTTCTTTGGTAATCCAGTCCTCATTTAATAGCATGCTGTTTAGTCTCCATGTGTTTGATTTCTTTGGATTATTTTTATTGTAGTTAATTTCCAGTTTTATGCCACTATGATCTGAAAAGATGCTTGATATGATTTCTATCTTCTTGAATTTGAAGAGACTTTGCCTATGTCCCAACATGTGGTCTATCTTTGAAAATGTCCCATGTGCACTTGAGAAGAATGTGTATTCTGTGGCTTTGGGGTGGAATGTTCTGAAGATGTCGATTAATTCCATCTGGTCTAGTGAGTCATTTAGGATTGATATTTCTTTGCTGATTTTTTGTTTGGATGATTTGTCCAAATGTGACAGTGGGGTATTAAAATCTCCTACTATGATTGTATTACAATCAATCTCTCCCTTCATGTCCTCCAGCAGTTTTTTTATGTATTTGGGTGCTCCCACATTGGGTGCATATATGTTTACCAGGGTTATTTCTTCTTGTTGGATTGCTCCCTTTAGTATAATGAAGTGGCCTTCATTATCTCTTTTTATGTCCTTCACTTTGAAATCTAGTTTGTCTGATATAAGTATTGCTACCCCAGCCTTTTTTTCATTTCCGTTCGCCTGGAAAATCTTTTTCCATCCCTTCACCCTCAGCCTGTGTGCATCTTTTTTTCTGAAATGTGTTTCTTGTAGACAGCAGATGTATGAGTTTTGCTTTCTTATCCAATCTGTTACCCTATGTCTTTTGATTGGAGCATTTAAACCATTTACATTTAAAGTAATTATTGATAGGTAGGTATTTGATGCCATTTTTATTCTATCCCCCTGTGTTCCTTCTTCGCTTCCTATTTCTTTATTTTTACAGTAGACCCTTTAGCATATCTTGCATTGCTGGTTTGTTGGAGATAAATTCCTTTAGTCTGTTTTTGTCAGTGAAGCTCCTGATTACACCTTCAATTTTGATTGACAGCCTTGCAGGCTACAGTATTCTTGGGTTCATACCCTTCCTTTGCATGACTTTGTATATGTCATCCCATTCCCTTCTGGCCTGATGAGTTTCTGTTGAGAAATCAGTTGCTAATCTGATGGGGGTTCCTTTATATTTAACTTTTTGTCTCTCTCTGGCTGCTTTTAAGATTCTGGTTTTGTCAATGTTTTTTGCCAGCTTAATTATAATGTGTCTGGGTGTTGATCTTTGGGGGTTCATTTTGTTGGGGACTCTTCGAGCATCTTGGATTTGTGTCGGTTTTTTCTTCTCTATCTCAGGAAAGTTTTCTGTCATTATTTCTTGAAATACTTTTTCCATATCTTGCTCAGTTTCCTTTCCTTCTGGGACCCCTATTATTCTAATATTGTTTTGTTTTGTATTGTCCCAAAGCTCCCGTAGGCTCTCCTCCTGTTTTTTTATTTTTTTTTCTAGCAGCTTCTCTAATTGGGTATTTTTTTCCATCTTGTCTTCTAGCTCACTGATGCGGTCCTCTGCTTCTTCTAGTCTACTCTTGATGCTTTCTATTGAGTTCTTCATAGAAGTGATGTCATTTTTCATTTCTTCTTGGGTCGCCTTCATTTCCTCTTGGTTCTTCTTCAGATCCTCTTGGTTCTTCTTCAGATCCTCTTGGTTTTTCTTCATTTCCTCTTGGGTCTTACTCATATTGTCAAATTTGTCTTCCATTCTTTTAAGCCATCCCATGATCATTACTCTGAATTCTTGCTCTGGTAGGTTGCTTGCCTCTAAATCATTTACTTCCTTTTCTGGTGATGGCTGATTTTCTTTCATAGGTGGGGTGTTTCTTAGCCTCCCCATGATCTTTTTATTTTAAGATGCCTGTATATGTAGTTCTCTCTCTCCTGCTTAGATTTAAAGGTACAAAATACAACACAACCAGGTACAACACACAAGGCACTGAACAGAAAAGCGTTTACAATATTAATATCCTTCAATAAAGATGACTAGAACCCAGCTAACAAAATCATACAATCAAATACAAAGAATAAGCGAACCAATCTTACAAAAAAGCATACAACTTTGATATAGTTAGCATTTAACATACAACTACAAAGGGGTGGAGAGAAGGATTTTTTGTTGTTGTGGATTTTTTTTTTTTTTGGTTTTTGTTTTTTTTTTTAGGATAGCGACAAGGTAGGTGTGAGTTGGCTTGGAGTAGGGGGTTGGGAGCCAGATATACACAGGAAGGGTGAAATTTTAGGAGAGGGCAAATAGAAAAAAATAGGGAAAATCTAGAGCAATAAAGAGTTAAGATAAGCAGGACATCAAAGGGAAAGGGTTAGGAAGAGAGTAATGGCCTAAAGGTAGGGATGAGTTAGAATAGAGCGTTGGAGAAGGAAAGGTATAAATAGTCTGTTGAATAGTAATCCCAAATGGGAAAAAAAGAGAAAAGAAAAAAAAATTTTTTTTAAAGTATATAATATGGCACTTAAAAGATACTGATAAAAATAAACAAACAAAAAAAATAAGATAAAAAAGATAAAACGAGCAAACTACTAGTAGTAATAATATTGATTACATATAAAAGTGAGTTAATTAAAAAGGTAAAATCAAGTGAGGAAAGATGAAAAAAAATATCTTCTTAAGTAAACTTTGCAACTAATGTAGCTTAAAAAAAAACAGAAAAAAATTAAACAATTAGAAAATCAAAATCAAAAATTAAACAAAGTTTGCAGTAATGAAGGTCATTCACTTCCTCTGTTGCTCCGTCTAGCTCACCAGTTCCCAGTCTGGGCTTTAATTACAATTCCCAGTGTTTCTTCCGTGTTGTAATCGGGCCTTGTTTTTTGAAGCAGTTCTAGAGTCCATATGCACTGCAGCCTCTAGGTGGCGGTGCCTCCTGGTGGCAGAGAGCCAGGGCTCATCCGCCCCTCCTGTTTTTTTTTGTTTGTTTGTTTGTTTGTTTTTTCCCTGTGTCCCCGGTCTATGGAGGGGTGGGGGTTGGGCAAGAGGAGCCGACCACGCTCGCCTGCAACTCCTTCTGAGTCAGATTCAGACGTA
The DNA here is from genome assembly GCA_963924515.1 of Vespertilio murinus. Taxonomy (NCBI): domain Eukaryota; kingdom Metazoa; phylum Chordata; class Mammalia; order Chiroptera; family Vespertilionidae; genus Vespertilio; species Vespertilio murinus. The sequence continues at coordinate 9,016,493 of OZ004709.1, forward strand.
CTGCTCCTTAGGGGCCCCGACCGCAGTCAGGGGTGGCTCCAGCCCAGTTCTGGGTTTCCTACAAACACAGACCCCTCTGCCAGCACGCGCAAGCTGCCGGCGCAAGCTGCGGCTTGGGGGAGATGCGCGCGCGCCGCTGGGGATGTGCGAGCCGTGGCAGAAACTCACCCGATCTCCCGCAAAGTCCGCTTCTTCACCCTGGGGTAGAGCACTCCCTCCAATCCAAGCGTTCGCGCTGACTGTGGTCGGCGTCCAGGGGCGAACAGCCACTTGGTGGTCTTTACAGCCTGGCTATTCTGTCCTCTAATCCAAATCTCCTCCCGTCAAGATGGCGCGATTTCCCCGTCTTCTCCCCTAGCTCGCTCCGGGAGAGGATCAGGCCACGGGTGTTCAATTGTCAGGGACACCCCAATCAGGCGCCCCCCAGTTTCTCCAGGTGCTCGCCTCTCTCTTGGCTTGTTGACAGGCACTCCCAGCAAGACCCTTGGGTGCTCTCTCCTTCCTCTTCGGGATCCGGGTCAGAACTAGCCTACCTATTCTTCCGCCATTTTTCCACCTCTCGGTTGGCTGTTTTCTTACTACAGACTTAGGATCATGCAGTTAATCTGTAGAACAGAGAACCCATGTTCTATGTCCACACCCCTTGCTCTCTACATTTAGGACGTGGCTGTGGCTACCTTGAGAGATTGAGTTCTGTTCCCACCTGGCGTCCAGCTGCTGAGCTGAGGTGGGGGTCATGAAATAGGCCCTTATCATGGGTTTGTCATCCCTTACATGTTCTAAAGTTAGTATGACAAAATCATATGTAGTAAAAATTACCCTCAAATTGTTTTTATTTTTATTTTATTATTTATCTTTTAAAATTTATTAAGGCATTGTATGTGTACATAGCTTACCATTGCCCCCCCCCCTCCCATTCATGCCCTCCCTCCTCAGAGTTCTGTGTTCATTGGTTGTATTTATATGCATGCATACCAGTCCTTCGGTTGTTCTCTTATCTCCCCCCAGGTCTCCTTCCCCTCCCCGCTGTCATTTGACTATGTGCTTGTTTTATGGTGACTATCTCAGGACCACACGAATAGAATCCGCTCCTCCTCTGGTTCACACCGCCCTTACCCCCCCCCCCCCCGGTCCCACTGCTTCCCCGGGGCACACGGCTCTCCCGGGGCACATGTCTCCCCTGGGGCACACGGCTCTACCGGGACACCCGGCCCCCCTGGGACACACGGCTCACCTGGGGCACACTGCCCCCTGGGACACACGTCTCACCCGGGGCACAGGGCCCCTCTGGGGAACTGGGGTCGTGAACTGGAGGCGCCGCGCTAGCTCCTCGCTAGCCCGGAGGGTGGGCTGGGACAGCTGCGTGCGGGGAGACCGTGCTCCAAGGAGCCTCAGCGGAACGGCTGCAGACTTGGAGGCCAAGCTCTGAAGCTGCCCACTCCCTGGGCCCGGGGTGGAGTGAGCTCTGTTCTTGGTGGGCTTCCCTCATTCACAGCAGCAATGGTGGGTGCGGCAGAGGCGGTGGCTTTTGTGGCTCAATTTCCACTGCATTTTTAAAATCCACATGGCGGCAGCAATGCCCCTCCTTGGGATCCTGGCAGAGGCTCCGGCTTGGCCCTGCGGCGGTGGGCCTGACGGGCGAAGGGCTCGCCGGGGCCACGAACAGAAGGCGCCGCGCCATCTCCTCACCAGCACAGCGGGCAGGCTGGGGCGGCTGCAGGCAGGGAGACCGTGCTCAAAGGTGTCTTGTTTGGTGCGGAAGTGGAGCAGCTGCAGAGGTGGAGGCCAAGTTCCGAAGCCGCCCACTCCCTGGGCCCGGGGCGGAGTGAGCTCTGTTCTCCGTGGGCTTCCCTCATTCGAGGTGGCAGCGGGTGAGGCAGCGACAGTCCCTCCCATGGCTCAGTTTCCACTGTAGTTTTAAAATCCACATGGCGGCAGTGGCAGAAGCTTCGGCCCGGCCATGCGGCGGTGGAGGTAGGACTCGCCGGGGCTGCGAACGGAAGGCGCCGCGCCATCTCCTCACGAGCATGGCGGGCGGGCTGAGATGGTTGCGGGCGGGGAGACCGCACTCAAAGGCATCTTGTTCTGGGCAGGAGCCGAAGGCGCAGTGGAGGCCAGGCATTGGCTCCCTCACTCCCATGGTGGGCCGGCCGGGATGGCCCACTCCCTGGGCCCGGGGCGGAGCAAGGTCTGGCTTCCTTCATTCCCGGTGGCGGCAGCTCCTGCAGATCTGGTTCCACTGTAGATTTAAACTCCACATGGCAGCAGTGGCGCCCTGCTTTGTGTCTAGTTGTAACCATCCCATTCCGCCAGCTTTCCTGTGGGTCTGGTGCGATCCCTTTTGATTTTAGCTGTTGTTTTTTTCCAAATTGTTGATGAGGTGGCAGCTTAGGAGACTATATAGGACGCCATCTTCCTCAAATTGTTTTTAAATTGTAAGCCATATGATTTTGCGTGCGCACGCATGCGCACACACACACACACACACACACACACACACACATATGCTTTAGCATGTCAATTGACAGGAAACCCTTCATTCACATATTTTCCCATAACTGTTGCAACCTACATTTATTTCTTCAGAAATATTGCTTCAATAACCTGAGATTCTCAACGAGAAAGCTGTTTCGTTAAGTGGTTATTTTTCCGAGTCCCTATGTTGCCATGCAGTGTGCTTTGTAGGCAGAGTGCAGAGGTGGCGAGACTACCCGTGCTTGTGTTATCCACCCAGAGCTAAGTGTCCCCGGCTTTGTCCCCGCACAGTGGGAGAAATGATTCCTCACGAGCCTCCTCTGCCCCGAGAGAGAACTAGGAGTAAGCAGCAGCAATGGATTACTCCCCGTGGGAAATGTTTCCCTTTGCCAGCTACTTCTGTCCATCTCTGAGCTGAGTACGTAGGACACTAAATGTCTATGATACACACAGGTATATCTGTGTCGGGGTGATAATACATTGAAAATAAATTTCTAGGTAGTCTTTAGATAATTCAGGTTGTGTAGCAGTTCACGTTTGTGGTTTCTGCCTCTGGAATGGCCCTCCTGTCTTTCACGACTGATTAATGAAAATCTGTATAATTTTCTGAGTCTGGACTTCATTTTTTTCTGGTAGACAACTTTGTGTACTTGTTGATCCTGGCCTGAAATCAGTCCTTAAATTCATGCCTTCAATAAATTAGTTAGAGCAATAGTACCGGTAAGCAAACTCTGAAAAACAACCTGCTGAGGCCTCAGTGTAGGAGTTTCCCAGTTACGTTCTTACCAATGAATGCATCTGGGTTCTTCTTAGTTGTGAAAAATTGTAATAAACCTGGACTTTATTGATTCAGTATTGATATTTAGATTTTATTTAGTCCTTAATAAATCTTAATAAGTCCTATCCCTCCACACAGGCCTGGTGATTTTTAGGCAGTCATGGACTAGAAGGAACTCCAAACAATCAAATTATCTAGAAGTTTCTGGAATTTTCCAAATGTTAAAGATGACTTACTCCTATTTTTAAATACCTTCAATTCCAATAACTGACCTATTCAGAAAAGACAAGATTAGCCAAGACCCAGGGTAAAATTAGCCAATAATGAAGGGAGATAAACCAATAAAATGGTAATAGGTATTCAGTTATGTTATGGATGGGTGAACAGATAATCATCCAGCTTTGTGTGAAGACTGTGCTAGTGTAACAAAAGCTGAGAGCTCTCATCAGATATTAAATACTTATTCACACTTCGAAAGAAGGCTTCTCGGCCAGCGGCAAGGATTTGGAAGGTGTTTTATTTGAACATACTGGACTTTTTGTGGAAAAGTACAACATCAGACCACTCTGTTCCAGATTAAAATAATAAAACTAAAACTAAGTGGAATAAATAAACACAGGCCTTTTAAAAATATATATATTTTTCATTGATTTCAGAGAGGAAGGAAGGAGTGAGAGATAGAAACATCAGTGATGAGAAAGAATCATTGAACAGCTGCCTTCTTCACGTCCCCCACTGGGAATCAAACCCACAACCCGGGCATATGCCCCCATAGGGAATCGAACTGTGATCTGATTCATAGGTCAATGTTCAATCACGGAACCATTATTTTTTGAGATTTATTTTTTGAACATGTGTACTTAGAAATATGTTATTTAGTCTTCACATGTTTGGGGGATTTTTCTAGTATCTTTGTGTTATTGATTTCTAGTTTAATTCTATTATGGTCTCACAGCAGACATTGTATGACTTTCTAGTCTTTTAAGTTTGTTTAGATGTTTAAGGGTTATTTTTAGTTCTAGAAAAACACAATGTGTTATGTCTTTAGAATGTAGGTACTCAGTAAGTGTTTATGGGAAGCATGAATAGAGTTAGCATATGGTGGGAAAATTTAAATACACATATTTCTCAGTAATAGAATAGTAGTCAAATATGAGTATGAGAATAAATTATAAATTTATTCAGTTTTTAATTTTAAAACATTAATGGGACTTCTGCTATTTTTAGTGGCTGAGAAAGATCTTGCTAGGCTGACTTCACTAAAGATAAAACTAAAAGGGGCTATGCTAAAAAGACATAATTCATATCTCTGGGTTTAGAGATCTGAGTTATTTAATTTATGTTTAGTAATTTTAAAGTGTTTTTACAAAATACACATAGAACCTTCCTTTCAAAAAATAAAGTGTCCTAGTTGGTTTGGCTCCATGGATAGAGTGTTGGCCTTCAGATTGAAGGGTCCTGGGTTCGATTCCGATCAAGGGCATGTATTTGGGTTGCAGGCGCCTGGCCCTGGTTCGGGGTACATGAAGGAGGCTCTCTCATATCAATGTTCGTGTGTGTGTGTGTGTGTGTGTGTGTCTCCCTTTCACTCTCTCTACAAATCAATGGGAATATATCCTCAGGTGAAGATTTAAAAAATGTAAATAAAAACAAAATAATACCTTGTTTTTATTTTTAGAACCAGGCTGGGCTGCCTCTTGGACTCTGTTAGGGGCCTGGCCCCCAAAAGAGCACAGCCAGCGCTGCCAGCTCCACTGGCCAGTCCGGCCCTCGGTTATTTGTACAAATTCCAAATTTTGTTTTATGAATTTAACTCTGAATTTTAAGATCTTTTTCTCTTCCTGGTCTCAGAGCTTAGATAACAATATGAGTTCTTTCTTCTTAGTGCCTTCCAGTCCCTGAAACACAAATGCTGCTACTGCCTCAGTTATGTCCTTCATATGTTCATATGTGGCGTTCACCCCCTTCTCTGAACGTGAGTTTCTGGTCACAGTACTCACTGGTCAGACTCTCCTTTGTCCTAGGAGGCGCTTCCCGTAGCATAGCTCTCTGCTGCCACCTGCTGTTTCCAGCTGGTCAAACCAGGCATCCAGTCAAAGGCCACATTGCTTTTCAATGTGGGTTCTCCCAGCATTGCAGTTGCTCACACCCTCTTTCCCTCAGCTTCTTTCAAGCTCTTCAGCATGACTTTTTTATATATATTTTCCTAAACCAGAATGGACAGAGACATTATTCCCCAGAGATTAAATTATTGCCTGCCTAGCCTGTTACAGAGAAAGCTTGGTGGCCCAGCTCTAAACAGTACAGGAACGGCAAATGGATGCAGCAGCCGCAGCCCTCAGGGTGGGGGAAGGCACCCACAGAAGGAACGAAGGTGGAGGAGGCAAATCTGTATCTTACTCAGACCACAGCCTCGGTGCCCGCGTAAGTTAGGTCTGTAGCAACTTGTACTGATTTAATGCCGGTACTGTTCTCAGCAGCCTTCCATTGTATAATGTTAATATCTTTAAGCTCAGGGACTTAAATTCATTTAAACAATCAATTACGGTCTTACTGGATTACAATAAAAAAAAAGACTTTGAAGGATGAAGGAATGAATTTTAAGGAAACAAACATGAATCGGCCTCTATTGCAGCCAACGTGACCTTTCTAAAACACAAACACACCTTGCCCAGTCGACTGCACTGTTTTTCTTTTCTTTTTTTAAAAAAACATATTTTATTGATATTTTTTATAGAGAGGAAGGGAGAGAGATAGAGAGCTAGAAATGTTGATGAGAGAGAAACATCGACCAGCCGCCTCCTGCACACCCCACACCGGGGATGTGCCTGCAGCCAATGTACATGCCCTTGACCGGAATCGAACCCGGGACCTTTCAGTCCACAGACCGATGCTCTACCACTGAGCCAAACCGGTTTCGGCTGCACTGTTTTTCTTATTGTGCCTTAGGGACCCTACATAATCTGGTATTTATCTTTTCAGTTTCATGGCTTACCATCCCAACTCATCTTCTCAGCGCTCTCTCTCTCTCTCTCTCTCTCTCTCTCTCTCTGTCTCTGTCTCTCTCTCTCAATTAGTTTCTGACAAAGGTCAAACTTGCACCATATACAAGAATAAACTCAAAATGGACAAAAGACTTAACTGCACTAGTAAGTCTCTAAACCATCAAAGTCCTTGAAGAGAACAGAGGCAGTAAAATCTCAGATTATGGGGAGAGTGGCAGCCCCTGCCTTGACTTTTCCAAGCAAGTCTGATCCCTCGGGTGTCTTGCTGGAATCTCTCTGTTTAGTCTTCAGACCCGGCCTTGCAGAAGCATGTGCTTTCTCAAGGACGCTCACCCTGCTGATTGTGTCTCGAGGTTAACTTTAGTTCAAGCTGTTGTGACAATAAAAGCAAAAGGAGCTGGCGATAGCCGAGTAGTGCCTTCGTCCTCTCTTTCGCAGACACTGTGCTAGGGTAACCATCTATCCGTCGCTCAGGGGCTGCTGGTCAGCCCCTCATCGGACACCTCACACAGCAAACTTCTTGCTGATACACCTCTTAGATCAGGAGAAACAAAGGGAATAAAATAAACAAGCGGGACTACATCAAACTAAAAGGCTTCTGCCCAGCCAACGAAACAGCCCTCGGGATGAAAATGGAACCCAGCGGATGGGAGAACGTATTTGCCAATGATACATCTGATCAGGGGTTAATTCCCAAAAAAGTATAAAGAACTCACACAACTCGATAAAAGGAAGGCAAACAACCCAATTTAAAATGGGAAAAGGATAGACACTTCTCCAAAGAGGACATATAGGGGGAAAAAATGCTCAATGTCACTGATCATCAGGCAGATATGCAAATTAAAATGACAATGAGGTATCTCCTCACACCCGTCAGAATGGCCGCCATCAACAAATCAACCAAAAACAAGTGCTGACAAGGATGTGGCGAAAAGGGAACCCTGGTACTCTGCTGGTGGGAATGCAGGCTGGTGCAGCCACTGTGGAGACCCTTATGGACTGTTCTCAAACGTTAAAAATGGAATTGCGCCGAAACCGGTTTGGCTCAGTGGATAGCGCATTGGTCTGCAGACTGAAAGGTCCCAGGTTCGATTCTGGTCAAGGGCATGTACCTTGGTTGCGGGCACATCCCCAGTGGGGGGTGTGCAGGAGGCGGCTGGTTGATGTGTCTCTCTCGTCGATGTTTCTGGCTCTCTATCCCTCTCCTTTCCTCTATGTGAAAAAAAAATCAATACAAATATATTTTAAAAAATGGAATTGCCATTTGACCCAGTGATCCCACTCCCAGGAATATATCGTAAGAGTCCCCAAACAGGAATCAAAAAGAATGTATACACCCCTGTATTCATAGCAGCACTATTTACAATAGCTAAGATCTGGAAACAGCCCAAATGCCCATCAGGACGAAAAGAAAGCTGTGGTACATTTACACAATGGAATACTATGCAGCAGCAGCAGCAAAAAAGAAGGATCTCTTACCCTGTGTGACAGCATAGAGGGACTTGGAGATTTATTATGTTGTGCAAAATAAGCCAGTCAGAGAAAGACAAATATCACATGGTCTCACTTATATGTGGAATCTAATGCACAAAATAAACTGATGAACTATATATGTCCAGATATATGGATGCGTGGAACAGATGACAGCCCTCGGAGGGAAGGGGGTAGTGGGGGCGAGGGAAGAGATTAAGCAAATAACTGGCATGCATACTAGAAGCCCGGTGCATGGATTTGTTCACCAGTGGGGTCCTTTGGTGTAGTCTACCGGGATCTAGCCGAAACTGGCAGTCCAGCGCCACCTGCTGGTCCTGCATGCCACTCCTGCTCATCCGGGCCCCAATGCACCTGCTGCTGCTGAGGCTTGGTATGCTCCTGCTGCTCTTCTGTGGTCTCCGGGCTGTGGCAGCCCGCCTGAGCCCTGCGTCTGGCACCCAAGGATCAGCTGAGCGGCGCTCCCGCTGTGAGAGCACACTGGCCACCAGGGGGCAGCTCTGGCATTGAGTGTCTTCCCCCCGGGTGGTCTGGGAAGAAGGGGCAAAGTGGGGACATGGGTGGCATCTGTAATAAAGTCAGCAATAAAAACAAATTGTTAAAAATAAAATAGAGATACATTTTGAGTTATTTCCCAATCTGATTGTGTGCTAATGTACAATACAGCTGAGAAAAGAGCTTAAAACTCTTTATCCAGTCACACAAATATTTTTCCAAATATATTTTGACCACTGATTTTCAAGGAATGATGTAAAAAAAAAGCAAAGAGGATGAAAAAAAAAAGGGGGTGGGGGGGTGGGGGGTGGGGGGGGGATGAAGCATTTTAGCCAAATGGAAAAATCTGATCCTATTTTGCAAACTTCAAACTTAAATTGTATCTCTCTCGTTTTCTAAGTTGAATGTGTTCTTTATGGAAATTGATAGTAAAAACCAAAGGATAGTTTTTAAAAAGAGTAATTGAAGACTGGCTAGTTTTTTTTTTTTCCCCCTTTTTGATGACTCTCATTTTAGTTGCAGATTATAAAGTATAACGTTCCTGGAATTGACATTCTGTCTCCTATCACATGCTAACTTTGCCTTAAATCACAGCAGACTTGTCATTATGTTTTGGTCGTCGTTGTTAACCCTTGCCGGAGGATATTTTTCCATTGATTTTTAGGGAGAGTGGCGGAGAGAGGGAAAGACTGAGAGAAATATCTATGTGAGAGAAACATTCTGATTGGTTGCCTCTCGCTGGAGTCCCTACCAGGGCCCAGGCCGGAGGCCTCTGCAACCAAGGTGCGTGCCTTGACCGGAATCAGACTCTGAACGGTTTGGTCCACAGGCCAACACTCTATCCACTGAGCCAAACTGGCTGGGCCAGGCTTATTTGTTTTTAATACTCAGTTTATAACAAATATTTTATTTTTTTATGACACCATAAGTGAAATGTGTTTCGTGTTCGTTGTCTTTAAAAAATGTTTTCTGACATTATGTAAATGAAGACTCCTCTTTAAAAGGTTTTGATGATTTACAGGGTAGAGAAGAGTTCTTGAAGAAAATCACTCGAAGCGAAGTGGCTAAGGGAATGTCGCTTCAGGTAATCCTAATTTGCTTTTAATATTTTATTCCCCCTCTAATTTGCATTGCACTTAGCATTTTAGATTTGTCTGTAATGAGGCATCTTCTGCTTGGCTTTCAAGCCGGCGCTTTTACCTGCATAGCTGAGGACAGTTGCCCTCCGTGGGGCACCGACGGGGTCTGGTCATGCAGAAAGGGGCTGACCTTCGAGCCGGCTCGCATTCCGCACCGGAACTGGCTTGCTTGCCAGTCCAGTGGTGGGGTGGAGGGAGCTTGCTGCTGAGTGTCCTTTCGCTGGCTTTGTGATGATGCCACGTTTCTTCTCTTCCAGTGTCCTTCCACTGAGTCTCCTTGTGTAACACTCAAAGAAAAACACGCTCTGGTTTTTCTGTGTAAAGAGAGAGAGAGAGAGAGAGAGAGAGAGAGAGAGAGAGAGAGAGAGATGGATGGAAGCATTATTGCTATAAAATCAGTTTTAATTTTTTTTAACCTTTATCTACATCACATTCTTTGAAACCCAGGTTGGGTGTTTTGATCCCTGACATCTTTCTAGAATTTTGTTCCCCCTCAAAATGCATAAATATTTGAAATTATTGTTATTGGAATACTGAAATCCAGAGACAAGACGATTCAAAATGGTGTTGCTTTTAAAGACGATTTGAGATTATCTGCACCTGTGGTCCTCTTTGAAAGAAACACAAATTTTGCATTTCCTTCTAGTAGGAAATTTGACATTTTCAAACATATAAAGCAAATATACTTCCATATATTTGAAAATGCCAAATTTCCTAATTTACTTGCATATTTAATAATTCTATGATTTCTCAGCTCTGTTTGCTTAATATTTTGTTATTAACTTTTTTATGGCTTTTCGTTGATCTTCGATTTCAGAAATTAACATATATTTCAATATTTATTGTTAGTGAGTTCTCTAACCTTATTATCTTGTGATATTTACTTAAGAATCTTTGATTTTTATTGTTCATTTATGTTTTTCTCATCATTTTTGTAAATAACTGTACACTCTTTAAATAGGCTATATTGATACCAGTTGCTTTTAATGGTGGCATTTATCTTATATAATAAAAGGGTAATATGCAAATTGACCATCACTCCCAACACACAAGATGGCCGTCCCCATGTGGACACAAGATGACCACCACAAGATAGCCAGCAGGGAAAGGCCATTGTGGGCAATCAGGCCAGCAGGGGAGGGCAGTTGGGAGTGACCAGGCCTGCAGGGGAAGGCAGTTGAGGGCAACCAGGCCTACAGGGGAGGGCAGTTGCGGGGGACAAGGCCTGCAGGGGATGGTAGTTAATGAGGACCAGGTCTACAGGGGAGGGCAGTTGGGGCCAATCAGGCTAGCAGTGGAGCAGTTAGGTGTCGATCAGGCTGGCAAGGGTGTGATTAGGGGGTGATCATGCTGGCAGGCAGAAGCAGTTAGGTGTAATCAGGCAGGCAGGCAGGCAGGTGAGCGATTGGGAGCTAGCAGTCCTGGGTTGTGAGAGGGGGTCCCAGATTGGAGACAGTGCAGGCTGGGCTGAGGGACACACCGTTACCCCCCCACACCCATGCATGAATTTCATGCACCGGACCTCTTGACCTATATAATAAGAGAGGAATATGCTAATTTTCTGTTATATTCTGAGGTGTAATGACCTATTGTGTAATGACCAGATCATGGATCTGAAAGAGGGTGGGGTAGCAAACTACATGCAGGTGGCTGACACCTACAGGAATGGGCAGGGCAGCAAGTTATGAGTGGGGTGGGTGCGGAGGAAGCTACAGGAGGGTGGGCAGCAGGCGGAGAGCAATAGGATAGTGGCAAGGAACTACTGGCACATGGATTCATGCCCAGGGCTAGCTATTAGTTTTCAAATAAGAGCAAATATTCCCGCCTCATGCAAGATGGAGACAATGCGTGTCTAGGTCATTAATAACCGAATGAACTACTTTACATCTTTGTTGGCAGAAAAAGCTGTTTACCCTGCAAGAAGAAGAGGAACTTGAGAGGGAGGAGATCACCAGGAGGAAAGCGATCTACTCCCTGATCCTGGCGGAAATAGAGGAACCTCTGCTTCAGATGGAAGAAAATGCAGAGTTGATCGAAGCCATCCACAAAGAGCACTCCAATGTGAGCATCTCCAGTTAGTCCAGGCACCAATTCCCAGGGATGCTTAGGCTGGCAAAACCTGGGGATGGCTTTAGGTTACCACTTGGACAATTGTGATTTCACCTCCAAAGACAGACTCATGGGCAGAATAAGCCACTCCTTCCTGAGTCCACCACTGACCTACAGTGGACCTAACTGTACAGGAGGACTCGAATGCTATGGCCTGGAACCTTATTCTGTCTGTGAGTGTCCTTAGGAAGCACAGCTTCCCAATAGGTGAGGTGTGATTGATTGGGTGTGATGGCCCTCTCTGGCACATTTAATTCAGAGTCCTCACTGCTCATTAATAAAACTAAAGCTGTCTTTACTCAAATATAAAATACAGTGCATCTTGACATTTGCATGGTAAATGTTGGATACGTGTAGGCAACAGCTAGGGTGAAAAACAAAGCAAATGGCGGTAAAATATTTTCAAAACAAGTCCATGGCAGTAACTGATATTAGCAGCCCTTCCCAAGGAAATATTCAGGATAAAAATATGTGTGCATCATGTCATTAGTCTTTTAGAGAACAGAGGGTGTGGTAAGAGTTATACATTCTTGTCTTTAGCTGCAGAGAGTACATACATATTATTCATTGGGGCCATGGTGGCAAGAGGATTTTTTTTTTATCATTGCAAATTATGGTGTATTATTAGACTAATGATTTTCAAGTTTTCTGTATTTTAAAATCTTTGTGATCTGCAAAGTGTTCCTAATATGAAAGTTTATTTTGATCCTCAAAGCCTCTCTGTGGAAGAGGCAAGAGAAAGTTAAAGTGTATCATAGACTTGAGAAAAAGTGAGCCTACACGCAAGAGGCAGGTTGTACAAGTCCATGAAGCACGGACACAGCAAATGCTGGTGAGGCTCATGTAACTCACACCCACTGGGAGAAATGTCTTCCATAAGGACTCCTCCTTACGTCAGTGATGGAAATTCATTAATAGCAGCAAAAGCCTCAGTATGTCCTCAGAGTCTGATAATGAATTCCAGAAAAGATGAATGACTTTTGTTTCCCCTATTTTATAATAGCCATTGTTTTTTATCTTCCTGTAGTCTAGTAATTATTTTTGTTTTCATTATGTTTTAATAGTTATATATTTATAAGAACCTGTATTTAGCATAAACCCTTGGAAAGAATGAGAGTTGTGTGTGTGTGTGTGTGAGTGTGTGTGTGTGTGTGTGTGTGTGTGTGTATACACTTTCTATAATGATAATTGATTATGTGTATTTGGAGTTTTACTTTTGGTTAAAAGATTTTAAATATTGTGATGAAAATGTGTCATTTCAATGTGAGTTCATGTGTGGTTGTTACGTAGCTAAAATTGGTATGGTTTGGTTTTCCCAAGATTCAGTTGGAATGTTGGGATTGTGAGTATCATCATATGCTCATGTGTGGTGCTCCTTCCCTTCTATATCAAAATATACATTGTTGTTACTAGAATGTCGCTTGAGAACTATTTGATCTAAACCAGGATAATTAGATTGTAAACGCTCCATGTCTTAATTTCTGAATGTCTCCCAGAAACTAGTTGAAATCATCGCAAAGAGAAATGATGTTAAAACGGTTGTGGAAAGAACAAAGAAAAAATTGAAAATGAGGGGGATGAAAACCCAGGAAGCACTATTAGAAACTGAGGTAAGAAATTTAATATGCAAAGAATTTCAACTTACACTTTACGCCCATGAAAACTATGAAAGCACACTTCATTTTGGATGGATGCCCCTCATTTCTAACTGGTTGACAGAATTGATTCTGCCTGTGCTGATGTGAGAGAGGCAGGGAGAGAGAGCAGCATCGATGTGGGAGCGGAACGTTGGTAGGGGGAAGCTGAGCTCATAACACAGGCTCAGGACCTGCAGCCCCCGTGCACCAGCCGACACCCAACCAACTGAGCCCGCCAGCGCAGTTACTGCTTTCATTGATAAAAAATTATTATTTGCCTTTAATTGTTCAGATGGCCAAGTGTAATTGTGCCCCTAAATTCCAAGAATTTAACATAAAACACCTCTGAATATTTTTTTCCAGACACAACACTCAATGATTTTTAGTGAAATAGAGGCGGTTAAAGCTAAAACTGCTGCTTATGAAGCAAAATTAATTACATTGAATAAGGAACTAGAAGACAGAGAAAGGACAAAGATGATTTTTGATAAAATAGTAGAAAATTTGAGGTAAGTTCTTCAATTGCATCAAAATATTACATGTTTAATATGTTATTTGTAAAACAGATAATTCCTATTTTAAACAATCCATATATTTTTTTTTACCATAGTTTGGTGTAGAATATACATGTGCTATTTGATCATTTTGTTTTAAAAACAAGATCATAAACTGCTTTTATTTTTCATTGCTCCCTCATGTTTATTTCAATTTGAATGACTGCAAATGCTTCTCTTTTTGGAAATATAACAACTTTTATTTCATATGAACTTTAATAAACCTCCCCACGAATTTTAGTATTTCTCACTTAGATGACATGTACTACATGGCTGTACACTCACACTTTTTTAAGTACGTATTGAAGGAAGAGTTTAGAAATAGGTCTTCTACAAAACCTCAGGGACTTTATGGAAAAGCCTCTTACCCAGTCCCCTCATTTCTAATTGGTTGCACTAAATTGATTCTGCGTGTACTTATGTGAGAGAGGGGAAGGGGAAGGAAGAGAGAGAAACATCGATGTGAGAGCGCAGCATGGATAGGCTGCCCCCTGCACTCCCCCCACTGAACAGGCTCAGGAGGGCCTGCGGCCGAGAACAGTGGTGCTCCGAGCACCATGGTGTATGCGTGGACCCCCACTTAGCGCTTCCATAGCCCCCAATGCACAGCCTGATACCATAGACCTGGATGGAGTCAAGTGAACAAGAATTCACTTAGCTGTTGCCATAGAGCAGTGGCCGGCAAACTCATTAGTCAACAGAGCCAAATATCAACAGTACAACGATTGACATTTCTTTTGAGAGCCACATTTTTTAAACGTAAACTATATATAGATAGGTACATTGTTATTAACTTAATGAGGGTACATGGTATATTGTGGAAGAGCCACACTCAAGGAGCCAAAGAGCTGCCTGTGGCTCTGGAGCCATGGTTTGCCAACCACTGGACAGGGTTATCTGAACAAGACCAAGCCATGCTCAGTAGATCCTATCAGAAGGCATGGAAGTGTGGCTGTATACTTTGGAAGATATCGATCTTGTTGTTTATCATCTGTAAGAGTATTTGGGGGCTCAAAGGGATAAGCCTCAAAGTGTATAATTCACATTAAATTTATAAGGATCTAACTGAGGAGCTGAGGATTTTCTTTCCTTCAGGCTCCTTACCATTTCCGTCCTAACATGTCTCCATCCTGTGCCTACATGAGAGCGCTGTTGAGGCAAAAGTGCTCAAGAGTGCACTTTGCAGAAAATCTTTGCCCCTCTTCTCCTCCAGCCCTCACAGCAACCCTTACATTTTGTAATAGCGCCCCCATGTGAATGCTGAGGAAACAGATGCCAGGAAGTTGCTCCGTGGGTGAGCGCCCACCTATGAACCAGGAGGTCACGGTTTGATTCCTGGTCAGGGCACATTCTCTCTCATCATTGATGTTTCTATCTGTCTCTTCCTCTCCTTTCCCCCTCTAAAATCAGTAAAAATAGATTTTAAAAATGTCTAGTGGGAAAGTATACCTTCAAGCATCTGAAGATAGTTTTTAGACAAAACTTGTATACGCAAAACCATTGAAATATGTGGATAAAAATAAGTTCATAAAAGGAATAAAAAGAATAGCTCTCAAGGCTACTCTTGGCTCTCATTAAATGTTCACAATTGTTTCTTAACTAGAAAGTAAAAGGATCCAAAACCAGACTGAAAGGACTTGAGAGTTTGTTCTTTTTACTACTCTGAAAAAGGAAACACTGTTTCCCTACATACATATACATATAAACATGTATAGTATATGTGACATATATAATTAATAAGATGCTATACTGAATATAATCTCATATCAAAATAGTGTAGAGGGAAACGTGTATGTGGTCAAGATGCAGGGATGTTTGCTGTGAGAGCTTTTGGTCTTGGTCAGACCTGCTGCTCTCTGAATTTCACTGTTGAGTCCAACAGCGCAGACAGAACAGGGTTAGCCTCTGGTTCTGTCATTGACTCATTGGCTCACACAAGCTAATTATGTGGAAGTTGAGGTTCCTGGTCTACAGATTGGTATTCTACTTTTTTTTTTTTCATAGGGCTGGGGTTGGCTGAAACTCAATTCTTCCAGAACTTTCCTCCAACCTGGATCACTTAGACAGAGCTCCATGGAGATTATGGGAGGGACCAGGGCATTTTCCCAAAGCCCTTCCGTTCTAAGATCTTTTTCAATATTGTGTCCGTGGAAATGTGTCATGCGTACAATTTAAAAAATAAAATGTAAATTGATTAGTGGTGATTGCAATGCTTTTTTAATAGGGAGAGACATGCATTCGTGAAATTTAAAAAGGACCATATGCAAGCTGTTTATGACCATCTCATAAGTGAGAAACTAGACTGTGAAGATAGGTTGGACGAGGAAGATCAGAGACACAAAAATCTCATTGTCATGAGGCAGAATACTCTGGAAGAACTGAAAGTGAGTATTATCACTTCACTGTTTTGGAAGGAAGGGAATGTGGGGAGAGCCTCATGTGGGAATCACCCATCTTTGCTCCTGCGGTGGCAGAGGTGTTGACAGTGTAAAATGGATCTGTTAGCTCAGTAAACACGTACCTTCTCCCTTTCCCGCTGACGTAATTAGGACATGCTTCCACGGCATGTCGTACCTTTCCGTGCATTTGACGTGCACTCGTTTTGTCACCGTGCTTGATTTGATGGTGAAAGCTACTGATGGAAAGTATAGGTTGTATTTACCGCAGAGCCATTTTTACATTTTTAATGGGAGCTGTGAGGATAGTTACCTTTCATTTCTTTTGTTTAAACTTATCTTTATTTTTAAAGTATTAAAGATGTCCCCCTTTCACCCCCCTTGACCCCCTCCACCCAATAAACATACTTTGCATGTTTATCAACCACTTTTTGGAAAAATGAGAATATTTTATGCGCTTTTTCTTTAGAAACATTTTTGCATATGTTTTAATTGCACTTACTACATAGAAACAGGGAAATCATGTGACAAAAAGTATCCTTTCAGATCTGAATGTTCAAGTTTTATAAAGCTATACATATTAAATTTGTGTATAGATATGATTAAGTGATCCAGATATATCTAAGTGATTCCTATCCTATTTTACATTTTGTAATCATTTTTACCCTTAATCGCAATAGTAAATATCTTGCTTTTCAGTACATGTAAAAATATTACCTCTTTTGAGATAATAAGTTGCTTCTAAAGAAGTAAAGAATTCTACCAGACTTTTATTAAAACTATTTCATACAAAATTTTTAAAGATATATGTAGCATCATAGTATATTTTTATCACTTATTTTTGATCCTGACATTTATATGTTCTATTACTATACATACTTAATTTACTCCATGAATTTTTTTTTCTCCTTATGTTTCCAAAGACATTGCTACTATATTTTAAAAAAAAGATTATTTGGGCCAGATACACATTGAATAAACAATGGTGTGAGTGAGTGAACAATCTGCCTTGAATGTTAGCTCTGATCTCTCCTCCAAGAAGATTATTGATGAAATAACAATACTTTTATTAATACTGGTGCTAGGTAACCTTTTCCCACCTAAAATAGAGCTCTTAGGTAGGAAAGGTTTTTAACGTTTTCTTTTTTGGCCTGAAAATATGAAAATAACTGGTGCCACCTAGTGGCAATAGAGGAAGCCGCCTCTTCCTAGGAGCTCCTGGAATTTCAGCCGCTGAATCTCAGGTATGTGATGTACAAAAGGCTGGGAAGGCAGAAAGGCCGAGGCTCCCGGGCGCACCTCAGAAGAAGAAGGCTCCGGTCATTTACCTACCAGCACTGTTCCCCACCTTATACTCCATCACGGCAGTAGACTTAGTGATTTGAATTCAGCCATGTTCTCTAGTCGTCCTTATGCGGAGAACACAGTGGGATCCCAATGGTCATTTATTGACTAGCATCTCAGTACTTCAGTGGAACAATAATAATAGTGAAATGGCAAAATATGGTCCGCAGGAGAGAGGCAAAGAAATCCTGTATGCCTGGCCTCTCGGTCATTGAGATCTGCATTTCTCTCCACCTAGAAGCCCATCTCTGTCTTCCCGTTCTGCAGGTGTCTTCCCATCACACGCTCTGGTGTTGCTTTGCCTCTTAGCTCCAATCTCTGTCTGGACTTGTTTTTTCATTAACGATTACTTGTTTATATGTTTTTTCTACAATACACGTATGGTGCATTCTGAAAGACACAGTATTGTTCTACTAATTCCTGCTATAATTCTTCTCTCTGAGGACAGGAGAGTTTCTGTCACATTCTCTGCATCCTAAAAGCTCAGGACTGTGTCTGGTACAAGGGAGGCGCTCGGTGAATCCTCAAATAACTGAATGGATAAATGGTGACCATATCCTTTTCTGGTCACTTTGATGTCAACGTGCTTGATAATGACCAAAAGCAGCAGCATTTCTGGCATACTGTCCATTCTATTCTGGCCCAACATGCTGGCGAATCCTCACGCTGTACAGAAGCCGACTCTTTCTCACTCCCTCTCTCTTCCTGATGAGACATGAGAACTTTACTCTCCTCTGGGTGGAAATGGTTAAACTAGCTATTGCTCTCTAGCAAGTAAAGGGTGCTGCAAAACATCTCAGTTCTGCATTTATATGAAACTGTCTCTTATCAGAGCTCTGCTAGCTGTTGATTATGCATTCATCTTATGTGACTGGAAGCATAGAGTTTGAACATGCAGAGTTTAGAGATTGATGTATCTCATCATTAGTGACACTGTTGATGATTAGGATCAGTTATTAGTATTAAAGAGTTGAAAGACAATGTGATTCTTCATAGAAAACCTGTTCTACCCCTGTTTAGAAATTAGATGAGATGACAATTTGTAAATGTGTATGTGATGTAAACCATTGCCATAGAAAAACAAGTTTCATTAGGCACCTCTGTATATGTAATGTTACTATCCTGAGGTATCCTCTCTGGGCTAAAGAATTCATCACAATTTTGAGTCATCTGAAGGAATCCTATATAATCCTATATAATGAAAGCCTAATATGCTAAGTGTCTGGTCATTCGTTCAACCAATCAATGCATAATATGCTAATGATATGCTAAGGCCACTCAATTGCTCACTATGATGTGTACTCACCACCAGGGGGCTGTAGGGAGCCCCCTGGAAGATACCTGGACATTCTTTAGATGTTTGTTGACTGAGCTGGGATATTGGCAGAATCAGGTCAGTTACGCTCCTTCCCTGGGAGTGCAGAGATGTTCTTAGTTCCTGGCTTGTGTTTGTCAGGCAGGAAGGAGTGGGTGGGACCTGGCCCCTCCCAGGCTCCTTGTTTTTTCCTGTGAAACACCCCTTTTGTGTACTGGAGAATAAATAGATGTGCTGTGTGGCTCAGGGGTCATCAGTCTCTCCAGCAGAGGAGGTCTGCGACCCACCTGGAGCCCAACTTAAACCTATTTCTGCATCGACTCTCTTCATTTCTTCATTTCTCAATCCCTGGCTGCCTCTACGAAGAACGAATTTCATCTCTCTTTCCATGCTGGCCATGGAGAAGGGAGATCCCTGGCCGTATCAGGCCCCCGCAGGGGGCAGTTGCTCCAACCTGTAGGTTAGCTTGCTGCTGGGGTCCAGCCGATCAGTACTGAGCAAGACAGGCCAAACACCCCCTGGAGCCCTCTCACCATCCCTCCCTGACTGGCCAGCCTCCCCTGTCCCTCCCTAGCCCCGATCATGGTGGGGTCCCTCAGCCCTCTTGCAATCCAGTACCCCTCGGGGGATGTCAGAAATCCAGTTGTGGCCCAACAGAAGGACAAATGGTTGCTATGACACGCATTGACCACCAGGGGGAAGATGCTTAATGCAGGACCTACCCCCTGGTGGTCATTGCACTCCCACAGGGGGAGTGCCACTCAGCCAGAAACAAGGCTCACGGCTGGTGAACGCAGCGGGGGTGGCGGGAGTCTTTCCCATCTCCTCAGTGATGCTAAGCCATCAGCAGGAGATATCCCCCCAGGGCTTCCATACTGTGAGGGGCTCAGGCTGGGTTGGAGGACCCCACCAAATGCACAAACTTTGTGCACTGGGCCTCTAGTACAAGTATACTATGCTAAGCGTCTAATCCGTTGACTGCTCAACCAGTCGCTATGACATGCACTAACCACCAGGGGACAGATGCTCCAACCAGTAGGTTAGTTTGCTGCTGTGGTTTGGCCCAATGGTTCTGGGCAAGAGGGCCGGACATGCCCTGGAGCCCTCCCACAGTCCCTCCCCAGCCCACTGGTCCCATTGGCCCCAATCAGCTTCCAGGCCAAGGGACCTCAACCATGCACAAATTCATGCACTGGACCTCGAATGGTTTAATAAAAAACTTTATTTTAAAACACTACAATGTAACTAGTTAAGGACTGAGAAAACACATCATAGAATTTGAAATATAAATATTTAATAAAATAATTTAAGAAAAATATACATGAACTTTAAATAATATTATTCTGTTCAGGAGTTAAATTCAGTTTTTTCTGGTAGACACTTCATGTCAGATATATATTTTAATGTCAGTAGTTTTTGCTAAATGCTTATAATTTGCAAATGCAATTGCTTAAGATTAACATATCAGTATAGCACCTAGATATATTAAGCAAAATACTAACAGATATGAAGGGAGAAATAGAAAATAATACAATAATAGTAAGGGACTTCAATATCTCAGTTTCAACCATGGATAAATCATCTTGACAGAAAATCAATAAGGAAACACTGGACTTGAACTATACTTTAGACCAAACAGAAATATATAGAACATTCCATCCAACGGCAGCAGAAGACAATTCTTCCTAAGTGCACACGGAACATCTCCAAGATGGACATAAAACGGGCCTTCACAAACTTAAGATTGAAATTATACCATGTATCTTCCAACCACAGTTGTATGAAATTAGGAATTAATTACACAGGGAAACTAGAAAACTCACAAATATGTGGAACTTAACATACTACCAACAACCAATATAGAATCTGCAGATCCCCTAGTGGTCAACAAATTGAATTTGAAAAATGCTGAGAGATAATGATGGAACAACTTGAATACCCAGATTCTGTCTTCAGATATTCTCGAGCACTCTTCCTTAAGAATCATGGGCTCCCATAGCTTCATCTGTCAACAGTGGCCAGCTCACCATCTTTCCCATTTCTAGTCCTCCCAAACGTTGAGTCTGTTCAGTGGAGTATTAGATACTTTGTGTCCTCTATCATGTCCAAACAGATCGTCTTCTAATAAAGCCAGTCATCAAAAAGTTTTTATTATACATGCCACCATAATTTTTCCAGTCAACTAGTAATATACCACATCCAATATGTTCTGTTGTTTTATTTGCACATCACATTCAATTTGGCATCAGTCTCTATTAAGTCTATAATCTTCATTCCTTCTCAGCACTTTTCTTTAATTACAAAGGCACTTTCTTGTAGCTTATATTTTTAACTTGTGCTTTCGTTTCACTTTCTTTCATCCTACACAATGCTGTCTAATTGATTTTTCTACAGCTTATCTCTAACCACATTGCACTCCTCAAAAATTCTTTTGTCTCCTGCCTCTTTACAATTAAGTGTAAACGTTTCAACTTGAGATTTCACGATACATCCCACACCTACATTCTCAACTTTATCTTTCATTGTTTTTCTACATTACTAATATAAGAGCACATGTATATCAAAATTTGAAACAGTGATATAATAAAAGCAGAATTTCTACACTTTATATTATTAAAAGCAATAAAATACAACCAAAGTAGTTGATATTATTGCTGTGTTGCTACTCCCTGAAAGAGAAGTTGGGGTGCTTCACTGGGCTGGAAAAAGTTTAGCTACATCAGAAAGCAGGTCTAATTAAGCAAGTTTATTCTATATCTATAAAAGGCTAAGTTGACTCCCACATGCACAATACATATAAAGCTCACACTGGCTCCAATCACACGTGTGTGTTTTGATCTGTCGTTGTTGATTGTGAATTTGGTTGACACTTCTATTATAGAGAAAGGGCGAATATTGATATTAAAATATCTCTTCTAATTAATTTTCTTTCAGTGTGCATGAATTTGTGCACTGGGCCACTAAGTCATTATTTCACTTATTCATACATTCATAAAAATATTATGACCAAAAGAGATCATATAGAAATTATGAGTCTGTATGCACTAAATAACATGGCCTAACATATATAAAGCAAAACCCACAATTCCTTTGTGTAGGAAATTTCACGTACTGAGAATAGACTGTAACATTCAAGTAGACTGAAGTATAGGAGCTTACACACAGGTAGGAGCCACTGCATTTATTTTTATTTTTTTTTAATATATTTTATTGATTTTTCACAGAGAGGAAGGGAGAGGGATAGAGAGCTAGAAACATCAATGAGAGAGAAACATCGACCAGTTGCCTCCTGCACGCCCCCTACCGGGGATGTGCCCGCAACCAATGTACATGCCCTTGACCGGAATTGAACCTGGGACCTTCCAGTCCGCAGACCGATGCTCTATCCACTGAGCTAAACCAGTTTCGGCAGGAGCCACTGCATTTAAATGAAAGGTAACACCTGCTCTTAAATTCGCTTTCCTAAGCAATGGCGAAGAAACAAGTGTAAGTTAAAATAAGTTTCCCAAACTGCTTTTCTTGAATTAAGCACAGAATTCTCTGAAACCAAGGGGGAAAAAGGAGCTTAAAGGAAATTTGAGAAAGCTTGCTAAGGTGATAGTAACAGAACTAAGTCTTGGAGGGCAGAAACAAATCAGGAAAGAATACTTCAAGGAGTGAAAACAACAGGAGAAGAGGCATACAGGTGTCAAAAAAAAAAATCAGCCACTTAGGGAATTGCATGTTGGGAGATTAGATGCAGGCAAGAAGGCGAAGGGATCAGCTAAAAAACATGTATGCTTACTACATGGACTGGGGCAATAGTTTGTTGAATGCTAAGGGAGGGGGTGGAAGGATGGGTGGAGGTGGGCAAAGGGAAGAGAGGATGGACGATACCTGCAATGATGTCAACATTAAACATGTTTTTTGAAAAGGGAGCCCAACTGTCATGGCTTAGTGGTTGGGTGTCAACCTATGAACCAGGAGATTCCTGCTCAGGGCACATGCCTGGGTTGTGGGCTCAACTGATCCTCATTATGGGGAATGCAGGAGACAGTTGATCAGTGGTTCTCTCTCATCATTGATGTTTGTATCTCTCTCTCCCTCTCCCTTCCTCTCTGAAATGAGCTTGTTTACCAATGATAACCCTTCCAAGCACCCACATTAGGAAGGTGTAGGATGGGGTGTTGGTTCAGTCCAATTAATAAGTATATATTGGATTTCTATATGTAATGCATTCTTCTAGATGCTGAGGATTATTATAATAAATTTAACTCAGAGAAGCATACCAGCCTCACAAAGAAGACAGAGTTGTAGCATTATTTTAATAGGCTTTGTTAAACTGAGATAGAGTCAAGGGAAGAGAGAGACTGCAGAAACACAATTTGTAGATATTGTCAACTTTCTTGTATTTATAAAACATTTTTTCAAAAAGAGAAAGTGAATTACCAAGACCAGCAAGGCTTGATATAGCATTGCTTCAGCTATACATTATTTTAAAAAAATTATTGGTTGATTTGAGAGAGAGAGAGAAAAAGAGAGAGAGATTTGTTGTTTCACTTATTCATGCATTCACTGACAGGGATCAAACCCACAACCTTGGTGAATTGGGACAATGCTCTAACCAACTGAGCTACTCATCCAGAGCTTTCACCTGTGAAGTATTAATGTAGCCATCAACAAAACCACATCATGTCTTATAAATTATCATAAATACATACTTTCTATTAGTGTCTATAATCCAGAATTTTTTTTTAAAGTCACCTAAAGTGACTAAGCAGTTGCTGAATAGCCTAGCACATTATTGTTTCTGTTTTGGTTATACGCATAATCAAAAGAACCTTCCATTGTCCTGTCCCTCTTCCTTTAAGGGGTATGGATTTTACTTCAGTTGTGACCTTCAGGAAGGTCACCTATCTTGCTTTCAGAAAAAGTGAATGTAATGTTGTGTGAATGAGGTATCCGCAGGGTTATAAGATTCCAGAGAATAGGTCTTAGCATATAATGCTACACAATCAGGAAGGTGTTTTCAGTGGCTAAGCATTCCTAGTTTGCTTCTGCGTCTCAGAGCTTTTCAGGAGAAATAGAGAGAGAAAGAGAGAGAGAGAGAAAGAGAGAGAGAAAGAGAGAGAGAGAGAAGAGAGTAGCTATCACTTTGTCTTGTCTTTAGTGAGTTATCAGTAGCTTTTCAGAACCAAAGCCTAGTCAGAATGGCTCAGTGGTTGACCATTAACCTAGGAACCAGGAGGTCACGGTTTGGTTCCCAGTCAGGGCACAAGCCTGGATGCCCCCCAGTAGGGGATGCTGGAGGCAGCTGCTCACTGTTTCTCTATCATTGATGTTTCTATCTACCCTTCTCCCTTTCTCTCTCTTAAAAAAAAACACCACAAAAAACATTTTTTAAAAAGGTATCAGAAACATGAACACCCTCTCAAACTTAGGATTTTTGAATCTGGGCCTGGTGTTCTGAGGGATATCACAAACACAGCTTGCATCGTGTCCTGTGGGGAGCACTGGCAACGTTACCCAAATAGCCCCCCGACAGAGTGATTTGCGCATAGAGAACATGTATACCTGGCCTCCTAAGGGAGCCGCCTATCTCAAACTTGGGTGCCATGATAATAATAACAGTTTGAGAGAAAATGAAATAGGCTATAAAGAGAGAGGAAATGGAATATATAAACTATCGTAGTGTCATGTTCATTTTCAGTACTATATAAAATAATGAAAATGGTTTCCCATAACCTGTGTTGATTTTTATAATGCAAAACACTTTATAGGGGGAAAAATAAATGAAAAATGCAAAAAAAATTAGTAAAAATATTTTTAGTTTTTGACTCAAATGTTTGCATTGTTTTCCTTGGGTTTGGATTAGAGTTTAATTCTGAAATAGAACATCTTTAGGGAAGTGTGTCAATTTTTATCTTTGGCAACTCTAAATGGCACTCTCGGGGTTCAAGTACAAGGATTATCTTGTTGATAAAGCAATCCATTGGGGTAGGCAGCAAAAGGTTTCATTATTTTTTAAAAATTTTATGGTTGCAGTTGGGGAACTTAAAATTGAAGACATTACATAAAACTTTCCCATAATTCCTCAGTTTTGAAGTCGCACATGTGGGTGCCCTTTCTTCTAACAACCCCCCCCCCCATATCCCAAATAAACAGAAAGCCATCTGTAAACATCAGAGAAGTTGGAGGTAGTTACTATTTATCTCAGTGCTGGGTGGCCCTATCATGGTTTTTGGTCTTTGGTTTCTTGGATGAATTAAGGGAAATGAAAGCCCAGGGGGGTTTAGAGTAACTTGTGTAATAATTTGAGCTTCCGATGGAAAAGGTATACAGAACACGGTACGTTGAGGCTTGCTCAAAATGCTCATTGGTAAAGGGCCTGGTGTTCATCTTGAACTCTTTGTCCAGGCACACAGGATAGATGTATCTCCCACTTTCCGCCTGTTCCTGTTACACCACCATACCCACCATTTGTCTGATGGCTGATGGGCAGGTTGTGGATGTTGGGGCCGGGATATTGTCAGGAGTGATGAGGTAACAGAATATACTATTATAATTTGCACCTGTAATTAGGAGACATTTGTGCTCTGCCCAATCCTTCCAGCTGAGGGACAACCCTTCTCCCCCATGCATCAATTTCATGCACTGGGCCTCTAGTATATTTAGAAAAGACTTCCATTGCCCACTCTGAACCTAATTCTCTTCATGTAGAGAATGGCAGCACATACTCTTATAATGCTTGACAATGAATGCAAATTGGAAATAAAGTATCATCAATGACTTTTATTTAATTATGTTTGGTTAATCCTGACCCAAGGATTTTTTCCCATTGATTTTTAGAGTAGAAGGGAGAGGCAGAGACACCGAGAGAGAAACATGGATGTGAGAGAGACTCGTTGACTGGTTGCCTTTCACA
Organism: Vespertilio murinus; assembly: GCA_963924515.1. Taxonomy (NCBI): domain Eukaryota; kingdom Metazoa; phylum Chordata; class Mammalia; order Chiroptera; family Vespertilionidae; genus Vespertilio; species Vespertilio murinus. The sequence continues at coordinate 9,042,135 of OZ004709.1, forward strand.
TATGCCCCCATGGGATTGAATTTGCAATCCAGGTACACACTCTTGACTGAGATCGAACCTGGAGCCTTTCAGTCTGCAGGCCGACGCTCTATCCACTGAGCCAAACTGACCAGGGCCCATCAATGACTTTTTATAAAATACACTGTTTTTAGGAGGAATGTCCTAAATTGACATTTTAGGTAAATATTTGTTTTGCCTCTCAGATGAGCCAGCACTTGTAACTGAGATACAGATCCTGGTGCCAACGAACTCACCATCTTTGGGGGGAATCTAGCTGCCACAAAAGTGCACGGCAGTGGAGTAATCTAGTCAATCTGGCAATGGTGCCGCTGTGGCACATTTTCCATTCTAACTTTATTTGGGAACTTCTCTTGTCGGTTGGATTGGGAACACATCTGACAACATTGGGAGAGGCCAGTGCAAGAGGGAGCTTTGGAGAAGGCGACCCGTGAGGTGATTTCATAGCGATGTACAAGAGAGAGCCACACAGAGTGGAGCATAAAGGAAACAGTGGCGGGTTAACATGTGAGTTTGCGAGTTGTATCATGCCCAGGATAATCACACCTGAGGTGCTTGAATATTATGCTGAAGATGGAAATGGCCTGGAGGACTTGAGGAGCCACTTGCTGAGTGAGGGTCAAAGTGCATTTGCATAGAAGGACTGAGCATGTTGTTGAACTAGTAGAGTGTCATTGAAAGTAATAAAAGCAATGACCAAGAACAAGTAAAAGGGTTTACAAATGAAAGGAAAGAGACCCTGTGCTTGACTGGAATTGAACCCGGGACCCTTCAGTCTGCAGGCCAGCATTCTATCCACTGAGCCAAACTGGCTAAGGCAGAAATACACAAGCTTTTGAGTTTGGAAAACATTTAGAATTTATAAGCTTTCTTCATTTATTGATTTTGTGCTAAATAAGTGTACTTAGAGAAAAACAATTATTGAAAACATTTACCCAGAAAACAAAATCAGAAAATGTAAGCCACAGCACATGAAAATTATAAAATTATATCTATTTGTTAGAAAATACTGCAGACTTCATTCTTAAATTCTGCATAGCTGCAAAGGAATTCATTCTGAATCAATCCAGATTCAGTCCGAGAAACAGCCTTTGGGAATGAGGGATAGATCACAGGAATTCAACCTAACACAGAAGTGGAAAAAGCTAGGAATTAGAGGACTAGCTGGGGGAGTTTGGAATTTAGAGTCACTAACCAGTTTTTGAAGGCACTCGAATAGGTAGAAAAGACTAAACTTCCTTGTAATTTTAAGAAGCCAAGCCAATCCAGCTCTCAATGTAGATCCATGCAGAGGGAGCTTGGGGAGAGGTATATGGGAAGTCATTGCTTCTGTCAACTACCTTTGTGGCCCATAGCCACGTTTCTGTTGGTAGGTGTAGGGCCAATAGTCAGAATTACGGTCAGGGTGCACAGCAGAGGGGAATATGACCACACTTGTGTCCACTGGACAGCTCTGCATCTCTGTCACTATATACAACCATGGTGATCATGCAGGATCAGGCCATTACTTCATTTATGCCTTCCAAATCCCACCCAGATTCCCCATAACTTCCTCTTTGGCCAACTCAAGCATACAAGGAAGGAGTTTCTGGGAAATGTACTATAGCTCCCAACTTAACCAAGATAAAAACATAATTCAGTAGCTTGCCCCTTGTAAGATTAATGATTGATATCCATACATGACTTTGAAAAGTATAGTAAAATACACTATTGTATACTTGAAATTGGCTAAAAGAGTAGATCTGAAGTGTTTTTACTACACACACACACACACACACACACACACACACACACCCCACACCCAAAATGGTAATTATATAAGGTGATGGATGTGTTAACTTGATTGTGGTAATCATTTCAAAATGCATATGTATCATTGCTTGGTACACCTTAAAAATATGTTTTACTTGTCAGTAATGCCTCAATAAAGCTGGACAAAAGTATGCTTAATTTTCAAATAAAGTCAGTAATAAATAAATAATGCTTCTGATTCTTATAGTATCAAAACATGGCAATGATTTGGCCACCACAAAGTACACAATGTCCATATCACTTTGGACATTTTTTGTATGTTTAGCTGATACTCCTCATGTGCTGTCCATATGCCAAGACACAAGGTTAACTACTATTAGTGTATCTTATGTTAAATAGTAAGGAAATGTGTAGATAAAAGAAAGAATACATCCTTTATAATAAAAGGCTAATATGCAAATTGCCCCCTCTGGTTAACCGACCGGGAGTTTGGCTGCTTGCTTTAAGTGTGCTGACCACCAGGTGGTGACGAAGAACAAGGAAGGCCCAGCCAGCAGCCATAAGGCCTCGATCAGCCCTGATCACCGGCCAGACCTAAGGACCCTACCCATGCACGAATTTCATGCACCAGGCCTCTAGTAGGTATTCTTTAGTAAGAAACGACTTTCTCACATTATGAACACTGGATCAGTGAGGTTGTCTACATCTGGACTACAGACAGAGTAGGTGGTCTGGGGTTGGCTCTCACTATATATGACAGCTACGTTGAAATTTAGTGAAATTATTTAACTAAGTGAAAATAAGCTGTCATTTCAGATTAAAATAGCCAGCCAAACACACATGTTCTTCTACTTTGTCTAAGGGACTCTTCGGAGAAGATCAGGATAATTTCTATTAGAAAGACAGGGTGATATGTTATTCTAAAGATTTTGAAGAGCAAGCCACGTTTTATTGTGTACACATAAATGTGAGACCACTGAACATTTAGAAACAAGCCTCAACAACTGTAACAGATGCATTTAACCTGACTTTAAGCACATATTAGATAATCAATATATTCTTGTTAGAGGCATGACTGACCAGATGGAAGATGGAATCATTGTGGAAGCTCAAAGATGAACTTTGTAAACCTGGATTTTGTTGTTATTGTTATTTTTGTTGTTGATGGTGATGGTTTTATTCTTTCTGGTTATGTTCACTCTCTCCATCCAGAGGAGGCATTCTGGGGAACCGTATGAGTGGGGAACTACTGATCCACAGAGATTTTAGATGATGATTTCTATGTAGGATCGTCCTTAACATTAACAATGTAAAGCTCACAATAAGTTCTCTCTCTTCTTCAATAAGTATATTGAAGATTTCCCTAAATTAAATGGTTAACAACCCAGAACTTCTTGTACTAAATAGATCTAAGGTTTCCTTTGGCAGAAAAACTTATAATGATTTTTAAAACATTTATTTACTGTGACCTTTGTAACAAGGCTTTATTATTATTTTCCAAAAAAATTTAATTTCTGAGAGAGGTGATTTATTTTTCAACAGACTGGCTTAATACCTTAGGTCATATCAATCAGATTATAGAAAAGGTAAAACTTTCTGGAGTACAGTGTTTAGGGTGCTTTTCCCCCCTCCTGTTTGCAAAGATTTCAAACAATACAATGTACTCTTACTTACCCTTACCACTTTTGGGCACTTTTCTCATTTATCATAGAAGGTTCTTATTTGTCCTTTTAAGCAAATAAGATTTTCTTCCTGCTGCACTACTTCCTCTGAAAGAGATTGGGGTTTCCTCTGCTCACTCATCCCTGCGGGCGTCCCACTCTCCCATCTCTGCGGTGTGGTGATGGAGGACTAGACATCTCTCTGGGCCCTCGGAGGGTTTCCTCAGGCTGCAGTGCACCTTCCCAGTGAGGAGAGGGCTAGAGAGTAAGACATCTGTGCATTCAGCCCCGGTTTGGTGGGCATCTCTCCCGGTGGCTGTTGTCTTACGTTAGGGAGAAAAGACTGTGTCCAGCTCCCTGTGGTCTGGTGTTGATGCAAATCAGCTTTCAATAGTCTTCCTTACTTGAGTGCAGTTAGCTATGAGGGACAGTAACACCGCAGTGACCTGACTCCAATAAAGGGCGGTGAGCAGCTTAACCAAACTGGAATGATGGCTACTCTCCCCCTTGAAGGATTCTTTTAGTTTGTGATGCTTGATGCTAATCACTGTACTGTACATATTTTCCATCCTTTGTTTAGTATACTGTACATAATTCCCTGTTGCAGAGTTTACTCTGATTATGTCTAGTTCATCTTGGAAATATAACTGTAAATCATTGACTCATAAGACATAATCCTATCTGACTTTGAGTCTGTGAAATACTGCCCCCCCCAAAAAAAACACATCACAGACTAGCATTTAAAGAAGAACATACTTTAACTCCTTTTCTACAGCAACTTTCTATTTTAAACTCCCCAGGCCCTTCACTTTCTGGTTAGTATGTCACACTGTGCCTGGAAAT